>OX326948.1:42317049-43666049 GCA_946800315.1 Misopates orontium | reverse complement strand
CATGATACCCGACGTCTATACGAAAATGCATGAAACCTCAAGTGCTATATGCTAATGCATCAAACCCTAGGGGAAGTGGGTGAAAAATACCTCATGAAGATTAATATTACCATATCTACAATAACCGAGTAGTTCCACAACGAATTTCGTATTTAAGCCTCCTATTCTTTTATTCTTCCACATATACCTTTCAAAATTTGTAACATATCCAAACTTCAATTTTAACCAAAATCATAAGGTGGGAAAAAAATCTCTATTTTCCCCATCACTCCCGATTGCAGTTTTTGTTTAACACAATATTTGTCGAATTCACATTTAAATACTGTAGATTTTGTAATTCATTTCATAATACCTTCTTACGAACATTTCGAAACAACCTACTTATATTTCCACCATCCTATGCATATCACCTAAGCTCCTCGGTAGTTCATATTAGAATCTACTTTTGGTATTGACTAGTACCTGACTACTTGTTATGTGGGGTTAGTCTGCCTAAGTTTTATTTCGACTACATTTGGGAGATTGGTCCTCATTAGGTTAATGAATATATAATTTTGTAATAATTATCTTACTGGTTTCTGATGATAATTGTTAGGACCTGGATTAGGTTATTTTAGCACGTCTTATCTTAATATCTCTTAGAGTTTTGAGTTTGTTTATCACGAATTACTTAAGGCTCCGATTGTTTCCAAGGAAAATGAGGGAAAAGGAAAAAAAATTGGAAAATAAGGATTTTCAGGAAAACTTCTATGGAAAATAAAATCCTCTCTTTTCCATGTGATTGGCATGCCATTAGTTTTCCGGGAAAATTTTATACTTAATTAGCTTACTCATCATATTAAACAATGTAAAAACTGTTACTATTCTTTAAAACTTAATTTTTTCAATAAAACTCATTTTTAAGTTTATATTTTTTCTTAAAATTAATTTATGTTTTATTATTTTTATTTTAAAAAATCCTTTATAACTTCTTGAAGAGTAAAGTTAGTTTATTTAATATAATTTAAATTTGCAAGTACTATTAATATATTGAAATGGAACAACACAAACAAAACAAATTTTAATCAAGAGAACCTTCAAATAATATGATTATTCAAATGACGCCCTGAAGAAGACAAAATATAGTACCTAAAACATTAAACAAGATTATAGATTAAATTAAAATAATAATAATTTATTAAAGATGATAAATAACTAGAATAAAAAATAAATAAAGAAGTATTGCCTGAGAGTTGAAGAAGATGTATGGGTGGAAAACATTGAACTTACAAGTGTTTATATAGATTCCAAATTGGTGGGAATATGAAATTTTGAGAACTAGGAATTTTTTCAAAGAGGATTGAATTTTCCCACATTTTGTGTTGGAGGGAAATCAAAAATTTTGAGGATGATATTCTTTAATTACATTTGCTTCCACAATTAGAATAAGTTTTAGATAATTTTTGGAGGGAAATCAAAATTTTTGAATTGTAATAATGTTAGATAAAGATTCAAAAAAGATTTTCCTATCTTTTCCCGTCCTTTCCTATCTTTTCCAAAATTTTCCATGGTACCAATCACTTGGAAAATAGAATTTATCAATATTTTTTTCCTTTCCCTCATTTTCCTTGGAAACAATCGGAGCATAAGAGAATTTATGATGTGGTGTATGTAGTTCGATCTTATTTAGATAAACACGTAATGATATCTTATGGTCATGAAAGTTTATCTTTTGAACAATTTTAGGAAAGAAAAATATAGTAAATATTATTTATGCCGGATGAGAAAAGTAGGAGTTTTAGAAAGTTGCATAAATAATATCCTTGTCTTATTTGAATATTTCCTTATCTGAATAACCTAGCTAGGTGGTCGTGTGTATCTTTATTGTATGGTAAGAGATTATAATTCTTATGAATCTTTATTTCTAAAATTATTTAAATTAATCCGAATTGGCTTTACGTGTTTTATTAGGTTAACTGTGTATGAAACTTATATTCTATGAATTAACCTGATTTAACTATTCTTAGATATATTCGATTAATTGATCTATCATTCTATTTCTACATAATCTTTGTTTTATAGGAAAAAAGATTATCACTATCAATCAATGTTTAAAAAGGCACTTCCGAGGCGCGCCCCAAGCAAAATTGAGCTAAAACACCCTGAGGCTGTTGTTAGGGCGTAACCTTCCCGGGGCGCACGCCCAGGGAGCAAAAGGTGTAAGCCTGGGCATAAAAGGCAAAAAAGGAAGGAAAATAGTTTATTTTATTATTTTTCAATGATTGTAATTCATTCATAGCTTGCCTATACATTTTTCTTATATGATAAAATTATAAGTCGTTTTTGTAAAAACTGTTTTAACCTTTTTATTATAATTTTCAAATTGTTTTTATTTTGTAAATTCATCTTTAGTTTATGAATTGTAATAATAGGTAGCAAGGAATTTAGTTTATGAATTATGATAATAGGTATCTAATTCATCATTCATATCTTGCAAATCTTTTTTGATTATTTGATTTTCGTTTTACTTCTTGTAACTATTAGATAGTTTCAGAACATGTGGAATATATGTGACAACTGATGACCACATGAGGTAGAGCGTGTAAAGTAAAAAAGAAAAAAATGGATTAGTATTTTTAGTGCTATTTGTAGTAGGTATTATCTCAAATACTTTTAACTTTCCAAATATCTTTACTTATTACATTTGTATTTATGTTTTTTTTTTTTTATTTATTTTATGTTTTCTACTTATTACTAATATTAATATATATTTTCAAAATATAAATGCCAATATTTGTGGGGCTTACGCCTCACCTCTAAGGAAGTAAAACGCCCCGCTTACGCCTCGCACCTTTTAAAACACTGCTATCAATTGAAGACATCCTAAAGATATAAAGACTAGTATAAACACGAGTCATAGGTTAGGAGACAGAGTGTCGAGATTCATTATTTAATATTGTTTAAGTTTTCTTGAGTTTCATTTTTATTGGTTTCGTTAAGTACATATGTTTAAAGTTAAGTTGAAACTTTGTAAGGAAAGTCCAACGAGATCGAAGGGAGTTCAAACGAGGCAGGACATCTTCACTCTGACGGAGTAGAAGTAGTAAAGGTGTGTCTTATAGGTTTTAACTATAGAAGGGATTGGGTGAGTTAAAATCAAGTCATGTAAGAGTAATTCCCTTCGATACCTTGAAAGAAGTTTGTTTTAGTAGGCGGAAGCATTGTGGATTAGGCTAGTTGTCTGACCCACGTAAAATCCTAGTATTACTTACTTACTGTCTTTATGTTGTTGCAACTACAATATTTACTGTTTAAATACTAAAACATTAAGTTATTTAATTCAGATAATCTGCGATTAAGATCTAGCAACTAATGAAATCGCTTTGGTTTATATATATAATTTGGTCTGCTGTTGTCTTTTGGTGAGTAGATAATGGTAACCATTTCATACTAGTCCAAGGAAAGTGCAATACAAAACTTGTACAATCAAAGAACTAGGCCTGGACCTTAATATGTATTCTGTGAAGAAATTTGTTGTAATGAACCGTGCATGGTAATATTCAGTTATTGTGAGAAAATACGTATATTGCATGAGGTAAAATTGTAAAACCGACGTATTCCTAGGTTGTAAGAAATTGTACCAAAGGAATATATGCGCGCGCGCGCACACACACACACACACACACACACACACATATATATATATATATATAGTATGTAATGAAGTATATGTAATCATGAAGTCACTCTCTAAGCTTTTCAAAAATTAGGTTTCTCCCTTAATTCTCCACTAGTGTCTCCCTCATTTCTCCATATGACTAAAAAAAGCAAATATCATATATCAGTATATTACATTTGGTATCACAACCATCCACTACTCCCTCCAGGTTGCAATTGTGCAGCGTGGGTGGTGACATAAAAATTACAGCGTTCGCCCGGGCTAGCTAGCTCAAAGTCACCCGGGCAGAGTTTATATTTCTTATGAAACTATATTCTTGAGTTATTATATAATCTGACTAAGTCTTGCACATTTTATTTGGTTAATAATTTATGGAAATATGGGAATTAAACCTAATTTAACTATTCTTGGATATATTCGATTAATTGATCTTATCATTCATTTTTCTTCAAAATCTTTGTTTTGCAGGGAAAAAATTATCTTCAGCATTGAAGACCGTTCTCATCCTAAAGTTATCAAGACTAGTATAAATAGGGGTCTTAGTTTAGTAGTTCAAGTGTCAAGTTTATTGTTATTTTATTTAAGTGTTCTTAGATTTATTAAGTATTCATTTCACTAAGTGTCGCAGTTCTAAGTAAAGTTGAAACTTTTTAAAGAGAGTCTAGCAAGGTCGAAGGGAGTTCGAACGAGGCATGACATCTTTAATCAGACGGAGTAGAAGAACTAAAGGCGTGGCTTGCGGGGGATTTATCCATAGAAGGGATTTCGGTGGGTTAGTGTAACACCCTGTAGGTGTAATTCACTTTCGTATATTGAAAGAAGTCTGAAGTATTTGGGCGAAAAAGCCTCGTGGACTAGGACGTGAGTCCAAAGACCCGAATCACGTTAAAATCTTGATATTCTTTATTAACTGTTTTTATATTGTTGCAACTACGATATTTGTTGTTATAACACCAGAACAAACATGTTTATTAAAACAAAACAAAGTAATAGCATATTACAAACATTTACGAGGTTGTGAATCATAAACAAGAGCACTCTTGTATCCATAAATGATCTTTATTCATTAAGCTTGACATCACTCAGTAGGTAATGTCGAGAGTAGGTTCCATGATGATGGAGAGTTGAACTTTTGGCCGTGTGATCAGTCCATATAGTTCCTCCATGCAGACATCTTCAGGTTTCATACCATCAACCAACTTCCAGTTAAATCCATGGAGCAAATTAGCCAATGTTGATCGAACGAGCTTAAGTCCAAGGTTATAGCCGGGGCACATTCTCTTGCCTGAACCAAAAGGAAACAAGGTAAAATCACCGCCCAAAATGTCGGCATCTTTCCCTATAAACCTCTCTGGAATAAATTCATTAGGAGAATCCCATAACTTGGGATCTCTGCCTATGCTCCATGTATTAATGAAGACCACGGTTCCTTTTGATATGTCGTAGCCTGCTACATTGCAGTCCCCCATGGAGCAATGTGAGGCTAAAAGTGTAGAAACTGGATTTAATCTCAACGACTCCATGATAATGGCATCTACGTAAGGCAATTGAGAGAAGTCATTCTCTTCAACCCATCTACTTCTTCCAATAGCCATGTCAAGCTCTTCTTTGGCCTTTTTAATTATGCGCGGTTGTTTGATAAGTTCATGAATTGCCCATTCAATAGTTGTGGCAGAGGCATCTGTGCCGCCACCTAGTAGATCCTATGGAATCAATACAGAAATAAGTCATTAATTAATGACAAAATATCATCAAAACAATAAAAGAACCAAGTTTTTATTTGAGTATCAAAGATAGTATACAGTGTAAAGGAATAAAAGCGTCAAACCCCTTATACTATACACACTGGTGCATTACTCTCTATAACCTTTTGTTTTTTGCAACTTGCCCCCTATACTATGGATAAATGAGACTTTTGGTCCCCTGATCGAATTTCTGGCCGGAATTTGAAACATGAATATAGTGGTTCATTACGACCCGACCTCAAGTTCAATAAAATGCCCTATTTTTCCTTCGACTTTTTATACATTTTCTTAATATTCAAGCCATAGTATTGATTATCAAAATTTAGGGTTTAATAATTAAGAAAGTACAACAAAAATCGAAGTAAAATAATGGCATTTTATTGAATTTGAGGTTAAATAGTGATGAAACCTCATGCTCACGTTTCAAATTTTGGCAAAAGTTGGCCGGAAATTCGAACAAGGGGCCAACTATTTTTTCTAGTCAATAGTTGAGGGAGCAAAGTGCTTATTTATCAATAGTACAGAGGGCAAATTGCAAAAAAAAGGATAGAGGACAAAGTGCACCATGGAATATAGTATAGGGGGTTTGATGATTTTATATATGTAATGTTTGCAGATGATTGGTGCAATTTACATTCTTTTGAGTCCTTGAGGCAATGGCAAGTACTAAGGGCATAATATTAACTAGTAAATGAATATCTCACTCTAATTTATATATATTCTTTTTCCAGTTACACGACAGAAAAAAGGAGAAATACCTACCAGAAGTAATCCCTTGACGCAATCTCTTGTCAGTGGAACTTCAAGGTTAGGATCCTCAGCCAGGTGCAATAATGTGTTCACCATGTCTTTTGGTTCTTTATGTGCTGCTATTCTAGCTTGGTGATCATCAACAACATAGTTAAGAAACTTGTCTAATTTCCTGTGCAAAGCTTTCATTCTCTTAACATATCCCTGTAGGTCGAGGAAACTGAGCCATGGTATCCAGTCCCCAATATTGATCACGCCACCAAGCAAAAACCACTCGTCCAACATCTCTTGCAATTCATGCACCTTTATGATGGAGTTCTCATATTCTGATTCACTAAAGTATTTGTTGCTGAATACCATCTTACTAATACAGGAGAGAGTGTAATGTAATAGATGGTCTCGCAACACGAAAGGTTTTCCTGAAAGAGAATATAGATGGGAGAGAAGCTTACGCCTCTCCTCAATACGAATATGCTCGAAGAGTTTGAGCCTTTTTGGACTAAACAACTCCGACAAGAAAATTTTGCGTGCTTGTCGAAAGTACGGCCCGTAAGAGGCCCAAGTCATGTCCAAGTAATTGTAGGCCGTATATTTACCAGCGCCAAGTGGAGGTCTAGAGGCGAAGATGGCATCGTGTGTTCTTAAGAACTGCTTGGCCATCTCAGGGGATGACGCAACCACAACTGGAAATTGACCAAACTTTAGTTGCATTATGTCTCCGTATTTCTGGGATAACAGGCGAAAGGATCGATGAGGGGTGGAGCCAATAAGGTTCAGGTTGCCGATTATAGGCCATGGTTTAGGGCCTGGTGGAGGTTTTCTTCCGAGACGTTTGTAGATTATTTTCGAGATAATTGCGAATGTGGTGATGTATACTACGGCCAACAATGCCCAGTAGTATTCCATTAGGTGTAGATGATATAAAAAAGTTTTGGCAGAGAGATTGGTACAGGACTAAAGTGTATTTATAGTTGAAGATGATCTATAATGGTAAACCATGGAGTCTATGCCATTATAACTCAATCTATGTGTCATATAGTTGAAGCAGATCAGATGACATATTTATAACAACGCATGAAAAGGGATGGTAAGAAAACCAAAATTTTAATGTCTTAGAAACTTAACAATAGTATTGGGTGGATTTATACATCATTTGTTAAATGGCTATCTTGGATAGGCAAAAAATTGGGCAATCAAAAGCAGAAGCTGAGATCAAAATCTGTTGAGATGTACGGCTAGTTAGGGATATTTTGCTGTTTTACATTTAATTATTAGCTACTTATGGCTACTTACTGAAAACGGGCCACTGGGTTTAATATTGGCCAATTATAAATAAAATAAGAATTTAGCAACAATTATAGTTCCGAATTTATGTCACAACTATGAAATTATGTTAGTTTCTCATTTAGATGCGTATAAAAGAAACAACTATTTTAGCAAAGTCTAGATGGATTCTCCCTAATGAGAACATTTACCAGTTTATAACATACAGGATCTTTTTTATAGGAGAAAAGTAATGTCGTGCTTCCTCGGTGAAATATCATTGCACGAAGTAAAACTAGATTTAAGATGAAGTGAAGACACTATTTGAATTGGTAAAATGCAATAATTACAGAAAAAAGGGTGAGAAGTTTGGAGTAAATAGTTGGTTGTAAAAGCATGTACTTAAATATGTAAAATCTAGTTTGCTATAATATATTTGAAACGTCCACTACACAATTTTTCGTTCGGCCACGTATAATATTTGAAATCTATTCATTATAAATTTCATCAATGCATTAAGTTTACCGGTCAGGAGGACACGTTGGTTTACCTTCTAAGTTTAGTATGAACTCATCATTTGTTAGCCGCAAGATATCTTGAATACTAAATCACAAAATATTTAAGTTCTGATTTTTCTCTAAGCCATAGCTTTTTATTTATATCTACTCATGCTAACAAGAATCAAAGCTTTTAGTTCTAAATCATTCGGCAAGTTTATGTGTCTTGTTTGAATAGGCGGTCTTAAACCAAGACAAAATTTATTCTATTAGAGTTTCAGTTGAATAATATTTAGTTTGAATAGCGTGTATTTAAATAGCAGGCAATATATCTTGTGGATTGCATTATGGTAGACCTATTTAAATAGCATGCAGAGCGGTTTACCCAAAAACTTACTAGTATTGAAACTCAACCAATTGCAGTGAAAGAAAATACTTGTTAATAGTTTTTTGGGCTAATCCTATCAAACCCCCCAATCTTTGGGTGGTTTCTCAAAGTGCCCCCTCAACTACTGATTTGTTCGAAGTGCACCCTGAGCTTTTCAAATTTGTTCGTTTTGCACCCTGGAGCGTTGACAGTGATTTTTTTGAGGGTATTTTTGTCTTTTTAATTTTTTTTTCTTTTAGACTTAAGTTTGTCTGCGTTTCTTCTCCCCACCTCCGATCTCCGCCATCGTCGCCTCAAACTCCTTCTTCTCCGCCGCGATTTCCTTCAATCTCTTCACCACCTTCCTCCAGCACCGCTTTGTAGCTTGTACCTAAGCTCCCCTTCCCCAATTGTTCGATTTCCGGCGAAATTCTCCCCCAATTCTCCCCTTAATTTTCGCCATCAATTGTTCTTCTAATTTTCCGGCATTGAGAGAATTAGAATTTTCGCCGGAGCCGGAGCCTTTCAAACCTCCACCACACAACAACAACAACAACAACAACAACAAACGAATCTCAACCGTAGCAATCATCGGAATCTCAATCGGAGGCGCAATCCTAGCCCTAATCCTCCTAGCCCTAATTTTCATCCTAATCAGAAAAAATAAAACATCAAAAGCAACAAAATCGCACAAACCTCCGTTTTCAGCGGCGAGATCCGTTGTGGTGGTGAAGAGATTGAAGGACGTTGCGGCAGAGAAGAAGGAGTTTGAGGCGGCGATGGCGGCGATCGGAGGTGGGGAGAAGAAGAGCAGACACACTTAAGCCTAAAAGAAAAAAAAATTAAAAAGACAAAAATACCCTCAAAAAAATTACGGTCAACGCTCCAGGGTGCAAAACGAACAAATTTGAAAAGCTCAGGGTGCACTTCGAACAAATCAGTAGTTGAGGGGGCACTTTGAGAAATCACCCAAAGATTGGGGGTTTGATGGGATTAGCCCTAGTTTTTTTGGTTTGTACTTATTGGGACTTGTTTTTCTTCATTGATTTGTTAGAGTTTGATTGATCAAAAGGGGGAATACATTGGATATATACAGGGGTCTATGAAATCCCTTAATAGGGAAGTTTTATGGGTTTATAGAGATTAAAAAAAGAAGCATTTGTCGTTGAGAATAAAATGATATCTTGTAAAGGCCGTAGGGCAATTGAGCTAATATCAGCTGGGCCCAAATATTTATTGGGTCGAAAAATTCGTTACAGATATAGCCAATACATTGCTGCCCAATTTAAGGTAGTAAATTGAAACCTTGAGGAAAAACTTAATTATTGAATTTTAGCTGAAATTGCAAACTAAAATACCTAGATTAAAAGAATTAAATAAAAGAATGGATCGGCTTTTTATACGTCAAATCAATACCCGATCCATAAGTACTATGTACCAACTTAACGAGCGGCTATGGGCGTATTGAGCGGGTGGATTGAGTTAGGTAAATTTATGTCTACCCCTAATCACATTATTAGTAACATTTGTGAAGCTATACTTGGTATATACTTTTCATGCCGTTCCGAAAATGTATGTGGCAATTATGTCACTTTCATCATGGATATTTTGAACCATCTTCAACTATACTTGAGCCTTGCACCAATTTCTCTGCCAAAACTTATATTGTTATCTGTTTACATCTAGCCAATGGAGTTCTCACTCATGGGTATTGTTAGCTTGAGTTCACATCACTATATTCACAATCATCACCAAAATAATTCAAAAACAAATTAACGTCGAAGAAAACAGCTTCCACCATGGTCCAAAACCATGGCCTATAATCGGCAACTTGAACCTCATTGGCTCAATCCCTCATCATTCCCTTCACCATCTATCCCACAAATATGGAGAAATAATGCAACTAAAGTTTGGCTGATTTCCGGTTGTTGTTGCATCATCCCCTGAGATGGCCAAACAGTTCCTAAAAACGCACCACACAATCTTCGCCTCTAGACCTCCCCTTGTTGCTGGTAAATACACTATCTTCAATAACTCGGACGTGACATGGTCCCCTTACGGCCCCTATTGGCGATAAGGTCGTAAATTTACTTATCAGAGGTATTCAGTACAAATAAACTCGATTCTTTTGAGCATATTCGTACGTGTAGACGAGAGACATGACTTTTTCTCTCGTTTACATGTCCTTTTCTGGAGAACCAATCATGCTCCGAGACCATCCAGTATTTGTGGGATGATACTGAGCAACAAATACTTTGGTGAATCAGGATGTGACGAGAAATCCGTAGTAAATGTGGACGCGCGAGTTGCATGGGATGACGAACAAGTGGTTTTCTCTCCGTGGTGTGTCCAATATTGGAGATTGGCTACCATGGCTGAGTTTTCTAGACCTACAGGAATATCTTAAGAGAATGAAAACTTTGCAAAAGAAATTAGACAATTTTTTTGACTATGTCATTCATGAATCATGATCATCAAGCTAGAAGGGTAGTTAATGAAGACTCACATCCAAAAGACATGGTGGACATGTTGTTGAAGTTTCCTAATCTTGAAGTTAAATTGAAAAGAGATGGCATCACTGCTGGTGGTTATTTCTCACTTTTCACTTATTTTTGACATAACATATGAAAAAAAAGATAGACTAGTTTCATTTACCTATGCGTGGAAGGAATGCAAAAATAAGCATGGGAGTTGCACTAATTAATCATATGAAAAATGAAATTATGCTTCCTAGCTATATCGTTTTGATGATATTATGCAATTATCTAATGACTTGTTTTAATGCTGACTTTCATATACAGATTCTAATAGCAGGCAGCACAGATACCTCTGCCACCACCATAGAATGGACAGTCTATGAACTTCTCAAACAACCGCGCATAATTAGGAAGGCGAAAGAAGAGTTGGACAGGGTTACACAACCTTACATAGATGCCATTATCATGGAGACCTGGAGATTACACAATATATATTGTCACACTTTTAGCCTCACATTACGCCACTGAAGACTGTAATGTAGCAGGCTACGGTATATCGAAAGGAGCGATGGTCCTTGTTAATACATGGAGCATAGCGAGGAATCCTAAGTTATGGGATTCTCCGAACGAATGTATTCCAGAGAGATTTATAACGAAAGAGGTTGACATTTGGGCGGTGATTTCACCTTGTTGCCTCTTGGTTCAGGCAGGAGAAAGTGTCCTGGGTATAAACTCGGACTT
This sequence comes from Misopates orontium, assembly GCA_946800315.1. Classification (NCBI taxonomy): domain Eukaryota; kingdom Viridiplantae; phylum Streptophyta; class Magnoliopsida; order Lamiales; family Plantaginaceae; genus Misopates; species Misopates orontium. The sequence continues at coordinate 43,654,551 of OX326948.1, read as the reverse complement.
AAGCTCGTTCTATCAACGTTGGCTAATTTGCTACATGGATTTGACTGGAAGTTGGCTGAGGGTATGAAACCTAAAGATATATTCATGGAGGAACTGTATGGACTCACCACGCGTTCAAAAGTTCAACTTTCCATCCTCGTGGAACCTACACTTGATATTTCCTACTGATCAGCATAATCAAGTTCAATGAATAAATGGTTACACGATGATACGTCAAGTACAAGTTCTTATACATGATTCACATCGTCATATTTGTTTGTAATATTGCTGCTATTGGTTTTTCCCGTTTAGTTTATCGAATGCACTACTTTGGTTTGACTGGAAACAAGATTTGAAGTTAACGACTGATCTCAGAAATTAACCCTTGATTGTTTATCAAGTACTACAACCATGATTTTGGAGGAAAATGAAAAGAACAAAGAAAGATCTATATCAAAAAGATCTTGAAGTTAATATATGCAATTATAATGATAGACAGACTCAATGAAAGATTGTTATTATAATGATAAAGACTGTAGTCGTTCTAATCCAAGGTGTAACGATATTAATAGACGCAATTGTTCAGTAGAATAGATGATAGATTCATAGATCTTATCTATCTTGGCAATAAAACCTGTTAATGATTTTCTCTTGCTATAACTAAAATTTATATCGTTGGCCATCATTTATAGCTGATTTAGTGAGAAGATATTTTTAAAATCAAACATACAACACACTGATAAGATGTTCTTTAAGCAGACCGGCATAGTAATCTTTCATTCTCCACCACAACACTATGCTGGTCTGCTTAAAGAAATGTAAGGACAAGACAACATGTAATCTTTTGAGGATAAGATCATCGTACTATTTCTCTGTATGAAATTGTGACAGAAGAGTCTCCTAATAAATAATTATTATTATATTGAAATTCCAAAACTAATAACTGCCATATGCAGTACTCACCTAGTCGTGTCAAAATTTGTTTTTTTTCATGATATGATATAAACTGCAGAGTTTATCTTCAATCAAACCATAGTAGTACAATAGTTAAACTAAAAGGCACAAACTGAATAGCAGCATATAACAAACATTAGGAACAAATACGGCGATGCTAATCATATATGAGAACTTGTAATCATATTAATAGGGAATAGAGAGTGTAGGTTCCATGATGATGGAAAGTTGAACTTTTGGATGTGTGGTGAGTCCATAAAGTTCCTCCATGCAGATATCTTCAGGTTTCATACCATCAACCAACTTCCAGTTAAATCCATGCAACAAATTAGCCAACGTTGATCGTACGAGCTTAAGTCCGAGGTTATAGCCAGGGCACCTTCTCCGGCCTGAACCAAAAGGCAACAAGGCAAAATTACCACCCAACATGTCGATCTCCTTATCGATAAACCTCTCTGGAATAAATTCGTTTGGTGAATCCCATAACTTAGGATCCCTCCCCATACTCCATGTATTAACCAGGACTATTGTTCCTTTTGATATGTCATAGCCTGCTACATTGCAGTCCTCTATGGCGTAATGCGGGGGTAAAACTGTAGTAAGAGGGTGTAATCTGAACGACTCCATTACAATTGCGTCTATATAAGGTAATTGGGAAAGGTCGTCTTCTTCCACCCATCTGTTTCTTCCAATAACCCTGTCCAGCTCTTCTTTCGCCTTTTCAATTATGCGTGGTTGTTTGAGAAGTTCGTGGATTGTCCATTCTACCGTAGTGGACGAGGTGTCTGTGCCGCCAGCTAATAGATTCTATGGATGTCCAAAGGGAAACAAGTTATTAAGTAATCGCATAATATCATCTACATTGAATGAAGCATGTTTCGTTCTATTATTTTTCGTTCTATTATTATTCCATGAAGTTCTTGAGTTTAATCATTTAATTATACGATGGAAATAAGCATGAAAAAAGGAGAAACGACCACCTGCAGCAATGCCTTGATGGAATCTTTTGTCAGTTGAACTTCAAGATTAGGATCCCCAGCCAGTTGCAACAAAGTGTCCACCATGTCTTTTGCTTCGAAGTCTTCTTTTGTTTCCCTTCTAGTTTGGTGATCATCAACTACATAGTCAAGAAACCTGTCGAATTTCTTGGCCACAGCTTTCATTCTCCTAACATATCCCTGTAGGTCGAGGAAACTGAGCCACGGTATCCAGTCCCCAATGTTGAACACGCCACCAAGGAAAAACCACTCGTCCAACATTTCTTGCAACTCATCCGCCTTTACGCCGGAGTTCTCGTGCTCTGATTCGCTAAAGTATTTGTTGCTCAGTACCATCCTACAAATAGAGGTGAGTGAGTAATGTAACAGATTGTCTCGCAGCTTGAAAGGTTTTCCGGAAAGCGAATGTAGATGAGAGAGGAAATTATGTCTCTCCTCGACACGAATATGCTCAAAAAACTCGAGTTTTTTTGGACTTAACACTTCTCCTAGGAAAATCTTGCGTGTTTGTCGCCAGTATGGACCGTAAGGGGACCAAGTCATGTCCGAGTAATTGTAGGAAGTGTATTTACCAGCAGCAAGGGCAGGTCTAGACGCAAAAACGGTGTCGTGTGTTCTTAGAAACTGCTTGGCCATCTCAGGGGACGATGCAACCAAAACGGGGAATTGGCCAAACTTTAGGTGCATTAGTTCTCCATATTTCTGGGACAGAATGTGAAATGATTGATGTGGAATGGGGCCAATCAGGTTCAGGTTGCCAATTATAGGCCATGGTTTCGGACCTGGCGGAAGATTTCTTCTAGGTCGTCGTTTATAGATTATTTTGGAAATAATTGCGAATGCGATGACATATACTAAAGCTAATAACGCCCAAGAGTGGTCCATTAGGTGTAAATGATAGAAAGAAGTTTTGGCAAGAAACTGGTTCAGAGCAACGTATATTTATAGTTGATGATTTACAATTGTGAACCATGGAGTCCATGTCATGAAAATTCAAAATATCCATGATGAAAGTGACACGAGCAGCTGATATTTTAGCTATCCTACGTCTCACGGCGTTTTGTGCATGATTGGTGATGGAAGATTTTGATGTTTTGATTGGTTAACCAAGGAATGCCACTGTATATAATTGAACCACTAGTTTTTCATGATAGTAATTAAATATTACAGTATTACTCTTCAAGTTTTGTTCTCACGTTTGCTAATGAGACACATTTTTCTTGATATCTTGGAAGAGATGCATGGAGCAAGTAATAATCACAGAGAGGATTTTCCAATTCTTACTACATAGTACCGCATTTGGACACAAGAAAATGAATAGGATTTTTGGAGGAGCGTATCGAGAGAGAATTGGATCTGGTTGGTAAACAAGGATCGGTTTTTTTAGAAAGGTAATGTTTCGTCAAATGTTCCACGAGATCCAGTTTCTTTCAAGTAACGGATTGTAGCCAACAGAAAGAGATCTTTACGGCACTCAATTCATTCTATTCTAACTGCTGCGGCTTATCATTCATTACAAGCCAGCTATTTAATTACACTCACTACACATTATCTAATAGCGTCGAGCAAATTGGCACATCTACAACTAGACTTGATTGTGACGAGGCAGATCAGTAAATGTTCGACTAAATGTGAGATTACAGAATTGCAAATGATCTCTAAAATTATTTAAAGTGATGGGGTCATAAACATCTGCTAGTGTGCTTACAGAACTATAAACAACAACACGAGAAATGATGTTTTTGCATCAGATGCTGATATCAATATAGTAAATTTGATTTCAGATCATTATTCGATCGGGATGTGATGCAAAGAAAACTTACGCTCTTCATGTTATGTAATTTTGCTATCCGGAGTGAAGCTTGAACGTACTAACCACCATATCCGCTAAACTTTCCATGACAAATAATAGTCTAGTGAAAATATCTCATTTGCTGTCCGCCAGTAAATCAAATTAGTGAAGCTGCACTTAGTGTCACTGAACCACACAAAAGTTTAATTTACAGGAAAGCATTTTGAGGTCTACATTGAATCCAAAAACTTCAGAATCTGTGAAAGATATAGTACTCATTCCATTATGGGTTCTTTTTTCTGTCTTTTTCTTCCAACTTGATAAACAATTCAGTCTGTTTTAGATAATATATAGACTGTCAGCTGTTGAATGCCATTATGGCATGGTCTAGTGCCATTATGGCATGTAATGAGGATAAACGAGATGTGAATGTGTGCATGGCGCCAAATCTTAAATCAAACACACCATGCATGTGAAATGCATTCTTGGCTAATCATAAGAGGTGCATGACCAGTTTTATGAAGCCTCAATTTTCTCTCACAATGTGCTTATAAAGAGGCATCGAAATCAGAAGACAAAGGCATCCCGGAAAAGAGTTTAAGCAATCAGAAGCCAAACTTTAGGTGCATTAGTTCTCCATATTTCTGGGACAGGAGGTGAAATGATTGATGAGGAATGGGGCCAATCAGGTTCAGGTTGCCAATATAGGCCATGGTTTCGGACCTGGTGGAAGTTTTATTCTAGGTCGTCATTTGTAAGTTATTTTGGTAATAATTGCAAATGCAATGACATATACTAAAGCTAATAATGCCCAAGAGTGGTCCATTAGGTGTAAATGATAGAAGTTTTGGCAAGAAACTGGTTCAGGGAACCATGGAGTCCGTGTCATGAAAATTCAAAATATCCATGATGAAAGTGACACGAGCAGCAGATATTTTAGCTATCCTATGTTTGACGTCGTTTTGTGCATAATTGATCATGGAAGCTTTTTGATGTTTGAATTGGTAAACTAAGGAATGCCACATTATATAATTGAAGCACTAGTCTTTCATGATATTCTGGTGACATTTTTTACAAAGCATGTAAATATTACTGTATTACTCTTCAAGTTTTATTCTCATGTTTGCTAATGAGGACACACTCTTTTTGATATCTTGGAGGAGATGGAGCAAGTAAAAATCACAGAGAGGATTTTCCAACTCTTACTGCATATATAGTACCACATTTAGACACAAGAAAATGAATTCTTTACAGCACTCAATTCATTCTGTTCTAACTGCTGCGGCTTATGATTCATTACAAGCTACTTAATGATACTCACAAATTATATATTTGAATGCTGTAAATCTAATAGGGCCGAGCAAATTGGCACATTAAAACTGGAGTTGATTGTGAGGAGGCAGATCAGTTAATGTTCGACTAAATGTGAGCTTACAGAATTGTAAATGATCTCTAACATTATTTAAAGTGATCGGGTCATAACCATCTGCTAGTGTACAGAACTATAAACGACAACACGAGAAATGATGTTTTTACATCAGATGCTGATATCAATATAGTAAATTTGATATCAGATTTCATTATTCGAGAAGTGATGCAAGAACACTTATGCTCTACATATGTTATGTAATATTGCTTTTGGGAGTGAAACTTTGAACGTACTAACCACCATGTCAACTAAACTTCCTGTGGCAAATAATAGTCTAGGGAAAATATTTCATTTGCTGGCCGCTACTAAGTCAAATTAGTGATCAAGCTGCATTTAGTATCACTGAACCAGACGAAAGTCTAATTTACAGAAGCAATTTGAGGCCTAAATTGAATCCAAAGTCTAATTTACCAACTTGATAAACAATGCAGTCTGTTTTAGATAATATATAGACTACGTTCTCACGTTTATTCAAAACCAAACTATAATAAGAGCATTACATACGAATACAAGGATGTTAATCATAACCAAGACGGCCCTTGTATCCATAAATGATTGTTTATTCATTAAACTTGACGCCACTCAGTAGGTAATGCTGAGAGTAGGTTCCATGATGATGGAGAGTTGAACTCTTGGGCGTGTGATCAGTCCATACAGTTCCTCCATGCAGATATCTTCAGGTTTCATACCATCAACCAACTTCCAGTTAAATCCATGGAGCAAATTAGCCAACATTGATCGAACGAGCTTAAGTCCAAGGTTATAGCCAGGGCACATTCTCCTGCCTGAACCAAAAGGCAACAAGGTAAAATCACCGCCCAAAATGTCGACCTCTTTCCCTATAAATCTCTCTGGAATAAATTCATCAGGAGAGTCCCATAGCTTGGGATCTCTCCCTATGCTCCATGTATTAATGAGGATCATCGTTCCTTTTGGTATGTCGTAGCCTGCTACATTGCAGTCGTCCGTGGAGTAATGTGAGCCTAAAAGTGTAGAAAGCGGATGTAATCTCAATGTCTCCATGATAATGGCATCTACGTAAGGCAATTGAGAGAAGTCATTCTCTTCCACCCATCTGTTTCTTCCAATAGCCATGTCGAGCTCTTCTTTCGCCTTTTTAATTATGCGCGGTTGCTTGATAAGTTCATAAATTGCCCATTCAATAGCGGTGGCGGAGGTATCTGTGCCTCCAGCTAGTAGATCCTATAGAATCAATAGAAAAGCAAGTCATTAACTAATGAAACAATATTATCAAATAATAAAGGAACCATGTTTTTGTTTTAGAGTATCAAAGAAACTATACCATGTAATGTGTGCAGATGATTGGTGCAATTTCAACATTCATTTCAGTCCTTGAGGCAAGGGCTGTTACTAAGGGCATAATATTATCTAGTAAATGAATATCTCACACTATATATAAATTTTCCAATAACATGACAGAAACAGAAAGAAAGGGTGAAACACCTACCAGAAGTAATCCCTTGACGCAATCTCTTGTCAGCGGAACATCAAGATTAGGATCCTCAGCCAGGCGCAATAATGTGTCCACCATGTCTTTTGGTTCTAAGTCTTTATGTGCTGCTATTCTAGCTTGGTGATCATCAACAACATAGGTGAGAAACTTGTCTAATTTCCTTTGCAAAGCTTTCATTCTTCTGACATATCCCTGTAGGTCGAGGAAACTGAGCCATGGTATCCAATCCCCAATATTAAATACTCCACTGAGCAAAAACCACTCGTCCAACATCTCTTGCAATTCATCCACCGTCACTATGGAGTTCTCATATTCTGATTCACTAAAGTATTTGCTGCTGAATACCATCCTACTAATAGAGGAGAGAGTGTAATGTAATAGATGGTCTCGCAACATGAAAGGCTTTCCTGAAAGAGAAGATAGATGAGAGAGGAAGTTATGTCTCTCCTCACTACGAATATGCTCGAAGAATTTGAGTCTTTTTTGACTGAACACCTCCGTCAGGAAAATTTTGCGCGCTTGTCGCAAGTACGGCCCGTAAGGGGACCAATTCACGTCCGTGTAATTGTAGGCAGTATATTTACCGGCAGCAAGGGCAGGCCTAGAGGCAAAGATGGCATCGTGTGTTCTTAGGAACTGCTTGGCCATCTCAGGGGAAGACGCAACCACAACTGGAAATTGACCAAACTTTAGTTGCATTATTTCTCCATATTTCTTAGATAACAGGCGAAAGGATCGATGAGGGGTGGAGCCAATAAGGTTCAGGTTGCCGATTATAGGCCATGGTTTAGGACCTGGTGGAAGTTTTCTTATGCGACGTTTGTAGATTATTTTGGAAATAATTGCGAATGCTGTGACGTATACTACGGCAAATAATGCCCAGGAGTACTCCATTAGGTGCAGATGATATAAAAAAGTTTTGGCAGAGAGTTGGTGCAGGGCTAAAGTGTATTAATAGTTGAAGATGATTTACAATGGTGATCAGGAGTCTATGCATGCCATTATATTTCAATGAATGTGTCATTATGTTGCAGCACTAGTTTTCCATGATAATTAATGTGAGATGGGACAGACCATGAAAAGGGATTCTAAGAAAATAATATTACAGAACTATTCTTCAATTTCTGTTTTTTCTATTTTCTGAGGAGGACACTAATTTTCTTGATATCCTTGAGGATGATGGAGCAAGTAATACTCACACACAGGATTTTCCAGTTCTTACCATATAGTACCACATTCAGGGGCGTATCCAGGAATTTAATTTGGGGAGGGCTAATGTAATGAAGAACTAAAAAAAAAAGATATTGTCAAATTTAAAATAAAAGTCTTTAAGAACAGAATTCGCGTAATTAAAACCAAAAGTTAAGATTCGTACCAACAATATAAGTAACCAAATTATTTCTAATAAAATAAGTATTGATTAATAATCGTTACAAAAGTGATCTAACAAAAACAAAAGTGCACGATGGCACAAAGATAAAGGCATTATGTGGTAAAGTTTATAATAATAACTAAATATTACAAGGAAATGGAGGTAAATTCCTATAAATTAAAGCTTTTCATCCACTATTACTTTTTTTTATATTGTAAATGAAGTATTTACTGAATCTGTAGTTAATGATTTGAATAAGATATGTTTTGTTGTTGAGTTTTGAATATTAATAGAAAAATTAGAGATCCTTTTGCCAGCATTAAATTTAAAATTTCAGTTGGTGCTTCAATTACTTTATAAGCTTATGTTTTAATATTTTTTTTGTTTATACTTAATATCTGGTTTAGGATTGGTCAAGAAAATCTTGGGGGGGGGCTATAGCCCCCCAAGCCTTCACATGGATCCGCCCCTGACCACATTTAAGCTACAAGAAAATGGATTCTTTGTGGCACACTCAGTTCATTCAAAACCATGCTCAGGTACAAAAGTATCGAAAAGAGATGAGGTAGGAAGTAATAACAATGGCATGAACGTTGAGAATAGAACATATAATTTCACGATAAGCACGAAATTTCAGACAATTCTTTCGCTATCAAATGTTACTTTATTATTAGTTAGCTTCATTCTGGATCATCATAAACTCCTTTGTTATAACATTCTTTTTAAACAAAGCATTAGTAAAAAGTCTGATTTTCATACTTAGAACCTAGAAAGTAAGCATCCTCTCGCGAGACGAAAAAAAAGAAAAACCAATGAAGTTTACTACAATATAAAAACCAATAAAGTTTACTACAATATTTGCTGGATTAAAGTTTACTAGAATATTTCAATTTGCAGGATTAATGTCTTGATATATACAGCCTGGTTGAATATCTTTTTCTTGCCACCGTACGTCTTATTTAATTTGATAGGGGAAAATTTGGACAATCTAAAGCAGAAGTTGAAATCTGTTGAGATTTACGACCAACTAAGGAGATTTTGCTGCTTTACGGCTAATTATGTATGTTGTGCTACTTATTGCTACTTACCGAAAAACGGGCTACTGGGTTTAATATTGGCCTACTATAAATAAATTAGGACTTAAGCAATAATTATGACTTCAAATTTATGTTAAAGCTATAAATATATGTAAGTTTCTCATTGAGATACATGAAAAATTAACTATTTTAGCAAAATTATCTACAGAAGGATTCTTCCTAGTATGAACATTTACCAGATTACAGGATTACTCTTAAAGGAGAAATCACGTCGAGTCGAACACATGAATTCGACGCCTTCATTGGTTCCAATACAGGAAAATTTAGTAACCTTATCTTTGGCCATGTACTTGGACGTGCAAAACAAAGTCATCACTTCAAGTCCTTAAATCAGTTAAGCCTTAGTTATCGATTGAAATGGGAACTAAAGACGATGCATGATAAATAAAGTTTTGCTGTGAACAAAGTTCATGGAGGACCCTAATAGACAATTTAGTACCAGATGACAGAAATTTGAGCAAACATGCATGTTATATCAAGGCACACTAGAGGTAAAACCAAAACATAGAGAATTTGTTTACAGCAAAAAAAAAAAATTAAATGCTATACATATATCTCCATATCAAGTGTAGCTTAACCAGAAAATTCTTGATAAGAGGAAAACTATACAACCATAATCCGCAGGCAGGATATTTCAGTTCTAATTATCCGGCTCTTATTATGAGTTTTTGCTTATAGAAAAGAATAGACTACATATATAGAGTTATCAAATTTGAGTGTATAGAAATATCTTTGCCAATGTTAGGACACTGCAATACTATTATTGCCTTTAGCTGATTCTTCTTTGGTTCATTAGCTAAATATAGCAAAATTTATAATTTCTAAAGCTCTTGTAATGCAATGCAAATCATGTACAAATTTTACAAATGAGATTTACACCTTATGAGCTCAAATAAACCGAGCATAAGAACATCTCATCATGGGTAGAATTTAATTAACAGAAAATTCGAACCATAAAAGTAGAGAAACCTAACAGATTAAAATCACCATAAGGTTTGAACCATGAAAAAATAAAAAAAGGAAAGCTACACGTTTCCTTAGAGTTGCCATGAAATTGATCAGACTTTTATTACAAGGTGCCATACAAGTATGATTATAGATTTATAGTGATCAAACTGATCATTAATTTCATTCAAGCTACTATCTCTTGGAAAAACTTCCATCGATTCCGTGGACGCCATTTCGAGCCGAAGAAACATAATGGGCCTAAAGTTCGTGGATGGCCCAACATGAATCAGGCCGACTCATTTGGAAGTGAGATTCGTAAATCTGGTCCAATTAATTAAGGAGATTAGTGCCTACCATTTGTTCATCATATATAGAAGTGATCAAGTGCTACATTGTACTTCAACCAAAAAAAAATTGCTCCATTGTACTTAAAGTCTTAAACCATGTGGACCTGCGGCATGGCGGCACAAGTGTCCATAAAGGTGGCTTAGTTTAACTTGGTTAAAAATGTAAATTTCTTTTGATTTCAAATTGATTTTTCACAAGAAGCAATTTAATTCTGTGTATATACTTGTCATACAAAATTTGTTCAGTGTGGTTGGACCTAGTAACGTTATTTGCACACTATCGTGTTCAATCCATAGTACACATTGCAGACATTAAAGATAGGGACTATAGATTCCGGTGACATCAATATATCTATAAAAATAGACGTTTGACTTATACTTATACTTTTCTTAGACACATGAAATCAGTTCATACACATTTTTCAGAAAAGTCACTTAAGACACATACATTTTTCTTGATAAGGACTTAAGACATATACATTGAATGATATGATATATATTAGACTAATCAATGCAATGAGGTCAGATCGTGCCAACGTGTGAGTGGATACAAGTTTTTATCGCGTAGATAATATAAAGCAATATCTAGAGACGAAAGCTTATATCGGTGTTGATAAAGACGATTCGAGTAACATACGTACGTAAATTGTCAAGTGGATATTAATGGTCGAATACGTGATAGATTCATAGCCCTTACAACTCGTACAAGTAAAACTTATTAATGTGCTTGTTAATGATTTATTTTTACTTGATATCAAATTTAATAAATATATAGTTAATATGCAAACCAAGTACTAATTAGTTGTGCTAAGGATGTGATAATAAATGTTAGATTATAAAGATATGATTAAATAAGAATTCTTTTCGATGAATACTAAACATTCTATGCCATACTTAGAATCAATGTCATGCTAAAAATCTTCAAAATAGCTAAAACATATGACACACTTAAAAGAAAATAAATTATCCTGATACTAGGATACAGATTGGAAATTGCTATAGATAATATCTATGTGGCGTGAATACTTCCAATATTACTTTATATTTATTTGATATTTTGTAATGTATCATGATTCAGATTAATATCATTACATTACAATATCATGCGTTCCCAGCACAATTTTTTTTTTTTGAAAAAGACGAACAGAATGTATATTTATATTATGGATTGATACAAAATTTATAATGCATCAAAAAATATTTTACTGTGCATTTATAAAATCTAGATACATGGTTCATATAACATTCATTAAAGTATGTTCGTGAAACATATAAAATATATATAGAAGTACAATAATATCTAGAGTTTATTAGTCGATAGTCGATACTGGTAAAAGCCGCCTATCTGAAGTGACCAACAGTAAAGTGACCAATTTCTGTTCCTAGTCATCTTTCATTCTCCACCCGGACAACCACAACACAATGCTGTGGGCTTTTAGCTTAGAGAATTTTAAGAACAATATCAACTGGTGATAATTAATACGTAGAAAACAGAAAATCTCATTACAAATTTCGGTTTATGAGATTGTGACAGGAGATACTCCCAATACATGGGCATTGTTTTATTTGAATTTGGTTTGGAGAATGAATATTGGCAAGTAATACCTACCATATGCACTTAACTACCGGTGTCTACTGTCTAGTCTCAATTTTTGGTAAAATTACTCGATTTGCTGGTCACCCAATTAGTCAAATTTACGAAGCTATAATTACCCAAAAAATTAATAAAGGGTTAATTTTAGCGAATTCTCAATCTATGGGTCATTTTAAACGTATCGATTTGTGTAATATGCCGCATAACCTATTTATTTTTGTGTTGTTTGTCTTTGAATTATTGATCAATTGTTTATTTTGGGCTGACATCCCTCCAAATCTCCCCAATGGTTTCACAGTCCTACACTAAACCCCCTTGTGGATTGTTAACTATCTAAAACAGTGTTTTTAAAATCGAACCGGTACTTTCAACTGGCAAGACACCGATTCACTGGTTTTACCGGTTAAACTGGTTCAACCGGTGGCTGAACCGGTTCAACCGGTCAAAACCAGTGGACGGACAAGGGACCGGGTCCCGGTCCGGTTTTACCTTGTGGTCTCATAAAACTCGATCTAAAACCCCCCTCGTGGTTTCATAAAAGAGTATTTTGTGCAAGTTTTATGAACTACAAGGGAGTTTTAGACTATTATTAAACTATATGGGGATTTCGTGCATGATTTCAAAACCATTGGGATAATCACACAAAAATCAGTAAGTTAGGGGACATATCGCACAAATCAATACGTTAAGGAGGTGAAGTGAAAATGACCCATGCAATTAGCCCATAAATAAATTATGAAGCTATGACTGCTATCTTTTCTGGGATCTGGTATGTAAAATGCACATGGAGATTAACAGACTAATGAAACTAATTTAAAATAGGATTAATCGCAGCAAATCCCTACATTTATTGGGTCTGTAGCATTTTGCCCCCCTAACCTATGAAAATGTGCTAAATGACAACCAACCTATTGATTTTTGTGCGAATTGCCCACTGAGTCGTTGTCAACCGTTCGTTTTGGACACGTTTCTAAGTTCTTATCTGTCAGATTTGACATCAGGGGGAAGTCACACAAAAATCAATAGATTAGGGGGCATTTCACACATTGTCATAGGTCAGGGGACAAAGTACTACAGACCCCATAGATTGGGGAGTTTCCTTCAATTAGCCCTTTAAAATATTAATGAAAGTTTCTGGACTATGGTGGTCAGCCAAATGCAGCAAATAAACTGTTAATTTGGCACTTACTGTTAACAAGTAGAGCATTGAATATAAGTAATTGGATGAAAGTTCATAGAAAGGATTAATATTATTATATTAGTACGAGGCAAGCATTTGTTAATCTTCATCAACTCTAAATACTTCAAGATTTTTTGGTGGTACTTGATAAACAATTTACCTTTTCTTATATCAGACAAGCTGCATATTTTATTTCCAATCAAACTATAGTAGTACAATCGAGAAATTAAAAGGTACACGAATATAAAGATGGGAATGATATACAAGAATTTGCAAAGAAATCATCCCATATAAAATTTATTCATTAACATTCAATAAGAAATAGGGAGTGTAGGTTCCACAATGACAGAAAGCTGAACTTTTGGATGTGTGGTGAGTCCATACAGTTCCTCCATGCACACATCTTCAGGCTTCATGCCCTCAGACAATTTCCAGTTAAATCCATGCAGTAAATTAGCCAACACGGATCGAACGAGTTTAAGTCCAAGGTTATAGCCAGGGCATCGTCGCCTGCCAGAGCCAAAAGGCAACAAGGTGAAATCACCACCCAATATGTCGATCTCCTTCCCGATGAACCGCTCTGGAATAAATTCGTTTGGTGAATCCCATACCTTCGCATCCCTCCCTATGCTCCATGTATTGATCATGACTGTTGTTCCTTTTGATATGTCGTAGCCTGCAACATTGCAGTCCTCAATTGCGCAATGTGGGGCTAAAAGCGTCGCAAGCGGATGCAATCTCATTGACTCCATGATAATTGCATCGATGTAAGGTAATTGAGAGAAGTCACTCTCGTCCACCCACCTGTTTCTCCCCATAACCTTGTCCAACTCTTCTTTTGCCTTTTTGATTATGCGTGGTTGTCTGAGAAGTTCATGGATTGCCCATTCAATTGTGGTGGCCGAGGTGTCTGTGCCGCCAGCCAGTAGATCCTATGGATGAGGCAAATAAGTGATTAACAATGGTATTCTATCAGCAAAACAACAAAAGAGCATGGTTTTAGTTTAGATTAGTCGAGAAAAGCATAATATAAAAAGAGCCATGTAATGTTTGCAGATACATCAATGGAATTCCCATATTGATTTCATTAATAGCAGGCACATGGTAGTAACTAGAGACGACACCTGAAGTAGTCCCTTGATGCAATCTCTTGTCAGTTTAACTTCAAGATCAGGATCCTCAGCCAGTTCCAACAACCTGTCCACCACGTCTTTTTGATCTAAGCCTTTCTTTGCTACCCTTCTAATTTGGTGATCATCGATGACACTGTCATGAAACTTGTCTAATTTCTTGCGCAAAGCTTTCATTCTCTTAACATATCCCTGTAGGTCGAGGAAACTGAGCCACGGTATCCAGTCCCCAATATTGAACACGCCACCAAGCAAAAACCACTCATCCAACATCTCTTGCAATTCATCCACCTTTACCATGGAGGTCTCATATTCGGATTCACTGAAGTATTTGTTGCTTAACACCATCCTACTAATAGAGGACAGTGTGTAATGTAATAGATGGTCTCGCAACATGAAAGGTTTTCCTGAAAGAGCATGTAGACGGGAGAGAAACTTACGCCTCTCCTCAGCGCGAATATGCTCGAAAAAATCAAGTCTTTTTGGATTGAATACTTCCGCGAGGTAGATTTTGCGAGCTTGTCGCCAGTATGGGCCGTAAGGGGACCATGTCATGTCTGTGTAATTGTAGGCAGTATATTTACCTGCAGCAAGTGCTGGTCGAGAGGCAAAAATCGTGTCGTATGTCCTTAGGAACTGTTTGGCCATCTCAGGGGATGATGCCACCACAACTGGAAATTGACCAAACTTTAGTTGCATTATTTCTCCATATTTCTGGGATAGAAGGTGAAAGGATTGATGAGGGATGGAGCCAACGAGGTTCAGGTTGCCGATTACAGGCCATGGTTTTGGACCTGGTGGAGATTTTTTCTTGGGTTGTTGGTTGCGGATTATCTTCGAGATAAAGGATAATGCAACTATGTATAGTATGGCTAATAGTGCCCAGGAGGTCTCCATTAGTGGCGAATGATACGTATTATGGGCAAAGAAGTTCATCGTGGAATAAGCGTATATATATATAGTTGAATGTAATTTCTACTGGTGGTCCATGGAGCCTACGTTTTTTGAAAATTCAAAACAAAGTTGATGTAAGAGACAAAACTCAAAAGCAGCACGTATTTTAGCTGTTCTCTGATATGCCATCACTATATATGGTGAAGCACTAGCCTTCCATGATATATGATTGATGTCAAATGAAATATCTCGATAAAGCATGAAAGGAAGTGTAAAAGTGAAAAGGATTGTTAGAAAGTAATATTTCAGTATTTATATTTTCTATCAAGTAGTTCAGAGAAGATCATTTCCTTATTCCGACCACGTGTCAAGACATTTAAACTGCGAGAAAATGATTTATTCACGGCACTCAGTTCGTTTCAAAACAATGTTCCGATAGAAAAATATCAGAAAAGAGACGAGGCAGGAAGTAATAATCAATTGCATACACTTTGGGAAAGTTCCCCAGAGGATATAAACTTTGAGCTGATGTGATGTGCAATCCATGCTTACAAAATTCTAAAATTAAAATTCTGAGGTTCAGGTTGCCGATTATAGGCCATGGTTTAGGACCTGGTGGAAGTTTTGTTCTGCGACGTTCGTAGATTATTTTGAAAATAATTGCGAATGCTGTGACGTATACTACGGCAAATAATGCCCAGGAGTACTCCATTAGGTGTTGATTGTATAAAAAAGTTTTGGCAGAGGTGAAGTGTACTTATAGTTGAAGATGTTTTATAATGGTGAACCATGGAGTCTATGCCATTATAGTTCAAGCTATGTTTCGTATTGTTGAAACACTAGTCTTCCATGATAATAAAGTCCGATGACATATTTTTGACAAAGCACAAAAAAGGATTGTAAGAAAATAATATTACAGAATTATCAAAATTCAGTATCCATTTTCCAACGAGGGTACTATTTTTCTTGATATCTTTGAGCAGATGGATCAAGTTATAACAGTCACACAGAGGATCAAGTTACTTGATTAGTGAGATTCATTCTGGATAATCAAAAGCTCCTTTATAATATTCTTTTTAAACAAAGCATTAGTAAAAAGTCTGATTTTCATACTTAGAAAAGTCTTGCGGATCGAAAAAAAAAAAAGAAAACCAATAATGTTTACAACAATATTTCAAAATTTACAGGATTAATGTCTTAAAAACTTAAAAACTAATATTTGCTGGATATATACAGCCTGGTTGAATATCTATTTCTTGCCACCGTACGTCTTATTTAATTTGATAGGGGAAAATTTGGACAATCTAAAGCAGAAGTTGAAATCTGTTGAGATTTACGACCAACTAAGGAGATTTTGCTGCTTTACGGCTAATTATGTATGTTGTGCTACTTATTGCTACTTACCGAAAAACGGGCTACTGGGTTTAATATTGGCCTACTATAAATAAATTAGGACTTAAGCAATAATTATGACTTCAAATTTATGTTAAAGCTATAAATATATGTAAGTTTCTCATTGAGATACATGAAAAATTAACTATTTTAGCAAAATTATCTACAGAAGGATTCTTCCTAGTATGAACATTTACCAGATTACAGGATTACTCTTGAAGGAGAAATCACGTCGAGTCGAACACATGAATTCGACGCCTTCTTTAGCCATGTACTTGGACGTGCACAACTAAGTCATCACTTCAAGTCCTTAAATCAGTTAGGCCGTAGTTATCGATTGAAAAGGAACTAAAGAAGACACATGATAAATAAAGTCTTTCTGTGAACAAAGTTCATGGAGGACCCTAATAGACAATTTAGTACTAGATGACAGAATTTTGAGCAAACATGCATGTTATATCAAGGCACACTAGAGGTAAAACCAAAACATAGAGAATTTGTTTACAGCAAAAAAAAAGTAAAAAATGCTATACATATATCTCCATAACCAGAAAATTCTTGATAAGAGGAAAACTATATAACCATAATCCGCAGGCAGGATATTTCAGTCCTAATTATCCGGCTCTTATTATGAGTCTTTGCTTACAGAAAATAATAGACTACATATATAGAGTTATCAAATTTGAGTGTATAGAAATATCTTTGCCAATGTTAGGACACTGCAATACTATTATTGCCTTTAGCTGATTCTTCTTTGGTTCATTAGCTAAATATAGCAAAATTTATAATTTCTAAAGCTCTTGTAATGCAATGCAAATCATGTACAAATTTTACAAATGAGATTTACACCATATGAGCTCAACTAAACTGAGCATAAGAACATCTCATCATGGGTAAAATTTAATTAACAGAAAATCCAAACCATAAAAGTATAGAAACCTAACAGATTAAATCACCAAAAGATTTGAACCATGAAAAAATAAAAAAGGGAAAGCTACATGCTTCCTTAGAGTTGCCATTAAAATCGCTCAGGCTTTTATTACAAGGTGCCTTAGAAAGTATGATCATAGATTTATTGTGATCAAACTGATTAATAATTTCATTCAAGCTACTATCTGTTGGAAAAACTTCCACCAATTCCGTGGACGCTATTTCGAGCCGAAGAAACATAATGGGCCTAAAGTTCGTGTATGGCCCAACATGAATCAGGCTGACTCATTTAAAAATAAGATTCGCAAATCTGGTCCAGTTAAAGAGATTAGTGCCTACCATTTGTTCATCTATAATTGTTCATCTTATATAGAAGTCAATTGCTAGTACACTGTACTTAAACCATGTGGACATGCGGCATGACGGGCGGAGTCAGGAACTTAGTTTAGGGGGCAAACTACTTAATTTTTATTTTTATAAATATAATTCTTTCATTAATTTTTTTAACTCATTTAAAAAAATAAATCATTTGTGAAAATACAAGTACCTTAAGAATTAGATATTTAATATATAAAATACAAAAGTAACTCTAAAACTATGCAAAAATATTAAAATAAGATCACATAAATTTATGTAAAAAAGCATGCATAAAATAGAGATATTATATTACGCTCGTAAAAAAAAATTATAACTTATCTAATATCAAGTCTTAGTAATTACTAATTACTTTCCTCGTGTGTATTACTACTGCTATATCGCTAAGAAAATGTTATTAGTTATATTTTATAACAATATGTCCACAATTCTTTTTACTTTAAAATGCACGTTTAATAAAGAATCACATATATATACTTAAATGCTATATTATATTACTACCTTTATTTTATTTATTGCGTACATCAAAAGATTAAAAAAATTAAGATAAGATTTATACAAGTTATGAATAAACTATTATGAAATAAAGAATCGCATAAATACAAAAAAGACGTATGAAATTAAAATAAAATTAAGATAACTTAAAATCCTATTTAACAGTATATGAAAATATTATGTAATATAGACATAATACAATATAATATAGTACAGTATAATATAATATGTATAAGAAAATAAAAGATAAAGTAATGTAATTACATAAGATAATATATGGGTAAATGGTATGCATAGTAATTAGTACGTAGATGTTGTCCCGTCCGAAATTTATTGCTGTTTTCTTTCTTTCTAACTGAAATTTATGGCTATGTTTCCTCCCTCTACTAATTTATTTCTTCTAATCCCCCCGCCCCGCCGCTGGGCATGACGACACAAATGTCCATAAAGGAGGTGGCTTAGTTTAACTTAGTTGGTTAAAAATGTAAATTTCTTTTGGATTCATATTGATTTTTCACAATAAGCAATTTAATTCTGTGTACACTTGTCATACAATTTGTCCAGTTTAGTTGGACTTGGTAACGTTGTTTGCACACTACCGAGTTCAATCCATAGAAGACATTACACACATTAAAGATAGGGACTATGGATTCGTGTGACCTCAATATCTATCTATAAAAACAGACGTTTGATTTATACTTTCTTAGACTTATCTTAGACACATGAAATCAGTTCTTACACCTTTTTCAGAAAAGTCACTTAAGACATACATTTCTTTTGATAAGGACTGGATAAATATACATTGAATGATATGATATATATTAGACTAATCAATGCAATGAGGTTAGATACATTAGTAGGCAGTAGCATTTTTGTCTTGACAGTAGCATGCTATCATCAGATCGTGCCAACGTATGAGTGGATACAAGTTTTTATCGCGTTGAAAATATAAAGCAATATCTAGAGATGTTGATAAAGACGAGTCGAGTAACATACGTACGTAAATTGTCAAGTAGATATTAATGGTCGAATACGTGATAGATTCATAGCCCTTACACCTCGTAAGTAAAACTTATTAATGTGCTTGTTAATGATTTATTTTTACTTGATATCAAATTTAATAAATATATAGTTAATATGCAAACCAACTACTAATTAAGACCACCTAAAGAATATAATGAATAGTTGTGCTAAGGATGTGATTAAATGTTAGATTCTATATATGAGTAAATAAGAATCTTTTTTGATGAATACTAAACATCTTATGCCACACTTACAATCCATGTCATATATGCTAAAAATCTTCTAAATAGCTAAAACATATGACACACTTAATAAAGAAATTAAATTATCCTGATTCTGGGATACAGATTGGAAATCGCTAATTAATATCTATTGTCGCATGAATACTTCGAATATTACTTCATATTTATTTGATATTTTTGTAATGTGTCATGATTCATATGAATATGAATACGACAATATCATTAGATTACAATATCACGAGTTCCGCAGCAATTTTTTTTTTTTGAAAAAGACGAACAGAATGTGTATATTGTTATATTATGGATTGATACAAAATTTATAATCCACAAAAATGGTACCACAACTTTTTGCTTTTGCAAAATTAGTCTCATAACTTAAATCTGTCGATTTTTGATCCCATAACTAAAATTAATTACAAAATTGGTCCCTCCATTAATTGAAACTAACGGAGTTATTTCTTTAAAAAAAATATATTGATAATAACGCCAAAATGACGTCATGTTAAGAGTAACATGTGTGGAATTTTTGCAAAAATGGTACCATAACTTGTCCATAGCTATTGCAAAAATAGTCCCATAACTTTTTTTTTTTTTTTTGGATTTTGGTCCATAACTAAAAACTAATTGACAAATTAGTCTTCCGTTAATTCCATTTCTTTACGAAATATTCGATTCCATTAATCATCACGAATTTGCAGACAACATGTAAATTTTTCATGGGGCAATACCCACCTTAATTCTTCATATAGAAGTAAGGCAACTTAAAATTCCACACCGTGACCAACACGTAACATAAATGGTTATAAATGGATATCGCAAAATTGACGAATGTTTTGAAGGAACTAACATGAGGAGCAGTAGTAAAGCTACTAATGCCATGTAGGGCAAAGAATTACTTAAGTCGGAAATATGGAAGAAATAATAAGAAGATGTAAAAGTGGATGGGGGAAAATGAGGAGTTGAAAAAATTGATCTATATAACTTGAGTCGGCATTGTAGTCGTAGTTGGTGTCTTTGTTGCTATCCTCGGTTGAAGTCGTAACTTTATTTGAATTGCTTTGTATTTAACTTAATCGATTTTTTGTTTTCGAAATGTATTAACACGATTTCACAATTATTGTGTGCTTTGTGAACTGTTTGTTGTATGGTCATTGAAAGTGTTTTCGAATTTTCGGTAACTAAATCGAATATTCCATTTATGGAAGACTAATTTGACAATTAGTTTTTATTTATGGACCAAAATCCAAAAAAAAAGTTATGGGACTATTCTTGCAATAGGGACAAGTTATGGTACCATTTTTGCAAAAATTCCACACATGTTACTCTTAACATGACGTCATTTTGGCGTCATTATCAATATATTTTTTTTAAAAAATAGCTCCGTCAGTTTCAATTAACGGAGGGACCAATTTGGCAATTAATTTTAGTTATGGGACCAAAAATTGACAAATTTAAATTATGGGACTATTCTTATAAGAGGAAAAAGTTATGGTACCATTTTTGTAAAAATCCCGCATTTATACAATCTAGATACATTGTTCATATAACATTCAGTAAAGTATGTTCGTGAAACATAGAAAATATATATAGAAGTATAATAATATCTAGATTTTATTTGTATAAGCCGATACTGATAAAATTAGCCGCCTAACTGGAGTGACCAATAGTAAAGTGACGAATTTCTGTTACTAGTCATCTTTCATTCCCCACCCGGACCACCACAAAAAGTGCTGCATGTGCTGCATGTGTGTTTTTAGCTTAGAGAATTTTAAGAACAAAATCAACTGGTGATAACTAATACTATAAAATATAAATCATTGTAGAAAACAGAAAATCTCATCACAAATTTCGGCTTATGAGATTGCGACAGGAGATTCTCCCTATTCATATGGTCATTGTTTTATTTGAATTAGGTTCGGAGAATGAATATTGGCAAGTAGTACCTACCATATGCACTTAACTACCGGTGTCTTATTTTAATTCTTGGTAAAATTATTCAATTTGCTGGTCACCAATTAGTCAAATTTATGAAGCTATAATTACCCAAAAAATAAATGGAGGGTTAATTGCAGCAAATTCTCAATCTATGGGTCATTTTTAATGTATCGACTTGTGCAATGCTGGGTAACCTATTGATTTTTGAGTGGTTTGCCCCTGAAGTATTGATCAAATGTTCATTTTGGGTTGATATCCCTCTAAATCTCCCCACATGGTTTCGCAATCCTACAGTAATCCCCCTTGTGGTTTGTTAAGTATCTAAAACGCACCTTGTGGCTTCATAAAACTCGATCTAAAACACCCCTTCGTGGTTTCATAAAAAGAGTATTTTGTGCAAGTTTTATGAACTACAAGGGAGTTTTAGATTATTATTAAACCATAGGGGAACTCCGTGCATGATTTCAAAACCATTGGAAATTTTGGTGGAATATCAACCCAAAGTAAATTGTTGCTCAATAATTTAAGAGAGAAATAGCACAAAAATCAAAAAGTTAAGAGGCATATCCCATAAATCAATATGTTAAGGAGGTGAAGTGAAAATGACCCATGCAGTTAGCCCAAAAAGTTAGGAGGCATGTAAAATGAACATAGAGATTAACAGACTAATGAAACTAATTTTAAATAATGAAAGTTTCTGGACTATGGTTGTCAGCCAAATACAGCAAATAAACTGTTAATTTGGCACTTATTCTTAACAAGTAGAGCATTGAATATAAGTTGGATCAAAGTTCATAGAAAGGATTAATATTATTATATTAGTACGATGCAAGCATGTAATTAATCTTCATCAACTATAAAGACTTCAAGATTTTTGGTGGTACTTGATAAATAAATTTTTTCTTATATCAGACAAGCTGTGCATATATTTTATTTCCAATCAAACTATAGTAGTACAATTGAGAAATTAAAAGGTACACGAATATGAAGATGGGAATCATATACTAGAATTTGCAAAGAAACCATCCTATATATAATTATTCGTTAAACCAGACATCATTCGATAAGAAATAGGGAGTGTAGGTTCCATAATAACAGAAAGCTGAACTTTTGGATGTGTGGTGAGTCCATACAGTTCCTCCATGCACACATCTTCAGGCTTCATGCCCTCAGATAATTTCCAGTTAAATCCATGCAGTAAATTAGCCAACACGGATCGAACGAGTTTAAGTCCAAGGTTATAGCCAGGGCATCGTCGCCTGCCAGAGCCAAAAGGCAACAAGGTGAAATCACCACCCAATATGTCGATCTCCTTCCCGATGAACCGCTCTGGAATAAATTCGTTTGGTGAATCCCATACCTTCGGATCCCTCCCTATGCTCCATGTATTGATCATGACTGTTGTTCCTTTTGATATGTCGTAGCCTGCAACATTGCAGTCCTCAATTGCGCAATGTGGGGCTAAAAGCGTCCCAAGCGGATGTAATCTCAACGATTCCATGATAATGGAGTCGATGTAAGGTAATTGAGAGAAGTCACTCTCGTCCACCCACCTGTTTCTTCCAATAACCTTGTCCAACTCTTCTTTTGCCTTTTTGATTATGCGTGGTTGTCTGAGAAGTTCATGGATTGCCCATTCAATTGTGGTGGCCGAGGTGTCTGTGCCGCCAGCCAGTAGATCCTATGGATGAGGCAAATAAGTGATTAACAATGGTATTCTATCAGCAAAACAACAAAAGAGCATGGTTTTAGTTTAGATTAGTCGAGAAAAGCATAATATAAAAAGAGCCATGTAATGTTTGCAGATACATCAATGGAATTCCCATATTGATTTCATTAATAGCAGGCACATGGTAGTAACTAGAGACGACACCTGAAGTAGTCCCTTGATGCAATCTCTTGTCAGTTTAACTTCAAGATCAGGATCCTCAGCCAGTTCCAACAACCTGTCCACCACGTCTTTTTGATCTAAGCCTTTCTTTGCTACCCTTCTAATTTGGTGATCATCGATGACACTGTCATGAAACTTGTCTAATTTCTTGCGCAAAGCTTTCATTCTCTTAACATATCCCTGTAGGTCGAGGAAACTGAGCCACGGTATCCAGTCCCCAATATTGAACACGCCACCAAGCAAAAACCACTCATCCAACATCTCTTGCAATTCATCCACCTTTACCATGGAGGTCTCATATTCGGATTCACTGAAGTATTTGTTGCTTAACACCATCCTACTAATAGAGGACAGTGTGTAATGTAATAGATGGTCTCGCAACATGAAAGGTTTTCCTGAAAGAGCATGTAGACGGGAGAGAAACTTACGCCTCTCCTCAGCGCGAATATGCTCGAAAAAATCAAGTCTTTTTGGATTGAATACTTCCGCGAGGTAGATTTTGCGAGCTTGTCGCCAGTATGGGCCGTAAGGGGACCATGTCATGTCTGTGTAATTGTAGGCAGTATATTTACCTGCAGCAAGTGCTGGTCGAGAGGCAAAAATCGTGTCGTATGTCCTTAGGAACTGTTTGGCCATCTCAGGGGATGATGCCACCACAACTGGAAATTGACCAAACTTTAGTTGCATTATTTCTCCATATTTCTGGGATAGAAGGTGAAAGGATTGATGAGGGATGGAGCCAACGAGGTTCAGGTTGCCGATTACAGGCCATGGTTTTGGACCTGGTGGAGATTTTTTCTTGGGTTGTTGGTTGCGGATTATCTTCGAGATAAAGGATAATGCAACTATGTATAGTATGGCTAATAGTGCCCAGGAGGTCTCCATTAGTGGCGAATGATACGTATTATGGGCAAAGAAGTTCATCGTGGAATAAGCGTATATATATATAGTTGAATGTAATTTCTACTGGTGGTCCATGGAGCCTACGTTTTTTGAAAATTCAAAACAAAGTTGATGTAAGAGACAAAACTCAAAAGCAGCACGTATTTTAGCTGTTCTCTGATATGCCATCACTATATATGGTGAAGCACTAGCCTTCCATGATATATGATTGATGTCAAATGAAATATCTCGATAAAGCATGAAAGGAAGTGTAAAAGTGAAAAGGATTGTTAGAAAGTAATATTTCAGTATTTATATTTTCTATCAAGTAGTTCAGAGAAGATCATTTCCTTATTCCGACCACGTGTCAAGACATTTAAACTGCGAGAAAATGATTTATTCACGGCACTCAGTTCGTTTCAAAACAATGTTCCGATAGAAAAATATCAGAAAAGAGACGAGGCAGGAAGTAATAATCAATTGCATACACTTTGGGAAAGTTCCCCAGAGGATATAAACTTTGAGCTGATGTGATGTGCAATCCATGCTTACAAAATTCTAAAATTAAAATACCTTGTGTAATACTATTTTATTGAGTTTCCATATCCTTTGATATACAACAGACAAAATGGCAAACTGCATCCTATGGAGATGAGTAATACTGCAACTATGAGTTCGTAAAAGAATTATGTCTGTAACAAGTAGGATAGGGCACCTGGAAAGCATACCATTTATATCTCATGCAAATATAAATACTTACAGGATCTTCAACCCCCTCTTCATATGTCTGAAGCACATACGGAAGTTCCAATTCACAGAGCGCTTCACGAACAATTCGAGCGTACTGCAAAGAGAACACATCAAATGAGTTACTCTCAATTCATGCAGCAATCATAAATAGTTAAAAACATAACAAGATAAGATTTATTAGGTCCACAAATGCTAAATAATGAAATCAAAATTTAAGCGTTCCACATCCATTAGTGCATATCATCCATGATAAAGGGGTTAGCTTAAGCTATCCATCTTCAACAATATGTACTTATACTTGTAACTGTTACACTGGATGCACGGTTTCTCTTCAGCACTAGGTGATAGTTGGCCTAATCTTATGTTACTTAAATAAACAAAATAATTGGACAGAGGAATGTATTAGTAGAAAAAGCTATCAAGACATTCTCTTTAGTATCAAAACTTACAGTATAATTTTTCACAAGAGAGCAGTTCCAATTTCCCAGGTGCTGCTTCCTTGGCGGAGTTTTCCTGTTGTGTCATTCATCTGACTGCACGGAATATGGTTGGCATCCATCCTGTGACCAGCGTGCTGTGTATGCAAATAATTCAGTAAATAAGAACTGCAGTAAAAGCACATCTTGGCCATCCAAGATGTTAGATGAATAGTGATAATTATATCTTTAGCCATCTACTGGGCACAAAACAAAGCCATGAAACTCATGACTTCAATCGCAAAAATTAAAATGCAGCGAGAAACTAGTAATTTGGTACGTAATTCTTAAGAAGTAGAACCCTTTTCCAAAACTTAGGTACTGGTTTATTTGAAAATATATAATGAATGTACTCATATATATTATTAACCTTAAGTTTGGTTTTGTGGATATCCTCTCATCTCTCTCATGGAAAAAAGGGTCTGAATTATCCTCCTAAATCAAGACTTCTAAGGGATCTGATTCCTATATTGAATAAATGATTGAACAAAAATTAAAAGCCAGACTCCATTGTCCTCAACTTGCATAGATTTTTACACATCACCAATCATAAAAACAAATGTGATTGAACAGTTAATTAGTTTTTCCTCATGATTATCAATAACTAATTAAGTAACTTACTATTAATGCAATGAGAACGATCGCCTAACGATAGATAACGTTAAGCATTTCATGCCATTCTTTCTTTCTTTCTTTCTTTCTTCTCTTCTTTTACATCACTAATCCCCTTTGATGTTAATTTCTTGCACTTGATAAGCAATTTAGGCATTTTTAAACTGCAAACATCTATTTTACAACAAACTGTATTAGCATAACATACAAATATGGGGATGCAAATGATTGCTTATTCATCACCGTAACGTTACCCAGTAAGGAATGCAGAGAGTAGGTTTTATGATGACAGAAAGTGGGATTTTGTGGATGTGTGGAGAGTCTATAAAGTTTCTCAATACACACATCTTTAGGATTGATACCTCCGTCGATTTCCAGTTAAATTTGTGCAGCAAATTAGCCAACGTTGATTGAAAAAGCCTCAAGTCCAAGTTTATAATCAGGGGCACCATCTCAGGCCTGAAGCAAAAGGCAAAAGGGAAAAATTAGCACCCGACATATGGGGCTAAAAGTGTAGCAAACGGATTCACCTCATGGACTCCCTAACAATGGAATCTATGTTAGGTGATAGAGAAGTCATTCTTTTCGAGCAATTTGTCTCTTCCAATAACCCTATCAAGCTCTTCTTTTGCCTTCATGACAATGTGGTTGTTTGATGATCTACAGTCTATAGTGCCGGCAGAGGTGTTTGTGCCGCCAAGTAAATCAGTGTTGCTTAACCAGAAAATTCTCAATACAAGGTAAACTATATAACCATAATGTCCTCATTTGAAAGAGAAAGAGGTATCATTGAAAATTTACCTATACAACGATTTTCTAGTTATCAGGCTCTTGTTATAAACTCTTTTCTTACAGAAAAGAATCGACTATATATAGAGGTATATGTTCACATTCAAGAGTGTCTGCTCTATTGCTTGTGTCCTAGCTAGCTAACTCCGTAAGATCGACCCGTTCTGTATTCTAATCGTTTGATTCTTTCATCTTTTTCTCCACTCATAGTTTTTCAACCATGTACTACCATCCACCACTCTTTACCAGCTTTTTATCACCTTCAGTGACCCTTAGCCTTTCCTCTAATAAACAGTTCCATGTATAGTTAGACCGCTCTTTCCATTGATTCTATATTATGAAAGCCAAAAACAACAAATTTTCACAATTCTTGAAATTTGAAGATACAATTAAAGACTACTGTTAAATACAGCCAAAGCAGCGTAAACACGCTTTTCCGAAAACCTTGAGGAGTGTTGGTGAATAACCCTTGGGCTCCCGTTATGCAATGGCAAATCAATGCAACTCTCCTAGCTTAAAGCACGGCAATTGAAACTTATACAAAATAAAATTTAAACCTTATGACTTTTTCAAATTCACTGAGCTTAAGATATCATCATGGATAACATCTAATTGACATAATTGAAACCATAAAAGTACAGAAGCCTAAACAGATTAAAATCATCAACAGTTTGTATCATAAAATATAATAAATAAAAATGGAAAGCTACCTGCTTCCTCAGTATTGTCATTTGTAATTGATCAGATTCTATTGTCACATGATGCCATAGCAAGGAACAGTGGCACCAGCTGCTGGGCCTATGAGATACGGATACGATACGATACAATACGGATATGTGGTCATGAATTTTTAAAAAAGCTCAAGATAAGATACGACAGGGATACACCTATATATTAATATAATTGTATTATTGCCGATAAAAAAAAATAATTGTATTATTTATAAGTTACAAAAATAATAAATTTAAGTGTACCATATAATTGGAATAGATAAAGTTACAATTTTACTATTATATTTATTTTTTTAAAAAAATCTTACGTAATCATTGCTTCTAAATAATGTAAGGAAACACTCAAGAAAAATAATACAGTAATAATTTATTCAAAGGTAATAAATTTGTTTCAACTTAAATGAAAAGTATCGTTCTCTTTTATTTTATTGTTATTCTAACCTTTTTCTCATTAAATTTAAAATTATAATATGATTTGCACGTGTCAAAGATGGTTGGATAAGTCCTCGATAGGTGTTTGACGCGAGTATCCGTAATTTTATTTTAGTTTAATATTAGGACGCCGCGTGATACGTTCAATACGTATTCGAGGAGTACTCGATGTGTATGAGTATTCGATACAATACATACTACATGATACGATGTAATTTTAGAAGTATGTGTGCAACATAGAGATACTATTGGTTGGAATTTGGAAAAACTAAAATCG
Source organism: Misopates orontium (assembly GCA_946800315.1). NCBI lineage: Eukaryota > Viridiplantae > Streptophyta > Magnoliopsida > Lamiales > Plantaginaceae > Misopates > Misopates orontium. The sequence goes on along the minus strand of OX326948.1, from coordinate 43,626,131 downwards.
CGCGCAAGTCGTTTCGAGCCTAAGCAACATAATGGGCCTGAGTTTGTGGCTGACCCAACACTAATCAGGCTACTGGGCCGGCCCATTTCGGAAATGAAAGTCGCAAAGCTGGTCCGATTTTTTTTAAGCACATTGGATATGAAGTATGTGATAATTATAAAATGGAAGTTTATTTTAGAACCATTTTATATTAATGCACCCTACACATTATTGTGTATATATATAAAGTATAAACGTTAAATACCAAAATATAATAGTGACGCGCAAATTGGCACATAAAAGTTTGGAGCTTAATTGATTGCGATAAGGCCAATTAAATCTTGGATTAATTGACTAGACATCTAAATAAATAGAACCAAATAAATGATTAATATAAGGGGTGGATTAGTAATCCGTCGCAATTAATAAGTAAGAAGCTTTGGGTCAAAAATTATAATAGGATGGATTATGTAGTTACTTGAGGAATTGCATAATTTATCGGTTATTGTTACTCGGTTTATAACTTATATTGTTTACATGTATTCAATTTTAACATTTATTAAGATTTAGACGCTCTACACTGGTTTTTGTAAATGAGTCATTTTTAAAATTCAATAATATAACCCGTCATTTGATTTTAATCATGATGCTTTTTTTTTTTTTTTAAAATATGCATAATATAAAATCAAACTAAACGTACAGTCTTAGTACACGAAAAAGGGGAGTGCGTGCGGCGGAATCATGATGCTTTCGCTAATTAACATAAAGTGTTTTTATTTCGAGGGCTGTCGCCATTTATTCTCTTTTGGCGGCTTGGCTATGCCAATTACATCGTGTTTTTGAAAATTGGGGCGGCGTGAAAACCCTTGTGGACCCAAAGCTTAAAATAATATATCCATGAAGACGTTTAAGTACTTGAACTTTTCTTAGACGTACATGAAGTCAATCTTCATATACATTTCATCAGAAAAAGCTCTTAAGAAATGTGAATGGAATGACATATATTATTAGATTAATTAATGCAATTGAGGATAGATGCATTAATAGCATAATTATCGTGCCGAGATGTGACGGTACAAGTTTTATCATGTCGAAATTATAATGCAATGTTCATAGATTCTATCGAAGTAATTAAATATGCATGAAACTGATTGAATTCGCACATTTTAAACTAGCTCTTGTTTGGCTTTTGTGACGTGCGCAAAATTGACAAGTTTGGAACTCGTTGGGCTCATGATTCACGAGTTTGAACTTTTTGGTCTATTAAGTTAATAATGTATTAACAAGTAAAATCAGGTTTTTCCTCTTAACGCTCGAGGTTAATAATCCGATGAATTGTTGATCGCCATCCTAGAAACGAGCCTTTACTCTTTATCACTACTTAATAACTCGTACAATATATATTTTTTTCTTTTTGACACATGCCTTGTAAGTTGTAACGACGTACTATCCCACATCATACAAGTGAAATATTGGGCAACAATGACGTGCTTGAAGAACTAATATGGTAAGACAAGGATATGGTGTTTTAATAAGTACGATGATCATATCAACAATTCTAAATTAGGTTTTTAATTACACAGAATGATAAAACACAATCCCAACATTAATTAATTAATCATGTTTTTTGGTTTGGAGAACGAGGTTTCTAATAAGTTGTAACTAGTAAGTTATCGATACACTTATTAAAATATTTCGTTTGCTGTCCACCAATTAATTAAATTTGTGCATATGGGTGAGCGATATTGCTAGAGCATTGCAGCAAGAGCAATTATTTTAGATTTTCAAATTTACATATAGTCAAACAATACTAAAGTTAACTTCCAAAACTACTTCTACAGATTTACAAATCATTCCTAAATATGTGATTCAGTACCATTAATCACAATCTATTACTGTTTTGCAATTAATGAAAAGTTAGTTTCTTTAATAAATAATTATTTGTTTTTTAGGAAGATTATGTAAAGCTTTTAATTGAAAATGAAATGGGAAGCAAATTAATTGTACTATTTCCTTCCAAAATTTGTGCACTACTTAATCACATAAGGGATCTTAATTTTTTCCAAGAGGATTTTTGCAAAAGCTTATAAAAGGAGCCTTTTCATTGTTTTTGCTTAAAGTCACTTTAAATGATTTTGACAAAAACTCGAGAGTGTTTGCAATTTTTTCTAAAAGCTACTTAAAAACATTAATTAGAGGTTTGCAATAGTTAATTAATGAAAAGTGATTTTTTCTTTTTATAACTTATTCAAAATAGCATGTTTTCAAAAGCTGGTGGAGAAGCGCCCTAAACCCTGCTTTTGCGGCTTGTGTGTAGGTGTTTTTATTTTTATTTTTATAAAAGACAAGTAGAAGTAAAATCTAGTGTTGCAACACTAAAAATATTCTTTTACCACGGTAAAAGTAAATAAACCCTTTTAATAAGCATTTGTAAATACCACCTAAAAAAAGAATTTATGCAATTAATTGCTTAATTATTTAGGAAAGGAAATGTGTTTAAATTACATGTACTGAGTCCATGCCCTTTAAATGTAAATGATATTATGTACAATGATTATTTTATCTATGAACTAATGGATCTCTTTATTTATACTATATATATATATATATATATATATATATATATATATATATATATATATATATATATATATATATATATATATATATATATATATATTTATATTCTTTCTTAACATTAATTTAGGTGACTTTTGTTCCTTCGTTCTATAATCATGCTTACTTATGATAATTAAGATTTTATTACAGGTCAAGACATCTTAACTTTACTTTTAACTTTATTTTTTATTAACTAAGTTTTTACAATCTGATAATAGTAGTTTTAAGCTATATACATAATCCTATTTTAATCTTGTTAAATAGAATAAAGATTAAGATTAAAATTATGCTAAATAAGAAGTTTTGAGTTTGAATTCCACTGTCATCTATTTGTTTAAAAATATTATGTTTGAAATGTAACAAAAGATTTACAACATGTACTTAAGGAAACATGTTGCAGAATATATATGAATAAACAATACACAAATTTTTAAACGAGATTACATATCATGAATAAAGTTCTTTTTTTTCCTCATAATTATAAGGGTCAATTGCGTTTTGCCCCTTAATGTTTCGGGTGTTTTGCAAAGTGCCCCCTAACGTTTCAAAAAGAGCACTTTGCCCACTAAAGTTTGTAAAGTTGCCCCCTCAGTCAAATCTAATGGATGAAAAGATAGCCATGTGGCAAAAATGAACGGTAGATCAAGGACTTAGGGGGCAACTTTACAAATGTTAGGGGGCAAAGTGCTCTTTTTGAAACGTTAGGGGGCACTTCGCAAAACACCCCAAACGACAGGGGGTGATCGCAATTGACCCTAATTATAAATAACTCAATAAGAAACTTAACTTAAATTAATTGATATAGTGAAAAGCATTGCTGCCGTTTCTTTCTTTTCCTCTATTACATTCTTCATCGGCTTTGATATTTTTGAACTTAATATACAATCCAGATCATATATAAACTGCAAATATTTATTTTAAATCAAACTTTTGTAACATAACATACAAATATGACGATGCAAATGATCGTTTATTCATCAAGCTTGACACTACTGATCAGTAGGTTATGTCTAGAGTAGGTTCCATAATGATGGAAAGTGGAACTTTTGGATGTGTAGCGAGTCCATAAAGTTCCTCAACACACACATCTTCAGGATTCATGCCTTGAGCCAACTTCCAGTCAAATCCATGGAGCAAATTAGCCAACATCGATCGAACGAGCTTAAGTGCAAGGTTATAGCCAGGGCAACTTCTCCTGCCAGAGCTAAAAGGCAACAACGTGAAATCACCGCCCAATATATCGACCTCTTTTCCCAGAAACCTCTCTGGAATAAATTCCTCAGGCTTCTCCCATGAGTTAGGATCTCTTCCAATGCTCCATGTATTAATCATGACAATCGTTCCTTTTGATATGTCGTAGCCTGCTACATTGCAGTCCTCAGTGGCGTAATGTGGGGCTAAAAGTGTCGCAAGCGGGTGTAATCTCATCGACTCCATGATAATGGCAACAATGTAAGGTAATTGAGAGAAGTCACTCTCTTCCACCCATCTGTTTCTTCCAATAACCCTGTCCAACTCTTCTTTTGCCTTTTTAATTATGTGTGGTTGTCTGAGAAGTTCATGGATTGCCCACTCAACGGTGGAGGCCGAGGTGTCTGTGCCGCCAGCCAGTAGATCCTATGGATATTAGGAGAGAAACAAGTGATTAACTAATGACATAATATCACCAAAATATTAAAGGAGCATGGTTTTAGCTAATAAAAAAACAGCCATTTAACTTTTGCAGATATTGCAATTCCATGTTTATTTCATTAATTCCATGGTAAGTAGGGAAAAATATTAGATAGTTTATGAATACTCTATATAATTCCAATTATAAGGCAAAAAATTCATAGCAAACAACACCTGGAGTAATCCCTTGATGCAATCTCTTGTCAGTTTAACTTCAAGATTAGGACCCTCAGCCAGCTCCAACAACCTGTCCACCACGTCTTTTTGATCTAAGCATTTCTTTGCTGCCCTTCTAGCTTGGTGATCATCGATGACAGTGTCATGAAACTTGTCTAATTTCTTGCGCAAAGCTTTCATTCTCTTAACATATCCCTGTAGGTCGAGGAAACTGAGCCACGGGATCCAGTCTCCAATATTGAACACGCCGCCAAGAAAAAACCACTCATCCAGCATCACTTGCAATTCATCCACGTTTACCATGGCGTTGTCATATCCGGATTCACTGAAGTATTTGTTGCTGAATACCATCCTACTTATAGAGGAGAGACTGAGATGTAAGAGCTGGTCACGCAACATGAAAGGTTTTCCGGAAACGGAATGTAGACGAGAGAGGAACTTTTGCCTCTCCTCGACGCGTATGTGCTCGAAAAAATCGAGTTTTTTTGGACTGAACACCTCCATCAGGAAAATCTTGCGTGTTTGTCGCCAGTATGGGCCGGAAGGGCACCAAAGCATGTCCGAGTAATTGTATGCAATGTGTTCACCAGCAGCAAAGGCAGGTCTAGATGAGAAGACGGTGTCATGTGTTCTTAGGAACTGTTTGGCCATATCAGGGGACGATGCGATCACAACCCGAAATTGACCAAACTTAAGCTGCATTATTTCTCCATATTTTTGTGATAGTAAGTGGAAGGATTGATGAGGGAGGGAGCCAATAAGATTCAGATTGCCGATTATCGGCCACGGTTTTGGACCCGGTGGAGATTTTTTCTTAGGCTGCTGGTTGAGGATCATCTTTGAGATAAAGGCTAATGCAACTATGCAAAGTAAGGCTAATAGTGCCTGTGAGTTCTCCATAATTAGTGGTTTATGATACATATTATTGTCCCAGAATAAGTGTATATATAGCTGAAGTTAAGAGCCTAGTTTTTGAACGAGACAAAAGCAGGTATATATTTAAACTAGGCTTCCATTATAACTGACGTCGGATGAAATCTACTGTTAAAGCATGAAAAGGAATTGTAATAGTGTAAGACTTATTCTCCAAAACATGTTTTCCATTTTTCTTATTACCACATGTAACGAGTATGACATCTAAACTGCAAGATTCATGGTACTCATAATCATGCTCAGATGCATCCAAACAGAGATAATCCATTTGAGCTCATGTGACAATCCATGCTTACAAAATTCTAAAACTATTATACCTTCTTGTTGAGTTTCAGTAATATTCTCTGTAAACTAATCCTTTGATCCTCAACAGACAAAATTGCAAATTGCAAACTGCAAACTGTGGAGATGAGTAACACTGCAACTATGAGCTCCAAAAAAGAGTATGCATGTCTAGGATATGGTCTTTTTCCAGTCTCCAGTATTCGCACCAGCGTTGGGGTCTATTGACCGCGTGCCACTTTGACTTAACTTATTGCCAAAAGCTCTAAGTTCTCATGTAATTATGAATACTTAGTACAGAGTCTTCATTCACCATTGTTAAGGTTAAAATTAGAGCTTAAATTTTTGGTGTGTGTTAATGTTGTGGAGAGCGTTTAGTTTTGCTCGCTGCTATGACCCAATTGCTTTTTCTAAAATAAAGCATCTTCGTAAAAAACAGAACATAAACTTTACTTTGTTAATGAAGCACGCATGCATAAGTTCAAAACAACTTGTTGAGTTTTTCTTTACTTTGTTCTAAGAAGTCCAGTAGTGTACTAATTTTGTTATATGTCTGACATTACATTATTTGTCTATTGCTTGTAAATATTTTGAAAGAATAATGCTTGTGGGCCTGCAAAGAAACTCTAAAAACTCTCATCAATAGACACCAAACACACTTTTTTTATTTACGTGATTCTCATATCCTTTTCACGGGCCTTGAAAATTCACAAAAATGATACCAAACACGGTCTAAATTTTGGTGCCAATGTGTGAATTCATAGTTATAGTTAGATTAATTTAGGGATAATTGCAGCAAACCCCCAACCTATGGGGCCAGTTGCAATATGCTCCTTAACCTTTCAAAATGTGAGAAATTCCCCATAACCTATTGAAAAATGTGTGAAGTGCCCCTGAGTCCTTGATCATTCGTGCATTTGGTACACATGTCTATATATTTGTCCGTTAGATTTGGCTTTCGGGGGCAAAACGCACAAATCTCATAAGGTTGGGTGCATTTTGCACAATTTAAAAGGTTAGAGGGTACATTGCAAACTGCCTCATAGATTGGAGGTTTGCTGCAATTAGCCCATTAATTTATCGTGTTTAGTGTAACAAAAAGATTTATAACTTACAGTTGAGTAGTCATGTTTCAGAATATACATAAATTAATAAATTTCTACACTCTCCATAAGCTTATTCTTTTAGATATAACACAATTCAGTAAAGATAATTTTTAATGAAATCACGTATGATGAAAAACATATGTGATTGAACAGTTTATGTTCTCTCATGATTATCAAAACTAAATGAGTAAAGCAACTTAATATTAATGCAATGACAAGGATTGCATGCCGTTCTTTCTTTCTTCTGTTCATTTATATTCTTAATCGGCTTTAATATTTCTTGCACTTGACAAATAATCCAGACTGGTTGTGATGGTATAAACTTCAAATACTTATTTTAAATCAAACTTATTTGTAGCATAACATACAAATATGACGATGCAAGTCATCGTTTATTCATTAAGCTTGACACTACTCAGTAGGCAATGTCGAGAGTAGGTTCCAAAATGATAGAAATTGGAACTTTTGGATGTGTGGAGAGTCCATAAACTTCCTCAACACACACATCTTCAGGCTTCATACCGTCTGCCAATTTCCAGTTAAATCCATGCAGTAGATTAGCCAACGTCGACCGAACAGCCTTAAGTCCAAGGTTGTAGCCAGGGCACTTTCTCCTGCCTGAACCAAAAGGCAGCAGGACAAAATTACTGCCCAACATGTCGATCTCCTTCCCGATAAACCTCTCCGGAATAAACTCCTCTGGCTTTTCCCATGAGTTAGTATCTCTCCCTATGCTCCATGTATTAATGAGGATCATCGTTCCTTTTGATATGTCGTAGCCTGCTACATTGCAGTCCTCAGTGGCGCAATGTGGAGCTAAAAGTGTAGCAAGCGGATGCAACCTCATCGACTCCATGATAATGGCATCTATGTAAGGTAATCGAGAGAAGTCATCCTCTTCAACCCATCTGTTTCTTCCAATAGCCCTGTCCAACTCTTCTTTCGCCTTTTCAATTATGCGTGGATGTTTGAGAAGTTCATGGATTGTCCATTCTACAGAGGTGGCAGAGGTGTCTGTGCCGCCAACTAACAGATTCTGTGAATTTCAGCAAAAGAATCATGTTATGAACTACTTGTATATTATCGTCAAAAGAATAAGGAAGAATGATTTTAATTTAGAGGCAAATAGACAGTTTGAATATCTACACCCCATAAGGTTTGGCCTAATTACAAAAATATCGAATGCTTTTTGATTAATAACATGATCACTCTTTGAAACTTTAGCAAAAACTACAGATAGATCAGAGATTTGGACAATGACAAAGACACCCACACCTCTTGAAATCTGAAAAGCAATACCAATAATCTCCATATTTTTACATGTATTTGAAGCTCAAGGATGTGTCTCTATATTTATTTGAAGGGTAAGGAAAGTTTGTGTTAGTAGAAGAAACTCATAAACTATAGAAGTAACTATTCCAAAGTTAAAAAAGAGCTATTGTGATGTTTGCAGATGATGTGGGCAATCTCGTTATAGACCTACTAAATATAACTTGAAAAGAAAAACATATTTTTCCAATTACTTGACAGATATAAGCATAAAAAGAAACAATCACCGTCATTAATCCCTTGACGGAATCTCTTGTCAGTTTAACTTCAAGATCAGGATCTTCAGACAGACGCAGCAAAGTATCCACCATGTCATCTGGTTCGACATCTTCCTCGGACCGCACTCTAGCTTGGTGATCATCAATTTCGTAGTTATGAAACCTGTCTAATTTCTTGTGCAAAGCTTTCATTCTCTTAACATATCCCTGTAGATCGAGGAAACTGAGCCACGGTATCCAATCCCCAATATTAAACACGCCATTTAGCATAGTCCACTCACTTATCATCTCTTGCAATTCATCCATATTTACTATGGACTTCTCATTTTCCAACTCACTAAAGTATTTGTTGCTGAATACCATTCTACAAACAGTGGAAAGACTGAGACGTATTAGATGGTCACGCAACAAGAAAGGTTTTCCGGAAAGGGAATGTAGACGAGAGAGGAACTTTTGCCTCTCCTCGATGCGTATGTGCTTAAAAAAGTCCAGTTTTTTTGGACTGAACACCTCCACAAGGAAAATTTTACGTGCTTGTCGCAAGTATGGGCCAGCAGGGGACCAAACCATGTCGGAGTGATTGTAGGCAGTGTATTTACCAGCGGCAAGAGCCGGTCTAGAGGCAAAGACGGTGTCCTGTGTTCTGAGGAACTGTTTGGCCATCTCAGGGGACGATGCGATCACAACTGGAAATTGGCCAAACTTGAGTTCCATTATTTCTCCATATTTTTGGGATAGTAAGTCGAAGGATTGATGAGGGAGGGAGCCAATAAGATTCAGATTGCCAATTATAGGCCACGGTTTTGGACCTGGTGGAGAGTTTTTCTTGGGTTGTTTGTTGATTATCTTTGAGATAAAGGCTAATGAAACTATGCAAAGTAAGGCTAATAGTGCGAAGTTCTCCATAACTAGTGGTGTATGATACAAAGTATTGTCCCATGAATAAGTGTATATATAGCTGAAGGTAACTCGAACCGAATGAAATAGTGAAATGGATTGTACGAAAGTGATATTTTTCAGTATTATTCTTCAAACTATATTTTCCATTTTTCTATTGAGAACATTATTTTGCTTGATATCCAATATTACTAGTTCAGAAAAGAACATATCCTTATTCTTAGTTTATGTCACCACGTCTAAACTACTGCAAGAAAATAGACTTTCCATGCATTCAATTCTTTTGAAAACCATGCTGAGATACAAAATTATGAGATAGGAACAAGGCAATAAACAATTGCATAAACATTGAGAATTTTCGCACATGATAAAACTTTGAGCAGTGACAATCCATGCCTACAATTAAAATACTTCTGGTGAGCTATTTTATTACCAATTGTTGAAGCTCATAAGAGGACCTCTGAAAGTGATATGTTGGGCAATAATCAGGTGCTTAGAGAACTATTATGACAATAATCACGTGCTTAGAGAACTGTTACCGCGAGACTAGGAATGGTGTTTTATTACGTATGGCATGACTGTGAATGGTGTTGGGCAAAAATCAAGTGCTTAGAGAACTATTATGAAAATAATCACGTTTCGTTATTCAATCAATGAAACGAGATTAATAGTTCTGCGTAATCTTAAGAAGTGGAGCCATTTTTCTGTAGATACCAGTTTATTTGAAAACATACAATGAACTTGATTCTAAATATAAAAATTTATTAAGTGAGATTCTTATAGTTTGACTGGCAAACTAAGACTAAGTTATGCCATATCTACAAAATTGAAGCGTGATATTCCATGATAATAATGTCATTCAGATGAAATATTTTCAGAAAGCATTAAAAGTGATAGTAAGTCAGTAATATTACAGTAGTGAACAATGGCACAGAACATATTTAAACTTTAAGCTGTGGCAATCCACGTTCACAAATCCCTCAAAATAAAATTATTTCATGTAATGCCCCTTAATGAACTTTCATATCTATCACACATTAATCTTTCGTCCTCAACAGACGTAAATCGTGAACTGCATCCTCCCGGAGATGAGCAATATTGCAACTATCTGCTGGAAAAAGAGTGTCTGAAACAAGCAGGATTTGGTTTTGTGGATATCCTGTCATCTTTCTCAAGAAAAAGGGAGTCTAAGTTATCCTCCTAAATGAGGCCTTCTAAGGCGGCTTTCGTCTGAATTGTTGATCGAATAAAACTGAAAGCCAGACTCCATTCGACTTGCAGAGATTTTAGATGACATTACATATTGCGAAAAACAAATGTGATTGAACAGTAATTTTTTTGTTCGATCTTCTCATGATTATCAATTACTCAGTAAGTAATTTAATTACTAGTGCGTTGACGGAGTAACTTAATAATAATGCAGTGAAAAGGAACAGTTGACAATGGTTAACTTCAAGCAACGCAGTGAGAAGGATCCGCGTTGATATTTCTTTCACTTGGTAAGCAATTCAGATTCAGACCTTTTAATTTAGAGCATATATAAACTTCAACCATTTATTTGGCATCAATCTATAGAATCATAATATACCAATATGAGGATGCAAATGATGGTTTATTCAATAATCTTGACGATACTCAGTAGGGAATGCGAGAGTAGGTGGTTCCATGAAGATACCAGATACGGCCTAAATTTCTGGTGTCAATGTGTTAGTTCATATGTTACAGTTAGATTTACAATATACATATAATGTGTCTTATCACAGAATCAATTTGTGATTCAAAAGCCAAGGATTCAACAACAACAATTCAGAAACAAGGATCAACAATGGCTGAGATCGAGCAACGAATCAGCAGCCATATTTCATCTTCAAGCACTGACCAAGTCTGAGATATATTGTGAAGTGATTGTAGCTTTTCCTTTTCTTGTAGCATATGTATTTTGTATAAATATATAGATGTACAGCCAGTAAGTATATCGAAGCTTATTATAGATAACTTGTTATCATCTACAATATGTAAGCTGGTTTGATACTATGTCGCGGATTGTTATACATATCTTCAAATAATTACAAACATTTAGGATCCAATAATTAAAGGGTCAATTGCGATAATCCCTTAACGTTTGACCCGTTTTGCAATGTCCCTCTGACGTTTGTAAAAAGAGCGGTTGCCCCCTAACGTTTGTAAAAATGTGCGATTTGCCACCTAAGTCCTTGATCGACTGTTTATTTTTGACTCGTGTCTATCTTTTCATCCATTAGATTTGGCATTAGGGGACAAATCGCAAACTTAAGCATACGTTAGGGGGAAAGTTGCACATATTGATAGGTTAAGGGGGGACACTGCAAAAAAGGTCAAACATTAGGGGGTGATCGCAATTGACCCATTAAATAAAAGTATGAAAGACAAAGCTCATATGGAATTATATGATAGGTGACTGAATGATTTTAATAATGGGGGATTAGTAAACTTTTACCAATTGTTGAAGCTCTAAAACGACCTCTAGGGCAATAATCACGTGCTTAGGGAATTACTATGACAAGACAAGGAATGGTGTTTTTGTACATACGTAAGACGATCATATCAACAATACTAAATTTGATTGTTTATTACAAATAATGAGAGAACTAATCCAGACTAATTTAGATCATATGAACTGCACTTATTTATTTTAAATCAAACTATTGTAGCATAACATTACATATATGGCGATGCAAATGATAGTTTATTTTAGGGCTAATTGTAGCAAACCCCCCAAACTATGGGGGTCGGAGCACTTTACACCCTGAACTATCGATTTGTGCGAAATACCCCCTGAACTACCCAATTTTGTGCGTTTTACCCCCTGAACCGTTGACCGGCTACTGTAGCAAAAAACGTGCCCGGCACGTGATCGCCGGAAGGGCAATTTCGTCTCTTCAATATTTTGGAATTTTGACTCATAGAAAATGTCCCACCCTAAACTTTCATAGTGTACCCCCCGAAGTATTGAAGATGGCCCCCTGAACTATTGTACCGTACCCCCTAGGTTATTACATGGTGCATATCGACTGCCCCCTGAACTTTGGGTAGACACCCCCTGAACTTTGTACAAACACCCCCTGAACTTTGGACAGATGCACCCTGAACTACTATTTTCTGAATTTATTACCCCCTGAACTAAGGTAAATGTTCGGGAGCACCCCCTAAACTTAAAAAATAGTGCGTCAATACCCCCTAAACTAATATACTTGTGCACAAGTGCCCCCTGACTTATAATGTTGTAAACTCCTTTTTATTTATTTTTCTTCTTGTGCATAAAAGTGTAACTAACATGTCACTAATTAGACAAATAAAACCAACAAATCATACATAATAAGCCATTTACAACAATGTGTTTGCCATTAAAACACATCGAATGCTGCCAAAATAATTGAGGTGCATGCCATACCATACACATTCTAATATAGGGCTATTGTTCGCCATCACAAAACATGGAATAGTTACAAAATTAATCTGGACAGTTCAAGGCCAACCAACACATACATTTCATCCTAAAACTACTACTTCTCCACATCCAATTTTCTTCGAACCGACCTAGTTTCGTACACCGTGTTTGCTTCCATCCAAGCCTTTTCCTTGGCCCACCGTGCATTCATATCTTTCCACAGTTGAGCCTCCACAGCAGCTGGATCGCTCATAGTAATGCCAACACTCTTCTCCTTTCCTTCACCCCCTGGATTCTGCTGTTTCTTTTGAGAGACATCATTTTTTGGCTACAAAAACATGAACAAATTAGGGGACTACTAACAAACAGTACTTATGAAACTTTCTAAAAAATTGCTAACCTCAACATCGACAATCTTCTCCTTTCCTTTACCCCCTGGATTCTGCTTTTTCTTTTTAGAGACATCCTTTTTTGGCTACAAAAACATGAACAAATTAGGGGACTACTAACAAACAGTACTTATGAAACTTTCTAAAAAAATGCTAACCTCAACATCGACAATCTTCTCCTTTCCTTTACCCTCTGGATTCTGCTTTTTCTTTTTAGAGACATCCTTATTTGGCTACAAAAACATGAACAAATTAGGGGACTACTAACAAACAATACTTATGCAACCTTCTAAAAAAAATGCTAACCTCAATATCAACACTCTTCTCATTTCCTTTTTTCTTCTTATAGACATCATTTTTTACCTACAAAAAGCACTAACATCTTAGTGTTACTTAAAAACATTACTTATCCATCTAAGAGAAATTGCTAACCTCAACATCAACACTCTTCTCCTTTCCTTTCACAGCTATGTTTTGCTTTTTCTTCTTAGAGGCATCATTTTTTATCTACAAACACCATGAACAAATTAGTTATGTGACAATTCCATATTTCTATAACAAGTTAATGTAAAACTAACCATGTCTGTGGTCTCTTTCAGTGGCACCACCTCTTGGTTTTTAGTTGCTTCTTTTCCTTTAACATCTTGTTCATTTTCTTCCTCAACAAACCTCACCACCCTCTTTCTTGTCCTAACAGGAGGCAGCTCCATTTCACCTCCAGCCTGCTGCATGTCCAACAGTACATTATCATCTTTTGCTTCCTTTTTTTTGAGATTAGTAGACACTCCAGATGCTTTATCCTTTTTTGGTGTGGCCTTTTGCATTCGAAGAAATTGAACTCCAGGATATTGCTCTTCACCTTGCCTCTTGCTCCTTGTAGTCATTGGGGAGGCCATTACTCCTTTTCTATTCTTGTTAGATTTGAGAATTACTTCAACATTGCCCTCACTTATATGCTCTTCAACAGTTTGTGGAGGCACTTGTGCCTCATCCACTTTGCCATGCCGAGCTACAACTGCATCAACCTGTGGCTCACTCATCTGCTCTGTTACAAGTGGAGGGGGCACAGCATCATCAGCTTTTATGGTCCTTGGCCTTTTATTGTTCATGGTCCTCTTGCTTTTTGGTGCTGCTGCTAGAGCCTCATCAAGTTGTTGCACCCAATTGGTCTGCAAGACATAAGATCATCATTTTTGCCATTACAATCAAATCAACTAGTTGCAACACCCAAATTTTACCCTTTTTCATTACCTCAGATTCTGTTATTTTTTCTTTAGATTTCAGTTTCCCCTTCTTATCTGTTCCAGTGGCATGTGGGGCTAGGAGATCAGCTTCCACTTCAGTAGCTGGAGTCTCATTTGTTTGAGACTCAACAGCTTGCACTTCATTGGATATATGATCATTCACAACCAATTTCTCAGCCTCCACACCATTGCTGTTGGTTTGTGAAGTTAACACATTGTCAAGTTGCTTCACCCAAGTGTCCTGTATGGCATAGAATATAAACAGTTAATTTACATAAGAATACAAATATAGACAATGAAATTTGTTGTCCTAGTTTTTGATTCTGTGAAGTTACCTCATCTTCTTTTTCATTGGTTGTGCTCCTTTCTTTCACTTTTCCTTTTCCTTTCTTCTTCTTACCAGTTGGAGTCTTATTTGTTTGAGTCTCAATAGCTTGCACACCACTGGATTGAGACTCATTCACCACCACCTGTGGTTCCTTTCCTTTTCCTCTAAACTGTGCTTCTTTTCCTTTGGTATTTTTAAGCACTGCTGCTGGTACAGGCATAGAGACAGACTGCAAACCACTGCTTGATTGTGGCTCATTCACCACCAATGTTTCATTCTTTTTCTTAGTACCCTGTATGACATACTAATATAACTTAACACATCAAAAAACAAACAAAATACCACAATCAAAGTCATGCAAATAACCTGTGGTTTTGGTCTATTCCTTCTGGTCTGTGCTTCCTTTCCTTTCTTACTTTTTCTAACTGTGTATGGCCCTGGCACCTCATCTAGTTGCACAACACTACTGGATTGAGGAGTACTATGCACTTCCCTAGGAATAGGTGCTGGCACCTCTACCCCACTCTCTTCCTCTGGCTGCATGGCTTTTTTCTTTGGACAAGTTCTAACATTATGGCCACGGTCACCACAAAACCTACAACTCATCACTGTCCCTGTCCTTGTCATTTTTGTCTTCAATCCAGCCTTGCTTTTGGCCTTTAACTGCTCAATTTCTTGAGGAGTCTTCTTTCTCTCATTCTTTTTTGGCCTCCCAGGCATTCTTTCAGGGATTGGTGGTAATATCTTTGGTTGGCTAGAATGTGGCCAATCATCTGGACCATACAAGATGTTCATGCAGCATTTGTAAGACTTCATGTAAGTAGCTTTCTTGTAACAGTCATGCACATAGTCTTCAGGTTTGTACCCCATGAAGTACATTACATTCACAGCATGTGGACATGGTATTCCAGTTAATTGCCATTTCCTGCATGAACAAGTTTTTTCCTTCATGTTTACAACCAATGTGCCATCTGGACTCTCCATTTCAAATTCATCTTTCTCATTCCATCGAGGCTGAATTTTCATTGTAGCCTTCTGTGACTCCTCCAACAGCCTTAGTATGTTTGGACAAATGTCATGCTTCCACTTCAGTGCCTGGTCTCTCTTAACATAGATCATTTTCATCAAAATCAACCTTATCTGCTCCAACATGTCTATGATTGACCTTGTCCTAGCCTCAACTAATAGAGCATTAAAACTCTCACACAAATTGTTCAACAAAATGTCACACTTAGCATAGGTTCTAAAGTATGACCTGGACCATCCTGATGCTGGCCTCTTTGCTAGCCATTTGTAAGCTTCCAAATCCTTTGACCTAAACTCCAGCAAAACTTTCTCAAAATCCTTGATTCTGGTTGACCTTGCAGCCTTCCATATAAGACCCTTCAATGCCAACCCCTTGAAAGAATTTTTGAAGTTATTGTAAAGATGCATAACACAAAACCTATGATCACAATGTGGCATCATTACATTAACTGCATCTATCAACCCTTTTTGCTTATCTGACATAATGGTCCACATGTGACTGCTACCCACAGTAATCCCCAAGTCATTAACCAAAAAGGTCATGAACCACATCCAGGATTCTTGCTTCTCTTTCTCAACTACTGCATAAGCAAATGGAAACATACTGTTGTTGGCATCTATCCCAACAGCAGTAAGCAGTATACCCCCACAATAGCTCTTTAAATGGCACCCATCCAGACAGATCACCTTTCTACATCCATCCAGAAACCCTTTTCTCAAACTACCCCAACATATATAAAATCTCTTAAACACTTCCCCTTTCTCAGTTTCTCTTGTCTTAATCCTGACAGTGTTTTCAGGATCACTCCTCTTGATCTCAGATGCATACCTCCACAGAAGACCATACTGATCCTTTTCAGTACCTATTGTCATGATCTTCACCTTGCTTTTAATTCTGTACATTTGAAATCTGGAGAACAACAGCCCATTCTCATCCTGCATATGGCACTTCATGCTGGTCACATTCCAATTGGGATCAATCTTGACCATGGCCTCATATTTCTTAGCCAGCCAGGTAGAATTTGCAGCCTTCACATGCTCAGATCTACAGCACTCATGTTTTCCACTGTAAGTTTTGACCTGCATTGTCTTTGTTTTTCCCATCTGAGATGCAAATATTTGCCAAGTACATGTTGGATGCTTGCATTTAACCTGCACTCTGTCCTTGTCATTCTTAGTAAACTTAATGTCTCTCCCAGCTTTGATTGAATGCTGTCTAACTGCTGCTCTGAAAGTCTTAGTGTCATCAAAGCATAAACCAACAAAAAACTCTGGCTCTTCCATGTCCAGTTTTGGGTTGAACACATCATATCCCTGATACTCATAGTGGCTCTTCTTACTGGAGGCACTTGGTCTCTTAAAACTGATATGTGGCACCATTATTGGCCTACTAGCAAACTGCTCCTGTTCTGTGCGCTCAAACCTCTCATACTCTTTCTCATCATCAGTTACATCACACTCACTATCAACAATGACATCTGAGTAATCAGAGTCACTACCAACTGAATTCTTATCATCACAGTCATCCACTGTCTCTCTATCAACTATCAACTCATCAAATGCACCCACACTGAACTCAGCTTCTGCACCATCTCCCTCATTATCTCCACCTCCAACACCCTCTTCTCCACCATCTCCCCCTACACTATGATCATCTTCTCCACCATCCCCCTCTACACTATGATCATCTTCTTCTACATCTTCACCATCAGCTTCATAGTCACTATCACTAGATTCATCACCAACTCCCTCTTCTCCATCTTCACCATAACTATCCACATCACCATCAACAGCACCTTCATCTCCCTCTCCATCACCCTCATTATCCTCCCTACCCTCATCTACTTCAGGCAAACTTGCTGTTGCTATACCCTCCCCCACTTCAGGCAGATTGCCACTTGTAGCTCCCTCACCTACAACTTCCTCACTCATATCTGCCATTCCAGTGCTACCTAGAACAAAAACCCCTACCATTCTATCCTTACTGATATATTTGCAGATGTTCATTGCATCCTTATCAGTAAGGAGTATGTCTATGCTAGTACACTCATTAGGACCAGTAGTACTTGCAAACAATTCATAGCTTCCCCTTCTTGGGTACCCTACTTCCTCTGCCATGGTATGCAACTCAAGGATGGACATTTTATCCTCACAGCAATAATCAAAGTCAGTGTACTGCCCTCCAGCATAGCACAAATCAGGAATATTCACAAAATCTCCATGATGATGCATCCTCAGTGTGAAATAATCACTGTTACTCCCTACATAATGATACCATATAGACTATATTATTCACGTGCATCAATAAAAAACACATGCAGGGTTTAGACAGTGTAACAATGTTTATATGTGTACTAGGGTTCAGGAATAAACTAATCATTTGCACGTGAACAAGGATTAAAATACCAAAAACTGTGACAATAGGACAAAGGCAGTTCACAGACATAAAAAAACATAAGGGACCACACATGTGGTCCAAACCCATAAAATATACTAAAGATCGAATTTTTCGGTGGATAAACAAAGGTAAACTTTTTAAAAGAACGAGTATTTGGTCCCCCCACTACAAAACTAATAAAATACTACAGTAGATTAAACAAAAGCTTAAAAAATTTTACCATAATCTGGCGTGCATCTCCCTTCTGGGATTTCGTCGCCTTCGGCCCTCGCTCTCCAGTCCAATACCATTGTAGACAATATCAATCGAGTAATGAACTAAAAACCTTAACCAAACAAGCCAATTTCAGAGAGAAATCAGCCAAAGCGAAAAATTTGATAAACCCTAATTTTTTCTAAGTAAGGTAATTTTTTTCCCTCTTTTGAACGTCTGATTGTATGTTTAGGGGGTAGATAATTGATGGTGATAAGTGGTTATAAAATGACGAAAAAACCCCCAGCGAAATCACGTGAAAGTCACGTGAAAGAATCACGAAGGAATATTCCGGTTTAAAGTTGTCGGTCAACGGGTCAGGGGGTAAAACGCACAAAATCCGGTAGTTCAGGGGGTATTTCGCACAAATCGATAGTTCAGGGTGTAAAGTGCTCCGACCCCCATAGTTTGGGGGATTTGCTGCAATTAGCCCTTTATTTTATTAAGCTTGACACTAGTCAGTAGGTAATGTCGAGAGTAGGTTCCATGATGATGGAAAGTTGAACTGTTGGATGTGTGGTGAGTCCATAAAGTTCCTCCATGCATATATCTTCAGGTTTCATTCCCTCAGCCAGTTTCCAATCAAATCCATGCAACAAATTGACCAACGTTGAGCGAACGAGCTTAAGTCCGTGTTTATACCCAGGACACCTTCTCTTGCCTGACCCAAAAGGTAACAAGGTGAAATCACCGCCCAAAATGTTGATCTCCTTTCCGATAAACCTCTCTGGAATAAACTCCTCAGGCTTGTCCCATGAGTTGGTATCTCTCCCTATGCTCCATATATTGACCAGGACTATCGTTCCTTTTGATATGTCGTAGCCTGCTACATTGCAGTCTTCAGTGGCGTAATGTGGGGCTAAAAGTGTAGCAAGCGGATACAACCTCATCGACTCCATAATAATGGCGTCTATGTAAGGTAATTGGGAGAAGTCATCCTCTTCAACCCATCGGTTTCTTCCAATAACCCTGTCCAACTCTTCTTTCGCCTTTTTAATTATTCGTGGTTGTTTGATAAGTTGATGGATTGTCAATTCTATAGTGGTGGCAGGCGGGTCTGTGCCGCCAACTAATAGATCCTGCGAATCTCAGCAACAGAAGCAAGTTATGAACTACTTGTAATAGCTATGTCCACACCGCATAAGATTTGCTCTAAATACAAAAAAACATCTAATTCTATTTGAATAATAACATGATCACCCTTTGATATTCCAGCAAAAGCTACCGATAGATCAGAGGTTTGAACAAAGACAGAGACACCCACAGCTCTTGAAATATGAAAAGCAATACTAGTGACCCCCATATTTTTACATGTATTTGAAGCTCAAGGAGGTGTCTCTGTAAATATTTGAAGTGTAGAGAATGTTTATGTTACTAGACCAAAACTCATAAGGTAGAGAAGTAATTATCTTTAGTTAAGTAAGAGCTATGTGATGTTTGCAATCTCGCAATATACCTACTAAATAATAACTTGGCAGAAAAAACCACATTTTTCCAATAATGTGACATAAATAAGCATAAAAAGAAACAATCACCGTCAACAATCCCTTGATGCTATCTCTTTTCAGTTTAACTTCGAGATCAGGATCGTCAGACAGACTCAACAATTTATCCACCAAGTCTTCTGGTTTGAAGTCTTCCTTCAATTGCATTCTAGCTTCGTGATCATCAAGTACGTAGTTGTGAAGCCTGTCTAATTTCTTGTGCAAAGCTTTCATTTTCCTGATATATCCCTGTAGATCGAGGAAACTAAGCCACGGTATCCAGTCTCCAATATTAAACACGCCATTTAGCACAATCCACTCATCTATCATCTCTTGCAATTCATCCATATTTACTATGGACTTCTCATTTTCCAATTCACTAAAGTATTTGCTGCTGAATAGCATTCTACAAATAGTGGAAAGAGTGAGATGTAATAAATGGTCTCGCAACAAAAAAGGTTTTCCAGAAAGGGAATGTAAACGAGACATGAACTTCTGCCTCTCCTCAGCGCGTATATGCTTAAAAGAATCCAGTTTCTTCGGTGTGAACACCTCCATCAGGGAAATCCTGCGTGATTGTCGCCAGTTTGGGCCGGAAGGGGACCACACCAAGTCCGAGTAATTGTAAGCAGTGTATTTACCAGCGGAAAGGGGAGGTCTAGAGGAAAAGACGGTGTCGTGTGTTCTTAAGAACTGTTTGGCCATCTCAGGGGACAATACGATCACAACGGGTAATAGACCAAATTTAAGTTGCATTATTCCTCCATATTTTTGGGCTAGTAAGTGGAACGATAGATGAGGGGGGAGGCCGATAAGATGTAGATTGCCAATAATAGGCCATGGTTTTGGACCTGGTGGAGAGTTTTTCTTGGGTTGTTTGTTGTTGATTATCTTTGTGATAAAGGCTAATGCAGCTATGCATAGTAAGGCTAATAGTGCAAAGGAGTTCTCCATTAGAAGTGGTGAATGATCTTTAGTATTGGCAAAGAATTTGTCACTGGAGTAAGTGTATATATGAAGGTAATTTCCACTGGTGACAGTGGGCCTAGTTTCTCAAAATACAAAATTCCTTGACAAAGGAAGGTCTTTTTTTTTTTTTAACTCTTCTGTGTAATGTATGAACCTTCTCCTTTATACCAAATGTCAATATATTATACAAAATACAGAACAAGCGCTATTATTAAAACTCCAGAGACTTTTTACTAAAGAATTTAGTGCTTGCTCAGCATAATTTTCTCTAATATATATATATATGTGTGTGTGTATATATATTCAAGTACATGCTAAAGCAATTTTATGAGACAGATTGAAATATATAATTTCACCTCCAAATTGTCTTGACCAGAAACACAAGACCTAGTATCAATATCTTACAGACAGTCTCATGACTTAAAAGCAACATAATGACATGGTAGAAGATATCTAAGTTTAGATTTTACAAACTGATAAGGGGGAAGAATATGGAACATTGAAAGAACTAATGAAGTTGTCCAATGAAACTAATTATATGCAAATCAACAGTTTTTCTGCCTTAACTTGCAATCATAGGCAACAAAATTTGTCATGACACAATTCTGACTAACTTACAGCATTTGTTTTTTGTAACTGAAAAAAAAGGCCAAGTCATGTGAAAACAACATTATCACTATTTCTAGTTTTAGCATAATTTCATCACAACAATATGACAAATACTCAATCTATCCGGATCTACTGCTATAATATAAAATAGCATCTTCAGGTCAGTAGTAGGTGGAATGGGGCCTGACAGGTTTAGCAAAAGGCCAGAGCATTTAAGGAATTGTAGGAGTGAAAGTAATCTTAAGAAAGTGATATTTTCAGTATTATTCTTCAAAATATATTTTCGTTTTTTTCTATTGAGTAAACTTTTTTGCTTGAAGAGAACAACTAAGACTAGTTTAGAGAAGATCATTTCCTTATTCTTACCACATGTCACGACATCAAACTGCAAGGAAAATAATGGACTCTTCATGGCACTTAATTCATTTCAATATCATGCTTAGATACAAAACTATGAAAAAGAAACAAGGCGGGATGTAATAATCAATTGCAGATCACACTTTGTGAAAGTTTTTTCAGAAGATAGAATTTGAGCAGTGGCAATCCATATTCCATGCTTACAAAATTCCTTCTTAACTACTATTTTATTGAGTCTTGATATTCTTTGTAAGTTAATCTTTGGATCATCAACAGACAGAATTGCAAACTGCATCCTGTGGAAATGAGTAACGCTGCAACTATGAGCTCGACAAAAGAGTACGTTTGCAACTAGTGCTGTTGGGATCGACAAGCTAGGGCACCTGCAGATCATACTACTTGACTTAATATTCATTGCCAAATTCTCAAATTTCCCATGCAAACATAAAACTTAGCATAGGGTCTTCGTTCCCCTTGTTAAGTGTAAACGTAGAGCTTACCTGTTGTTAAAAAAGAAAAGCGGCTTTGTAGTTTTCTCTACATGGATAAAGTTTTGGTTTCGAGGTAAGGTTCGGTAAGTGTAATATTAGAAACAAATTTACAAGTCTTTTCAGATGTTGTGGGAAATAATACAAAATATTGTCCTGCATTATCTAACTCATCTATACAGACCGAAAAAGGCACATAGCAAAGAAAGAGTAAACAAATGCCAGATTTGCAGGCAAACATAACCTGCATGATCATCAGGAGCTGCTCGAACGGCTCGTGTACCGCATAATTGCGGCCACAATTAGCCGAGGTATGGCCAATAGCCTTACATGTAGAGAAAAGATCCGAGAAAATCACATTTTTGGTGCCTTAACTTGGCACAAGTTCGTTTTTGGTGCCTTAACTTGGCATGCCACGTTTTTGGTCCCCTAACTTGGCTTTTTTTTCGATTTTGGTCCCCCGGCGGCGGCAATTTGAATTTCTCGCCGGATTTTGCCACGGTCGACGGATTTTGGGGATTTTGACCCAGTCAAGATGCCACGTCACCACGAGGCTGAGTTGGCACGTCATGTGGATTAATTTAAAAAAAAAAAAGTAATATAATTTCTGAAAAATGTAATCTTATTTATAATTTTCTGAAAAAAATAATTTCTTATAAAATTTAACTATTTATAATTTTCGAATTTATTACTTCAAAATTTTAACCTTATTTAAATTTCTGAAATTATTTAAAATATATTTTTAAATTAACAAAAAAACGTTGAAAAATAAAAATTGAAATCGGAGAAGACGATCTGGGAGCAATCGGGGAAGATCGTCTTCTCCGATGTCAATTCGACCTGCACCACCAAATCGGAGATGGTGGTGCAGGGCCGGAGCTATGTGGGATGCCATATCCAACGGCAGCACGGGCGAGGAGGCGGTGGCGACAGGCGACGGCGGTTGTTAGGGTTTTAGTAGATTTGGGGATGAATTGCTGCTGCCATTGTTGGAGAGAGCTTCGCCTGAAGGTGTCGGCCATTCGTCGCCTGCGTCTGGCAGTGATTGCTGGTTGAGGAGAGCGACGATCCGTTCGCCTGAAGGTGACTGCCATTCTTCAATTTTTGAATCGCTGTTTTGGTTTTTTTTTTTTTTTTTTCATAAATGTCCACATGGCGTGCCACGTAGGCGTAAGGGATGACGTGGACATTTGACTGAGTCAAAATCCCCAAATTCCGTCCAGCGTGGCAAAATCCGGCGACTTTTTCAAATCGCCGCCATCGTGGCACCTAAATCGAAAAAAAAGCCAAGTTAAGGCACCAAAAACGTGATGTGCCAAGTTAAGGCACCAAAAAAGAACTTGTGCCAAGTTAAGGCACCAAAAATGTGATTTTCTCGAAAAGATCCGGTAAGCCCTCATTTTCAATATGGAGCCAGATTTTTCAATCATCCGTGTCAACCTGAAGCTTTTCTTGAATTGGCTTTTGCAAATCAATATCAACAAGAACTCGTGCGAAGTGGCCATATTCACCTTCCAGCCTGGTTTTGTCGATTTTTAATGGCACACCAATACCACGGACAATTTCTGACAATACTGTTTCATCACAACTGCAAGCATCCAAACGTTGATTGTAGACCTGATGAGAAACCTTCACAGCAAAATACCCCCCAATATCTGCTATGTGCCCATCGGGATTGCAGAGTGAGCAGGCTTTGCGATGGCGGCATAAGACTGCTTTTGGATCGAAGGGATCTCAATGGTGTGGACGGAAGACTTAACTTGAACAGAAATCTCTGTATAAAGTAAATTGCAGTCTATGGTTATTGAATTTCCAAAAAACAGCTTAACTTCAAAAATTCTATTTACTCTATTTTTCTTGATATCTTGGAGGAATGGGATTGATAAATAATCGTCCAGAGAAGATCATTTCCTCATTCTTACCACATAGCACCGCGTGTAAACCGCGAGAACATGGATTCTTTACGGTACTCAATTCGTTTCAGACCATACTCACTAGCTTCTAAAATAAAACTACCCTATGTGATGCTACTTTAAATTAACCTCCATCCTTCGTAGCTGAGCATTACTGAAACTGCACTGCATGTTCAAAACAAAGTTGTCGTTTCAAGTCCTTACTCCAGTTAAGCCATTTTTAACAACTGAAATAGGTAAAGAAGCTATATATGATCGGTTTGGGTGGAAGAATCTCCTATGTAAAACAGCATGTTGAGATGAATAAGATCAATGAAACAAAACTAAAATGCACCAAGAAACTATTAATAAGGTATGTAATTCTTAAGAAGTAGAACCCTTTTCCCAAAGTTAGATACTGATTTTCTTTTAAAAAATATAATGAAGTAACATCTAAATACAACTTTAAGTGAAATTTTTTATAATCTTTTTGGTTTTGTGGATATCCTCTCATCTCTCTCAAGAAAAATGGGTCTGATTATCCTCCTAAATCAAGATCGAAGGGGTCTGATTTGTCTGAATAAATGATTGAACAAAAACTGAAAACCAGACTCCATTGTCCTCAACTTGCAGAGATATTTACACGACATCGCTTATCATGAAAAGCAAATGTGATTGAACGATTGATTTTTATTTTTCTTTTCATGATTATCAAAAACTCAATAAGTAACTTAATATTAGTGCAATGAGAATGAACGCTACATAGAAGATAGCTTCAAGCAATGCTGCAGTTATTTCACATCAAACTATAGTAGCATAGCATACAAATACGCGGATGCGAATGATTGTTTATTTGTGAAGCTTGACATTACTCAGTAGGGAATGTCGAGAGTAGATTCCATTATGATGGAAAGTGGAGTTTTTGGATGTGTGATCATTCCATAAAGTTCATCAGTAGACACATCTTCAGGCTTCATACCATCTGTCAATTTCCAGTTAAATCCATGCAGTAAATTAGCCAATATCAATCGAACAACCTTAAGTCCAAGGTTATAGCCAGGGCACCTTCTCCTGCCTGAACCAAAAGGCAACAAGGTGAAATCACCACCCAAAATGTCGACCTCTTTCCCGACGAACCTCTCTGGAATAAATTCCTCAGGCTTCTCCCATAAGTTGGTATCTCTCCCTATGCTCCATGTGTTAATCATGACAATTGTTCCTTTTGATATGTCGTATCCTGCTACATTGCAGTCCTCAGTGGCGTAATGTGGGGCTAAAAGTGTAACACGCGGATGCAACCTCACTGACTCAATTATGATGGCATCCAAGTAAGGTAGCTGACAAAAGTCGTTCTCTTCAACCCATCTGTTTCTTCCAATGACCCTATCAAGCTCTTCTTTTGCCTTATTCATTATGCGGGGTTGTTTGATAAGTTCAAGGACCGTCCATTCGATAGTGGTGGCGGAGGTGTCTGTGCTGCCAGCTAATATATTCTAAGCATCTCAGCCAAAAAAAAAATTATTAGCTAATTGCATAATGTTGCAACACAATGAAGTAAACATGCTTTTAATTTACAGCGGCAGATAGAGTTTAAAAAGAGCCATACTAAGATGTAGAAATCAGAAGCCCTTTCCCCCTAAAAGGCTATCAAGGGGAAAGAGGGAGATTGTTGATATACTATTGCTGATGAGTGACAAACATCAACACTCCCCCTCACATGTGAGCAGCATTAATTTCTTCAAAACCATTAACGGGAAAGTCGGCAACCCATCATCGATATTAGGCATGGGCTCCAATATCATGTAGATATTGAAACGCAACTACGTGCCCTTAAACGGCCTTGTTAAGGGGAGAGGAGAACATTGTTGACGTAATATTACGATAATAGTTCGCAAAAGATGTTTAACAAATCTTAACAGATGTTTGCATAAGATTTATGCGATTCACATACTATACCTAGTAAACGATAACTTGAAAAAAGAAAAGAAGAATCCAACTATGTAACAGATCTAAGTATAAAAAGGAGAAACAACCACCTGCAATAATGCCTTGACGTTATCTCTTGTCAGTTTAACTTCTAGATCAGGATCCTCAGCCATCCGCATCAACATATCCACCAAGTCTTTTGGTTCGGAATCCTTTGATCCCATTCTAGCTTGGTGATCATCAATGACATAGTCAAGAAACCTGTCTAATTTCTTATGCAAAGCTTTCATTTTCCCAACATATCCCTGTATGTCGAGGAAACTGAGCCACGGTATCCAGTCCCCTATATTAAACACGCCATTGAGTAGAACCAACTCATCGATCATCTCTTGTAATTCACCATCTTTTATCATAGACTTGTCATTTTGTGATTCACTAAAGTATTTGCTGCTCTGTACCATTCTACTAATAGTGGAGAAAGTGTAATTTAATAGATGGTCTCGCAACAAGACAGGTTTTCCCGAAAGAGAATGTAGACGAGAGAAAAGATTATGCCTCTCCTCGACACGTATATGCTCGAAAATATCGAGTTTTTTTGGACAGAACACCTCCATCAGTATAATCTTGCGTGCTTGCCGCCAGTATGCGCTGTAAGGGGACCAAACCACGTCGGAGTAATTGTAGCCTGTATATTTACCAGCAGCAAGTGCAGGTCTAGAAGCAAAAATCGAGTCGTATGTCTTTAGGAACTGTTTGGCCATCTCAGGAGATGATGCGATCACAACAGGAAACTGACCAAACCTTAGTTGCATTATTTCTCCATATTTCTGGGATAGAAGGTGAAAGGATTGATGCGGTATGGGGCCAGCGAGGTTGAGGTTGCCGATTATAGGCCATGGTTTTGGACCTGGTGGAAAAAATTTCTTGGTTTTTTTGTTGTTGATTATCTTTGTGATAAAGGCTAATGCAACCATGCATAGTAAGGATAATAGTGCCAAGGAGTTCTCCATTAGAACTGGTGAATGATCTTTAGTACTGGCAAATAATATGTCACTGGAGTAAGAGTATATATGGTTGAAACCGCAAGAAGCTTTAGACAATTAACAAACCACACGAGGGTTTCGTCCAGAGTTTCGAAGCCTCAAGGGGATTTTATGTATTTTCCCTGTATCATGTCTGCACGATAATTATGCTACTAATGTATCTATCCTCATTGCATTAACTAATCTTATATTATATGTCATTCCATGCACATGTTCTAGTTAAGTGGTTTTTCCTTACAATAACTGCATAATCCATTCCTAGTATAATTTTGACTTAAAGCTTCATAATTATCATTTGTGGTGGATTACTAATTACTAATCCACCCCTTACATATAATCATTCTATTCGGTGCTATTTGTTTAGATGTCTAGCTAGTTAATTAATCCAAGACTTAATTTATATTAAATGATACCTCAACAACCCCATCTTATCTAAATTTGTAATGCTAAAAGTATTTAATTATTTGCACTACATCGCAGACAATAACTGCATAATCCATTCCTAGTATAATTTTGACCTAAAGCTTCATAATTATCATTTGTGATGGATTACTAATCCACCCCTTATAATCATTCTATTCGGTGCTACTTATTTAGATGTCTAGCTAGTTAATTAATCCCAGACTTAATTTATATTAAACTAGAAACTACGGCACCCGGCCGGGGCACATTAATTTTTTAATATTGTAAAGTACTATATTTAAAAAAAATAGCAATGAAACAGTCAACCTTATTACTCCATTTCATCTTATTTCATTATTTTATGGTCAGTGAAATATCCTAGCAGAAGGTTTAGTTGGCACTTATTCGTATTTGATTATTTTAATCAAATATTCCAATAGTAGGTGGAATGGGCCCACGAATGAGGAGGACATGGATCAAAATTTTCATACGTCTTATCGAAATTATCAAAAAAAATTTTATTTTGAAACATGTCAAAAAACTCATTGAAGATTACAAAATGCTTCTAACATCTAGCAAATATAAATATATAAGAACCGAAACTTTGATCCATGGGGAGGGATTTACGACAGTGGAACAGGTTTTAGCAAATGGTCAAAATCGAGTGATATTGACTCGCTTAGTAAAGAATCCGAGGATCGAGACTCACTACTAGTAGTTGAGAGTTTTTTGCCATAGAAACTAGTTGACAGTTATCTCCATAGTTATCTTAGGTTTGACAAATGAAAAGTTATTGTGGGGGGTCTTAAGAAATCTTGGAGTTAAGTTTAAGACAGTTTTGGTGGTTCCAATGCTTTAAAGTTCAAATAGCGAGAAGTTGGTGCCTAGATGAAGACTTTCTATTCAAATGAACGAGTGGAGAAAGAGAATTTAGTGTTCAACTTGACGTGATTTTCATTTGGTTCATATAGCTTACCCCATTTAATTGGGATCCCAAAGTTGTTTGTTGTTGTAAGCAAGAAATTGCCTGTTGGCTATAGTCATTCTTTTCAGTTTGAGTTGCTGTTTCTTGATTTAACTGTCACTAGAGATATGAACTGAAGAGGACTCTGCGGTGTAGGAAAAATGTACTTATTTAACCGTAAAAGACAATTAATTTTGCTTTTGTTGCTTTTCTTATTGCTGATTTTATTAAGATTCCAGGATGTGTTATAACAATTTAACTGAATGTGTTTCTTCTGTGGATCTTGCAATATTCGTTGAACTTCTGTACTTTTATCAATTAAAATAACGGTCAACAACAGAAATGCATTAGCTCGTATTCATCAATTCATTGCTGCATTCTTAATAGTACGAGGTTACCAATGCATGGTTGACAACATCATTTTCGCATCCCAAATCTTTATTTATTCAGCTGTCCGTAACGTGAAGCAAAGAGGTAGATGACAAGTACGTGTATTATCCTACTTTATAGAGTATATATTGTTCTCTGCATTTTACAAGTAAGAGCAAAGTGTTTTCACATGCCTTGATCCTAGCATGGCACAAGCTCGTGCTATTGTCGAGGCCACATCAACTATGAGCTCGAGAAAGAGTAAGTCTGGAATAAGTAGGATATGATCTTTTTGTAGTCCCCAATCTTTGCACCAGTGTTGGGATCGACAAGGTAGGGCACCTGCACAGCATATCACTTGACTTACTTTATAGCCAAAATCTCTAATTTTTCATGCAAATGTAAATACTTAATACAGGATCTTTGTTCCCCTTGCTAAAGAACAAATAAGAGATTAAATGTTTCCTAATCTTCCTCTTCTTAAATATCTAAACACCCCTTTTCCATTTTCTCCAACTCTTTTTGTGCTTTCCATTTGGGTGTGTGTTCATATGCGGGGAGTGTTTAGTTTTGCTTTCCGCTATAATACAGTTGTTTTTCAAAAATAAAAGCAGCTTTGTATTCAATGAATTTGCAGTTTTCTGTACATGATTAAAGTTCCAGTTTCGGGGTAAGTTTTGGTCAGGTAAATATTAGAAATTTTTTGCAAGTTCTTCAAGATGTTTTTGAAAATAATATGACATGTTGGCCTGCATTATCTAAGTCATCTCTGTGGAACGAATAAGGTGCATACCAAAAGAAAGACTAAGCAAGTACCAGACATTATAGACAAGCATAACCTGCATGATCATTAGATCTCGCTCATCCGAGGAGCGTGGCAAGATTAAACCTTGTTACATACTTGCCATGGATACAACTTTTCAAAACCTTTGGAGCCATAAAAGCATAAATCTTCAATTAGAAAAGTTTATAAGCTGGCCAAGCATTATATAAGCTGACCTCTTTTGATCCAGACATATGATGAAGTAAATTTTCCCTTGTTGATCCTTGGCCCACATTTCGAAGTACATATGGAAGTTCCAATTCACAGAGAGCTTCACGAACAATTCGAGCATACTGCAAAGGGAACGCATCAAATTGACTGAATCTCATTCATGCACCAATACATTGTTAAAAAGACAAGATAAGATTTGTTAGGTCCTAAATGTTAAACAAAGATATATAAATTAGTAATTTAGGCGTTCCACATTCACTGATGCATATCATTCATGATAAAGGGATTAGAAGTCAACAAAATATTTTTATATACTAGCAACTGTAACTTTAGATGCATGGCTCCAGGTTTCTCTTCAGCACTGGGTGTTAATTTTCTTAGTCTTATATTACTTGGATGGGCAAAATAATTGGACAATGGTATGTGAAAGTTGAAAAATCTACTGAGAGATTCTCCATAATATCAAAGCTTACAGGATTATTTTCATAAGAGAACAGTTCCAATTTCCCCGGTGGTGCTTCCTTGGTGGAGTTTTCCCACAATGTCATTCCTCTGCCTGCACGAAATATGGTTGGCATCCATCCTGTGACCAGAGTGCTGTGTATTAAAATATTCAGTAACACCGAGCAATTAAAAGAAAACTGCAGCAAAAGTACATAAAGTCCATCCAAGATGTTATGAGAGAAAATCATAGCTCAAGAGATTCTATACGTTTAGCATGAGAAGATCTAATCTTGGAAACATGAACAAAAAAAAAATAGGGAGAGACTATTCAAAAATCCTAGCTATAATGTTGATAGAAATTCCCTTTAACTAATGAATAAGCTATGCAATGAAATACCTCTCCAGCAAGCCAAATGTAGGACTCCTTTCACCACCATATTGCTCAAATAAATATTTTACAATGTCACCTAGAAAAGAAATATCATTGTTAAATTGTGTAAAAATATAAGACAAGTAAGTCTCTTTAGATTGCCAGTCAAAGAGATATTTGCATGAGAACCAACACTGTATGAAACAGCAAATGGATGCATAGACGCCTCGGGCTACAGGCAAGTGTAAATTTTAATTGCACTTCAATATGGTGAAATACAAACACAAGTAAGCCAGCACAACTGTAGCTCATGTAAACGATTAGGACCGAACATCATTGAAGTTCAGTGACTTGCTTCACATGTAAACAAAAAAGAACTAGCTTGCTTCAAAGGAGCTATTGAAGTATTTACTTGATCCAAGATATATTATTCAAGGAGTTTCATGTACATGTCGGAAGGATAAACAAGCCTTTTACTTACTGCTTTCATACATTGAAATTCCTGTATTTGGGTCTATAAGGAAAGGAAACCTGCAAAAGAATAATAATATTTGTAAGCCATGACAACATTCATAATTCAACCTCCAGTGCTACGAAGTAAACTCCCGAGTGAATAGATTAAGATGTGACATGACTCATAAGACCGCATACTGGATATGTTTCAATTGTCCTTGACATAGTTATCATGTGTTTGTGTCAAACAAAAAATGACTTTATTTGCGGGGGCAAGGACATAACACCCTTGGATACTGACACCCTCATAAACCAAGTGTCCCCTCTTCAATTTTGTATTTGAAAAAAACATGTAACTTGATGCACAATTAAAACAGGTGCTTCTCCATCACGGTTGTGGACATGATGTCCACCATTGACAAATACCATTACGTACAGAATATTCACATTATGGTTAAGGCATGTATTCTCCCATATTAATGAATCCAACACTAATTACAATTATCACTGAGGAGAATTAAATGAAACGATGATAGCTCAGGAACTTTGAAGAAATTACATACTGTTCCGTTCCACCAAGTCTTGCTACCACTGCCCTGTGTCTTATCGATCCTTTTGGACATGGAAAAATCTGCAAAAGTTAGGAGCCAAGTTGGTTCATTCATTTTCCATCACCTTAGGCTCCAAAAATTCTGTCAGACTAAACAAGTTCAGTTATGAGTGAAATAGCAGTAAGCCATGAAGGTTTCTCAATGAGGACAAGGAAAGATAAACAACATATACCAAGATTGCTGGGACGTACCTCAACAGATAGATCGAGCTCAGTAATTGCCTCTCGAACCCTCCTGCAGAATGGACATGCCTCTGTTTACAATTCCTATGATCTTTGAGTTAATTCGAAGGTCAAATCAATAAGAAGAATCAGCTGATAAAGTGGCTTATCAAATGATCTAGATACTTATTTTTAAGCAAAAAGAGGAGATATATTATGTGTTAACTGGATATTAATAGCAACATTTTCCTGGATGAACTTACGTATTCAATAAAAGGACTCACCAAATTCATAAAGTTGCAAACTCTGTGGAGGATCGTTTATTTTCTGCTCGCCATTTGAACCATTAATTGACCTGGAACCCCACGGAAACCTTGCTAACGAAGACAATGAAGATGTGGCCTCCTGTTACAATGAAAAAGGAGTGACCAACATGGATAACATATGACCAACAGAGAATATAAACCATAAAAGTCTACATACCTACACAGATAAAAGTCACCAAAAGTTTAATTATGAGAAAGGGAAAGTCTAGCCAACCGTTTCTCCCCGTAAATTTGCCTCTTTTTACATTGTAAATTTTTTTTTTTGTACCTATGACCAAAGATATAAAATGCTGGTTTGCCATCAATGTCAGGCTTAATCGTGAATTTGATCCAAACTTGGAAGCTCCCATTTATAGAACTAAACACCATCAGTGCATGTCGTAAACAACATAAAAGGAGCAAGATGAAGTGTGCAATACCTCCACAAGATAATTCCGTTCACCAGAGGGATCAGCTGCCTGCAAGACGACCAAAACCATTAGTACAACTTAAAAAAATAATCGCTTTGCTTAACGAAACAGAGCTAATTAGGGATTTATAAATCCCTAAAAGTCCAAAAGTTTTAGAACAATACAAGTGCTGCAAATTATGACAACAACAAGAACTTGAAACCTCCGTATCCCCAATCCGTCAATGCAAATTCATCGATTAAAACGACTGTAAACTATTGGAGAATACGTATAAATTAATAAACGACAATCCACTCTACAGTCTGCAAGCGTGGGCCAATTTAATATAGTATCAGAACTCAGGCTAAAGAAACGGCCCACAAATCAAATCCCACCATCACAAAAGTATCACGTGCCAGGCGTAACTAATAAATTTTCAGTCTTTACACGTGGCTGACTGATAATATATATAAATTAATAAATGTCAAATTCTTTAGCTTTTAGATGAGACGACAATTCAATATAAACGACTATACTACACATTATCCAAAAAAAAATCGATAACAAGCGCGAATTACTCACGGAGAAGAGTCTAAGCAGTGGGCAAAGAAAAGACAGCAAACTGGTCGATTGGTTGTTGCTTTTTTCTTGAGAGATTTGAGACTCTTTGTCCTGATTTAAGGATTTTGTTGCAATAAAGAATCTGTTTCTTCTGCTAGAAGGGTTATGTAGCTGAATTTGAGGTGTAGCATCAAATTTTTGAATTTTATGAAATGATGATAAAAGAGGTGTATTTGGTGCAGCAGGGGAGTGCATTTTGTTTCAGGATTTTAGAGACTGCGGCACACACAAACGATAAAGAAAAGGTGGAAGTGGAACATATGAAATGTAAACTTTTTATTCCTTAGCCTGATATTTTCTTTTTTTTTTTTTTTGTGGGAGAATTACGCAAACTAACCCCTCATGTTTGAGAAATTACACGAATTGCACTAAGTTTCACATTGCAGTTACTTTTACGGTGTAAAACTAACGGAAAAAGATGAGATCATCAAAAGTTTACTTGAAATTCCAAAATTGGCCTTAAACCACTCTTTTTTAATCTTAACAATTATATCTACAAATTAAAATTAAAAAATTGTAAGTTTAACAATTGAATTTTTCTGTGTTTTGTGGGTTGCTAGTAACAACACAACATCCAATCCTACGCAATTAGCTGTGGTTCGACTCCATCACGACGAAATGAATAAATCGTTGCACCGACCGGAGCTTCACAGCAACCAAGTTGTGCCAGCGTGACGACACAAAGCATCATTGGTAGAACAATATATTAACTATATATAACGTTTACGGTTGATATGAGGACATTATTCTTGATATAGTGGAGGAAGAGAGTAATTAATAAACGTTGTAAACGAACTATAAGAAAAAGAGTCCTTAGTTAATTAGCACCCCGTGACTGGTTCATTTCAAAACCGTTCCCTATAGGATTTTATTGTAGTTAATTTTTTTTGTAATATGGTCAAAAGATTAACTAAACCTATTGTAATTTCTTCTGTTCTTATAATAAATTAGTAGGCAAGATATAAATCGGAATTTTATTTTTGAGACAAAATTCTTTTTATCTAGAAGTTTACATATTATATCTCTTGTTTCTATTGTAAAAGATTTTATACTTTCTGTCAACGACCATTATAGACTCGAGTAAAATTCTCTATAGGTATACCATGTTTTAGGTTCATTGGCATGAATATATATAGGTGAATATATATGATCAATAAATATATAATTACTATTTTGTTAGTGTTGATTATTGTGAGACAATTGCTGCTTCAAGAGTAGCGGAGTTACACAAGTATTAAAATTTAAAACTTTAAATCTACCTACATTAAGACCACCAAGTGATCTTCTAAAGTGGGCTTGCATAACATATACGTAAAAATAAGTTGTATCATATATAAGAGAAAATAATGCATACATATAGGATTCTGAAAATGCGAAAAAGTTCGTCACTTTTTCACTCATGGTTACATTTCGAAGTGGAAAAAGTAAACACTTTGTAAGTATGCCAAGAGACTACAACTTTTCGTGCTCCTCCTATCGGGCCTAATACCGTGATCACCGATCCAATGCAAATACAAACCTGAAATTGTAAGAGACTGAATATTAGTATTCGCTAATTACATTTTTATTATATATATAAATTTAATTTTAACATATATATTTTTGTAAAGATAAAACAGAATAACACTTACCCAACACGCGAACCAATGAAAGGTGAACCTTTTAGGCCGCTGGAGGACGAGCCAGATGGCACAAGGTATCTGTTGCAATTAAAAAAAAAAAGATATTAAATGTTTGGTGCAAAAAATTGAAATAAAAATACATGTTTTAAGATAAAAAGTTTATGCAACTCACGGTATATGATGTTGAAGCAAATACTAGTCCACCAAAAAATCCCAATAATCCATCAAAAAATGGAACGGCTATTGCTATGAACCCTGTAATAACTGTAAGAACAATTTTAAATGCGTCAATAGTCCTAATACATATTATCATATCAAGAACTCTCGGTATATATATATATGTAAAAGGAAATCATACTAATTAAGGTATATATAAAGAATTGGGCAAATTACCAATGTATGAACTGCGAGCAATAAGACGAAGACTTCTTCCAGGGGGAAGGTTTAACTTTTGCACCGAGATACACTCGATCTTGTCAAAAATAGGCATTGCAAAAACCTGAAAAAGAGGAATAATCTTAATTTGTCGTAAGAGAATAATTGCAGAAGAGTTTTAGAAAATTAATGTTTAGTTGATCATCAATTTTACATATGTATTGTATTTCATGATCACCTAACGACTACCGATAGTACAATATATATATATATATATATATATATACAAAAATAATTTTTTTATTCATTAATTTATTAGAGTCACACGTAAAGTAGCTTAAACGATCTATTATAAGGTTAATATTAGTTACCTGAAAGCTTCCAAGAACGTGGATAAACACCATAAAATTAGCCACACTAATGAGCCATTTAGGGTTCTCCAAAGAGATGAGTACATCCGAATCGACATTTTCACCAAAAGCCCAAAATCCAGATGCTGCAACAGAGAAGTAGCACAATGCCACAATGATATAAGCTGCAAACACACCTCTCCACATTGACTTCTTAGATGGTTTTGATGGAGTCGAGGGGATGGTTGCTTGAATTTCTAATGCCACACTATGCCCTGCAAACGCAAATGCCAACGCTCCAAAGCTAGAAAACATGTCGAAAATGATGCCTACGGTTGTATGCGAGTGAAATCCGTATTTCACGTGTTGTCTATGGTCATGTGAGCTACCCTTCACTAACGATGCACCCGTAGCTATCATCGAATAACTGCAAGACACATCGATCGTTTATAGTTAGTTATCTCCTTCATATTTATATTAGGTACTTAATTACGCTCTCAACTCGAAAAATGCCACACCCTCAAAAAGCCTCAAAACTTATTGTATTATGCCACATTATCCAAGGATGAATCTAAGCTGTTGTATCCTGATAATCTCTTTTTTCCCTTAATAAGGCATTTTAAAGAGAAAAAATAGGAATCTTTCATTACTCAAACATTAGAAAAAAATTTGTGACAATTAGACCAAGCTTCAAAAGGTGAATAATTGTAGATACAAATATCTCTCCATATCATCATAATCTGTAGTACAACATATTTTCTTATATATATATATTTATATGTATACTATATGGTTTAGTTTAATTACCAAATAGACATGAGAGCGGCTGTCAATGAAATAACTTTTAAGGAATTGAAGTTGGGAAGTTGTGACAGTATCAACTGTAAGGCTGAGAACATGAGAGTATAATATGTTTGGCAGAAGTTAGCTCCAGGAAACAAAATTCCGAAACATTTCTTGAGTGATTTTCCTCCGGTGACCATGTATACTATGTTGGACCCAATCTGCACGGCTAACTGCGGCGGCATCACCACCCAATTTCCAATTCTCTCCCCCAAAACATATTGCCCCAACTCCGTGTATCGGTCAAATCTCTTTCCTGGAACGGCTTCGTGTAAATTAACTAGTATCCATAAAGTGTATAATGTCATCAACCAAGAAATGAAAATGGCAATGAGCCCCGGATACCTGAAATCATATCATCGAGGAAAAAAGTTAGATGTATTAACTTTGTAACTAATTCAAAAAAAAGAAATGATCAGATGACAAAATTTCCGATGATGATTTAGGCTTCACCACGAAAATAATATTTTCTATAAGCCAATTCTAAAAATCTTCGTGGGGAATTCCGTAAATGTTGCTTATTGTATAGTATAACTTAAGATTTTAAATATAAAAAAAAAAAAAAAAAAAAAAAAAAAAAAAAATTGCGTACGGGTGTAATGTTGCCAAGACAAGCGGTAAGCCTAGTACGCCTGCGCCAACCATTGCGGTAACACAGTGAAACGCAGCATACCACCATTTTGCTTCACGAGAAGCTGTTATTGGAAGCCAATCATTCAGTTCTTTAGCTCGTTGATTGTTTGCATTCATATTACTATCCTGAAAAGAACATCAACAGCAAAAAAGTTAAAAACGTCAAGCCTAGTAAATATGTGAGTGTATGTATCTTTAATATGTAATAGAATTAAACACATAGTAGACATACCATGAGTTCAGGTTCTTGATGTTGCATTTGCATTTGTTGATGCATAACGACACAAAGTGTTCGTTAGTTAGTTTATAAATCTTGTGAATTGATGTAAAGATTCATGGACTGAGGGATCATTAATATAGGGGTTAAGGGCCTAAAAATGTGGCTTATGTAAGATCCTATACTATTGGAGATTGAAGTGGTCTCAGAATCTAAATCCAAATAATTACTGCGTGATGAGAAAATGGAGGGATATGTATTGGATAATTCACTTTTCACCATGAGTGAAGGGATAAGCTTTTGCAAGCTGAATGATAGGCTAATCTTGATAACTAGAACATAGGAATGAGTTTGTTATATTTCAAGCTACCTGTATTTTCGCTGTCTTTAAGGAAAATTTTATGTGTCTGTATTGACGGGATTAAGAATGTTAGTTTTGTCTAAACTAATGCATGTTGTCTTTAATATGTAGTTTTCTCTATTAAAATGTTTTATAATTAAGGTTGATTTAAACGTCTAGACTCCCGGTAACTAATTCTAATAAATAATCGAGAATTTATTTTCCTAGTAATTCTAACTACAATAGAATAAAATAAAATAGAGGCAAAACAATATGTTAGGAAAAGTTAGCCTAATTTTGCTAGTGTTTGGTCATGTCAATACATAATGGTGTCTTTCTTGAGGTAATAGATTAAAAAAGTGGACATGCCTTGGTACCAAATTGTTTTAGCACAAAACTAACAAGTTATCTTTTATTGCCAACCCTTTGTTTTGCAAGTTTTGTGATTAATCTTTTCATCAATTTCCTCTCACTATAATTTTGTTTGAGAAGGTCAACATCCATTGAAGGATAATATTACTCGGACGTTCGTGCATCTTTGTTTTATCATGTCGATGAGCCTTCAACATCAACTACGCGGTTTCCCTGAACTTGATTCAATTGGCATGCTAATTTTAGGCTAGTCATAGAGGAGATTGAGTCTGTTTTTGGTTATGTTGCTGCATGCAATTCGAGCTCGGTACCTCAGGTGGCACAAAGTTCTTCCTCCGATGGTTTATGGGAAGAGCTTCTCGAACGAATGTGCGGCCGTTAATTAGAATTAAGCAAGACATGTAGGAGCTCGTGCTAAGCCGCTTTGGCATAAAACCAAAATGCACAGGATTGAACTTAAAGAGTTATATATGAGTAGAGGCATTTTACATTATTTCTTTTTCTTTTCTTTTAAATAAAGCCTGGTATTTGTTGTGAGTAATCAAAGGCTTTGCGTTTTAGTTAATAATAATCTTTATCGTTGACACTAGGTGTAAGTTGCACCTTTTTTTGGTGTTTACTAAGAGCCTTATATCCAGGTTCATGTTTGAGGTCTAGCTTGTCATTTATGCAGATCTGCTTACCAGATTGTTAATTTTTCTGGCAAATACATATTAGAAGCGTTACTACACAAGCTTGTCTATTTTGGTAACTATATAATTTTGTTGAATAGCGTGAATAGAGAAACTCTATGTAACAATCAACATGCCATCTGCTTATATTGTTCTTTCTCATTCTTTCTTTTCGTGTGTAGATTGAACCTAGTTTATACGAGAAATAGACAATTTTACATCCCATGTCACGACTAATTCTAAGGAACACAGTACTGTACAAGACCTCCCCACCCCCTCCAACCCAGAGAGGCGCAAGTCCACTCGTAAGTTCTTCAAATGTACACTAGATACCAGTTCTGGGCTTAATTTTCATCTGCTAGTAACAAGAACGATTCCATACAACAAATTTTCTTCTCTGAACAAGGCAGCAATTCGGTGAATCTAATGGCTCTATACACTTTCATGGTTGTACTAGTTGAAACTACGTGTAATATGAGAGTTTGTTTTCTTTTTTGGGTCACGACTTCTGGCATCATATCAATTCTTCTATGCCCGAGCTTTGCCTACACGCGCCTTGCGCACCGCCTCTTGAACTTGTCTTTCGTGCTCTTTCAGCATGTCTTCCATGTTTCCTCCTGGAGGCATTAATGGTCCGGAGCAAAGTAGCCTGTTTCTTTTGGGTACATAACCCTGAAAAGATGCAACGAATCAGGTTTAGTTCTGTGATATTAGAGATCTGAAGTACAGATACCATTGAAAATAGGGATAATTACATCTACATCATTGAATAAAGGTATTGATGAACTCTGCAACATACCATTGTATCATTGTTGAACACCTGGCCAACATTTTTGGAACGATAATTTGATGATCCCACTACTGATGGACGAAGTTGAGAGCCTTGTGAACTGAGTTCCACAGCACCACGTTGGGAAGAGCTAAATGTTCGTACTGGGCCTGATCGACCAGAATCATCTTTCGATTTATTAGACCGTGCGTATCCTACTGCGTTAGGGTGAATCACCGAATTAGAATGAGCATATCCATTCTTTAAAGTAACTCTGCTTGGCTCAATAGGGAAGCCAGATCCACTATCCTCAAGTGAGTTGTACTTATCACTGGTGCATTTATTTGATTGTCCCTGTTCCATTGAAATTTGTTCGTTATGATGATGAAGAATACTATGAGATGGAGGAGAAAAATTAATGAACATATTTTTAGAGAAAAAGAAACCTGTCCTTCTGCAACAGGCTTTGATTTTCTTGAATTGTTCTTTTCATCTTCAGCTCGACGACCTTTACCACTCTCAGCTTTTCGCCTGAGACAAGGATATAAACACAAGTTTAATTGAAAACACATGAAATGACTTTTTATCCAATGGTTTTATTGTCAGTTTCCTAAGATTACCTCATTTTTGTTTAGATAGAAAGTTCAAGATTATCAATAAGATAAAAGATACACCCTCGAATATTCACAAACACGTTTCGTGGAAAGTATAAGTGATTAGTTTTTTTTGGTATTATGGTTTGTTAAGTGATGCATGATATCAATAGTGGTGTTAACATAATGTGTTTTGACAGCTTACCGTCTTGCTTCCTCTTCTTGAACTTTGACCTCAAACTCCTTACTCGGAGAATATTTAGGTAAGCTAGATGGATCACAAGGAAGTGGATTCGACGTGAAGAACTGAAACAAACCAAGAAAGGAAATCCGAATTTGCAATATCATGTCAGCTATAAAAAAAATTACTGATCGCTCATCATTGTATACGATGTGCAATAAATCAATGGCTTACCTCGCTTTTGAGGGCAGAAGCAGCAGTGCCTCTTCCCTCTGCATCAATAGAGAGGAGTACTTCTACCAGAGCCAAACCTGACGGAGGAAAGTCTTTGAAAGTCTCAGCTATACGGCGCTTGTACGTATGCTGTGATTTAAAGCTAGTCGCATGAGGAAATTTTGTTTTGTTCCAATAGTCCTCGTGAGGTGAACCACATAGCTTGAATATCTTATGTATTTGCTCCACCTAGTGCATACACATTTCTTGTTTTAGTCACGAGCAAATTATTAAACCAAATACGCACAAAAACTATATAAAAAGATGTTTTGGAGTACCTCTGTTCTTCCAGGCATGATAGGCTTTCCCGCAAACAATTCAGCGACAATACAACCAGCACTCCACAAATCTATTGCAACTCCATACTTCGTTTCTCCTAGCAATAGTTCAGGGGCTCTATACCAGAGAGTTACGACACGACTCGTTAATGGCTGCTTTTGATCAGGCTCAAAGGCCGTAGCCAGACCAAAGTCTCCAATCTTAAGAACTCCATTATTGTCAACTAGAAGATTTGAACCCTTAATATCTCGATGAAGGACACCGCGACTATGGCAGTGCTCTAGTCCCCAAAACATTTGCTGCATATAACATTTGATCTGCAATTGGATCGCATGTGGAATATAAGATACTATGATGGAATTTTTGGAAAATACAGAAATTTAACCAAACAATATATAGAAGGGATTTCTCACCTGTGTTTCTGTGAATTTGACCTTGGGGGAAGCTAGAAGTCCAGCAAGATCGTGCTCCATATATTCAAACACAAGGTACAAGCTTCCTGTCCTGGATGTCACCAGCGCTTCAAGCTTCATGACATTCGGGTGATCTAGCTTACGCAGGATACAAATCTCCCTTGCCATGAAACGAACACTCTCCGGATCCATATTCACAAATCTCACCTTTTTCATTGCTACCATCTTATCAGTCTTTAGGTCACGGGCCTTGTACACACTACTGTATGTTCCCTGACCAATCTGCATACGACGTTGTTATAAGTAAACATGTTAAGTTGAATAGGAAATTTCACAAATCCCATAAAAAGTTTGCAAGTAGTAATTAAGAGCTAAAAAATAGAAGTTATAGAACTGACTTTTCCAAGTTTCTCGTATGAATCTGCACTTCGAGGAGCCCAACCATGAACTGCCTCTCCTGCTACGGAAGCTAACCACGATGGCCACCCTGCAGCAACCTGCTCGCCTTTTGAACCATGTGGCACACTCGGAATACTAGAAGCTGTCTGTTGGAATCCGTTAACTCCTCCCAAATCCATAGTCGAACGCCTCTGATGGCCATTCTTAGGCCTTTCAATAATTAAAGTCTTCCCATTATCCTCAACATGCGTAGAAGGGACGACAGGATTCACGTTTACTTCTAATGCTGTCTTCGACCTCGAATGAAGGGAGCCTTCGGATTTATTATCCCCTACTCCAACTATTATCTCCTCTTTCTGAGGTGGAGTAATTACCTGCGCCGCAACTTTATTCGCCTCCTTTTCTTTCTGAATTTCATTTTCAGCAACATATTCATGCGCTTCTGTGCCTTTTGAGCAAAGGCAGCCCATTCTCTACCCCAAAGCGCTAATCGCTGATATGAAGAATCAGCCTCGATTTCCACAAAACCTCATACCGTTCCCTATCAGGAACGAGGGCGAAAAACAGGAATCTTGATCGTCCGATTATCTTTTCAACCATACAAATGAGATGATCTCCCAAACGCTATTACATCCGCCGCTCGTTAGAGACGAGAATCCTCTCAGCTGCCAACAACAATTCCAAATTTTCACAGAGATCCCCAAAATTCATGCCACATTAAAGGGCTCAGAATTAACTATGACAATATTCTACCTAAGATCATACAGGGATAATGTCCCTTAAAGAAAATTTTCAACAGGAAGAGATATTGAAAATTAGCCAATCTAATAAACACAAAATGCAAAAACAAACAAAGATCAAAAGCCCAGGCCAGAATCTACCATAGCATGGTACAAGGTTTATATATATAAATCTGAAAATTTGTAGGCATACAAAGATATATGTACAAAAGTGGAATGAATAATATCAAAGCTATGCCTAATGAGTTCTGGCCAAGGTTTGTGGGTGCCTAATGAAAGATTTTGGGTTCCAGAAAATTTTTTAGTATATTTTCTTCAAAATTTTCTGTCTTTAATATATATATTATATCAGTACATAAGATTCTATTTTTGTAACTCCTGCTGATGATGCACATTAACATTGTTAATGTGATCAGCAAATCGAAGCAAAATAACTGACATAGTTATAAAATTAGAAATGAAAAAAATTAAAAATCTGGTATATCTAATCCTATGGTTGGTGATCATCCAAATGGGCAAGTGAGATAATCACGGGTCTTGCAGACACCTAAAAATACGAAGAACCGATGATTTTTAAGGCTCTTCACAAAATGTTTCAAATATACTTAAAACAAAATTTTGCATATTCGAGGAAACTAATGATGTTACACTTTTTTTCTAACATACGTACCTTAAAATGTGAATCTTTCGTGATCCAAAAATCAGTTCAGTTTGCAAGCAGAATACGAACATTGCTATTTTTGCATGCATTTGATTTGTTTCTTTGTTAGAACTCAGTTTCACAAACAACAAAGTACAGAGGAACACGAGATAGAATATTTTGGGAGTGGCGAGCCTGCTCTTTTTTTTTTCAACTGTTGTAGACGTGCAGTGCAATAAGACATGCATGGGACCCATTAAAATCCCACGTGGACAGATTACCGTTTCTTGTTGTTGTTCAGTTTAGCTAATTAATAAACCAAATGCATGTATTAGAAGATCGCTTATATCAACTTTTTGGTTGAAAAAAAAAAAAAAAAGTGTTCCTTGACATTGCAGGCTAACAAATAAAAATTCGCTGTTTAAGAACTTTTATTAGAACAAGTAGGTTTTTTCTCTCGTCTATATTGGTTAATTACTTTAATTGATGTATGTATGGTCTGTGCAATTATATAGAAAGTAATAATCTCAGGGATAATTGCAGCAAACCCTCCGATCTATGAAGTTTGTAGCACTTTACCCCCTAACTTATGATAATGTGTAAAATGTCCCCAACCTATTGACTTTAGTGTGATTCGCCCCTGGTGTCAAATCTGACAGATAAGAACTTAGAAACGTGTTCAAAATGAACGGTTGATCAACGACGGGTGTCAAATCTGACGAACAAGAACTTATAAACGTGTTCAAAATGAACGGTTGATCAACGACTGAGGAGGCGAATCGCACAAAAATCAATAAATTGGAGAGCATCTCGCACATTTTTATAGGTAAGCGGACAAAATGCTACAGATCTTATACATTGGGGGCTTGCTGCAATTAACTCTAAATCTTGTATAGCTACCTAATCACGTACAACTAGTTTATCTAAACATATCAGCGCCAGTCGTGCTATATATCCACTTCCGATGTTATAGAGAAACCAAGAACTTTTCTTATTTAATGACATGTTGTACCTGACAGAATAGCTTGAATTTTTCTGCAAACCATACAACAAGAAAATCTTT
Organism: Misopates orontium; assembly: GCA_946800315.1. NCBI lineage: Eukaryota > Viridiplantae > Streptophyta > Magnoliopsida > Lamiales > Plantaginaceae > Misopates > Misopates orontium. The sequence goes on along the minus strand of OX326948.1, from coordinate 43,582,211 downwards.
ATACATTTAAGTTTTACACGTCGATTCGTCAAGCATCGGTCACCTGAGAAATATTATGTATAAAATTCTAAGCGAAATTATCTCTGTCACATCATATCTCCTCTTAATTAGATCATTATAAAAACAATTAATAAGAATGGACTAATATCATAAGCCAGACTAAAGGACGACCTAAGTATTTCAAGCTTTCTATAGTACTAACTCTGTGCTAGCCTAAATTTCTGAGTCTTCATGCAGTCCGTAGCACGCTCCGATCCGACAAATGTTGCTAGACATTCTTGAATTGGAACAATTTCATAGCAATACTAAAATATAGTTGCACAATATGACACCTTGAACATTCATATCAAAGAGACTAAGTTCAAATATATTAAAGATACAACCACTGCTACATCCGGAATGTAATAACACGTAAAACTTAATGTTCACAATTATTTTTTAGCCATACTAAGCATATCTACATAGAGCCTCACTACATTTACATTACGTTAGATTCTCAGTACGCTCCAATTACACATGCAAGGCTAATCAGAAGTTCTCACTGAAGGCATAGCTGCAGGTCCAGTTGGACCCTCGTCAACGTCGTCCACCATTTTCTCCCCCCTTCCCCTCTTCGGTCCACCGTACTCACGACTCGCACGCGCCTCCTGCACGATATCCGTTGGATACGTTAGCTTCTCCTTGATAGATTCCGTTAAACTTCCCATAGCACCGTATATGTTGCTTCTTGCAGCAATTCCCCTGTTTCACAACACCAGAATGAATAAATAAATGAACAAGTAAACAGCATTTCAATGAGGCGAGGCAATGAATTGAGAAGAATTTTCACCTATCAGCTGCAGTTTCCCAATCTGCAGCAGCCCTTTGCTTAGCCTCATCGTGCACACCTTCTTCCTTAAGCTTCAGTTCTTGCATCTTTTGTCTCGCTTCAAATTCAGGTTTCTCATATTTGTCCTGCAAAATCAATCCACTTAGATTACAAGTTGTTTAACACATAATAAACCATTATTACGGAGTATGTAACCATGCAAACAACAGGCTATAGTCTCCATATGTAATCATCCCTTAAGTTGTTTAACACATAATAAACCATTATTACGGAGTATGTAACCATGCAAACAACAGGCTATAGTCTCCATATGTAATCATCCCTTAGACTGTTAATAAAATTTGAAGCCCATTTATTTCTCCCCTTAAAAAGCCTTGTTAAGTGGAGATGGAACTTCTCTTTATAAATATAAGCCCAGGCTCTTTCCCCAAGCGATGTGGGACAATTAACTTCGGTCCCATCACGTGGGTAGGTCGCAAGCCCATCATACGTCTTGGGTAGGCTCTGATACCATAATAAAATTTGAAGCCCATTTATTTCTCCCCTTAAAAGGCCTTGTTAAGTGGAGATGGAACTTCTCTTTATAAATATAAGCCCAGGCTCTTTCCCAAGCGATGTGGGACAATTCTTAACAACTGTCAAAAGGCTCCAGATCAAGAGTATTACTTAGTTAATCAAGTTAACTGTTAAAGACTAGGGACACGTTTGAAATCCAGGATTGAACTAGGATAAATACAAATATGGCATGTTAAAATCTCCCATATTCAATCTATTGTTATATTATATGGTTTACTAAATTGCTACTCAAAATTTGAGATCCTATTATAGATAAATTAGGTCATGTCCATCATAAGTCTAATCATAGATAATTGTAGAAGGCCTAGAAAACCGGGTCGCTATCGATAGATATCGACCCTGGATTAAAACTAGAATTCTAGACAACCTATTTTAGTATTTTGCGAACGCTAAATTTGTAAGTGTTTTCAAACATGCCCTAACGAGTTAGAGGAATCTTAATCATCTGACCTCATCTCCTCTTCTGTGAAGTGCCTCGCTCTGACCAGTAAGGTGGTCCCTCGCTCTCCTTGCTGCGGCCGCCGCGGTCTCCTTGAGCTCCGCGATTCTATCGCTAACAGCGTCTGATCCCACTTTCTCAGCTGAACCATATTCATGATCAGTTGCAGTACTACTAGTTTTGCTAGAAACTGTGCTCTTGACCTGATCGTATGTCTCCCCTGCAGACTTCAGTAAGCTTCCGAAAACTCCGCCGCCACCGACACCGCCTTTCTGTTCTTGCTGTTGTTGTTGATTGTAAGATTGATCATGAGAATCAGGCCAAGTACCTTGTTCATATGTCCTCGTCTTCTCTTTGTTCACATCAGTACTCAGCTTGTCTACTGCAACCCTGGCGGCTGCCTCAGCGTTCTCCTCCTTTGTAGCTTGCCTTGAACCCATATATATGTTGTTGAATAGAATGGAAAAATTGTTACTTAGCACTACTGTTTGTTTCTCTCTTTTATTGCTTTGTTGATTGATCTGTTGGCTACATAACCTTAAACTCTACAAAAGGCATGAGTACTTGTGCTCCAGAATTGACACGCGTCACACACGTGTAAGGCAACGGATGCAAATCTCTTTGACTTTCCAGGAAAAGAATATGACTAACAAAACGTCATAATTCATATGTAACTCATAACCGCCGACACAATATTTCCTTTTATATATGTAAATTAATAATATAACATAAATGTATATATCGAATTTCTATTGCCTAAATATAGGTCGTCAGTGGGTGACAAATCAGGTGGTCCCCAAATAAGGACCGAATGTTTGGTTTCTTTTGAGTTTTGACTTGCTTTTTAGATACTAATACTATAATAATATATATTTGAGAAATACTATGTAGTCTAATTATATGCTTTTTAAGAAAGGAATTATTGTGTGTCAATTACTATAGTCTGACGACTATATATATGTTTGTCAATCGTAAACTTTTAAAAGTAGCTAGAGACTAGTTAGATTATTACATGAGAAAAGTAGTCAGTCGCATGTGACTGCAATCCTTAAATCGTTGAAGAAACCTTAAGAAGCCTATTTTCAACAAACGTACTAATGTCTCTGCTTGCAACTTTGCACATATTCATAACATAGTCATGAGAACAACGACGGCGCGTACACTCCTCAGCATTTCAATTTCTTGAAGTAAAAAAGGAAAAATCAAGAAGAGAAACTACAAAGCCAAAAACAGGGCACGAAAATGGTTGTAACATGCGTCTCGCAGGGATTTCTCATTTTCACAGAGTCAAAAACGGAAATTCACTTGCTGAGCCTAACTTTCGACATCTTGTACTAAAAATCGGCAACGACCGCCTGTGTCAACTTACTAGCTACTTCACGTGTCATTTAGTAGTGATGATCAAAATACGAATCTAAGTAGATACTTAACACGCAGAGTAGCTCATAAAGTGACATAGACGATCATCGATTAAAAATAGCAGAACAATATAGTTTTTTTAATCTTAATATAGATAATCTTCAACTGAGATGTTCAAGTATTCATCCGGCGACGAATCCCTCGACCCCGTACTCTCCCAACTCCGCTCTACATTCTTCGTACTCTCCGAATTCTTCGACTCCAAGAATCTCGCATCGATCGCCATTCCTGCATCGGAGGCCGCCTTCTGCACCGACCGCGGCGACAATCCGACCTTAGCTCCGGCCGGCAAACTCAACGGAAAGTTCAAACTCTCCGGCGACGACACTCCCCTGAGACAGTACAATGCCACGTCATGTGCCACCGCAGCAGCCTCCGGCGTAGCGTAGGATCCCAGCCACAGACGCTCCGGCGTACCGGGGACTCTAATCTCCGACACCCATTTGCCCCATTTGCGTCGACGAATGCCCTTGTACTTATTTGCGGATGTTTGATGATCACCAGATGAGCTACTCATTTTTCTTTTTGTTAGTTTTTTAAAGTTTGTGAAAAAAAATGAAAAGTGGTTGTTTGTTTTGCGGTTGGTTATTTTGTGATCAGTTGATGAGGTTGGTTTATATAGGTTGAAGATTTGGAAAGTCAAAATGGGGTTTATTTATAATTAATTATTTAATTTTATTTGCTATTTGCACACCATTTTTACGAGATTTTGACAATGAGGGAAGTCAAGATTGTCAATGGTCAAAGTATTAGAGATGGTCATTAATAAAGTTACGTTCAACGATTTGCGATCCCACTTGCCAACTATATGTATATGTATGTGTGTTACACTTTTTCAATGTGAATGGGGAGCCAAGAATTTCTTCTAATCTTTTTCTAGACCATTTCAAGAGGTGGTGATTTGATAATGATTGATGTGGATTATATTTGGTGAGAAGAAATAAATGGGTGTTATGCAAAGATTCTATAAATTTGTCTTTATTGGTAATTGTGTATTGAATTGTTTGTTAAAAGTACCATTTAGAAAAACTAATTAAAAATATTAATTAGATGCTTTTTAATATTTAATGGGAAATCATTTTCTTTGTTTTTTTTCTTTCTTTCTTTGTGTTTTAGTACAATTTGAGAATCACGGAGCCTATCAGACTTACACAAACACCATACACTGAATATTTAAAAACTGATAAGTCATTTTATAAACATTTGCAAAATAACACTTATATATGCAAGTATATAAAAGCTTTTTACGTGTCATATAGAACTTTTGTAAGTATATAAAAGCTTTTTACGTGTCATATAGAACTTTTGTAAGTGCACGATGAATGTTGAGGATCATTAATTAACCACACAGAGTTGCCCTTTGAAGGTAATTTGGGAAAATTACTTGGAGTGGAGGGGATTAAATGATTTCAAAACTTTTTTTTTAGTCCGACATGAATTACACTAATTGTCATTTCAGCATATATTCTAATCCCAAAACAGTAATTAATACTAAAAAAGTACGTGCAGAAAAGTTTAATTCTGTCATGTTTCCTTTTCTAGTTATATATCCTTCTAAGAAGAATCAGAAATGGATTATTATAATAATAAGATAATAGAGATCATCATTTGTCAATATCATTCACGTGTTTGAGGTATTGAAAACCATTGACGCTAGTTTTGAACCATAAATTTAATGGAAAGTCTACGAACACTAATTAAAAAGGTCTAACATGACTCCTTTTAAATGGTCAAAATGCTAGATGATATGTGGATTCGCTAGTACGTTCTTCAAATGAACGTCATTGATTGCGTCATACACTAGGTCGGCGGGAGACAGATTATGGACCGGTGCTTAATTATAATTAGGTTCAAATCAAATCAAATGAACGAAAATACTTACACATACGCGATTTATCTTAAATTTCAGTGTATGATTAACTTGTGAATTAAGATTTAATACAATTATTATCTTAGATAATTAAAATTTACGATGATATGAAGTAATTACAACTGAGTGATCTAGAAAATAAGTTGTACAAATTTTATTCGGCCAGCCAAAAGCTACATTTTCGTTTCTTGAACTTTTCTGATAATATTTTCTCAAAACCTCATTCAAAGATAATAAATGTTAACTCGCCTGATTGTTCATTTTAAGATATATTTAAGGAGCAAGACGGCCGTCGAAGTACATGACTTGGATTTCCGTTTCCTTTTCTTTTTTATAACAATTAATCAATATTTTCATAGTTTTGGTTTTTTGTGGATTGAGTATATATATCAAATCCCGAGTTTAGAAACAAGCTATTTGGTGTGTTAAATTTAATTTATACAATCTAGCTAACTTACGATTTAAACACGTACACATAATTCTAATTAAACCTCATTTATAGTTTTCATTTTCAATTAATGATTTCTTATAGAGCTAATGGCAAAATCATACCATGAATGTGTACAACTTTTGCAAATTACACCATGAATTGTAATTTTTTTGCAAGTTGCACCATAGTGTGTGTTTGTAGGTATTTTTTAGGGTATTTTTGACATTTCATTTATCAAATTAAGTTTTCCAATTCGCACCACCAAATACAAAACATTTATTTATATTTATGTTATGAAATAAAGTTTTCAATATCAATGAAAAGAAAAAATCATAACAGCACTCTAGAAGGGAGAAAGAAGAACGATTCATCCAGTCCATTGCTGCTCCATTTTCCAGTTCAGTTCCGACAACTTTCAGGCGCCATCTCAGGTGAGTTTTAGCCGTCATTGGTCGGAGATGGCGCCACTTGCTCCGCCGCTTTCTTCGTTGCGTACATACACTCTTCCTGAACGACACCGGATCAAGCCGAGGAGGAGAATTTTTTCCAACCAAAACGCTCTAAAAATACACCCATCGCCCATCTTTCTACAAGTATACAAACAAAAATAAAAAGAATCAACAGGAAAATTCAAATCATGAGAGAGTTTTTGTTTGTTGTATTCATCATCATAATTACTGTTTCAGTCACAGCTTGTTTAAAGCAGAGCATTAGAAGAGAAAGACAAAAAAGGGGAAGAAAGCTTTATAAATTTTAGGGGTTTATGAAATTCCAGAGTGTGTGTGATAGAATTGCAATGGTAATGATGCAAACACACAAATATATGGAAGGAAGGTAATCAGAAAGGAGAAAAAGCAAACAGAAATTAGAGAAAGATGAGAGAAAATTGTAATAACAATTAACTTTTTAATCTATCTTTTTTGTTTGTGTCCGTCCTTCTCAAAAACAAACCTCGTTTCCTTCTCCGATGAGTTGTAGCGTCATAGGTCTGAGATGGCGTCTGAAAGTCACAAGAACTGAACTGGAAAATGGAGCAACTATATATGGAGTTGAAGTTAAGGGATGAAGTGGCTCAATCGTTTTCTTTCTTTATTCCTTAAAGTTCGATGCTATGAATTTATTTGTATTTTTCTAAAATTTCATAACAAAGGTGTAAAAGAACGTTTTATTTGATGCTGAAAGTTGCAAAATTTTATTTTATAATTATGAAATGTCAAAAATACCCTAAAAATACCTACAAACTCACACTTAGGTGCAACTTGTAAAAAACTTACAATTCACGGTGTATTTTGCTTGTAATTACAATTCGTGGTGTAATCTGCAAAAGCTGTACAATTCATGGTATGATTTTGCCATTAGCTCATTTCTTATATAATCTAGCTAAAGTATGTTGATTATGAGATGAAATTCTGTTATTCATTCATTTGAAAGATAAACTTAATTATATTGTCTGTTATATACTGTATTTGACTTAAAGAATCAACTTGAGCTAAAATAGGAATAGATTGTGAATTTTCATGGTAGAGCATATCAAATTCTAAATTTTAGGAAGAGGATTTATGAAGAATAGTGTATTAAGAAAATCTAGGCAATTAACTTTTATGGTGTTTGATTGAGAAGGGTAAATTAGATAGTTTAAAAAAGTGTTTGGCAATAATACTTCTTGCTTTGGTAATATTGCGCGCTAGTCATTAATTTCTCTCCCTCAAGACGGTAGGTCTTAATTTTTTTTTTTATTATAAATTATTGCTTTATTAAGGAACCAAAAATCGAATGCGTTACAAAGATTAGCATGGTTGTCGCACTCTACCAACCATCTAGTTACATAATTTATCAACATGAAATTAACTCCGCAGAGATCCTAACATATGAATCCGCCTACGGAGTGCAAATTTAAAGTAAATTATGGACAAATACAAACAGATATCCATACATTGTTCGGCTATTCAAAAGACTAATTACTATCCCACTAGACTTTCTCAGTAAATACGACAAGGTTGTACGACGTTATCTTGTACGAACCCAAAAAAATAGAAAGCCCCCAACGTGTTTGAGCACGTAATCTTGAATCTGCCTCACTATTTAGTGGTCCATATAGTACTTTCCACCGATCTACAGAAGATGTTGCCGTTTACGCTCCAGGTGACCTTGAAACAGAGATGAGATCTTCCGCTCTCTCATTCCCGAAACTATGTTATGGCCGAGAAGTCTCATATCTCCTCGTTGCACTGACACCGTAATTTTCACCACATCCATAGCCCTAACAATCAACCCGATCAGCAAATAAACCACCCCTCGATACTTGAAATCACCCATATTTCGTCCATCATAGTGAGCACCACTGAATTCCACAAGTTTAGATTAGGTCGCCAGAAAATTTGTCCAACGGCGGCGCCACCGCTGGACCATCGTAACCCTAACCGACCTACTCGTGTTCGCCGCCACGTCAAGCACCAGTGATAAGGCTAGGAGCCGTAGTTGTCCGTGGCCGACACTTAGAGGTTTTTTTCCTTGAGTTCAAGGTTTTCCCGCAACAAAACTACTCGAGCTCACTAGTGACTCGGCCTCACGTGTATGCCGACATGCAAAACATGCCCTCGAATGAGCCCCAATCTCTCGTTCCGCCGATTTGGCTTGACTGGCGGCCTCCCGGCGGTCAATTTGGCACGTCGATTGTGCACGGCGCGGGCAGGCTGCCAGCTGGGCGCGCCGGCCTACTGTGCTACGTGCCAACATGGGCAGCCTGCTACAGAGCAGGCTGCCCATGCCCTCTTTAATGCCCCAACAACCCCTTTGCCCCCTCCCTTGCTGGCTGTCTTGTGCGGCTGGCTGGGCAGCCCATGCCCTCTTTAATTTCCAAACAGCCCCCTTGCCCCCCTCACTTTGCTGGCTGCCTTGTGCGGCCGACTGCGCACTCACCTGTACCGCCTGGCGTCGGCGACGGCTGCCTACCGCACCACAGCCGCGCCACCACCAGTCGCCGCCGAATTTATTATTATTTTTTTTTTGCCAAACACCACCGCGCCTCTCCACCTTGCTGAAAACAACATTGCTCATGTCGAATAGGAAACCATAGGCAATTCCAAAATCAAAGTAAAAACCTTCAAAACCACCCCTATAATGCATACTTCAAGCCCAAATCCTAAAATGCAAACTTGAACTCCATGAGATTCAACTTGAAGGATTCTAACATGGAAAAATATCACATATAAACATCCTTCCATCATTGTCTTGCGCCTAGTGGTCTAAAGCGACCTCCACCATGCGTTTTTCACCAAATTGCCACACACAAAAAACCCCAAAAACGAATCACACCACCATAAACTCAAAAAGCTTCCATACATGAATCAAAAAACAACCCCTCCTTTCCAACCAAGTCGTGAGCAACCCCTATGTCCCAAACTTACCGCTTGAAACCATTGACTCCACCAAAAGATCGAAGATTCTCCATGACAAACCAAAACCGAAAAGTGAGGTACCTTGAAGAAATGATGGAGAAAATAGCCAAACTTCGTTTTTCCTCCATTCTTTCACCACGGTTGTCCACCAAGCCGAGAACGTGACTCTTGTAAATCGTTTATTCCATCAAGAAATCATAGTTTCATCAAGACAAATCCAAAACAAAAGATAAGAAACTTATGAAAAAATGTTGAAGATAAAAGATCAAGATTCGTTCATCCTCCTCACTTCACCACATGATGTTTAAAGATTAATGAAAAAGAAGCTTGGACGAAAGAAGAAAAGAAAACAGAAATAATAAAGTGGGGGAGGTCTGGCGGCATAAGACCGCAGTACCTCAAAATTGGCCGAAAAAGTTGAGCTGTTTTAAGAGAGAGGTGAGAGAGAATTTTTAGAGAGTTTCGTTTTAATTTTTTTTTGTGTAGAATGGGCTTGTAGCAACTTTTTACCGGTACTCAACTTGTTCATTAAAATAAAAACATTATGTTGAAATTATTTCATAATATAAGAAGAGACATTCAGCACATATTTTTCACATGTATTTTAGAATTTTTTGTTTTTAAAGGTGTTTAGTGAATGGCAACATATTTACTGTTACTGATTTCTATTATCTTTTATTTTTTAATAGAGACTAATGACACGAGTGTTTCCGTAATTAGTAAGAGAAACTTATATAATAAAAAGCTTATTCCGAGTGTTATTTATAAATAGCCTGGATATAAAACATTTATTAAAAGCAGCTCATTTTCTCCTAATACATTTCAGGTATTAAAAAGAATAAAAAAGAGATAAGCCCAAGTTGAAAAGTGAAAACTAATTTTGCGACCTTATCGTAATTGAACCAGTAAGATATGTGTCCAAGCCTCATTCAAGATTCTAAAATGAAAATTTCAACATTGGAGGGTTATCGTTAAGCCCAAAACTCACGTCACCCAAGCGTTAGTGGGCGATGTTTATTTGAATTTGGTTTCATTTGTGGAACAAAAATGAAGCCCAATTTGTATTTGATATTTAAACCTCTCTTTTGGGATAAATCTGCGTCTCAATATAAGATTCATACTTGATGTTGCTGTTTACAAGAATTCCGTATATATAAATATATGTATGTTGAGGGAGGTGGTAATAATAACTAGTCTGATATATGTGGTCCAACTTTAGGACAAATTTTCGGTTCCGACATTGTCTTCAGAATTACATATAATTTGATGTGGCATATATTTTTCCCCTGTTCTGATACTTGGCTCTAAATCGAAGATAAGTCTCTTGGTTTTATTTTTGTTTGGTAGAACATATATACATCGAAGCCTTCACATATGCACTTTGATGCTTAAATCAGTAAAACAATATTATGACTTGTCGTAAGTACTCGGAGTTGGCGAATTGGATAAATAATCGATTTTGGAGAAAACTTTCGAAAAGAAATGAAGAAACTTCAGAATATTAAATGATTGAAATTCATGAAGTATCCAATAATCTTATTCAATGATCGAATCCGGTGAGACGTAGTACGATCGAATAATCGAGCTCTCGAGCACTAACGAAAAATGGCACAATTGTTTAAAACTTCTAAATTAAATTTATAGGTGGTCGTCCCTAAATGATCGGGATTTGGACATAGTTTCTTCAGATGACACTTGTCATTCATGGTGACTTGGTGAGTGATTAGCAATTGACCTCATCAGCTTAAAGAGTGAATCATTTAACGATCAAAAGTAGATAGCGGTCAAAAGATCGAACATAGCCGTGAAAGGGTCGTTAATGTTTGGTTTGGCCACAAAAATTAGGCAATTAAATGTGACGTGAGACTTCAATTCCCCTAATATTTAGAACTTGTAAAATCTGCACGCGATCCTGTAACTAACTAAGAGTTTTTCATTACCAAACGAGTGTGCGACACATGGCTAAAATAAGGAGATATACGTTTTCAACAGAATATTCGATATGGGAAAAAAACTGATTTTTGTTAACTGATATTTTCCCAACAAATGAATGGTTTGTATCCATCAGAATAATAAGTCTTTATGATGGGGCTCCATCTCTCATGGTGAATGTACCATTCCTTCCTGACACCTGCCTAAAACAAATAAAAACTTTTTTATGTCATTGAAGTCCATATTTTAAAAAATCATTATTCTTTTTCCACACATACTAGTGAAGAAAATCATGATTCTTTTCCACTACTTCAATATTAAACCTTTAGTGGGATAGTGGGCGCATGGGTGTGTAAATTAATGTGGAGGACAGCTTGGATATGTAATATCTAGCTATATGATATATCCCTTGTGTTAAATGTGCTGAATAAATACACGAAAAATATTAAAATAACTTTGGTGGAATTCTTCGGAATCGAGTGATAGCCATTAAACGAAAGAATCAGTTTCAAAAATTAGTGATATTAGCCGCCTTAAAGATTTAAATTCTGTTGTAATGGAATACCTATCTTGATTTGCATATATAATTATTAACAACGTGGCATGAAGATTTTGCGTTGCTAACTTGCTATAAATGTATCGGTCCAAATTAATTAAATCGCTTTTAGCAATTATGATAATCAATTAAATGTGTAATAAAGATCCAAACTAGAGGTATTAGAGCCACAACAATTTGTGAATACACGCCGAAAATGCATCAACGTTCTATACAATTTCCCTCTCAAATTAAAATACAACACTTCGAAACAACTATTAAAAGAATAAAACAAGTGAGTATTGGGGTTGGTAGTTAATTAATTTGCTTATCTAAATCAAAATATATCACAATATTCCCACTATTAATAGCAATATTGTTCAATAAAGAGTATCTAACAAATTAATACCCACGTGGCACGCAGCATATATATAATTGCTATATATGGCGTACAGTTTCTCTCATTAGGACAGATCATGTAAACCCCTTCTCTTTCTCCATCTTCTCATTCTCTTTCCTTCTCAATTATTATTCATGCAAATTTAAGTTTGCAGCCACAAAAACAAAAAAAGAAGAAGGAATTTGTTAGAGATATGAAGATGTCAAATAATTATATGGGTGGTGATATTTTTCTGCAGTTGATGAAAAATCACGAGGAGAGATTTTCTAATGATTGTCACGATTTTATTGCAAACCAAGAATTGGACGGTGAGGATTTTCTTGATGAAGATTGGCAGCCACAAGCAGCGGCGGAGGAGCGAAGGATTTATTGGGAATCGCAGGAATTTTTACTTCAGGTAAATAATTAATTAAATCTTCATTTTGCTATATATGTTACAACTTACATATAATATATTCATCACTTTGATTTGTTATATGATGTCTTGATTGTGTATGTCTTTTTTTTTCTTCGAGCTTTTTGATATATCATTGGCAAGATGTTAGAGAAAGGATTAGCGATTAATTAACCAGAATATTGTTCCCGAGTTTTCTTGCTTAAGTCATGGATTAGTTACTTTTAGTCTGGTAAATTGGTGGTCCAATTTGTCGGCTGAGATATGAGGTCAAGTGGAGGAAAAATCCAGAAACTAACAATAAGCCACGTGTATGGCCAATATCATATTCGCATTTGGAGATATTTGGACTTAATAATTGACAACGCAATAGTTCCAGTTAGTTGGAATTTGGAAGCATATGGATTTATTAATTAAAACTTATGTTTTAATAAGTATTTAATTTTATGAGGTCCAACTTCCTCATAATGTTCTGCAGACAACAAAAGGTTGACATCATTAAAATGGTCTTACATAGACAGCTTAAAAGAGGAGCATTAAAGTGAAACTAAACCGTTGTGCTCCATGTTACCCAAGTTTACCTAATGCGTTCGTGGGCTGGACCGATTTGCAAGTTATTGTGTCTAGTTTATGAGTTTACCCTTGAACGAATTTGCAAGCTATTGTGTCTAGTCTATAAATTAATTCCGTGTCAACTTTGAGTAAACTGGCTACATGTTCCTGCGTCAAAACATAAAATAAGTTTATATACATTGTCCAAATCTTTTAAGTTTCTTCTAATATGTGTATTCCAACTAATGATGTATTAAATTTTCAGGAAATATTGGAGCAATACAACTCAAGTGGTTCAAAGTTGAGAGAGCACATCCAAAGACACATAGACATAGTCAGAAGCTCCAATTTCTGCAGTTGTCCGGACCAAAACATCAAAGGTTGTATTAAGTGCCTGAGGATAGCATCGGTCAATCAGCTCTGCACCAAAGGGTTCAATGCTTCACTCTGCACTTCAAAGTGGAACAGGACACATAAAATTCCAGGAGGTACAAATCATCAAAACATGATTCATCGATTATATTTTGATAATAAATAGCTAATTATGATCCCATATTAATTTTTTGATAACTAGCTAATGATCCCATGTTAATCTTTGTAGGTAAACATGAATACATTGAAGTGGTTGCTAGCACACAAGGGAGAAGGAAACAGATAACATTCTTGGTTGAACTTGGATTCTTGGATGAATTCAAGATGGCGAAAGCTTGTCCCGAGTACAATAGATTGATCGATCAATTGCCTGAAGTGTATATAGGAAAAGTTGAACATTTGAACGCCATTGTTCGTGTTATTTGTGAGGCGGCCAAGAAATCGGCTGAGGAGCTAAAAATCCATATGGGGCCATGGAGAAAGAGAGGCTTTATGCAAATGAAATGGTCAGCTTCGAGGGAGAGTAGAGTTCTCGAATCAGCATCGAGCGAGAGGAGAGTTGTTCTCGATCATTCATCGACTATGGATTCAAGCTTCCAACTTCCTGTTATGACGACGGCAGCTGTGGAAGTCGCATAACAGTGTCTTAATTTGTAGGATTTGATTATGTGCTTAATTTTCTTTTGCGAGATGGAGAGTTTAAATGTGCAAAAGTTTCGGCGAACACTCATTCAAAATTTTGTACGAATGCCCTGTATAAGATGTGAGTACGATGTAACAATAATGTAATGTGATGAAAATGTCACACGATGTTTCTCATAAATTTATGGCCTCTTAGTGTTTTACGTGTCTATGGCATTGGATTAGGAATAAAGATATAAATATTCTTGAATCTGAAATGCCGAGACGCTTAAAACCTACGAGACAACAATAACATGTACAAGTTCTAAATTTGTTCAAAGTTTCACCACATGACCAGTTCATTGGTTCAAGTACTCCTCTATAGGCATTGGAGTAACAATAGGTGCACGGCAACTTGTTCAATGGATAACTCTAGATAAATGCAAGATCAAATCAAACAAACACTAGTTAAACTTTTGAGTGATTAAAATAAACAAATGATCCAAGTCTGTGATGTGAGTATGACTCATAGGATGCACATATTGGGCCTAACTTTTACGGATTAGAATTACCATGGGCCTAATACAACTTGGCAAAGCATCATCCTGTTTTCTTTGATGAGTTGTCATTAACATCTAGGGAGAATTACACAAACACCCCCTGAGATATGGGCTAATTACACAGACACCCCCTCATGTTTGGGAAATTACACAAACACCCCATGTGATAAAATTCTTTTCGCAATTTGTTATGTTTTGCTGAATTTAAATTTTCGTCTCTCGTTTATATTGTAAAATCAATGAAAAATAAACTAAAATTGCTAAAACGATAGAAAATAAGTCTCATTTATTCTGTTTTAGAAAATAAAAAAAAATTAAAAATAAGGTATATTTCGAAAGATTTTGTAAGTTAGTCATCACATCATTATTGACATTATGATCCAACACCATAAGTGTGTATATTCGATTAAAAAAACACACTACAAAGGGTGTTTGTGTAATGAGATGCATACTATAGGGGGTGTTTGTGTAATTTCTCAAACATGAGGGGGTGTCTGTGTAATTAGCCCATACCTCAGGGGGTGTTTGTGTAATTCTCCCTAACATCTATCTTAAGCATTGCATGACGACTTTGTATATATATTTGTACGCATGGGAAATATATTAAAAAAAGAGTATCTATTTAGAATTTTTACATAGGGATGAAATCATAGTGTCGATCGCCAAATTCCTACACAACGTGTATCTACAAGTAGTAAAAGGGTCTATCATCTTATTACTTATAGATCAATAGAAGTACTTTTTTTACCTATTTTATATTTACCTGAATTTTCGTTTGCTTAAATAAAATTTTATTACGAAAAAGTAAAAAACAAAAAGGATGGATAGTGATGTGATCAATTGAGAAATGTTATGGATCGATATTTCTTGATATATACTCTATATTTCTTAAACATTAATTGTTTAAAAATCAGATTCTTGAAAAACACTTCAAACACATTTTAGTATTTCTTATTTTTAGTAATGTCTTTGATACCTTTGATTCTAAACAACTAAAAGGTGACATCAAACAGTACTAAAGCAAAAAGATTCTTTTTTCCTAAATAATTTGCGCAAACACGCACCACCCTAAACTTGTGGAGTCAACTCTCCATCTTTCAGAGATAACTAGATCTCTTTTTGCTTTTCTTTCTTTCAATTCTTTGGGTCTTATCTTGACTATGCCACCACCAATTTATGAGGGACTAGGTTTAAGAGAAAATAGTTGCTAAGAACTTGAATTAGTTACTTGCCCCGTATGGGTTCGATTGAACAAATTTAATGGCATTTTAAGTCTCCAAAGCGAAAACATAAAGACACACAATTGAGTCACAGGCTCGTCATGAGCCTAATGTTATGCTTGAGAGAATATAAAGTTAATATGGTACGTACATTAGAATAAGAAAAAAGAAAAATAAGAAAGAACAAAATTCAAGTCGCTTCACCGTCACAACTAAAAGATACCGGCACTTACCTACTCGGCCAAGTTAATATATTTTTTTTAAACAATGATGAGAGATAGTCAGCTGCCGGTGTTCAAAATCAACAAAACCACGATATTTTCTCACGTTCATACTACTAATATCACTATATCTGAATCAAACTGTTTAGCAATTAGCACAAAAACCATGCAAATGTTGTACGAAATGTTGAGATTAATGACCGATAGACCAATAAATAGGAAATACTGCAATACCTCCAGCTATTACAATTTTAACGAATTTGATACGATTCTATAATTTGGATATGTATTGATATAAAAAATGCACCATTTAATGTAAAACTGAAGACGTAACGCCGTGGATCATAAATTAGAGCTGGTACGTAGCTAAGCTAATTTCTTTCTCATTGATCATGATACTTTTACTGCTTTTTTCAATCAGGAGAAACAGTTCGGTTCCAAGAAATATTGAAATTTTCCATTAAAGTTCAAATATGACAAGTCAAATACGTTTTTTAATGCTAAAGAACATAAAAGTATGTATCATAAATTAGTATACTAACATGTCAACGAGGATTCCGTTTCATTAACAATACCTTTTCTTGACCAACTCTTATGTTCCATTGTTTATTACAAATATATAGTTAGAAGTTATACAAAAAAGTTTCTTTATATACGTTAATATAAAAAGAAGTGAAAAGTATTGTTTGATAAAGAGCAAAAATACTTCACCTACAATTTGAGTAATCTTTTGAAAATTGATAGAAACTAACAAATTCGCTTAATTTCTCCCCTTCTTATTAATGATGATTCTTGTTACTGAGAAAATTTCAGGTTATGTTGAACATTTTGTAAACTTTGGTTAGTTCTATTTTTTTAATAATATTTGAGACGAGTAGTATAATGTCGTGGGAGTGCCAATCTAGTTGGGATGTATGTTGGTATCACCTTTTCGAGTTTCATTTGTTTACGTTAAAAAAGGTTTTCTCCCCTTCTAAGGGCTTATTAAGTGGAGAGAGAACTTTTTTTTACAAACAATAGTTCAGGTTCTTTTCTAAAAGATGAGGCATTTCTTAACATGTCTTCTCATATGTGAGTCAGTAATAACTATAACACAATCGCGTAAGTAGATCGCAAACCCATCATACGTCTTGAATAAACTCTGATACCATGATAAAAATTATAGTACGAAAGTCAAGTATAAAATCGAGTTCCATTTGGAATTCGACAAACCTAAACAATTTATATGAAATGTTAAAGGCCACGTGGTATCTAATGATTGCTTTATGCAAAATAAACTTCACTTCATTTTCATGCAATTACGTGGAACCTCGCCTCATCTGCCCATCCTCTACATATACAGGTCACCAGGAGTGCATGTTTTTATCAATGCAAACTAACACACCAAAAACCCTAGACATGCAACAGCAAAATCGCAATGGAGAATGTTCCACACCACAATACAGAGGTGTTAGGCAGCGAAAATGGGGCAAATGGGTGTCCGAAATACGCGAACCGGGCAAAAAAACCCGAATTTGGTTAGGAAGCTATGAGGCACCCGAGATGGCGGCCGCAGCCTATGATGTGGCCGCATTACAGCTAAAGGGTTCGAAAGCACGCCTCAACTTTCCGGATTTGTCGGATAGTCTTCCGAAGCCTGCGAGTACCAATGCGGGGGACGTTCAAGCGGCGGCTCATGAGGCAGCGATGCGGATGAGGAGGGATAAGAGGGAGGAGGAGAGTGGCATGTTACCGGTACAAGTAGGGTTGTCGCCGACCCAAATTCAAGCGATAAATGAGTCTCCCCTTGACTCACCTGAAATGTGGATGGAAGTAGGTGATGGTGCTTCGTTACTAGGAGGAGAAGGTGTGGTTTCTTTTGGAGAAATTGAGATGGGTCATTTTGATGATATTGAATATTATTCTATTTGGGATTAATATATAGAGATATGCGATATTTAGTATAGTTAATGCAAATAATTAGAGTTCAATTTTAATCAACATAAATATATTGCATGCAGTATAGATAATAAATATTTTGTTGTCGTATTTTTGGCTTGAAAAATTCTATATATTTTTGTAGCATTAAATATTAGAGGTCCTTGTATTTTTGTTAAAGAGCTTGGTCGTATGTGTATGTGCGTGTCTCTCTGTGTGTATGTAGAGTCCATCATCCATGCATGCAGAAGATTCACCTAGAAGTTTGAAGATTTTGGCTTTGACCTAAGGTTGATCAGTTATTTATTAAGTGCCGACTTTATAATACGTGTATTATAGAATTCGATTCATAGTTCCTTTGAGTTGGAATGAAAAAACACTTAAATATGGAGATGAGAAGATAAAATTTTAGAAAATAGAGACAATTCTTCATTTATTGATCATTATGCGACCACTATTTTCAATATATATCTTTGTTTATAATCGTACAATCTGGATATTTTCTACTAATTACACTAAATTATGGAAATCTTTCATAAACTACTTATTCAAAATAAACAGCATACAATACATGACCTAATTATAAACTAATACATGGGTAACAATTAATAATTATTTTAAATATGATTTATGATACTCAAACTCGGACCCGTATCAGATTATGTTCTCGTCTCTCAAATGATTTTGATGTCTACTCAAGCTAATCGTGATATCCTTTTTTCCTATATATATATAGTGCTCTTTGTAAATTATCCGCCACTGGCTAACAAGTTCAAAATATAAATTAAATTCTCCACGTCGTGCATTTAGCCATAAGTTGATGAAACAGCACCATTTAGTTTATAATGCTAATTGTGGTCTGATATCTTCCGATTATGAATAAGCAATAACTTAATGATCAATAAATTATTAAGAAAGAGTTACGAATAAGATGCACTTGTGTAGCTACTCTAATCGAAAGTTTTTTGGATGAACAGTAAGTATACAAAACTAGTTAAGGACTAATATAAGTACGTACTATATCCAGTTATGTACGTTGTCCATACATACAGTAACCATTGGCAGAAATTTACACATTATCCACAAAAAAAGATGTTAAAAATGGGATTCAAACTTATGCCTTATATGTTAATTACACTACCTCAAACAAAAACTAATTTGATTTAGCGTTTAGGCTTTGTGAAATTATCATTCACACGAATGAAGAAGATTCGGGAAGATGAAGTGAATCCTCAGAAAGTGGCAATTAATGTTTGTGAAGTGCAATCAAATTTTCTCAACAAAAAAAAAAGTGCAATCAACTAATTAATGAAGGAAAGAAAGTGGATATATATATAGTCAAATGTGTACTCTCTCAAGTCATTGTCCATGGTGCAAGGACATGGAGATTCTTCGCATTCCTTTAATATTCAATTTTGCCTGCCCCTATATTGTACCTTATGGAATATAATTTGTAAATTGTCAATCATTAAAATATAAATTAAGTTATAGTTACTTCTTAATGATATTTATCGTGCATTCCACATGATATTAATTGATAAATGCATCAATTTGAGATATGTTATGTTATATACTCTTATTAGAAAATATACAAGCGTGAAAGAATTAAGAAATTAATAAAGAACTACTATTTCAATTGTATTGCTTTGCACTCGTGCGAACTATAATACCATCTCTAAAAGGGGAACCCGCGTTTCTCAACAGTAAAAGTATAACCCACCAAGATATAGATTTTCCATTTTCTTCTTACGATTACGACTTTTTTTGACAATCGATATTCCCCAGGAATGAATTAAAGTTAAATTTGATTAAGCTCCGATCAATAAACAATTTGATCAATGCTAAAAAGGTCACTTGCGGGTACCAAAGTACACGCTAAAACTTTTGTCGCTAGTTTACTCTCATATAATGAAATTATGACATTGTATTGAGTTGGATTTGGGAAGAAACTACGTTTGACTCGTTTTTTTTTTTTTTTTTTTTTTTTTATTCAGTGTGGCATTACAGTTTGTCTTAAAAATGACAACTTTTATAACTTTCGAAAGCATTTCAACCCAAAAAGCTCACGTGTGGCTCAGTTTAGTATACATTTATGTACTATATCATACCTCACTCTATGTACCATATAGTTAATAAGTTTATATAACTAGATGTGAGATCTTAATTCACGCGGAAAAGAACGGTTAAATAGAAGTTTTCGTTTTTCATTATCACACATGGAATAAATCTACCAATGACAAAAAATAACACACTATTTAATTAGCACATAATTGTTTTTGAATGGTAACACCCTCTCGAGAGAAATATGAGTTAATCCTTTCTTTAGCACCAAAAGGGAAAAATGAGCGTAAAAGATAAACAGTTTATGACTTAAGGAAAAAAAATAAATGCTATCACTGAGAAGCCATGTGCATTAATTATAAAAAAAGTTATTTCGTTTCATTTATAGGATCAATATTGTAGTAAAAAGAAAAGTTGAAGTAGCATTTGCATTTCGTTGAAACGTCACTATAGATGCTAATTTAAAAGATATTATTTTATGGAACTGTTAGTATATATGTGCTACGTGGTGCAAATAACTATAAAGATTATAATACTTAGTTAATACTTAGTTAATTATTATAATATTAAACTCCCCGTAATTTAATCCAATAGTAAATCTATATACATACGTACGTGTAACCGACGGTTTTCTTTTTCTTCCTTTCTTGTGAGATTTGAGGAGATGAAGAAAATATATTTGTCAACATGCGGCAGATGAACCGTGTAAAAAGTTAAAAACATCAAATATTCAGGCTTTCACACGGCTAATCAGTCATTAGGTGGTAGTTAAGGATTAATGTGCGAGACAGATAAAACAGACTTTGAAGTCTTGGATCCAGCTGTTAGTCATGTCAAGTTATATAAAATATCATGTCATTAGTTAAGATTTTTAGGTACGGACCACCCATTAAAGTATAGGGATAAACGCATTAAACCCCTTATACTATGCTTCGATTACGTTTTGCTCCTTATTCTTTTATTTTTGGCTACTTGCCTCATGTACTATGGATAAATAAACACTTTGCCCTCTGAGTCCAAATTCAACGACAAAAAATAGTGACATGTGTCTATATCCAATGGTGAAAAAGTAACTTAGGAGACGAAGGGCTTATTTATCCATAGTACAGAGGGCAAGTCGCAAAAATTAAAAGAATAGGAGACAAAGTGTAACATGGGGTAAAGTATAGAGGGTTTAACCCTTTTATCCCTAAAGTATATATAGTTATAGATTATAGTGAAACATTCTTCATTTTAGTAAAGATATTTTAACATTTTCTTTTATTAAAAAAAACTTAGGTTATTTCTAGCCTCTGGAACAATTTATCCAGCAATCCCTTTTGTTATTTATCTTATACTTAATTTTGGGGTTTTTACAATTATAAAAAAAAAAAAAAAAAAAATCCCGGATTGTTAAGCATAATAGGCAAAACAACACCCAGACTGGAAAGTTATTGGTGCATAATTATATGTTCAAATCATGGATCGATCTCCAAAATCGGTATGGACAATTGGAACAAATTAAAGACTATTGGTTGAAACTGTCTAATAATGTTGCCCATCGAATATTTCTTTTAATTGTAATCTTAACCAACATAAACAAAAGAGAAAGATGTAGAAACTTTGATGAAGAACATAAAGTTTATGCTTAAATTCAGTTTGTCATCATTGTCTGAAAGAAAACATGGTGTTGAGAGTGTCTTACAGCAAAACACTACCAAATTAAAAATCCTCAAACTCAAACCAGCGCACACTTGGTCTCAAGTCTTCATGTGACCGCGATGTTCTTAAAAACGTTCCGACAGTTCAGGAGTTCATAGACCTTGGTTGCCTGCAGGTCCTGGTTATAAGTCCAGTAACCTCCATTCTACCAGTTCAAATCTTATGTGCTAAATAACATACACTCATCTGTGCGACCAGTAGATTTAAGCCACGTGACATGGTACGTGGTGGGATCTTCATACACGTGCAGTGAGTGGTTAGAGAAACGTGAATTAAAGATCTCACCACGAGTTACGTGACATGTGTCATAAATCCACCAATGACACAAAGGGTTGGTACACGGTATGACAAAGACTAACTGCGAGTAGACTTACGGATTGTAGGATTTCGATTGAGGCTATGTTATTGTTAAGGAGACCTTATGAACTTTGGTCGGCAGGGAATCATTTTCATAATCTTCATCCTCAATGCAGATGAGTATCAACCTCTATGAACCATGACAATCCTGTGCCAGGAGCTTCAATATATATTTTAATCAATATAAAAAACTAATAGAATTTTGATCTTCTTAATGCTGTTTACTAAATACTTAAATCCACTTTCATGCAATTACGTGGAACCTCCCTTCATCCAACAACAAAATGGTGCTTACCCTGTTTCATTGAACTTGATCACAAAACACACACATTGACACATGTCACACTCAACTGCATGTATATATAAGTCACTGGACTTCAACTCCCAAACATCACCAAAATCCTAGGACAATGAAAAAACAGTGCAACAGTGAATGCGCTACGTCCGAATACATTGGAGTTAGGAAAAGAAAGTATGGAAGATGGGTGTCGGAAATCCGCGAGCCTGGTAAAAAAACGCGTATCTGGTTAGGAAGCTTCGACACACCTGATATGGCAGCTGCAGCCTATGATGTGGCGGCGTTCCACCTGAAAGGCTCGGATGCTCGCCTCAACTTCCCTGAATTGATGCACGGATTTACCAGGCCGGCCAGTAGTAACGCGGATGACATTCGTCGTGCTGCTCAAGAGGCAGCGATGCAGTTAGAGAGCATCCGGCAGCAGTTGGAGGAGGTCGAAGGTGGTTCTAGTGGTGGTCCTGCCTTGGCAAGAGTGGAGTTATCGCCAAGCCAGATTCAAGCTATAAATGAATCACCTCTCGACTCTCCGAAAATGTGGATGGAGCTAGGCGCAGGTTCATCAGTAGGAGAATATGGCGATTATGGGGCAACCGAAATGGAGGAATGGGATGACATGGAATGTTATCCCATTTGGGACTGAAAACAACTTCATATAATCTTAAATAAATACAGAAATATGTAGCACAATTTGTGATCCTTCAATTTTAGTCAAGGATACATATTAATTTCAGTCCTGACAGAGGAGACCTTTACTGCATGAGAGCTAAGAGGTTTATACATAAACCAGGGAGATTTCTACATGGAAATAACCGGTACTTAGAATAGCCCTTATATCTGGAATTCTTTCATTATTTGCTTCTATTAGATTTTTAGGTCCGCTTTCTAAGGACACTGTATCTTTATACTTATAAAGCCTAATGAAGCTAATTCATTCTTTACAATGTAGCTGTTGTAATGTTCCTCACTTCAGAGTGGTGTGATTAATGAAGCATATTACATCTTTATGTGTCTTATAGCCCTCACCTCCCTACTTTATTATTCGATGAAAACATATTGGCTCTTAGTCGAACATAGTCCTCTATTACTTCTAAACAAAATAAAGGCTTCTCAACACTAGTCAAAAAGACCAAAGTATCTCCATGTGAATTCTATACAGTACTTTCGAATTAAACAATCTTTCATTGTCAGGTATGTTAGAACAAATATCTAAGAGGTAATTTCTGTCACCAAAAGTTAATTTCTTCTGATTTAAAGGTACAGGTCAAGAAAATCAGTCTAACTTGTTAAATCATGAGGGCGTGATCCTCTATTATTGACAAAATTCAAGGGGGCAAATATAACTATCATCCTTTGTATCTTTTTATGGTGCCAAAAAGTGGGTACCCAAAATCTAGCAATATGAATCACAGGAAGCCTTCAAGCAAAGCACAATCGGGCAGTAACACAAAAAACTCCTGAGTAGATGCACAAACAGAAACACAACTTCAATCATCATCTACAGAAAAGAGGCAGAACCTCATACTTTATAGAACAACTGACCAGTCAAACAGAACTTACAAAATCGACTCACTCTGCCCATAAAATCCAAATTAGCAGAACATAAACAAAGTATTATCTACATATAAACCAATCTAGTTCCTTAGAAGTTAGTACGACCGCATTAAGGTTCATGAATGTCAATTGCCATTACCGAGTTAAAATGGATAGAGGAAAAGAAATGAGATAAAAGAGAGAGAATATAAAGCGAATTGTTTTCCTTAGCTGTCATTACTGTTTCTAAATGTCTCTTCTTTTCTCTCTAAAAAGTATAGCAGCAATTTCATCTAATGAACCTGCAACACGAAAACTGAGATGACACTTCATGAAAGGTGGAGGATCTGTACCAATTTTTCTTTCTGTCTAGATGAGAAGAAAAGATTAATAAATATCAAGGTACAGAATTGTCCAGAGTGTCCATATGACAAAATTTCATGAGATAAATGTTGAAATAAATAGGCTAAGCAAAAGTAAAAAATTTAGATCCTGGTTGTCTTTAGCAGTTGCCAGGAGCACCAAAGAAATAGCAAAAATGGAAGATCAAGAGGTAAACATGAAATAAATTTGGGCATCTATTGCTCTGATATATTATTTTTGTTCCACCAAAACTGTGATCGTAAAAGCCGTCAAAAGAATAAGAAGAGATTTTTGTTTAGCCACTTTGACTTAACTAGAATTACAATACCGAACTACATACAAAATTTTAAAAACCTAAAATACAGGTGATCTGGTCGGGTAAGCAACTCACAAGTGACCTGTATGAGACTTGGATACAAATTTGTAGTACCTGCCCTCCAAATCCCTTGCTAAACTTGTTCTTCCAGCTCTCTTAAGTTGCTTCACAATTTTTATGTAAATATCAAAATTTGGCTTTAGACTCTTTTCCATCATATCAACAAGGGTTTGCCGAGCACTCATAATATCACCCTTTTCTCGATAAAGGTTGGCCAATAAGCTGTACATGGTGTTGCTGGGAGTCTTATAAATGATACTTGATTCGACCACATAGTGATATGCTGCCTCATATTTTTCAGCAGCAAACAAAGTCTTGACAATGGCAGCATGAGTTGCTAGCCGTGGCTCAAGACGTTGAGAAACCATTTCGTTGAGAAGCTGTCGGACAGCATTCATCTTGCCGGAGCTACAAAGAGAACATATAAGAATCTCAAAGGTTATTGCATCAGGAACAATACCAATCCCTTTCATTTCATTAAGCAATGCAGAAGCTTCATCAATCCGATTATGCTTGCATAAGCTGCCAAGAAGGTAGTTATACACTGTCACATTATGACCAAGATGTGCCGCTACCGCCTCTTTGATTATAGCATGTGCATCTTCAATAAGACCTCTTCTGCACATTTCACGAACCAAAATACAATAATATGATTCTTTGCTCTCTGTAATACGGATGACATATCTGGCCATCTCAAACAAATCCAACTTCGAAAACATTTCAACCAGTGCACAAACACCAGAATTGCGACATGATCCCCCAACTTTGTTCAACAAATCCACCACTCTTTTAGTCGGCTCTTCTAAAGAAAAATTGCTGTAAGCTAAAACAGGTAAAAATCCAAAGGCCTCATATGTGAGGCAGATGTTTTCTGACCTGAACTCTTTCAACAACGTAAACATGGTTTCATAATCATCTAGTCTTCCAATATTATCAATAACTAAACTACAAACGCGTGCATTCTTACGTAGCTGAGGAATGTTACACCATATCCATTTAAAGAACCTTATTCCCAATACCCTTTCCTGATTCAAAACCTCAAAAACCTCCGTAATAGAGTAAACAGACAATCTTGAACCCAACACACTTAATCTCGATTCCAAATCCTCTCCATCGTTCCTAACGATATCGATAATATCCAAAACAAACTTACGCGGGAAATAGTTCTTCTCTAACACCTTCTGATCCGGACAAATACTAGCTACACTACTAACCTCACTCTCTACAATATGATGAGAACTAAACGTTTCCTTAAAAGGCGAAAACGTGGAGCACCTACGCACGTCACCACAATCGAGGTAAACCGAATCCAAACATGTACGCCTACAGACGTTCTTCAAATTAGTCATTGAACCCATAGACTGCAAAACCGAGTTTCTCAACGAATAGCTGGAATGACAACCTGATGAGAAATAGCATAAAAATTGTTTCTTGTGGCTCAACAACGATTCAAATTTCCATCTTGAAGATGGCCAACATGAGGTACCACCTAAAAATTGATTCTTTACAAATAAACACTGATTATCACAGCAATTTGAGGCAGACCCAGATAACGAATAACCTAAAAATTGCTTCTTTTGAATTGAGGACAAGTCAAAAGAGAAAAATGAAGCTGGCCCAGATGAGGAATTGCATGAACAGGAGCTTGTGGGCGATGAATTTGGAAGAACAGCACTAAATGGATTGTTGGGGTTTAGGGTTTTGAGAGTAAAAGAAGAAGCAAAAAGAGTAGTGCAGTTGAAGCGGTACCTGAGGAGGAGCTTATGTGTTTTGTATGAATTGTGTGATATTCTCATAATAATAGCTCAGTTCTCATCTCTGCAAAATTTTCTCCTCCGGCGCTCAATTAGAAAGATGTTTCAAATTTGATGAAGAAGCTGTAACTAAAAGGCTTGACAATAAACTTTTGCAGCTAAATTGAAGCTGGACTGGGCTTTGACAAGGTTAGGAAATAGAGTCGAGTTCTAAGAAGTTTGGGCCAAATCGTTGACAACTATTCTTTAAAAAAAAAAAAAAAAAAAACAACTTCTCATATCTCTTTATTTCTTGCACTATAATTTAATTACGAGTGTCAGCTAGGGGTGAACGCGGGTAGAGTACCCACAGCATTCGAAAAGTGATTGCGGATATCCGCATGTTCGGGATGGGAAAAAGGTTCCCGTTCCCGAACCCGATTTTGTCAGTACCCGCAATAGGGTACCCGACTGGAGACGGGTACCCAACGTTGCGGGTTTAGGGTACCGATTCTTTTTTTTATTTTAATTTTTTAAAAGAGTTTTTAGACTTTTAACATTTCTTTTCTCAATTCTCAAACTCAAACTCCCATCCTTTTCAAATAGTAAGCGGGAGACATTGACTTCTTTTATTTTCAAATCGAAAAAGTGGGCAATGAGCTCACTACCCTATATTTCTTTCTTTTTTAAAAAATTATTGTCATATTTTTCATTTATCATATTAATTGTCATCCCTTGCAAACCATTATAATAAGTACACAATTTGCACATCTTTAATTAATTGAGATTAAAATATCATCCTATACATATCCTAAATCAAACATTACAATAATTATGATTAACTGCGTGAGTTGTGAATTGTTTAGACTAGAATTGAATATAAAAAAATTACTTCATGTACATAATAAGTTGGGGTATTGATTAAACGACAAAAATAAAAGTTTAACAGAATTATGGCGGATACCCTATCGGATTCGGGAAATGAGAGATAACTACTCGAACCCGTTCCAATCCCCCCTTATAACCCGCAAGTGATGAGAGTTCAGGTATCCATACCCGATTTTTCCCGACCCTATCGAGAAATTTCCTATAGGATCGGGATCGAAAATGATTACCCGCACCCATTGCCCACCCCTAGTGTCAGCATAGTTTATAAAAAGAGATAGTTCATTATTTTTGCTTTATTTTTGCTTAGAATCATTTTAAGTAATTTTTTACAAAAAAGTCGAGAGTATTTACAAATCTTATTAGAAAGCTACCTAAGATATTATTTAGGTGTTTGCATTAACTA
Source organism: Misopates orontium (assembly GCA_946800315.1). Lineage (NCBI taxonomy): Eukaryota > Viridiplantae > Streptophyta > Magnoliopsida > Lamiales > Plantaginaceae > Misopates > Misopates orontium. Next base: position 43,554,816 of record OX326948.1, on the reverse strand, counting down.
ATGAAAAATGATTTTTTTCGTTTAAAAATCTTTTCAAAATAACAAGTTATTCCGCGATTCTTTTCTTATATTTTGGTCAATTTTGGACATAAATTGGTGATATTGGCTTAAGACAGTTCAGGATTCCAAAAAATTCACAATTCGTTAAATAATCTTGTAATTTGTCCCTTGGATACCCTTAATATGATTGGGGTTCCATGACCATGATCAACAGTATTATCTGCTTATTTAATTATCGTATTGCTATTGTTGCCTCGAGGAATTGCAGTAATGTTTATTATATGGATGTGTATGATTCATTTATAAACCATGTTTCTCAATATATGGTGTTGTCTGAATATAATTTAATGTACTTTTTGAGGTGGTAAATAGGAATAGGAAGCCTTGTAAGATTATGTTTCCTCTCATGCATTAACTGCTTCATCTTATCGTGTGACAAAACTCAGAGAAGGGCTGTAGTTCTGTAAAATGCAAGCTCGCATATTGTAGATTAGTAAAATTATCATATGGCATTGAACTTATAATTCTGATATTTCTCTTTTCGATTCCTAAAGTTACTAAAGAAAAACTTAAATATGTATGCTCCCTTAATTTGGTGCAGTATATACCCGGAACAAAGATGGTTTTCCCCGGCTAAAATACTCATCAATAGAGAGACAAAAATACAGCAGGAAGCTAAGTTCTTCTTTGTAATTTGTTCTAGAACATAAACATCTAATTTTACTCATAGTTTGATGCTCATTGTGATGTAATCAACGTGTGTTTCTGTTAGAATATAAAAGTTTGATATTAGTGTTTGTAGGATAGTAGATATAGAATATAGATAGTACCGAGAAATATAGATTAGAGCACTTCTCTCCAAATATACTAGATTTAGAATTTATAGAATGGAGTACGTATCTCCAAATACATTAGAGAGTGTTTCTCAAATAGTTTTCTTTTTAGCTTGTATTACAAAGCTGTATTTATAGATGGTGGAGGATTTCTCTAGAACCACCATGTTTAATCTATTCTAGAGAACTAGGGGTGTTCGCGGGCGGGTTTGGGCGGGTTGGCGTTAAAAATGTTACCATACCTACATTTTGCGGGTTACCAATTTGCTAACCCGAGCGAGTTAAGTTAAAAACTCAACCATGCGAGTTGCGGGTTAGGCGGGTTGGGCGGGTGGCGGGTTGAAATTGTTAGAAAAATATAGTAATATTTTGGTATAAAATAAAAACATAATCTACTTTGCGATCTAAAAAACAACAAAAACAATATCATAACTTAATAAACATACTTGAACTACAACATAACTTAATTAAAATAACAATATAAGGACGTAAACGAACATCTTATCAACGTAAATTATAAAAAAATAATTTAAATCGATTCACAGTCTAAAATACAACTATCAAACAACATAAAGTTAACCAAAAAAAAAACTTTATTATAGCAATATTATGAACAATACAACTTATATAACTTTTGAAAACTTTCTCGCTCACCTCATTCCTCTACAAATATATAAACTAGGGGTATATGCGGGCGGGTTCGGGCGGGTTGTCATTAAAAATGTGACCATACCCAAAATTTGCGGGTTACCCGATTTTCAACCCGAGCGGGTTAAGTTAAAAACTAACCCGTGCGGGTTGCGGGTTTGGCGGGTCGGGTTTTGGCGGGTCTTGAACACCCCCTATAGAGAACTCTTATAAAATATCTAATTTGTTTAATGTGGAGTTCTCTAGATTCTTAAGTAGCTAGATTCTTCTAATTAGTAAATTATTGATAATTCTAAAATGTCCATGATATCTTATATTAGCCTACACATATTTGGATTATTCTAGAATATTATGGAAATGCATCATTCTCTAATAGTTTCACATATTTGGATTGAAGTTTTAGTTTTTCGTTATTTACTTCAAACAACTAAATCTTAGAAACTTTACATATTTGTCGGGGAGTAATTTCTCGAAATGTTAATAGACAAATCGTTAAAATATTGTGATTTCATCGCTGCAACGGATTTCAAAGGCACTTTTAAGATTCAGTTTTACAAATTGAAAACGAAAACATTTCAACAATTGCGTGATATGCTGAACAACCAACTCCACCAAAATACATATATCGTTTGCCATTTTATTGGGGAATTTTTTATTTTTGGTCCTCTAAGTTGGCTCATCTGCAATTTTGGTCTTTTAACTATTTTATTAACAATTTTAGTCCTCTAAGTTGCAATGTGTTTCAATTTTGGTCCTCTGACCATAATTTTGGCAATTTTGGCCGGAAATTCCTATAGGATTGAACATGTCCAAACCAAAATCCACCAAATTCAATCGATTTTCATGTCCAATTTGTTCTCCTCCACGCAATCCCATAGGAATTCCCGGTCAAAATCGCCAAAATTATGGTCAGAGGACCAAAATTGAAACACATCACAATTTAGAGGACTAAAATTGTTGATAAAATAGTTAGAGGATCAAAATTGCAGATGAGCCAACTTAAAGGACCAAAAATGTAAAATTCCCATTTTATTGCACATGGAAAAAGTGGTTCAGGTATTTGGGCCACAACTTTGTATCTAGTTATAGCTTGGTGATTAGGCCCATCTTAATAATAAGATTTGGGTCTGCATGGAATTGAGCCTATTCGTTACATGTACTAGGCCCAAATAAGTAGCCGAAGATTGTAATGATTGTAACCATTAACTATGTTACCGGGCCGGGGCTATACAACAAACTACCAAATTTGTAATGCTAATTAGTTGAAACATTTTACTTAATTAAACTTCCAGACGCACATAAATTCTTTTCCACTCCTCATTCCGGTATAGCATTCATTTAAGTTTATATATGTTCATTCTGTAAGGCTTCTCTCCCGTTTTTCCGCAAAACAACTTGAAGTTTAAAAGTCTAAGTAAAGACGTCTTACGCAGTCGGAACGAGAGGAAAACGAGAATGGGATCATAGATCCATAAATTTCATCGGGTGATCACAAAAAGAATACATAATTAACTTACTCTTTATGTGTAAGCACGTATTCATATGAACTCGGTAGTTAGAGCTTGAATTTAACTTTACTTCTTAAACAAAACTAGGACTCCAAAAATATCGAATTGATCAAGCATCCACGTGGATATGAAATCATTGGTTGTACTTTATGGCCTTTTACAATGATATTTTGAACTACTTAATTATTATCCTAATTATTAGTCCTCTTGAATGTTCTTGAACTGACAATTTTCTATGTTAGCAAGATGACGTACGTGTCCAGTGAACAGCAGCAACTAGCAAGCAAAGGAATCTAAATCAACCAACTATCCAATCTCGTGTAGATATCACGTCAAATATTAAAAAGTCAAATACCCACTTAGGTGACTTAATTCTGTATTAATATTATCTGCAAAACATATAGTATTCGTTAGAATGAGAGACAAAAGTAGAAGATATCTTGCAATCTGTTGTAGGACATATGTTGTCTGCTCATATATAAACGTCCAGGGACCATAAAAGTGCAGTCAAATATTCAAGAAGTAGACTTTGAAGTAATTGAACAACTTTCTGTTGGGTAACATCATTATCTCCACTAGTATATATGATATTTTAACTATAATAGTAAAGTAATTTAGGCGTTTTGTTGACAAGCCTATCTATATGTGATGCATAATTGAAAACTTTTTTTGTTAATTTTATATACATAACAAATATCCCATTTTGTACGAGAGTGATTCACTACCAAAAGAAAAAAAAGGTTTTACCCGCGTTTTTAAAGCTTTTCCCATCGTACATTAATGGGAAATTGACTTGACTTTTTCTGTCCAAAAGGTATGCTTTGAATCGCATATTTTCTTACATCCAAAAGTAAAATAGAAAAAGTTTAAATTCAAATAAATTGTATAAGTAATTTAAAATTCCAAAAAAAAAAAAAAAACAGTTAAAGACTTATATCTTTTATTTATAGTAATTTTTAACAAGGGGTTTAGTCTTTTCACAAGAAAAATGAAAAAAGAAAGGAGATGTGGTGTGCTAAGCATCACACATGCATTAGGGATTTCATGCTATATATAATTAGTTCATTGATTTATGATCTATTGAATAATCATATAACTTACTTTCAGAACTCGTGATTTAGAACTATAACTATATATAACACGACCCTCATGTTTGTGTTGTAACACTTATCAAACTTAATTAGCTTGTTCGTTGGATTTGAATGCAACGAACAAGTTAAACTGATAGTGATCACGTTATCTTGGAAACACATTAAGAAGAAATTAATTTCAAAGTACATCACTTGAACTAATGCAACAATTAGAGTATATTTTTAAAGTTAGGTGTCTTTGCATTAAAAAAACAAACACATTTCATTATGAAAATTTTAAGTGCCAACTGCCAAGTAAGAATTTCAACTAGCTAGATTGACCAATAAAAACAATTGCAGTTGGAGCGCAGATGAGGTAGCAAAACAGATTCTTATGACTTGTTTTTCAGATGTAAATCTCATCTGATCGCACAAAACTTAAACATAAACCATTAGCTAGATAGCAAATGAAAAAACAAATCTTATTTTTATGAACACGTATGCAGGCCAAAGAAGCTTCGAATTGTATTACTCGTGGAGAATAAAAGAAGATCCTTCTAAAAGCATATTCAAATTGAAACGCATAACGACTATTTAGTTTACATAATTATAAGGATAATCAGGAACGACTGTGAGCAAACCCTATTTTATACATACAGCTCTTGTATACCAAAAATATATCCAAGCTTATTTATTCTCAGGTTGTGTATTGTAATAACAACTACCTGAGCAAAGTGGCTTTTAAAAATTCGATACATGTTGCTAAATGTTATCTAAAAATAGTTTGTTTTATGACATTATGCTAGTTGCAGAATTTATAAAATTTGTTGAATCTGTAGAAATAATTGGAATAATGCAATTCTCCACAAACACAACTTGGTAGAGTTAGTATTATGATATAATTATGTTAGAAGCACTTTAGCTATTTGATTATTAAAGTTTTAGACCGTAGTTGTATTTATATTCCAACTTTCATTATTGAAAAACAAATATCTTTCTCGCCACCAACAAAATCAAATCCTTTTGTCTGTCATCGTACTCGTTGTTTCCTTGCGCACAATTAATTTTCTCTCTTTCAAGGGTTTCTAGGGTTTGCTGGTTAGACTTTTCAAAGTTTTTTTGTTTTTGTTTTCTTTTGGATATTAGGTCTAGTATCTGGCATTCATGATGTTATTCGTCTTTGGTTTTTAGGTTCAACCGGATCATGAGTTGATTTCCTTCGGATTTGATTTAAAAATGAATTTATATTAATTTTATATTAGGATTCGTACAATTGACATTAATTTGAGTTCGTATATATTTACATTATTGTAGCATTATATTTGAACTTGGGTTCGTTTTAATTTGGATTCACATTAATGAAGTGGTGTGTGCAAAAGCTTATAAAAGGAGTTTGTTCACTATTTTTGCTTAAAGTTACTTTAAGTGAATCTTAATAAAAAGTCAGGAGTGTTTGTAAATTTTTTTAAAAAGCTACTTAAAGCATTAATTAGATGTTTGCAAAAATTAATGAGAAGTGACATTTCTTTTTAAAGACCTTTTAAAAATAACACAATTCTAAAAGTAGTTAGAGAAGCACTCCTGGACATGCTTTTGCGCTTGTGCTTTTCTGACTTTTTTTAGATAAGCAAAAACAAAAGTCAGTATTCCAAACACTAGAAATGTGCTTTTGCGGCTGAAAAAGCCAACAAACTTTATAAGCATTTGCAAACACCACCTCAGTAGTGGATAGTTGGATCTAGTGTCTGTTCTTTGGACTCAAATGGTTAGAGCTTTTTGAGCTACTTTGTCATCAATCTGTTGATGAAGGCGTATGGAGTAGTAGTAATTGTGTTATCGTTGTGTCTTTCATATATTGGTGTGGGAATGGCATGGACATTTGGTGGATTTAATCTTGTTTCGGCAATTTACCCCACGTGTTATGCTGAATTGGCAAGTCACTTTCCTGTGAAAAATAAATAGGTAAATTATTCAACTGTATTTTTAAGAAGTTGCCTATCACCCGCTGTGATTCTTTTAGTGTATTTTTTATATTTAATAACCAAAATACTCTTGTTATTTCTCATATTTTCTCTTTTATATAGTTTCATCAAATTTGATTATAACCTTTCTATAAAATAAGTTATAAGTAAAAGTATAAAAATAATGTAAACACATATACTCTGAAGTTAAGTTATTTTAAATCTTAATTTTAATATTGTACATTTTTCAACATATGAAGTATTAAATCAAAATATATACATAATTTTTTGAGAAAAATGGGGTATAATTGTCTCTTTTTGCACAAGAAAATATCTACACGCTCCAGTTTTGAAGAGTGAAGTACAACTCTTGCATAAGGGGTAATTTGCCACTTTTTCCAAATTAAAAGGATAGTTTGCTTATTTATTTTTACAAAAGAGTAATTTACCAACTTAGCATAACAAAGGAGTAAGTTGGCAAGAGCTCTTTAATCTATCGTCTTTTGTTCAGGGGCGGAGCCAAGGGGGGGGGGGGGGGGCATTAGGGGCCACCGCCCCCTCAGCCCCACCCCACCCCCTATAGGCTATATACATATATATGTATAAATAAATAAATATATATATACATATATGTGTGTGTATATATATATATTGTATATTTTTAATACTATTTGTACATATATATTTTTAACATAATACTTATATATATATTGTTAAACATAATTTTACATAATCTGAAATTATGACATAACTATATACTCAAAGTTTTTGTAGTATTTTCTAATAACTTATAAAATGGTTTAATTTCACAATAAAATTAATTCGTATTTCTTATCTTACTTTCTGAGTTTTATCTAAATTTTCTCTTACTCCTTTATATAGTTAACAAAGTACATGCAATATAACATTTGAGTGTATATTTTACTTTTAGGATGATTTAATATTTTTCTTAAACTTTTTAACATGAAACATGTTGTTCTGTATTGAAAAATTAATTGAGGCAAAGTTAAAGATTAGAGCTAAATTTAATTTCTTTAGTATTGCACTAATAATTTATACCTTGATATTAATTTAGATATAAGTTAATATCCTCTTAAAACATGAGACACAATTGTAGATGTCTAAATGACCATATATATCTTAGGAGCGTATACAATATCTCTAGTTCGTATTCACATATTTTTTGTATATATTAATCTAGTTTTACTTTAAAACTCTAAAAATTGTTAGCTATATATTCTGTTAGTAGTTTTTTAAATTTTAATATAAATATCTAGTTAAAATACTTATGTTTTGACGATGGTTTATTATTTTTAAAATGAGTATATTAACCAAAGAAACTCATTTTTATTCAAAAATTTCTTCCCATGATCTCGCCCCCCCAAAACCAAATTCCTGCTCCGCCCCTGCTTTTGTTGGTTGATCGCGTAGATTCATGTTTGTTTAATTGGTGGGTGTAGCTTTTGTCTCTCTGATGTTGCAATTGTTGTTTCAACAAAAATATATCAAGTATTTTATTTGTAACAAATTTAGAGCATAGTAAATTGTAGTGTAAGAAGGAGTGTTCCAATTAGAGCATTATGATATTATGCTAGTGGCATTTTAGTTATTTAATTATTGAAGTTTCGCACCGCGACTTGTATCTATGTTCCAATGTTTATCATTGAATGTATATACCATACAATTCTCACCTCCAACTGTTCTAAAAAACTTTTCTCTACAACGTTAACTTTCTCTAACTTATGAAACTTACAGTATGTTTTTTTTAGCTTCTAGGGTCTATTTCTTAGTTCAAGATCCCTCTTCCCAACTGGAATCAAAGAATTAGTAGATCCATTTTTTCTGAAGAATTCGCCCTGATCCATGCATAATATCATGAATTGGGTAACTTAAACTTTCGTAATAATTAAGTAGATGTCAAATTATCAAACCTCGTGAATACAACAAATAGCTTGTCGGGAATTGGGACGAAACGGCCATTTAGTAATTAGAATGCTAAATACTCAAGAGAGAGGACAAGTGCAAAAGTTATTCTACATTATCTCATAGCAATTTGCAAGGATCCAAAGCCGTTAAGCAGTCAAAATTATTGAATAAGAGCGAGATAAATGCGGCGACATTAAATTCTTACAAGAGGTCAGAAACGAAGATGGGTAGAAGTTTATATATTACATTACATACATGTATAATTATAATATAAATAAAATTTGGTCATATATATATAGTTTTATATATATTTATTCTAAAGTAATTAAAATGTGGGATTGATCAGAGATGAACGAGTAATTATGTAAGCATAATTAGCACCAACAGTTAATGAAGGTCCTTTTGATTGTTGTCATGCGGCTGGGTTAAAGAGAATCGACTCCAGCTGGTCAACAATGTCCTTCACCGTGCCTTGGAATTCATTGTGCATCTGCATATTGTAAGTTATTTAGTTAGTGGTAATAATATGGTACTCAGTAAAGTAACTAATTAATGGGAAATAAAACACGAAATTAGTATCAGACTAGACGTTATGATTAGTTTGTCTCACTAACAAGTACTTCTTCTTGTAGAATTAGAACTCCATGCATACTTGAGTTTTTCTCCTAAAAAAATTAGATCTGATCCCAAAGAAAATTCTGAAATGAGTTGGCCTAACAGAAATCATATGTTCTATTATATGTTGACATTGGTTCTATAATTGCATTCTATTAAGTGAGTTGGTCTAACAGAAATCATTCTACACAGAACATAATATATTAACATTTAACCTCTTCACATGCATGCACATGTTGACATGTGTTCTATTAAATGCAATATATTTTTCTAACATATTAATCCGCTCTTCAATGTACATGCTTTTTGGAGCCGCGCATAATATTGAAACTTCGCGTCGTTTTTTAACTCAAATATCTTTCCACATTACCCAACAAAAATCAAAATCAAACAATCTTCAAGCTGCACGTTCGATATGTATAAATGCACTCCATACCTTATATATCCCTTTACTTCCTTTTCCGAATTCAGAGAATTCTCGTCATTCACCCTACTTTTTGGCTTTGTATATCACTTTTATTATTTCATCAAACTTCTCGTCTATAAATTTATAGTGATGAATCATTTTATCTCATGCAATAACTTTTTTTCACTTGTCGCCCATTTTAATTATTCTTCTTTAAATTATCATGAAATACTATACTACTAGGATAATTATGGTTTTTTGGTCTATGTTGTAACCTACTTAAATAGATAAATCTTCCATGTTAGAATCCCGTTAGTATCATGTCATGTAACAATGTCAGGGATTAAGGGTTTTACGCCTAAGTGCAAGTCTGCTTTAAGGTGTTCATTTTGTGTATGATCAGCTCTTAAGAAATGAAAATAAAAGGACTTGCAAGCCAATTAATGTCATATGATTTAAGACATGGGATATCAGCATGAATTAACAAATGGCAGTATCCCTTAAACTTAAACGAATCAAGATGCTAGTTATCCTCACAAAGCTGGTATTCTTAGATGAAGAAAAGTAATGGAGTCGTTTCTCAAGTAATGCATTTCTTAATTTTCATATATCGGACCTAATTATGAGAGTAAAGTGCAAGAATAGAAGCAAACCATGCATGCATATAATATCAATAGTGAAGAGAGAAAAACTTCTCAATATTGCGACACTACCTATTTATGCATGTACATACCATGAAGTGTCTTTTTACAGCATAATTTATTTGAAGCCATCAAAAACAAGGATGTAATTAAAAGAACATTTGGATCCTACTGATAGATATACAGTAGTATTTTTATGATCATTTTGCCAAGATGCATGTTTAAATCGATAGCCATAAGAAACATTTAATGTTTATTGTTTTTCATAAAACATATGCACAATCTTCATGTAGAATAACAAAGCGTATTATCACTAATTGTTCCTCCAATTTATTGAAGCAAATTACAAAATTCTGACTCAATGTAAAATAGTTCGAATCTTCATGAAAAAATAACGTTTATTGTAACAAATATTTTTCTGAGCTGGAAGATGTAGCAAATATATCGTTTTGATTAATACCATACGCAGAATAAATTACGCATTTAATCGGTTAAAATGAGTTCATAAACCGGGTCATACTAATTTGTGACAAGAAACTAGATAGAAAAATAGACTAATATACTCGATAATTTGTATCATAAACTCTAACTAGTGATTGCTAAAAAGAGAAGATGATGAGATAAAATACCTCTGCAAGAACGGTTATATCGAGAGCTGCATCTCCAAACGGCATCACTCTCATATCCGCAACACTCAAATGCATCTTTTCCATCTCGCTTGGGATTCTCGACATCAGCCCTTTTTGTTTCTTGCAACAAATTTTTATGAGCACATTTTTGTTCGAAATTCTGGCTTTAATTTCAGGTGTAGCTGATTCGCCGCTTGTGGTTCTAATATTTATGTCATTTTCTTCTTTAGATGCATCCATGGAACTTTTCTTTACCTCTTCTTCCTCCAGTGTATTCACACGTTCTTGAAGAGCTTTCAGATAATCAATTGCATCTTCAAGTAGTGAAGCTTTATCCAACTGTTCAAATCATAAGATACATATCTAAATTAAGTTGATTTATTCATTAGAAGAACTAGAGGCTAAGTATGAAATTTGCATGATTAATACAACATCGAATTAGTAAAATAGTTTGTTTCCTATTATAAAAGACAGATCGTGTTACCTATATGGTAAAGAGCAAGTTATATTACTTATGTAGTAATACTGTGTCGTTCAGATCGAATCTGATTAACAAGTGCACTAATGGTCTATCAGTCACAATTACGTAAACGCTCTAATAAAGGTGTATTAGATGCTATGAAATGTATACATCGATAAAGAAACATTAATGTTAATTAAGTGGTGTACCTTCTTGAGTCCCGGGACAGTTTTGGATAGGGTGATGAAAAGTTGACCTAGCTTCCGACGACGTTTCCTCTCGGCGATGAGATGGTCCTGAGCTTGCACCGGTGTCCGATTCGCAGTAGTAAAGGACTTCTTGGATGCATCGTGGTACTGTTCACTCATGATAGAATCGTCGTCTTCCACCGTAGACGAGAACCTTATAATTTGCGGGGACGAGGAATGGTCCCTAACAACTTCATGATGTCCGAGATTCGAGCTGTTAAATGGTCCTCCTCCGGTGTCCGAATTATTAATCGTTGGAGGTACTAAAAAGTTGTTGGAGTTATCGAATGAAATTAATTGTGGAGCTGCAGGTGTAGTTGAAGAAGAAGGAGGAAGATTTGCGTTCATCATGATGTTAGTGTCTTGGGAACTAGCTGAACTTGATTTCCAACTAGAAGTAGGATTCATTAACAGCTGCTGATCATGATTATGATGATGATGATGATCATTAGTGGTCATCATGTGACCTCTTTTGCTGGCTTGATAAGAATTTTCTGCTGGCTGCACTAGTGTGGCAGTAGTGTTGTTGCCTTGAGAAAATAATGGCTGTAGTGAGTAGATCTCTGGCATAATTGGCTTAAAATCAAACATCTCGTCCAAATAATCGTCCATATCCATCACCTAGTACGTTTCAACAACAAGTGTAACTTAATCAGTCGAGATCAAGAATTTGGCTCCCTTAAACGACCTCTTTCAGTATAGAAAGATCTTTTTTCTTTATATACGATAGCTCAGTTTCTATTCCAAGCGATGTGAGGCACTTCTTTACACTCGGATTATAGTTACAACTCAGAAAGATGTGTTCAAGCTATATATGTTTGTATGTATTACTATTAGCTAGCTAGCTAGTTACAAGAAGCTCAATTGATCTTTATAATTTATGCACTTTGAATTACAAATACATGTGTTTTGTGAGAAGCTAGCTAGAAGCTCAGATTTGAAGTTCTTTACTTATTTCTTACAAAAACATGTTGATTAACTGAGAAAAAAATTAACAAGCCAAAGTAAACACAACATTAAGTAAATTCATGTGGGAGTTGAAGCGCACCTCGGAAGCAAACTTCTGTGTTCCCTGGTGAAGTCAAATACAAGAATTGAGCAGGTGGAATTATGAGAATGGCAACAAGATATATATAAATGTATATAGATGCAACTACTGTGTATATGTGACCACCTAATTAATTTAAAATATGTTTTTTGTCTTTATTAGATGGTCGGAAGATGGATTATAAAGGAATTATCAAAATAAAAAGAAGGCGAGGATAATAATGGTGTGTACGAATGGACTTGACTTGAAAATAAAGCACCTCTTTTACCCACGTGTGAATACCCTATTTTCATTTCATTAAATTAATTCAACTGTACTAATGGAGGCCCTTCCTCTGAGTCTGATCAAATGGAAACTTCTACTAATAATGCAGCTAGTCAAATATATATCTCCTATTCTTATAGCTATACCCACAAAGTTATTATATAGCAATTCATTAATCTTTCGAGGTTTTAAAAATCAATTATAGTGTAGTTCTGCGCAAGGCCGTAAGTAACAATATATGGGCTTGGGAGCCCCCCCCCCCCCACCCCACCCCACCAACTTGTTTTTAACTCGGCCTATACTAGCTTACTTTATGATCTGCAAACATTAAGGTTAATTTAATTATTACTACATAATTAATTTTATATCAAAAAACCAATAAAAAAAGTGTGAAAAACCAATATAAAGTTGTATGTTCACCTAACACAGCTTCTAATTAATCTCACATAAACTATTTATTTATTATAAACAATCAACCTAAATCTGCTGTCACCAACAAAACTCCTTTTTTTCTTTTTGCTAATTTATGGCGTTTTATATCAACACATCTTGAATTCTTTCATTGTGTTAATGCGTGATTATTAAAAAATATTAGCATATGATACTTTAGCTTTGTCCTAGAAATTCACGTTGTTTCTTGTCATATATGATGAATTTTTATATGAAATACTATATATGATTAACTTGTTTGATAAAAATATTAGTTATTAGGGCCATAAAAGTTTTATAAGCAGATTATGCTACTTTATTTAATCATAAGTGAATTATTTAAATTCTTTGATTGCATATAATACAATATAATTTAACTCAGTGCAAGTCTTGGTTCTATATATAAGATAAGCAACGCAAATTTTCAGATCTGTGGAATATATAGTAATATCACAAGTTATAGCAAAAAAGAAAAAGAAAAAAAAAAAGGAGTGAGAAAGTTTACAAATATTTTAGCTAATGCTGGTCAAAAGTACACGATAACCAATACAACATAGCCAATTGCTCTACACATTTAGCTGGCCAACCTTCCCAACGCAGAAGATGGTTCTCAGCTGTTTACATCTCGTTTAAGTCCAAAGCATAGTTAGTCTTTCACTTTAGACATCTAAAAGTCAAGCATTTTGGACATTAGTTACATTTTACAAACGATATTAATTAATTAGTCACTCGTCTCATTTAAACCTCTTATAACGCGCTTCACCTTTTTCAATCCTTTCTTGTGATACAATAGGGTTTGCTACAATTTAAACATTAGGTTGGTTAGAGGTTTAAATTTTAAACAAGTAACCTCAGAAGGTTTATTGAGTCATGGACCACCATGACGTTCTGTTTCCCCTTAGAACGGACTTTAATTATTAATGTCATTTTAATTAGCTGTTGCTTTCCTTGGATAAGAGATATGTTGATGATACGATGTGGATTGTCAGAATCATTTTGGAATTAAAATTGATTTGTTGAAGGGGAAAAATGTTGAAGATAGTTGACATAACCTAATTGCATATATCAACTTATATATTAAACCATGCAATTTGGTGATTAGGTGTACGTTCATCGTTTTATAAGTTATACAAATCATTATTGAGATTAAAGAACTCTTCCAATAAGATTAATTATCAAAGTTGTTGACTACTGTATCAAAGTTTTGTATACAACTAAACATTCTTTATGTTGCGCAAGTGATCTACTGGAGATTTCATTGTCTATTTAGGGTAAAAATAATAATAATAGTAGTAGTATACGTAATAGTACGCAAAATATATTCCGTTACACTTTATTCTTCTCTCGCAGTCCCTTTCCCAACAATATATGGATTATAGACAACCTTGAATTGCTTACACTAATATATTACGCACACACACACACATAGATAAATATTGTTAATTAGTTGTGCGAGCTGTGATGCGACTGGTGGGTAGGGTACATGACGAAGCTGGAGCCAGGTTGAGCCGTTGAGAAATTAGAGTAGACTCATGAGAAAAGAACAAAAAAAGAATTGTTCTTGCACTAACGACAAGAGCTTCGAGGCTTCTAGATTCTTGGAAATATTGCAAAATTTCTTATCGCTAGACTTAAATATATGTAATCGTTTCTATGATATAGTTTTATTTGTTTCACATTTGAATTGGACGCAATTTTCAGAAGAAAGCTGTCGTAGGAATATACTAAAAGAAGCTGATATAGGGCCCTGAAAGAAATTGATAACGTGGTACACGTGTGAAAGGAATAATAGCGAAACTCGTTGTTGGGATCTGTTCAATTAGTAAGCATTATCCAATCTATATGACACATTTGAAGTGCATATTCGTAACATAGTATTGTATATTGATTGCAAAGAATAATAGTTATTCGTAGAATTAACTTCTTAAAAACATTTATAGTTTTTGGCAAAAACAAAAATGTTTTATGAGAAAGATGTTAGGGTTATGGAGTCCGAATTGTCTAGGAATTGTAGGAGACTCAGTCAATCTGAAAAACAGAGATCTAGTTAGTCTGGGAAACAGACACCCAGTTAGTCTAGGAAACAGATACCAAGTTGGTCTGGAAAGTAGAAACCTAAATTACCTAGGAGTTGCAGAGTTCATGTAAAACTATAACTAGGAAAGCGTTCCTATTATAAATAGCCAGTAATATGTAATTGTATTCTTGCGCTTGTCATAACACTCATCAGAAAATCCTGGCTTGGCAGCGCCCCTAGAGGTAGTCTTTTGACGAACTGGGTGAACAAATATGTCGTGTCTTTTATCGCTTTTTGTGCGTGTTTCTTAATATCATGATTATTGCACAACAAGTGGTATCAGAGCTCGGATTCGAGCGGGAGCAATCACGAAGAATAGAGGAAAACCACTGATCGGAGAGTTGGATGGTTCGGACTACAGGTTCTAGAGGATGGAGATCGAGGATTACTTGTATGGTAATGATTTGTGGAAACCTCTGAAGGACAAACCAAAGGACATGACGGAAAAGATGGTCTGTGCTGTGCTGGATCAGAAGACGATGAGTGTATGTTCGAGAGCCAGGTGCTCCGATCCATATGGGTTTCCCAAATTGAAAGAGAAAGGAGGTGTGAGCTCTCGGCTTAAGGTTGAGGTTCGCAGGTGGTGAACTCCCATATTAAGCGGAGGGTCGGTGGTCCTTTGTTCAATGGAATAATTGTTGCGCCAAATAATAACGGAAAGAGGCGGTGAATTTCAGTCGCACGAGGAGCGTAGAGGAAGTTCGGTGGTCCTATGTTCGAGGGGAGGATTGTTGAAGCGAACAACAGTCCCACATCGGAAATATGGAGGAGACACATCGGAGTCAATCCAATTTGGCTCGGGGGTTGAGAAGAGAACTTTGTATGTGACCATGAGGCATAGGCAAGTGGGAGCTTGCTGATATGTTGTTTAGGGTTGTGACCTTAGATGAGTTGAAACTGTGGATAGTTTCAATAGGCCTCGGGACTTGAAAAGTTCGAGGATTGGCGTTGGCAGTGTTTATGAATTTTGCTATTGAGAAGGTTGAAGATGATTACATATGGATTCAGTCTCCAAGTGGGAGATTGTTAGGGTTGTGGAGTCTGAATTACCTAGGAATTCTAGGAGACCCAGACAATCTGGGAAACAGAGATCTAGTTAGTCTGGAAAACAGAGACCAATTAGTCTAAGAAACGGATACCCGGTTGGTCTGAAAAGTTGAAATCTAAATTATCTAGGAGTTGCAGAGTTCATGTAAAACTATAATTAGGAAGGTGTTCCTATTATAAATAGCTACTAATATGTAATTGTATTCTTGCGCTTGTCATAACAATCATCAGAAAATCCTGACTTGATAGCACCCCCAAAGGTAGTCTTTTGACGAACTGGGTGAACAAATATATCGTGTCTTTTATCGCTTTTTCTGAGCATGTTTCTTAACATCTCGATTGCTGCGCAGCAAAAGAGACAAAGAACCACAATAGTGAAAAACAATAGGAAAACACTCATGTGCTTTGAGTAAGTTGCAAACGAGATATGGTTAAACAGGAAAACAAAAACAAAAAATAACTATGAATGTATACAGGTATATATTTAAGGGTTTTTTTGTCCATTATTAATTTATTACTTAATTACATGGTGGTTTTTTTTTTCTCTTTCTCATATCACGTATTATTGTTTTCTTTATTGTTTCAAGCACATCATAGTCTTCATGAAAATGGACAACAGTGATGTTTGCAAACTGTTCTTATAAATACAAACTTAAATAAAGTCTTATACATAAATTTTATTTATAAGTTGATGGCGTTTGAAAAATAATTTAGAACCTAAAAGTTTTAAATTATTTTAAGTAGAAAATGCTATAATATCAATTTTGAGGATGTGCAAACATCCTCAATGTATTTATTCAAGTTAATAATAAACCAACAATTTTTTAGAGTTTACAAATGCCACCTATACAGAATTAGAATCTATTGTTTTAAGAAAAAATATCAGCAATGAGATTAGAGTATTCTATCCCCGTTTGGATTAAAATTGTAGCGTAACTGTGACTTTATATTATTTTTTATTGTTGGATATTTTTCTATACAGAGGTATCTAATCGTTTCAAAATAATATTTGAGTTCATCCTTGAGAATGAGAAATTATTTCGTGCAACCGTTGCACTGTGAGGTGGCACAACAAGTTGGTTATCTATATAGATACACGATTGGGATGTGATTATGGGGAAGTTATTTCCTATAATTTAGGAAAATATGTTAATCAGAATCATTAGTTGCACTACGTCAGCAATGCAACGGTTGCATAAAATAATTTTTCCGGGTATGAGTTAATTTTTACACGTGATAACTATTTAAAGAATAATACAGAAATTGTAAATCAAACTGTCGTGTCATGGTAAATTGTAAAAGGGTAAGAAAAAAAGAGAAATACAGTGTCAATGTGTGTTGGATAATACTCACTTCTATTAGTTTTATGCATTAAATAGTTATGATCGTGTTACATCACTAAGAGATTATTATATTAATTGCACGAAATAAATGTAGTTATAAATTTTAATGCATAAAATTGTTGTGCCCTCGTGACTACTATGTATATACAAACTTGGTCGATGTACGTGTTTTTTATGAACTTAAGTTTTGGGTTTCTACATATATTTTGTCTGCTAAAAATTAGAAAAAAAAAAAAATCATCACTTTTTCAGCGCTTCTTTGGATAAGCTTAGGAAAAGTAGTAAGAATAGATGTTATAACGAGCTTGAAAAATACCTTTTATATACCGTCTCTCCACAGTCGATAAGAAAACACTTAGTTATTTTTCGAGATAACTAATGGAAATTTTGATCTATATTTTCCTTTCCCAAGATTATCTGGTTTCCCGACGAACCAGAGCAAGAAGCATTTAAGTAATAAAAAATTCTGAATTTTTCCTGAACAATGTTAAAATCAAATATTATCATTACACTACTTTAAACTCTATGGAATTTCAATATTTATGGTTAGAAAGCATAAAGCATATTTAATTGGGCAATTTGTTGTGGAAAGAGGGAGCATAAAGCACATTTCGATAATTTTTCCTGAACATTGGAAAGAGGAAGCTTTACCGAGAGATGGGCCATTTGTTGTGGGCTTACTGGTGGCTAGGGGCTTTTGAATTGGGCTTCTTGTGTCTGGTGTAAATCTGGCCTGCCCAGCCCTCTCTGTAATTTGGACGAGACCTAAAAAGTAATTTCATAACACGAACAATTTTAATGACCGGCAGTAATGAGAGAAGTCAAATTTGTATTCGTTGATCCTCTCAATAATTTTCTAAATTCTGAAAACTTACCCTTGTGTTATTTCTAAGAACACATATAAACTCCTACATAAATGTTTTGTTAGAAAATACTACTACTAAAATTTTAAAACTAGCTTATAAGTTATACCTACCTACTATTCATAATTTGATCGATACATACCCAACTTATGTATTGATATACGATATGGGGCTAAAATTAGCTGTAAATGTAATACCACCTACTATTCATAGTTGATCTACACTAACCAAACTTAAATTGACATGGGGCTAAGTACAATAAGAGTAAACTCTTGGGACCATAAATAAAAATTAAAGTCTAGCCTCGATTATATTGACAAACTACCGAACACTGTTTGTTAGAATATGACATAAGAATGTAAGTGCTTTTCATCTAATTAAGGAGCTGTTTTCTTTTGATGGTTACATTGAGATGGATATATTTTCGTGAGCCTTTTTTGCTCAAAATTTAGGCATATTATATGATGATTATATGAACACAAGTTTTGAATCTCAGACATATTTAAGAAAATTTACGAGTAGGTCATGAATTTAACAAAGTCCAAGTTTTCAAATTATGACTAAAGTTCATAAAAGAAGTAAAGAGAAGATTTTTACTGATGTGATGCCTCAATATCACATGTTCAAGATTTAATTCCTAAGCAACCAATAATAATAGCTTTCTTTTATGACTAACCATCATAGTAATTATAGACAAATAAAGTATTATCCCAAGACATGAGATGGTGTACAGTACACTGACAAATAAAGTAATATATATGTAACTCAGAACACCAACTAGCTAGTACTCTGTGTTTGGCATGCTAATAAAAATATTTTAAACACAACCATTTTGTCTTCCTTACAGTCCAACTTATACACATTTTCAACAGTGACAAAGATCCCCTTCATTTCCAGGTATAACTCTTAACAACTTCTTTCTTTTTGCAGTGCAGCTTAGACTAATTAATCACAGTAATGATATTATGCAGCTTTATTTAATTAACATATATTGAGACATGTTGCAGTTACTGAGCTTTGATGAATTTGAAGTTATGTTCTTGGTTCAAACTAATTCCTAGTGTTGCATGCTTATAACATGATCATAGACTGCTGCACAATGATCTTTCTGATTTGTTATGTGAGACTTTAGTTGACCATGTTTTATAGATATTATCAAGGTTTTTAATTAAGAGAACAATGGTGTGATCTTGACTTTCTTGCTTTTAATAATCTTAGGTTTGGTAGGGAGTAATATCCAATGCCCATTCACTAGGACTTCATCAGTTTTGGTTGAATTCATGATTTGAGTTGGTCAATATTAGATCAATCTAGATGTACCATTCAAAGATGACTAGAATTAAAAAAAAAAAAAAAAAAAAAAATTGGTTCTTTTTTCTGTATTTAATAACAAAGAAAAAGATTAAGACAAATAACGGTTTTCGGGATTTTGGAAGGCATATATAGGTCTTTTGAATGGAAAAACTATCTCTGTACAAATCTGTCAATAGTACAGAGTATTTTTAAAGTTAAAAGGCAAAAGTTTATAAGGGCACAAGGTATCTTGAGTGTTAACTTACTATATTCTCGTTTCGTCGTGTTTATCGGTTAGGATGGACAATGGTTTTATTCAAAAAGAAACACAAACTGCTTCTGATCATGCACCTAGCAAGGTATGTGCTCTTCATGTTCTGCAACCAGACAACTGAGCTTTTTTTTCGGTTATGGTTGCAAATTGAATTTTGTTAGTTTTGGATGCTATCTGATCGGTATTACGTTCCTTGATTTGGTAATGTTATCACGTTCACATGAGTTTACTCGTTCTGTGATCGGTTCCTTTCTTTAGTGTTTCTGCCTTTGTATTAATGGTTTAGGTTGATCCTGGAAAACCTCCTGCATTGACCTGGAAACGCAAACTTAGCTGTACAAGCACTTCCCCGAAAGAGTTTTCTGTAAGATTTCGAGAAATTTTACAGTTGGTAAGTCTTCCCTGCAACTGCAAGCTTTTGTGCGCATATAGTGCAACTTGGCGTTCCTTGCATATAAGAGTGTGCTTAAGCAGTTGATAATCAGATATTACAAAGCTGATAAAGAGTAACCAAAGTTTTCGTTTTTGCAATTATTGAATAGCTTCCTTTGGGCTTGCGTTTGTTGCGGCATATAAAGCAAGAAGCGGATAAAGGAACGGTAAATTTGTTTACTGATTTTCTTATTTTTACAAAATTTTGAATGGTTTCTTTGCTAGATGCTTGAAAATTTTATGTTTCTTCCTAATCAAGCAGTTTTTGTCTTTGAACACTTATTTTAGCCATCGATAGTGGATCCCAACCACAAGCGCCTTACTACTTGTTACCATGGCGTTCCTTTAGGTGGCGTCGGGTAAGACCTCATTTATGTCTACTTACTAGAACAGTGGCAATTGTATCGGTTTATTCAACATATTTGAGCCTTTGTTTGGCTCTTAATGCCTAGCCTTTTTGGTTAAAACTATGTTAGGTCCATTAGTTATGATGTATACCTCCTATTTCAGTGCTGGAAGCATTGGGAGAAGTTTTAAAGGCGAGTTCCAGCGCTTTCAACTGTTCCCAAGAATATGTGAAGATACCCCTATTCTAGCGAACCAGTTCTCAGTAAGTATTTTCTCATTGCAGATACGTGCATGCTCTTTTCCAAGTCTAGTCTAATAACACATAGATCTTTTGAGTGTACTAAGGACTATATATCAATCACTATTTTGGTGTATGCCCGATAGGCTTTTATTTCTCGTCCAAATGGAAGCACATCGTCTACAGTTCTGTGTTCCAGAAGTTCAACTGTGACAGGGTAAGCCACAAAATTTACTATCTTACAGGATTTTACATATTTTTGTTCAAATCCTATGTTATACAATATAATAATCCACACACTCTGAAAACTAGAGCACAGACTAATAACAAAATTTATGAATTCAGAGACAGTAAAGAAGCAGGCATAAATTCTTGGGATTGGAACCTTGACGAGGAGAAATGCACTTATCATGCTTTATATCCAAGAGCTTGGACAGTATATGAAGGTACCTCTAACTTGTAAATCCATATTTCTAATTGTATCTTAGAGTACCCTTTGTATTAACGAAATCTTTTCCATCTCGAATCGCATTTATACAGGTTCACCTGACCCTGAAATCAGCATTGTCTGTCGCCAGCTTTCACCGTTTATTCCACACAATTACAAGGAGACCAGCTTTCCTGTCGCGGTATTCACATTTACGGTAGGTCCAGGTTTACCATATCCTCTTACACAATGGAGATGATGGTTCTACATGATTTGAATATTGACCATGTGATGCTTTGCAGCTTTCCAACTCCGGGAATACATCGGCTGATGCAACCTTGCTTTTCACCTGGGCTGTATGTTCAAAATTCACTTCCTAAAACTTGTGTCTAAAAACCCTTACTTATATGTTAAGGTGGTTTTTTTTTTTTTTTTTTTTAAGAAGAGAAAACATTACTGATATTATGTGCATTGCAGAATTCTGTTGGAGGAGTTTCAGGATCTACTGGCGGCCATCTCAATCAAAGGATGATGTACAAATTGTTGCATTCAGTTTTCAAATTATATGACAGTTGGAGCATTATTAATTTTAGGAAGCATTAAGCTATAAGAGCCTAAACTGTCTGAATGTTTTTCAGGACGCAAGAAGGAATACATAGTGTACTTCTGCATCACAAGTAAGCCATATATTTCAATATTTTAACAAGTCCACGATTTGTCATCCGACTAAATTTATATATCAGTACACAAATTTCTGCTTGTGTATCTCCCTGAAATTCTACTAAAAAATTTGGGAATATTTAGAACTTCAAATGGACATCCTCCAGTGACTTTTGCTATTGCTGCTCAAGAGACGGATGAGGTGCATGTATCAGAATGTCCTAGCTTTTTGATATCTGGACTTTCCGAAGAAATGACAGCAAAAGAAATGTGGGAAGAAATTAAAGAGGTAGTTGGTTTTTAGCAAATTTTCAAGTTTCAGTTCTCTATTTATCATACATGTATCTTTCTAAGCAATGTTTTCCAAGACATATGAGCTGACTTCCGACTTTGTATCTTAGATATTTTGCACTACAACACTACTCGTCCTCTACATATTTGCAGTTTATAGTGTTATGGAACAAAAGTTTCTATATGGCCAGAATCCGAAATTCGAAAGAATTGATCTCTTTTGCTTTTATCGTTATTTCTTTTTTTATAGCATAAGTCATTTGACCGCCTTAAACATGATGGAAACAAACTACCTTCTGAACAAGGATCATCGATTGGAGCTGCCATAGCAGCTTCTGTAAATATTCCTTCCGGTTCAGCTCGAACAGTAACATTTTCACTGGCATGGGATTGCCCTGAAATAAGATTTTCCAGTGGAAAGACCTACCACAGGTTAGTGAAGAACTTTACAGCTATTTCTTACGTACTCTTCTAACCTACCCACTGAGATCTATATATTGTTTGGCATTAACGGTGTGGTAGGCGCTATACAAAGTTCTATGGTACTCATGGTGATGCTGCAGCAGATATTGCACGAGACGCTATCCTTGGTAATATTAACACTAAACTAAGATTGTTGAGCAGAAATCTACAACTGA
Organism: Misopates orontium; assembly: GCA_946800315.1. Taxonomy (NCBI): domain Eukaryota; kingdom Viridiplantae; phylum Streptophyta; class Magnoliopsida; order Lamiales; family Plantaginaceae; genus Misopates; species Misopates orontium. The sequence goes on along the minus strand of OX326948.1, from coordinate 43,532,199 downwards.
CTGCATTTATGTTTTTTAGAACCTAATAAGCATTCGAAACATGTAACAGGGGAAATTCAAAATGTGCCTTTTATCACTATGACCTAGAGACCCCCAAAAATGTTTCATGTTAGAGGCCACTAGGCAGACGTCCTAATAATTAATAGAGATGAGATTGTTGCTACTAACTGCTGATATTTCCTATCAATCATAGTACTTAAACTTCCACTAAAAAATTCTTGATGAAAGAAACCTGCGTTGGTTTTTTTCGTTTTCAAATATCAATCTAAACTTTCATTGGGATCTTAATGGAACTAGAACATGCATTGTGGGAGCGCCAGATTGAAGAGTGGCAAAGGCCGGTTCTTGAAGATAAAAGTCTTCCAGAATGGTAAAATGAAACAAGTTCAAAGTTCAATACCTGCATGTTTCTCCTGAATTTGCAGTAATGCTTATTTGATTTCAATACTTAGGTATCCAGTCACGCTCTTCAATGAGCTCTATTATCTTAATGCAGGGAGCTCAATCTGGACAGGTAAATAATAACATTTGTGTCTTCGCTGTTGCTTTTCGAAGTCAAGTTTAAAATCCCTTTCTTGTTCCACACAGACGGTGTCCTACCAATGCAAAATATTGCTATCATCGGAGAGCAAAGATTTTCCCTCGGAAACCAGAGACCAAATCCTAACGAATATCATGACGTTGCCAATCAAAATGACACCTCCATTGACATACTGGAAAGGATGCAGACAGTTTTGGAGCGAATGCACTCTCCAATGACATCAAATTCAGCTTTTGGACCTAGCTTGCTTCAGAACGGAGAAGAGAATGTAGGCCAGTTATTATATCTCGAAGGAATTGAATATCACATGTGGAATACTTACGACGTCCACTTCTATTCATCCTTTGCCCTATTGATGCTACTGCCAAAGCTGGAGCTGAATATTCAAAGAGACTTTGCAATGGCAGTTTTGATGCATGATCCACGCAAAATGAAAGTCATGAGTAATGGGACATGGGTGCCAAGAAAGGCTCTTGGTGCCGTTCCACACGATATTGGACTCAATGATCCTTGGTTTGAAGTCAATGCCTACAACTTCTATGATACGGACAGGTGGAAAGATTTGAATTCTAAATTTGTACTTCAGGTTTATAGAGATATGGTGGCCACTGGCGATAAAAGTTTTGCGGAGGCCGTTTGGCCAGCTGTCTTCATAGCAGTAGCTTACATGGATCAATTTGATAAGGACGGCGATGGCATGATTGAGAATGAAGGGTTCCCAGATCAGACTTATGATGCATGGACTGTTACAGGCATGAGCACATATTGTGGTGGGCTCTGGGTGGCAGCCCTTCAGGCCGCCTCAGCCATGGCACGTGAAATTGGTGACGATGCATCTGCTGATTACTTATGGACTAAGTTTGAAAAAGCCAAGTCTGCATATGAAAAGTTGTGGAATGGTTCATACTTCAATTATGACAGCAGCAGCTCTAAAACTAGCTCATCAATTCAAGCTGATCAATTGGCAGGTCAATGGTATGCATCCAATCAGATTTTAAACACCCAAAACAATTTGCGAAAATCAAACTTTACTTCATTCCTACTACGTAATCTAACAAACTTTACATGTTTCATGATAGGTATGCCAGAGCATGCGGTCTGTTACCTATTGCTGCTGAAGAAAAAATAAGCAGCGCACTTAAGAAAATATACGAATTCAACGTGCTAAAAGTCAAGGGAGGTACTCGTGGAGCTATGAACGGTATGCAGCCAAATGGTGAAATTGACTTGTCAGCTTTGCAATCCAGAGAAATTTGGCCAGGAGTTACATATTCTGTTGCTGCTACCATGATACAAGAAGGCATGGAAGAAACGGCATTCAAGACGGCTTTGGGTATATATGAAACTGCCTGGTCTGATCATGGTTTTGGGTAAGTCTTTATAAATCTATTACCTATGACTTAACGATGCAGATTATTAATCGGCACATGCACATTGGATGACAGATTCTCTTTCCAAACACCGGAAGCCTGGACTTCGGAGGGTGAGTACAGATCTTTGTGTTACATGCGGCCTTTGACCATATGGGCGATGCAATGGGCATTGACAAAGCCGAAGCTGAACTTAAACCAAGATATGAAGACTGGACTGGATGCAAAATATTCTCTTCTCAAACACCATTCAGGATTTGAACGCATCGCGAACCTCCTAAAGTTGCCAAAAGAAGAGCCTACCAAGAGTTACATACAGTCGTTCCACGAGCTTTTTTGCAGAACGTTATCGTTATGATGGTCACAAGCTTTAATTTTCTTGATAAATGAAGTTGAAAGGCAGCAAGTATTAGTGGCCTTTCACTTCTTTTGTACAAAACTTGTCCATGGAGAACATGAAATGGAACTAAATGAATTAATGTGAAAAATTTCTTTTTTCCCCTCATTGTTTAGTTTGATTCGATCCAGATAAATTTGGACAAGAAACAAAGTATGGGCCTGTCACTTATAGTTGGACTCTGTAATGTTTGAAGATTAGTTAAGATGTTTAATTTAATTAGAAGATTCATAGCTTATATATCTTTAAAAGCCAATTACATTTACTAAGATGAGGAGGCCCAACTAGTAATGAAGGATCATTATCTGTTTATTAGGAGTTGACACGTGGTAGAATGAGATGTATTAATTAGATCTCATAAGTGGCCCTTAAAATCTAAAAATGAGTAGTACGTGGGGTGGGGACTACAAAAGGTACAAACAACAGGTCAATTCTTGAATTAATAAAAGTTGAACTTTATATATACATAGCAGCTGTAAATAGTGGTAATATTCGGATTCAATTTGAGGGACACAGTTCACTGGTGAGCACGTGTCAAAGGCCAATGTGAAAGAAAAATAATTCGCATTTTTGCAAAAAAATGTATACACATAGGCCGGTAGCCCCACATTGATGAATCCACTTCACGTGAAGACCCATGTCCCTCTTTACTACTCAATGTTGCAGCTTATGATGGGATTGATTTTTAGGTACCAAGTTGTTATAAAGTTTTTTTGAATATGATTTCCAATTATGGGGCAATCATCATCCTCCGACATGATCATTCTCTCTCTCTCATATTTAACACGTTTTATTAAAAAACTTTCGTACTATTTTTGTACACCAAGTTTCTAAATTAATTTGATCAATATATAAAGACTGCAAACCAACTCATCTTTCATAAAACCAGATAATACCTTCAATTTTGTGGGACTGAATCGACGACAACTAGTTTTTCAGACATAGGGAGAGGAAAAAAAAAAGTTCATATATATAACAAGACAATGACTTTGACATGTCGAAAAAGTTTGTATCAATTCATTTTATCTAATTCTATTTCCTTTTAATTCGTTATTTCTTTTTAGATTTTGTTCCGTTTTTAAGTGATTCTTGAATATATACTAAAGTATGCATATTTAGACCCTTAATCTCACACAAAATCAAATTTTACACACCATCAATTCACTAAATTTTAGATTAATAGACAAGTTGCGTAAGAGAAATGAATGCAAGTCATCTCTGTCATGTACATAGCACATGATCAATGACTTAGCTATGCAGTCGAATCACGAGCTAGCTTGCAGTATGTATGATAAGATTAGATTTATCATCTGCAGTAGGTTAAGAGTTCGTACATTCTTATCTTATGTCACATGCCTCGCTAATTGACCAAAAGATAGTACTGCAAGGACCAACTTTGATCTAGGACAATGATTGGACAAAAAATGAAGCCAACTACTTTTTGCAATCAAAATGCGTTCATTAAAAACTTTAGCTACATGAGTACAAACGAGAGATGTCGTCGTCACATCATTTTTAAAACAGCAGAAATCTGCACACAAGTCCCTGCACTAATTAATTAGTAGGAACATATCTATCCTAGTACAATCAACCATCTATCCAACTAAATCTACACAAAACAACAAACCGTACAAACAAACAACACATAAATTGCAAGAAAATTAGCCAACGCTAATTACTACGACACGCCATGCAAATTAACATAAAAAAAGTAGTAATGGAGTGTAGATGAGCGAACACCTCGATCGAATTTCCAACGACGATTTAGGCTATACCGATGGAGTTTTTTTTTTTTATTTCTAGTCTATCGTGGAAACGAACGTCAGTGTTGCTCGATTTTTTTGTAGTGTCATATCTCGCGCACATGGAAGATATTCGGGTTCTTGACCACAATATCGTACATGTAAATGGAATTGAATTTGCCAAAGTCTTTAGGTAGAGAAATGAGGTCGATTGAGGAACGCTTGTGGAACTGAAAAAGGTCGGGATCACCGCCGTAGTACCTCTCCCAACCCAAGCCTCGAAGGATTTGTTCAAGAGCTGAATACGATGAAACGGCCTGTCCCGATGGCAAGTGGACCAACGCCTTTCTTTTTGAGGTGGCGCCGCGCTTTCCTTCACTGTGCTCAGCGGGATTCTCAACCAATTGCATCACTCCGTTATTCTTGAAAACCCAAACACCAGACATCTTTTCGATCTAGCTCCTTTGTATAAGGAAAAAAAAGGTTGTGTGAGATTAAAATCAGACTATGTAATAAAATGTTTGCTTTGTATTGGTCTTGAAGAGCAAATGAATGAGTGTGGTGGTGAAGGGAATGAAGAGTGGAGGGGGGTATATATACATGTGTCAATGGTAGAAAAGAACAAGAGAAAAATACCCTTTGAAAGTGGGCTGAAAAGATGTGTGATGTGGGCTATGTCAAGTTTAGGTACAGAACCTAGATATTGTGGGAACCACTGCAGTGTTATCTAGGGTGCATGAATGTCATACGTTTTATTTATTTATTAATTTATTAATTAATATTCCCTTTGTTCCAAAGGAGAGAGCTAGGAGGATGAAGAAGAATCTATGGTCCTATATATTGTGGCCTTTTACTTTCTTTACATTTTCATGGGAGAATCTTGAGAAGTGGGGTTCCAATATTCTCTTGGGATTAATAAATAAAAAAGTTAAAATACTAAAAAGTTATCAATCATATATAAAATTCATCGAATTGGAACAGTAGTGTTGCCGTGCCCACTTATATCACGTGCCTCAAGCGTGAGCCTAACAAGTTTCGCAGTAAATTCAACATGTACATGACAAGGGATATGAATCGGTAAAGATCCTCTGTCCAACTTTTGAGTCTCATTCTATATATGTCCTACTGTTTGAGATGATCACACATGTTCTTGATCTTTATTTATGAGAGGTGAATGGATAACACGTATCCTTGATCTTAAAAATATCGAAGATGAATAATTAAGTGGGACATGGAACCGAACATATAGTAAAACAAAAGATGGATATATTTTCTGATTGTTGTGTTACTCGTCATGGTCAGCTTATTAAATTTTCAAGTGACATGGAATTGGAATGATAACATGACCATGACCAATAAGGATTGGTCCTAACATTTGACCCTTGAAAAACTTTCTTTTGGAATTTCAACAACTCCATCTTTATCTGCATTCCAATTTACTTCTAGTAGTTTCTGTATCATTTTCTTCCAGCTGTTACAATATTGCATAACAAATCTATATTTGAATGAAGATGCATGAAGAATGCCGAATTCTGTGGATGGGGAATCAGACATTTAGAATCATCCCCACCGCATGCACGACCACAGGATCTTGATGATGAAACCAAAAAAAAAAAAAAAAAGTATCTCAAAATATTATCTCAAAATATATATGTAACAGGACCACAAGCAGCCTTTTTTTTGAGAAATAAATGGAGAGTACATTGCATATGTTGCGAAAATAATTGCTGGCCTTGATGATTCACATGTCATCACATGGAGAATGTGTGGTGTAATGGTCCTAAAGTAAAATGCAAAGATAGATATAGTTTGGTTCAATTAATTTCAACAGCAGCAGCCAACTTTCGGGGTCGGTTCATTTCTGTCTAACTCTCCAATCAATCGTGTATATGGGACCTTAAACTTTGGTGAGTTCCTGTCAGTTTAGCATGTGGATAATGAACTCTAATTAGTGTGCTTGTAATGAATTAATTCTCTGCTCAAAATCTTATCATAGCTCTTGTTTATTTTCTACATTCATATATTTTTCCTGTACTTTTTAGTAAGATGCATGAAGTGAAGTTGAGTATAAAAGAATGAGTGATATCTCCATTGGTACGAAACATTTTAGGTAAAGTTCAAAAACTTTTTAGAATTTTAATATTTGCATTGATTGGTTGTTTTAATAACTCACCACATATTTATATCCGTGCGACGAATCTGGTTGTATAAAAGGTCGACACCATCGCTAATTAAAAACGAATTCAAGTAGTTTTTTTCCAATCTAAACTAAATTATTATTTTTCCAAACATATAGTTTAATAATCATGTCCTACTATTTTTGTTTTTAAACTTCGAAGTTTAGTTATACAATCGTAATACATTTCTTGGAATCGAAGAAAGATGAAGTGAAGTTGAGCATACAAGAATGAGTAATATCCCCATTGGTATGAAACATTTTAGGTGAAGCTCAATAACTTTTTAAAATTTTTAATAATTTGCATTGGTCGGATGTTTTAATAACTCACCGCATATAAATCGAGCAACGATTTTTCTTGTACGTAAGGCCGACACCATCGTTAATTAAAACTTATATAATTCAAGTAATTTTTCGCAAACTAAACGAAATTATTAATTTTTTCAAACATGTAGTTTAAAAGTCATGTCCTACTATTTTTTGTTTTTAGACTTTGAAGTTTAGTAATACAATGTTAATTTATTTCTTGTAATTGAGTTATTTAAATGTATGTCTTTAGCTACATAAATCCCATCATTTCATTTAATATCCTTGTTTCGTTCTTTGAAATCCTTACTTGTTTCTTCATTTTGTTTAATCACTCTAATTAAATATTCCCACAAGGCAAATTGAATTTCATTTCCTTCTCACCTTATAAAGTAACTTCTCTTGGAACTTCTCTAATTATAAACAATCGTAAGGTTATATCTCAAGTGATGTAGGACATTGCTCAACACGCTCCTCTTACGTGTGGATTGACATTAACTCCGATATTACCGTCTGGTTAAGTAACAAACTTAACACAGGGCCAAGTCTTATGACACGATAGAAAGTGAAGCCCATTTTTTTTTTCTTCTCTTAAAAGGCTTATACATTTACAAGACGCTTATTTGAAGATGACTCCACCCTTTAATCTTAATGATGTTATGCAGGATTAAATCAGCCGTGACGAATGCATGATCCATAAAGTCAATCTCCTCATTAATATGTTTTTCTTGTGAAATTACAGTAAAAAAAGTACAATAAAAAGAGAGAATCCGACCGAAATTCCCATCTCAGAAAAATATACCGAGATAGCATTTTGCAAGTAAAAGTCTAGTTATTAAACGCATCGGATTATGAATGATAATGATTTTCTGCTGAAGTGAAAGATAAAGCAACCTATCTATACTATATCTTTTCACATACACTTCTTGATTCCTCTGATTTATTCCTTAAATCTCATGATCTTACAAAAATAACTAAGCATAAAGCACTCAATCTGTGCAGAATGTCTAAGGAAATCACGCCTAAAAAAAGATGGTGGGTTAAATTCCCACGTTCCTGCGTAAGCATTTACCTAATTTGTTAAGCATTTTTCTATTTTCATAAGGGAATCAACCAGAAATTAAAGTAGCCTCCAATTTTGATGCCTATTCCATCACATCTCATGAAAACAGGTGGATTTATATATTCAGTTGGTCAAACCTTCGACTTTGCATGGAGCAAATTTGATCTTATGTCTTATAGGTATGTGCATGTCATATCATGTTTGTCTAGTTAGTTTACCAGACTAATGCAGTTCGCAAGTTACTACATCTAGCCGTGGAACTTAATCATGCGCACTCTAAAAGTAGTGGTTGTGAATCCCATGATACTGATATGGCGTATTTGTTCACTATGCCAAATTTGATTCTTTACCAACTACATATGATAAAAATTAATTGGTCGGTACTACTATCTAATATATAAATGAAAATATTCTCATCGTGAATGTGAAGTTACTTAAAAATATTTGTAGTAAGTGGCCCTCGTAGTTCAATTTTCGATTTTCTTCTTTGTTAGAAAGGTTTCTAAATTGATATAAATGGAATACCGTATCATTCGTGCTTTAGAGAGGATATATACTTGCATATGAAAGCGCACTAAAAGTTTTTAAGTTTCTTTCTTTCTTTCTGCCTCTATTTAATTTTAGCACAATGTGAATGGTTTAAGTCTTTTGAGAAGAATATATACGTAATAAAGAGCACTAAACTTTCTGTCCTTCCCCTAAGGATCAATTCAAATTATGCTTAACTTGTTAAGTATGTACACGGCATAGTTAAATAATCAAATATACCTCACAAAGGAATAATGAGCTCTCATTGAGCAAGTTCTGACGTATGTATAAGTTGTGCAAATATGCCTAACTAAGGTGATTAGTTATAATTAATTGCCTCGTCAAAGTTCTCAATTAGAACATAATGAAAAGGGGAAATTGCAGCATATCCTTCAATCTATGAGTGCTTTTGATTTGTACCCCCTAACCTATGAAAATGTGCGCTATGCCTCCCAACCTTTTGAATTTTGTGCGATTTGCCCCTGATGCCAAATCTAACAGACGAAACTCAGACAAGTGTCCAAACTGAACGGTTGATCAAAGACTTAGGGGGCAAATCGCACAAAAATCAATAGGTTGGGGGCAATATCGCACATTTTTGTGCGATAGGGGGCACAATGCAAAAGTACTCATAGATTGGGCGGTTTGCTGCAATTTCCCCTAATGAATATTATGATGGTTCAATGTGACGCATAGCACGACAAATAGCTAATTACGACTGAGACATAAGACAGATAAATATATGAAGAGATTTATTCAGATTGAATTCACTTGATCATTTCTAAATCAGACCCAGCACAAGCCATGTCGAAATAAGCAGACAACTGCAGAAGCATCTTCTGAGCTCATAAGAATATATATAGTGTCAAATGATTGGAAAATAATTCAAAACAATTATTAATCATATGATGTCACCTAAGTTTCTTTCGTCTGAGATACTTCAACGTTTAAGGATGACAATCCAACTGTATCAGGGCTCTGAAGCTGATCAAGTTGCTTCTTACCGCGGCGGAGTAAGTATTCAATGTAGAGAAAATTCTTGCGATCAACTTGTGAGGAATTGTGGCGGAACTCTGCAGAAACAATGGACTCGATCCTGCTACGTTCTTCAGGTGATTTGGATCGCGCTGCTCGCAAGAATCCTCTATATAGAGCAAGCACTTGCTTTTGCATACCTGAAAGCCTTGGCTTGCTGGCAGATCCCATTGCATCGTCTAGCAAAGATTTTCTTTAGTCGTGTCTTCTGTTTACGCTCTCACAACCAAGATAAGCAACTAATTCTGAAACACAAATTATAAAGAGATCTATTTAGATGAAGGATATGGACAGTGGTAGGGCTACTTAGGTAACCATGTAGATCTGATAGATGAGACAATCAAAACGCAAATAAGAAACAGAGTAAACAAATAGATTGGATAATCAGATATACTAAAGCAGCAACAAAATGAAAGAGAAACTTTCAGCCATAAATGCAACCCCACGAAGACGTCAATGAATAATAACAGATATAAAGTCCTTCAACAATGACGTGTATGCCAAAATTCTTTTTCTCTAAATACTGACAGCTTGTAAGAATCGACAATGCAAGTTTGAATGTATCGTGGCAGGTCATCCACCCCCCAAACTAACTGTATCGTAATTCACCTATGATTTAACTTTCCTAAATCAATTCCAGAGAAGGATTGAAGTTAGTAAACAGCGAGATCAGCTTTATACTAGCAATATCTCACAAGGTCCGTAGTTTTACAGGACAATAGCTACGTGGTTGCACCTTAGTATCATACAATACACTCAAAATAAACATTTCAAAGTGAATAGTGCAACCAGCAAAGGGGCTTAAGAGCAATCCCTGTCAGAAAACCACAGCTAGACCGACATAAGCCCACATACTCCACGACACAACCAAACAATACCCATTGAAAAAATTCGCGAGCCAAACCAAATTATAGTATAACAGTTAAGGCCCCTCTAACAAAACTCCCATACCCCTTCTATTAACCTTAATCTAAAAATAAATAAAAAAACACGATCTTCGGCCAGAAAGTTGCTAATTCTATCGATAAACATATCGTTAAAATGGTTCACCATTTCCTCGTAATCTACGTACGAGACCTGCGCGGAATGCACATGAATGAATCAACAAAATGCAAAAGACCTATGTACAACAAGCAATAAACCAGACAACAAAAATCTCTTCATTCTAACAGAGTAAAATTGCTCCAGCTGCATCACTAAAAACAAAAGAATTTGAACAAGCTGTATAAAAATTGAAACACTAATTTGATCTGCAAAAGCTGAAAAGGAACAATTAGGGTTAACAATGATGCCCTAAATTGACATAAAAGAAAACCTAATTACTCATAAACAATTGGGCGTACCGATCGTCAAATTCAATTAATTAATCGGCGGCAACAAGTTAACCGGAGAAGCTGCTTCCACAGCTGATTATCGTGTGTGCAAAATTGCAATTTTATGAGAGGAATTTTGATGTTTGCGTACACCAGATTTGATATTTAGTGTAGAAGATGGAATATGATTTATGTTTTTATTTATTCTATATCTTAGGCTCATGTTCGAATGTGGCTTAGCTTATGCCAAATCTTCATAGTTAAAGAAAAGTTTTTCATTTTTATGCGCTTTGTGTTTGAAATCGTTTTAACTGTAAGAAAATTTTAGTTAGTTAACCTATTCTTGAACAATCTCATACTTGTACGGTTGTATCACCCCTAAACTAAGAATCACAAAAATAGAAAAAAAAAACAAACAAAAAGATTATTTAATGACTATAGTTCTAAGTTGTACTTTCAGTCTAAATTTGCGCTACTAGAGGAAGTCGAAGTGTAGCACTGTATTATTCTTTGTTCAGAATGTTATCTCTTTGTGCATACTTATGCATATCATACATATAATCAACAAATTGGGCTTGTTCAGGGAGATGTAGTGTTCCTATTCTTTAATTGTTAGAGGTGATTTGCAGGACTGTTATCTGAATAGTATATCAACTTTTAGTCTTGCAACTCCAAAATAATTAAAAGTCTAATGTATAATATATATATATAACAGATATATTATTATAGCATATAATTAATACAGTTGTAATATATAGAATTAGTGGGGTACTTTAATGTATGAAATAAGTATGGAGTTAATTATGTAGGTTATGTTCAACAAAATAAAATAAAAATATGTAGGTTATGGGTCATCATTCTCAATAAAATCAGGACTTGTGTCATTGATACCACTTAACCAAGCAATATAGCCTTGTTTACCTTTCTTAAAATTCTCAAAGTGAACTCTTATTTTTATCAACATACCCAATACTCGTATACATGTGTCGTGTGTGAATGTTTGTGTGTTCAAACCGATAAAAGACTAGAATTGTAAATGTTTATATCTTTATATGTAAGTTATGCACAACACTCGAACCCAACAGGTTTTATCATCAATGTTGAAACTGTGCTTAGACCAACTTTATCTAATTTTAAGCTCTCTTTAGTGGGAAATTTTGAGTTAGAATGTGTTCTCTTTTCAACTTTTTCTTGAATGTATATACCCTGATAACTGAAATGGTGCTTGATATTTCAGCATGCCCATTGTTTCCTTTCATAGGACAGGATATTGGTCCGAACAACTTGCAACTGAAGTTTCTTTTAGAATAGTAACAGTCGTCTATCAAATTTACAGAAGGAGAGGTTTGCAGAATCACTCGAGCCGCTTGCTTCTGGTGAACTGGAACTACCAAGTACTGCAGTTAAAATGGTATAGACCAGGCATAGCTTGGTTAGTAGAAACTCGAGAGCCATTTTCCCAGCCAAATAACATTGTACGTTTGTAACATATTACCAAGGAGAAATCGAGACAGCGTCCAACAACTCATTCGGAATATTACAAAAGAATTATCAAATATTATACCTCTGCATATACCCCAAATGTTACATTCACATGGTCAAATGCCTGCAGCTGTTTTTTTTTTTTTTTGGTTGGTTCACAATTTTGCTGCTCTACTTAAACAACTAGGCAGTATTAGAACGAAAGGATCAATGATCTATATTTGCACCACACCTTTTGAGGGCACAGAAGCAAGAACAAACAATTAGGATCAGGATCAGCCTACTATTCATTCAATGGACGATCCACTCTTTTCTTCAGGAAGATCTGTTGAGCAAGAAGTCGATTCATTCGAGAAATTTCTGTTGCGTGCCATCAATACCAGCCCTGTTTCCTTCGCCGAGGATGTAAATTTATGCATGTGGTCACTGAGAGTAGCATGAACTACTTTTGGCGAGAGCAAGTCTGGTTTTTTAAGCACTTTCAAAGTTGTGGTTGTCACAACATTGAGCTGTAAGGAGCAGACAGAGAAGAGAGGAACGGAGACTTTTAGCATAAAAAGAATCTATGACTTGTCACTATATAACATGAAAGTCTCAAACAACAACAACAATTAGTTGGGGTAAGATATATGACCAAAAACGAGATTAACGTTGAGTCAAAACATGAACTCTCTATCTCCACTCATTTCGGTTGAATAGAGCATCTTCATTTCACCAATTACATGTGACATATCTTGGGTCCCAAAGAAGATTAAGTTTTTGATGCTCGCGAAAGAAGAGTAAGGACATTGCTTATTAACTAGACCACAGGTCTCAGACTACGACCAAGTATCTTTTGTTAAACTAATTGGTGCTGTTGAGGTTGAGCCTTCCAGAAGTCATTCCATTATCTTCACTTGCATTCAGAGTCATAACCATCAAATATTGCTACATACGACGAACCACAACCAGACTTCAGCCTATTCAGAATCAAGATCAAAGGTCTAACGCACAACAAATTTCACGCTTCCAGCAAATAAAAATACACGATGAAACCAGCTGAGTGACAAACAAACGAAAACACCATTACATGCAAGTCACAATTGCAAACCATTTAAAACAAGATACTCATTGAATTCATATATTTACCAAAAACCAGAATCTCATGACACAGTTCACAAACAAGTAGAAGTCAAGGTCAATGTTTTCGTACCGATTCCGATGCCTTTTTAATGAATGCTTTTGCTAAGGGCACAATGCAGAACCTTCAAATGAAACAAAAAAAAAGGGAAATTATTAGAAATTAGTACAAAAATGTATAATTTCAGCAAACACAACTAAAATTGTGAAGCAAGTCAACCCAAGATAGAATTTTGACAGCTAAATCGTATTTAAAAATAAAAAAAATAAAATAAAATTCAATCACTATAAAAAAAAAAAAAAGGGTAAAAGGGATAAATAAAAATGGAGAATATTACATTCCACGGCCACCAGATAATGCTTCTTGTGAGGGCTCTGTCCATTCATCTAAACTGCAGCAGCATCAAGATTGAATCAATTAACCTAATTAATATCTGTTGATAATGATTAATAAATAATAATTAATTAGCAACAGAAGGGAAAAAAAAAAAAGACTAACACCCAGCCGTAGCGACGGTCGAACAGGAGGCGTTTACAAGGCGGAGAGGAGCTGGGTTCGGTGGCGCCGCTCTGCATATTATCCGAAGTTGAGATTTTTTTACTTTTTTTTAATAAATAATCGTGGGTTTCAGTTGAGTTCTTCTTTTTTTTTTTATGGTTAGAAGGTTTCAGTTGAGTTGAATATGAATAACACTCTGTTTTGTAGATAAATTATAATAATGCTAATTGCAACAAACTCCCATTTATAGAGTATTTTGCATTGCATTTCTACTCCACGATAACATGCTTCCTAATCTATGAATTTTACTCTCTGATTCCTATCCAACTAAATAAAAATACATAAATGTGTCCCAAAATGAATGGTCAATCAATAATTTAAAAAGCAGAGTCACACAAAATTAATAAATTCGAGGAATGGAACATGCATATTTTTATATGTTATATTTACCCCCAAAGATTTGGACCTACTTAACAAAATAATTCTCAGTGTTTTCGTAATTACATTAATACCCTTTGAAAATCGAAACACTTCTGAGATTTTAAAACAAATATATCGCTAAATTATAAAATATTAAATAGAAGCCTTAAATTTTACATGTTTTGAGGTTTCAGAAAGTACTTATTGTACTCTCTAAAACAATAGAGAAAGTTTATGTAATCATATACGAACTTCGTGAGTTGTAGCTTTAATCAACCCCTTTTTTGGAAATTCTAAATTTAGTTTGAGTGAATAAAACAGCCTATACTACTTGTGGTTTTGTTGTTAAAACTTTATAGTATGAGTGTTCATGCTGCTTACACGAGCGAATTTATGGAACTTTATGAAATGCAATAATTTCGTCGTAAAAGATTGTATATGATGCACTATCCTAAAAGACTACTGGAAGTGGGGGGTGTACATAGAACTTGAATATGGCAAAATAAATAAATAAACAGAATTTAGTAATTTCACATTCCTGATGAGTATATACTGTTTTCTCGCAAATGTACGCAAAATACAAATTGTTCTTTTGATTTATTTCTATTGAACTATTTTAGGAGGTTTTAATACGCATATTAGCAATTTGCAACTGCGAGCTGAAGAAGGTGATGAGAGTATCCATCATTTATCGAATAATTTGAGAGATAATCAGCCTGCAATAAGCAAGTTCAGGTTCACTTTATGTGTCTGCTAATTAGATACATACACAAGACCAGAAAATGACAGGAGGAATGAACTAGCACCAATCTGGTTCCACCCTTATAGCTAAGCTAATTAACATTAAGCTGCAAAATCGCCAAGGGAAATCTACCAATCTTGGACATTGAATAAAGATGAATTAAGCCATCAGTCGTCACTGCAAGTTAAGACGGTGCACCAAGGTATGAAGCAAGGCGTAATATGTCGCTGAAAACTCCACCAGCTGTCACCTCAGCTCCAGCACCCGGACCACGGATAATCAAAGGCTGCTTCTCGTACCTCTGGGTTGAGAAAGCTATTATGTTGTCGGATCCAGAAAGTTGGGCAAAAGGGTGCTCCTTTTGGTATCTCCGAAGTTCGACAGTACCTTTCTGGTTCACGACATCTACTACCCCAACGTATCTCAACACCTTCAGATATTTCAAGCTAGTTAGATCATCTTGATGTAGAAAAGTAATACAAGGAAAATGTAATCATGCAACTTCAGCTTGTACTGTCTTCAACAATAACTTCATTTTACGAGCATGACGTAAATTCTTTTAAGACTTATAGGTGATGAATCTCAAATAAAATTGCTCGACCCTTGTGTATAGGGATATTGTAACAAATAAAGAGACATGAAGGCACGGACGAAGAGGAAAAAAGCAAGGGGCTGGAGTATGCATTAAGGGGATAAATTATCTAAAATGATAATAACAAGGGGGAGAAAGGGGGCATGTGGCTGGTCACAATAACCCCACTATCTATTTAAATTTACTTCATTCGTTCCTTCTGTCCCAAACTTTTTGCTCCATATTGGCCATCGCAAATACACACCGGTTCAATTTTGTTACTAATTTATCAGACTGACCATATTTGTCTTTTGTTTTAAAGCTTCCAAATTTGTAACATTTGTACTGTTGTTTAGTATTATAATTTGCTGTATCATATCATAGTGGATTTGAAACAAGCATAACGAATTGTTGATTATAACACTTCAGAAAGAAGTTAAGTTGACTAGCCAAGAATCACTAGTAATAGAAGATGAAGGGGTGGGAGCCACGGAGGTAACCTAAGTGTTATTTGTGTATTTACCTTCAGAAATAAAGCAATTTTTCAAATGAATACACATTCAAGGTCTGGTAGCTCAAATAGTAAATCATCCAGCACCCGCATCCCAACTTTAGCCCGGATAATCATTCATAGTCCATGCCCATATAGGCAGATTTTTTTCCTAAAACTTGCAAACTCTATCTAACCGCCCAGTTCAGGAAAAAGATCAAGAGATACTTACTTCACCAGAAACTTCAGCCTCCTGTCTTTGCTTTGCCCATTCTTGATCATACTCAGGCAGCTGCCGCATAAATTCCTCAGCTGAGGCGCTACCCTGCAATTACAGCATTAAAGTATCATATCAGAAATGAAGTTCGGTCAAATAGATTGGTGATAATTTAGTTTGTTCTCACCATCAACGGTTCTGGAACTAGATTCTGAACAGGAATATCTGACAATTCTAGCTTCAATCCCGACTCTCTAGCAAGGATTATCACCTGCACCATGTAAACCATAAGAAAGAAAGCAGAATTATCTGACGGGATATATATTCATAGACAATGGCATTTGACGGCAGGGATGTACTGGGTGCCAGTTGCAGGGTGACTACAAGTTATATGTCAGTAGCATGTTTTTCAACCGAGTGCAGCAACTGCCATTCTTAGGATAAGAGTTGAAAGAACAGTGGTGACAAACTCAAATTCTGGGCAATACTAAGTGAACGCACGGAAAATATGCAATTACCACCCAGAAATTTCACCTTATTGCAAGGGAAATAGGGCTATCAACAGGTTTTCCTTTTGGTGGAATGTCATAATACAGACAACAGAAAAAGGAACCTGTTGAAAGCCTATTAATTCTTCCTTTTTGCGTTGTTCTCTGGCTTTTGTTGTAGATGAGGAAAATAGACAGGAGATGAATAAAGTAGAGCTCGAGAAAAATTAACAGGTGATACCTTTCTAGCAACATCTGTTCCAGATAAATCATCTCTTGGATCTGGTTCAGTGTAACCTGCCTCCTTTGCCTCCTTCACCACTTCACTAAAACCCCGTGTACCCACAAAGTTGTTAAATATGTAACTTAGGGTCCCACTGCATGAACACGTACAAGTGAATGAATATCGACTTATGATTCATAAGAGCATTGCCAACATGCAAATGCCTCTGTCAACACAAGTATTATGCAGAAACTTTCAGGATCGGTGGAAACAAAAGAACCACGCTAATTCCAAAGAAGCTACATGGATCAGAGATTCAGAAAACTAACCTAAAAATGCCTTCAATTCGCAATATTTTATCTCCAGTTTCAAGGAGACCTTGCAAAGTGCTAATGATTGGGAGACCGGCTCCAACAGTTCCTTCGTAGAAGTAATGTGTGTAGGACTGTCGCTGAAGAGTCCTCAACTTCAAATACTGCATTCAGGACAAAATAGAAAACACAAAAAGAGAGTATGACTTGTCAGGGGGTTTCTATAAACTACGAAAAGAATGAAAACTTTTGCCAAAACAGAGAGTCGCTTGCACAAACTGAAATAAGATCCACATGCATAGATGATTAAGAAAATTTGCCATCAAGGTTATTCAGTTCCATAAACTGGTGAATGACATCCACACATACAGAAAAATAATGGCAATTTATAAATAAAAGCGTATCGCAAGTAATGACCTAGAACTAACCTGCTCCAGCGGTCCTGAATTCGCTTTCTTATTTGGCGTAATTATGTGAATCCCTCGGCGCAACCAATCATGGTAATGGCTTCCAATGTGCGAGTCTGCAGTGCAATCCACTATGACAGTATTTGGGATGAAATGATTCCCGTGGACGTGCTGAACAAATTTCTGCATGTCTGCCTTTTCTCCTTGCTCCTTTTGAAGATCTCTCCATATTGACAAGTCAACTCCCCTAAAATGAAAAAAGCACATAAAAGGCTGCATCAAGTCCAAAGTTGAGCATGTCTAATAGAGCATCCATTCAAAGCATAAATGTACACGTATGTATGCAAACACATAAAGAAAAAGTCCAATTAAGAATTGATACGACGAACAGTATGCAAGTAACATAGACCTTTGGAAGTGGAGAATCTCGAATTTCTGATTTTTGTGAAGATTTAAAACAGTTGCACTATTAATGTTAAAAACGATGTTTACAATGGGAGAAGTTAATTGGAAATGAGAAGCAAGCCTCAAGTCGATTTTTCTTACACTGGTTTAAACCATTTCATCTCTACCTACCACCTAGTAAAGATAACAAGCTCTTGTTGTTTGTTCAGTTTGCTTAATTCATCATTTAGAAGTATTTCTCAAGTAAAAGATCCAATAGTATGTGCCAACTTTTCATGTGCTGGTCAACTGAATACTTTGGATAAAGCATCTTGCATTAAATCTCAGAACTTACGTATCACTCAAGAGCATAGTCCTTGATCCAGTGATTCCCATCACACGCAGATCAATGTTAGAGTTTTCCTTGAGGATTGCTGCCTGCATCGAGAATCAGCCAGACAAGTTAGAATCACCAGAAGCTTTATCTTTGAATTTGAAAGAAAAAACACAAGAACATAGAGACCAAGAAGCAGAGACCGAAAACAATCAGGGAACAACAGACCTAAATTAATAATTGCATGCATGCAACTCTAGACAATAAAACCCACAACTGAGGTCAGTAAAATCATTACTAAGTTAATTATGGGTCAGCTTCTCCTATAACATCAAATTAACAAACAAAATGTCAATAACCCTAATAACATGCAAAACATTCTGAATCTGTGGCTTTTTGTTTTGGGTATATGAGGTACTGGATACCTGCGTTATCTACCACTGAAACCCTCAGTCACAAATTTATAGAATCGCGGGGTATTTATGAGAAATAAACAAGTAAACTCTACCTACTAATCTGGCTAAGCACTCAGCAGCATGGTTTTTCATGTAACTGAAGACATTAATTATCATGTTGATAGCATTTTTCCAACTTAAATACTACCAAGAAACAGGACTGTCCAGATAGGCCCAGAAGATAATATCCCATGCTGATGCAACTGAAATAGCCTTTCAAACTACAGATCCAAGTGCAAAATCAATTATAAGATCAAATTTAATCAGGGTATACCTGATCTCTGAGCTGATCCAGCAATGTGCCACCAATCAATCCAGGTCCGATAATACCCATCGCTATTGTAGTTCTTGATAGATAAAATCTCGAATGCACAGCTCGTAAAGCTCTGATGCAATCTTGTCGTTTGAGAACAACAGTGACATTATATTCAGAGCACCCTTGAGCTATAGCACGTATGTTTATACTAGCCTGTAAAAGATATATCCATTCAATCTTCTGAAAGATAGCTAATGCAGTTGGTTAAAGGGGAGTTTTTTCCCTTTCTCTTTGTATCTTAAGAGTCCATTAATATGATAAAGGGTGACGATTAACTTAAGTCACAGTATCAAACACTAGAATCACCATACGTGATACATTTAAGTGCAGATTTTACAGGAGCAATAAACGAAGTAATGAATGATAGTACTGAAGGAATGAAAAGTCTTTGCTACTTGCAATGCGAAAAATTCCTAACCTTAGCAAGTGCATTGAAAAGTGTAGCACTAACTCCAGGAGTACTTGCCATTTTCTGGCCAACGGCAGCTAAAATGCTACAATCAGGAATAACTGCAATCTGCAAAAATTATAAGAGAATCAAGAAACAAAACAGAAACTCATAGAATTGGCGTTTAACATATACAAGTATACTTCTTTCTGTGAACAGTAAAATTTAGTGATAGAGCAGGTGATCGAAATAATTGGTGGTGTGACAAGAGGATTTATCAAATTATGACGTTAGCAATTTCATGATAATAAGATAGTTACTAGAGTTGAAACTCCCAATGTTACAGCTGATCACGTCACATTTAGAATGCACAAGGATAGAGGCAAGTTGAAATTGGTTAATAGTCCTTCTTCAATTAAAGAAAGAACTATTCGGTTTAACATCCGTGAAAATATATTAAAAAATGCCAGAAGGAGGCTGATCATCAATCTTATGCTTCTATTGAGTTTTTGAAGAATATATGAATTTGGAGGATGGGAGTTTCTCAAGAACTTCAAATCCCACAATCCGGCTTATGAGATACCCTTGTTTTACCAAATATGTAGAACACTTCAATTTGCAATAAAATAACACGCTTAGGAGAATAAACTACCTGGGAGAGGCGACCAGCGTCCAAGGCAACACGAAATCTAGACTCTAAAGCTGCAGCAACAGCTTTTACTTCTTTCTCAGGTACAGCAAAACACACAGAATGTTCACTACTAGCCTGATATTCAGATCAATAAAATATATATATCATAATATTCCTCTTATAAAATCATTAAAGAGAGGGAAAAAAGGAAATTTACCTGGGATATCATGATTACATTAGCTCCAACATCCTTAACAGCACTAAAAATGGCACTAGCAGTACCAGGAACACCAGCCATTCCAGTTCTGCAAACACCAGCTAGAGTTCAGTCAAGGTAAAATGTATAAAAATTAAACTTCGGATCTGCACTCTATAGGCTCTAAAAAGAATTAAAATCCCACCCTTCAACATTTACAAGAGCTAAATTGTCAATTGTTGCAAATCCTTTAACTGGAGACTCCAGTCGCTGGCCATCTTCATTTCCAAATTCAGCGGGTCGGCAGATCATTGTACCAGGTGCAGAAAGATTGAAAATATTTCTTATAACAATTGGAATGTCATACTTCATCACTGGAATAATTGTGCGGGGATGCAAAACATTTGCTCCAAAATATGACTGCGCATGTATAAATGATTGATAATAAATAAAAATACAAGGCTCACTAATTCGGGAAACATCAGAAAGGGTTTACCATTTCCCATGCCTCCTGATAAGATAATTTCTTTAATATCACAGCCTCACTGACTGCAAAAGAGAAATACAGGCATGAAAAGAAAAATATTGAAACAGCAAGCAAACACTCACCATAATGTACTACTGCTAAAAAATTTAGTAGTGAGAAATAAAAGAAATATTCTATAGAGAGAAATGGCACAGCAAGTAAATAACTATACACACCTTTCCTTGGGTCTGCACTGTACACACCATCGACATCAGTCCATATTGTCACTTGGCGTGCTTTGAATAAAGCACCCATAATTGCAGCGGAGAAATCACTTCCATCTCTCTTCAGAGTTGTGGGAATATTGTCAGGTGTAGAGGCAATAAACCCAGTTGCAACAATAGTGTCAGATGCATTTTCGGAGTACCACTTTTCAAGTCTCCGGCCCGACTCCAAATAATCTGGATCGACTTGATTAGAACTTGTAGGATTTACAACAAGGACATCTCTGGTGTCCATACAATTGCACTCTGACCCCATCTACAGAACAAAGAGACAAAAATTACTTAGAACAAAGTTGTTAGAGACTTCGTCTGACCAAACTTGCTTAGTTGATGAATTCATTTATAAAAAGCAACAATTACAAGAAGCACCTTTCTGACAACAGCTGAGAGCAATTGAGCAGACCACAATTCGCCATGTCCAACAACAAAATCGGAAAAAGATTCTGTCACATGACCAGCTGCAATAAAGGAATTAAGTCATTAGAGAAGAAAACAGAACACCCAGGAATTGAGTCACTAAAGGAGAATACATCTTCCTATAGCCTGGTTATTACATACAATATAATGTGTGCAACAAGGTTTTCATGGACAGGTCTCCGAATACATATAAATGAATATCTTGATAAAAAGAACTCAAACATTAAGGATAGACCGTCATAGTAACAAGACAAGAAAAGATATAAGATGGCTACCAACCATCATAGAGCAGCAATTAACAATATTGACCATTTTATTCAACATTTAGGTGCTCTGATAAAACTACCGAAGAATGAACATGAATAACTGCTATTATATTGGTTTACTGAGAGGTGTACTACTTTCTCAATTGCTTAAGCAGAAAAGGTTCAAAACATGGCACACTGCGTGGGGGTACACATTTGTGTGGATTTACATGGACTCATCAATGTCACCAAACAAACTGAAGCTATAAGAAGTTAATGTTGTTTTGGTTTCAACAAACGCAATATCAACATTCATACCTAACGGTCACGCGATATAAATTGAGAAAGTTGACTTACCGATATAAATTGCACGTAACATAGCCTTAAGGTTGTTAATGTCCTGATGCAAGCGAGCTAAAAAACTAGCCAGTTCATCCCCCTCCAGCAGGTCGGTTGCAGTTAACTTGTGCTTTTCTAAAACAGCATCCAATGCAACCGTATAGGAGTCATCTCGGGACTGTGCTTTATATATGAGATCATACATCATGTCCGTCACCTTCGACATAGCAGACACGACGACCAACTTTCTCTCTGACTCATCCCCAACAACAATATTTGCAACGTTCTGTATCCTTTCGGATGTTCCCACACAGGTACCACCAAATTTATGGATAGACCACGAGTCACCCTTCGGAAGTTGTACTTCCCCCACGGCGTCAACCAGCAATGTATCTAAAAAGTTTCATTTTACATAATAAGTTATCGGCAACAACATATATCTCTACTGGTATATTTCGACATGTAGGATGAAAAATGCTATTTAAAGAAAAAAGACCTGCATTAGCAGCTGAGGCAAAAAGATTAAATTTTGACGAATCCCTTCCTTGCAGCTGGTAACCGCAACCTACTCTGTGGTTAAGAACAATATACATCTTCTCAATTAGCATAAAAAATAGGGATAAAAGCGTCAAACCCCCTACATTATACACCCTGCAGCATTTTGCCTCCTATTGAAATATAAGCACTTTGCCCCTGAGTCGTTGATCCACCGTGGGACTTGAACACATTTCTGCATTTTTGGTCGTTGGATTTGGCTCCCGGGGCGAAGTGCTAATTTTTCAACAGTATAAGGGGTATGTCGCAAAAAATATAGAAAAGATAGTACACGGGGTTTGACGCTTTTATCACTAAAAGTTATCAGCAAGTTTGTAAATGTACAATTTCAGTTTTATTCTACACCAATGACATTAACAAGCTCAAATTAAAGTCACGCAGACAACATATCAAAATCAAAAGTGAATTAGATAACTCAATCACTGCACACTAAACTGACACCAACCCACTTAAATTTGACACAAAACAAGCTAGAAAAATATGAACTTTATCATATAAACTTAAGAAAAAAATAAAATTGCACCTGAAAATGGGGCGACGGTGTAGGAGATTAAAAGGGTGGATCGAAGTTGAGATTTTGAATTTGGGTTTAGAAGAAAGATTCGATAAAGAATAAGATGGAGAAGAAAGTGAAGAGGCGAATGCCATTGCTATTGCTGCTGCTACTGATGAAACAAAATGGCGGCTGATAATAATTATAGCAGGAGTAATAATAATAAATGGGTGTTTTTTGATAGATTTAGATGATGTTGTTTTTGTACATCTGAATCTGTGAAAGAAAAAAAAAAATCGGAGACGTCTAAAACCAAAATTACATCTGTTTGCATTTGCTCTACTACTTGTAGAGACTGACCACTGCCTACTCTACCCTTTTAATTAATTATATATTTATATTTTTTGGAAAAATGATAATTGACTAGTCTCGAAATATTAATATTGGTTTTATGATATTTATAAAATATCAGTATTTTATTATGTACCACTTTTTATCCGGGATAAGATTAAGATGAGTTGCTTATAATTTGGACTGGTTCTTTGAGCTGATCCAAATTGATTAATACAGGATGTAAGGATCGTGTAACTTAACTCACGTTTTCAAAAATTAATTTTAGTCAAAAAAATAATTTGTAAATTTGCTTTCAGTGTTATTTAATTTTGGGTGTGGAATCTCATTGTCAGTCACCTTTGGTGCAGCCTAATAGCCATGTTATGTCAGGAGGTGGGACAGCACCTAGTATATAAAATGCATATAGTAGATTTATAGAGCAAGCGGGCCCCACAAATTGTTTTTTTACTGTCATTTATTTAAACGTAATGAAAAAAATTTAGTACATGGTACAACAGAATTAGAAATACGAAAAATTACAATAGAACTATCAAATGAAAGTAAGGGTTGCATCCACTCCGGACATGCTTCCCAAATAGTGCACACAGAAGGTGGTACTTGTTGATTTGTGAGGTTGATATTGTGGTCTTGTGGAAAAATCATAGCCCCTAGTTTTTCGAAGATACCTATTGTTCGATTTGTCTCTCTGTAAGAGAAGATGTCTTTGACTTGTGTGAATTTAGTAAGGCACCTTCGAATATCAGGCATAAGTCCCAATAGAGTAGTTGGATGCTTGTTTGTTTTGTCAAAAGTCAAAACAATTTAACAAGGTGTGTAATTCTCATGTGATTAACCAATGTCAGACCATCTCGTAGTGTCGAGAACTCTGCCTGATTGTTTGTTGAATATCACACTGATGTCGAGAATACTGCCATGAATTTACGCAGAAATCTCTAATTATACCGTTGATGCTAGTCGGACTTGGTATACCAAAGAACGCTTCCTCCACATTTGACTGTGCAAAACATAAAGTTGCCATTTCATGCAAAAGACAAAATGTTATTAATTTTGTGGGGAGGCGGTGACTGAAAGTGCTTGTCATTGTGACTCAGTGCCGTCAAATATTTTATTTTTTTAATAGATTTCTTTACTCTGCATAATTGCAGCACACATGTGTGGTTTAAAGAGAATCTGGTAGGTATACTTAATATTGTTTTGTCTTTTAGTACGAGAAATTGTACATTGTTCGGAATTAGCAACCAGCTTATATTATATGTTTCATAATTCAAGTTTTAATTCGTAAAAATGGTTGTTACGTAATGGGAGACTCGAAACATTAGGATTTTGGAATCTAGTGTGCGATCATTTGATATTCTTAAATTTCTGTCTAAAAACTCTACCATCACATCTGAATTCTTAATCCCTTTTAATAATTTGAAAGGGCCGAAGATTAATCTCCACTCGAGATCGTCGACCTTTTCTCATTTTTCTTGATTTTCTCGATTTGTGCTTGCCATCCTCGTACATGGGTCATGTTTATCTTCTATGCGATTGTCATTGACTAAATGGGGTGCAATAGATGGGGATCGAACACATGATATCCAAGGCCAAATCCCCCAAAACTAATCACCACATACAGTTTGTGAGCCATTGGCCCCAATACTTTTTACACATGATGAAATTCAAACACATAACGTCCTACTAAATGATCTGCTAACCCTTGAGAACGGAACGATATCAAGCGACTTTGGGAATAGAAGAACAAAATTTAACATAAAACTTCACTTAATAAAATATCATCTATTGTTTCCATCCTATTGAATTCTCATCACTTCACTCTCTACATTCTTTGAAATGACAGTTGCAAATTTATATCGGAAGAAAAATAACTTGCTTTGCGATCGATCAAAAGTTCCAAGTAGATGAATACAGGTTGTGGTATCACCATTTTGTGTTAAGTACGGGCGCACGAATGCCTCCACTGGAGACGACCACGTTGTAGGCATTGAAACTACAATAAGGATTGAACTAAGCTCTCACCACATATTTTTTTTTGACCGTGGATGTGCCGCAGCACACATTTTCAACTGCGCACATTCAGTTTCAGCAACATCAGACTTCACATTCATTAACCATTCTCAAAAAACCATGTCAAACTTTACCAAACCTACCAAAAATACACTTCAGAACACCAACTTAGGATGGTTAAGGCCCATCCATCGTTACCAAAAGAATTTGGTGCAAGCAAATACATAACTCCCAACCCAGAAGAAAAAAAGCAGTAAGGGAGAAAAGAGCAAGAAACACCATTATATGCATCTCGCATGTTATAGAACTTTAATTAATTAAAACTACAAACCATGTCAACCGAGCTGCCACCAAGAACTTACAATCACACAAAGGTTTATGAATTTATAATATTTATGCAGCCGAAATAATTTACTTAAATGATAAAAATAATAACGCCGGGCAAACTCTTCACTCTTTTTCTAACCTGATTCCACATAAATTCAGGTCTAGTTTAAGTGGAGAAGCTTCGATAATTCAATCACTCTTACCCTCTTGAGAACCAATCTCTTGAAGATAATGTTCTGCATCTAAAGCTGCCATGCATCCTGCATCAAGTATGGAACGGTATAACCCAGCTTATTAGATCAACTGAGAACGGAGTCAGCCTCTTAAGTGAAGCAAAGCAATAAAGATGATATCGAAAAGAAAAGATCAAGTCCTTTTCTTCAATCCCTTATGTTTTATAATTTGTTTTCCAATTTAAAAGGGCTGTATAAGAAATTACTACACCAAACATAGCACCCTCCCCTAAGTTATTAAGACAAGCTGGCTGCAGTTTTCTATGCTAACCAAGACTCAATGATGCCCTTCCAATCTGGTAATGAAGAACATGCAGAATGAGAACGTAATGGAGTTCAGCAACTACTGTTTAGATTCATAATCGGATAGTATAAACTTGCCATCAAATAGTTGTCCAGAGAATTAATTCATTCAAGGGTTAAACAAAGGACCACATTTTGCATGATAGATTTATGACAAACTTTGAACTAAACTTTCCTCCTTTCATGTATTAGTCCATACTACCCAGATTTAGGAAGTTATGTAGTAGAACTTCTGAAATGCATACTTTTCTCTATAAAGAAGCTGGGGAGGCGGGCAACAATAAGGCTAGGTCCTTACTACTTTTCAAACGTTTTATATTACTTCAGTGTGTATCAAATATAAACCGTGTCCATGATTAATACATTCTCAAGAACAGATGACTCACTTTAAAAGAATAACAAAAGAAGATGATGGATAATATGTCCTTTCAAGGTGTACACGAGATTCTTTTGAAAGTTATGCTTTTCTCAGTTCTTTGATAATGTGACTTATATTGTTAAAGCAGAGCCTAAGACACATGAACGACTTGTTTTATTTATCAAAATATCTGCCTAAGACACATGAATGACTTTTATTTATCAAAATACTTTATGACCACCTTCAAATTATATGCAGAGAGTCAGCAAAGGCGTAGTGCCCGACTGGTATTAGGAGTCTTTGATGTATTCTTTCTTTTCTTCTCAATGTCGGAAGAATATTCAGGTACGAAACCTACAGGAGAAACCTAGCCATTTATCTAACTTACAAATTCCAATATCTGGGAGCATCTGATTCTTTCCTTACAAAGCAGACTAACCAAAGTTGACAAACTTAAGTTTAGAACCTCAAATAACCCTCACTAACTTACTTTGCTCTAATTTCCTTATCCTCTTCAAGAAATATCCATCTTCCCAGAAACAACTCTAGATCTTCTATCATTTCTATACGTTATAATAGACCAAAGTAGCTAAAATTAAGCTGGTGAAACATTTAATCAATCGGCATAAATGGTCATAAGCACCCTCAAACCTTTATTCCTAGTTATTCTCTTCTTCTCGATTGCATACAGTCTGATTTCCTTCAGATTATACCTGATTACAGTTAATACTACAAAGAAAACGCTATTTGAACTAACTTAAGCTTAAAATACCAAGAATGCAACACAATCAAAATGAATAAAAATAACAACTTAACAATTAGTAAGTATAGAATTATGTTCGGATATTGGAGTGACGCTGACCTGTGCCAGCAGCCGTGACAGCCTGCCTGTACTTCTTATCCTGCACATCACCAGCCGCAAACACGCCCCTAACGCTAGTCAGAGTCGTCCCAGGCTTCGTGACCACGTACCCATCCGAATCCAGCTCCAGCTGTCCATCCAGAAACTTGGTCGCAGGCTCGTGCCCAATTGCGAAAAACAACCCATTAACCTCCAAATCCGAAACCTCCCCACTAACCACATTCTTCACCTTCAAACCCCCCAACGTCCGCTCCCCGTACGCCTCCGTCACAGTCGAGTTCCACACCACCTGTATCTTCGGGTTCGACATCGCCCTGCTCTGCATTATCTTCGACGCCCTAAACTCATCCCTCCGATGAATAATATAAACCTTCGACCCGTACTTGGTCAAGAAATTCGCCTCCTCCATCGCAGAATCCCCACCTCCAATAACCGCAAGCGGCTTATTCCTGAAAATAGGCGCCGCGCCATCGCACACCGCGCAGGCCGATATCCCTCGGTTCCAAAACGTCTCCGACCCCACAAACGGCAAACGCTTCGCCACCGCCCCCGTGGCGACGATCACGGAGTCAGCCAAAACCATTTTCGAGTCGGCGAATATCTTGAACGGTGTCGAGGAGAAGTCGACCTTCGTTACGGTCTCCGTAAAGATCTGCGTGCCGAAGCGGACCGACTGGGCGCGGCAGTTGTCCATGAGCTCGATTCCGGCGATGCCTTGAGGGAACCCCGGGAAGTTTTCGACCTCGGAGGTTGTCGTGAGCTGGCCGCCGGGGGCGATGTCGTTGGCCATCCAGCCCTCGAAGAGGAGGGGTTTGAGCTCGGCGCGGGCGGCGTAGATGGCGGCGGTGTGGGCGGCGGGGCCGCTGCCGACGATGCAGAGGCGGGTCTTGAGGGTTTGGATGTCGGAGTCCATGGCGGCGGAGGGTTTTGCGGCGGCGGTGGTGGTGGAGAGGGTGGCGATGGGGATCAGGTTGCGGGTGGCTTTTTTGAGAGCGTTTAAGAGCTTCGGGAAGCAATTGTTGTAGTAGGTCATTTGCTCATATGAGTCTTATGTTAAATTAATGTAGACTGAGTCACTATTGTTGTTGATTTGAATTGGGTCGCAAAAATGGAACCGAATGTGAATAGTCCTTAAAAATTTTAGAATTTGAAAGGTTATAACTTATAATACGTCATTTTTAAAGAAAAAATTGCAGCAAACCCCCTAATCTACTGAGTCGGTTCATCCCGCTCTCTAAAAATTTTCTTGTGGTTTCGTAAAATTCCATCTAAAATTACTTTGTAGTGTCGTAAAAGGTAGATCCCATAAAACCCCCCCAACGCATACCCACGTTTACAATTTGCCACCTATCTGTTGTTTTCTACAATTAACCCCCTAACCTATTAAAAATGAACTACCCCTGAACCAAATCTAACCATTGGACTTGGTCATATTTCTGTAATTCTGTCCGTCGAATTTGGCTTCAGGGGGCAGTTCGCACATTTTTCAAGAGGTTGAGGGGTTAAATGTGAAAATAAATAGATTAGGTGGCAACTTGTAAAAAGGGGTATATGTTAGGGGATTTCATGCATTTTACACTTTCATAAAAGAGGATTTTTTGTAGACTTTTTTTAAAATCATAAAGAGGTTCTAGAAAATTAGCATAACATTGGGGGGTTTCTTGTAAGATTTCGAAAATATTGAGGAGTTTTAGGGGGATATAAAACCCAGAGGGAAATGTTGCTCAATAATTCAAGGGAGAAATTGCACAAAAGTCAATAGATTAGACATGTCGCAAAGTCGGTACTTTAGTAGGTGAAGTGTAAATGACTCCATAGGTTAGGGGATTTACTACAATAAGCCATTTTAGAAACTATAGGGAAGTCATTGGTCATGATCTATGATGTACGGATTCATGGATACGGGTGCGTCGAGGATACGACTGATATTAATATTTATATCAAATATAGATATAAAAACAAATCTTAAATTGAAAATTAAACTCTAAAACTTTAAAAATTTAACAAAGTTTGAAGGTCAAAATAATGAAAGATTTTAAACAATCGAGTGTTCTTGGTTTGAAGATAGAAGTCTTTAGTTATCATTCTTTTCTTGAGAGGAAGTCCGAAGAGAAACTTTCTACTCTTCTGCCAAACAAATGTAATATAAACTTATGGTTTATGCTTATAAGTCAATAACTAGTTAAATTCACGCCATGGTTGCAATTTGCAATGCCGACAATAATAGTCAGTTCTTTTACAAAGTTTTGAACGTTATTCATTAATAAAAGGGATAATTGCAGAAAAATCCAATCTATGAGAGCATTTGCAATGTGCCCGCCCTCGAACCTATGAGAATGTGTGATTGCAGAAGAACCCAATCTATGAGAGCATTTGCGATCTGCTTCCTGAACTATTGAGTAACCTTTCACTTTGTGATGATATTCCTCCAAAACTTCCCAATAGTTTCGAAATCGTGCACGTATCCTCCTTGTGGTTTGTTTAGTTATATAACACCCCACTGTGGTTCCATAAAACTCTCTCTAAACCCCTTTGTGGTATCATAAAATGGATATTTTGTGCAAAGTTATGAAACTAACGTGAGTATTATACAATTAACAAACCGTAGGGGGTCCCCTAGATGTCAAAACCATTATAGAGTTTTGGAGGGATATCAACACAAAATGAACAGTTGCTCAATAGTTTGGGGGCAAATCGCACAAAAATCAACAGGTTGGAGGCATATCACACATTTTTATAGGTTAGGGGGCACAATGCAAAACCATCCATAGATTGGTGGGTTTACCGTAATTTCCCCTTAATAAAATATATAATTATGTTTAGAGGCTAAAAAACATAAAAACTATAAAACCGATAAAACAGTAACTTTAACAATTTCAATATAAATTCGCAACCTACCAAATTAAGCACGAAATATGAACATAAATGTGAAATAAAGACTTGGACGGCACTTCCTTAGCCGCGTGACACAAGAGATATTGGACCATTTCCGTAAAGATTGAATTTTTCGTAAAAGGTTGTCACTTATTTGTTCCACTCACGTACGTACTACGTAGTTGCCTTTTTCTTTTTATAATTCGTACGTAGTTACAATTTACAAAATACCCATTATTATTATTATTATTATTTATTATTATTATTCCACCTCAACCTTTATTATGTATGTATCTTTGACCTGTTAAAACCCACCTCTCAAAAAAAAATTCCTCCCCTTTGACCCGTAATCCCCATGACGCCATTACCAAAAGAATCATTCAACCATTATTCAATATATATTCCTTATAAGTCAGTTTTTAAAAAAAATTAATCAACATACCTTCGTGACATATTGGATATGCAGGCTAAATTTCTTTTCACCTTTCTTGATGCATGGGCGTTCTTGTTTTCAATCACAGGCATCCCAAATTTCATTCGTTAAATTTTACGTCTTGCATGATCATCAGTTTGGACGACAATGAGGTCCAAAATGATTGACGTGCGTCCATTCTTGCGCTTCTCAACAATCTCTATCGCCGTATATTTCACCCGCCTCCTCAGGAAAACGCCGGCATGTATGGCTTTATTAGCCGCACCGCCAACCAAGTCGTTGTCTCCTCGTTGCAATGGCCAACGACGTGACGACCTGTCCAAATTGAGGATTCACAATGTATTTGCAAAGGGCGGCGCTGGTGTTGATTTCTCTCCTATAATAAAGAAACGAGCCGATGAATTCAAGCCAACGAGGAAGAGGCCTTCGAGGCTTATCGTGCCGACTTGTTTCGCAGGCCTGGATTTGTTTGGAAATGTTCAAAAAAAGTTGGATTGCATGAAAGATTTTGAGGCGATTAAGGGCAGAGATTTCGTCTTGGCCAACAGGAAGGGTAGGCGAGAGGTCATGGAAGATAGGCATGCAGCTATTCTTGATATATCAGGCGATCCGAAACAAGTATGTGTTCGGAAAAACTATTTGTTTAAGAAGTTGGTTTTATTATTTTTGGTGAATTTGTTGGTTTGTATAAGTTTTTATTTTAGTTTTATAAATACCTTTTTGGGAACAAAAGCATGTTTAAAAGTTATGATGCTTTAGCAAGTTTTGACAAGAAACATTTCTTTGGTTCTTCTTAGAAAATGTTATTTACTTAGGAAAGTTAATGTCATAATGCATTGAGGAAGAACTCATATAGTAGTTAGCATATAATGCGTTGCATATTATGATTTTTAATATCTTTCAAATACTATACATACCGGGAGAAATTCCAAAAATACCATGAAAGTTGAACTCCTCAAAGTAATTAAGCTATTTCGATCCTCTTAATCTCTTTGTTCATTTTTTGGATATAAGTATGTAAAGTTGGCAATTAGTTTCTCATTAGAACACATTTTCCCAATGCAACAGGCGTTTTTTGTAGTGATTGATGGCCATGGAGGTCATGCGGCGGCTGATTACGTAGCCGAAAATCTTGGAAAAAATATACTGAATGAGCTGAAAAGAGCAGGAAAGACAGGGAACCAGATAGAAGCAGCGTTACGGGGAGGCTACTCTATCACGGACAAACAGTTCCTTGCTCAGGTAATCAGAAAACATACGAGGCACAACCTCTTTAGTAATTCAACTTCACTTTCCTACAAAACACCTCAGGCTAATTTGACTCTTAAACTTGCCTGCTCAGTTTTTTTTCATTGAGATAATGTTGGGGCTTGCCTTTTCGATATGAAACTCCTTTGTTTACTGGCTATTTCATAGCCCCTTATAATTTTATTAAGGGGTATTGTGTATATATGTTAGCCACTATGCACTATTATAGCATAATAGTATGACATAATATGTCAAGGTTGAATTTTATAGGAGTTATCAAACACTTCTTTAATCAGGAAAGTGACATATTATGGTTAGAATGAATCATTATATGCTTATTGAACAACCTTAGGTCATGAATGCTTGATTATAAAATCTACATTAAATTTTGTGAAACATTTGAGTATTGTGCAGGATTTAAATGGTGGAGCTTGTGCATCAGGCGTGCTGTTGAAGGATGGAAAACTACATGCAGCAAACGTAGGCGACTGCAAAGTTGTTTTGAGTAAGAATGGGGAAGCCATTGCACTGACAAACGACCATCGCCTCAATAGAGAAGATGAGCGTGTCCGTGTAGAGAATTCGGTAAGTTCTCCATTAGTATGACTAGTTACTCATATTACTTTCTGACTTCAGAACTTTAGAGTCGAGTTTGAGATAACTCTGTACCGTTAATGTATTCATCATCAGGGTGGCTTTTTGCATTGTCATAACGGAACTTGGAGGGTGAATGGATCACTTGCTGTTTCAAGGGCATTTGGGAATCTCCATTTGAAAGATTGGATAATTTGTGAGCCAGAGATTGTGACCATCCCCTTAACACCAGATTGTGAGTTTGTGATTGTGGCTTCAGATGGACTATGGGACATGGTATGATTTCTCTGACCATTTCTAATATGTATATTAGACTTGTTATATGTGCAAAATAACTTACATTTTATTTTTCTTGATGAATTGAACAGGTCAGTGACCAGGAGGCCGTTGATATGGTTAAAACCGAGAGAAATTTATTGGAGTCTTGCAGGAAACTCATCGACATGTCTTCGAGCAGAGGGAATCGAGACGATATAACGGTTATGATGATCAATCTCCAGAATTTTAAGATCAGCATTGCATAGTCAATTGCAAGTTTGTCTCACACTAGTAGGTTAAATTCAAAAGCGGCTTAAGTAATTTCTTCACCAGTTCAATGTATATAACATACATGGAGGGAAGCATAATTGGTGATGAGTAGAGAATATGATCAAATATTTTGCTATATGGTTAGCAACTATATTCGTGTTTTATTAGTTCATATTTTGAGATTATGATTTTATTAATATTACACATTATTATTTTAGTTAGGCAGTTGGTACTTTCTTAAGTTTCTTAATACCTGGAGTACTTAGTTCTTTTTTTTGCAAGCTTTTATGACTATTTCCACTCGACATTAATCTGATTGTGGATCTTAAGTATATCATATGATGAGTACTTGTGAGAACTTCTTGAAAGTGTTATGTATATATTTCGGATAGTGAAAGAGCAATTTGGATATTCTAAAAAGATTTTACACAATAAAATTTATTAGGTTCAATTGTAAATGAGCAATAATAGAGTTGTTTTATATTTCTAGTTTATTTTGTTAGATGTAATAGTTCTTAGTAGAGTTCTTTTAGATTTGTAGTTTATTTAGTGAGATCATAGACGTGATAGTATTGAAGTGCTTGAAATAAACTAATCTGGGTAATGCTTAATTCCCTGGAAAAGTAGCAATGAAAATTCATTTAAACAACTATATGGATGCATGCATCTTAAAAAGCACCAAAGTTAAAGAGATTTTTGGCCAAAACAGAATTAAACTTCAAGACCAAAGTAGCTCAATCATAGTAATATGTATCCTAACCTAAATGTTATTAGAACTCCCCATTGAGGAGTAAGATTACATATTAGTTAATTGAACCATCTTCCACTTCCAGCCCTGTCACTTTTGGTTTTCCAAAAGGAAGATAAAAAACATCCTTACTTAAGGCCCGTGCATCTTATGTTCAAGAGCGGTCATTTGTCGAGATTGTTGGCTGATAATCGAGTTCGTTGATGGACTTTCAGACAAAACAATTTCGTAACCATCTGAATATGATTCCATACCATCGGCCAAGATTTGCCAGACCAAGCCGCCTCCAATGCCTCCACTTCGCGCGAAACTGTAAATGTTGGTATAAATAGCATTTAGAAATGAGTCTCGTTCGGTTATACTAAACCCTGGATCTTTACTTGATTTTCCAAATTCACTGAAAATCATTGGTTTCTTCAAAAGGGTCCTCGAATCCGTCCAGTGACTTGTTATCCACCTTTGCATGAATGTCATTTGTGCATCATCACTCTGCCCTGATAACCTGGCATGGATTGTAATTGGAATTATGGCCTTTTTTATGATATATACTTAATTTACTTTAGTAAGATAGTAAATTTAATTTACCATGCGTCGGGATATGCATGAATGGTTGTGAAATCAATCTCCCTGATAAGATTGTTGCTGATAAAATCTGTTCCAACTTGGTAACCTGGATTGTACTGTTTTCTATCTGGAATTGAGTCTCCATAGAATCCTTCCATGCCTACCTCTAACAGGTGTTTGTTGTCGATGGACTTTACGTAAGAAGCCATTTCTTGCACCCAAGCCTTTTGTATTCATTGATCGTAACAAAGGAATATCAAAATTAGAGAAATGAAGATCAAAAGCATAGGAAAGAATATAAAAGATCAGGATTTGCAAGGTCTCATTCTTACATTCACGGTGTTCCCTGAGTTGTCGGCTTGGCAACGAGGTTCGTTGATAAGTTCCCAAGCCATGACAGTTGGATCATCCTTATAAGCAACCTTAGTAATTGTGTTGATTCTAGTTAGCACTCTCTGCATTAAATCAAATACAAAACTTGTTAACTTCTCAGTTAAGAGAAACTAATTATTTTTCAATAATTGATCATTACAAAAGTTAATTGTAATGTTGTATATTGTACCTGGACATGATTCTTGTAGTATCCCTTTACAACTGCATTAGTGTAGAAATCATCATCACTGTTTATTTGCACCCCAGAGTTTTTAGCCCAATTCACATATTGAGGTCTGCCACCAAAATCTTGATAGTTATTGATCAAACTCAAAATCAGGTGAACATTGTACTTTGCTGCCTCCGAGACCACAAAATCAAGTGCCTGCAAATTAGCATCATTCAAGACCATTGATTACATTAGAATTATTGCTTGCATTTATAGAACTATATATAGTAATTTAAGATATAGCTACTAAATAAACAATCTTGTAATCATTGAATTATCGTCTCATTTGATAGCTTAAGTTTGTAGAGACGATTGACATTTATTAACCTGAAAGACGTTTTCATCATAGACACCGGGAGATGTCTGGAGAGCTTCATTGCCTCCATCATTAAATGCCCATGTTCGGCAAACGGTTAGTCCAATTGCTGAAGCCTCGCGGAGCACCTCAGAAACTTTGTACCTTTCACTTGGCTGTGAAGCAACGTTCATCATCCAGTAAGCATTAAATCCGGTGAAGAGAAACGGAGAGTTATCTAACACGAATTGCGTTCCTCTTGTTTGCACAAAGCCTGAAGAAGCTAAACAAGTCATTCTTGTCTCAAATGCCAAGGAGAAAAGCAAAATAAAACTGCTCATTAAATTTTTGAAAGAAGCCATTGTACTTCGAAAACTAAGGTTGTAAATCAAGAAAGAATTGAGTTAATATAATTGGTGGAGTTTTAGATGGTTATTTATAGTTGTTGCATGGACGTTGGTTTAAGTTAAACGGGATGGACGAGGCAGAAAAAGGGGGAATTGAATATTAATTTTTGATTTGTACCGAAAACATGGAAATTATTTAGCAGGAATCAAGCAAAGAATTGCATGTGACATTGTTGAGTAAATTTTAGAATGGTTTGGTTCGTTTATTTCAGTAGGAGAAAGAAGAAAAGAATGCATGCATGAGAGAGTATAGTAGGATTCAACTAAAATTCCTTAGATCTGCCCTAAAAGATGGTGGACAATTGAAATGAAAATATAGAAGTGCATGATGATTGCAATATCCATGTGGTTAGTTCCTTCACATTCATTTATATATGTACATATATATGTTTCATCAGCATCCGTGAGTAATCTTGAGAGAAACAAAGATCTGAATAAAAAAGTTTTCGTGCATATCTAATTATAACAAGCACTTGCTTAAAATTCCTTTTATGTAATTATTGCTAAAAGATATTCCTCGTGATATGCACTCATGCAAATCCAAAATCTTTCCCCATATAAGACTTGCTTATGTATATATGTAATGTTTGTGACTTAAATTTAAATTTAGTTAGTAACAATTAAACCTGTAGTGCAACACAATCTTTAATTAATCGAGATATAATGAACCAAAAGTTGTTACTATTCTTAAGAAGTTTCTTAACTATGATCATAAAACAGTACTATATAATGGTATTTCATAGTAAAGGTTAAAATTATGCAATTACATGGACACTTCAATAAACTTTAATATGGAAGGCAATTGGGGATTAATTTAAATGTTAGTTATCTTCAGCTAACAACTTCAATCTTTTATATATTTTTAACATAAAACCTTAATAGTTCTCACGTACGTATAATAGTCAATTGACATGATCTGGTTTTACTTGTAGGGGTTGAGTACCCCTTGTACTCATTTGTTTTAATACATCTTCTTTGTCTTACCAAAAAAAAAGTTCAAATAAACCTCAATTCAGGCACTGTATTTTGTGAAATATAAAAATTATATGAAGAATTAGTGTAAGCAAAATGGTTATGATGAACAACAAGCTAAACCCCGGATATGCATGGAAGTGAGACAAAAAACTATAAAAGGTTGATGTCTGGTCACCAAGATAAGATCAAACATTATATGTTACGCTTCAGATGCTTTATGTTTTGAAATGTTGTATACGTACGTAGTTTTATATTGAGGCCCATGATTTTCTCTGAAATTGATTGTTGTATGTTCCATGTCTATCCATCACATATGACTGCATATATGCTTAACTATATGGTATATATTCAATATTGTTATCGGTAGGATTTTTTTTCTTTTCTTTCTACGAGTATCAATAGTTTTTTTTTTTTTTTTTTTTTTTTTTTTTTTTTTTTTTTTTTTTGATGAAACGAGTATCAATAGTTGTTCCCTACTTGACAATTTCTCCGAACATGACTCGAACCACTAGGTTTCACGTTGTTATCCGCATGGTCATCGAATTAAAGCTTCAGGAATTAGTGGTTGTTAACCTTATAAAAATAGTACTATAATATCCACCAAATTAAATAGTTTATGAATATTAAGAGCTCTTAATAAAGACGAGTATGGTCATGAATTTGATGACGCTGTTGGGGTTTTCTTTTTATGGTATATAACTATATATATATGCTTTAAGTTTTTTAAAGGACGGAGGATAAGCTGCTTATCATAAGCATACGACTGCCGGAATTCTGCATGCCGTTGCATCCATGTTACGCTAAAATGAGAATTAAGCAATTAACAATTGGAAAAGATCATCTATATATATATATATATATAGATTTACCGGATCTTACCTCTTTTAAAAGGAGTCAATAAAAAAATCAAGATATACACTAACATAAATAGAATTTTATAATTTTTATTTCTTTTTAGTTATTCTTTCTGAGTTTCTGCTAAATAGTTCAAATAGTATATATATATATATATATATATATATATATATATATATATATATATATATATATATATATATATATATCATGCAATGCACGTGAGCAGTTAATCCATATGATCTCATGCATATGGTTCTGCTCAACATGATTATATAATTTTATTCATTCAGTCTCAGAAGGGAATTAATATTAATCTATGAAGTGACACCAAATGCTTAACATGATTTACATAAACTTGACATCGAACGAAGAAAATTTCAGCAATATCTCTGCAGGCTGTGTATAGACATTAATTTATTTGACCTCTCCTGAGCTGATGAAAAGCCTGAAATATAGAATATAAATCCCTTTATATATGTTTTCTTGATCTCTACTTCATCAACATCTTCAAATGCCATCAATTAAATTAATTGAAGTGTGTATTATAAATAGAACTCTTGTGGTTTCACTTATAAATGAACCTTAATTAATTAGATTAAATAACGTCCTTACGTACATAGAATTCTAGTATCCAAAAATTTCAGAAGAATTAATACAATGTCAGTTCTCAAAATCAATTTCTCCTGAGACGCGCGAGATGTGCATAAGTAAGGATCGATATACCTGATCAAAGTAATTATTATGAAGTAAGAAGAAGCTTTCATATCTCTGTAAACTTTGTTCATTCATACCAAGAGTGTTCATTCATACCAAGAGTTTCTAATTAAATATCAGTGTATTGTTTTTCCAATATTCTCTGTAGACAATTTGCTCCATCTACGTTCTACTTCTTCCATTCGACTCGCTTGATCTTTATTTATTCTTATCATTAAACATATTGAATCCCATTATTTTTATGGATCATAGAGTAGTCTAAATGCATGACATATATTAATACACATTTTTTGAGGTAATCAGAATATTATTTTGAAATGAGCAGCCCGTCTATTAATTTTACAAAATTACAGCTGGCTAAATGGACTCCACTCTTTATGATAGCCTAAAGTTAAACAATTTGAAGATGCACCCTGCAATTATTAAGTACTATATAGAGTGTGCATTCATATATTTAAAGGTAATATTTTTTAAAACGTCAGACACATATTGATAGATAGCAAAGAAGAACAGAAGTTTCATTTTGATTTATTAGTACTAAACCATTACATCAATCAAGTTAAAGGCAAAAGTATGAAAGAATGGAACACTTTTACGTACACTACATATATCTTATAGCATTTTATTGTTAATCTTCTTCACGTGTCATGATCAATTAGTTCATGACTCCATCGACATGACCATGACGTCCACGGTTGACCAAATGTGAGAGCACGGTCATTGCATGAGATTGACTGGAAATAATCCCAGCCGTCGAAGGGTTTTGTGACAAGACGATTTCATAGCCATCGGAGTATGCCTCCATGCCTTGTGCCATAATCTGCCACACCAAACTTCCACTCATCGTACCTCCTGTTCTTGCAAAATTATATGTATCTCTGTACACACTGCTCATGTACGAGTCTCTCTCGTTCGAACTGAATCCAGGATCCTTGCTGGATATTCCGAATTCGGCAACTACAAGTGGTTTCTTCAGTATTGTTCTTGCGTCGTCCCAATGATTTGACATCCATCTCTCCATGAATTCCATTTGTTCTTCTTCACTTTTCCCAGATAACCTACATATGACAAATGTTTAATAATATGGTCACCAACGGTCTAAAGACTCTAAACTGAGAAAACGACCATTAGAAGGGTCGATAATTTGTTCACGTACTGTAAATCTTTTTGTTAGACTCAACACGTAAGATTCATCTTAGATAAGTATGTGGCTGGCAGTTGGATAACATAATGTACTGTTGCCTTTTCTAAAAATGTCAAGTTTGTACGAAAAATTTACAATTTGTTAATTCATATAAAATTTTTTGAGACATATGTGTTGCAAGTTTTGGGTGGATAATTAATTTTCATTTGTCAATGTACTAAAAGTGCCTAGATCGTCATATTAGCTAGCTAATTTAACAGATCGATAAGTTATAATTAATATAACAAGTCTCGAAAAATTTAATTGTTCTAAAATTATGACTCACCAAACATCAGGATAGGCGTGAATGGTGGCAAAATCAATCTCTCTAACTAGATTATTGCTAATATAATCTGTTCCAACTTGATAACCAGGATTCACTTGCTTCCTTTCGGGCATCGAGTCTCCATAAAATCCCTCCATCCCTACCTCGACCAAGTGCCTTTTGTCTAGAGATTTTACGAAACTAGCCATTTCTTGGACCCAACTCTGCATGTAGACGTTATTTTATTAAATTGATAAGTCCATATATATATACATATATATATATATATACATATATATATATATACATATATATATATATATATATATATATTAATTAATGAAAATATTACCTTAATTAAACTTTATAAAATGCAAAAAATAGACGACGTACGCTAATAGTTTGTCCAGAGTAGTCAATTTGGCATCGGGGCTCATTGATTAGTTCCCATGCCATGATTGTCGGGTCATCCCTATAAACAATTCCAGTTATGGTATTGTAACGTGTCACAACTCTCTGCATTATCATGAAGAAAATAAGGTTAATCATGAATACCATGCATGCAATATTGATATTGTTATGGTACCACTTTTACACGTTTGGTTAGTCTCTAATTAGAATTTGAAAGATGATCATATGCATGCACGTAAATTACGTATGACTAGACTACTTACGGTAACGTGGTTCTTGTAATAATCTTTGATGGTTGGATGTGTGTAGAAATCATCGTCACCGTTAATTTGTGCTCCTGCATTCCTAGCCCATTGAGCATACTGAGGTCTGCCCCCAAAATCATTGTAATTATTCACGAAGCTCAATATCAAACGAACCCCGTACTTTTTCGCTTCAGATATCACAAAATCCAATGCCTGAAAATTTTAAATTACGCGTGCAACAAATTAACCTCTTAATTATATTAAGTCCTTGAGAACATATGTACATTATACATGATATATTCATTGAATAACTATGTTTTAAAAGTTTAAAAGCATGATAATAATGCATGTAATTAATAATGAATAAGTTACTTGAAAGACTTGTTCATCATAGGTTCCAGGTGATATCTGTAGGGCACGATCACCCCCATCGCTAAAGGCCCAAGTTCTGCAAACACTAAGTCCAGCGGCGGAGGTTTCTCTGAATACGTCGGATACTTTATATCTTTCGTTGGGATCAGAAGCGACGTTCATCATCCAATAGGCATTGAAGCCATTGAAGAGAAACGGAGAACCATGGAGCACAAAATGAGAGCCTTGGGTCCTAACAAATGCTAAATCTCTTGGAGTTCTAGCTGCAAAGGCACCAAGAATAATATTATTCAAGAAAAGTACAACACCAAGTAACATCAAACTTTTGCCGCTAATAGAAGCCATATCTCTCTACTTTCTTTTTTTGTTGGAAGATTAATGATTATACAAGTGTTGTTGCAAGCTCTTCTTGTGCATGGGTATTTATAATTATTATGAGATAAAAGGTATTTGCTAAATTTAGAAAATCTAGCGGGAAAAGGGTCAGATTTCGGGTGGAGTGAACGTTAGGGGATTATGGGAGGGGCAGATTAAAAGGTTTTGAAAAAAGAAAAAAATAAAAGTTTTTAGGGTTCTTGCATGTAATGTTGAGTGAACGGAATCATGATGGGAATATTAAAAGAAAGAGTTGCTAAATATAGATACGTGTATTAATATCCATGTGGGTAGTTTTATCATTCACGAAAAATTCACAAACAATAAGATACTCAATATATTTAAAACACTCAACCATGTGCTCGGGAATTCTTTATGGAAAGTTAAGCTAAAATGATGATGTGATGATTCTTTTGGGATTGAGAAATGCAAAGAAGAAAAGCAAGCGTTTGGGCCATACTATGATTACCCAAGTTTCTTAGCTAGGTAAGTTTGCTAGTCTCTATAACTAATTTTAAGATGTGTTTGCTTAGATACTGTATGATTATGTTTTGTTAGGACTTTAATTTTATTAGAATTTTAATACTGTTTGGATTTTATATCTATTAGATTTTGATTTCTTTTGAATTTAAGTCCATGTAGGATTCTGAATCCTACTTTAATTTAGGTAATTATTTGTGAGAACTATATTCAGTTATTTTTGTTTTATTATTTATTTTATGTTTTAGAAATCTATTGCTCAATTCTTTATGAAAATCGAAGCTTTAATTGAATCTCTTTGTGAATTCCAGTTCCCTTTTATTGATCATATATACGTTTGTGCATGATATCTTTCCATTCTGCGTTGATACCAGTTGGATGTTTGATGATGACTAACAATATAATACGATGGTGTGAAAGCTCAATTTTCTAGCTCAAGTGTCTCTACGAAGCGTACTTCGAATGGGATAAAATCTCTTTTTAGGTGTTGGTGTGGTGTGAATTTCCTGGTGATTCTGTCTGTGCAACTGTGGTATATGTAGGTCACGAGTTAGTGTACGTGTCCAATCTTCAATGCGAAGTATGTGTCTTGCCCGACACTCGTTGATTAAATGGTCAATTAAGGGCTTTGTAAATGCGTTGTCCGTCGAAGGTGATTATGACTTAATTATGAGCAACATGCATCGAGGGTCACCTAATATCGAACGTTATTGCCTGGTTGTTCGTCGTGAGAGAAAACACTAATTCCGAGACTATGGCCCTTCTTAAAGACACGTTGCCTAGTCGTCTAAGTAACATAGTTAACTCTGCCTTCAATTCATCTTGTCATTCCATATGGATCGTTAGGGCCCACGATGACTTTGCTTTATCCCTTCGATGTGTACCCTTCGTATCTTGGGTCGTACTTAAGGAATATGGTTATCATATGTCAATATATTTCAGGAAAAGAATCACTATAATTGTGTATATATAGAGAGAATAAATAAAGTCTAGGCCCACGTCTATTAGGCCCAACCTATTTCACATCTAGAAAGGAAAACAACCAATTTTATATCGGTCCAGCCCAGTTGCTTCACTCCTCTTTTGTTTCTCTCTCACACACAAACACGCACTCACCGCCGGCGAAAGGAGTGAGAAAACTAGGGTTTTCACGCCGGAAAATCATCATCATCATCATCATCCGAACAAGATGAGGCCGATACTGATGAAAGGCCACGAGAGGCCACTCACATTCCTCAAATACAACAGAGACGGCGATCTCCTCTTCTCCTGCGCCAAGGATCACAATCCCACCGTTTGGTTCGCCGATAACGGCGAGCGCCTCGGCACTTATCGCGGTCACAACGGCGCCGTTTGGTCCTGCGACGTCTCACGTAAATCAATTATCGCTATGTATTTGCATTTACGACGCTCAATTGAAGCTTAATTATATGTATTTGTTGAGGTGATTGTAAAATTGAAGCTCGATTGTTGTGTTTTTGTGTAGGCGATTCGTCGACGCTTTTGACCGGAAGTGCCGATCAGACCGCGAAGCTGTGGGACGTGAGAACTGGAGCTCAGTATTTCACGTTCAATTTTGAATCGCCAGCTAGGTCTGTTGAGTTTGCTGTTGGTGACAAGCTTGCTGTTATCACTACGGATCCTTTTATGGGGTTCACATCGGCTATTCATGTTAAGCTCATTGCTGCTGATCCAGATGATCGTGAGTGTGTTCAATAGTTCTGTATGTGTGTTTTTTTGAAGAATGTTTGAAATTGGTGCCCTAATTCTTCAGAAACATGAAATTGATCACAATCGTGAAAGCGGTGTTTCAGCTTTTGCTTCACAGAGATGAGATACGCTGTAGTTCGATTATTGGTTGACCAAATGCATGGTGATGAATGTGGTTGAACGATTTGTGTTTGTAATGTAGCATTGGTGTTCTGAACCAAATTGGTGTGGCATGCTGTTTGATGATCACAATTTTAACGTTGGTGCACTTAAACGATGCTATACTACTATTTCATTATCTGATGTCTTGAATTGTTTTTTGTGTTAATTGCAGAGACTGGTGAATCGGTTCTCGTTCTCAAGGGGCCTCAGGGAAGAATTAACCGAGCAGTTTGGGGACCTCTCAACAGGACAATTATCAGTTGTGGCGAAGATTCAGTTGTTCGTATCTGGGATTCTGAGGTTTGTATATCTATTAGAGTATTTATAGTTTGAGTCTTGCTGTCTATGATTACTGCGTAAAAGAATTATATAAGAGAGACTTTCGCCTTTTGAATTTGGTGAAATGCTTATTGTTTCTGTGGTTTGATTGTTTTCTTTTTCTTTCTTTGTTTTCTCTCATCACAGACGGGGAAATTACTCCAAGAGTCTGACAAGGAGGATGGCCACAAAAAACCTATTACATCGCTTTCGAAGTCGACAGATGGCTCACATTTTCTAACCGGATCCCTGGATAAATCTGCCAAGGTAGTGCCTTTTCTTTTTACTTTCTCTTTTTAATGATTTTATCACTTAGCCAATTTTCAGCTACTGATTTCTCTCATTGAACCAGCTTTGGGATATAAGAACATTGAAGCTTATCAAGACCTATGGGACAGAACGGCCCGTCAATGCAGTTACAATGTCTCCTCTTCTCAATCATGTAAGTTGCGAAATAACTAATGCAACAAAATGTAGTTAAAAGAATAGTTCACTTTATATTATCCTGCCTAGTTTTCATTCATGAGGAGTCCTCAGATATTGTAGTTGCCATTACCTTCCTTCAGGTATTGCTTGATTTGAGTGGTTGGGTTTTGTGCCCGTTCTATGACCACTTCTATGTTCTGAATTTGATTACATTGATTGGTTTTACTTAGTTAAATAATATATTGATTATAAAAAAAAAAATCTATAATATTTTTGAACTCTAGTAAATTTCATGAATTTGCTACAATATTAATGCTTGGCAGTTGGCTCCTAGGTGCTAAGTTTTCAGTAGCAACTGGTTTTTCCAGATC
This sequence comes from Misopates orontium, assembly GCA_946800315.1. Classification (NCBI taxonomy): domain Eukaryota; kingdom Viridiplantae; phylum Streptophyta; class Magnoliopsida; order Lamiales; family Plantaginaceae; genus Misopates; species Misopates orontium. The sequence continues at coordinate 43,487,655 of OX326948.1, read as the reverse complement.
TCTTGTTACTTTGATTTCCGTAGACAGTTCATGCCCTCCTATTCTAATTTTGGGGCTTCCACGCCATTGGCAGGTGGTTCTCGGTGGTGGTCAGGATGCATCAGCTGTTACCACCACTGATCATCGTGCTGGGAAGTTTGAGGCCAAATTTTATGATAAGGTAAGCTCTTTATTTTAGTTGTTTTGGGTAATATGGAGATGCAAGGATGTTAAGAATCAAACAAATTTATTTTGCTCTCATTTTTGTGTAATTAGATCCTCACAGAAGAGATAGGAGGCGTTAAGGGGCACTTTGGACCAATTAATGCATTGGCATTTAATCCTGATGGAAAGAGGTACGAGTTTTTCCTCGTGTATTTCATCTCGTTTGTGCCCTACACTACTATGAATACAATGCTTAGGTTTTGCCGTTTGCATATTTTCTCATTGATTAACATTAGTGCTGTTCTGCAGCCCACCACGAGTTAGAAAGTAAGCATGTGGATCTTAACATTTGCTGATGAATCTGGCATTTATACCTATGGGAATATGGTTGTGAATGAGGGGTTTTTAAATTAGTTACGTCGCTCGTTTTCTTTAAGATTAGGTTTATGCTATCTGTTAATATTTGTAATCTTAACAACAGCTTGTGCATCTAAGTTAACAAAGTTTTGCATCAGAATGGATTGTTTTGCATTATAATGGATTCCGTATAAGTTATTCATCCTGAATTCAATATTCATAGTATTTTCCTATGATTTTTGGATGCGCATATGAATATAACTTACTGGTGAAGTGTGTCCCTGACAGAGTCTCTTTATCTATCTCTACTATTTATTATCATCGTTTATCTCAGACCTCTCACCCTCATTTTATTTGCAGTTTCTCAAGTGGAGGCGAAGATGGATATGTGAGACTGCACCATTTTGATCAAGATTACTTCAATATCAAGCTTTAGATATGAAGCATCCGGGTTGTTACCTTCGGCTTCTTTTATGTAACGTAGTAGAATTTTGGCTGATTTGGGTTCTGGTAATTTTATTGGAAGCACACTATACCAGAATACCACCACATTTTGTGAGTTATTTTACTAGAGTTGACATGATACGGGATATAGATCATCATTTATATAATTTTCATGTTGACGCTGAGATAAAGTTCGACTTACCATTTATCATTATTCTATCAATGCTCTTTATTCTATGCAAGTAGAGTTGTATTGTGTCTGTTCCGAGTTATTTCTCTCGGAGATCAGCTGTAGACTCTCTAATTATACTAATTACACAGAGTTGAGCTGATAGTTTTAACTAATAATTACATTTACACCCGTGAATTTTGGTGCAACTACGAAAACTCGTGTTTTTTTGAAAACGTTAGGATTGAAACTTCAAGAACATTTCGAATTGGGGGGTTTATCTGTAATATTTATTAAACTCCTAAGTCGACATTCCTTTGAAACTTAATGGACATGCTAAACCAACGGTCTTATCTGTAATATTATCTAAAATTCAAGTTAGGATTGTTGTAATATTTCAACTCTAAATGAGGTTTAAATGCGCAAGCCGCAGGAGGTGTTCACATAATTATTCAGATAGAGGAAAGTACTTTTGTAATTTGACCATATTAACAGCAGCCTGAATGCAATTATTTCTATCTTATTCAATATTTAATCAAACAGTTGTAAATGAATCGATATTTCAATTTCTTCACCAATAGTCATTACAAGAGCAAGCTCCTTCTTTAAAGTGGTGAAACCGATTAGCATCTCTTACAACAATTTCCTTCCTCACAAGCTTAGACACTAGCCTAATAAAGTTATGACAATCCAAACAGATGCGTATGTTCTTGATTATCTTTATGGCATAACCATTTTCACTAGAGTTATTAGCATTCATCAAAGAGAAAACCAATGCCAACTTCTCACTGTGGAGATAAAGTTGCTCTTCTTTATGCTCTTCTTCTACATCTTGCAACACCAAACTCGTCTCAGGAACATACCCCAGTTTCTTCACTTCTCCCAATATCTCCTCCAATTTAGTACGTATCGCTTCTATCTGCTGGTGTCTCCGCCCCCCGGAAGCAAACTCGTGCACCCTATGGCCAACTTCTGTCCAGCTCAAACCTGGTTCTTTTCTAACTCCAACTCTGTTCATCTTCTTCCGTAAAAGGCCTCCTTCATGGAAATTGCTGGACGAGCAATAAATATTTGAGATCAAAACATATCCAAGTGAATTTTCTGGATCCAGTTCCTTTAACTTTGATGATGCTAAGTCGGCGAGCTCTGTGTCTCCATGTTTCCGGCATGCTCCAAGCAAGGCACTCCAAACAACGTAATCCGGTTCCATAGGCATTTTCCTAATGATATTTTCAGCCTCTGCAAGTTTCCCAGCACGTCCTAAAATATCGACCATACAAGCATAGTGATCGAGTTGAGGAACGATTCCATGTTTCTTGTACATGGTATGGAATATCTCGGTTCCTTTGTTTACCAATCCAGCATGACTGCAACATGAGAGCAAGGCAACAAATGTTGTCTCATCTGGCGACAAATCCATATGCTCGAAGAAACTCAATGCCGCTTCAGCCTTCCCATGCAGGGAATAAGCCTTCAACATCGAATTCCAAGAAACGATATCCCTCAAAGCCATTTCGTTGAAGACTTGCTTGGCTTTATCTATAGAGCCGCATCTAGCATAAGCATGGATCAAAGCATTCTCAATCACTAGAACATCCACAAAACCTGCTATAAGAACTTGAGAATGCACAGATGAGGCGTGTCTCTCTGTCACAAGGTTTGCGCAAGCTTTCAGTAACACCGAAAACACATAACAATCAGGAAATATATCTTCCCTACGCATCTGATTGAAAAAGAACAGAGCTCGTTCAGGTTTCCTCTCGGAAAACGCAGTCATGATGCTTGTCCAAAGAACTACATCCCTACGCACACTCGTCATCTCCAAGAACAACTTGTGAAGATCACCAGCCTCACCTCCAAGACTAGAATAAGCTTTGATCAGCGCAGTAGCAACTCCTACATCCTTATCAAAACACGTTTTAACCGCAACAGAATGCAATTGCAAACACCACCTGAACTCGATAACCCTATCATCACCTGGTTTATGTTCACACAAGGAAGAAACCAAGGACAGAATCGTGGTACGATCAAACCTGACCCCATCCTGACACATTCTCCTAAACAAATCCATAGCCTTATCTCCTCCTCCATGCATCCCGAGCCCCTTCACCATCGAATTATACGTAACAACATTGTGGAAATCCGTAGCATCATTAAATACGCTCCAAGCCTCGACACCACTGCCATCGCGACTGTTCCTCCAGTACATGGCTATGAGAGCATTAGCTACATATATCCAACCATCAAATCCCGTTTTCAGAGCAAGCGCATGCACCTGCCCACCATGCGAGTAATCGCACGTGGATAAAAGGCTGGCGTACGCATAGTCGTTCGGTCTGTAGTGAGACAACATTTGAGAAAATAGGCGGAAGCAGTCACGAGTTTTTCCGTGCAGAGCATAACCGGAGATGAGAGCTGTCCAAGAAACGATATTTGTGTGAGGCATTTCGGTGAAAAGATGGCGAGCGCGGTCTAGCTGTCCCGATTTCGCGTACGCATTGATCAGATGGTTGGCGGCGTACACGTCTAGTGGTGGTGGCGTTTCGAAGTAGATGTATCGGCGAAAACTAAGCATGCTGCCATTCAACATGACAGATTTTATGGTGACGCCAATTTTCATGGTGTTAATTTGCACATTTAACTGTCCTGAAGAGACATGATCATGGGACAATTAGCAGATTCTGATGTAATAAATCAACTGTCTCTATCACTGTTGTAAACTCAAGATTCTGTTGTAATATAGCATATGCTGATATGTGTTGTATCGAGGCACTTTTATATATATGATGACAGCTCTAGTATTTTTGACGAATCTTATTTCAGCTCATTTAGAGAAGAATTTTGAGCTGACATATAAACCGTGAGTAGTAAAAAACAATATATATATATATATATATTAAATACCATTTTTGAATTTTTTTTTATACCGGTAAGCCATTGTGGAAGAGATTTTTCAAGTAATCGCAACTTTTGTTAATTCTCAGGAATATAACTACGTGATATAGTTAAAAAGGTCCTGAAAATAAAAAAAAAAATAGTTGGACAAAATTAGGCCTAGAGGAAAACAACATAATTTTTAACTCGATTATCTCTTTTGGCCCATATCAAATCGAATGTCTCCGAGTGTCCTGAGTTTAGTTCAGGGGTAGGAGATCGTTCAGGCCCAAAAGCGGATGTTTAAGGCAGCTGCGCAGTACTACAATTTTATGTTACTTTATTTTGGGGATTTTCCTATTTTTCTTGTTCTATTTATTTCTTTGATTCCTATTACGGTTTCTTTTGGCACTACAAATACTATGTATCTTGTTATTATTCGTTGACTTTGATATTGAATTAAAAAAAAAAAAAAAAAAACCAATGCAATTTCTTTTGTTTTTTTCCATTGAGCAAATTCCAATTTTCTTTCTTTGAGAACACGTTTGTGTGTCGATTCCACGTTTTCGTTCTTCTTCACTACATGTGACGAATGTTTATATATAGATTTGAATAGATTATGATTGACCCACAGTATACCTCAAACAAATCTAAATTTAGGAACTAGTTTTCCAATTTAAGGGGAGAACTATACGAGAACCATGAGGTATGAAATAATTAAAGGAACAACCCCTCATGTTTGAGAGATTATTCAAACACCGCTTGTGATTAGCTCACGTTTGAAATCTGTTAAATTTTACGAAAGTACGTTAATCAATAATAACCCTCATTTGTTGTGTATAATATATGAAAAAAAATTAAATTATACTGACAACAAAAATTCAATTATTATGTTAAAAAAACATGAAAAATAAAAAACATTTTCGAAAAGTATAGTAAATTATTTGCCACAATTTTTTTTATTTTTTTCTGTTAAGACTGAAAGTCGTAGCATAGTCTGGTGCAATTAAGTAAAACTACAAGAGGTATTTGCGTAATGAGACAGATACTCGAAAGATGTTCGTATAATTCTTCAAATATGAGGGGCAATTAATTCCTACCGTGTTTGTGTAATTATCTTTTAATTAAATCAAAAATTAAGAAAACCAAGAAGAGCCCACAAGCGTTTCGCATAAATGAAGTTATAACAGATTCATACACTTCTCTTTTTTTTTTTTTTAACGAATTGAAACAATTAGAATGCAATCTTGCTCCTTACTGGGATGTTATCATATGCGATACTTTAAATTTGTATTTCTCTCTCTACCTTCTGTTCATTAGAATTTAGGCTTGTTAATCTCAAATTAAACATGAAACACCTTAAAAGAAGATTGCAAGTTTAAGCACCATTATGTATCCCTTCATATCCACAAAACAGTTGCATAAATTGGAGCCTTTGCTGCAAAATGCAGTTCAGATTACGAATTCTAAGACAGTGAGTGACTTTGTCATTTTGGCAACTTTACTAGAGTTGGTCTCTAGCATCACAGAAAGTTTACAGGCTCACCAACTGGAGCCTGATGAAGCTATAATTCACAACTACGACGGGAACACAAATACATCTCGAGAGGACTTCTTGTTTACATCAACTGGAAATCATTTACAACATAAGGAAGGTATCACACATTCACCAGAACCAAATTCAAAAGACCGATTTGAGTATCAGCGGCTCAGCCTGATCCAGTACAAGATACAAGTGGCTGAGCTTCCAACCTCAACCTAGACCAAGGAAAAGGAACACATTCTTATTTAAATCAAATCCAGAGTAAACCTTGAAACCAGTTGTTGCAAACATAAGATGATTTGTATGGAAAAAACAAAGTGAATGATAATGTTCAAGCAAATCTTCAACGTGCCACGTTCATCCATTTTCCTTAAGTTTACAGCAATAACAATGATAGAAACTCAACAACCATAAATCTCCAGTTTACCATTATCCAGGAGATAAAGATTCCACTAGGACCCAAAATGAAGAATAAAATCCAATCAACAAATTGCAAAATAAGAAAGAACAGGGACAACGAAAAGGTGGAAGATGCTATAAGTTACTGCAAGAACTGCATGGATAAACATAATTGAGTAATAGTGGCACATACTGGAACTTAATAAACTGCCACAACAAACATGTAAGTTTACACACTTGAGATGCTTTTATAAATATCACAACAACACCGAACAAGATGAATAAATCCTGGTCTAGAAGCCATAATTATGATTTGACATATATGGAAGCATTAAACGTTACAGCAAAATTAACTACAACAGGAAATACATTAGAGCCACTAATCGAGCACATAAGGCAAGGATAAACTAACATAGCTAACTACCCTATGGTATGATAACTATGTCCAAGTGCAGCACCACTTGGTATAAGATGATTTAAACTGCTGGAGTTGGTCTCTACCCAGTCCACGGAAAATTCAGTATGAATAATTGTAATTCATTGAACTATGCATGTCATAGCGTCCCGACTTAACGCGACTAACACTATCCAATGCTGTCCCAAATACTCTTCGACTATAATCGTAATTGGTGCTCTCATAGCGTGATCTATATCCATTAGGTTGATGCATAGGACTATCAGATTGAACTGGCACTGAGTAAAAAATATATTGTCAAACCAAGACATTGCTTTCAAGAATATCGAAGAAACCAAAAAAAAAAAAACACTATACAACATAAAAACAAAATGCTGCGTTATAATGCATATATCACCTTGTCCATGACTCATTTTGTGCTCCGAAAACCGATATGGTGTTGATAATCTCACAGATTGTGGAGAAAGTTCTGTATTACTATACGGGGCATGATGTGTCCTTGTCTTTTGAGAAGAATTGAAAGCAGATGAGTTCCCGGGGGTTAAACTCACAGAGGGTTTATCTTGTCCAGAAATCTGTTTATCGAAATAATTTCGTTAATGTTTACTCAAAAATAGAGAAACTACGAATGTGGCTCCCATAAAGTATTTCATGCCGTGACAAGATTTCAAGCAGCCAACCCACAACCACCACAGGATAAACCACATGAAAAATATCCTTTTTTCTTTTTCCAAACGAAAAGAAAATGGACTTTTCACAAGGAGAAGCAAAAAACAAAGTGAATGGATTGGGGGGGGGGGGGGGGGGGGGAATACCATCGACAACCACTGAGGTGCAAGAACTTATTGCTACTACATCACACAAGTACCATTACTAATCACTAAAACCATTACTCAGAAGAGCGTCGGACATATTTTTTATTCAAATACATTAAAAAGAAACTGAAGCGTCCTGATTAGGTGACTTACAGCAAACCTCAATGTCCTTCTGTAGAGCGTCACGAGGCCGGAGAAAAGTTTGACGGCATATTCAGCAATCTCTTCTGATTCGTATTGCGCAAACGCAAAACCTTTGTGTTTATCAGTGTCCTTGTCACGAGGCATATGGAGATCCACAACTCGGCCCGCTTGAATGAGAATATCATACAACACCCTTTCGCTTACCCGCTCATCCAGATTCCCTGCAGAAAAAAGAAATGTACAAAAAGTTCATACTAAATGGATAAATACCACATTCGTATAATAACTCTCCCGCTAATGAATACGCAAAAATAGAATCTTTAGGGCCTAAAAATAAGCTGAAAACAGAAAACTGAAGACCTTTGAATGTGCAAGAAACGAGGAACTTGAAGGCACACATAATGATTCTAATAACGAATAAGCGAATATGAGCTACCAATGTTGAATATACATAAAGATTAAGTGTTGAGCAAATTGGGCCAGCTTATTTGAAATTCAAGATTCATATCAATAAAATTACAATCTTGAAAACCCACAAAAAATCTGGATGAAAAATATTACAATTTTAACTAAGATAATAGCTCCATATAATTCAATAAAAAAAAAAAAAATCCCCAAAACTAAATTAGGTCGAAAAAATCACAGCGATCAATAATACTATAAGCCTCGATTTTCAAAAGCCGATTAATTAACATTAGAAGAGGAATTGAGAGAGAAAGTGAGCACATACCAATGTAAACAGTAGCATTAGATTTGTCAGCCATGGTCGAATACAGGAGGACTTCACTGAATAATTCGATAAATTTTGAAAAATTATAACAAATAATTGAATCGAGGGGTTATTTATTTATATATATAGGGTCAATCACTCCTTAATTGTTTGACCCATTTTGCATGTTTTCCCAAGAGCGCAATTTATGCCGTCGACCATTATTTGTAAAAATGTATAATTTGCGATTTGAATCCTTGATCAACCGTTTATTTTTGACACATGTCTATTTTTTCATCCATTAGATTTAAGATCACGGAGCAAATTACACGCTTTAACATACATTAGGGGGCAAGTCACACATTTTAATAAGTTAGAGGATACTTGATCAAATGTTAATTGCAATGTTATCTAATGTTTGAAAAATAGCGATTTGTCCTCTAAAATTTATAGAGATGTACAATTTATATCATGAGTTTTTGATTAACCGTTCATTTTTTACACGTGTCTACATTTTCATCCACTAGATTTAGCATCAGGAAATAAATCGCATACTTTAACATATGTAAGGGAGCAAATCACCCATTATCATAGATTATGAGATACTACAAAATGGGTGAAACTTTAAAAGCGTGATCTCAATTGTTGTTAAAATGAAGAGAGTAAAGCGTGATTCAATTGACCATATATATAATAATAAATTAACTGCATTGGACTTTCTCGTATTAGGTGGTGTTTGCAAATGCTTATAAAAGGAGCTTGTTCAATACTTTTGCTTAAAGCCACTTTAAGTGACTTTTAATAAAAAGTCGGGAGTGTTTGCAAATCTTTTTAAAAAGCTACTTAAATCAATAATTAGGTGTTTGAAAAAATTAAGGAGAAGTAACTTTTCTATTTAAAGACCTTTCAAAAATAACATAATTCCAAAAGCAGTTAGGGAAGCACCCCTGGGCATGCTTTTGCGGCTTGGGTTTTTTTGACTTTTTTTTAGACAAGATCGGCATTCCAAACACTTAAAATATGATTTTGCGGCTGCAAAGCCAACAAGCTCTTTTTATAAGCATTTGCAAACACCACCTCAATCTCACAGGCAATGCCCGCTAAAACTTCCAATTCAACTAGGACTGGGTTCTTATTTTCCGTCCAAACTGGTTTGGCCCACAACTTAAATTGTTCCAGCCCAGCCCAGACCATGATTCCTTTTTTTTTTTTTTTAAATCTCCATTTACGGACTTTTCGTCCCATAATATATTCGTCCCTCTCTATGAAAATTAGTTCTCACAAGAAAATATATAAACAACGTTTTTTTTAACTATAAGAAGGGCAATTATCTGCAAATCATGACAGATTATTTTGTGCATTGACTGGACACTCAATTAGTGTATGTAATTAAGTTATTTGTGTAAATGCATGGTTAGGTTAGAGTGCTATGAGGTTGCTGCTCTATAATTCACAAAATATATTTGACTCAAACCCTTAGTTATACCCGTCATAGTATAACGGCTCTATAAAATAATTTTTCGCAAATTAGGGAGTGGGTTGTTCCTTCGTAAATTTGAGGGATCGAAGACTAGCTTTGTTTAAGATGGGAAGTCCCTTCTTAAATTAAATGAATCAAAAATCAACTTGCCATACCAAAAGAAAAAACACGGGCACAAACACCATAAACTATTATACGCTCTGTGCTATTTTAGTTCAAAATACATCGGTTTAAAATGTTCTTTTTTTTTTTTTTATTGTTTTGTCATATTCGTATAGGCTTTTAATACTTGTATGTTGGAATAATGCATGTTTTGATTCAATTACTTTATGTAGCGTGTTTGTAATTTTAGTTATTCAGTTGTTTTTAGTAAAAAAAAAAGAAAAAAAGGCTAGCAATTTTAGTAATTAAAATCATTTTAGGAACTTTAAGCATTTTTAATAATTTCACGTAATTTATGTTTGTGATATTCGTAGTCTTTTTATTATTGCATGTTAAAATAATGCATGTCGTGATTTAATTACTTTATGTAGCGTGTTTGTAATTTTAGTTATTTAGCTGTTTTTAGTCATACAAAATAACAATTGTAGTAATTAAATGAACGAATATATTGATGATGCAACTGAAAGTAACAATAATAATTAACGATTCCAAGATGAGTAAGCTTCCGAGTACCGGCAACATCATTTGTGGTCGTGTTTGCTCTGGCAGTTTTGGTTATCTCAGGTTTGAGTTAATGTTGTACCATGTGTCGTGAATTTTGCGGTTCATGATTAATTAATTGTCGTATGTGATAAATATATTTATAAACTTTGTCGGTTATAATTAGGTTATTATGAAGGAGGAGTATTAGCAAAGGGGGAGAACTGCTCGGCCAAGTTTCCAAGTGATTGCAGCAGACAAGGAATTAAAGTATGTGGAGAATGCATCAAAATCCTTGGCCTATACAGGATTTATTGCGACATGGACTCTAATTGTGTTTGTGTCACCAACAGATGTTCGAAGTCACCTAATAGTCGATACGCATATTTACACGGGAAAATGCATAAAATCCCCTCGTAGTATCACAAATCTGCACCAAATCTGCTTGTGGTTTGATAATTATTTAAAACTCGTGGTTTCATAACATTTTCATAAAATTCTTTAACTTTTACGAAACTCTCTTGTGGTCTTGTGAAAAAAGAATTTTGTCCAAGTTTATAAAATCATAAGGGAAGTTTAAACAATTAATAAACCACAAGAAGGTTTCGTGCAAATTTTCGAAACCACAAAGAATTTTAAGTTAATTCCCCTATTTACACATACGTACCATTGATAGAATTAATTTCAATGTTTCTTGATGTAACACATGAACACCTTATTTGAAACATTTTACTATATATTATTACACATCAAGATCTTCCGCTCAGATATCCATCCACACAACATATTATCTGTGGCAATTCTCACAAGTGCAATATCAATTGGTGATTGGGTCAAATATTATAAAACCGTGCATCAAATTTTTCTGATCAATTTTGCACAGGTGAGTTGATCGTTGGTGAATTAGAAAACAAAAGTAGTATATCAAATTATTGCAAGAAGAAGTGGAGATTGGCATGTTAGTTTTCAATTATAATGTAAATGATGCATCCCTTATCCCTAGAACCTTTTATGTTGGGAGAATTTAATACAGAAATACTATTGAAAAATATGGGAGAGGAAATGCCAATTTAAATGTATAAGTTATTTGAACAATATTGCTGAAAAATTAGGTATTTGTTTAGAGCTATAAATACTAATATTTTAAAGTAGAGGTATTGTGAGTTCAAAACTGCAATCAAATTCGTGTCTTCCTTAAGAATTTAGAATATTTTTAACTAAAAAATTCGTCAACGCAGTGTGAATAGCCAATGAGGATCGAGTGTGTCAACTGGTTATTTGGTTATTAGTCAACGCTTAATAAGGCATAGATTGAAATTTATCAAGAAACACAACTCATTTGCGGTTACGCTAACACAATTAATACCATGAAGTTGTTAATATGTTATAGTATTTGGTGTAGAATAAAACATTATCCGTATATGGTAATACATGATGATCTTTTTTTTTTTTTTTTAAGATGATCTATTTTTATTTACTAAGTAATATATGACTTTAAGTTGTCGTTGGTCCCACTTGCCACCACGTCGCATTCTGGCTAAATGTAAAGTTTTGATAATATGTAAGAAATCTAAGGGTCAGTTAAATTTTTATTCCAGTATTTATAGTTCTCTGTGATCATCTCAAAAGTCTTGTGATATCCTTGGAGTTGAGTGATTTCTCCATCTCTGTCTTAAGAAGGCTTCTATCTGATTGCGTTTCTGGGATCTTGAAGCCTACGAGACGATAAAATAAACGTCGAAAGAAAAGTAACGGTGAACAAACATCAACATGATAACATCGATCCGAGTATAGGAGGATCAAGAAGTAATTGCAAATGCTAAACAGTTATATGATGCATTAGACACCAGAAGGTTAAATTTTTAAACCATATAAGTAATTCGAGGATAATGAGTCGCAGACGAGTGGAAATTGACTATTTTTTAGCACAACAAAACATTCCCAACTTCATCATTTGACTTGTTTGCACTATTCATAAGAAGTTTGCATAATTTCTTTACACATTTACCAGCTAGCTAAGAAGTACTTTGAAAGAGGGATGCAAAGGATTCCATCGATGGTTCTCTATTTGCCACCTGAAATTTCAAGCACATTCATCCATTTTGACATTGTATACCTCACCGCAAGAGCACCTAACCGTGTGAGAGATTTCCTGAATACAAAAGGCAATGTCCTAAATCAATATGATGAGAATCGTATTATACCCGAATTCAGGATTCAGCTACAACTGTAGGCAAATGTGTGAGGTTCCAACTAAAAGCATAGAGCAGAGTTGGGTGCTCACTTTCAATTTCATTATCTGGAGTTGCATAGACTGCACATACTCGGTTTCTCCATCTCTGTCGGATAAGAGGGCTTGGAGTTCCTCTTCTAAACTCTTTTCATCCATCTCCCTCAGTTCTGGCTGTAACAGTTAAGCCAGCATGATTGTATATTGGGAGCCTATAACCGGTTAAACTTTGAATTGTTGTGTTCTCAATATGTAGTATAGAAAGAAAATATTAAGTCCAGATAAAATAGAAAATATCACAGACAAATGATGAAATAAATGCAAATTTACATGTATGGCCATGACAATTTACCTTAAAGCTGGTGATTTTAGTTTTCACTTGTTCAACAGATTGCCTCAGCTGTAATACCAGAACAATTATGAGCAAATCCCAAAGGTAATGTCACTAAGTGCTAATTGATAAATAACCAGTAGAAACATTGCCCAGAAACAGAACTTAAAGTTCATAGTAAATCAGTGCTTCGCAAAAGGTGAACCTTCGAAAATATAAGAACATAGTAGTTTGAAAGTCAAAACTGGAGCAAGGAGCAGAACAGAATCTGAAGGGCATGTCTAATCATATAATGCATCTGTGTCAAGAGCTCATATGGATGTACTGATGACATTCATATGTGATACTAATCATATGCCGTCTAATAGTATGATGTTTTCTTTCCTTATCTACAGTTCTCATATCCAAGCTTGCAAGAAAAGAGTGAGTACCACATGCAGTTAAATGTCCAAGTTGCAGGATGAACCTTATTATTCTCCAGAACAAGATTTGTTTTCATTTGTGCTGTCTGATCAAACTTGGCTTCAGCGGCATGAAACTCTTTCATCATGTTTTCACCCACATCTTCTGGTAAACCTGAAAAGGCTACGTTAACTTAGTAATAGTAACTTCGTCGAGTTAAGATATTTTCTATGAAGATCTTACAAATATGAAACATCTCCAATCACTAGAACTTGCAATAACTATGGCCATTGGACACCTTAGCTTTCATCAGCTCTTTCTATAAAATACAATGACTTTGATCAGTAGTTTGACGTAACGTATTGATGAGTTTCAGGAATATCTGTACTCGAGAGGTCATGGGTTTGGGCCGCCATGCATGATTGGGGAAATTGAATATAAACTTCAGAATAAACTCCCTATCAATTGAATGCTGATGACTGAGAAACTTCTCTCACCTTACCATCTGTCCCTCAAAGTTGAATTTGAACTATAAACAATGATGTTTCATGGCTTAGAACCAATCTACTCAACTAAAGAACCATGAATTATTTCTAATGGGGAACACCCGGCTTCAGGAGCAGCTCTATTGAGCAGTGAAAACTTAAAAATATCATCGCAACCCAATTGTCATGTTACCTCCAACCGAAGTAAAAATAATGTGATCTTATCACTCCGAAATTCAATTCCAAAATCAAATCTCGAAATTTAAACAAAGGTTATGGCTGGTAAATCATAAGCAAAAGATAGCAAGTTCACATGTTCTGGTAATTATAAAAAGTTAATCTTGTCTCTCATGATAGCATTTTTGTTTTCATCCATGCAAATGTCATGAACTTGAAAAGATATCTTATTGTATATGGAAGATTCAGGTATCTGTTATCTGTTACCTTCTGCTCTACCTGCATTCTCGCTTACCTGCAGGATTGTGAAGAGTGATTACGAATATCTCCCTGGTGAAAGTATAGAGTGAAAATAGACAGAAAAATCAAATATAGCTGCAACTATTCCATTTTACATTTATTTCGTCGAGAAACATCTTCCAATAAAATCTAGCTGGCTGTCAAGGAGCAGGATCGAACAAAGCGAGAGTAAGACCTAAACATATCGGTTTGAACTTTTGATTATTGTGGTATTGCTTGTTTTTGAAACTAACAAGTTTGAAATATTGTAAATTGTCAGTTACATGCATTATAGAGGCAGATCAACATCACCTAAAAAGTTGGTCAACTAAAGAAGCATTAATAGTATAAAGTACATATTTAACACTATCAAAATGTTCCTTGCAGCTATTTGAAAGATAAAGTGCAAAGAATGCAAGCCTCATATACTAGAGAACTTGTAACCCATTTAAGACCTGTAATGTTAAAAAACTTAGCTTGGTTTTGAAGACAAACACTAATAGACTTGTGGTGTACTCTCCAAAGGATCATGTAAATCATAATGACCTTATATGAAAATTGAAATATTTATGCCAACACAAGGAAAAATATCAACAGATTACCAAGCCTTCTCCAAAATGTGAGCTGAGCTTCTCAGAGTTGAGCCACTCCTGCATATTTAAATTGCTATAATAATTAATAGAGACAAATGCAGGGTGCACTATATTGATGGTACCAAAAATGATATCGAACCTGTTGCTCTTTCAATTGTTTACTGACATCCTCGGCAACCTTGATATAATATGCTCTGTGATGAGAATCAAATGTGAGGTTATGCATTATCTCACTGACTCTTGGGATAAATGTTATGGAAGTTACCTTTTCTCAACAAGTTTCTCTGACAGGCCGAGTCTTTCTTGTTGCATAAGCTTCAATGTCTACGTGTTAAGAGAAAACAAGAAATGAGTAGCCCTGATGTGCCACACATATTAGAAAATTAAAGATCAGCACCCTCTCCCTCCCATCCGAGAAAAATGTTAGTCCACTACATTTCCTGTATCATTTAATTTCTATACCATATCGGAATGTGTGGTAAAAATGAAACCATATATAAACAAATAACACATACTCCTTTTGAATTTGGATATCTGGATTACAGTAGGAATCTAAATTTCAGTATCTTATCCAAATTAATTTAAGACCACTTGAATGGATGATCATGAAAACTAAAAACCTGGCACAAAGCAACATACACGTTTTAATTCAGATATACCTGTTATGTTCTATCAATTCCCAAATATCTTACCACTTTCACGATTTTGTAGAAGCCAATCGTTTGAAAACAGATGGAAGCAAAAAGGTGTAAATAAGGCTTATTTAAGAGTAGACAAGTGCATTTGGCATTAGAATATTCAAACTTCCAGAATGAGATGCCATATGTACAGAGCATATCTGCAATTACTTATCAACTGTCAGCTGCAAGCTTTTCCCTGTTCTATCTTCAGTTCTCAGTCATAATAATTCCTTAAAATAAAAAACTATAGTCCAAGCATCAGTATAATGTATATCTCACTTTAAAATGCAACAGATAAACGTAATTGACTTGCTGATGCAAGGAGGTGCACTGCACTGCACTGCTAACAGTCTTTGCTTCACAAAGATTTTTAGCATGGACATACACAGCTTCAGTACAGCCTTAACTCTCTGATTCACACTCCAGAAAAAGGAAAAACTTCTTAAAACAACAAAATATTGTGTACAAATTCATATATTAGCTCGTTGAGACAGAGTTTAAGAACTAGTTAGCGACATAATTACATCGATGAATGACATGCAAAATAGTTACATGCTTAACTCTTTGACTCGTAGTTTCTACGCTCCAGAGAAGGATAAACTTCTTAAAACAACAAAATAGCGTGCACAATTTCATCTATTAGCTCCTCGAGCAGAGTTTAACAACTAGTTAGCGACATATCTACATCGATGAAATAGTATGCAAAATACGTGGAGCGGAAAAGCTCAGTAGTTAGATACCTGACTGAGGGTGGAAGAATCTGATTCCAAAAAAGCCGTTTTCCTCCGATTTTCCAAAATCCGCGAACAAATCTCCCCTTTCGCTTTAGACATCCGATCGTTTTCCTCCTTGACCTGCCTAGTTTCATTCCTCACTGCAAGCAGTTCGATGAATCAATCAAAGGAAACACAAGACAAATGATTGGATGCAAATACAGTAATATTTGAAACTAATAACGACACATCGTTGGATCCAGACCTAAATCGAGATCCTTTTGGAGAGTCTGAATAGTAGTGCAGTGCATGTGTTGTTCAACAGACATCTTAGCTGCTTGATCCGCGGCATCTGCGATTCAACCGTAGCATTATGAACAACAATAACAACGTTCAATAATTAATTATCCTCAACACAGTTTTTTTCCATTAAAAATCAAAAATCGATAAGCAGGAATCATGATCGAGAGTTCAATTTCAACAAATTTTTACAAACGGAGAGAGTATTAATTATACCGTTGATTTGAGAGCGGAGTGTCTTCATATACTGAAATAGCTCCTCCATTGTCGTCGCTGTAACCTATAGATACGAAGTATATACAGTAGAGAGAGAGAGAGAGAGAGAGAGAGAGAGAGAGAGATTTGACGGTTGAATTGTGTGTGTGAAATGGGATTTGGTTTTGGAGGTAAAAAAGCAGTATTCCAGTGAGGTGAGGTATATATATATAGACAGTATACTGCATAGGGGTAAACTCGTAACTTCCAAAAGAATTGCTTGTTTGTTTGATATTTTATATCGTTAAAGATTTAACAAGAAATAGGATTAGCATCAGAAGATATTGAGTTTAAGTGTGGTATTTCAAATGAGTTATACACTTTTTTTATATGTATAATTCTATGGTTTAGTAATTTGATTTCAATCTCTACTTATCAAAGAAGTACCGGTTGATTTTAGTAATATAAACATACAGTATTTCAATGTAAATTGCATGCATTTTTATCTATTTTTAAATAGGAAAGATGTTTTCTTCGTCGTTTAATTTATATTTGAAAACAAAATATGCTTGTCTCAAAGATTAAACCATGCATGTATGAATATGAACTAATTCGGACGGTGAAATCGTGAATGGCTCATTAAATTCGTTTGTTTGATGAAAGGAACACATTTATTAAATAAATGATTCATATGAGTGCAACTCGACGGATTTATATGATAACTCGACGGACCACAACGCTTACTTAAGCGCACAAGTACAACTAAACCTTTTATCTTGGAATATAATTAAGGGATAATAACAGCTACACCCCCTGAGGTTTGGTGTAGTTACATATACCTCCCCTGTGGTTTGAAAAATTACACATACCTCCCCTGAGGTTTGAAACCTTACACATACCTCCCCTCTACAACTTAAGGGTTGTTTGGGTGTAAGTTATGATAAAATTATGCTTATTATGCTTACAACCCTAAAGTTTGGTATATTTGTAAAAGTAATCCTTGATGTTAGAAAAATTAAAATTAAATACTCCAAATAATTTTAGAAACTACTATATGACTAACCAAAAATATAAAAAGTATTTAAATTATTTTTAAAATTTAATCTAATCTTAATATTTTTTTTATTTTGTAAAAATATTTAATTTCTTGTTTTTGTTTGTTTTTTTATTTCTTCATTTTTGTTTTACTTTTAATAATCTCATAAATTTCATTATAGTTCCATATTAAATACTATTATGCGTGCCCACGGAAATTTCAGTTTATCACAACAAAAAAGAAGCATTTGGTAAAATAATAAATATCTATGCAATCTCCGAAAAAAAGACAAGAAATAAAAAATTCAATTGTAAAAACTCTCATTTTCAATGAAAACTAACAAATATAACAGAAATAATCAAGATTTTCATAACCCATTTTAAAAAATGAAGAATGATGACGAAATTACCAGCAACAGTTACAATAGAATTATCGTCCTTGGATCAGACATGGTCATTGGTTTTAGGTAGCAAGTTTTGTTTAACTTTTTGACAGAATAAACAGCCTAAATGCACTATATTTAGTGAAACCAAACACCGTGTTTTATCTTCTTCTATTACTAAAATAGTTGTTAGTTTAAAATTGTAACGAGAACAAATGCACAAAGATGAGCAGTTAGTTAAGTTTTGATTGAGATTTACGGGTATTGTTTGAAAGAAAAAAAACTAAAAGTTACGTGTTTTGATTCAAAAATATATTGTGGATTAGATTAACTTATTTTTAAATTTAAATTTAAATACTTTTTATATTTGTATGTAATAATATAATAGTTTATAAAACCTTTTGGAGTATTTAATTTTAATTTTTCTAACATCAAGGATTACTTTTATAAATATACCAAACTTTAGAGGTGTAAGTATAATAAGCATAATTTTATCATAACTTACACCCAAACAACCCTTAAATTAAAGAGGGGAGGTATGTAGGGGTGGGCAAAATATTTGGGTACCCATACCCAAACCCGTCCCAATCGGGTATTTCCCATTCGGGACGGGAAATTTGGGTATGGGTACCCAAACGACGGGTACCCACTTTGAAATAGTCGGGTTTGGGGTCGGGGTCGGGTATTGCTAACCAAATTCCCAAACCCAATCGGGTACCCACCCGCTATATATATATATATATATATATATCATATCATTATACTTATAATTATACTATTAATCTTTGTACTTAACAATAAAAGGAGAAAAAACTATACTTATATTATAGTACTAGTCTTTTGGTTTAATGAAACAAAAAAGATATACTTATATTAGAGTAATTGGGGTTAGTAATAAGAAAAAAAAGACTAACGACTACGAGTCCAAAAAGGGAGATTCACTAAGCTCTGAATATCACAAAAAAAAAAAAAAAAAAAAAAGCCATCTTTATAATTTGTAATTATTCAAGAGATTTTCACCATAGTGCCAGAAAACGTAAGATCACATTGCATGAAAGATTAAAATTTGAAAAACATCAACTTTTTCCAACACCAAAGCTAAAAAAATGAGATAATTGGGTACCCGCTACCGCCTTCATGGGTACCTTACCATAATGGGTACCCGCCTTCGGGTACCCACATGTTTCGGGGTCGGGATCGAGAAATGATTTTTCACTACCCAACATGTCAGGTACCCGTCGCGGGTACCAATTCGGGACGGGTACCCGCCAATGCCCACCCCTAGAGGTATGTGTAAGGTTTCAAACCTCAGGGGAGGTATGTGTAATTTCTCAAACCACATGGGAGGTATGTGTAATTACACCAAACCTCAGGGGGTGTAGCTGTAATTATCCCTATAATTAATGAGCGCATATGAAGTATAAAATTTATTCTCCTATCAATAATTTCCCAATTAAACTATAAACATATAAAAAAGTGTACAGGACATCACGTATGAGGGACTATGATTGAATGACGGTGTGCTAAATTAGTGAATAATCAGCATAAAAAAAAAAGTGAATAATCATTATTTAAAGTAGTCGTTGGAGTGAATATCACGCAAACGACACCGTTTTCCACATTTTTCTAAAACTTTTAACTTCATCCCCAAATTAGATCAGAGTTTGAGATTCCAATTTTGCAATAATAATCATCAATCGTTCGTCTTCTTCACGAACACAAAACACAGAGACGTATGGCACAACAGCTGATTAGCAATCCAATCACACTTTATGAGTTGTAGTATTATTAATTAATTTTGCAGTGGATTGGATTTATCAGAATCCATGAGATCAATTAATTGGTGTAGTATCATCTTCAGATACATACATTATTAAAGATTGATTTTTTTTTTTTAGCTTGTGGTCATTAAAAAAAATGCTGAAATGCAGCAGCTTCGGGTTCGGGTCAATCCTCTCGTGGTTCAATAGAAAAGTCAGCGATCCTCTTCTCCAGATCCTCAGCAAGTTTGTTTTTTTTTTTTTAACCTCCATTTTGTTTTGTTCTGTTTCAGCTTTCATTTTAGCATTTTTAATGTGTTATATATGTATTTATTGTGGTGTAATTAATAGGGGGACAGAGCCCAATCAATTGGCGTTTTCGGCTGCGCTTGGAACCACATTAGGACTATTTCCCATTTGTGGTAAACTTTTTCAACTTTTCTTTCTAAATTTTTAACTTATGCATCAAAGTTCTCGTTTTCGCAGTATGTTACGTTTCGCCCTCTAAATATAAGAAACTTTGCGCAATGTCTCGAGAATTTTGGGATGTGTTCTGCGAAATTCGTGAAAAGGTTACTAATGCAGTAGACGAGCAATTTATATTTCATTTCCACGGAGTCTTGAACAGAAACATTCTGGTACTTTACCGGGAAACGTTTAGAAACTTTGATCCATATTACAAGTTTTGTTTTCACGATATGTTTGGGGTCCTCTAAATATAAGAAACTTTCTCAATATTTCGAGATTCTTTCGATATGTTATGCCAAATTCGTAAACGAAATTACTAGTGCAGTAGACGGAGCAAAATACTTTTATACTTCGTTAATGCACGGAAACATTTGGTACTTTTCGAGGAAACTTTAGAGACTTTGATCCATGATGCTGCGTAACATTCATTTCTGTAGCTCACACTCTCCCATCCTTGTTATTGGGCTTTATGTATCTCCCCCGTAAACCTTTGTCTCTCAAGAAATGAAAAAGTCTTGTTGTTTTTGGTTTTAGAAATCTAAAAAATAACGAGGAATGATAAGTTACTATCACATTTATTATGAAGATTTTTTTTTCCACTTTTATGTTTTTCCTGTTATTTTTCCATGTCTGCCGAAATGCTAACTCATACATGTGCTATTACCTTTTGCTGCAAAATTGTATAAGTTTCATTACGGATGGTTTCTTATGTTATTCGGATGATCACTTTTTTATTTGAGTTTATCGTCTTTATTAGGGGTTCCTATTCTTTTCTGTGCGGTGGCCATTGCAATATTCAGATCTTCTTGTCATGCTCCGACTGTGATGCTGGCTAATTTTGTTGTTACTCCAATTGAAATTAGGTAATACTTTGTATTTTACGTAATGCGCAAGAGTCATTTTTCCATGCTCTCTGTATTGGATAGCAACCAGTTTAATATAACTTAATTTTCAATAGTTATCAGTATTTTTTTCACGTTGCTATGCAAAAGAAATATCTTCCCGGCATTTGTACCATCATCTGGCACTGATCGTCCCAAGGGTTTATGCATATCTGGATGCTGAATAATGGTCTTTATAATGACTATTTCTTTTCATATCCAGACCAAATACCAACTGAATTTACTCAATTGCTTGGTCTATAATAAGTGTTATTTTCACTTCTAAGGCCAGGCTTCTGTAGTAAAGCTATCACAGTCCTTTATTCTGCTTGTTTCCATCTCGTTGTCTACTCAAGCATACATGCTCAGACATCTTTGTGTGATTCTTACTTAGAACAAGTCTGTAGCTTTATGACTACAATTTTGCAATATCATCGAAACAACAGTGTGATTAGAATTTTGGCCACAAGGTCAAGCATAAACCCGCCATACGTAAGAATTTTGTCAGTTCAGGTGCATTCAGTGCGTAACTCTAAGTTTGAGTCTTAAAAAACGAGTTTGTCTTGTGCACAGCAGGGGGCACAACAGCCCCCCCACACACATGTGCGGGGCCCACGCGGGCCCCATGAGCATGGGGCTGCGTGCATGTGTGTGGGGGTTGTTGTGCCCCCTGCTGTGCACAAGACAAACCCTTAAAAAACTATCCCTTCTTTTTCTTGGGGATAGCACTCCATCTCACCGCTGGAATATAGGTGTTATATGGGAAGGTTTGTTTGCATCAGCTGGAATAGCTTGTAGTCTTGTACATTCTATCTTCGCATTTGCATTTCTGTTTGTTTCTCATTCGATGAACTTGAGGTCTTGAATAATTACCTAATAATTCCTTGACGCTTTTTCCTTTTTTTCTCTTTGGGTTATGTTTTTACAGTCTGGTGGTTCCATTTCTACGGTTTGGTGAATTCATTACCGGCGGGTCTCATTTTCCTTTAACCGCTGATGCTTTTAAGCAAGCCTTGACTGGACAAGCGTCACAGGAAGTCTTGCAGAGCATTTCCCATGCGGTATGTAACCAATAACCAATGTGTCGTGTCGTGTTTGTTGTCCATATTTCGCATGTTGTGTTTTGTTCGATTATTGCACTTGGCTCATTGCATAAGACTTGATTGAAAAGCTTGCGTCGCTGCTTTTGGAAACTTATTCATTGGCTGAAGCGTGAATGTTTATTTGACTTAACATGAATCATACTTCTGAATCGTATTCGTCATCGAAAAACTTCTTAAATTAATCAGCTCTTGTTTAAATATGTGCAGTTATTGGGATGGCTCGTTGCTACGCCATTTATCTTTGTAGTCCTTTACTTGATAGCATTGCCATCTTTCAAGATACTGGTCCGTAAGTTCAGCAGTGTTCCTTTGACCCCAAAAACGCCGTTCAGCCCCCCTCCTGAAGTCAGGCTAAAGGTCAGAGATGTGTAACCAGCAGCACTATAGTGAGGAAAATGCAACCTTTTTTGCAGCATATGGATGCTCGAGATATGTCTTTTACGAAGCAAAATGTACATGTAACTTGGGGATAACTTCACTTGCAGTTCCTGAAATTTTGTCTATGAAACTTTTCAACTTTGCATAATTACAGAAACACCCCTGAAATTGAAAAAACAAAATGCAGATAACCTCTTCTGAAGTTTGTATAGTTGTAGAGACTCCCCTAAAGTTTGACAAGCATTACACATAGACTTTCTATATTTCAGTCTTTTTAAAGCTGACTTCTTGTAATTTTGTAATTATCAAAACTTTAGGGAATTTTAATTAAATTAAATTTCAAGGGGTGGAAATGTAATTATTCGTTAAATTTATGGCTTCTATAGCATCACTGCAGGTAAGCATGAATCAAGCTGAAAAATTGTGCTCTTACTTGGTGTACACGCTGAAGCATTCACGGGAAGCAGGCCTTTTAGTTAGTTTACTACTTGCTAACATTATCATATTCTTCGGATTTTTCTAACAAAAAAAAAAAAATATATATATATATATATATATATATATATATATATATATATATATATATATATATATATTCTTTGGATTGGCATCACCTTAAGCACAATTGGACGAGGTATAATTTTATTTTTCTTTAATAAAATTTTGTCCAAACTGAGGTTGCTAGGCTTATTATACTTCACGTATTGCAGTCACCAATGACGATAGCAAAGATAAATATCTTCTTCTTTTTTGGAATACCAACCGAAGATATTTAAAACAAAAAATTATAGTAAACAAACGTACGTGCTCCATCCCATTCTAGTGTTGGTTGTATATGAATATGACAAGCGATCTCGGGTCGTGATGATTTTCATGGATACGAGAGAAAACGTAAACTTAAGTAAAATTGAATCTATAATAAAGTGTAGTAACATCATGAAAATAACCGTATTATATAAATATTTAGATTTGTAGATAAGATTAAAGTTTATTATTCTATATTAAATATTCATCACGTACACGACAAATTTTTTGATAAGTGCAAATAGGATGATACAGAATTACAGATTGTCCTTGTTTTCGTCACACTCTAAAGTTACAAATGGAATTGTTATTTTAAACTAAAGTCATAGAAAAAAGTTGGACACATAGATATATACATCTCAAGTGCCGATAATATATATATGTGTGTGTGAGCGCGCGTGTATGTATGTATATATATATATATATATACTATGTTGCACGGATACTTCAAAAAATCACACGTACTCGTATCCGATACTTCCCGGATACCAGTGCTCCTCGGATATTCCTCGATACGTATCGGACGCTCCACGTGGCGTATCTTATAATTAAAATAAAAGAAAATTACGGATACCCGTGTCTGATACCTATCAACCACGTATCCAATCATTTTTGACACAACATCAACCCCTATTATATATTAAGGTGGTGTTTGCAAATGCTTATAAAAGGAGCTTATTGGCTTTTGCAGCCGCAAAAGCACATTTTTAGTGTTTGGAATGCTGACTTTTGCTTCTGCTTGTCTAAAAAAAAGTCAGAAAAAGCACAAGCCACAAAAGCATGCACAGGGGTGCTTCCCCAACTGCTTTTGGAATTATGTTATTTTTGAAAGGTCTTTAAATAGAAAAGTTACTCCTCATTAATTTTTGCAAACACCTAATTAATGATTTAAGTAGCTTTTTAAAAAGATTTGCAAACACTCACGACTTTTTATTAAAAGTCACTTAAAGTGACTTTAAGCAAAAGTAGTGAATAAGCTCCTTTTATAAGCATTTGCAAACACCACCTAAAACTTAGTAACATAAAATTAGAATAGCAAAGAAAATAGAAAATATGAGATTTGCAATCTTCTATATTAGATATACTTCTCTTAATTTTGTTCGAGAGAGCCTTTTTCACCTTTAAATAAATTTGATATTACATTCTTCTGCTTTAGTGTTCCTTTATATTAATTAAGAGTCATACGTAAGATTTATTATTATTTAAATTTTAAAATATAATACTAGAATTGTAAATTTATCTATTCTAATTATATGGTGCACATAAATTTATTATATAATTATATAATAAATAGACGAATCCATGTCGATCGTATCCCTATGTTTTTTAAAAATTCGTATCCCCGTATCCGTATCGTATCCTACCCGTGTCCCCACACCCGTATCCGTGCAACATAGTATATATATATATATATATATATATATATATATATATATATATATATACATACATCTCAAGTCTTATAAAATCGGGCCCTCAAGTGGACAAAAACAATTATTTTTATGAAAATATAACTGTAAAACAACGGTTCGCCACAATAAACCATTTGTTCACCCCAAGAAACATTTTAGCACTTGCTTGCCTTAAATAGCTACTAGTGCTTGTTCAAAAAAATAGCTAGTATTACATCTTAAAATATTAATAAAAAAGTATCACTTAAAAATATCTATTTATTGTCATTAATATAATAACTAATGAATAAAACTTATGAGAAGTCACAGCAAACTACATAATCTATGAAGCCACGTTAAAAATAATAATTTTAAAATAGATTCATAATAAAGTACAATTGCATAATTAAATTACCGTATCATGTAATTGCTTAATTTTGTACCAGTGTGACACTTTTTCACAAATGAATGATTGTTTCATAAAGATTCATGATTTATTTTCACCAAATCCATATCATATGGAATTGCTAAAGCTTAAGTTTTTGGTATGAACAATATATATCATCATGTCTGATAAAGTTATGCCGTGGACACAAAAATTGATTTATTCAAAAATAGTTTGCGGTTCGCCGCACAACAACTATTTGTTCATTCCAAGAAGCATGTAGCACTTGCTTGTCTTAAATAGTTATAGTACATCTTAAAATATGATTAAAAAATATCACCTAAAAGTATCTATTTATTTTCATAATAAATAATGTTTACTTGCAAATAGTCACATCAATAAACAATCATTAAAATCGAGTTAAATTAAACTAATATTATAAGTAACCATCGACACTTCGGATGGTGATTCAATCCAGAAAAACTTTCCCACAAAAAATAAAATAAAAATAAAAAAAATCCAGAAACCCTAAAGCCGTAAATCTTATGGTATGACTTTCTTGTCCGTACTTGTCTTCCATTATCCTTTCATTGTACTCTAGCGGTAAAATTATAAAAATGAAGCATATTACATACTTAATTATCGAAGTACCAAAATTATCAAAATAAAGCATATTACATACTTAATTATCGAAGTACCAAAATTATCAAAATAAAAATATTGAAGTATTAAACACATACTTTTAATTAAAATCACTATTAATTAATGGCATACGTTAATTATAGTGGGTAAAACACAAAATGTAGATCTTGGTTTAGCTCATTTTAGATCTCTTAAACAACTTTTTTCAGTTTTTTTAACTGAAAAAAAAAAACTGAAAGGGTTGTTTCCATTTAATCTTTTACATTAATTTCTTTGGGCATTCATCTTTTTATTACAATATAAATAGTTCATATTCCCTTTCACTTTGCAGCACGAAACAGTTCGCTTCTTTGCTTAATTAATCATCACATTTTAATCCCTTAGATCCATCAAAATCAAGCCTCAAATACCCACAATTTATTTTTCTCAACTGGGTCCTAGTTCCTTTTTAGTTTTTAATATAATAAACTCTCAAATCTTGATATAAAGATCCAATCTTTTTCATTCAACTCAGACAAAAAAGGATTCTTTTTGTTTTGTGATGTCTTCTTATTACAGTAGTGTTGTTGTTGTTGTTAAAAACAGCATCTCAGAGCAACAAACAGCTGCAAACAATGGCAGTAGCAATGCTGCTACTTGTTGCTCAAGAGCTTCATCTCAGTTAAAACTGTACCAAGCTTTCATTTTTTCAGTGCCAATTTTCTTCACTTTTATTCTTCTGTTCTTGTTCTATTTGTTCTATCTCCGTCGCCGGAGAGTTGACTGGTCTTCTCTCAGAATGAGGTCTGGTGCTTCTGTGCAGCACTCTGCTCAAATTAATGATAATGATATCTCCAGGGTATGTTGTTGTGTTGGTGTTTTGGTCTTGTTATTGTGTCAAGATTGGATTTTTATTTTGTTGTTTAGTGTTTGAATGACTAATCTAGTGTTTTTTTATTGATGGGTTTTATAGTGTGAACTGGGGTTGAAGAAGGAGCTAAGAGAGATGCTGCCCATTATTGTGTTCAAGGAGAGCTTTTCTGTCAAAGACACACAGTAAGTACTTTTTTTCCCCTTTTTTTTGGTTGGGGTTGGTGGTGTGGGATTTGGGGTGGGGTGGGGGGCAGTTCATTAAGATTACGGATCAAAGTTTCGTTTCCGCAGTATGTTCCGGTGGCATAAAAATTGGAAACTTTTGGCAATGTTTTGAGATCTTTTTGAGATGTTCGAAAAATTCGTAGAAAATGTTGTTTCATACTTTAGACGTGGAAAATATTGTATGTTCATTTGTGTATAGAGTCAAAAATAGAAAAGTTTAGATACTTTTCGAGGGAAAGAAAAGAAACTTTGATCTTAAGAGTAGTTGGCTGGTTTAGCTTTAGAAAAAAAAATAGCAGAGAGATGAGATATATAGTATCTTGGTTCTTGAAAATCAGATATTTGATTGGGACGGAAAGCTAATTTACGGGTATTGACTCGAATTAGTTATTGACATGTGATGCATCAGCTATATGGAACTATCTCCATATTGCACGAGAAGATTTAGAGTGGCTTTCTAATGCAAAAATATCTGCGGAATCTGATATAGAGGGTAAAGTGTGGCACCATTACGTGTAGTTTAATCCTGTGCTTGTAGAAGCCAACATTCATAAATTCTTAAAAGCTAGATATTATGGCTAAAGCATGCCAGCTAATGATGAAACTCCATCCTGTTACATTTTCTTCATGTTTCTTTTGACATTGGTTTTTCTTTGTTTCTCCACTTTGTTATTTTCTTTCAGTCTTTTTAGGGAGTTAATAGGGGTATGATGGATTTGGGGCGTCTGTGAGGCATTTAAGTTTATTAATTGTTAGAACACGATTGAAGGTTTCTCCAGCTGAAGGATCGACAATGAGCAAGCTCTGAGAGTGTGTTGTGGGTAATAACTTGGCATTTCCTTGGGGAAATTACTTGTCTGTGCACATAATATTGTTTATAAGAGTGGACAAGAGAATCACAACACTCAGTGGTGAATCTCATTTCTCTTGAATTCAGCTGCCTAATTGGGAGAGCTTATTTTGGTCAAGCAACTTTTTTTACCTCTGCACCTACTAGTTATACAGCTATAAATCTTTTGTAATACTGCCCATTTATTCAGCTTATCTTATGCAAACACTGTTTATGGAACGTGCGACTCAAATTCAGTTGTAACATGATATTTGGCTGGGACATGGTAGCCGTGAAGTACTGTAATGTTATAGAAGTGATAATATACACATTAGGTGTGATCTTATCACCAGGAGCATGTCTATCATATGCTGACGCTTTCAGTGTACTTGGACAATCATAAAAGATTTGCAGTTCGGGAGGTACCATCAAATCTGTCATACATTAAGATTCCATTTTCCAGTAACTTCTATGTTTAGTTTTCAACTTTTAACCTGTCGTTCTTTTGAACTTCATTCAGAAAATGTAACTCCCTGTACAGATATTTCTGAAACAGCTGCAATCCGCAATGTGACATTTTGCAATGGTTGTAGATGTTCAACAATTAGAGTTGTGAGCTGTGAGCTGTGTGAGTATCTGTAATGGAAAAGCTAGTTTTCATGAGATGCAATCGAATTAGTATTGACATATAAATTCATGAGGTTTATTGATTTCCATCATTTATTACTCCAGTCTATAGTATATTGTTATGGTTGTTTGAGCGATACTAGTATATCTGCAGCTCAGCTTGACTGTTGTCATGGGGAGTTTGCAGACTGCTTTATCCTCAGGCGTTATCAGCCGGACTAACTTGTTACTGCCTTAGAGAACTCTAATGTTGGTCACTATATTCATGGTATGGGTTGGTAGCAGGTGAATTTGATATAATTTTGAAGATCTTGTACAGAATGATAAATCAATCCAATTAAGTATTTTGTTTTTAAAACAGTGTTTAATTTGGGTTGATTAAAGAAAAGGAGGGATAATTACATTTTACTATTAATAAGTACCTAAAATAATGGTGTAAGGTTCATGGCATAATGATAACGGATAATTACGTTTCCCTTGAAATTTGGTCTAATTATAAGTACATTCCCTATTGATTGGAAAATAATTTGAACACCCCTTGAAATTTTGGAGATACAAATTACAAATAGAATCATTTGAGGTTTGATAGTTACCAATACACTCCTATTATTGAAATCGTAGGGAACGTTCCTATAATTAGACCAAACCTCATAGCTGTACTATTATTATCCCTAATAATTTAAAAGCATTGATTGGATTATAGGTGCATACTTTTCAAACAAAATAAAAACTCTTGCAGCTTTTCATTTTCTTTTCCAGTTTTGTGCCAGAATTAGACATTTGTAGTTGAAGGTATCTTGAATTTCCTATAACAGTGAAACTTTCTTGTTTCTAACTATTAGGTGCTCGGTGTGCCTTGGCGAGTACCAAGCAGAGGAGAGACTTCAGCAGATACCAATTTGTGGGCATACCTTTCATATGGATTGCATCGACCTCTGGCTGGCAACACACACTACTTGTCCACTTTGCCGCCATTCCCTCCTTGCTTCCGCTAAACCTCCCTCATCACCTCCTTTAATCGAAAACGATGGGATGAGTACTTCTCAAAATGGTGATGAAGCATCCGTTCGGGATGATTCACAGACTAACGAAGACTCTCAAACTAGTCCACACCCTTCTGAGTCGGGGGACAGAGAAGGTGAAAGACTTGGTCCAACCGTCGATGAAAGGGATGAAGTTCAGATTGCAAATAATGCAGAGAATTGTAAGAGTGGAACTGCCAACTGTAAATGTCATGGACTTGGTAATAGTTCTCAAGGAATGCAGTAGATTTGTTGTTAAGGCTTTTTTGTGTACCCCGGCAATCTGTATGTTGTATCTAACGGATGTACGAGTGTCACAAACATTGTTTTCTTCTTCTAAATTTCCATTCAGTCCTTGTAAATTAAAGAATAATTACATTACCACTCCCGAGGTTTGGTCTGAACATCCTGGCTGGCTGTTTGAACAATTACGTGTCGATACCTGAAACATCACCGATGACCCCTCGTTTGAGGTCTGGATGGTACAGAGATACTCTTCGAAGTTAGGAAAATATTACAGAAGGAAAATATTA
The DNA here is from genome assembly GCA_946800315.1 of Misopates orontium. Classification (NCBI taxonomy): domain Eukaryota; kingdom Viridiplantae; phylum Streptophyta; class Magnoliopsida; order Lamiales; family Plantaginaceae; genus Misopates; species Misopates orontium. Next base: position 43,457,817 of record OX326948.1, on the reverse strand, counting down.
CAGGTAAACCCTTAACTTTACATGTTTTAAAGAAAAAAAAATGTTTTAGGGGATATTTCTGTAATTTTGCAAACAATATGGAAGGTTTCTGTAACTAGATGGAGTAGGTGTAATTATCCCTAATCTATAATGGGAGAGACTAATCACTGTTGAGTCAATATGGATCTTCTTAATTATAAGGAAGCTTGAGATAGAACAAAGCCTAGTAGCTCCACTTTTCTTTAATGTACACAGCTGTTTAAAGGGTTAAAGAATTTGCTTTTGTAAGTGTTAGCGCAGGAATATGGCGAGTATATTAAACTACTAATAAATCCATCCTCCAATCCAAAGTGCTCGACTTGTCATCCTCTTTCCTATATGATTATGACACTTGTCGTTTTAACTTGTTGAATTATTGGGCCATAATGGTACAATAACGAATAACAAAACCGTGCTCGTGTCAATCTTGTTTTTTAAGTTCAATTCTTCCTTGACCAGTTGTAATAACAACATAAAAAAAAAGGAGACAATCTCCTATGGCCATCCAAGAATGGAGAAAAGTTTCGTTATATAAACGTATATGTTTCGATCTGCTAAATATTTCACAAAGTCGAAAATGAAAATACTCGATACTATTCGAGAAAATGTTTAGAAATTTTGATCCCAAGCCTCGTAAAACCTTGTAGTGGGTCAACAATAGTCACATCAAGAATCACCCTATTCTCCTTCTCGCCCCAAAGACACAAAAAGATTTCTCATATATCTGATACTTAGCCCCATCTTTGACCCACCAACACCCACAGCCTCACCCTCACACAACCCCCCCCCCCCCCCCTCCCCCTCTCTCTCAGTCGTGGGTACCTCAAACAAACTATCCCTCAAACAGCTGGCTCTGCAAATCAAAGGTAGTTTACTTCTCGCATGTCTGTCGTGATTGACAATTATACTTCTCCTCATCTTGTCCAAGATTAAATTGGGTTTTTTCCCAAAACCATCATAGCTCATCTCATTCTCCAAGCTTTGATTGCTTAGATTAGAGGCCAAGATTCAGTACTAATATGTCAGATTTGACAACATTCTTTTGATGGGCCATAAAAATTGAATCTTTACATTCAAACCAGTCTGATTTTCTTTTTTTGTCATGGATACTTCTGTTTCTTATTGCTGTATCTCCAAAGGAGGTCGAGTTCTATACACATATGTTTATGATGATGGAGATCCTGGGGTCGAGGATTTGGCGGCATCGTGCTTGGAGAGTACACCTCCTTATCACCGGTGGTACTTCCAAACCAATGGTAACAAGACTTTCGGGTTCTTGATGGACGACGAGTACGTGTACTTTGCGATAGTGAATCAGAATCTTGGTAGCTCGCTAGTTGTAAAGTTTCTTCAGCATTTCAGAGATGAGTTCATAAGGATTGCGAAAAAGAAGGGTACTACTTCTACTAGAAGTCTGGAGGAACAGCTGCTTCGTGTTATTCGTTCCTCGTTAGAACACGTTTCTGGGACTCGAACGGAGTGGCCTGCGCAGAGGGGAGAACTCACTCCTTCGCCATGTGGTAATGATGGCAATGGACAGTTTGAGACAAACGCCCCTTTGTTGGGAAGGGCTACCAAACAAGAGAAGAGGAAGATGAAGGACCATGTGGTTAGTGTGAGAGATACGGAGATGAAGGAGCATAGGAGATCGACGGACGGAGATTCTAGCAACGACCAAGGAAAGAATTTGGAGCAATCTAGCTCTCGAAGTATGGCCAGAGCGAAATGGTGTCGACAAGTACGGATTGTCCTTGCAATTGATGTTGTGATATGTATTGTTTTGTTAGGAATCTGGCTGGTTATATGCCGTGGCACAGAGTGCATTCGCTGAAAACTAGTTTACGCCTTCTCGACTTCTGCCGTGTCATCTTTGAGAAGGGGCCATGCTGATCTTTTCTTGATAGAAACATTGAAATTCCTTGTTCATGATTTCAGGTTTTTGCAATTCATACATTCCAGATTGCAGTTGCTTACAAAATTCCCTTGTATAGTTGTCAGATTCAATGCACGTCAAGTTATTACTGTTGAAACTTGCAGTTACATGTTTCATTTTCTCACCCAAACTTTCATTGTAAACATATACCGAATTTACCTCCTAGTGTTTTCCTGTTTGTCCAAAACATGGGACATAAAATGATACCTTTTTTTTCTTCTAAATGTGCATATGAAAAGCAGATATTTGGCGTCTCAATCATATATGCATCAAGTTAGTAACATAGAGCACCAACCAAAAGCAAATTAACCATCTCGACCAGAAGAATAAACTTGAAAATAAAGGAGCTTGTTTTTACATTTGATCAGTGAATTAGAGTTCATTAAAAATGGCTAAGGTGGAAAATAAGTATGAGGAAAGCTAGGAAATTCGTGTGCACATCACATAAGAAAACCCATAAGAACCCTCTGCGTAGGCAGAGAAATGACACGAAATGCCACATATTATACCATAACACAGACGATGCCAGAATTTCACACTACTAATTACTGCAAAAGAAAGTTCAAGATATTAAGAGAAGCTCTCTTGCGCATTGTTTTCTACTTTAATACATATCAAGCATCTTCACTGAATTGAGCTAGATCATTAACATGATAAAACAACAAGGATGTCTTTCAACTGATGATCAACAGCTTGCGCAGAATTCATCGATCCCACTCAGAGCCTAGAAGTTCTGGAATTCCTTTTGACGAACTCTTACTTGTGTTTTGCGGAGGCTGATTGGTGCAACGGTCCCATCCCATAAGATGTGGCAAAGCAAACTGCATCCAGAACACAAAGACGAAAGAATGAACCAACGGAACAAGTAGCAAAATATGATGGATGTTCAACAATGAAAACATGCATCATATTTTGAACTTCCTATATTACATCCTAGATCAAGTCGTCCTTTGATAAGTCTCAACTATCCCATAACATCCAAACAAAGTCTTGTCTAATAGTAGGATTATCTTGTTTCCAAAAGACTCAAGGCGGAAAGTGTAGACCAGTGATCTACTAGCCTAAAAGAAATGCTATAACATAGTATTTGCATTTGACCCTTAGGTTTCAAGAAATAAGCAATTAGCATATCTCAAGTATACCAGAACCAAGATTCAAGAAAATAATAGCAAGCATCATAATCATCCAGAAATTCATACAGTGAAAGCAGCTCGCATGACTGCAAATTCAGCAGTAGTGACAGGAACAACAAGCCGATCATTTGTTTTCTGGATATTGTTTGCCACAGCTGGAACAACAACAAAAATAAAAAAAATGAAATATTAGGTATTAGCAACACGTGAATAGGTTCATCTAAGGTTACTTTCGTGGAGATTAAATAACACAATAGCAACCACACATTTAGAATATCTACTGACAGTCATTGCCATTTGGTATTGTGCGATGAACTCCAACTTAACATGAGCAAGATAATTTCCTTTAGTTTTACTATAGAATGCTCATGACACGATTACTTACTCAGGGACATAAAGTAACCACTACCATCAGCATGAGCCTTAATTGATAAGCTCTTTCTAACTTGACCTGCATTACTGTGGCACAAAATTCAGTTAACTTCGTGATTGAAACCAAAATAATACGCAGAACCAAGATAAAACGAAGTAAAAACAACTGGTCGTGAAACTTCCACAGCATCAGCGAATTCCAAATTAAATCAGAAAAACCACCTTGATAGCATTGATGGGTCATGGAAGAATTCACAGGAATCTTTTGAACCCAAACTGATCAGGGATCCAACCTCTGTTGCTGACAAAGCAAATTTCTACAGAACGTAAAGGATAGTTAGACAAGTGTGGCAAAATTACTGGCTCCAACATTTCCAAGGAAACAAAGTTGCAGATTATGGAGGCTAAAATGAGTTGGAAATCAGAATAGCTATTACCTGCCTCTTCTCCCAGTCGTATTTACGCTCACCTATAGCAGGCCAGAATGTAAGCATAATGCAACCACGGCGTTCAACTCTTAGTCCTCCAGACTACAATTTTTGGGCAGGAGGGGGGGGGTGGGGGGTGGTGTTATTGTTATCCAAACCAAGGAAAGAAAACCCTTATACCGAAAATAACTGTCGATAGCTTACATACCTCCACTTTACAAAATGTCGGCAGAAGAGGGTCAGCAGATAGTGCGGCTTTGCCCTTGTAAATCGAATAGGGTGCAAATATTCTAGTTGCAGTTCTCCCTTAAGACACACAAACAAACCACAAAGATTAGAAAAAGGGAACACATCCAGGAAGGGAGAAATCGACAAATTTACGCCGAAAAATCCTGGTACCATCAGGCACAAAACTTGGAACAGCAGTAGACATGCCACACGAAAATGTTGATTTATTTGCAGCTTCATTTAACACAATACTACGGGACAGTGACTCCCTGTTTCAAAAGGAATAACTAGCATCAGGAAGACATTTTATATTTACGAAACTAAGAACATCAAACAATAAGGACTAACAACAAATCTGCTTCACTGCTCAGTTACCTACCAGTTCAAAATCTTCTTAATACTTGACTACAATCAAGAAAATATAAGGCCCATAAGCTGACTGACTCCCAAAAATCCTGCTCAATGCTCTATATGGAAAATGTCTAAAGCAAGTACCTTTTTTTTTCCCTCTAACTGTCGTAAACAAACTCAAACTCTTAGATACATATTGTTATCGTTGAATCTCTATTACTGCTCCACAGCGCATACGAAACATACGTTTTTCACTCAAAATATAAAATGAAACCCTTTTGAACTCTAAAACTATAAACCCCCAAAATCAGAACCCATTTCAGATATAAGCTTATACGACAACTAACAAGCTTCGTTAATGGCAAATGGTGTTTGCACAAATAATAAAAAGTACACAATAAGATGAAGGCTTAAAATTGAAAAACTGGAGCAGGGGTTTAAGCACAATATAAGACATTAAAGCTTGACCTTGAAGAGAGCAAAAGAAGCTGCCTCCACGCTTTCAACTTCAACATGGCCATGAATGATTACACACACAGTCTCTCACAATCGTCAGTTCAGCTCTCCGTGAAAATAGGTCTCTCTGTATTTTTTTTCTAGTGTCAATTTGTTCATTTCGTTTGTGTTTTAAAGACACATTTGCGAGGGTGTAAATTGCAAAAATTACCCCCTTGTTATTTCTAATTAGCAAATGACCTGATTTTATTATATAAGTAACAATTAAATTTTTTTTTTTTTTCATTCATATTTTTTGAGAAAAATAGTGTATATTTGTTCTTGGATTTACATGTTTTTTACATAGAGGATTATTTGCCAATTTCAAAAGAAAAAAGTATGGATGGTTTTTGTAAAGATGCAAAGATTTACATCTGTGTCGACGAAATTTTAACGAAATTTGAGAATTTTGAGATTCGAATTGATAGTTTATATTTTCTACAAGATTTTGATTTATTTTAGGACCTTAATTTCGGATTTTATTTGTTATTTTTTTCTTTTAAAAAAAAAAAATAGTTCTTATTTACTTATATTCGTATTTTCGATATATATATATATATATATATATATATATATATATATATATATATATATATATATAATTATTATATATATAAGCCCAAAAGACAGTTTAGTTGATTATTGAATAATAAAAATAGTTTCTCTATGGTTTTTCCAAATTCTCAATGTTTTGCGTAATCAACAAATTTCCCAATATTCTTTATTGATCAACGAGTTCTTAATTTTTTTGAAATTCTCAGTATTCTACGTGAATTAACGAATCTTTAATTTTATCGTGTGTTTTGTCATCTTTCCTGTTGCTCTCGAAACCTTCTGACTTCATTTTGTAAAGTCCAATTTTGTTAACATAATCCCAGTTCAGTCGTTAATACTGCAATAAAATTAACTCGAATATGATTAAACTTGTGCTGAACGGAGTAGAATCAAAGATATGTCCAGTAGTTATAGCAAAGTCTTTTGTTGACATTATGTTTATTGTGGGAAGCAATGAATATTAGTTTCTTCGGAAAAGTTCAAATTGATCCCTGCTCTAAAGATGAAGATCCCAATATATTATCAGGCATAAAATAAAAGATCATAACTCATAGTCTTGGATGATAAATCAGTTTAAAAATTATCAACACTCCTTGATTTACAGAACATATAGAGCCTTCTTACTAGTCACATAACAAACCATAGATTTGATGAAAAGAGTATAATAGTTCAACTTCAACATAAAAGACGAGCGAGTCCCAACCATGGTTGATGCATGAGTAAGTGCAGAAGAACCCAGATAGATGAGAGTTGAAGCCATCGAACGCAACGGGTAAAAGCCTTGCATGATGAGGGAGAGGCATAGAAAGATAGCCAGGACAAGGCCAAAAATATTTCAAAATCTCCCATATTATTTCACCAGTTGAAATAATGAGTCGCCCAACGATAAGGTATTGGTGTGTATCAGAGGATGGATGATCACTCCACTCTGCCTACATACCGTTAAGCACATTCATTCGCACAGCTTTATTGATGTTAGGTACCAACGTGTGTATTCCAAGTCTGATGCATCCAAAAGCATTTCATGGATAAATATTACCCTAAACCACATGCGTTCGCACACACATACACAACGTTAGAAGGTCTACGCTAAAAGCTGTTCCCTAGTATATTTTTTTTTGGATGGGAAGTGATCATCTATTCTCCAAGTCATATTACTCACTCTATCACTAAACTCTTCTTGCTTTTTGAATAGTCAAAATGAAACTCAGCATTTTAAATTATATTCTACATTCATGAAGTACACCATATACACCAATGCTTTTACAAAAGTGTCTAGCTCGATTAAATGCGAAAAGCTAGGACAATGAAGTTACACCAAACACACTGGTACATGGTGTTAACTGCTTCATCTGACTCAACTGAGATTTTCTACTCCAAGTCTTCATGATATAGATGAAGTCCAAGGCCAAAGCGAGCACAGGCTCGACGAAATGCCATTCCTTCTGCCTTCTGGACAGGATCCCCGTAGCCTGTATCGCTAACTGAAGCAGTCCCTGTTGATTCCCTGAAGATCTAGTCCACATATCAAAAAATTCCAACATAAGTTATTCTTAAAGAAACGCAGAAGTTAATATTTCTATCATCACAGGAAAAGTGATAAGTGGCTGGCAAGCTCTCACAAGGGCTTGGGAAGGATACAATTCACTGCACAATGACACCAGGGCCAGGCTGTAGGCAGGACAGCCTGAACGTGTCTCTGCCTCTGGAATTAAATAACCATGGAACACAAATTTGGGGAAACTATTGTGCCTTGTTAGGTGAGTGTTGTTTCTTTTCAGGTTTCAGATGTCCATTGAAACACCGATCAATCAATGGCTGCTCCCCCACGGACAACAGCGAAATGACTTCTAGGATACCTACTGTTATGACATAAGTGTTTCTCGCGGAAGGGATCAAAAGATGTGTTACTTTGGGCTTGAATAAACAAAATATATCACTGCCAGAGGGAGAATATGACATTCCAATTCAATTTCTTTAAATGTAACATGGTTCAAATTCATTATTGGTCGAGGTTTGAATGTACAAGTTAGTTGATGTAAGGTGATAGAGTATCGCGTACCCATAAACTCACAAGAGAAGACCAGAGTGCTCAAGAATCTCACTCAGGTATGAGGCAAAATAAGGGTAAAAGAAGTGAAACACTCTTAACGTTAAAGAGGTCAAAGAATGATAAAACTCTAAAGAGCACTAAATCTATCATGCGGCATCTACCAAATTAGCAAAAATACGACGACATAAGTTGGAACATATAGTGACCATACCTCCGCATCCGTCCCATAAAGAGTCACACGATAGGCAACAGATACAGATTTTCCATCAGCCGAATAAGTGATGCTGCGGACCTCACCAGACCATTCTACAAGTGTTAAATCATTGGAAACCATTGAGTAAACCATTCATTATCAGGTCTCAGTCAACAAGTAGAACAAAACCTTGGTGATATCAACAGTACCTGGTGCATGCAAGTTCATAATGCGATTAACTATGTGCCTGCAAGAAATACAAAAGTGTGAAATTGAGTACCCCTTAAAGAACGTGCTGATGAATAAAGTTTCTTGAAGTCGAACTAAAACGAAACGATATATAAAGGTACAAGACCTTTTCTAGCATGTCTTCATAATGAGAGCATGTGACACCGGAAACAATAAATAAACTACAAGACTTCTATGAGATAAATCCTCCCCTTTCCCCTTAAAAGGCCTACTTCAGGGGAGAGGGGAAATTTGTTTATATATATGACGAAATCTGTGATGTAAACCAAAATTGTGTGGATCGATTGAATAGATGTCAACTATTACAGAGAATCATAGCGAAAGTTTACAAAATTATGAATGAGAAAAGTGAGAAACAAATCTGAGGAGAGAGCTATTTATACAAACGGGAAAAGTCCTGCGCCTCTCCTAAGGGTTAGATTTTAACTAACTAACCTAACACACAAATAATAATAAAAACGTAATACATAATAGAAAACGCGACGTCGTGCTGTATAGTTCAATAATATAATATAACATGATGCACTGAAACAATTAACCATTTTGTCAAGTCTGTAAAATGCCTCAAGTTTACTGGTAAAAAATTCGACATTACTGATCCAAATGATAGTCCAGAATGAAGCCTTAGCTTGATCATCGTTCAAGTTGTGATTTATCTTGAGAGTACAGAACTGACAATGTCATTAATACTAAGAGAACAGAAGGCTAAGCGAATATGTTTTACTCAACATAACTACCGAAGGGGGAGAATTCACGTGGCTGACTATCACGTGATTCTTGTTAGGTTCATATAGTCTAACACAATTAATTGAGATTATAGGCTTGGTTGTCATCGTAGAATAGACCTAGTCCATACCAACGCACAACTACCAAACAAATGATTGACATACATACATAACATATATATATATATATATATATATATATATATATATATATATGGAGAGAGAGAGAGAGAGAGAGAGAGAGAGAGAGAGAGAGAGAGAGGAAAAGACCATGGGATGTATTTGATGGAGATTCCATGTTCCATACGGAGCTTGAGGAGTGGGTCAGGGACTTTCTTGTTCAACTCTTTCAGAATATGCGAAAGTGGCCTGCTTATTCCCGACGACGAAATGACGTCGTCTTCAAATCCACTAACATTATTTTCTCCTTCATTTAGTTCTTTGTAATTGGGAGAAGAAGAGGGCTTGGGCTTTGCAGCAAAATGACGAATATGAAACAACTTGAAGCTGCAATTGTCGTTTTCCATGGTTGTTAATTTCGACAAAGATAGTCTACTACGGGACAATGGTTCCCTGTTTCAAAGCAATAACTAGCATCAACAATTTTTATGAAACTAAGAACCTCAAACGATAAGGACTAACGCAAATATGCTGCACTGCCAAAGCTACCTACTACTGGTTCAAAGAAAAAGCACAAGAGTTGGCCTTTTATTGCTTAATACTTGACTATATTATTAAGCAAATTTAAGGCCCAAAAATCATGCTCAATGCTTCATATGAAAAATGTGTAAAGCAAATACTTTTTTAATTTTTTCTTAAGCTGTCCCAGAGTCGTAAACAAACTCAAACTCTTAGATACATATTGTTAATCGTTGAATCTCTGTTACTGCTCCATATGAAAATAACACTTTTTTCACTCAAAATATAAAAATGAAACCTTTTTGTACTCTAAAACTATAAACCCCCAAAAATTAAAAACCCACTTCAGATATAAGCTTATAAAACGACCCACGAGCTTCGTTAATGGCAAATGGTGTTGCATAAATAATAAAAGTACACAATAAGAAAAAAGAAGTGAAAAATTGGAGCAGGGGTTTTAGCACAATAACCTTGAAGAGAGCAAAAGCTGCCTCAAAGCTTTCGATTTCAACATGGCCATTTTCAAAATCTTCCTTCAGCTGTCCGTGTATATAGGTCTCTGTTGTATTTTCTTTAGTGTCAATTTGTTCATTCCATTTAGGTGTTTTAATAAAAAGACAACATTTGTTGAGGGTGTAAATTGCAAAAGTAACCCCCCTTGTTATTTCGAATTAGCAAATGACCTTAGTAACTAATAATTCATGATGTTATAATTATAAGTTTATAACTTACAATTTTTATGCGATTAAACTTAATATTAAATATGGTTGTGTCAAACTAAGTATAATTTAGTTTATTTTATTTTTTAAAGTTGAGATCTTTTGGAAAACATACCATATATTTGCTTTTGGATTTAGAGGTTTTTTATATAGAGGATTATTTGCCGGTTTTTTTTAAAAAAAATGTATGGATGGTTTTTTACAGTTTACTCATTCGCGAGGCGATTATTTACATTCTCAAAGAATTCCAATTATTAATATTTAAATGATACATTGACGCTGAACTTTTTTATGTATAAATATCTTCAATAGTGTACTCGATTTTCACGGCATAATTGCTTACGTCTAATATTTTAGTGAATTTAAAGTATTACACAAGGTTGTTCTTTCAAAATAAGTATCTCTTCGTCGAATTTATTCTGAGTTTGACCAGAAAATTAATAGAGTATGTCTTCAAGATTCCACTTTTACAAATCGAAACGCCTATAGCAACGCAAATATCTACATCTTTGTGCCGACATGATTTTTACGAAATTTGGAAATTTTGAAGGTGAAATGTTTTAGGACTTTAATTCAGATGTTACTTTTTTTTTTTTTGGAAAGATAATTTTTATTAATTTTTGTTTATTTGTATTCGTATTTTAGGAATGTAAGTAAACCATAAAAGACAGTTTAGTTGATTAGTGTGAATAAGGATAAGAGTTTCTCTATGATTCTTTCGAATTCTCATTATTCTTTTTAAATTTTTGAACTCAATATTTTACGTGAATCAACGAGACATCAATTCTATTGTGTGTTTTGTCATCTTTTTTATACTTTTGGTACCTGCTGATGTTCATTTTTGAACATCTAATTTAACAATATAACTCCAGTTCAATCGGTTAGTAAAACAAAAAAATCAACTCAAATATTTTCTTCTTCATTTAGCTTATTGTAATTAGAAGAAGAGGGCTTGGGTTTTGCAGCAAAAGGACGAATATGAAACAACTTGAAGCTGCAACTGTTGTTTTTCATGGTTGTTAATTTCGACAAAGACGTTCTAGCTGCCATTTTCTCTCACTGAAAATCTGATTTGACCCCCCCAAAATTTACGCACCTGGTTTTATGTATGTATGTTGGAGGGTTTTTAGAGAAGTTTTTAAGTGAGATAAAAGAACACATTTGATTTCCTTCGGGCTCATGGGCCGATTTCATTGTTTTTGATGGGCCAAATGTAGTGGACTTCTCTATTTGGATTAATTAATTTCATAATAGTACAAAGGAGCGTGCAAACATATAATCGAATTGATTGGAATCATTTCGAAATCGATCGAAACGAGTTAGAGATGTCACTTTTGAATTATAAATTTTGTGATGATTGATGGATATGAGAGTTTACACTATTTTGTAGTGTTTTATACACGTTTTCTCTAGTTTTAAATGCAAATTTGAGGTAGTTGTTTTTAATAGGCAAATTTGAGGCAATTATATTTGATTTTTAATAACTAAAAGGCTTATAATAAAAAGCGAATAAAATCGAATCGAAAACAATTCGAATTGGATTCTTTCAAACGATTTGATTTATGGTTGTCGTTTTCTCACAATCAGAATCAAATGATCATAGCTAATATGATTGATTCAATTCAATTCAGTTCAATTTAATCGAAAATCACACCTCTAATAGTACTAGTCACTCTTCACACTTAAAGAACAAGCCAATACTTGAAAGTAACCATCTATAATTGATTCATTACCGAATATGTCACCAGAAATAAATTAAAACTCCTTTGGGTATGTTAACTATTAGCAAATTTTTACTATCATTTCAAATGAAATGGCAGACGATTATTTTGGTATTAGTTCAGCATATATAGCAAGATAATTAACATTTGATGTGTATTTATGGCGTCAAAGAAAAATAATTCGGAAAAAACAAAAGCGAAAAATGCTAAACAATTTACGGCAGTGTAATTACCGATAAGTAGACTTTTAAGACAGATGAGAGTGGTTTGCTTTAGTTAGATTGTGATGTACACTAGCGTTTAGATATAGCGCCAATAGTAAGTAAACTGTATTTAGACAAGTAACATTTGATTCTCATACATTACCTAAAAAGACCCAAACTTTAATTTTATTTGAGCAAGTCCCTTAATTTCTCTCTTTATTCTTAAATTATACATTAACAAGCCATTAAAGTTACAACATAAGTGCTAATTCTGAAAATAAAGATCGATGAAGATTAGAAATTAATAAGCGCCAATTGCTGAACATTAATAGGATGACAATCCGAAGGAGGTCCAGCGTAAGCCCTATGCGCCAAGATAGCATCAACAGCTTGTGTCGGATGAAAAGCATCCCAAAATACATATTGGTTCCTATTCGGACAAGGCGCCAACCACGGCATGCACGTTATTTGTCCTTGATTTCTCCCTATTCCACAACATCCTCGGTCCACCACACTAAAACCATATTTCGCTGGATTATTCAATATATCCCCGATAGCACCGTACGCGTTCCCATACACGAACATAGCCCCGGGGTGACTTCCGTTGTTCATCGCGTTAACCAGAGCCAACAAACCTTGGTTAAAAGCTCCCAAAATTTGGTTAACATAGTCCACGCACCGACCAGGTGGGGCTTGGCCCGTGGCGAGCTGGTTAGGGATGCATCCCAATGGGCCTAACCCGGGCAAAACGAATTTACGAAGGCCTAAACTGTAGAGGGCGACGAGCTGGCGAGCGTAGTGGTTGATGAGAATGTTGGCGAATTGGGAAGGGTTGTAGTTGAAGCTGGAGGGGTACATTGTGGGCATTAGATAGTTGTTGATGTAGTCGTTGCTGCCGAATACGAGCACGGCGATAGCTTTCGAGAGGTACCGGTTTAGGTTATCTCCGCTCATCATTGTCCTTAGTTGGCTCAAGGTTGTCTCGAAATTGATCACTTGTTGAGCCAAAGAGTATCGGTCTCCCTGTATAGAACCAAAGTTATATGATTATCTAATATTTCACTGTAACATACATATTGAAATTTGAAAAATTATTATAGATCATCACCTGTGAAGTTGAATACTTACCAAACACTCCCATGATTTTCGAACAATATTGTTTATAGTTCTCAAATCTTTTTAACATATTTTTAAGATTTGGAAGTTGCTAGCGCAATTATTTAAACATATATATATATTTTTTAATTAGACGAAATTTTTATTAGATATTGGTAGATGTAATTATCTTGTAACACTATGTACCGTTCACGATGAATATAATACCAAACGTACATAGTGTTGGCCAGATTCGTCGAGAATGCCAGCAGCTGCGGAAGCATAATTAACTCCACCTAGAATCCTATTTCCACTCGTGGCAGGATCTGCAAACGGAGGCGGGGACGCTACACCCAACCATGCTCCTGATGAATATTCACCAATTCAGTTAAAATTTATTAATTAATCTGATATGAAAGGAAGCATTAATTAATATATTTGGGTAAATTATAAATTTATAGATATTGTTGTGAAGTAATTAAATCCTCGTGAAATATAATTTAAATAGTATGAAATCTATGCGACTTTCTAATAAAATCATTTCTTTATGCATTTCAATAAATTACAAATTGTACTTGTACTTGGGACTTGCACAAAATATACATCAAGAAACCTCAGTTCATTTTATGTTGGATCAAACAAGTATTTGGAAAAGAAACCTCAGTGGAACTCAGCATCTTCATTTACTTTTATTTGAATAGTAATAAATTGTAACATTACTTATATTTCGACATTTTATTCAATTTATATATTTATTTGTTCATTATAATTATTCATTCAATGAAACAGTTGGTTTTTCATGTTCCTATAAGTGCTTTATGTACGTGAAGGATTTAGTCCGTAATAATATATTAAATCGAAGCCACTAGGACTCATGTCCTCGTGATGCATATGCATGATGATCTTTTTCAATCCAACTCCACTTCGTTACAGAAAAGTAAATGCTAAGCACCATATATAGGTCATTTCCCAATTCCGTGTTAAAGGATGTGATCATCTTTCTACTGAATTCAATTCTACTTAAACTTTTTTTGGGATTTTAAAATTTTTAACAATATAGTTTCCGAGTCTTGAATTAGAAATTCTTCCGCCGTTGTAATTTAGTCATTAGCTCTAGCAACAAAGGAATTTCAGTATATTATTTCAGATAATTACAAGACATATCAATGTTTTATATATATGTGACTAGTTATTCAATTTTAAGTTCTGCATCCAAATTACGAATAGTTTGAACTTTAGACAAGATATAGCCATGTCAAAGAATGAAACCTTAACAAATTAATTACATACCAAGGTAATCAATGAAAGTATTCCCATTAGAAAATCTGCCAGTCGGGGTAGCGCCGGTGAAATCAACGCCGTAAGGATAATAATTTGACTTGGCTATAGAGTTTATGAAGTTGTTGTTGCCATTATCAACTAAAGAATCACCAAACACGAACAACGCACTTGCCTGAGCCGCTGTTGCTGCTGTCGTCGTCTTCGTCCCTTTTTCGCCTTTCATATCACCATCACTACTGCTAGTAGATGAACAGTGCACAATGATATTATTAAGCCAAGGACTTATTAGGATCATAATCACAAATGGAAACCATTTAGCCACTGTAGCCATTATGGGGAAATATTCCTATTGATCTTAAGTTGTACGAATATCCTTTGATGTTTATTGAATATACTTATATATAAACCGTAAATAATGAATTTTAGAATGGGGATAAATATGACGAAAACGATCTATCCATTCGCAACGGCTTATTCTTTATGCATTATTATGTACGCAAAGTTCCATGATATGCTCCTTTCTCACCACCTTTTCCGAATTTTAGACTGTCCTTTTATACAACTTCCTGTTTCCTTTAACATTTGGCTGCATGTATATTGTGTAGCCACTGCAACAACTTTCATGTGAACTGCCTGATCACCAGGAATTAAGAAAGAATATAGACATATCCGTATGATATTATATACGCAATACTATATATTCTTGAAGAATTTAATCAAATTATTAAATGTTAGTTCTCACGACAAGTTTGAGTTTTTAGATAAGTTGGTAATTTAATTAATAGGATGTGAGAGATTTGGGCCAAAGAAGGATTCTTGAGTTTATAATTTAAATTCCATTGCCGCCCACTTATAAAAATATAATAATACATATTCTTTGATTCACCCACCCATATATAGGGTGCTTTAGCAATGTTGGATGTCAAGACCCGACTTATAAGCCAACTCAATTTTTGCCAAAAGTATATTACTTCCAAAACTTGCTTCGCAGCTGTAATTAAACACACACACACACACACACAAAAAACATTAAAAAAGGTTGCTACACATTTAGGCTTATAGTTTACTTTAAAAAAGATAAGAACTGGCAAATAATGTAAGTTTCGCTTAACTTTTAGGGATAATTATACATCCATAGTTCTGAGATTTGGACTAACTACTGAAATGTCTTCGCTATTGAATAAGTACAGAGGCGCCTCCGAAGCTCAAGAAATATGTATAAAATGGGGTCTATTGTTATATCTCATAAAACTATAGGGGAAACTTAGCAATTATTCAAATTTTCAAGGAGTTTTTCGTAACGTGTTTCGTTTTAGAGGTGCTCGTGTAATTACTAGCTCAATTAGTAGGAATGCTAATTTCTAAATAAATTCAAACCTCAAGCGTGTAAAGGTAATTAACCCTAGCATTTTTTTTTGATCAAAATTAACCCTAGCATTAATATGTGAAAAAACGGTTTGCGATATAGCAAGAACTTTATTAGAAGTGTTCTATGTAAAGCCAAATTATGATTTGACGGCAGCAACCGCAGTGGTAAATAAGTAGCAATTATTCTTTCTTCTTGATAATGTATAAGTAGTAATTATTCGCGAGGTTGACTTGTCTAGAAATATATAAATCTAAATAGAATCTCTAGGTCAACCATAGCCACTCACGAATTGCAAATGATGATGTCTCCGCGCTCATTATAGGTGCTCAACGGTCAAGGATAGAAATATTAAAGACCATAAATTAATATTTCTAATACTTTTATAGAGATACAAAAATGTTTAAATTTTGATTCGGTTTATAGAAGAAATAAAAATGTAGAAGGTCCAAACATACATCGAAAATAGAATACACATAATTCTACTAAATTAACTACTTGAGAATAGGGTTTGCAAATTTATGTTGGAGAATGTTTTTGGATTGTTTTAATAATATTCTTAAGACTAATTAAGAGAGATTGTTATGTAAACTTCAACATTGCTATAACGGTGATATGATATATATACCATATGCACGGAATAATGGAAGTATATACGAAATGAGTATGTATCCTACAACTAAATTAAACATGTTCGATTGTTTCACTAATATATGAGAACAATCGAGTAGACTTCGTGTTAGAAAGCGGAAGGCATACATAGTCTTAATGCTATATGAGCTTAAGGCATGAATATACACGCGCGGAATACGGTTCAGGGAGTTAGCACTTGGTAGTGTGTTTTTGTTGGCACAATCTTTAAGAGCACTTAAAACACTATTTGGCCAACTAATCATATTTGTCGGTTTTGTTGAATTATTAAATTTACATAGACAGATAGGATTCAATTTTTGTTGAGTTATTGAGAATAGATGACATTAAGGATATTAATCTTATAAATTACTTAATAGATTAGTCTTATGTCAAGATGAACTCGAACAACTTTAATCATTTTCAGTTACCCATTGTCATATTTCAAACTTTAGTCCTAGAATTCAAAACTTCATAGCATTTTGTCAAATGGTCGACGCTTGATTTTGACTTGGAATATTGTGACTTTTCTCAAAAAATGTTTCTTGAAATAATTACATCTTTCCCGGGAGTAGCATAAATTACAAGAAAATTGTGGGATTGATGTTTGTCCAAAAATAAACACGACTTGTAAGTTATTTTTGTTGAATTCTGTTGCACGTTGCTGAAGAATAAAAGGTGGACTTCTCTAAATTAATAACTTCACATCTCTACTTAGTAGAACATTTAAAGGAGAGAAATTAATTATAAAGTGACTTTAACTTTTACCATGATATCAGACATAATCTACTGAAGAAAATGTTGAGTCTGCAAACTTACCACATCACGATATTCAATTATAATTATGTGGATGTCTATACATAGGCCTACGCAAACATACGTGAATCGGTCGAGCTGTTTTGAAAGACCAAACGATTCAATTTCAAGATCGAAGCGAATTTTCAATTCAATTTTTGGTTGTCAGAAAAAAATTGAAACTCACTTCAATTTGAATTTTGATTCTGGGGTCGATCCCTGTATCAAATTGAATCGAACCAAGACCAATTTTTTTTTTATTTTTTATATAATATATAGCAATGGCTAGCACATAATACAGTTAAGGATGTGAAAATGTGATTGCATTGTTTATAAATGAATTTGTTGATGTCTTGAATGGTTATAAGTTTTGTTGCTAAATTCAACTTATTTTATTTTATGTTTAGTTATATTTGAATTAATTGCTTTATTTTTTATGTATTGTGTTGAACTTAAATTGCTCCAACATATATATTAAGTAATTGAGAGTTTTAGAACTCAAATTTAGAAGTCAATTAACCAAGCTGATAAAATAATATATATATATATATATATATATATATATATATATATATATATATATATATATATATGATTCTACGATATTATCAAGTACCTAAATAGAAAGGCATGCAGCAGTCGAAAAATTAAACTCATGTGTGGTGTACAATGCACAATTTAACAATATGTTTTTCGACTGATATTGTACATATATATATTGACCTTTCTGATAGATAACCTTAGTAACATAATTAAGTTTAAAAAATAAATTAATTAATAACATATATACATATATATATATATATATATATATATATATATATTGTATTATCAAGCAAAATTATCTGATATGTGAGACATGGGATCCAGGGCCGACAACTCAAGTCCATGTGGTACTTAAATAATGTGTTTTCTGTTTTGGATCATTTCAAGTTAGAGTCACGTAGAAACAAAAGAAAAAGAAAAAGTAAACTAGATTCGACTGATGAATTATGACGTTTTTCTAGATGTAGCACGGACAAACTAGGTCATGTTCTTGCTTTTCGTAAACTAGATTTCATGGTTTCAAATATATTTTATTGCATATGTACCAGATTATTGCTATATTCTTGAGATATATATCACATTCAAACACAGATTGATGCATTTTCAGATCAACAATTCATATGTTGCATTTCCATTTTCTGAAAGGTTTTGAAAGTCTGATATGACCGTTGTCATCCGAATTTTCATTATGAGAAAGTTAGGTGTGTTACTTAGTAGAATAAATATTAGTCGCATTGGATCATTGTAACTCTCTCAATTCAGATGGAATTTTCCTTTGTTCAATTCAATAATCTTTCTTTTTCGCTCTCTCAATCCTCAATCAAATTACTCTCTTTTCAATGCATTCTTTAGGTTACTTGATCTACACCGATGCGATTCAGTCCTAAATCTCTGTTCTTCAATAAATCTTCGATTGATTTAGCATTCTATTATATGATCGATCTTACATTGCTCTTCGCTTAAATTCAGATCTATCGATATCTATTTTTCAGTTCCCCCAATTTAAGGATGACTTTATCTGCTTCTAATACTACTTCAGTTGGATCTTGTTCTAAGAATCTAATTAGCGAAGATTCTACTTTAGTTTACTTTTTCGAAACTCAAGATTGCACTGGAATTTCGATAGTCGGCGATATTTTCACCAGCTCTAATTACGTTCTTGGAGTAAAGGCATTCAAATGGCCTTGAACATCAAGAGAAAGTTCACGTTTATTTATGGATCTTTACCAATACATGATATCGCCGTGGCTGTGATCATTTTGAGTTTGATCCTCATTTTTGTCATGGTGATCAGTTGTTGCCAAATGTGTAAGTAAAATTATGACATATCATAGTATATAACCGTTTTCACATACCTTAACCAAATTATGACATGTCATAGTGATTAGCCGCTGCCAGATACCTTATTATGACACACCACAAATTATTAATTACATGATGCCAATACTTGGTTTGTTATGTTGTTCGTTTCAGGAATTAATGTTTGTCCAGTACTAAATTTTCCTCACAACGAGCTCAGAAAGTTCAAGAGAACACTAGCTAAAAACAATTAATCCATCAGTTTATTTAGCATTATTGGAGAAAAGTACCGGGTGAATATTGCTAGTCGGGTTTGACCTGAATTTGATCAATCTTTTGTTGAAACTTAACTATAAACAGTCAACTAATTATTAATCTATCTCCATAATTAATGTCCATTTATAGAGTCTGGGTTGTTTTGGAACTGGCGAATCTTTATAGGATCCATGAAAATTCGAAAGTCAAGGATATAAAATAATTTCAACTAGTTTTATGATCACAAGTACACAAATCAAGAAGCAAATTGACGCTCGCTCCCACCATGACCAACACTTAGTTTATATATATGGATATGAGCCGCATAATGAGGGGAGTTAGAGGCTGACATACACAAACACAATGATGCATATATGGTGAATTGGGGGACACTGACACGTACCAGTTTTATGGTCCCAAAAAAGAATATATTTGCAAGCACCATTAATTTGGTGGTGGAATTGGAGATAAGAATGATCACTAAATTTGCGACAAAACACTGCAGTACCTACATTATGTAAATAATAATATATATTTATATGGTGATAGACTCGATCAATTTGATCGATCATGGCGGGGCCAATTGAGTCCCAATCGAGTGCTTTGATGAAATTTGTGGCAGGTGGACCAGTCCCACTACAGTAAAGTCAACGGGGTTGAGAAAGAAAATAATCAAAGTGGACATTCATTATAAATACTGGCCCAAAGGCCACTCCAAAATCAGCAATATATAAATCCAAATTTAGAACCTTTTTTATGCATATTAATATTGAACCAAGCCAAAAGAAAGTTGGGTAGGTAGGCAATTTTAGTTTGGCCTTTGGTTTATAATGAACGTACGTAGGATAGTTTAATTTGTTGCTGATCGAGTTAAATAAATTAGAGGTAGCAAAAAATGGATAGGGAGGAGACAGCAGCGGATTCGGAAGGAGAATCTCTTCACATGATGTCTGTTGATTGGAGAGGGAGACCTTGCAAGCCTCACAAACATGGTGGAATGTCTGCTGCCGTATTTGTACTAGGTATCTTTCTCTCTCTTATTTTTTTTTTCTCTCTCCACAAACACACACCTCATGAGGTCTATTACTTCATTTATTGAATTGGTCGTTCAAGGCTAGCTTCTAATTTTAGTATGGTCCTTCTTTCTTGTGTGTGTGTGTTTAGGTTTCAGTGTAATTAGGAATTATTAGTAATCTTTAAATGCTTGAGTGGAGTAATTATAGTGTGTAGAATTAATGTGGACGGTGGAGCGTGGGTAGCTACTAGCATTATCTTAGTGTTAGTGCTGAAAACTGAAATACGACCACTTTAAGTTTTTATATATGGTATGATTTGTGTGTGCATGGGGTCATGCGGATAAGATATGATGTTATTTTATTAGGTCAATTGCGTTAAACCCTCTAAACTATGTGTTTCGTTGTAATGTTTCTTCTAATTTATCGAAATATGCGACTCCTCTTAACATATGCTCAAGAGTGCAAATTGTCATTGATGTCAAATCGACCAAATACAGACACTTGTCTTAAATGAACGGTTGAACAATGATGCAGAGGATAATTCACACATTTTTCAATAGATTAGAAGATAATTCACATATTTTAATAGACTAAGTGCAGTTTGCTAAAGACACCATAGGTTAGGAGGTTTAACGAATTGACCCCTTTTATTAATTATGAGGCTAGCTAGGTTGATGAATGATGAATCATTAACTAGTTAAATTAATTTATTATTGATCAGGGCTTCAAGCTTTTGAGATGATGGCAATTGCTGCAGTTGGGAATAACTTGATAACCTACACGTTCAATGAGATGCACTTTCCTTTGTCAAAGTCTGCAAACACCGTCACAAACTTCGTCGGGACTATGTTCCTCCTCTCCCTCGTGGGTGGTTTCCTCTCCGATTCTTACCTCGGCAGCTTCTGGACCATGCTAATATTCGGCTTCGTCGAGCTCTCGGTAACTAACTAATTATAAACTGATGATCAATGTCAATATTTCATGCACCTAGCTACTCTTAATAAATTCATTAAAATGAATTAATATTTTCCAGGGATTGATATTACTATCGGTTCAAGCACACGTTGATGAACTGCGGCCACCAAAGTGCGTAAATATTAGTTCCTACGGCTGCGAGGAGGCAAAAGGGTACAAGGCGTGGATATTCTACGGGGCGTTGTACCTCGTGGCTTTAGGGAGCGGTTGTTTGAAGCCCAACATCATCTCTCACGGGGCTGATCAGTTCTACGGCAAGCAATCGACCAGAAAACTCTCTACCTTCTTCAACTGCGCCTACTTCGCCTTTTGCACTGGTGAACTAGTCGCGCTGACACTCCTCGTGTGGGTTCAGACGCACTCGGGGATGGACGTTGGCTTTGGAGTCTCTGCGGCTGCAATGGCTGTTGGCTTGATTTGTTTGATTTCGGGATCACTCCTTTATAGGAACACCCCACCTCGTGGATCAATATTCACGCCTATTGCCCAGGTTGGTATTTAATTGAAATTTTATTCTTGATCGAGAACCTGAATGCTTATATGGGACATGACAGCAAAATCCTTTAGCTATCTCATGTGTCTGTTGCTAATTAACTTTCTTGTATAGGTGGATTTTATAAGTTATAATTTTGTTCCGCTTTATATATGTTAAATGTTTTGGCATTCTGGCGGTTTTACAAATAGAGATAAAAACGTCAAACCCCCTATATTACGACTGTTATTGCACTTTGTTCTTTATTCTATTTTATTTTTGTGGGACACTATCCTATTGAAAATTAATCAATTTGCCACTTGAAGCAAAATTCAATGCTAAAAAATGCAGAAACGTGTCCAAATTCAATGATGAATCAATGCCACAGATGGCAAAGTGTTTATTTGTCAATAGTATAAGGGACATGTTGTCGAACAAATGAAACAGGGGACAAAATGCAACATGACTTTTTTTTTTTCTTTTACGTGAAAATGGAGGTTGAGATGAAGCGGTTAGTGATCCCAACTAGGTTGACACCATCACTTTGCTACCCACGACACTCAAATATTATTAAAAAGGAAAAAAAGAAACAAGAGTTCGAACATGGCAAATAGTATATGAAGTCTGACGCTTTTATCCCTTTTAAATATCATGAAAATATGATATACCTATAAATAAATAAAGATTCATAAAAGTGTGTATACCTATCAATTGAAAGACTATATATAGGAGGCATGGAATGCACTTAATGAAAACACTAGCTACTTTTCTAAACGTACATACATAGCTAGCTTAATTAATTAATTAATTAAGATTGACTTCCTTTAAATAAAGCAGAATTAATAATTAATCTTCCTCACCCTCCAGGTTTTTGTTGCTGCAATCTCCAAGAGAAAGCAAATCTGCCCCTCAAATTCGGAGATGCTGAACCGAAGTCATGACCACCATACACCTGCGACGATACCAAACAATGTCACGCTCATTCACACTGAAAAGTTCAGGTGGGTTAATTAACATGTACATGCATGCTTGCTTTCAAATAAATTATTTACAATATTAATCATAACTTGAAACCATATATAACACGATGATCAGGTCCCTCACACAAGAAGTTAATAGATTAGTGATCATTAAATTCAATAGTCAACTACTCCACCGTATGTATATATGTTTACGTTTTATATAGGATTAATAATTAACGTTTAGAATAAGTTAAGATGTTCACAATTTGATCCGTTCAACTTATTTATTTTATATAGGTTTCTCGACAAAGCGTGCATCAAAATGGAAAACGGCAGCAATAACAATTCTAATAAAGAAAGCCCGTGGAGACTATGCAGTGTGTCACAAGTTGAACAAGTGAAAATACTTCTCTCAGTAGTACCAATATTCGCTTGCACCATAATCTTCAACACCATCTTAGCCCAGCTCCAGACATTCTCAGTGCAACAAGGAACATCCATGAACACTCACCTCACCGCCAAATTCCGTATCCCACCGGCCTCCCTCCAAGCCATACCTTACATCATGCTCATCGTCGTCGTCCCTCTCTACGAGACCGCGTTCGTTCCCCTAGCGAGACGGATCACACGGAACCACTCCGGAATCACCCCTCTCCAGAGAGTGGGGATCGGCCTCTTCATCGCGACATTCTCCATGGTCTCGGCCGCGGTTATCGAGAACAAGAGGAGGAACGCCTCGGCCTCGGACGGAGAAACGCTCTCGATTTTCTGGATAGCGCCGCAGTTCTTGATATTCGGGCTCTCGGAGATGTTCACGGCGGTCGGGCTCATAGAATTCTTTTACAAGCAATCCGTGCAAGGGATGCACTCCTTTTTAACGGCCATGACTTATTGTTCTTACTCGTTCGGGTTTTATCTCAGCTCACTCTTGGTTTCTTTGGTGAACAAAATTACCTCTAGGTCTGGATCAGGCTCAGGAGGTTGGCTTAGTGACAATGACCTAAATAAAGACAGACTTGACCTGTTTTATTGGTTACTAGCTGCACTGAGCCTCGTCAACTTCTTTAACTACCTTTTTTGGTCAAGATGGTATTCGTACAACCCATCTTTAGTGCCTGATCCACAAGATCAGCCTCGTGATCAATTGTTACAGGACCTACACGTTAAACGGACATGTAACGATGCTTCGAGTTGTTAGCAGTACTCTAGTAATGTATACTATATATAGTATAGTCTAGCTTTTTATTGGTATTACGATTGATGACTCTTGTACCTGCAGAAAGTTATGAAGCAATACAAAATATATCTATATATAGAATATTAATTGTATCCGCTGATTTGCTCTTCGTGCGAACAAGTAGCTAGCTCCACAACTTTATGCAATTGATTTGTTTTGTACTGTGATTTCTCGTTTCTTTCAAGTGATTGCTTGTTATTATCAGTATATATATGTCGCGATTGGAAAGTGATACGAAACTTAGTTTTCGTAACGAAATAGTTGGAATTCGTTGCGTTCTCTAGTGTATAAACTATTAAACTTTGATGTTCGCAAATGTTCTCGTAACTAGGTAGTTTATTAGTCTTAATTGGAAATATAAGTTTTTACTAATTATGCGGTTCCTCCAAAAAGTGTTTTCAAAAATACCATGAAAAAAGAAGAAGAAGCAAGATTTAAGATAGCTCTCATATACTACTCTTAGAAATAATAGTATTTTAAGAAGTTATTATCCTTTTAACTTATCTAACATTGTAGCCGACGTTAATCATTTGAACATAGTGCTTGTTCTTAAGAATGTTCCACCGTAGAACCATTTTAGGCTTTGGGAATGAGAGAGATAAAGGTGTGGTTAAAAGAGGAGGGCACGAAATAATTAGATTTGAAAAATATTTGAACCCCTTTTATAACATCTCCTCCCACAATGTCCCAAAATTCTTTAAAAAAAAGCGGAGGAAAACCATCCGGCCTTGGACAGTTGAACTAGTAAAGGAATCCATATCAAAAATATTTTTTTTTAATAACGTCAGGGTACGACATGGAGCAAAGAAAATCATTATCAACGTTATCTATAATCTCAGTGACTAATCCATTGAGATCATCTGAAAAATGCATATGAGAATTACGCAGATCAGACAAAAATATTTCGCGATAAAAATTTAAGATAGCACGTACCCATACCTTTCCAATCAGAAATATTATTCCCGAGAATTTGCTCCAAGAAACATAAAAGAATCGAGTGTTGGCGTCCCCTCCTTGAGCCATTTATCCTTGCAGCTTTTACAACCTCAACTCACCTAGTATCCAGAATCCAGCTCGATTTGGAGGTTCCTGCAATGACGCACTGTCTCTGCTGTTTAGGCACATTTTCAGGCTTCATCAATATCCTTCATCAGGATTTTAGATCTTTGAATGCAATTGCCGAACTCTTTTTATTCCAGTCCAAAGCGCATGTTTAGTCGATCTAGATTTGAAGACGAGGTTTATCATGGGAGATGTTGAGGACTGATATTCCAGCTTTTATCCACAACCTTAACGAACCTATTATCCTGAATCAACATACTTTCGAAACAAAACGGCCTGTTGCAACACTCTTATCCAAGAAAACAATGAGCGGATTGTGATTCGACGCAATTGTCGGGAGATGATTGACTACTGCATTAGGGAAACTGAGACGCCAACAAAAATTTGCAACAACACGGTCAATCCTGTGCCGGATATTAGCACTTCCTTCATGCTTATTATTCTAAGTAAAGCTATTACCCGAGAAATCAAATCCACGAGATCTAAGTTGTTCAACTCACTTTCCAGATCTTGGGTAAAAATGTTTTGCTTTGTCAGGGGGCGGAACCAGGAATTTGGTTTGGGGGGGGGGCGAGATCATGTGAAGAAATTTTTGAATAAAAATGATTTTTTTTTGTTAATTTACTCATTTTAAAAATAATAAACCATCGTCAAAACATAAGCATTTTAAGTAGATATTTAATATTAAAATTTATGCAATATATAGTTAATAAGTTTAAGAGTTTTAAAGTAAAACTAGATTAATATATACAAAAAAATATGTCATACGAACTAGAGATATTGTATACGCTCCTAAGATATTTGCAGTCATTTAGACATCTACAATTGTGTCTCATGTTTTAAGAGGATATTAACTTATATCTATCAATATGAAGGTATAAAACTTACTAGTGCAATACTAAAGAAATTAAATTTAGCTCTAATCTTTAACTTTGCCTCAATTAATTTTTTTCTATACAAAACCACATGTTTCATGTTAAAAAACATAAGAAAAATATTAAATTATCCTAAAAGTAAAATATACACTGAAATGTTATATTATATATACTTTGTTAACTATATAAAAGGAGTAAGAGAAAATTTAGATAAAATTCAGAAAGTAGGATAATAAATACGAATTAATTATATTGTGAAATTAAACAATTTTATAGGTTATTAGAAATACCACAAAAACTTTGAGTATATAGTTATGTCATAGTTTCAGATTATGTAAAATGATGTTTAAAAATATATAAGTATAATATATATATATATATATATATTTGAAATGTATATATGCTATAGGGGGGGGTGACCCCCAATGCCCACCCCCCCCCCCCCCCCCCCCCCCCGCCCTGGCTCCGCCCCTGTGCTCTGTATAGTCATCAAAATTTGAGGAAGACAAGGATAAAACCTTAAGATTTTCATACAATGGCCAAATAGGAGACAAGACCCCCTCTCCAGCTCTTTTATTCGAGAAATCAAAATGATCAGATATGGCAGCCCAATCTCTTTTATTTGAAAAAGCATGGGTTTA
Organism: Misopates orontium; assembly: GCA_946800315.1. Taxonomy (NCBI): domain Eukaryota; kingdom Viridiplantae; phylum Streptophyta; class Magnoliopsida; order Lamiales; family Plantaginaceae; genus Misopates; species Misopates orontium. The sequence continues at coordinate 43,431,295 of OX326948.1, read as the reverse complement.
AGTTCAGAGAGGGTTGATCTGTTGCTGCGGGCCAAGTCTGACAAGGAAGGCCAGATTGTCTTCCCAATGTTTGGCACTCAAAATGGGCCTAAAAGAGCACCCTCCATCAACTAACTCCTCATGGGCCTTGAGCTTCCCCTTAGAAAGTTTTGTTATTTTGGCCTGGGTTTAAGGCTCTCATTGATGACTCATAAGACACATTTTTGCTACTATTACAAGCTTTTCCAATCAAGTTTCCACCATCTTTAGTCTCCAGACTCTCCACCATACAATTTTATAAAGTAAATTTATAGTATCAGTAAATTATGACTAATATCACATAAATATTTGTGCAAAGAAATAAAATAATTTGTCAAAAGAAGAGAACTGGTATAATCCTGTAAACAACAGTAACAAAACTGCAATCCAGCAATGGTAACATCCCAAAAGAAAAAAGAAGCAAAAAACAAGTCCTTGAGTAATTACAATTATTTATTCTCTATATAGGAAACAAAAGATGTGTTGTATCATTATTAATTTCAAGTACCCAGAATTTCGGCCTAGGTAGGGGTGGGCAAATGATTTGGGTACCCATACCCAAACCCGTCCCAATCGGGTATTTCCCATTCGGGACGGGAAATATGGGTATGGGTACCCAAATGTCGGGTACCCGCCTCGAAAGAGTCGGGTTCGGGGTCGGGTTCGGGTATTGCTAACCAAATTTCCGAACCCAATCGGGTACCCACCTATATATATATATATATATATAGTTATACTATTAGTTTTCGTGCTTAACAATTAAAGAAGAAAAAACTATACTTATATTAGAGTAGTTGGGGTTAAAATAAAGAAAAAAAGACTAACAACTAAGAGTCCAAAAAGGGATATTCACTAAGCTACGAATATCACACACAAAATAGATAAGTCATCTTTTTATTCAAGAAATTTTCACCATAGTACCAAAAAACGTAAGATCGCATTGTGTGGAAGATTAAATATTGAAAAACATCAACTTTTTTCACCACAAAAGCTAAAAACAATGAGATATTTGGGTACCCGCTACCCGCCTTCATGGGTACCCTACTCTAACGGGTACCCGCCTTCGGGTACCCGCATATTTCGGGATCGGGATCGGGAAATGAATTTTCACTACCCAACATGTCGGGTACCCGCTGCGGGTACCCATTCGGGACGGGTACCCGCCAATGCCCACCCCTAGGCCTAGGTAGTTTAAGAGTTGAAAGCAGTTAACTAATTTGAGGTGTAATCAGTATTTTAACTTTAACATGGGTATGGTATATAATGTAATAAGTTGAAATAATTAAACATATTGAGTTGAAGTCATCTTTTCGTAACACGCATGTATTGTAAATATAGTTTTTTATTTGGATCATTAAGGCTTAAGATAATAATATAATACTTGAAAAATGTGAATTTTCGAAAAAGAAGTATGCGTATTTTAATTTCTATAATTAGATGTATGCACACGAACTTTGCATATGAGATCTTCTCTTACATAAGGGTTATTCTGATCTAAGGGCAAAGTCATTATTTGGATTATGAGGCAAAATTACATTGCCATAGTCATTAAAATTTCGAAAAAAATCCTTATCTTCCATTTTCTAATAGTGGAGTTCATGTATAATATTTAGGAAAATGGTATCCTTACAGTACTGTAAGATTACAGTCGATTTTTTCATTTTTTGACTTCAATTATAAGCGGGCAACTGGAAGTTTAAGTTACATCAACTTCTTGTTCAAAGTTGCCTAAAGAAGCTCCAACTTCGTCTTTATTTAGATTATGACTCGGAATTTTCTATTAATATCATATTTTTCCAATTTTATCTCTATTAATTTGTTGAGGTAGTTTGCTAAAACTCTCTTTTTATTTAAAATTGTAGACAACAATCTTTGTAATTTTTATTAGCAAATACCCCTTCTAAAAAATAAAGACTAGCTCTGATGGTATATTTATAAAAGTTTTTGTGTTTGTCCAACTATATATCATAAGTTTTCTTTTAAAAACAAAATTCTGCTTTTTCTAAACATATTGATTATAAGTATGGAATTTGTTCATAGATCTAACAAAAAGAATATCTTTTATATAGAGATACAAACAAACTTCTATAATTAAAAAGTGTTAGTCCATAATGCATCAAATATGTGTTTTCAATTTGCTCCTAAAACCAGAAGATATCACACATGCATTATGTGGAGATTTCCATGGAATTCTTTTGTACGATTTATAGCTATTAAGAAACAATTCAGATTGTTTAGTATAGGTAGGCTTCTTAAAAATTAATCAGTTTAAGGACGTTTCTCTATCTTTTCAAAAACAAAGTTAAATTCAAATACATTATAACATTATTTAGCACATTGTTTTCCTCCCTACTATGGATTGGGTCAAAAAGTTGGTGTGCTTATCAATTAGCTAGCATTTTGTTTCCCGGTGCGATGCCTATCTGTTAGTTTGATTTATCAAACTGAGGCTTTCTATTAATTTCTAAAGTTAAAGAGATTAGAATAAAACTTTTATAATTATAGGCACCTTCTAACAATTGGTTATTAGTAGGAGTGTCATAGTCTTAGAGCAAAACTGTGATGCTAGCAGAACCGTAATATTTATGTCCGGCTGGAACACGACAGACGTATTATAGACCGCAATTTCACACTAAGGGCCGCATCATCATAGCGATGTGTACGTAGTTCATGAATAGAAGTCAAATTCAAGCCCCAAATCGAAACATTGACAAAGTAAAAAAGGCAGCCACGTGTTCAACCCCACCAAATCTTTTCCTTAGTTTTCTATCTCAAAAATCCTAAATATTCAGCATAAAAAAGTAACACACGGCTAGCTAGTCAATTGACTCAATTCCATGTTGTTAGAGAGGGTCCTACACGGGAAAGTGTTGCACCACCGTCCTAAAAAAACACTCATGTATAAATTGAAGCAGTTGGTGGTAGTATTTCATCAACCAACTTCATAGATACACATTCTACGTACTATACGTAATAGAAGCTCAATATAACTATATAATGAAGACTCTTTGTGTTATGTTTGTTGCCATAGTATTGGTAATAGGTTCACAGCTTCATCATGTCGAATGCCGACCTCTTCTTTTGGTGCCCGAAACTGCCAACTCCGCCACCGCTGTACTGCAGAAATCCGATGAAATCGACGGAGCTGCCGTCTTAAGGAGTACAACGCCTCGCCTTTCATTTAGAGGGCTGTCTGCTATTTTTGCCACTGGGCCAAGCAGGCGGGGACCTGGCCATTAGACGATTTTTTTTTTCTCTTATGATATGTAAAATCTTACTTAATTAGTACTATTTAAAATACAAACTTTTGACAACTTTTAAGACTTAATACAAGTCACAGATGGTTGCCCAGTGATGGTGATTCTATTCATCTTTTTTCTTCTTAGGACATCGTTTGTGAGATAACCATATATATGTATATTCAAGTGTTATTGATCAAAAATGGATCATAATTCATTCTTGAGAAAAGCCGTGTTTAATTAAAGAAATGTGTGCTTGAGATTATATATATAATCACACTTTGTGTCTTAGTTGTGTACCTGTGTAAGTGTTATTGTTATATCAAAAGTAAAGACATGAAAGAGTTAGTAAGTATCTTCTCTATGGTTTCAATACTTTCTCCCTATCCCGCCTCTTTATTTCTATAAGTCGATTCTGGTCATTGATATTACAATTCAATAAATAAATCGTAGAAAAGTATTAATGAAAACTAAGGGTTTGATAAATGAATTAAATGCCAATAATAAAGTTCTAGAAAAAATAAAACCTAGAAAAAGTATAAACTGAGAAACTTAATATATAAAATCTTATTAGGTAAATACTAAATACAACCTGCACACGTAAAAAAGAAAAAAAAGAACAATGAAACAAATTTCTAACTACGGAAAAATTAAATTATTTCAATTTTCTTTAAAGTGAATAGCTAACTGAAAAAATCAAAATTTAAAAAAGACACAACTTTAGAAAAAATTTCTTTTAGACTCAAATTTAAAAAAAAAAAACCTGTACAAACAAATTTACATAAATTGGAAAGAAACTTATGCAGAGGTAATTATAAAAAGGATCGCAATGACTATGTACTAAACTTAAATGTTTACCCATATTATAAATCTCAACAATGCAACATTCAAAATAGTATTCAAAGGCTATATATATATTTAACGGAGTTCGTATCTTAGGCCGTGGGCCTTGAAGTGGTTTTTTAGATAATTACGATAATAATAGTCCATGAAACATTATTTAAAAAGAAATACTTTTTTTTGGAACTGGTTAAACAAAAGATATCGACTTTATTAAAAATTTGAAACAAGATCAAATAACATGGATGTGTGACGGAGGAACACCTAGCCCTTTGATTAATGCACACATGCCTGTAACGATCGTTCAAGACGACGTTTACAAAATTTCAAACAATGTGTGTGTGTGTGTGTGTGTGCGTGCGTATCATTTTATTGTTGCCATTTTTGTCCATTAATTACAAATCTTATTGATGTAAGAATAGAACAAATAAATTCAGGAAAAACATGAGAAAGAATCGTGGCATAAATAAAGATTACATGTGAAGAAAGCGTGCCTGAATAACAATTACATGCATGCCCGCGTATCCATTAAAAATAATGCAACACCAAACACTGCGATTTCAGCTGGACTTTGAATAAGCACACCATTCTATAAAAAAAAAAAAAAAAAAAAAAAAAAAAGCACACCATTCTAGCTTGCGACATCAAATTCTTTTTGCGGCTATGACTTTTTGATAGTATAAGATCTTGACGAGTATATTTTAATTAGCTCTTTTTTGATACATAAGTATATTTTAATTAGTTGAATCAGTCTATATATGTGTTCGATCGATAAAACTAATCGTTGAGAAGTCTCAAATAAACCCTCAAAGCTAAATAACAAGATTAAAAACGATGCAGGGCTTGACCCGGTCGAAACTCTTTATGAGGAGCGATATGTTTTTGCTCGGCCAATTGCCAAGTTAGTATATTAATTTGGTAGTTTTTAATAAAATGTTATTACTTATTATAAATAAATAAATAAAATAACTTGCAAGCCTAGTTCTTTATGTTTACTTAATAACTAATTTACATAAACTTTTCTGCAATATTCAGGTCTTAAAATTAGCTTAAATAATAAAAGCAAACTAAACTTCTACGTATATGAACATCACATGATTTAAAATTACATTACCACTCGAGAGATTGTAGAGAAAAAAAAATTATTCACCAATAGCTCATTTGAAGACTATATAAACTTATTTCACCAATATGATTAAAGGATCAAGAGTAATTAAAAAAGGTAATTATTAACTAATTAAGTGAACATAAATGAATATATACTTAATTAGTTACCAATGTAAGAACTGTTTCTATGACTATCTGATTAAAGCACAATTCCCACTTTAACCTGTTCTTCCGCACTAGGGTTCTCAAACTTATAGTTAAAAATATGCCATGTAACCAAAAGTCGTGACATTAGATACATAATATCATATTGCATAAAATAATTATAAGGTTCACATTTGTTATAATATCAAGTGTATAATTGTCTAATATTCAAAAAAAAAAAAAAAATGGGGAGAGCGAGTTGTATATTAATGAAGTACCTTTGACCGAATTCCTCATACTAGTTTTGGTTCAAGATGAGGTGTCGAACATAATACGTATTTGCATTTGGGTTCATGAGTTAATATCAACCCAATTGTTAGTTCTTCGGATCTTAACAATATTTAGATACGAATCTGTAATTATGAAGCAATTCTACTATTTTACAAAAACTTTTTTATTCTTTCCAAAACTAATAAATTCTATGGATATATGCATTACCATGTCTCCGGTGACAAAAAAACTAAAGATTTCTTTAGTATTGAATATTCAAATATATAACTCTATTATTGGTTATTGGTAATTAAGAAGGCAAGGAATAACACTATCATATGTAAGGCAAATAAAAAAGAAACATTAATAGTTCAAAAGGTAGCATACTAGCATGTATAAAGACACCCAAATCTCTTATTTGAGATAAACTAGGAAAAATAGTTAATAAGATCAAAATAATGGAACAAGTTCAAATAGTTTAACATAATTTGTTGAACTCCAAACTTATTTTTCTCGGCACGCATATATTGTAAATGTAGTTAATTTGACTAATTAACATGTTATGACAAAATATTTTTTCAGAGAATGTAACTATTCAGAAATTATTATGTTTAATTTAGTAAACTAAAAATTAAATATTCGAAAGTTTAACACATATACATCTTCTTACATAAGGGTTAAACTGGCCTTAAGTTTAGGCCAAAGTCATGTTAAAATCACGAGAAAGAAGTAAAATAACATTTTAACCAATATCGACAATATCATCTTCCGTCTATTATTCTTATGATTGAATTGATGAATAATATTTGTGATACGAAGTGCTCGAACATTCTTTGTTCAGAAAAAAAAAAAAGAAAAAAAAAGGGAGGTGTTCGAACATTCACTAAAGCTTGTGGGGGAAATTCTTTAAATCCTGGTTTTGGAAATCTGTACAAATCTCTTACCTTATGGTTTGTTAATTGTCTAAAACTCTCTTGTAATTTCATAAATTTTGCACAAAATTTCTAATTTACACAAACCCCCTTGTGATTTCAAGTTCTGCACAAAAATCGCTTGTGATTTGATGAAAGTGAAATGTCGTGTAGAGTTTATGAAACCACAAAGAAGTTTTAAACAATTAACAAACCACAAGAAAGTTTCGTGCAAGTTTTCAAAACTACACGGGTTTTAAGTTGATTCCCAAGCTTGTGTAATGTTTTCACAACTCGATCGTAACGGGTACAACTCATGTTTGACTTTATATTATTTCCCTCAACTTTATAGAACTCGGCATGAAGTCGATAATTTTGAATTAATCGCAAAAAGGTTGCAAATTAAACCTAGCCAACATAAGAATTTATGTCCGACTGATACACGACATATATTTATTATATGCGGCAATTTCACCAATGTGTAAGCGTAGTTCCTGACTTTAAATCAAGCTCAAGCCTCAAATCTAAACATTGACAAAGTAAAAGGCAACCACACGTTCAAACCCACCAAATCTTTTTCCTTAGTTTTCTATCTCAAAAATCCTAAATATTCAAGTTCAGCATAAAAAAAGTAACACACGGCTAGTTAGTCAATTCCATGTTGTTATAAGAGGGGATCCCACTCCAAAAAGTGTTGCACCACCGTTCTTAGAAAACGTTCACATATAAATTGAAGCAGTTGGTGATAGCATTTCATCAACCAACCTCATAGATATACATTCTTCAATACAATTCCTACAATAGAAGCTCAATAAAATTAATTATGAAGACTCTTTGTGTTATGTTTGTTGCCATAGTATTGGTAATGAGTTCACAGCTCCATCCCGTCGATTGTCGACCGCTTGTTCTGGTGCCGGAAACTGCCAACTCCGCCACCACTGTACTGCCAATATCCCATGAAATTGAAGGAGCCGCCGGCTTAAGGAGTACAACGTCTCGCTTTTCATTTAGAGGGCTGTCTGCCATTTTCGCCACTGGGCCAAGCAGGAGGGGACCTGGCCATTAGACTATATTTTTCAAGTTTTTTTTCTTCATATGATATGTGAAAGTTTACTTATAGAAAGGAGCAACATTTTTTTCTTCTTATTCTTATGAGGACAGCGTTCGTTTGTAAGATAGCCATATGTAAATTGAAGTGTTCTTGATCAAGAAAGGAGCAACATTCATTCTTGAGAATAGCCGTGTTAATTTAGAGAAATGTATGATTAGGATTACACCCGTACTTTTATCTCTTAATTTGTTATGTAACTATAATTATTAGTTCAGAAGTCAAAACAAGAATGAAGATGTTACGAATTCTCCTTCCTACTGTTTCCTTTTCATTATTCTTCCTATCCCCAATTCGTTATTCGAATAATATGTTTTTCTCACTGAAGTTACAATTACAGATTTAAAAACTATTTATCTTATGTAAAAACGGTGACACTCTTTTATGAAATAGGTTTAAGTCGATTTTGACTCCAGTAGACTTCAAAAGACGGACATAATTATCATATGTCATCATATTAATTTCTTTCTTATTATTGTCCAAGCACAAAGCAAAATCGAGTTTGAAAGATATTAAGCAAAACATTGGAGCAATTAGGATGTAACTGGAAACAATGCACTAAAGTGCTGCACATACCTGGGCCACGTAATAGATCGTGGATGGTGTGATGGTATATAAAATGTGATAATAAATTTAATGATTACGTAGGATGAAAGAACTGATTAAACTTAATTAGGGTGCGGGGCGTGGTCTTATAACTTATTCTATATATCGATCAATGAAGCGCGATTGATTAGTTTAATCATTAATATTTTCACTATATTTTATAGCTTTAGATTTTCGAGTTAAGCGGCACCGACGCGGTAGAGTGGATTCTTTCGCAAATTGATTTTAAGAACTTTTGCACTGAATTTGAAATCGATAATGCTGGTGTGATTTGTGTGTGTGTATATATATATGTGTGTGGGTGTGTGTGTGTGTGTATGATCTTTTATATATATATATATATATATATATATATATATATATATATATATATATATATATATATATTAATTGTAAGATAGTTGATATGGGTGTATATGTTCGTGTCACGTTTCAGGTGGCTCTTTCCACATGTAGAAATTGAGAAGTAATAATAGAAGGCAATGCATGAAAATATATTACATATAGAAGAGTACGTGTTTCATCAAAGATATATAGTCGTAGGAATTGGGAGTCTAATAAGACTCTCATGAAGAACACTGCTATGAAGCACGTACTATATATTAGGCGGTGTAAATAGTGTGAAATATAGCTTGAAGGTAGTATCTAGAATTAGTTTTTTAGTCAGAATTCTCTTCTATTTCTTTTCCCTTCTTGGACTAGAGTTGATACACTGAAAACTTGTAAAATTTTAAAATTACTGATCATGTCTTCTACTAATGTACTGAACTTGATCTATGGGTGTATTTATTTTGACAAACATTAAAATTTAACAATTAAATTAAGGGCACACTAGAAAACAATATAAGAAAAGCAAAAAGTAATATAAATACTTACATAGATAACCCTTTTATTGGATATTGTTAAAAAACAAAAAGCTATAACACTATCTTAAGTAATTAGGAAAATATAAGAGGAAAATACTAATAATTCAAAAGATAGAACCATACTTAAAGGCGAAAATGTCTTTCTTTGTGTTACATTTGAAAATAATTGTTTTAATAATATGATACAGCTAAATTGATTAGTTGAACTCGAGATCATATTATGCCAACCATTTTTTCTCAACATGCAAATATTGTAATTGTAGTTATTTTGAGTAACTATTGGGTTTTTCTAATTTCTTTATACCGTGATTATTAAATAATAATAAGCTTTATTTTTTTTATTAAACTATATGTAACTATATGTCTGAAAGTTTAACATATGATCATGTTCTCTCCCACAAATGGTTAATCTGACCTTATGTTTATAGTCCAACGTCATTATTAAAATCTTGAGGTATATATAATAACATCTTTCTTATTGTTGGATTTATCCATAATATTAACGTTATATTTGTGCAGATACTACAGACTATCACCACGAGTCCTATACATGACATTGAAGGAACTTTCTTACTAGGGTATAACTCATGATTCCAAAATTTTGACTTCATTTCCCGAACCTTTTGAATTGAAGTCAGCATAAAGTTAAATATTGTGAACAAATTGCATGGGAAAATGCACAAAACCCCCTTGTGGTTTCGAAAACCTGCACGAAACGCCCTTATGGTTTGATAATTGTCTAAAATCTCTTTGTGGTTTTAAAAACTATATATGCACAAAATTCCCTTGTGGTTTCAAAAACCCAACACGAGATCCCCTTTTCGTCCAACTCCTTTAGAGTGTGGTCTACACTCGCTCTATGTGAGAGTTGACTTGTACTTTTTTCTCTTTAAAAAGTCAATTTTACCCTTTAGAAGTTTAGCACAAAACCCCCTTGTGGTTTGGAAACCTGCACAGAACCCCCTTGTGGTTTGAAAAACCCTGCACGGAATCCCTATTTTAATTTATAGTTTAAAAAAAATATACGTAATTATTTTTATTTGTCTTATAAATTCAAACAAAATTATGTTTGAATTTTTTTTAAAAATAAAATATATTTTTTAAAAATTTAAACAATATATATTTATAGATAGTGAAGTAAGGGCATTATAGTCACTTAATAAAAAAAAACTAATGGGGTTACAAGAAACTTAACGGAAGAGATTTTGTGCAGAGTTAATGAAACTACGATGGAGTTCTAAGCAGTTTACAAACCAAAAGGGAGTTTTGTGCAGGTTTTTGAACCACAGGGGTTTTAGATTGATAGCCCCTAATTACATAAACGTTGCAATAACATCGGGCCAACCTTAGAATTTGATGTCCGACTGGAACACGACATACATATCATATATATGCGGCAATTTCATAATGTGTAAGCGTAATTCTTGAATAGAAATCAAATTCAAGCTAGTCTCAAATCAAAACATTGACAATGTAAAGGGCAACCACTCGTCCATTCCCACCAAATCTCTTTCCATAGTTTTCTATCCCAAAAATCCTAAAGTTTCAGCATAGAAAAAGTAATACACGGCTAGTTAGTCAATTCCATGTTGTTAGAGAGGGTCCCACTCCCAAAAGTGTTGCACCACCGTTCTTAGAAAATGTTTATATGTAAATTGAAGCAGTTGGTGATAGTATTTCATCAACCAACCTCAATAGATACACATTCTACAATACAATTTGTCAATTCCTACTATAGCAGCTCAATATAACTATATAATGAAGACTCTTTGTGTTATGTTTGTTGCCATAGTATTGGTAATGAGTTCACAGCTTCATCCTGTCGTTTGTCGACCCCTTCTTTTGGTGCCGGTAACTGCCAACTCCGACACCACTGCACTGCCGAAATCCAAAGAAATCGAAGGAGCTACCGGCATAAGAAGTACAACGCCTCAGCTTTCATTTAGAGGGCTGTCTGCTATTTTTGCCACTGGACCAAGCAGGAAGGGACCTGGCCATTAGACGATATTTTTCTTCTTATTTTCTTATGATATGAGAAAAGTTACTTAGTATTATTTCAAAATACAAATTTTTGACAACTTTAAGACTGAACACAAGTCGCAGGTTGTGGGCTTTGTGGCCCAGTGATCTGGGGATATTATTCATTTTTTTCTTCTTAGGACAGCGTTTTAGTGATTGCCAATGTAAATTCAAGTTTTATTGATCAAAAAAGGAGCAAAATTCATTCTTGAGTAAAGCCGTGTTTAAAGAAATGTGTGATTAAGATTAAAAACCGCTTTGTCTCTTAGGTAGTTGTGTACTTGTGTGATTGTTGTATTTCAAAAGTACAGACATGAAAGAATTAGTAACTAATTATATATCTTCTCTATGGTTTCAATTTTTCCTTCATCTCCCCCTCTTTATTTATATAAGTCGGTCATTGAAATTACAATTCCGGTCATATAAATCTCGAATAATTGTTTATTATAAGCAAATAATGTGTTTAGTTTCCTAAATGTTCTTTTTTTTTTCTGTAATTAAGATATATAATAAACGTTGGAGTTGCCACATCTTGCTTGTCCTTCTTGTTTAATTAAGGTAGCTTCTGAACATGACCTGGTAAGATACGTTTGCCGGATTTTTTTTAATATCTTCCATTATCTTTCTTGCAAATAAATCCTCTAGATACAACCAAATCTTGCCATAGATATTCAATAAATCCTTATTAGGACAATCTTCTTTTTAATCGACTATTTCATCATGCATAAGACAACTTAACTATTAGAAACTCTTTTTTATTTATTTATTAAAATAAAGACCATTTTAAACGAAATAGACAAATAGGTGTCGGTTTCGGCCTCAGTCTTCGCTAGAATTTAGAAGACGGATCTAACACATGTTTTCATAGATTTTTCTTATTATTCTCCAAAGGTACAGCTAGTTCGAGTTTGGAAAGTATTGAATAAAACTATGGAGCAATTAGGATGTAATAAAAATTGAACTAATTAAAGTGCTGCATAGATCTGGCCATGTAATAGATCGTGGATGGAGTGATGGGATATTCATATACTAGGAGAAATGTGATTAGTATAATTAATGATTACGTAAATAAAACTTAGGGTCTTTGGCGTGGTCTTGTTTTGTATATTATGAATAAAGAAGCGCGACTCGAGTACGCTTAATTCGTGCTTTCACTATATTTTACACGTTTCTTCAAAAACCAATAAACCGTTTCCGTTTCTCACTTTGTCGAATCGAAATCTACAAGTACTTTTCAGTTTTATTACAACTATAACTTTTACGAAATCTCAAAAGCGTGTCTAAAAGCTTCAAAAAATTACAAAACATTTCTAATATTTAGGAGATCGAGACATATATCAAAACTGAAACTTTGATCCATGGTTTTATAGTTATAGATTTTTAAGTTAAGCCGAAACAATTGTAGAGTGAGTTCTTTGACAACTTCAGGTTAAATACTTTTAACATATAATTTGAAGCCAAATGTTCAATAAACTTAATAACGCTTTTCTTGCTATGTACCTACATGATAAGTTACTAATGTCCATATTATGGTATCAGCATGTAAGCACCTAACAACAACGGAGACATGTTAGCTTTGGCCAAACTAGAGTCAAAGAAGGGTGATTTGGAAATTCATATTGAATTAGAACTAAAGCATGTAGATTCAACCTTGGCAAATTCGACCAGTCTAGGGGATGAATTTGATCGAAAAGGGCCAGTTTCATCTGGTTTGTTCGACCTCATCAAACTCAATCCAATGATCAGAAGGAAATCTTGGATATTAAGTCAATAACATCAGACATAATCATCTATAAATAACAAATGTCCCGACGCAAAATGCTACATTAGTACTTTTTATATGACTTAATCTAGAATTCAAGCTAACGCATCCGAATTCGACCTCAAGCACCTGTTCGATCTAGTGCTCCAAGACCATGAATTCGACCTCAAACAGATTTTTCGGAATTGAGCAACATTCGACCTAAGAATTCGACCTCACATATTCTTGAGTTCATTGGAGAGCCTACGTTAGGTCAGCCTAATTCATATTTAGTGTTTCAGTGTAGGATTCTCGAACTCAAAGTTGGTTCGGAGCCATAAAAATTTGATCAACTTATACATATGCAAATAACGTTGGGCTAACCTTAGAATTTATGTCTGACCGGAACACTACATACATATCATATATATGCCGCAATTTCATAATGTGTAAGCGTAATTCTTGAATAGAAGTCAAATTCAAGCTATAGCCTCAAATGAAAACATTGACAAAGTAAAGGGCAACCACTTGTTCATCCCCACCAAATCTCTTTCCATAGTTTTCTATCCAAAAATCCTAAAGTTTCAGCATAGAAAAAGTAATACACGGCTAGTTAGTCAATTCCATGTTGTTAGAGAGGGTCCCACTCCCAAAAGTATTCCACCACCGTTCTTAGAAAACGCTTACATATAAATTGAAGCAGTTGGTGATAGTATTTCATTAACCAAACTCAATAGATACACATTCTACAATACAATTCCTACAATAGTAGCTCATTTAAATTAATTATGAAGACTATTTGTGCTATGTTTGTTGCCATAGTATTGGTAATGAGTTCACAGCTTCATCCTGTCGATTGTCGACCGCTTGTTCTGGTGCCGGAAACAGCCAACTCCGCCACCAATTCACTGCCAAAATCCGAAGAAATCGAAGTAGCTACCGGCTTAAGAAGTACAACGCCTCGTGTTTCATTTAGAGGGCTGTCTGCTATTTTTGCCACTGGGCCAAGCAGGAAGGGACCTGGCCATTAGACGATATTTTTCTTCTTTTTTTCTTATGATGTGTGAAAAATTATTTAGTATTATTCCAAAAATACAATTTTTTGTTAACTTTTAAGACTTAACACAAGTCACAGATGGTTGCCCAGTGATATGGGAATATTATACATTTTTTTCTTCTTAGGACGGCGTTTTAGAGTTTGCCAATTTAAATTCAAGTTTTATTGATAAAAAAAGGAGCAAAATTCGTTCTTGAGAAAAGCCGTGTTTAAAAGAAATGTGTCATTAAGATTACAATTACGCTTTGTCTCTTAGGTAGTAGTGTACTTGTGTAATTGTTATATTTAAAAGTCAAGACATGAAAGAATTACTGAATTAGTAACTAACTATCTTCTCTATGGTTTGAAAATTTTCTTCGCAAAGTGATCCCGGCCATTGAAATTACAATTCCGGTCATATAAATCTCGAATAAATTGATTATTATAAGCAAATAATGTGTTTAGTTTCCTAAATGTTGTTTTTTCTGTAAGATCTATTATAAACGAAGCTGCCACATCTTGCTTGTCCTTTTTGTTTAATTCAGGTAGCTTCTGAACATGATCTAGTAAGATACGTTTGCTGGATTGTTTTTAATATTTTCCATTATTTCTTTTGCAAATAAATCCTCAAGATACAACCAAATCTTGCCATATACATTCAACAAATTCCAATAAGGACTATCTTTTTTTTAAATCCACTATTTCATTATGCATAAGACAACTTAACAATTAGAAAGTATTTCTTTTGATAAATAATAAAAAAAAAAAAGACAATCTTAAAAGAAATAGGTTCAAGTTGGCTTTGACTTCAGTCTTCACCAGAATTTAGTAGACGGACTTAACACATGTTATCATATTTTTTTCTTATTATTCTCCAAACGTACAGCTAGTTCGGGATTGGAAAATATTAAATAAACTATGGAGCAATTAGGATGTAATGTAATAAACAAAGAACTAAAGTGCTGCATAGATCTGGCCACGTAATAGATCGTGGATGGCGTGATGGGATATATTAAGCGAAATGTGATTAGTAAATTTAATGATTACGCGTAAATTAAACTTAGGGTCTTTGCCGTGGTCTTATTGTAATATATTATGAGTAAAGACGCGCAATCCGAGTACGCTTAATTCGTGCTTTCACTATATTTTACACATGGATAAAAAAATTATATGTTTCCTCGAAAACCATCGAGATATATATGCTTATTTTTCATTTTGAAGAAACGAAACCAAAAAGTTCGTTTCAATTTCATTACAATTATAACTTTTACAAAATTTCTGAAACATGTGGAAAAACTTTCGAAAAATTACAAAACATTTTTAATATTTAAGCAAACGTAGGCTTGGGCTCGAAAGCCGGCCTTATTGCAGTCGAAAGATGCTCTCATAGAGCCTGTCGAATTGTCTTCATCTTGATCTCTATCAGCAAAGGAGACGAGACATATATCGAAACAAAAACTTTGATCCATGATTTTACAGTTATAGATTTTCAAGTTAATCCGAAACAATTGTAGAGTAAGTTCTTTGACAACTTCAGGTTAAATACTAATTTTTTCATTTAATTTGAAACCAAAACTTCAATAAACTTAATAATGCTTTTGTCGCTATGTACCTACATGATAAGTTACTAATGCGCCATTTTATGGTATCACCATGTAAGCACCTAACAAAAATGGACACGTGTAAGGTTTGGCCGAACTAGAGTCATAAAATGGCGATTTGGAAACTTATATTTGACCAAAGAGGTCTAATTCGACCTAAAGCGTATAGATTCAGCCTCAGCTAAATTTGACCTGAGAAAGCCAGTTTGATCTGGTTTGTCCGACCTCTTCAAACCCCTACCCGAGGAACAAAAGGAAATCCTGGATATTAAGTCAATAAACTCAGAGATAATCACCTATAAATAACAAATGTCCCGAGGCAAAATGGAATGTCGGTACTTTTAAAGATAACTAGTCCAAAATTCAAGCTAAGGCATCAAAATTCGACCTAGAGCACCTGCTCGATATAGTGCTCCAAGACCATGAATTCGACCTCAAGCATAATTTATGGAATTAAGCAACGTTCGACCTAAGGGTCATGCAACCTAAGGATTCGACCTCACATATTTTTGAGTTCGTTGGAGAACCTACGTTGTGTCAGCCTACTCATATATTTAGCGTCTCAGTACAAGCTTCTCGAGCTCAAAGCTGGTTCAAAGCCATGCAAATTTTGGGTCAATTTAATGTTAACTATTTAATAATCTTGCCAAGTCAGCGCGCAAAGATTACCCCGTCAATAATTTATACACATGCAAATACCTTTGTAAATTGATAGATTGTTGATGTTGGTTGATTGGACAAGCAAATTAAGCCAGCTCGGTAATTGATTAGAAGTCGGGTCAATTAATTACTATTGTGGATTAGGTCAAATCCCATTACTTCAAATTTGACAAGAATGAGCGGAGGTCAACAATTGTAATATATTTCCAATAAAAACAATTAAAGTAAAAAACTATGTATTTTCCGAAAATTGTCTTGCCTTGGCACCCATAATAAAACAAATCAATTACAGATTCTTACAAAAAATTTACTTTTAAAGTGTCTCTATCACCACCAACCAACTTTAAACTGATCAAGTTTTAGGTCAATAGTTTTACCAATTTTTTTTGTATATGAAAAGAACAAAGAGTTGCAACTGAAAATACTACTTTGAGAAATCGTTTTTTTTCTCCGTCTTGAGTTGCAGTTGAACTTTCCACCTATTTCGCCGCCTAAAGTTTCATTCTTTCCAAAATGTGAAAAGTTAGCAACAACACTCTGGTCTAACGAACATCCTAGTTAGAAAAGGAAGTATACACTTCAAGAAAATACGCGTTAATTCAGCCATAAATATGACTTCTTTTTCATGCCATGCCACCTACAATCTGTACATGTCCTTGGGGTCACTTTTCAGTTGGCTCTTTCTCCGCGTAGATATTAATTTAGTAAAGCAAATAATAATAATTGAAGGCATTGCATGAAATGATGAAAATATATTATTACATGTAAAGTACACATTTCATCAAAGACGGTGTAGCCTTGAGAGTATAACAAAGATTCTCAAGAAGCACATTTATGCTAGGATAGAAACGACTATATATATAAAGTAGGCGCTGTAAAATAGTATGAAAAGGAGAGCTTCAGGGTAGCACCCAGAATTAGTTTATTGATCACAATATTAATTTGTTCTTCTTTTTTTTTTCCTTCTTGGCTAGCTCGAGTTCTAAACATTCTTAAAACTTGTCAAACATTTTTAAATTACTGGTCATATATATAGATATATTTCGCGGATGGACTGAATTTCATCTATTAATGATTTTTTTTTAAAGGATCTATTAATGAAATTTTTGTGTCCTTAAATATTAAAATTTAAAAATTTAGTAATTAGAAAATTAACCAATTTATTTGCACATATCATTAGATATATGGTAAAAGAAGATAGATGCAATATTCATGAACAAAAAGAACTCATGGTCGTTAAGTATATATATTATTCAAAGCTAAAATGTGCTGAACAACATTTAAAATCCAAACGGCGTGATGCTTACATCACGTGCAGCCCAAAGAAACTAGTTAAAAGACGGGAAAAATTTCAGCAGTGTAAATTATCCACACGTAATTATAAGGATTTGGAAATTCATTTGTGATGCAAATTAATATAAGTTGAGACTCTATCAATATTGTATTACAAACTTGTTGATTTGTATGTGAGTATAATTGATTAATTTATTTGTTTTAATTAGATTATTAAAATTGGATAACAAAACTTCTTGTCCAATTTTGTAATTCCTGAATGTGTAGAATTTCATAATCGTATTTCAGTTTCCAATGTCAAAATTGTTTGTATTTATTTGTGGAAAGGAATGCTAAAAGTTACCGATATATCATCCGATCAGATTAATTACCATAAGCAGTACCATAATTTCAAGTAATTTGCGCTAATGAATTTGAATCATCTATCCGTACACTTAATGCTTATTGTTTTTTAATATCTATTGAAGACGTACAAGATAAGATCATCCTCTTAAAAGATAAAGATTATTATTTTGTGGAGCCTAAATCTTAGTCCAAAATAGCATAATTTGTGACTTTCATATGTCTTTAAAACATATAAGATGGTTCATCAATAACTAATACTCTATTGAGATAGCCTAGAATTTAGGTGAAACAAACTAAAAAATAATAAAAAGACTAGGAAAAAAGTAGGATTGTGAGAAATTATGAGCCTGCAAATTGAACCAACCAATTCTTTTAGATTGAATGCATGGAGTAAGTATCTATATAAAATTGAGAAGTTTTCGACACACTTCTACTTGTACAAATTGCAAATTCATTAAAATCAATCATGCAACTCTCTTTTACCTGAGTGGACAGATTCAGACATAGAACCTATTCTTAACTTTACTATATCGCATGGAATGAAACTTGTTCGTCTAAATAGAATAGGGCAAAGGGTATCAAACTATAACCTATTGTCTACGTGCAATTTGTTCCGTGACCTATGAAAAACTACAATATAGCCTCTAGTCTATTCAAAATGTGTCAACTGTTCTCTCATGCCAAAATTAAAACAAGAAAATATAAAAATGTGTCCAAATCGAACGACTAATCAGCGAATCAATTTGCAATTCACACATTTTTTGAAAGATTGATGTATTTTGTAACTTTTCAAAAGTAAGAGACCAGATGGTACATAAATAAGATGTTGAGAATTTTAATTCTTTTTACCTAATACAATATTATGCATAATTATTGTCTCCAACAAATTCTCATCAAAGTTCTATTAGAATCCATGTACCGGCGAAATCCCGCATCATTAAATTAATGATTTGTTTCTTTTTCAGTTCATCTGTGTGTTCAAGCTAGCTAGTCAAGTTCAAAAGTAAGACAAAATATTCCAAAAGAAAAGAATAGCACATGTTCGACACAAAATACCGTCACTTTTTCTTAGTATTCCAATTCTATTAGAATTATAGCCGTATAGCAGGAAGTAGTATCTGGCCGCGTCACATTGCGTGTGCATGGTTGTAGAAGAGGGTCCACTCCAAGGAACTACTCTCCACCGTCCCCTTAAAAATTAAATGAGGTAAATTGCAAAAATTACCCGTGTTATTCTTAATTGGCAAATAAACCCCCATATTATTTTTATTAATAAAACCCCCCTCATGACATTCAAAAAGCAGCGAAAAATTCCCTATACACTAATTTTATCTGCATGTACTGAAACCGATAACATAATTTGACTTATATTATAATTACTTGATTTATAAGGAATTAGTGTAGTTCAATTTGAATTTACATAAGTTTTATAAAAAGAACCCTACTTACTAGATCTGTGCAAATAAAAGTACAGTACTAACTATATTTTTATGTTTTTAAATAATTCCAAAACTATATAAAAAAAAGTTATAAAAAGCTTATAATATGTATTTGAATAAATTAGTATTTGATATAAAGTTTTAATTCTTAGTGATTGGTACAACAAACTAAAAATATAACGGCATGTGGTTTTTTGCTAACTTTTTAATCTCACAGGGTTGTTTTTTCTAATAACAATAACACATGGGGTTAGTTGCCAATTTGGAATAGCTTAGGATTCGCTTTTGCAATTACCGCCTTAAAAGATCTTTATATATAAATTGAAGCAATAAGACGTTATGGCATTGTATTATTTCATCAACACCACAATTGATACATAAAACTTTAGCTTAAATTTCGTACATTTCTTAGAGTTACTTATAACACATTATTGATATTCATTCACGATAAATATGGAAAACAAGAGTGGTAGTTCAAGAAATTCAATGAGGATTCATCATTTCATGTTTGTTATCATGGTTTTGGTACTGGATTCATCGCTGCATCCTGTCCATTGTCGAGCCCTTCGTCCGATGCAGGAGACCACCTCTGCCACTGTGGTGGCCGGTAGCGTGCAAGTGGAGAGAGCCAACGAGTTCGCGGGCGCGGTATCATTTTCGGTCTCTTCGAACAAGTCCAGTGATAGAATTCGACATATATTAAGAGGGTTGACGACTACTTTGGCCTCGGGGCCAAGCAAGAGAGGACCTGGTCACTAGACTATATGTTTTAGTTAGGGAAATTTCATTCATTCAAATTAGTTTTAACCGTATGCGCATGCGGTTCACGGATACTGGCAAATCTAGGGATTCTTTTGTTTTAGTTTCTTCAATTGAAAATGTTATGTACACATGATATCTTGGAAATTAGAGTGTAGTTATGGAATAATCCCTTGATATTCTTGGAAATCACTTTATTGTCGTCGTGGTTACATATATATATATATATACTCTAGCCACAACTAATGTAGTTCAACATGAATTAATGCACTATTAAACCATGATAATGTTTTGAGGCACAGGTAGCTTAGGAATAATGTTACTGAAGACTTATTGCATGGACTAATTCCTTGATATGTTATGCATAGACAATAATATAGCTGGGGTAAGGGATGACTGTTTTTTTTCTTTTTTTTTTCCTCAGCAATTAATTTTATTCTAATGTAATGTACGTACATATAATTAAGAAAAGAGGTTGATCTAGGAGAGTATGTATGCATGCTGAACACTATAAGGATGCCTTGAGAGTTTGCAGCATTGGCTCGCTTGTTTTACTACAAATTTGATTTCAATGTAAAGTTCGTATAACATTATTAATGAAGACGATTATTATCAACCGTGGTGCTTTTCTTTTTGGGCGATATAATTCGTGAATTTTAATTATTTATTAATGATTGTAAGAGTCATCTCGAGCTCGCTCAAAGTTAAGTTTCTTGTCTAGCCTAAGATTTAAACAACCCTCCCGTTCCAAAAGAAAAAAAGGAAAAAAAGGAGCCAAAAAGTAGAAGATGTGCAATAACCTAAAGACCTAAAGGTACTAGCTCATTTTATTATTATTTTTTTATTGAACAATTACTAGCTCATTTTTTTTTTTGCGGCGTTTATCACTGTTAATTTAAGTTTTATGATCCTATTTATATCACAAAGTCCACATCTAGGAACAATTGTACTTGAGAATTTATTTTATGGTTGGCTTTTCAAAAGCTTCACGATCTTTTTGGCAGTGCGTCATGTTTAGTATCACATTATTCGAAAGCGAACATCTGAATTAACTTTTCTACTTTCAAGCCCCTTTTATATATCATCTTTAAGGCCATGCTATTCTATAGCTCTAAGCTGATCAAATTGTATGTTTCTACAATTAGAAATAACTTAAAATGTTGTTTCATTAGTTAACATAACAGCCTTAGGTATTTAGAAAGTCGGGTTAGTTTAGTTCATTCATCAATTTGTAATCACTCAATTCAATCCGATTCCATTTTAAAATGTTACAGAAATTGAAGTACAAACAATAAACTTTAGTTTGTTTTTCAATCGATCAATGGAGAAAGGGGCAGAAAGTTTCAAAGGCGAAGTGGAAATGATGAAAGAGTCAAAATACTTTTGTTTTAGGTTAGTTAGTTGGTTAATTTTAAATTAGTTATATTTTGTCTCTTTTATTTTCTTAGTATCCTATTGGCAATATATATATATATATATATATATATATATATATATATATATATATATATATATATATATATATATATGTATATATATATATATATATATATGTATATATATATATGTATATATATATAAACTTAAGCTCTAACCAAATCAAAAGTTATTGAAAATCATGAAAGTATATCCAAATGCATCCGTCTAAAACACCGTGTCTATTATTTATTTTAATTTTTTATTTACGAACACGTTAGATGGCGTGTTTGACATATATATGTTTGAGCTGTGTTGGTATTGCTCCGATGTCGACACGTGTCCGGCACTGTATTAAGCGGAGCTATATATGATGCATATGGTAGGTGAGAAATGAAGCTAGTATAAAGCAGCTGATCGTAGGAATTCGGACCAATCTATAGCAGGAAATTGGTCCAATTCGCCACACAAAATCTTTGATAATAAATATTAAAAATAACAATTGTAAGAACAGTTAGAGATTACAACGTTAAACAAGGCGTAAAGAAGGCGTTAAATGGAAAACTTTCCAGTCCCAACTCGACACCTATGACACGACCAATTAAAAGCTCTTTTAAACATTTATCAATTTCAACTAAAGCGTAAGTCACTGTAATTTTTTTATTTTATGTTCTTGCCACATGAATTGTAACAAAAGTAATTCAATTTCATCATTTTCGTTGTAAAGAGTACTCTAACTATTACCATTACGAAATAATAATTTTTTTTTTCTTTTTTTTACCTCTACGACTTATAAATTATTGTACAAAAGATATATCTTCTTCATTTGCGGTTATAGTTGAACTTTCGACCTACTGCTCCATTTCAGTTTTCATGTCCTTTCCACCTGTAAATGTGAAAAGTTAGCGGCAGCAGATTGATCCCAAGTCCTAGTCAGAATACATTCGCGATAGCGTCAGAATTTTGAACTGAAGTACGAAACTTTAAACTTTTAATGATTACACTTGAAATTTGTAGTTGCTTTCCATTTAATTAACTATGTTGACCATTGACCCTGTACAAAACTAATTACTTGGCCTATTAAATTAACGAAGAAATCGCCTGAACATGCTGAAATAGGTTGCTTACCAAAGAACGAATAAGCTGTACCTTGGAATGTGGACTGAGACTTTACTCTTTGATTCTTCTTGTCAAACACTTGGGGATTAATTTCTATAAATTAAAAAATTGTAAGGTCACCTAATCGAATCTCATATATATAAGTGTTGGTATCAAATCTTTGTACTGTTCATATTCATTGTATTTAATAGGTTAATTAACTATATGTTAGATATAAATGACTATTTTATGTATTTAAATCACCTAGTTAATTTTGGTTTAATGGTATCTTTGAATTTTCTTAACGAAGGAACGACCTTATGAACAAAGATCTTTCCCATATATATATACTAGAAATTCTACACACGGGGGACAACGTGTAAAACTCTGAATTAATTTAGTAAATATTTTAAAGAATAAGAAATATGAGATATGATAGAGAAAATAGAATATGGGAGAGAAGTTGAGAGAAAGTGGGATTGGATGAGAACGTATAGATTTTGATGGTTACAAAAATTTAGAAAATTACTTTTATGTCCTCCTTTCTATTGCATGTTATTAAGAGTGTTTTAGGTGAACTAATAATTTGGTACAACAACTGCAAAATATGTGAGGGTGGAGGGTTTGCTTTTAATATAGTAATATATATATATATATATATATATATATATATATATATATATATATATATATATATATATATATATATAGAGAGAGAGAGAGAGAGAGAGAGAGAGATCCATGCTGGACAAGAAATCGACTAATTTTAGGGGTTGCTACTGTTGGAAAAAATTGCAATTGGGCTTATTGAGAAGCCCAAACAATATTTGTGTGTGTGAATGTAATAGCTTATTGAGAAGCTAGTGGGATTTGTCCCACATTGAAATTTTACTACACTTGAAGCATGCTTATATTATTTTGTGCTTTAGTAAGGTGTAGTGAAGTGGTGAAGATAGGCTCCTCGCGCCGTCGTCGTCGTCCGTCCGCCTCGTCGCGTCGCGTCGCGTCGCGCGTGTCCCTGCCGGGAAGGCAGCCTAATCCCTGCAATGATGATTTTGGCTGTTTCGTTTTCCTTCCTCTGCCTATATATAGTGAGGCCTCAGGCAGTGGAAAATCATCCAAAAACATTCTCACATAGCATTTCATACACTCAAAGTTTTTCTGCAATATCACCGAGTCCGATTGAGGGGAGCAGCTTGAGCTTCGAGGCTGTTCTTGGCGACCAGACGTTGTACCTTGGGAGTTCGTATCCATTGAGGGCGGAAGCTATACGCCGGCGATATAGAACTTAAGGGGAAAGGGGAATCTCTTGACTCGTCTGCATAATCAACAAGTTTCTGTATCGAGGTTTATCTTGTTTACGGTTTTGCATCTCTTGTAATTGTCGTTATTACATGTTTATATTCTGGAAATTGTTAGTTGTATGTTCTATGATTTAAGCACGTCACCAACAACTACACGACATTTGCTATTTTTGAAGGAAAAATATGAGATTTAGGAGTTCAAGTAAAGTCTCCCATATAACATGATCATGGCCGTGTTCTGTGTGACGCTTTCTCCTAGTGTTAGGTGATTTTCCACTTTAAAGGGAGATGATATATACAGAGCAAAATTCCTCAATGCAGAGCGATTTTTTATTATTTACTATTTTACCCTCTTCATATTAATAGTTTAATTTATTTTCCTTGTATTACTTGTCAATGATTAGCACAATCTATGGAAATATAATCAAAACACTAATCTCTCCAATTTACGAAATGAAAATATTATCTTTCTTTATATAAAATTTATAAATAGCTCATGTGTAAGTGATTTAATTAAATTAGGATTAAGTATCTAAAATTAATTATCTAATAAGTATTTTCATATTACGTATTAAGAACAAGAAAAAGTTTAATAGCATTATTTTAATATGACTAAATTATTCATTAATTAAACAAAAACAGTGGAAATTTTCTCAATTCATGTTTAATTGTCCAAAACACCTCACACTCAACCGTAATTGTTCAAACCAATTCAGTTTTTAACTCTCCTAATTCTCTCTTCTTTATAATATTAGCTTTAGTGAATATATATATATATATATATATATATATATATATATATATATATATATATATATATATATATATATATATATATATATATATATATATATATATATATTAGATGTAAGCAAATTATTTTTTCTAACCCCTAGCCTTGACCTTCCAATTTGTAGTGTGGAACTGTGTTGAACAAAAGAACAAAGATAAAAGAAAAATGTGATTAAAACAAGAATACGATGAGATTAACTATCAGTATAATATATATGCATTAACATGTGTATTTATAAACGACAACAAATTTAATTCACCACAAGTTTTCACCAGAAAAGTTTGCCAAATTTTTTTCTAAAGTTATCCAGTCGTAATTACATAAACCAAAATTTTGAAGAAATTTATCAAGAAATAGAATATTAAATAAATTTTATTAAGTAAGTAATTTAATTACATTACATCATTCATTAACTATGTTATAACAAAGAAATATAATCTTTCCAATTCATAAATTGGAGAGATGAGTGATTTTGATTATATGTTTCCATAAATTGTGCTAATCATTGACAAGTATCACAAGGAAAATAAATCAAACTATTAATGTAAAGAGGGTATAATAGTAAACAATGAAAAATTGCTCTGTATTGAGGGATTTTGCTCTGTATATATCATCTCCCTTAATTATGAGTTGCATGTATGAGCTAAGTGTTATTGAAAATCAGTTCGATGTACAATGAACTATGAGTTATTTTTTAGAGAAATATGATTAATTGATAATTTAAATGACGTGATTAGCCAAATACATATACTCAATTTTTAATTAATATAGGTATACTTCTACCTTACCAAAAAGGACTTATAGAATTCTGAATTTTATATTATGAGTAATTGGAATTCAGATTTCTTGTTTGTGATTTTATTCGATAAATCCATTTCACTTTATTTACATGTTATTATTTTAGGAATAACAAATAAATTCATTTACAAAGTTAGCCCAACTATATATAGTTTAGGACCCCGCATAAATTAAAGAAGAAAAATCTAATGTCTTCTTATATGTCCTTCAAAGAGGTTTGAATTAATATTAATATTAGCGATTCATGAGATAAAATATTTACTAACTACGTTATTTTAATGAGTGAAAACGTAAAAGGGACTGAGAGAACGAGTATGATTGACCTATCCTGTCTAATCGATTTATTTATGAGTCTTCTCTAAAATTTGGGGAATTTAATTGGAAAAGAATTTGTAGAACAAAGAAAATCCCATGTTCCGGAAAACCTGCAGCAAGCGCATGCAGCTCGTGAAATTCATTTTTTGCACAACATATCCCTCATATTTTTAGAAACTCCAACCAAATCCCTTGTTTTATTATTTTCCACGAAATCTGATGTGTTTCAAAATCATGCTCCAATCCCCCTTATTAAATTTGAATTGTCTATTTCAAGAAGGTAATTAATGTAAATTTTTAATAACATGAAAAGGTATGGTGAATATTTTTTTGATTATATGATAGAGCATGTTTCTAATAACAGGAAGGAATTTGTACAAGAAAAATAATATGAGCTGGTTTGGTGCAAAATTATCAGAAACAAAAGAGAATCTTCATAAACTAGATTATGTGCGTGTTTTGCTAATAAGATGAGGTTTTATGCATTTTCCCACGGATTTGCTCATTTGACATAAAACAATCAAGCTTACACTTATCCTATCTTCATAATAAGGGTTAAATTGCATCAAACCCTCCAGAATTATGAGGGTCGTAGTAAAGTGCGTCAAAATCTATTAAAAAGAGCAACATGTTCCTTAACATATTGAAAAATGTGTGGGATGTCCGATGTCGATCTAACTGGCTAAATTGCAAAAGTGTGTCTAAAATGAACGGTTGACTAAGAACTTACGGACAATTTACATAGTTTTAATAGATTATGGGGCATGTTGCACTTTTTAATAGATTTGAGGACACTTTATCACAAATCCATAGTTGGGTGAAAATTTTATGGCACCCCATAAATTTCGGGATATTATTTCTTTACGTCAATAGTTAATGGTTGTCTTGAAACGTTTACTTGAATATTAATGCAAAATATAATACTTGATTCTTTAAGAATCCCACAATTCAGTTTGTACTTTTTTGGTAAAGAAACCGCCAATTAATAAGTTACACAATAATTTCCCTAAACAATTCAATCATTTTCTCAATCTAAAAACTTCCCCCCCTATAAAATAAACTCCAAGAGTCAAATCAATTTCATCAAATAATTGTTTATCCATGGCTCATGCTTTACACAAAAACCTCTTCATATTTCTCATTCTATACTTTGCAAGTGTAACATCAACAGAGGCAAGATGCTTCTGGCAATTTGATAAGTACACTGTCAGAATTGTTAACTTTCTTCCCGTTGATCCACCAGATGATCCTACACCATTACAGTTTCGTTGTCAGTCGAAAGACGACGATTTTGGTGAGAAAGTGCTCCAACCAGGAGAAACTTGGAGCTTTGATTTTTGTATAAATTATACGCTAAATACATTGTTCTTTTGTCATTTCTATTGGGGTACGAAACAACGAAGCATAGACGTTTTTGATGCAAATTGGGCGAAAAGTGAGTGTTACGATACACAGATATGCCAGTGGGTAGTAGGTAAGCCTGGTTTCTTTTTATCCAATACCAAGGACTATAAGAAATATCCGAATTATTTTTGGCACCAAGCACGATTGACCTAGTCATCGTATATATGTGTGTGATTCTTTATATGTAATGGCTTTATAGTTAATTTCTAGTGAATGAATAAAATTAAGTGTATATGTTGGTACATAATGCTTTCTACGGCTTATAGCGGAATTGTTTTGATTTTGTACAAATAATCCTCGCTCTTGAGTTGTCTCACAAAAAAAAAATCTAATATGTAACTGCTGCATCGTTTGCTAATGATAGTTTGTTAGTAGCAACAAAAAAATTGATTGCTAATATATAACGTCAAATCCCTAAATTATGGGCCTGTAAGTGCCCCTTAACCTTTTAAAAAGATCATTATGCACCCTACACAATTGAAAAATGTGTGAACCCACCTGATGCTAAATTTAACGGATAAAAATGTGGAAACATGTCTATGCTAAACGGTTGATAAATGACTCATTATTATTTTAAAATTGTTACTTACATAATTTTCTCCAATTTAATTTATTCCTGAGTCTTGTTAAACATAATTCTACATAATCTAAAATTATAACATAACTATATACTCAAAATTTTTGTGTTATTTCTAATAACATATTCTATTGTTTAATTTCACAATATAATTAATTCGTAATTTATTATACCCTAAACCCTCTAAATTTTCTTATTCCTTTTATGTAGTTAACAAATAACATTTAATATAACATTTGAGTATGTATTTTACTTTAGGATGATTCGATATTTTTGTTAAGTTTTTTTTTATTACATGAAACATGTGGTTTTGCATCGAAAAAGTAACTGAGCCATAATATAATTTCTTTAGTATTGCACTAGTAATTTCAATACTTTGATATTAATTTTGTTATAAGTTAATACCCTCTTAAAACATGCGACACAATATTAGATTTGAACATAAATATCTTAGGAGCATATGCAATATCTCTATTTAGGATGATATATTTTTTTGTATATATTAATCTAGTTTTATTCTAAAACTCTTAAACTTATTAGCTATATTCTTATGTTTTGACGATGGTTTATTATTTTTAAAATAAATTAAATTAACAAAAAAGCACTCCTTTTTTTAAAAAAAATTCTTCACATGATCTCGCCCCCTAAATGCATCCATAAATATATTAGTTAATAAATTAATATTAGTATTAAACCAAACCTTACGTTTGATTTTGAAACCAAAACCACGTTCATAACTCAAGTTTACGATTTCACGAGTTAACACACGATTGCAAGTGTCGAATACCTTGACACGAAGACATTCAAAAGTGTAGTATTAATTAGTCGATAATTAAGACTATAAATTGATAATTTTCAAAAGATGTTATTCTATGTATTTCCTAGCATTTAATAATATAAGAAGAACTACTAGAGTAAGTTACGTGCGGTACGATGACTATAATATTGGGACGCCTGTAAACGAATTGTTGAAAGTTGAAAAAGAAAGTCCAATTTTATGATAAAATCTTGCTTTTACATTTTTAGATAAAATGGAACGTTGCTTTCTTCATGCTCCTAAATATAGCAACGAAATACGATGATTACGACCATGTAATTTGCTCGATCAGTCATATCTATATTAGTTCTTTTCAAGCGCTACGGCAACCCATATGTAGTTTCCTAGTGAAATATATTCAAGTTGTTCAATTACATCGTGATTAGCACGTTAATAAATGAAGTCCGTTTGAGGAAATGGTAGCTGCTTCATAATTTGTATATAATGTGGGATAAATTTCAACAATAATTACAAGCTTAAATATATATACTATTTACTAATATTGTGTGAAGAAAGCCCTGCCTTTTTATTTCAAACTTTTATTTATTACGTAGTTCTCTAGAAAAAGAGTGAGAGTTAAATGTCATCCTCCGCTGTTTACTATATTATTAATTTGGAAATATTCTAAAAAAATGTTTGAGATTTGACGTTAAAAGGAGCAAATAAGAACGAAATTTAGTATAACTTTTGAATGAATATGCACTTGTTGAATTCACTGGAGAGATCGTGCAGTTTTCATTATGACATATATCAAATTTAGCATAGGGGATTACTCAGGTTGTTAGGAAATTTATATAAATTGATAAATGTCAATACAATCTTAGTTTTTAGATTTTGTATCATAAATGTCAATAAATGTCATATTGTATCATATGTATTTAATTTTGTCTGCTACGTTACTGCTCAGCACACTTCATTTTCTTTGTTTTGTTTTAGAAATTGTGTTTTGCTAGGCAGTAGTAGTCCGCGACTAGGTTCTTGGCGTTGCTCGAGTGCAATTGGTATGAACCACAGGCGTGGACTCTTACGTTAAATAAATACCCATTATTATGAGTAGTACTCTAATGTAAATAGAAAATTATTATGCATGAGTGAAGCATAAAACTAATTAACGAGATATTTTGCCATGCACAAGTAGCTAGAAGCTGGCACTTTTTGAACAAGGGTGTAACATCTAAATGTGATCATATCTTTTATAAACTCGCCCAAACTATTCTTTATGTGATTTTTAATTACTATTGGCGTAAAACTTGATAACTTATATTACAAATTTTATGTAATGGTCTCTTTTTATTGATTATAGATAGACCAAGATGTATGCAAGTACCCCAAAAATTAGATAGCACAACTCAAAAGCAAAAAGTACTATGAATATTTGACTAAAAAAAAAACTGCACCATGCCATGATCATCTTTCTAGTTAGAAGCTTGGTGAAAAATTCATAGATATCTTGTGGCGTAATTTGAATTTGTATAACTTGAACTGCAAATTCAAACACTAGAAAAATTATAAATATAATGTTTATTAAGTTATATAAAGAAAACTCTATTTGTGCGGGATATTGTTGATCGTCTCGTAACCTGGTTCACTCATACGTGCCAAGAACTATAGACAACATGCTGTCTGACCAAAATGTAAATTGATATAAAATTAAATTTGGTATTGGGGTCAAGTTAATTACGAACTAATGGAACAAAAACTAGTAACACGCAGAAAATGACTCTCAGGTGTATGTCTATGTAATATTATGCATACCTACATGATACATGTCTCAACTTGGGAGAGGAACCGTATATATATTTATTAAATGCTAGCCACAACGCATGCATGAGTGATTGATCATGTAATAAAACCAAAAAAAAAAATTAAGAAAAACAAAAGTTTGGAACTAGAGAGTTAGAAATAACTTTGTTCTCTTAATGAATTATATCATGTTGGAAAAGATCCACTTATTGCCAGATATGTATGCATATGTTCGAGGTAGTTTGCGCACACACACACTTTGAACAATTAATATTGTTGTGCATGGAATTCGTATACAGCGACATAATATGAAGAAGGAAGGAAAATTACATTGATCTCTTCAGTTAATTATGGTCGGTTCATTTTGTTGTCCTTTATCTCTCATTTATGGTGCATAAGGAATAAATTATGTTGCTGAAATCGTTTATGTAGGAAACTCCTGATTTTTATCATACATATGGGAAAAATATTATCCACCAAATATTTAGAGGGAAAAAGAGAACACCACAAAACTGACTATTAACCTAGTCAGTAACTAATTTCTCCCTTTCATTTTTATGGCTGGTGGTACGTGTAACATTAATTTGCAGCTGAGAACATAAATGCCATCTGTAGAATTTTTCTTTGTTAGCAAGGGAAGAACTACATAAGAAGCTAGCCCGTCATATATAACTCATAAAAAGTTGTATATACTTTTGTTATCATTTGGTATAGGTCAATGGTACCCACAAGACATCATCGAGGAAACATCGAATGTTACATAGTACTTGCACTATTCACATCGTTTTTGCTTTAACTTTTTGTGTAGATTTCATTAGATGCAACTACGATTTTACCATTTCATTCGAAAAGCTACAACAACAATAAATTATAAATTGCTAGACAAAACATTTGAATACTATCCAAAAGCTAGTTTAGACAAACACTTTATAGTATACATAATTCTTTTTTGATGTGTTACTCTCTGCATACACATTTGTTTCACAAAAAGAACAAAATCATTGCGTCATCACCTTGTATAATTTCAAAAACTCAAGCAATTAAATACACAACATGCTGCTTTACATGTGTCAGAAACAGATTCTTCCCATGCATGCTCCTTGTCATCGATATTATGCATATACACTGTTTGTGAAATATAAGTTGTAGAGTATTTTCGTATAAGGATAAAAGCATTATACTTTAACCCCTGTTGCACACAATCCTTTTATTTTTGGCAACTTGTCCCTTGTACTATGGATAAATAAGAAATTTGCCCTCTGAGTCGTTTTCTCACCATTGGATTTGAACACGTGTCAGGATATTTTGCCGTTGGTTTTTGACTCAGGGGGCAAAGTGCTTATTTATCCATAGTTCAGGGGGCAAGTTGCTAAAATTAAAAGGATAGGGGGCAAAGTGCAACAGGGATAAAGTATAGGGGGTTTAACGCTTTTATACCTTTTGAATATATGACAATCAATTAATTTCTCATTAATTTGTATATCTTAAACAACAATCAAATTGCCACTCTATAAATATTTTCTAGATCATGTTTCTCCTTAGTTCTTCCACGTCCTATTATAAAAGTCACCCCTCACCTCTCCCGCCTCTAATATCTTCCTCTCACTCTACATCACCAACCTCTTATTCTCTCTCATCATTGCAAACTTGTCCCTCTCAGACTTCATTCAATCATCTCGGCGTTCGTAATTTCTATCAGCTCTTATACCTATGCGTATTTTATAATCATCTACATGGCTGAAGATTTTTCTTTTGAAATTTAAATGGCTGAGTTTTATAAGTAGAAGTAATACAATTAGCCGAAACTTGTATGATTGTTTTCTTCTCAAGTGCGGGGAGAAATGAATATATGGCTCCATCTCATTGTATCGTAGTGAGCCATGAAATCGACGTATGTGTATCTCAACCCCTGATCTCGAAACAGCCCACTGGGACCGTGGATTGTACAGTATCAGATATTGTAATTTGTTGATTATCAAAGCATCGAATATGTTGAAGTGGATACTACATACTCAGCAGCTCACCATGTGGGAGTTAGTTAATCAGTTGGATATTAGCTCAAAGTTCAAACGACTTAGTTAGTTACTTAGATCGTTTAGCTTATTTGTTAGATAGTTACTGGACTTCATAATCTTGTACAAATAGGTAGATGTGATGAGATTGTAACTCACTTACCTCAACACAAAGATATCTTTTTGTTTCTCAATTCCATTACATCAATATAGTTTTATCTACATTCTTGTTATGTACGCCATCTTCATCGCCTCTGTTCTTAACATTGATGGACATAATTTCACCAAAGCATATATCAAATTTTCTTTTCGTTGCATTATTTTCACCAACTTGTCAGTAATCACTTTCTAAATCATTTGATTGTAAGAGTCTGGGTGCATCGCGATTACACCACTTGCATACGGTTTATCACAATAAGATTTCTCATGTCTCAGTAATTATAAAGATCTACAGTACATTTTCTACCACTTTTTAGAATGTAGAGTTTCTAATAAAGATTTATGAGGAAGAATCTATCACATTTAGTAGTTGGAAATGGAGATCATTTTTAGAGCTAAAAACCGGAGTACCAGAATCTTTATTGTACTTCAAGAAACTGTCAGATATCTAGTAATCCAGATTCAAAGTTGCATTAGTCGATTGGTCTATGTTCCAAAGAGTAATCTTAGTTCTTGTTAGTATAAATCTAATAAAATACTAAACAAGGTTCACTCAAATCTAGTTTTCTTTCAAGTTTATATACATTCACATTCAAACTAACTCTATCTCAGAAATGACTGAATTTGAAATAGGTGAACTAGTGACTGTGTCAAACTCAATAGCAGGAAATATAAAATTCGGCTTGAACGGCGGAACAAATGGCACAGGCATCGTCTACGACAGCATCTGGATGATATCATGTACTTTGGGCCTCTCAGCAGTTGTACGATGTGAGCATGCTAGTCCTAATAGCAGCAACTGCTCAGCTTCTCCCGTGACATAGTTACCACCCAAGTTCTGATCAACTGCCTCGAGCAATCGTCCATCCCGATGCAACAGCCAAACCTAATATACCAAGAGTGGGATGTCTCCAATGTTTCTTCCAGGCCCTCGCACATACTTTTTCTAGCAGCACTGCTCCAAATGCATATATGTCGGATGCTCGGGTGGATTTACCAGTGAGGAAGCACTCAGGGGCAATGTACCCCATCGTGCCTATTACTCACTCAGCTTGTAAGTACGAGGTCCTCTCATTGTCTAGTGCTTGAGCTAGGCCAAAATTGCCTAACGAGCGTTGAAGTCGGCGTGGAGCATGATGTTGCTCGACTTGAGGTCTCGATGTACCACCTTCTCTTCATAGTCGTTGTGAAAATAATCAATCCCTGAGGCTACTCCGGTAATTATCTTGTATCGGAGACTCCACTCCAACGAATAGATGTATATCCAAATTACTCGTTCGACATATACTCGTACAAAAACAACAAAGGAGATTCATTTTGCACACCCAAAACACCATTTCCTAAAAATATGCACACTCAAGACATAAGGTTAATGGCTTAGAGGGCAAAATCACCCAATAGAAAGTATATCTGTTTCTAATTTCTAACAATATAGTAAAGTGTTTCTAACCTCAAACTCGAGATCTCTTCGCCATACAGTAAACAAAATTTATATAATACATACTGTAATGATGTTTATCAATCCCTATACATCAGACAAGGATCTTTAAGAAACAAAATGGATTAGTACCAAAAACCATTCTTTTTGTCAATTCTATTTGTGAGACGAATTTTGTTGTTCTGTATGAAACTTTACTATTAAGGAATGAAATAAGTTTATATGACAAACAAAATGTATGCAATGATCCAAACGTACATGTTTTTTATGGCTTATGCAGAACCTCTGAAACTTTTTCCTGTGTAACATATTTTCAAAATTATACATGCTCTATGAAGATATAACTGATAATATATAGAAGTACCTTCAGTTTTCAACAAGTGGAAGCTGAAGCTACGAAAAAAATGAATTCTCATATCTTAAACATGGAATGCATTCACAAATTCTTGACTCTCCATTGAGGTGAAAAGTTGCTGATGTTTAAGAAAATTCGATATTGAACTAATTTGTGGGTGCGAAGTGCAAATCAACCTGTGATATTATCAGAAAATTTAGAGCAGATCATCAGAAAGTCAAGTATAAACGAGGAAGAAACTTAATCAGATACTTATACTAACCAAGTAATCTGACAAGGTGTCTATGGCGGAGATGATTGATGATGGTCAGTTCAGCCAAGAATTAGTGTGACCTTTACTGCTTTCTCTGGTAAACCATTTAACAACAATCTCTGTACCTTCCCTGGCCAAAATGCCTTTGTACAGAACCCCTAATCTTTCCTGTCCGGGCTTGTTGTTGTCGTTAAAGTTATTTGTGGCCTTCGCCAGTTCTCCAAATTGAAACTCCCAGGGCATTCCTGGCAAGCTTTTGAGGGCTATGGATAAGTTTGAATAACAAAACACCAGACGCTTTTTATAGACATAGCATCCCACACATGTTGCAACCAACAGCAACAAGGTTGGCACCAAGATCTTGATCATCAGATTCAACTTTTCGGCAAAGTTTATATCATCAGAAAAG
Organism: Misopates orontium; assembly: GCA_946800315.1. Classification (NCBI taxonomy): domain Eukaryota; kingdom Viridiplantae; phylum Streptophyta; class Magnoliopsida; order Lamiales; family Plantaginaceae; genus Misopates; species Misopates orontium. The sequence continues at coordinate 43,396,402 of OX326948.1, read as the reverse complement.
GGAAAGTGATGGACTGTTAGGTTCCATCTAAAGACACGGTTGACGTACGTGTAATTGCTAGTGGAGGCGGAGAATCCAAAGTGGGAATAATCCACGTAATCGGTTAGGTTCAATCCTGATGATAGTATAGAAGCCAGAGGCTTTGAAGGAGTGGTAGCATCTGGATCTTTTTGTTCGGCAATAAAGACCGGAATAACCTTGTTAATACCGTTGTAATCCATCCAAATGTTGTGGAATTTGGGGATCGTAGAAGAGAGAGTGATGTTGTGGGGCGTCAGGTATTCAGTCTTGACGGATTTGATACTGTTGATGTCAAGACCTACATGGTTGTCGTCAGGGTCGAAATATTGCTTGTGTACGGCGAATTCCACCGCCGCAATCATGTTAGCTTGTGTCGCGTCCATGAATGAACTCATCAACCCCAAATACTCACCGGTGCAGTCGGGGGGCACAAATAAAGCTGGACCAACGAAGAATGTCATACCTTCCCCAGGGCCTGAGATGTTATGAAACGGGTGAATGTTGATCAAGAACGAGGTGTTGAAGGACGACTGCTGAATATTAAATTGGCCAGGAGGCTTTCTAAACCGGACTTGTCCTGAAGTGTAGAGGTCATCGGGAACCAGCTTGAAACGATTTTTCCGCATGATCCGTCCTACACTGTATCTTGTTCTGAACCCGTTGAAGGACTCGTAAGTAGGGTTTAACTCTAGGACACTGCCAGTGTTGTCTGAGGGAACAAAACCAACAATTTCGTCGGAGTCAAAGTTGGACACTCTGTAAGACGTTGTGAACGTTTCCAGGGTTTCACCAGCCATGGAACTAAAAACAAAGCAGAGAACTACCAACCCCGTGAGACTCAGCTTTTTCGCTATTTTGGTCGGCAGCTATAAACTTGCTTAGTGAGAGAGGATGGAATCTGATACTCTTGGAGGGAGATTGCTCGAATGCGCTAAGAATTGTCGAGAACAACGGGTTTACAATGTTATGCAGATTTTGGTAAAATTGTTGCAGACAATAGCAAGCTGAGGATTAATTTAAGTGAATGTACATTCAGTATCATCCATAGACGATGCCGCTCATCAACTTGTGAGGAATGCGATTGAGTTTAAGTCTTGATATTTTTCTATTTGCTCTGATTCGGTTCTGTATCAACACTCTGTATTGGACTACTACGATGTTATGAGAGAATATAATAGGCTAGTCAAAGTTTATATTACCACTTATCCGCTTCTGAATGCAACTTTTTTCCCAATAAAGAACTGGAAACTGATACGTACGCTATCCCCAATTAGAGTTTTGTTATTTATTGACTGCAACAATATAATACTGCGTATGTACACTAATAGTTCTGCGTACGTATGCTAATAGTTCTGCGTATGTACGTAGGTAATTCTGTGTAATGGGTATGTAGACTGAAGAAGAAGAAGTAGAGATGAAAGAATATATTTTGTTATTTTTAGGTGTTGACTTTCATTAAAAGCTCGATAAGTTGTACAAGGAAACAAGATAATTATAAAATAAGAAAGCAAATCAATCCGTTGAAGGAGGAGATTGCGTGATAAACAATAGTCTTCAATTTCATTTTCTACTAAATTCTCTTCAAATCACCCCTGAAGCCTCTAATGCATATTTGACACAATAATTCATAATTTTCTTCACGTACACGACCATTTACAGTACAATTGCAGTCAATACTGAACATGATCAGCTAGAGGTAAGTAGTACCATATACTAGTTTTGCTATCGAATTAAAGAGACTCAATCGTTCTATGTCATAATATCATATAATTGATTGCAAAAGTTTGACGTGGTTTGACAATAGGAAAAATTTTGTTTAGTTAAAGAAAACAATATCAACCATCCCTCCCTTTAATGATATGTCAATTATATTTAGATACTAGTTCCGTAATTGAATTCACCTATCAATCGTTCTAAGCTAGCTAATATATCATAAATATGACGTGGTTGCAAAAACTGGACATGTACAAAATGACGATACATCATGCATTTCATGTTGTAATTAAAATGGATATAACTTGTTGAATTAGTTCTTTGGAGTTCATTAAATATTTTGAAGTTGTAATAATTTTTTGGTAATTCATATAGACGATGCCGCTCAACAACTTGTGAGGAATGCGATTGAGTTTAAGTTTTGATGTTTTTCTATTTGCTCTGATTTGGTTTTGTATCAACACTCTGTATTGGACTACTACGATGTTATGAGAGAATATAATAGACTAGTCAAAGTTCATATTACCACTTATCCGCTTCTGAATGCAACTTTTTTCCCAATAAAGAACTGGAAACTGATACGTACGCTATCCCAAGTTAGAATTTTGTTATTTATTGACTGCATCAATACTGTGCATGTACGCCAATAGTTCTGCGTATGTATGCTAATAGATCTGGTATGTACGTAGGTAATTCTGTGTACTGGGTATCTACACTGAAGAAGAAGAAGTAGAGATGAAAGAATATATTTTGTTATTTTTAGGTGTTGACTTTCATTAACACGTAGTACAAACATATATACACGTATGAATCCCCTAATTATCTCTAACTACTATAGCTGGATAAGCTTTACAAGGAAACAAGGCAAATCAATCCGTTGAAGGAGGAGATTGCGTAATAAACAACAGTCTTCAATTTCATTTTCTACTAAATTCTCTTCACATCACCCCTGAAGTCTCTAATGCATATTTGACACAATAATTCATAATTTTCTTCACGTACACGACCATTTACAGTACAATTGCAGTCAATACTGAACATGATCAGCTAGAGATAGCTAGTACCATATACTAGTTTTGTTATCGAATTAAAGAGACTCAGTCGTTCTATGTCATAATATCATATCATGGATTGCAAAAGTTTGACGCGGTTTGACAATAGGAAAAATTTTGTTTAATTAAAGAAAACAATATGAATCATCCCTCCCTTTAATGATATGTCCATTACATTTAGATACTAGTTCCGTAATTGAATTTCACCTATCAATCGTTCTAAGCTAGCTAATATATCATAAATATGACTTAGTTGCAAAAACTGGACATGTACAGAATGACGATACATCATGCATTTCATGTTGTAATTAAAATGAATATAACTTGTTGAATTAGTTCTTTGGAGTTTATTAAATATTTTGAAGTTGTAATAAATTTTTGGTAATTCATATAGACGTTGTTATTGTATATATAAGTCATGGGTGTCATTCAATTTTTAATAAAATTGTAGAGTCATTGTTGTCTTGTAAACATGCTACTACAATAAGATTAGCTTTTAGATTATTTTCCAAAAGTCTCGAGCTTATGAATTTAAATGATTTTTGCAGCTTTAACTTAAATTATAAACTCATGTTTCTTTAGAAGAGTTTGCAAACCACCGGAGTCTACCTTACACACGGCTGTGGGGATGACAATTTTTCATGATTAAATTTGAACAACAAAGAAAGTTTATTTAAATTTAAAATTCTGAAAAATCCAAATTAATATTACGACATGAATAATCTATTTTAGTGTTGTCAATAAGTTACGAAATTAATTATATGCACATTTTATGTTTCTTCTTTCGCTTGTATTTTGGATTTTAAAATTTATAAATAAAATATAATTTTACTATAAAGATTTAACACATACACTACGAATTCATAAGTTAAAGTTTTGAAACACTGTTTCGTAATACAAATTGATAGTCCTCGTAACAAGAAAAAAACATTTGAATCTAAATAAGTTCTTATTAGGTGTTCTACAAACTTTACATTACATGCACACCTGAAATTTAATAAACATATCATATGCACTTCTGTCATATAAGGGTGATTTTGTCAAAAAAATAAATAAAATTCTAAGCTAAATAAACGATCAAGGGAAAATTTAAAATTTATTTATTGGCATCAATAATTTTCATCCCTAAACCTCATTGTAAGGTTTGTGTAAGTTTCAATGGTGGTCATTGTAATTTTCAAAACAGTAGGGGATATTTGCATGAGACCTCAAGGGTGTAACTACAGTTATATTTACCTTTCATTATAATATTTTGAAATCCTTTAGAAACAGTTTTCAAGTTTTAAATGGAATTTTGTAAAGCTACAAAGAATTAAATGTATTTATTTTTACTTATTCTTTAAATTACCTAAAGATGCATGTCAGTTTTCTAGATTTAGATCAATAAGTGAGTATCAGAACAAAAGTGATTGAAAATAAATTAGAACTAAGACTATATATCTTTGGTTGTCGTAGTCTTATAGTGTTTTCAGAATCAAATCACACAAAGAGCTGTTGACATTTATATAACAGATTCGATTGGTTAAACCGATTAAACCAGTAGCAAATCGGTAAACGATGTGTTTCTAAAATAATTTATACAAATTATATATTGTATTTAATATTTAGATAAAAGATTAAGAGTTAATGGCAAATTATACCCTTCAAATTATATATTGTGTTTGATATTTAGATAAAAGATTAAGAGTTAATGGCAAATAATACCCCAAATTGTAAGGGTTTTGCATATTGCATCACAAATTACAATTACACGTAATGCACCATGAATTGTGACATTTTCGCAGATTGCACCATAATACGTATTTCAAGATACTTTTTAGGGTATTTTTGACATTTTAGGTTTATCATATTAAAAAACATAATTAAATTATCTAGTGATATTAAATATAGGGATAATTACAGCTACACCCCCTGAAGTTTGGTGTAATTACAGATACCTCCTCTATGGTTTGAAAAATTATAATTATCTCCCTTGTGGTTTGAAACCTTACACATACCTCCCCTCTAAAATTTAAGGGTTGTTTGGGTGTAAGTCATGATAAAATTATGCTTATTATACTTACACCCCTAAAGTTTGGTATATTTATAAAAGTAATCCTCGATGTTAGAAAAATTAAAATTAAATACTCCAAATAATTTTAGAAACTACAATATGACTAACTAAAAATATAAAAAGTATTTAAATAATTTTTTAAATTTTAATCTAGTCTTAATATTTTTATTGTTTTGTGAAAATATTTAATTTCTTGTTTTTGTTTTTTTTCATTTTGTTTTACTTTTAATAATCTCATAAGTTTCATTATAGTTCCATATTAAATACTATTACTCGTGCCCACAGAATTTTCAGTTTATCACAACAAAAAAAGAAGCATTTGGTAAAAGAAACATATCTATGCAATCTCCCCAAAAAAAAAGAACACAAGAAATAGAAAACTCAATTGTAAAAACTCTCGTTTTCAATGAAAACTAACAAATATAACAGAAATAATCAAGATTTTCACAACCATTTTTAAAAATGAAGAATGATGACAAAATTACCAGCAACAATGACAATATAATTATCATCCTTGGATCAGACATGGTCATTGGTTTAAGTAGCAAGTTTTGTTGAATTTTTTGACAAAAATAAACAATCTAAATGCACTATATTTACCGAAACCAATTTTTGGTGCGCTATTGGGGCACCACTGTTCGTTTCTTCCTGGGTATTCTTCTATATAAATGCGATGAACTGGAGAAGATGAAGGGAGACGACAGGTGCTGTATGTGAAGACGAACGGGGGGAGAGAGGAGGGGAGTATTACTTTTCTATTTTAATTATTATTAATAAAATATTTTATATGTTTATTAATAATTAATCTGAAAAGTCAAAAATACCCTAAAAATACCTACAGATACACATTTTGGTGCAAAAATGTTACAATTCACAGTGCATTCTGTTTCTAATTAATTGCAATTTGGTGTAATCTACAAAACCCTTACAATTCATAGTATGATTTTGCCTTTAATTCGTTGATAATTTCTAAGATACTTGAACGCAAACAAAATGTAATAATGATCTTTTTTTTTTATTTAACTTAGTAATCCTTTTAATTTTTATCAGAAAGAGTTTTACGTTAAAATATATACACAAAAAGAAATACTCTAGTAATTTACATGAATCATTTGCTTCGTTAAAAGAGAACATGAAAAATATTTGAACTTCTTTTTAACCACTCTCATACACAAAAGGATGCTACTGTGGAAAAAGTTATATGCAAACACGTAATAATTTGTTGAGTATATTTCTTAATACTTTTCGCTGCTCATATTGTGGTTTTCCTTGGATATTTGTCCTGTGGAACTTGTAAACTTCGAGAGTATTACTTATACTCTCTTCCTTCTTTTTCAATAAATCATTTTTCTGATTAAAAAAAAAAAAAAACTGCTCATATTGTATATGTATACTCGCATATGGATATTTATTCGTATGTTCTATTAAGTTTTATAATATTATAATGGATTGATATTCAAGTTGTATTTTTGGTCAATAATATATATGTAATTACAGTGGATTGGATTTGGTGGGCACGATATGAAATTTATTTACAGGATTTTGGTAGCTACCACTAATGAAGGAAAACAAAAAAAAAAGTCAATAATCTTTCTATGTTTGTGAATGTGTTCCTTGCCAATCACCATAAAATCAGGGATTTGAAACAAGCACAATTCTTAGGTAGTTAAATACTTAAATTTAAAGGGCTAAGGAGGGATAATCATATTTTTTCCTCTTGCATTAAGAAAATTGTTCTCTCTATTCAACACCCCAAATTTCAGAAACAGCTTCATTTCTTGTGTAACGACTGTATAATTTTGGTAAGTGCAATAAAATTTTAATTTTTCTGCGAGCTCAGTATGCAACCTCAATAATTAGGGATTAAATCATTTTTGGTGCCTCAAATTGGCACGATTTCAATATTGGTGCTTTATTGAGGCAGCCATCAAAATTGGTGCCTTAACTCGGAATTTTTATCAATTTTGGTGCCATGTCGCCGGAAAATATGAAATATGGCCGGAATTGCTTACGTGGACGTGACATGGCAGAAAATTTGGGGATTTTGACTCAAGTCAACCCACCACATAAGCAATACTCCACATATACAGCCCATGTGCAATTAAAAATACTTAAATCCACATATTTATATAAGGAATTGTATTTATAAATTTGAGTTATAAATATTTTATATTTTAAAATCTGATTTAATGATAAATAAAAAATTATAATAAAAAAAAATCTTTATCTCCTTCAACAACGTATCCTCTTCAACAGACCTTAGCACCCTCTTTCTCCACCAACACCGCCTTCACAATCCTCTCATACCCACCACCTCACATAGGCCACCAACGCCGCCTGCACCGGCCCCAAACTCAGATTATACGCAACCGACTCCACATACGACCCCTTATACACCCTCCCCTCGCAATCCATCAACGCCACACCCGATTAGGGCTCCGATCCACTCCGACCTCCACCTCCGCCCTATAACCCGCCCTCACCTCTACACCCTCTGCCGCTTGTCTTCTTCCTCCGACACTCCCGAATCCGAACCCATCCCTCTTACCCGAATCTCCTACTTGAACGACGTTAAAGCCAGTCTCCGACGAGAAACTCCACCGCAAAATTGCCCCTTCGAACCCCTCTCGTTTACAAAACCCTATTCCCAGTCCACCACCACCTCCTTCCTGGTTACTTTCTTTAGAAGAAGTCCCACGATTTCAATTGGGGAAGATGACTATCCCCAAAATTATTATTTTTAATTGTTATGATTTTCATTTAGTTAAACCTGTTTTGTGTTTTTCAGTTTATTTATTTCTAACCTATGATTTTATCTATAAAGTTTGTAACTTTTTAAAATTTATTCTGGATTATAAAAAACCTTTTGAGAAATTTTTGGGGTGTAAATGTGGTTGTATGAAAGATATGGTGCATGAATATAAAATTTTTAATTTTTTTTAGGGTTTAAATGCATAATAATTTTTTTGGGGTAAAGAGGTGAAGGAGATGAAGATTTTTTTTTTATTTCTTGTATTTTTTATTATAATTTTTTATTTATCATTAAATCAGGTTTAAAAATAAAAAATATTTATAACTCAAATTTATAAATACAATTCCTTATGTATATACGTGGATTTAAGTTTTTTTTTAATTGCACATGTGGCTGTATATGTGGAGTATTGCTTATGTGGTGGGTTGACTTGGATCAAAATCCCCAAATTTCCTGCCATGTCACGTCCACGTAAGCAATTTCGGCCAAATTTCATATTTTCCGGCGACATGGCACCAAAATTGATAAAAATTCCGAGTTAAGGCACTAATTTTGATGGCTGCCTCAATAAGGCACCAATATTGAAATCGTGCCAATTTGAGGCACCAAAAATGATTTAATCCCCAATAATTAAGAGTGACAGAAAGTTGGTATTTGCAATCCAAGGAGGAAATTGCTCATAAATATTACGCATGAAGTCATTTACCAATTACAAAAAACAGTTTAGATTTTTATTAAGATTTATTTCATAAGTTAAGAAGAGTGAAGTTTTAGGTTGTTACATAGATATTTTAAAAAGAGGAAAGATACCTGCTGTTTTTTTTTTTTCTTTTTTTTTTAGATTGTGACAAACTTGAGTATTGTTGCGAGAGCCCTTCTTCTTGTGACGAAGATAGACTATACATTTATGTAACAACTTGATTTTCGTTATCAAAGGTTGTGACGACTTAAATTAAATAATTCTTAGCTAGCTAGATTATTATATATAATTTGCTTTGGATAACAGTAATGCGTACCAAATTTCTTTGTCGAGTGAGATTTCTGAGTCTATGCTCACACATATTAGCAAACAATTTAATAAAGGATAGAGAATTGACTTGCCAATTAACTCTCAATATATATGGAAAATATAAAACTGGCCGGAGAAACAGTAAAATTAAGTCATTTTTTTCTTTTTTCTTTTCACGAGTTTATGAGTTGCGGCTGCGTTTATCTTACCTGCCATGTGAAGAGTGTCCACAAACTCTAACATGTGGCACTGCATGTAAGATTGTAAGGGTGATATCATTAATTATTTGTTTTTTCTTCGATCAAGTCAAATTCAAACGTCAAACTATCATTCCCAGAGTAGTAATATATAACTCATGTTCAAACCCATGCGCCATACCTGAACCTTTTTTATAGTCTTCATAATTGATCTTTGAACAGGCTTAGTCTTTAATTTAACTATTATAAAAAAATTAGAATAACTGGCCGCGTCAAATTCCGTGTGCATGATAGGGTTCTCCAAGTCAAAATGTACTCCACCGTCCAAGTTTCTTATATATATAGAGATTGAATTGAAGCAATTGTACTACTACTTTCATCAAGATAACCATAATACACACGTAATAAAATACTAGTCTTGTACCATTTAATTCGACCATATAAGTGATATTGCATTTACAGTACAGATGGAAAATAGGAGTAGCTCATCAAATTCATTGAAGATTCACTATGGGATGTTTGTCATCATAGTGTTGGTATTGAGTTCACAGCTAAGTCCCGTCGACTGTCGAGCCCTTCGGCCGATGCCGGGAATCACCACCTCCGCCGTCACTATGGCGGCGGAATGTGAGCAAGTGGAAGGAGCCGCTGGATTAATGGGCGTGACATCATTTTCAGTCGCTTCAGAAAATTCCAGTAGTAGCACTCATTCTATGTTAAGAAGGTTGACCATTAGTTTGGCGTCTGGACCGAGCAAGAGAGGCCCTGGCCATTAGATATTATATCATTTTTCCAATTTTTATCGTAAATTACGGAATATTTCATTTAATTTTTTTTTTAATTAGGCCTGGTAATCTAGGTATTTCTTAATTAACTTTTAGTTTCTTTCTCGGAATAATGTAGATACTATAAGTAGACAAGATATCATGTAATTAAGTGTTGTAAATATGGAGCATCAGATTGGTATACCGGAATATGGTCGTGGCTGGTTACATTGATAAGCACAACTCTTGTAGTTCAGTTAGAATTAGTGTACTCGAAGATGGAGAAAATGCTTAAAACCTCCTTGCGGTTTAAAAAGTTTATATGAAAACTTTTGTATTATTACTAAATTTTGATAATTTAAATACAAGACTTATATCTAATATTGTATATTAGTAATTGTTAATTTATTAAGTTATTTGGCTGTGTTGTCAATTTTATATTCAATAAGTCATATTATTTTTAAGTGAATTAACAGTTTTATAGCCTAAATTAAACTAAAGAGTAACAATCAACTAAAGGAGGGGAAATTTTCAAACTAAAGGGGAGGTGGACCGAGAGAGAGGACACCTCAGGGGAGGTGAATGAAATTTGTCCGTTTAATAATTGTCTAAAACACCCTTGCAGTTTCATAAACTTTGCACAAAATCCCATAACTTGAATAAAATCCCAAGTGGTTTCATAAAAATATGTACAAAACCCCATTGTGGTTTCACAATAAGGAAATTTTATGCATAATTTATGGAACTACGAGAGGGTTTAGCCAATTGACAAATTGCATATGAGTTTCGTACATGTCTTTGAAACCCCAAGGTTAAGGTTGACGTCCCTCGAAAAGGTCATGATTTATTATAATATGTTGAAATATCCATTTTAAATAGAAAATTATTTTTACTTTAATCAAAATAAATCATGCATGAAAGAAGCATAAGTAAAGACACTAGAAGTTTTAAGCGGTTCAGTTGGACCTAATCCTCAGAATTACGCAGATTCAAATAACATCTACCAAGATCAAAGACAACAACATCAATGGACTTTAACCAGTACTGGAAAACTTTGTGTTACTATTTATTCCACAGAAAGAGTTGGATGTTCACTTCAAGTTGTTTGTCGAATTTCGTGTTCGTCCTTTTGCTAATGCTAGTGGAAGCACCTTTAATCACATCTTTTGCGTTTTCTCCAAAAAGCTCATTTTCTTCTCCCAAAGAATAATAATTTATGATGTTATGGTTGTACCAAGAGGATCCTCACAACAAAATAATGAAACTTGCGTTAGAAATTCGTTTTGTTTGATTACACAATTATGTATTGTAAGTAAAAGTTGTATATGATCATAGACACAAACATTTTTACATAGTTCAGTCAACTGACATACTTCACGAGACTCTCGTTCAAAATTTCAAACTTCTTTCAATATAGTAAAGAGAATTACAACATAGGACTTTTCACCAGGTTTTCAGAACTAGAGCGAACATAGAACTGACAATCTTATTAGTTATTGACTGGTTTATTGGTTCAACTGGTAAACGATGTTAAGAGGATAGATTCTAATATATATATATATATGTGTGTGTGTGTGTGCGCGCGTTTCCCAATACAAAATTTCTATCACTAAACATCACATCAAAGACATTAATAGACATAAAAAAATACGTATGCTTCAAAGTACACATCAAATAAAGCTACATATATACGTGATTTCAATCCGAAAATGAGAAATATATAATTTCCAAATCATATTAAACCAAATATCCAACACTATGTGTGTATAAAAATTAATAATATTTATAAAATGTGATATACTTATTACAAGTAAAATATGATACATGCATAATAACTCAATTGACTATAAACAAAATAAATGGAAATTAGTTATTAATTATTGTATACAATCTCAATTAATTTGATATCATTAAATATTAACGAGCAAATACATGCAGTACAGGTGTTTGCGCTCAATTTTAAAAAAAAAATCAGGAGAGAGATCGACTCATACGAAAAAGGCATATCTTCATCAATCCTTTGTTTTGGGTTCATAATTTATCAAATTGAATGTCTTGACGTGGTCTATAATTAGATTGAGTTGCTTGCAAAATTATCAATTTTAGACACCAAGAGGTCATCTAAGCCCTATGTACAAGAGACCAATTATATGTCGCTCTTTTTTAGGGTTTCAAAATTTTTTAATTTCTAGATTTTTTTAATTAGGTTATCTTGAGAACTATACATAATTTGTTTATTATTATTATTATTATTATTATTATTATTATTATTATTATTATTATTATTATTATTATTATTATTATTATTACAATAATAGTAATAATAATTATTATTATTATTATTATTTTATTGTTATTATTAATTACATCCTTTAGATTATTAAATTATATTTTGAGGTTTTCTCTCAAATTTGTGTTATTTTTCATCCTTCCTATGGCTTCTGCTCGCAAATTGGCATCAGTCCCCAGGTTCCTTCATTACTATGCCGCCAAGGAGATGCCCTGATATTCATGATAACTCGGTAGAAGAGGATAAATGTGATGAGATCGCGCTGTTACACCAACAGATGGACTTGCTGGCGCTATAATTTGTTTTTCTAATAAGGTTTCTAGCGAAGCAACATCAAACATGTGCATAAAAGTGATGTCTCCTCGTATAAACTTTAAATATTTCCACAAACTCTTACATGTGAAACTCGGGTATTTTTACATCCATCTCTCAGAGGTTTCAAAATTTGGCAAATACCCCTTTGAGGTCTGAATTTTTTTGCATATATCCCCTTCATCTTTTGGCATTTAGTCAACGGTTAAATGTAATGACATTTTTGTAAATTCTTGATATTAGTTTATCATTTTTTTTCTTTAAACTATTTGATTCTTTATTATTATTACCACACTTAATTGGGAGTTAAATGTCTTAGTTTTCTGTAAAATCCAGTTAACGGTATAATAATTTTTTGGTATTTAATTTAAAACAGTACAATAACTATATAACATGAGATTATTAAGTGTTTAGGTAATATCTGGTTTTTGGTTTGCTTGCTGTCTAAATAAACAAAATATTTGTGCAATATATCGTTTTATATAATTTTCTCCATTGTTATAATGTTAATATTTTCCATTTTTATATTATGAATGTGATGACATAATTAACATAATAACATCAACATTTTAATGAAATATTTAACATAATGCTCAACAATCATTATGCATAGTTAACATAATGCCTAAAATCACTAGTAAAGAATGCAAAAATTTTGTAAACAAAGTATATATTGTAAGTTGTATTTTTATGATCTTGTTAAATGATTCAACAAGCTTCTAATATTTTTAATTAATTTAGTAACAAAACTTGTTTTTTAAAATTTAAAACTATACAGTTGTTAAAATAATTCAATAATTCAGAATATATAGAAGATCACATAGAGTAATTGGATGGTGAAAATAAATGAATCATTGATATATATTTTTTGAATAAAAGAAAAGTTAAAAATACTGTTTAATCATATTTTGAGAAAAATTACACAAATGTTATTTTATTTAGCTGTTGACTAACGGTCAAAAGATGGATGAGCTATATATACCAAAATTTCAAACCTCAGGGGTATTTGCTAAAGTGTGAAACCTCAAGGGGTGGATGAAAAATACCATGTCGAACTCTTTAACATGTATGAACAGTGATGAGTTCCAAACAAAAACTCTCTTCTTGACTTTGGTACATTATTATGAATAACTCATATAAACGTAATTAGATAATTATTATTGTCTCTAACTAACTCATATTAGAAGTTCTTTTAATTGGGTGATATCATGCACGGTCATTGTTTTTTTTTTCCCTTGCGATTAGTGTGCTCAAGTCAAATTCAAACGTCAAAACTACACATTCCTAGTAATACATAGCACATGTTCAACCCATGCACCATATTTATCTAAACTTTTTTATAGTCTTTGTTTTTTTATCTTTGAACAGGCTTAGTCTATAATTCAACTTCTATAAAAAAAATTAGAATAAAGCGGTACCTGGCCGCGTCAAATTCCGTGTGCATGGCTGTGAGATAGGGTCCACTCCAAAAAATTAAAGTACTCCACCGTCCCCTTACAAGTTTCTTATATATATAGATTGAAGCAAATTGGACATATGACATTAATTGTACTACTACTTTCATCAACGATAACCATAATACACACGTAATATAATATTAGTCTTGTACCATATAATTCCTATAAGTTATATTCCATTTACAATACATATGGAAAATAGGAGTAGCTCATCAAATTCATTGAAGATTCACTATGGGATGTTTGTCATCATAGTGTTGGTAATGAGTTCACAGCTATGTCCCGTCGACGGTCGAGCCCTTCGTTCGATGCCGGAAACCACCACCTCCGCCGTCACTATGGCTGCGGAATGTGAGCAAGTGGACGGAGCCGCTGGATTAATGGGCGTGACATCATTTTCAGTCGCTTCAGAAAATTCCAGTAGTAGCGCTCACCCTGTGTTAAGAAGGTTGACCATTAGTTTGGCGTCTGGGCCGAGCAAGAGAGGCCCTGGCCATTAGATATTATATCTTTTTTCCAATTTTCATTCGAATTATTTTCAACTAATCTAGGTATTCTTTTATTAAATTTTAGTTTCTTCTCTTGGAAAGATATTGATGCCATATGTACACAAGATTATCATGTAAATTAATTATGCGTTGCGCATTATGAAGCATCGGATTGAGATTTCGGAATTTGGGTTTTATTTTGATGCTTGATGACATCCCACAATTGTTAGTGCACTGTATATCTTCATTTTACAATGCCAATGGTCACTTTCTTATTTGATTCCCCGAATAATTGTATTATATTATAATAGTTAATTTGTATTATATTATTGCATATTAAATTAAAATTTTAAATTCAAATAATGCTTGTTATGTTTATTATAGCTAGCAACATATGTCTATCATAGGAATCAAATATGAGTTTGCATATCAAAGCAAGAGGTCTCATTGAAATTGTTAATGAGACGAATGAAACCACAAGAGTACTGTGAAGCTCTAATATTTTCAAAAAACCTTTAGATGAGTTATTACAATGTGAATATCTTGATGTTTTTAACCTAGAAAGAAGATTCGGCCACTACGAGACTTTCATATTTCCAAGGGCTATCCATGAGTGAACATTTTAAGGTTCCATGATTTGGCTAAAAGTCAATGAGTACTCTTATACATTGGAGAAAATGCATAAAGCCCCTTTGTGGTTTTGAAAACCTGCACGGAATCCCCTTGTGGTTTGATAATTACGTAAAATTTCCTTGTGGTTTCAGAAACCCTGCACAGAATCTCCTTGTGGTTTAAAAAACCCTGCACAAAATCCCTAATCTGTTAAACTCCGTCAGAGAGTGGCGACCACTCGCTCTATGTGAGAGTGGGTTTAACTTTTGTGTACTTTTTCGAATTAAAAAGTCTATTTCACTCTTAAAAACTGAAAACATGAAACCCCCTTGTGGTTTGACAACCTGCACGAAATCCCCCAGTGGTTTGAAAACCCTGCACAAAATCCCCCTGTGGTTTGAAAACCCTGCATAAAATCCCTGTTGTTTTTTTTAACATCCAGATATTTTTTTTTAAAAGAAGTTAAAAATAAATAAGGGCAATTTAGTCATTCTTAAATAAAACTAACGGAGTTATGTTAAATTTAACGGAAGAAAATGTGTGCAGAGTTTTTGAAACCACAAGGGGATTTTAGGTAGTTTTCAAACCACAGGAAGATTTTGTGCAGATTTTCCAAACCACAGGAGGGTTTTAAGTTGATAGCCCCTTATACATTCTACAATAAAGTGAGAAAGACAAAGAACAAGGTTAACTTTAATGAATAAAAACCTTCATAATTTCACTTATCTAGAGGCGTCAAACGATTGTCATGTTACTCTTGACTTCACACACACACATATGTATACATATGTATATATGTATATATGTATATACATATATACATATATACATATGTATACATATGTATATATGTATATATGTATATATGTAAATATATATTATGTATTTTCACGTATTGCTATTTTTCATGTTTATCTCAATAAAACACACTGCCTTTTCATACTTTCTCTATTTATTACAATATTTTGTTTAACTTTGTTTATTTAAAGCCAAGTATGGAACATACTAGTGATTTTTGCATATTAATGAGTTGTACCAGTGTTCTCAGAACCGGACCGGACCCCGAACCGGTGACCTTACTGGTTACAGGTTTTACAGGTCGAACCGGTCTAACCACTGGTCGAACCGGTATAAAAAGTCAAAACCAACAAATAGAGTCAACAAATATATCTTATACTATTCTTTTAACATTCTCAAACTATTCATAATTTTATATATTTATATATATATATTTGTCAATTGAAAATACTGTAGTAAATTTCCTAGAAAAGTGATGTGCAAGTTTGAAACTTTTTCACTATTTATTAAGAAAACAAAATAATTTATAATCGACAAAGCAATACAATTGTAGAGATCAAACCTTCTAAGTAATTAAGTCACTGCCAAGAGTTATTATTTATACTAAAAAAGATTAAAGTAATACTTTATTAGAATATTTACCTTAATTACATTTGAATAGTAAAGGTAATTAAAAGTTAAAACTCTAGCAAGATACTACTAATAATACTTTAATTAATTGCTTATATATAGTTATATCGGTGGTTCTTGAGATTTGAAAAAATCACGAATGGTTAATTAGCATTTAATCTTGGCAATCAAGAGTCATCAATTAGTATTCAATTATGATTCTAATTACTTCCCTAATTTCAAAAATCACTCACGCATTTAATTTTTCTAAATCTTCAATTTCCTTATTTCTATTTGTAACTTTCTATAGTCAAGCTTCCCCTACTTCATTTCATGAATCTTTCTATTTCCTTAGTTTTCAATTGATTCTTCATCTTCTCCAAGACCTTTTATCTTTATCTAATCTATTTTTCTTCTTTTTCTTTTGCCAAAAGTAACAAAAATACATATTGTTGGGCGTTCAATGGACGGCTAGAGTGGCGGAGCGGGGGCGGCGTGATCAGGCAGGAGAGGCGGAGTCCGTTTTGCAGAACCTTTTTTTATTTTTTTATTTTTTTTACTTTGGTAGTACCGGTCCGGACCGCCAAAACCGGCCACCGGTTACCGATTTTCGGCCGGTTTTGAGCGGTTTTTACCGGTCCGGGTTTCAGCTGTTCTGGAAATGCAAATCAGACCGGACCAGAGGCCGGTCACCGGTCGAACCGATTCGACCGGCCGGTCCGGTCCGGTTTTGATAACACTGAGTTGTACAACCCATACAATTCCTAAGACTAGTGTTTCCTTCTTCTTTTGTTTTTTTTACAAATTTAAACCCAAGGGCAACAACCAATACAATATTAGGTCCTACTAACTTGATTCAACGAAGTTATAAAGCTTGATTCATATTACCAGGCGAAACTGAATTATTTTTCAAACTTTTTGCTTTTGTAAAATTTTTCCTTTAATAATATAAACCGTAATTTTAGTCTCCTATCATAGCACCTTTTGCAATTTATGCTCTCAGGTGATGGAATATTCTAATATTAGCTGGAAAGTGACACGTGGCCTACACATGAGGGAATTTTTGCAATAATCGTCTTATATGTTGACACTTCACAAAATTGGTCCTCTATAATTTTTGTCTGCAATTTTTGTCCCTGTACCGTCACAAGTTGCAATTTTAGTCCTCCGTCAATATTATTGTCAATTTAACCGGAAGCTACCTTTTAAAAAAAAAGATTCACAAAGAAATTGATACCTTAATACCAAATTTACTTTGTGGATGACATTGTACTGTCTATAGCATCACCTAGCGCTTAGTAATTTCAATTCTTACATCACTCGAATAAGATTCTGGTTTCAGAACTTTTAACTTTCTAGAAACTATATGCATCAAATATCTGAACAAAAAGTAAAAGACATTCCACAAAAGACATACGTAAAACGGGTTTAGACAAATTGAATACCTTGTAACAGCCAAGGTCGTCAAAGAGCTTGTAACATTAAGGGGCAAAGTGATCTTTTTGAAACGTTAAGAGGCACTTTGCAAAACACCCCAAAAGATAGGAGTGGTCGCAATTGACCCAAAAAAGAATAGCTAACAATATTTCTGGAGCGTTTTATATAACTTTGTAAATATTTAGAAATAAATTTGAAACTCAACAGGATTACAGTTTATGATCAATGAGTTTGCCGAAAAAACTCTCGAAACAATTTCTTGTTGATTCCACCTTGGTGATGATTGCATTCAGTTTCTTTGTAGATTCTGGCGTATGGTGAATTCCAACATTTTCATTGTTCGCATATATTTCACAACAATTATTTATTTTCCATGTATTGAAAATTTCGTCACTAGATCTGTTCCCTCACCAAGAGTTAGATGTCCTCTTGCAGCCGGACATTGATTCCGTAACTTGTCAATCTTACTTTCCTCTGTTCCAAACTAGTGGCATGAGAAGTTGAATTATTTAACATTGGATTACACCCCCACTTGAGATGGACATGATCAATAAATACCATATTGTTTTAGCAGATAGTCTCAATCACGAAAAACATATACACGAAAATGATTTGCTAAAATAGACGCCGAACCATCATTTCAAACTAAAATACTATTTATACATGCACATAATAATCATCATTAACAACAGTTGAGACCAAATAATGGCAACCTTCGGAGCTTTAGTCTCCAAACACTCTTTTGAACCTTTTATCTTTAACAGATCTCCAAGAATACTATGTCCAAGCTTCACCAATCAAACATTTTGTAATCATCATCATCAGCTACCCAAAACTAACCTTATTTCTCACAATCCTAAACTGCACCCCATCAATGTTCCTTCACCATCCACCACTGAAAAACCTCTAGTTCATAATCAGTATGTCTCCGACGAGCCACGGAGAGGTTGCGACGTCCTAGCTGAGGCGCTCCAGCGCGAGGGCGTTACGCACGTGTTCGGCTACCCCGGTGATGCATCCATGGAAATTCTAGAATCCTTAAGAAAATGTGGGACAATCCGAAACGTATTCGCCCGCCATGAGCAAGGCAGTGTTTTTGCGGCAGAGGGATACGCACGCGCTTTAGGCGTACCAGGCGTTTGTATAACCACTTCGGGACCTAGTGTGGCCAATATAATCTCGGGCCTCGCCAATGCCTATGCAGACAGCGTCCCTCTTGTTGCTATTACCGGACAAGTCCCCTGCCACTTGATGGGCACCGGTGCATTGCAGGACTGCCCTGTTGTTGAAATGACACGACCGATCACGAAGCGAAACTATCTCGTGTTAGATGTGGAGGACATTCCTAGAGTTGTCAAGGAAGCTTTCTTTGTTGCGAAATCTGGAAAACCTGGCCCTGTTTTGATTGACATTCCAAAAGATGTTCAATTGCATACCATGATTCCGAAGTGGGACCAGCAACTGAAGTTAAATAGATACGAGTCTATGCTGCCTGGACCACCAAGTGAAGTGTTGTTAGAGAAAATTGTTGGCATGATACACGATTCGAAAAAGCCAGCCTTATATGTCGGTTGTGGATGTCTGAATGCAAGTGAGGAGTTGAGGCGTTTTGTGGAGCTTACGGGTATTCCTGTTGCGAGTACTATGAATGCTCTTGGTTGTTATCCTTGCTCGGATGAGGAATACTCGTTGCAAATGCTTGGGTTGTATGGAACAGAACATGCCAATTACGCGATGAACGCATGTGATTTACTGCTAGCTTTTGGGGTTAGGTTCGATCTTCGTGCGACTGGGAAGTTGGAGACGTTTGCTGACCGAGCAAAAATTGTTCACATCAACATTGATCCAACTGAAATTGGGAAGAAAAAGGAACCATATCTGTCTGTTTGTGCTGATCTTAAGCTAGCTTTAGAGGGTATGAACATAATTTTAGAAGAAAAAAAGAAATTTAATAAGACTCTAGACTTCTTCTCATGGAGAAAAGAGATAAAGGAGCAAAAGAAGACAAACACTAATTACCCTGTACCGACTAAAAATCTTGATGATATTAGGGAAGATGTTATTCGACCCTGGTATGTAGTTCAGGTTTTAGACGAGTTGACGAATGGTGATGCTATTATATGCACTGGTGCAGGGGAGCACCAAATTTGGGCTACACAATTTTACACTCACAAGAGCCCTAGAAACATACTGATGTCAGGTGGCTTTGGACCAATGGGGTTCGGGCTACCGGCTGCAATAGGCGCAGCTATCGCAAGACCTGATGTTGTCGTTGTGGACATCGATGGTGATGGGAGTTTTCTCATGAACATTCAAGAATTAGCCACTATTCGTGCAGAGAACATTCCCATTAAGATGATGGTGTTCAATAATCAACATTTTGGAATGGTGGCTGAGTGGGAAGATCGATTCTGCGACTCTGATAGGGCATATAGTTATCTCGGAGATCCTACAAGGTCATCGAATATTTTTCCTGACATGGTGAAGTTCGCTGAGGCTTGTGATATACCAGCAGCAAGAGTGACGGATAATAGATGTGTGAGAGCCGCGATTCAGAAGATGTTGGATACGCCAGGACCCTATTTGTTGGATGTAATAATTCCTCTTGAAATACATGTAGCGCCTACAATTACCAACGCAAAGGTCTTTTGATTTCATCGATCTTTGAAATGCTGAACAAGAGGCGGGTGATGCACTTGGCTAAAGTTTGGATAGTCAAAACTCCAAAAAGAACCTATTCTAAAGCATTTTTGGATTTAAGTTGAATAATGAGATGGTATAAATCTGCAGCACTCGTGCTTTTGGTATGAGCGTAGGAGCTCAACGATCTTCAGCAAGGATGTGGCATGCCGAGCATTGTGAAGTTTGTTGTAGTTTTGCCCCCTTTGCCGAATTTTCTAGCTTGTTGTAGATTTAGTAAACTTTGTGCACTATAAATTACTAAAATACTTTAAAGTCACTGATCAAAAAAATTGTGCCGTTTGTCAATAACTTTTAGGGTCCAAACAATACAATACGACGTAAAAGTAGTAAAAAGGAACACATTAGTTAGTTTATTTTGACACTTTGCATTAAAGTTGTCTTTTGTATTACTCTTCTTAGTAGAAACCACCACTGCGTCATAGTCCAAAAAACTAGATCCTTCTGGCCCCTAGCTGATATATACATCAATGCCAACAAGTTTGATTCAATGTTAAGGGGAAAAAGATAGCCTTTTTACATTTTCGGTTTTTGTTCTTCGTGTATAAATATGATGGTGAAAGCAACTCAACAGTCAAACAAGTCTTATGTCAATGAACTTCAGCTTGGATAACATGAGATTCAATGTCGAGTAAACCAAGGTAGAGAATTTTTTTCGTTTGAGAGTAACAAATGAGATTATTCAGAAAAACTCGTACAACATCTATGTTATCTGTTATTGTATCCTAAGTAACTTCAAATCTCAGCCTCGCATACCTTACCAATTCAGACAAGCTAAATACTACAGTAACGCATCAAAGGTGCGTTAGTATATCAACTGCTTCAGGCCTGGGAACGCACATTGCCTCCAGGGGCTTGGCCTTCTCTTTCCAATTCATGTCCAAATCTATATGTTCCAACACCTTTTCCCACTGAAAACACTGAACAAATGCACCCACTGCTAGTGAAATCGTTCGCAATCCCATTCCAGCACCAGGGCACGCTCTTCTCCCCATCCCAAATGGCACAAATTTGTATCCCTCTCTTTCCATATCCATAGCTTCATACCTCTCTGGCTTGAACTTCTCCGGCTCCTTCCACACCGTCGGATCCATGTGCGTGCCCCAAGCGTTCACTAAAAGGATTGTGCTTTTCGGAATCTTATAACCTCCAACTGTGCATTCTTCTGATGAAAAGTGTGGTAATAGTACTGGAACTGGAGGGTACAATCTTAGGGCTTCGTTAACGACACCACGTAGATAAGGAAGCTTCGGAAGATCTGATTCGTTTAGCAAGCGAATGTGTCCTATGTTGTTGTCAATCTCTCGTCTTAGTTTGAGCAGTGTCTCTGGATGACTTAGTAGAAGTGACATGGCAGACTCGATTGTCACTGCCGATGTCTCTGTTCCAGCTATGATCATCAACTAAACAACAAGAATCTCTTGTTATTATCTGTATAAAGTATAAACATGTAATCCAAGTCTATGAAAGTTCATTATTATTAAATGAAATGGCCTAAATTGCATCCTGTAACAGAAATGATCATTTATACCATCATCCTAAGAAACTATTGGTATGTCACCTATATTCTACCTGTGGTCTCAAGAATTGGAACTTCATGAATTGACTGCCTAATACTAGTTGATTTTCAAAAAAAAAAAAAAAAGCAAAAAGACTTTTTTTCCTGAATTAGTCAATAATCAATATTGCTCTAAAGTGACTCTTGTGCAAATTATTGTAGCCAAAAATTCAAAAAAACAAAGATGACTTGATCTCATTAACCACTTGAGAGATCTAGCTACTTTTGTGTGTGAAAAGAAGCAATTGAAAAACAAATCATAAGTATATTGGTTAAGCTGGAATTACCAGTACAAAGCCTTTGATAACTTCATGTGTGTAGAATTCTGGATCTGATTCTTGAAGAGAAAACAGAGTTTCAATCAAAGTGCTCTCCTGTTTCTCCGTTAGCATTACACCGTTTTCTTCTCGAGCATCACGTATCAAATTCTCGACAAACTCATCTCTTCTCTTGTGCACTAACATCAAATTCTTCTCGATCCCCTTATATCCAATCCACCTCAAAATTGGAAAAAAATCACACACGCCGAGCGACAAACTCGTAAAAAACGTTCCCCTTACCTTTTTCACAATCTCCTTTCCAATTCCACTTCTAGCATCCTCTTCTCTCACACACATTTTACCAGCCATGATTCTCATAATATTATTGAAACTATAAGTCGACGCTAAATAATTAAGATCAACTCTATGTCCAACTCCACTGTTTGAAAATTTATGCAGAACCCGAAGAATGACATGTACGTTTTCTTCACGTATCATTGCTGATTTATGTATACTTTGTGAAGAGAAAAGTTCAACTACAGATAGACGGCGGAGGATCCTCCAGAAATCGCCATAAGGAGACCATACGTAGGTCGTATAGTTGTATGTTAGATGGTCGCCCGACATGGATTTTGGTCGGTTGGCAAATACTACGTCGTTTTTTGTGAAGCACTCTTCAATGGCAGATGGAGATGAAACTACAAGAATCGATTTGCAGCCTAATTTGAGAAAATATATTGGACCACATTTGTAAGATAGTGAAGCTAGTGATAGGTGAAGAGATTTTTTGATAAGGTGAAAATGGCCTATTATTGGTAGAGCTTTTGGACTTGGTGGTAAGTTTTTGTTTTTATGAGATGAGTATTTTAGTGTGATCAAGAAAATAAAGGATAAGAAAATTATTAGAAGATAAGAGTTCAAACTTTCCATGGTTTTGAAGTGTATAGGCTTCTTGTGCAGTTTAGTGATGAATTGATAGTAACAAAATGGTGATGTTAATGTATTAAGCAGGACTTAGATTTCAGTTCATATATTCTAGGCTGGTTGTTACGTGAACTACTTGGCCATCATCGAAAGAGTGGATGTTAACAAAGTCACGAGAAAATTATTCCATTACAAGACAAAATGATATTAGTTTAGTTTGTGAGAAACATATGTGATTCTCTATTAGCGTACTATTTCAATTTGAGACTTTTTTTTCTCGCTTCCATCGTAAGTTTACAAAAGAGTGGGACTGGGTTGTCTAGTTCAGATTTTGAGTTATTCGGACGGCTACCCCAAAAAATTGAATGCTTATTTAGACTACCCCAACTCCCGCTTGAAATAGGTCTTTGTATTCTGACACTAGCGAATGAGGTCCGTCGAGGACTCAAGGGTAGGGTCTTAACTCTTACCTTGACATTTACCTTTAAATTACGCATAGATCCAGACAGATTCACAGAGTGTGGTCATGGTCTAGACCCTTACCCTTATCTTATGAAATTTGAAAACAGGATAAGGGTCTAGATGTTCACTTTTGATTTTTGTTTTTTTTTTTTTTTTTATGTATATTTTTAATGAATTTTTCTTTGGGTCTTTTGATACTATTATTGGCATGAATTAAAATTTTGTTTAGATGACTAATTTTTAGTCAAAAACTGAAAATATTTTAAAAAACGTACATTTTGATATATTTCAAAAAACTATCAAAATGTCTTGAAACGTAAGGAAATAGATCTAAAGAAATTAAAATAAACACTAAGCAGTTTTTGTTTCATTCACGTAGAATTGGTAACTAATTTAACTTTTTCTTATCGTGTACGAAATAATTGCAGATGAACTCCAGAAAAAGTCAATAAGAAAACAATGCAAAATTCAAGTGTATCGTCTATAAATTAAACGGCAAGTACGTTAATGCTATTTTACTGGTTGTTCAAGTCGTAATTGTATTATTATATATTTAATATGCACAAAGCAATCTAAATGATTTGCATAGGCGAAAGTTTGGAAAAGAAAAAATAGATCGAGGATTATGGTCGATTTGGGCGGACAGTAACACTTTAAACCTTGAAGTTGTATTGTACTTACCTAACGCCGCACAAGCAATTAAATACTTCTACCTTCATCATTGAACGAGCCACGTAACGTGAAATTCAAAATAAAAAATTCAATTAGGAATTGGGTTAATGAAAAAACTTCAATCAAAGTTAAAATTAAATTATAGAAGTAGGAGGAGAAAACTTACACAGGAGATGAAGAATGAGCTTTGAACTGAAGGAAAAAAAAAATTGCGCCTCTAATTTGAGGGTTGGTTTGGAACATTACACAAAAATTCAGGGGCATATTTGACATTTTACCATATGTAGGATATGTCACTATTCAACATGCATGTATTGTTAATCTGAATGGGGTATAGATTATTTTGCCGAATGACTAGCGGGTCAGGTGGAGAAAGTTGATAAGACCCAGGTTCATCCAACCAAACTAGCCAAACCCCTGAGTAGCCCATATTATTTTTGCTAATAGAGGTTTTTCATGCCAACCATTCGACCCCTAAATATGGCTAACCATTAATATAAAATGGATGTACTCGACAATTCAGATAATTTTTATTCCAGGGTCCACTTACAGTACGCAAAGCGAGACTTCAAATTTTTTGAATAGATAGCAATTATAATTTCATATATATTTAGCGCATTCTCTTTGTAATAGATAACAATATTTATACCAACTTCCATTATGCGTGGTTTTAAGTTTTAACAAAAGAGATATGGCAATAGCTACGAATAACATGTGTGCCTACGCAAAATTCTTTTATATAAATTTTTCGGTAACAATGTATATGCCCAAATTATGCACATGCAGAATTGTGAAGATTTGTGTAAATAAAAATAAAATAATTAAAAAAAATAAAAGAAATGATATTAATTAAAACTGATATGTGAGAAGGTAAAAAGTCATTCAGTGTTCCATAAAACCACCTAGCCCAGCTACTCTCATGTGTGAGGACACAAAATTGAACAAAATATCCTTGACAATCAAACAACTTAGTTAATGCAAGATGCGAGAGTTGAAATGTTTATCCAAGGAGGTACTAAAGTCGAGGCTCTACATATTTTTTGTCCCTCTCTTCTCCTGCTCATTCTTCTGACTTATGTTTAAACTTCTTTCACTTGAATCCTCGCCAAGCTGGGAAATTTTATATCAAGTACTCCTGCAGTTCTGCAATTTTCTTTCAAGTTTCATCTCATAAGTTTGAAGAGACCACATCAACTCTTCAAGTCTCATTGTAGATATATCTTTTGCCTCCTCAATTAAATCCACTTTCTCGTCGAACCTTTTAGGAAGAGATCTTAGAGTCTTCGCCACCAACTCCGTCTCCGAATATCCCTCTCCTAGTTGGTCTGCCTTATTAGCAATATCATTCAGTTTTTTGCAGAATGTAACAATCGACTCATCATCACCCATCCTTAAATCATCAAATTGAGAGGCGAATATCTGCAATCTTGATCTCCTCATCGAAACCGGTCCTTCATGAATATTTTGCAGAATATCCCATGCCTCTTTCGCGGATTCGCACCTACATATAAATTTTAATTGTTCATCATCTACTGCCGAGAAAATAGTGTTTAGAGCTATTATATTTTCATTGGCAACACGATGCTCATCTGGACTCCAATCTAAACTGTCCTTAATCTTAACATTTCCATCTCGATCTTCTTGAACAGGTGGAGACCATCCTTTAAGAACGGCAATCCACGCTTTTTGATCAAGAGATTTGATAAAAACACGCATCCTAGCTTTCCAATATGTATAGTTAGTTCCATCGAGTGAGAGAAGGCGATTAACACAGGCACGTTCACAAGTATTCATGATGCACGTACTGAAACCTGTACAAAAAGAGTTCATAAGCAAATATAATGAACCAGACCTCATGAAACTAATACCAAATTATGATAATAATAGGAAAAGCTAAAACTTTCACAAAATAATACGCATGCCATGGATGTTATATCAGTTTGTGAATTTAAATCCGATTTGCAGGTTTATGAACTATAACCTATACGGTAGTATATAACGAACGCACCACTAATTTTTTATCTAAGTGTTCAAATTGTTCTTTTCTCTAGCATAGCCTAAAATTTGGGCATATTTATGCTATGATAGCGAACTTGTTAAATTAATATTTATAGTTAAGGCGTGTTTAACAGTCCCTAAATTTACATGGCCCTTTTGAATTTCTAGTAGAGGGTATTAAAAAGTATGTTCACAATATAAACTTGTAGAGGATTTGTTATGGGCTAATAAAAAAGGAAAGTATTGCATAATTTAAGCATTGCCAAATAAAGGGGAGAAGACTATCCTTAATTTATTTTAATGATTTACTTTCTAGTTTTACCTCAATAAATTAGACCTCAGTTTATGTTTTACCATAATATGTAAAGGTTGTTCAGCTATTTAAAGCTTGAGACCATTCATGAAATAATTATCCAGAAAATAATATTACAATCTTGAGTTGAATTGGAATTGTGGTTTTTCTCGAATTAAACCGATTTAGGAGGTCTAGGATCCCTCGAAGTATCCTACAAAATTAATTATAGGGAGACGACGCAAGTTCGATCCCGCTTCCTTACTCGTTAAGGAACCACTTACACGAGCCATCTCGAGAGAACGTGACACATGTTCTGTTAAAATTTGATAACCTACAAATCCCAGAACAAGAACTAAAATCTTAAAAAATGAAATCTTGCAAAGTATTTACAAAACATTGTCATTCATTGTTTATTGTTCTTAGATTTACGGTACTTTTGACTAACTATGTTGAATTTATTGAATATATTGTATCAGTATATTGTGTCAGTTCACCCAAACGTCAGAATGAACTCAATATTCACTTGCAATCAAGTGATTTAAAGACAAAAACAACAGAAAACCACGACATTTTTATCTTAATCAACTCATATAATTTATCATTCATACCAAGGTAATCAATAAAAAGGATCTGCATGCATAGGATTTCTAATATGGAGAGAACAAGAAAGTGTCAGAAAACAAGCAAAACTAATTAGAAATATTCTCAATTCAGTGAATAACTTTTTTTCTTAAAACTGATGTATAAAAATTGTGCTTTCAATATAATGGAGAGTACCTGGCACTGAAATCAAGTGTAAAGAGTTCAATGATTGCCACCGAAGTCGAACCCAAACGCACAAGCACAAGCTCTATGGTGTAGTATGAGGGCCCCTAATATATATGTTCAACTCACGGTTTAAAGAAGTATGGTTCTGAAAGTACAAAAGAGAACAAGAGATTGAGATGAGTGAAATAAGGAAACATGCAGCAATAAAAGGAAAAGATTGGTATGCACAACAGAAGATTGGATTGTGATAAATTAAAAAAAAAAAAAAAAAAAAGAGGTGGAATTATGCAGAAGAGATTGCGATTGACAAAGATTAATATAACAATTTTTTCACCATCGCCTACCAAAAACCATATTTTGTTTCTAAAATTAGTCATCGCAAACATAGTTTCTTTCCTCATTGTGGTCGAATTTAGATCCTAATTTTAATTGGTTCGCACACTAATACTACAAATAAACTAAAGGTGTCAAGCACAAAATATTGTTCCGGCACGTAATTTCTTAAATTTCTTTAATTCACCCTTCTCAATCAAACACTATCAATGTTAAGTATTTTAATTTCCTTCTTAACATATTTCATTAATTAATTAATTTTATATTGAGAAAACTCAATCATCAGCATCATTAATACACGATTCAATTACCTTCTCACTCCAACGGATCTTCTAAAACACAAAATCAATGAAAATTCTGATGTGTGCTAAAACTTGATATCTTGTAAATGAACGAAAATTTTGGCATGGTCGTCAATTTGGAAATTGTCTTTTTTTACTGGAATCAGCAATTTTGACCTAAATTGGGTAGGAGTCAATGATTTTACCTCAAAACTAAGGTGGTGTTTGCAAACTCTACTCCAAAAGCAGAATCTCATAATCTAAGTTAAAACTTAAAAGATAGCTTTAGTTCATAAGCTGAAGGTGTTTGAAAAATAATCCAAAAGCGGATATTTAAGTAGTAGAGTGTTTGCAAAAAAAAAGTGATTTTACTGATTTTCTTATAAATTGACTATAATACCCATAACTTATTCACTATCAATTTATAAATGTATTTACCATAGAACAATTACAAATTATAAATATTTAATCAACTGCAAAGTCATAAAAACAAAGAACGATCTTTATAAATATAATAACAATAACATAACATTTTCATATACATAATGTCATTTACTTTATAGACTGTTTATATATGTAATAATATAATTAGAGGTTTCAAATTTATTAATTTTTTTAATAATGAATATATTTATTTATTTCCTTATTTATTCAGATTTTATTTAAAGATATCCATTCCAAACTCAACTTCATGAATCATAAAATAAATCACACTTCTTAATACGATAAAAAAGAAATCAAAAACATTAAGAAAATTCATAAGTTATGCTAAGAAAATAAATTGTTGCTAGATAGTACTAACACTGAGTTGATAAGATCATGACAGGTTGATTAGATCTTTTGATATGAAAAAAATTGGCGGGTGATAAGAATAGCTCGTACTTCTTTTTTGAGTTAGATTTTGAGTTAGATTTTGCTATGTGATAATATTAGAAGATAAGGGTATAATTGTACAAAAAAATAATAATTTATTCAAAAATTGCTACCATAAGCTAGAAGCACCCCTAGACCAACTTCAAGATTGTGGGTGTTTTTAGCTTAAAAAAAGTTCTCCCACCACATAAGCTAAATTTGCAAACACTCCAAACTGCTTAACTTAAGTCAAAAGCTGGTTTTAACTTTTTTTAAGAGTTTGCAAACACCACCTAAGAAAAATTATTAGGTACAGCCGATGTATGGTGACGTGGTACAACCAAAGGCTGAGATTAAATATTATCCCTAAATTATAGGGAAGTAACTTCTCCACACCTCATCCCAACCATGCATTTATATAAATAACCGACTTGCTGCACCACCTCATCGTACAGCGGCTGCACCTAATAATCGTTTTTTAGAAAGCCAAAATTAATTCTCATTTTAAAATTTTATTATTATCTAAAACTTAAATTTTAAATTTCATTATTTTTCATCGCACATTCATCCTCCTCATCTCCAGTACGCGCTCAACTCCGCCATCGCCACCCCACCATGAATCCCCGTCTTTAGTACGCACTCATCTCTACTTCTACTGAATTGAAAAAAGAAAATAAGAGATAAAATGGACGTCACTTTACAAGTTTAAGCAAAAGTCTCTCTGAATTTTTTTATTTAACAACGCGGTATGCGCAACAAAATTAAATTGTCACGCGCCAATAAAAAATCACGCATGGAACTCCCCAAGTTAAATTAATCTCAGTAAGGTTTGTTTTTTAATGACAAATAATTTTTTGATAACTTTGTAGACATTGACTTTTTCGATGATTGCAGTTCACGTTAATTCTAAATCTAGTCTAAGATTGTGTGCTGAAAATCCATTAATACAACCATTATTCTTACTCCATTTTTGTGTATACAACCAAATTCAGTCTGTTCCAAATCTTTGCTAGCTGCTCTTCTTTCTTCATAACCATGGAAAGTCTGAACTCTTATCTTCTAATAATCTTGTTATCCTTTACTTTCTTCATCATACTGAAGTACTTATCTCATAAAAACAAAAACTTACCACCAAGTCCAATAGCTTTACCAATAATAGGCCATTTTCACCTTATGCAAAAATCCCTTCACCTATCACTAGCCTCACTATCCTCCAAGTATGGTCCGATCGTTTTTCTCAAACTAGGCTTCAAATCAGTTCTTCTAGTATCCTCTCCATCCGCCATTGAAGAATGCATGACCAAAAACGACGTAATATTTGCCAACCGGCCAAAATCCGTATTTGGTGAGTATCTAACTTACAACTACACAACCTACGTTTGGTCATCTTACGGCCATTTATGGAAGACCCTCCGCCGTCTTTCTGTAGTTGAACTCTTCTCTTCACAGAGCATTCAAAAGTCTGCAACGACACGTAACGAGAACTTACGTGCAATTCTTCGTGTTTTGCATAGACTTTCCAAGAATGGAGTTGGACATAGAGTTGATCTCAATTACTTGTCTTCGGCATACAGTTTCAATAATATCATGACGATAATGGCCGGGAAACTGTGCGTTAGAGAGGAGGAAATTGGAAATGAAGTTGGAATGGAGATTGTGAAACGGGTGAGGGGAACTTTTTTTATAACCGAGACGTTTGGTTTGAGTGATTTCTTTCCATTTTTGAGGAGGATTGGGTACAAGGGGAATGAGAAGAAATTTATGTCAATTCACAAGATGAGGGATGAGTTTATAGAGAACTTGATAATGGAGAAAAATGAGAGCTCTTTGATTGGAACTCTGTGCTCTCTTCAAGAGTCAGAACCGGAATTCTACACCAATGATGTCATCAAAGGTTTTGTACTGGTAATTCCACCTTACCCTGTTCGAATAATATGCCCTTTTTTCCGCGGGGTCGCAATATATGTTACTTATCGAATGATGTTGCACGATGCAATTTTTGCGATTTCATTTAATAATATCTAACTTCCAAATGCTTGGACCACATGTTTATAACAAGGTGTAATTTCTTGTTGTTAAGGTAATTTTCATAGCTGGAACAGAGACCGTGGCAGTGACAATCGAGTCTGCCATGTCACTTCTACTAAGTCACCCAGAGACAATGCTCAAACTCAGACAAGAGATTGACGACAACATAGGACATAAACGCTTACTTAATGAGTCTGATCTTTCCAATCTTCCTTATCTACGTGGTGTCGTTAACGAAGCTCTAAGACTGCGCCCTCCAGCTCCAGCACTAGTACCACACTATTCATTAGAAGATTGCACCGTGGGAGGTTACAGAGTTCCAAAAAACACGATCTTATTGGTGAACGCTTGGGGCATGCACATGGATCCAAAGGTGTGGAATGAGCCGGACAAATTCAAACCAGAGAGATATGAAGCTATGGATATGGAAAGAGAATTAGCTGGCAAATTAGTATCGTTCGGAATGGGAAGAAGAGCGTGCCCTGGTGGTGTAATGGGATTGCGAACGGTTTCACTAGCAGTTGGTGCATTAGTTCAGTGTTTTGAGTTGGAAAAAGTGTCGGAACATGAAGATTTCGACATGAATTGGAAAGGGAAGGCAAAGCCCCTGGAGGCAATGTGCGTTCCCAGGCCTGAAGCTGTTGATATCTTAAAACATCTTTGATCTGTTAAGAGTAAATTTTAGCTCGTATGAACTGGTAATGTATGTGAGGCTGAGATTGAAGCTAATCAAACAGTTACTACTGAAATTAAGTACTTGGATATCAATGGAGTTTAACTGAATTACCTCATTTGTTGTTTTCAACTAGCAAAATCCCCTTCTTAACTCAACTAGCAAATTATAAAAGAGAAGAGCTTAGAATAATCTTGGATACAATTATTTTGCTAGGCAATATTTGCACAAAATACTCACGGCTCCCTCTCTCTTTGTACAAACAATTAACCACCCATTGATCTCTTTCTACCTCATGATTTTTGAAAGACTATTTTTTGCTTTACTACTCGATCGACACATAATGTCTTGTTTCATCACGAGGTGATACACCACGATAGTATAACATACAAAGTTCACGAAACATAGAAAGTATTCTATTTCTTTCTGCATATTAATCAAAAGGTAGATTGAGACGGTTATGGTACTCAGCGATAGTTGCAAACAAATATCAACCATTTGTTAATACTTTAACCTTTTTCTCTCCATTTTACGAAGAATAGTTTGCAGATCAGTTTCTTGTGTTGCTTCACTATCTTCATCTTCAACTTCAACATATAATAATTAAGAATAACATAAATTATTTAGGAATTTTATTTAATAAATCCCTCTTACTTGTTTAAGGTAGTAAATAATTCCTGGGCTCGAAGGTTGTATACGAAGCGCATCTCGTAAAGCAGCTGGGGTTGGTATATAGTTCAGATTATGGGTCGTTCTTGCTTATTAAGGGTCGTTCTCACTTTTTCGCATTAGCCTCTTATTTTTGCTGGTCGGGGGGTATTTATAGCATGGGTAAAAATGCATAGGTGGCACTTCGTTGCCAGGTGTTACGTCCGACAAGGCATTTAAGGGATAGACAGGTGGCATGTCGGACAAGTCATTTAAGACCCCACGAGGATGCCTCGTAAGCTAGTTTGACCCTCGTAATCACGTGGTCCCATTACTTTCGAGCTATCTGTTTCACGTAAAGCTCCTCTGTATTTATGACTTGAGATAACGTTCCCTCTATTGTTTTGTTGTTAGTTTCCCTTCGTCCGTCCAGGCCTCGTACCCCTCGTATACCTGACTTCGCGTCGTACCTTCGTGGCTCGTTGGCCTCATGGCTCGAACCCTCGTTCAACACAAGCTTGATGGTTCCTAAGGGCTCAAGCTCTTCTCCGATATGAGCCCTATGGCCTTGAAGGGTTCGAATCTCTCTAATGCACTAGCCTGATATCTCTTTTGATTAAGAATCGCCTTTGTTTACATATAATTCGAATATTTAATATAATTAACCACCTCGTACAGTATTTACTTCATTAAACATAAATTATTTAGGAATTTTATTTAATAAATCCCTCTTACTTGTTTAAGGTAATAAATAGTTACTTCATATTCAATCTTTAAAAGGAACTTAATATGATTCATACCAAATTCTAAATTTACTAATTGCGTGTGGTACGGTTGTCTCATCTTGTGCGAAGTTTGATTTTTCTAGGCTTAAGGTGGTGTTTGCAAATGCTTATAAAAGGAGCTTGTTGGCTTTTGTAGCCGCAAAAGCACATTTTTAGTGTTTGGAATGCTGACTTTTGCTTTTTCTTGTCTAAAAAAAAGTCAGAAAAAGCACAAGCTGCAAAAGCATGCCCAGCTTCCCTAACTGCTTTTGGATTTATGTTATTTTTGAAAGGTCTTTAAGTAGAAAAGTCACTTCTGCTTAATTTTTGCAAACACCTAATTAATGATTTAAGTAGTTTTTTAAAAAGATTTGCAAACACTCCCAACTTTTTATTAAAAGTCACTTAAAGTGGCTTTAAGCAAAAGTATTGAACAAACTCCTTTTATAAGCATTTGCAAACACCACCTAAAAGAATCTATATACTCAAGTTAAAGCCACAGCAATCAATTTCATTTTCTGGCAAAATAAGATGCATGACTGGCACATGAAATACCCATATTAAAAGAAATATGCATCTCTTGCATTGCATTGTTTAACAATCATCATTTAATATTTTCTGGGTCAAACCGTAATTTCACCATATTCAATGCATGGAAGAGTAGAATACACACCACAACAACACCGTGTTGAATTGTTTATCTATAGCAAGCAACCCATGACCGGCACCATTCTCCATTACTCATGTAAAATATTATGCATTTCTTGCATTGTTAAGCGAATACGAGATAGCCCGATCTGCAGTCAATAATAAGTTATTTATCTTCATATGGTTTAGGCACATGCTAAAGCACTTAAATAAATCCTTACCGGCATTCGCGTAAACCAACGCAAATGAATAATAATCAAAATATTGATTGGCAAAAAAGTATTTAATCCTTACCATTAATTGTTTGAAGCGTGTGATTAGTCTTTCAGATCTATAACAAATCTATTAGAGTTCCTAATTAATTCTCTATATTATCTTAACAGGATATAAAAAAAGAATAAATGGTGTGGCCACATTATGTGAGATAACAGACTCTACTATCTTTTAATATTTATATTTTAGTCCATCACAGAAATATTGATATTACCTTTAAGTCTCTACTCGTTAAAAATTCACTTTATTAAAAATATATTAATCCCATTTAATTGAAACTTTCAACAGATCATTTTTATTAGCAGTATCTAACAATAGTCAGTGATGCATAGTTATTTATAGATATATGTTGGTACTCGTACTTATCCAATATAGAATATAAACTATATCTTAAATAACAATTTTATTTATAAAAGTCCTACCAAAACGAATTTCTTTAGGAGTTAGGACTTAGGACTCTAGTCCAATAGAAATTATGGACTTTAGTTACACGGACTTCAAAGAGTACTATGAAAATTGAAATAAAAAGTACCTTCACAGTTGACATACATGCATATTCTCCCTACTTGTAATTACCAAAAAAAATCATTTTACTGTTAAAAAGTATCTGTAAAATGTTACAACTTACATAGTTGTAACAGAAAAACATGTTACAACTTACAACACGTCCGGCTAATTAAGGCATCCTTAACAAGTTAAAAGAAACGAAAATGAAAGAAGAAAAAAAGAGAGTTCTAATATTTGAGAACAAAAACCACTCACACTCATACTCTTTAAAGACGAAGTGGATATTTGCCACCTTTTGTTTTACAGTGTCTCATTCGGGTTTTTCGCAAAAATAGTCCCCTAACTTTTCTCTTTTGTAAAATTCATCCTATAATGATTTTAATTGCAAAATTAGTCCCCTAACTATACACCCTTCACAATTTATGCCCTCTGGTGACCGTAGACGTGAGAAGAGCCAGGTGGCAGAACCATTTTTCCCCCAAACTTTTTCTCACTTCTAATATATTAAAACCCATTAACCAACCCCTATATCTACAATCTTGGAGTGTATCATGTGTGTTGTGGTGTCAGGTTAAAAAAAAACGTGTTTCGCAACTCATATTTCTTCTCTCACGTGAGAAGAATTGTAGTTGTCTAAATTGTCCTTGATTATGCCTCATGTGTTGGTCATATATCATTTTCCGGCGAACATTAAAAATTTTCGAGGGTATAAATTGCAAATGGTGTATGGTTAGGGGACTAATTTTGAAAGGGCGTATAGTTAGGAGATTAATTTTGCGAAGGGTGTATAGCTAGGGGACTAATTTTGCAGAGAGTGTAAAGTTAGAGGACCAATTTTGTGATTAAAATTATTAAAGGACGAATTTTGCAAAAAAGAAATATTAGGGGACTATTTTTGCGAAAAACCCGTCTCATTCTTTATTAAAAGTATATTTATTAGTCAGATAAGAACAATATAACAAAAGTTTGTATAATCAACTCATAGTTTTAATTCGTTTCAAGTTGATGTTGAAATTTACGTTCTTAGTTCAATACTATAAACATATATAACCAGATTTTTTTTAGCAGATTATAAAAAAACGAGCATACAAATATCATAAGTTTTAAAGAAGGAGCAGAATACTTAAACAGATAACCTCAAAACTTCGAAGAATTTTATCGAATGATTAGACGTGGCAGTGGTTGGACCACTTTCCCTTAAGCTTATTATGTTCACGCCCTCGTGGACACACCAAGCTCCAAGATACGTCTCTCTCGGTGAACAAGTATATGAAGCAAAATGATTGTTCCTCAGGCGAATACTTGTGATATACTGCAGAACTTTAAGGAATGCTATGAAGAATATACATAGAGTGTTTGATAATTTTGGATGATGAGAATGGACTGATGAGACGAGAATGGACTAATGAGTGTCCTATTTATAAGGTAGTGGGCTCATGAGTCAAACACCATGCAAAGAGGATTTAATCACAACTTAAATTTTTGCAATGAATAGCAGAATTAATCTTGTTGTTACAAAATGTTTCAGATGTTTTTTCCCAATCATGGCCATCAATCTGAACGTTTCAAACGTTCAGCCATTTAGTGTCTGAATTTTAAAAATTCGAATTAAGATTTTATTTGATTTAAATAAATAAAATCTCACCAAAAAGTTAGGACCGACTTCGAGACAAGGACGTGACGCGGCGTGTCGAGCCGGACATACGGCGACGACGGCGCGAGGAGTCTATTTCCACTGCATCACTACACCTCTTTATTCATATTTCAAGATAAACATGAAATGGTAATAGTAATTTTTTAATGTGGAACAAGACCCATGCTTTTCACTAAAGCAATAATATTCATACACATTTTATTTTTGGGCTTTTTCAATAAAGGCCCAACATTGAATTAAAATCCAATTTCTCCAACAGTTGACTTGTTAAATTTACACTGGGCCTGGCTTTCACCCCAAACACAAAAAATTTAGACCTACTGTTCTACTTCTATTTTCTTGGCTACTAGGATTTATTTTTTGTAGCTACTAGAAAATAATCAGAGAGTGAGAGAGATAAAGAAACCAAAACAGGGGTGTAAAGACTGAAATAGACTTTCTAAGTTCTTGTTTTTCCTCCTAATTATCTTATGATGTAAGTATAGCTCCTTTGTGAATTATACTGATACTATACATTTTCTTATTTATCTTTAATGTCTTGGTTGATTTGGTGATTAAAGCATGTCGCACAGTAGTTGAAAATTTTCAGATTAGGTTCTCTTGTTTTGCTTGAAATTTGAGTTATATGAGCTGCTAAGTTGTTGGGTGAACTTGATGGGTTATTTTATTTATTTTTGCGTGAAATGGAGAACGGAAATGAAGCAGATAGTAATGCCAACTAGGTTTGTACCCAATTCCTACCCCGAATCTCAAATATTATTAATAAAAATAAAATCAAAGAAGTTCAACAAACTCAATAATTGGTGTTGGAACATTTAACAAGAAGATCACCAAGAATTCGTGATTCCATGTCGAACTTATTTCAGTTTTCCAAATGAATGCTCCTTTCATGATAAAGCAAGAATCTATCAGTGGGTTGGACTAGGGATATCAACCTAAAATTCTTGAGGTTTGGAAAACATGCACGAACTACCCTTGTGCTTTGTTAATTGTCTAAACTCCCTTGTGGTTCCATATACTCTGCACAAGATCTTTTTTTTATGAAATCACAAGGGAATTTTGTGCAAAATTTTATGAAACCACAAGGAGTTTTTGCAAGTTATGGAATTTTATACAGAGCTTATGAAACCACTATGGATTTTCGTGCAGATTTTTGGAACCATGGGAGGTTTTATACATTTTTCCCCGATGGCTAATACTATATCTTGTTGAAATTTAAGCGATCGAGACAAAAAGATAATGTTATTCGGAGTTATTACATGACAATTTCCTAGATTATCACCATGCATGATTTTGTTGAGATGACATTACATTGCCCTACTTTAAGGTAAACAAACATGCCAATTCTACAATGCCAAATCCTAGGTCCAACTCAAACTAAAGATATATTAACACCTTATAACCATGATATTAAAGCTGAGATAGGAGACTCATCATAGACGAACGAGGCCGATACAACGCCTCCAAGGGCCTCGCCTTGCACAAAGTTAACCCCGTAACGCCTTCCATATCGACTAACTCAGTTCCTTCCCTTTCCCATTCGAAGCATTGTACAAAAGTTCCTAAAGCCAATCCCATCAACCTCATAGCCATACTAGAACCAGGGCAAGCTCTCCTTCCCATTCCGAATGGTATAAATCTATACCCACCGATTCCCATTTCGTATCCTTTGAACCTCTCCGGTTTGAACTCTGTTGGTTCTTCCCACAAATTCGGGTCTCTATGAATCGCCCAAGCGTTCACGAGCAGAGTTGTCCCTTTAGGAACATTCCACCCGTCCACTTTGCAGTCTTCTGATGAGGAACGTGGCACGAGAAGTGGACCGGAAGGACATAACCTCATTGTTTCGTAAATCACACAGTATAGATATGGTAAGTTCTTAAGATCTGAATCCTTGAGAAACTTCCCAGGTGCGACGTTGTTGTCTATTTCGTTCCTCAGCTTTTGTAGCTCGTCCGGGTGGTTCAGAAGAAGTGACATTGCCCATTCCATTGTAACTGCTGTAGAATGTGTTCCTGCTGTAAAAATTGGCTGCAATAAACCATGGAATAGGGAGTTAATCCACAACTAGAAATGCGTTCATAGATATAGTAAGTACTTATTGAAACATGAATAGCTATGGAACGTAGTTTTGAAACAGAACCATACCATAAGGAGTCCCTTGAGGATTTCGTCCGTATAATACTCTGGATCAGCTTGTTGTATAGACAGCAATGCTTGAATATATGTCTTTCTCTCCTCAACTGAAGTAAACGAGCCAGAGCGAATTTCGTTACGAGCCTCATCCATTAGACTTTGCAAGACACCATCTCTACGTTTATGCAAATCCACCAGCTTCTTCTCCATCCCTTTAAAACCAATCCACTTCAAAAAGGGAATATAATCGCAAATATCGATTATCTTGCCGGGTCCAAAAAGCTCGTTCATCACAGGCCCGCGCTTCCCAGAAATCATCATCATTGCCACATTATAAACCAATTCAAAGAACAAAGACTTCAAGTTCACTTTCTTCCATGACATTACATCACAATCCTTAAACAACCTCTGCATCAAGAAACGCGTTTCTTTGCCATGGATGACAGACGAACGATCAAGACTAACGGTGGAAAACACTTGGACGGTCAACACACGACGGAGATTCCTCCAGTGATCTCCATAAGGCGCGTATCCAACGGTGGAGTAATCGTACCCCAGGATCTTGCTGGCAAGAGACTCGGGGCGGTTTGTGAACGCGATATCGTTGGTGGAGAAGCATTGTTCGACGGCTGAGGGAGAGGAAACGACGAGAACAGGACGAATGCCGTAGCGAAGATACATGACAGCGCCATATTTCTTGGATAAAGCATGGAGGCTGCGGTGAGGGGAGGCCTTGATGAGGTGGAGGTGGCCGAGTATCGGTAATCCAGGCGGGCTTGGCGGCAGGTTCTTGTGTTTATGTGAGTTCAAATGCTTTAGAATGAATAGGAATGATAAAATCAGGAATATGCAGCCTAAGAGAAGCTCCATTTTGCCTGCAGTTGTTTTTACTTAATGCAGAGATGTGTTTTGATAGTTTAAGTCTTTAAGATAAGTTCAACAACTCCATCTGATTAATTAGTTGGTAACAATATGTTATATATATAGCTAGCTGAGTTGAGCTAGCTGTGGCATGGGACTTGGGAGTAACGTGTTTTTCTATTTTTCTAGTTAACTTAGTATATAGTTTTTGAAGCTGGAAAATCTGATGGCAGCTGGTCTTCATATATGATTCTAAATTGGGATGCACAATATTCTCTGCAGATAAGAGTTGGCTTCTGAATTCTAAGCAAGAAGTCGTTTTTCTTTTCATTTTTTTTATAGGCAAATTTTAATTTTACTCACTTAATTAGCGACCTTTAATTACTACACATCAAAGAACATATATGAAACGGAAGCGCTAGCTGGTAAGGACGAGGTATCTTCAAATGTTCATGTAAAATGTATTTTCTTATTTGTGTGAATAAAAGTAACATCTCGATCAAATTAGATAGCATCATTTCCTCGTGTTTCTTGAACGTCAAATAATGAAAACTTAAGTTTTAGCTACTATTTATTTTATATATACTACTTAAGCTAGCTCCATGAACTCTGCAATTGTTGTAAGACCAAATATTAATTCTGACATTAATTATATGTTCTTTATGGCATGCAACCAAAAGTACGCATCCATGAAAAAGGGAACCATGCAAGGACAATTGGATCGATGCTTCACTCGTCGGCTAATTTTCATCTTAATTCATGTACGCTTAAGGCACATAAATGCATGCGTGTGAACTGGAACATATATATTACATTGTGTGGAAATTTTAAGATTGTTGAATGACGTAGTAGCTTACGCTAGCTATATAAGTCCAAACCATGTGATCTTTATATTAGTTAATCTTCTTTACGTTGGATGTGTGGTAGGGAGTGCAATTTGCTGACTGTCGGATACTCGCGAATCAGCCATCTATTAGTTTTAGTGTAAAATTAATGGTGGATTTAATTAAAAATATGGTTTATAACCTTAATTTAGTCAACAAGCGACGGTTTGTATATTTGTTCGGGACGAATTCTTTGACATATCTGACGTTTATATGAGATGCCACGTGCAAAATGTATTTTACTAATTTGGCTAGGTCAAAGTGCCACTTAATGAAGATTCGGATTTTTAACTAGTTTGAGGATTTCTAGGGATACCTTCAGAACTTCATTAGGTGTCGATCTTTTGAGCTATTTAATTGAATATATATATATATATATATATATATATATATATATATATATATATATATATATATATATAATAATGACGTTTTTCTGAAGTTTTGCATATATATAATTAATATTTTACTTGATCTGATGCTTTGATTTTGTTTTGCCATGGCTTGCTGCGGCAGCGACTGGTTGTACTTGTTTCTACTTTGAGACGAACCAAAACTGGTTTTAAGTAATCAAGAGAATGAAGTTTCTTTAACGTCTCTTATTTAGCAAGGTAAAAATCAGCTGTCCTTGACATACATCTAAGTACGATCAACATTGAGATTTTGTGCCAGCAGAAAAGAAGTGAAGGAGAAGAAAAACATGTTTATCTTAGTGATCAACAACCTATCCTTTGGTTCTAGAGGGTCGCGTTTTTCTTTTACCTTTTGATTTTATTTCTCTAACTATCCATCAAAGTATGCATTAAGATCTCAACACACGTCATAGTGACGTCAATTTAACGTTGACACAAATAATGGTATACTTTGCATTGCAATGTCATGGGCCTTTTTTGTTTCTTGTGGTTACATTTGATTACTTGAGTTAAATATCCTTATTGTTTTTCGTTCCATATTCAACAACCTAAGTATAGTGAAATGCAGAATCTTGAACAAATCGTTTCCAAAATGACTTGCATTCTTTACAATAATCTCAAGAAATCAACCATTATTATTAGAAAATTTTGAAGGGATAATTCTTTTTCATTTTTTGATAGGCAAAGGAAGTTGTGTTGAAAAGGAGTTCAATAGAATATAAATAAAGATATACACATAAAAGAATCAATACCAATAAGAAGGTCAAATAAATCGGATTGGAAATAACACTATTCCCATACTTCTTACCAAATTCCAGAAAGATTAAAGAAAATCATGCAATAGTTAAGGTAAATCCATTTGATTTTAGAGAAGAAAGAAAATTACTGCATGATTGAGGAAGAATACAAGGGAAATTGCAAAATCTAATAGAAGTATGGAGTGAA
This sequence comes from Misopates orontium, assembly GCA_946800315.1. Classification (NCBI taxonomy): domain Eukaryota; kingdom Viridiplantae; phylum Streptophyta; class Magnoliopsida; order Lamiales; family Plantaginaceae; genus Misopates; species Misopates orontium. The sequence goes on along the minus strand of OX326948.1, from coordinate 43,355,301 downwards.
TTTACCATAAATTTATGAAAGATTGAGCTAAGTATTGCAACTTTGTGTTTTTGGGCTAAGTCAGGTTTTCCATCGACTTTTATGGTCGAGTTGTGTATACATGTTATAGACTCTAAAATTAGGGGCGAAGTAAGAATTTGACTTAGATGAGGAGCAAAATCATGAAATTTTTTGTATTTATGGACGTTAAACATAAGTACTATAAGAAGCATATGTTATATATAAAAATTATAAGTGAAGTAACACAGTTTAGCCAAATCGTAAAAGAACGAATAAAACAACATTAAATATATACATAATATATATATATATATATATATATATATATATATATATATATATATACATCGTATACACTGCTAGGAGTTTTAGGTTATTTATATTCACTTAGGCGTTTATATTTGTATCACATACATTAAGAGAATATTAAATTGTTAATAAATTAATATTAAAGTATTGGTTTTTTTTATTAATGTTTATTATCAATGTAATACTAAGGAAATTATATGTAGTTAACAATATGCTCTTATAAAAAATATACGTTTTGTTGTAAACATGTCGAGAAAAAGTTCAATTATCTTAAAAAGTACTGTAAAGTGTTATATTATACTATATGCAAAGCGTAAGAGAGAATTAAGATAAAGTTCAGAAATGATATTACAAGTTACAAATGAATTACAATAAAATCAAGGAATTGAATTTGTAAGTTCTAAAAAGGAATAAAAAGAATTGGTATGAAATATGATAGATCAATTTCAGAAATCTAAAACTATATTTAACAAATAAATAATTACATACATACATACATACATAATTCTGCTGGAAAGTAGGATGCACTTGAAGTTCATGGGAGAAAAACTATAACAGGAAGGTGGGAATTTATAATTTAAAGATAAAAGCATCAAACCCCCTATATAATACCCGTTGTACTTTGCCCACGTTTCAAATTCTAGAAAAAAATTCATTGGAAATCCGACAGGGGAACAAATGCTTATTTATCCATAGTGGTATAGGGGGCAAGTTACAAAGAAAAAGAATATGGGACAAAGTGCAACATGGGTAAAGTATAGGGGGTAAAATTACAATGCTCTTAACCAATTAAGTGACACTTTCGGTGTTACATATACAATAGATAATTAAGATGTATCTTTCTATATTGTAATAGTATATTCTATTAATTTTATAATACTATTATAAGAAACATTTATCAGTATCATATTTTCGATAAAAAAAAATTAGTTTTTGTATCTAATTATGTTTTTAAGATTACCGTTTTTTCCTTCACAAACTTAATAAATTTCAACATGGGTATTACGCTAAATCCGGGGGAAGAAAAAGACTACGAAGAAGGAAGCTAATGCCTAACAGCCCTAATAATAATTTTAAGTGAACCTCCTAAAGTACTTCAAAAGAATTTCCTTGATTTACAGTGTTTTTAGGCTCCACAACGCAACAATTCGAGTAATCTACCTTGAATTTTATCAAGATCATTGAAGTTTTTTATGCATACAAACTAGATATTCGTTCAACCCCTTAGAGCCCTCCTTCTTTGATTGATATTCGAGTCCCATCCATTTCTCTTTCTCATATTATCCACCTCTTGATTATAATTGATCTTGAATGTTGCTGCATAGCTCAAAGAGCTTTTGGTCGTCCCCGAGTTAACTCTGTTCTTCAATATTACCACGATTGAAACAGGATCCTAGGAAAGGCCTTTTGGTATTTGTACAAGTTTCTTAGGTGTCTTTGAACCTGAAAAATCCAAACCTCTTCCCATATTTATCGTTTTTGTTATGCAAATTTGACAAAGTCTTCCACAGATCTCCAGCCTTCCATCCACCTGGGAAGTTTGACAGGAATAATGTAGTGGCATTCCCACATCCTCGTAGCTAGCTACGTAATTACTTTTACATGTATATATATGGTTGGTAAACATACTAGTTGAGATATTAAAAGTTATTCAATGGATACTTGGAGAGAAAAGATATTCCATTTAAGAGAAAATGCAAAAGAACTCTATAGTTCCTTACATTTCAATTCCAAACATTCTTAGTCAAATTAACGTGGCAATTATAGTTACACAATTTGAAGTTGGGTTATGCTAGCCTCACAGTTTTGATATAGGACTATAATGCAGTCCTATTACCATCCAATTGTTGTAAAATGTCTATAATTATTAGAATTTTATTCTAACGTCTTTAATTTCAAAAATTAACAAAAACCTCCACTAGATAAAATCAACCTAACATATAAGCCCACCAATTCTTATAGTCTTATTGATATTTCACTTTGTTTTTGAAACCAAAAAAAAAAAAAAAAAAAAAAACGCCCTGGAATTCAAAATATATTTGTTGTCCTACCTACGTTAAACAATCTGTATTGTTTATCACTTGCTATAAATTATTCGAAAAATCTCATGAAAATCTCCTTATATATATATATATATATATATATATATATATATATATATATATATATATATATATATATATATATATATATATATATATATATATATATATATATATATATATATATATATATATATATATGCAATAGCTCTTGATTTTAGGAGCAAAAACGTTTTTTTATATCTTGTTGTAGTTCATTCTTTACAAAGGAATTGTAGTTAAGCTAGAAATAATATGAAGGAGCTAGTAGTTAGAAATACGAAGAAGGGGGATCCAAAAGTATAAAGAAGATAAAAAGTATTTTTTTAAATGAATTGCATTATATATATATATATATATATATATATAATCAAACTAATCTTTATATTAAGATTTCAATAATAAATGAGAAATAACTGAGCATTTTTAATCTTCTGTCGGCTAGTATTTATAAAATTATCTTTCTTTTTGGTTATTAATTTTCTAATCGTAAAATTTCTAAGATGTAAAAATCGATAATTGTCGACCTATACTAAACTAAGGTCAGATGTTATTTAATTTGAACCGTTGAATTCATGAGGGTGCTAATAATTATGATTACATAGATAGTTATCTGTAAATTAAAATTAAAAGCAAGGTAGTTTTAGTAATTTACCACAAATAAATTGATAGAGAGAAAAAGAAAGGTAATTTATCGTCTCAAAACAAGATAAATTTGGGGAAATGAGAAAATTTTAGTCATATGTAAATACTCAAGAAGTTGAAGTTGTTTTAGATAATTTTGTGAAAGAAGTTGAAGTTGAAGTAGGTAATCAAATTTCACGAGGTGTAAATTTTAATATATTCTCAATTATATGTTTCAAACACCAACTCACATTAGTGTCTCACAAACTCACTAACCGGGACGGCTTTTGTGTGTGTGTGGAGCAGGTACAGGTTTTCGATATAAGCCAATGGAATCTCACAGGGAGGGAATATGTTATCTGTTCAGCGAAGTTCGTATGGGCTTCAGTCAACAAAAAAAGCACTTTTCGCTTCTCGATGTAAAGCTAATGTATACTCTGATAGGACAAAAACTGAAGAAAAGCTGCTTTTCATGCCGTGCTAATTCTTAATAATTGTTGATTAACATGCTTGCTTGCTAATGCTGCCTGCTTACGCAAACTGCCCGTGTTGGTTTGGTCCGTAAGCGTTGAGACCAATCATTATGGCAGTATTTGCATGAATATATACATTTATTATGCAGATGGATTTGAATTATTAAATTTTTAAAGTTATAATGAAAAAACTATTTGAAGATTTATTGTTGCGCCTTGTTTTGTTTTTACTTTTGCATAGACAAATGTAAGTTAAGAAAATACTTTAATATGTTTATGGTTTGAGATACTAATAAAAACATCTGGGTATATATATGCCTATTATGAAGTGTAAAACTAAATAATTAAATTATCTATATACAATTCTAAAAGATAACTAACTGCTTACTTTTAGTAGAACATCTTTCATTTTTCTCAAAGGTGATGATGCGCTTCACAGGCATATTAATTTAGGAGAATAATTCTTAACTTTACTTTATCTGCGTGTTTTGTATAAAAACGTAAATGCTTATATGTCTTTACACTCAAAAATAAGTTAAGAATTAACATAATTGGAATGCGGTGTACTTATATTACGTATATAATATCAGACATTTATGAGAAACTTTTAAGGACTATTGGAACTCTCAACTAAATATATATTAATAACTGATTCCATTGGTTCTACGCGTAAAACTCCACATATAATTTTTATTTATTTTTCTTTGATCTTAGCTTTTCAGGTTTCTCTTTTTTGTTTAAATTTATTATTTTTGTGTATCAACTTATAACTGTTGGAGATGCATGGCACGTGTATATGTACACCCGCCTGCGTGTAAAGCCAGCAACCAAACAGCAGATATAACTTGAAAGTTCATTCACACGAACTATTGAAATTTATGCAATAACAACACTAATCAATCAATGCAAGATTTTCAACAGTAGGCATGCCAAAAGGTTAAGACGAAGTCCTGTTAGGCGGAAAGTAACGAAAGACAAAAAGACAAACGTAAACGACAAGAATGTTGAGCCAGACACAAGAAAAATAGAACAAGCGATTTGGCCAGAAACAAACCAAGAACGGTTTACACAATGTATAATGAATGGTGCACGAAAATGAACATTATTGCTCTTGGAAAGTTCTCATTCATCCACATGTGGCCGTTATCATTTTAATGTGATTCGACGTGGTGTACATAATATTATTTGATGTTAACTGCAAAACTCTTACAACATGGATACTCTTTTAATTAGTTTATTAGCATTTGTCCTGATTTAAAATTTATAATATGAATTATACTTAATTATCATTCTTTTCCTTCACTGCGTCGACAACAAACATCATCCATGTATTAAAAGTTTGTCTCTAGTGGGAGTTTGGACTTGCTAGAAACAAAAAAAAAATTGAATTTTTTGGAGTATATTGAAAATAGTTATTGCAAAACATATATATTTAATCAATTTCTTAAGAAAAATATTAAAAATATCTTATCCACAATTCTGTGACAGCCTCAAATATATGAAACTTATACCAGAAAAAAAAAAAAAAAAAAAAAAAAAACTCAAACGTATAGAATTACAAATGTTTCTTGCGACAAATTCATTGCAACTTAATATTTCTCTAAGTTTTCTAACATTTACATACGAATACACAGTTCTACATTATAGTTGGCAAGACTTGGACATTGCACCATGCACCTTCAAAAAATTACATTTGACGGCTAATGGCAAACTGAAGATCGCCAAATAGGATTTACAAGCTTTTCAACTAATCGTGCTAGCTACTTGATCACTTTTAATTCCTCTCGAAGAGAAAGAGCGTGAATAATCTTCATCGATTATGAAGAGGGTCTGATTCATTTGGTACTCGCCTTTTGCTCGAGAAGAATTCATCAAAAGCGTTCTTCACTCTTAGCCTTCCTTCGTGCCGCATTTGCTTCAACTGTTGCGTTTTCTCGAGCTGCGTTTCGTTATGCTCTCCAGCTGAAACTACCAACGCTATTAGCAAAAAAACAACCACTAGTTTTTGAAGCATGCCTACTCTTAAAGACATTTTTCAAATTTGCATGGTGTGCCCACTAGAAGAAAATTGATGAACTTTTAAAGGTGATACAAAGAGCTTCTTTTGAGTTAGAACTATGTACATAAATAGGAAATAAACGAAGATTTTGAGGGCCCTGAAATGGAGAAAAAATGTGAAACTTTTTTTTTTTTTTACAAGTAGAAGAATGGAGAAAAGTGGTGTAGTGTTATTTGAGTACAATCCTGCAAACAAGGGGCACACCACACGATGAGCTTTAGAATTTTTGTATATATATTATTCTTTGTGCTTCACGAGAACTTTTTACTTTTTTTTTTCTTTCTCTATTTTTAAGCTTTTCATTACCCCAAAATAAGGGTCACAAATTTAGCTTAGCATGCATATAGAGTTACTTGGTTTGTAGCGCTTTATCTTTTTCTGGGATGTGTTTGTGTAAGCCTCGGAAACAAGTCCACTTTGCTTTATAAAGCCTAGTACTTCTTCAGAGAACAGAAAAATGTGCTGCTTGTTTACGCCTAGAAAGGTTTATAGGCATGGTCTCAGCAACAGTCATCTCATGCTTGTTTCTATTCGAGTTTGTATTATATTATAATATATTGTCTTGCATAATTGTTTAAGAAAGTATTAAACGCGCGCGTGTTTATTAGTTATATTAAATGAGGGTCGTTAGATATTGAGGACAAGTTCGGTTTGCGAAATTGGCAATTGGCAATTGTGAACGTAGGATTACACGTGGCAAATATAACAATTTACAGGTTTGGTTCCTCTAATATTTTACATCTCAACCAACCCAAATAACTGAACGTATGCAATTGGTTCACCTAATTGGCCGAAATTATATAGCTTAAACTACCTATGACCCAATAATTTTTATACATGGTCCAGAGATCCAATTTCTAATTGGGTTTTTTGTGCTCTACGTCGGCTCCACGTATGATCCACGTGCAATCACTCATTCCCAATTAAGTTAACCAAATCGGAATAATCCCAATTAGAAATTGAATCTGCCCTAATTTACCCAACCAAACTTGTCCTGAATGAATAAGCTTCATAAAAGGAACGGTGCTTGGCGACCCTGAGTTGCAATTAATGTTTATAAAGTGAGGGTCTTGAGTTAGGCCTGTCAAAGTCCGAGTAAGACCCGGACCCGAACCCGCCCAGCACCCGCTTGATAATTGCAACGGGTCCGAGTCCTGGTCCGGGTCCGGACCCAGACCCGTTCGTGGACCCGCTCGCGGAGACCCGGACCGACGGCCGGTGTGAGCCGTGAGTGGTGAGCGGCCGTGATTTTTTTTTTTTGAATTTGGTCGAATACTCGAACGTCTGTTTTCTATTTCCTAAAATTGTTTTTTTGCATTTTAGTCCTTTTAAATTAGGTAATAGGTATTTAGACCCTTTAAAAGAAAAAAAAATAATAATAACAAACGGGTCCGGGTCCGGACCCGTATATGCGGGTCTGGACCCGGACCGGACCCGTTCATGTACTTTAGGCGGGTCCGAGACCCGGACCCGTTAACGCAGACCCGGACTCGAACCCGTTGATAAAGAACTGGTCCAGGTCCGGGTTACCCGGACTTTGACAGGTCTATTTTGAGTTATGAGAGATGAACTTAAACTTTCAACCAAATTAATTTGCAGACTCGCACAATTAATGTCTTCCTCTTCCATATTCATAATTTAAGGGATATATAATAGCACTTCACTCCCCAGGAATGTTTATTTTGTTATATCGCCTTGCCTTGCCCCCTTGGCCCCTACACATGGAAAAATAGCCCTTTGACATTTGAAATTCATAAAGAAATAACACATTAAGCTCTAATGAAATTTTAATTGGTCCCTTTAATTTTTCACATAAATCTCAAAGATAATTTTGTAAACGCATAGTTTTCAGGGAAAAAACTGTTAATATAGGTTTTAAAGTTCAAAGAGCAAAATGCACACTTAGGCGTGCTTGTATTCTGGTTAAAATATATAGAATTAATGAAAACCTACATTTAAAAAGTTGAATAAGACTATCAAATATCAATTGATATTCTGGTTAGTGATGGCTAAAAGAGATCTTTTGGCAAATAAGGATGACAATGCATAGATAAGTAAACACAATAAACTTTAAAATATTTATTTTATGAGGCATAAATTTACCCGAGTGATCATGAAAGGTGTGCTTGTATGTTTCTGGCATAACCTAAGTCACGGGGCATATGCTCCATGAGTGTTAAGCCTCATAAGGTTGTCTCGGTGTGTTTTGCGGGAATTTAGGCCCGGGCAAGTGTCGGTCGAGCATTTAACAACATTTGCAATAATAGACTTATAGAAAAGAAATACTTCAAAATTATTTATATTTGTAAACTCAATGGTCTCCCGATGGGACACAATTTAAAGGAGCAACATTAAATATTAAGTTATATTTTTCCAAATCTAATCTATCTGGAAAGGGCACACAATCTAAATGCAACAGATTAGATGCTATGGGCCTTAGCAATATGTATATGACTCTTCTCTGAAATAAAAGTTCAAAATAGACTTGAAAACTTGAAATTTAATGTCACAATTCTTTACACCAATTCTGAAGGCTAGGCCCAAATAAGTCCACTTGTCTTTGTTGGGTTGGGCCGGGTACATAGTATGGATAGTTTGGCAGCTTCAATACCCTCTACTTGACACTTTATTGGGATTTTAAGATCTTGCAGCGGAGAGTGTGAATGAGTTTATTAAAGGAAATGAGCAATGCGACTCGAAAATTAATGTTAAGTTTTCACTTTTTTGTAATCCGACTCGTATTCATTGTTAAAGGTTGTTATTGCAGCATGGGTACTATTAACTTGTTTAAAATTCATTTAGCAATTCAAAAAATTTCATTTTGGATGCCTAATTCTTGTTCTATTTTGGAATTCGTAATGTATTATAGTTTTACTTAGTAATTAAATCTAATTAATTAGTATTGAATAATGAGCGTTGATAAATTACCTCTGAAAAAAGTACAAATTGCCTCATAATTTCAAAATTAGAACATTACGCTGTACTTATATTAGTACATATGTACCAATTGTTCTTATAGTTTTACTTATCATGTCTTAAAAAATTAAAAAATGACAATTAAATCAAAAATTACAAAATATAGAAATAAGGGTATTTTGATTATGAAATTTAACAAATACAATAACAAAAATGAAAGTGACCTACTTTTTAAGTTACAAAGATTATCTTACCCATATATAAAATAATTTGTCAACTCATCATAACACATAACACAGGGATAATTTGAAAGAACTATTTTATGCAACCGTTGTATTGTTAATATTGTGCAACCAACGGCCAAGATGATAATATTTTCTTAAAATAAACATCAATCACTCTACAATCTCATTCCAACCATACAGTTACACCAATAATCGATTTGTTGTACCGCCCCCATCACACAATATAATTGAATAATCTCTAGATAATTTGCCAAAAACCCTTCGAACAATTTGTATATCATACAACAAAAAAAATAGCACGTTTGTTCATCATCTGATGCCAGCCCCATTAAGTACAATGAGCTGGAGGGCATTTCAGACTTTTCTTGACACAATAGGCCCAACTTCCAATTAATCGGAAAAAGAAGCACTCCCGTCTGAATTCATAAAACTTCACTCTCTTTCTCGCAGGTCCCAACACACACACAGAGAGGGAACAATTTGTTCTATGCGAACAGCGCCTCTTTGAAATGATTTCGATAACTTCGGCCGAGCTGAACTACCTCATATTCCGATACCTCAACGAATCTGGTACCGTTCTGCTTAATTTGACACATTTTTGCTTTAATTTTTGAGGTTTTAATGAGTTTTTGTGCTTCTATTTGTTGTTCGGTTGATAATTAGGGTGGATTGAATGTTCGGTGGCAGCGAATTTGACCTATTTAGAGCTACTGTGGTTGTATCTGAGAATTCACTTGCTTTTTTTGAAAAATAATTTTTAGTTAGGGTTAGCTACATGTGTAATTTGGTGTGAAATTAGTCGATACGTTATGAAGTTTTTGACTCTACGCCGTTGCTCGTTGTTGTGCATGGTAGGTTTTGTGGGTCTCCGTTGGGTCTAGCAGGTGTGTAACTTGTCCCTAATGAACATTTATATGTGGAGAAAATGAGTGTTTTTGTTAGAGGAGATTCTGGAATGTAGAGCGGGTGAGGCGATTCGTTATGAAAATAATTTGAAAAAGCATGCCTTCGTGGAGGCTTAGTAGTTGTCTTTACATCTTTTTTATGTTGTATGGTTAGGGATGCAGCTGCGATATGAACTCACTACTTGTAGCAATCATCTCAGTTGGCAGCATAATAATTCATGACCTGGTGTAAAAAATGTGTGATTAGTGTGGGGTTTCATCATATCATATGTTGTGTGGCCTATGAGTTGGGGTGTTCAAGATTAGCGTTAATGCTTATATGGTGAATTTATCTGGGGTTACCCCATGCATTTCTTGTGCTGTGAGCTGCAAAACAGCTTAGATTGGCTTCTTAGCCTTGGTTGAGAAACGGTTCACTAGTATTTCGCATATTTTACTATAATTCCTCTATTAAGTCAGTCATATCTAATTAATGCCCAAGTGTGCTAGTCTGTGTGTGCTTGTGCTAGTTGAGGGGGTGGGGGTCTTCAACTTGTTATGGATGATGGAGTTAGAACCAGTAATGTGGCTTCAAAACTTTTATGGTTCAACTTGAGACCCTGACAAGGATTAGGGCAAATATTTAGCAATTCCTAGGATTCCAACTCTTTATGTTTTCCTTATTGGTCTGTGAGGCGTTGCTATGGGCCATATGATGAATGCTGGTTGTATAATTTAAACGTTGATTTTTCTTTATTATCACAATCATATTTACGTTTAGTAGTTCTTTTGGAAAACATGTGAATGGTTATATTTCGCTGGACAAAGTATAACCGGCTAGTATCTGTACTTTTGTTCTATGGTTTATTTCCTGGTGTACCTTGATTCGCAACCACCTTGCCATACTGTGGTATTGACTTCTCATATTATAATAGTTACTTACTTTGTTGAGTTTTCTAGGCTAAATCATATATTTACTGGGAGTTTGTCATGATAAGAAGGGTAATTGCTCTGCCCATGGCAGCTTCTAAATTTTAATGACGGAGATCTTAGGATAATAGCCTAAACATTTTGATTGATATTGGTAAAATTAATTTGATTTATTGTTCCCTATTTTTGGAAGATTAGATGCCCTTTAGTTACAGCTGTCTGCATCAGTGGTGCCAATGTAAATATAAGTCTTTCGTTAGTGGCAGAAACATAATAGGTAGAAGATCAAAGTTTATTTTTCTCTTTCCTAGTTAATAGTTATAAACAACTACTCTTAAATCTTGACAGTATATGAAATTAAAGATTCCAAATCCAAAGAATATAATGGTGTTTGATCTTTGATTATTTCTTTAATTGATCATTATGGTTTTGATTGTAATCCTTACAATATTTACACAAATTCTGTACTTCCGATGGCGTCTATTTGATTTTGTCTGAAACCGAGTTATGTTTCTACTTCATTGCATTGTGTTTTCTTTTCCATGATAACTCTGACATAAAGTGCAGGGGTAGTAGACAATTGAGACTTTAATAAAAAAATCTCTCTTGGAATTAAAGCAGTCAATCACATTTATATTTCATTGACCATTAGAGCAACAGTTTTAGTTCCCTTTGATTTTATTCATCTGCCTGCCAAGGAGTGCCCTTTTGATTTTGAATTGGAGTTTCTCAGGCAATCCTATTGTTTTAGATAAATATTCCTTGTCTCATAATGTTAAAATTGGGTAGGTGAGATAATATGTTTCTAATTTTATTTTAAATGAATTTCCAGGTTTGACACATTCCGCCTTCGCTTTAGGATATGAGGCAGGAATCAATAAGAGTACCATTGATGGCAATCTTGTTCCACCTGGTGCTCTTGTTACATTTATTCAGAAAGGAATTCAGTATCTTGAACTAGAAGCAAACTTGAATGATGTACTTATGCCACCATTGACGCTCTGTTTTTGAATAATTTGTTTGCTGATATATAACTGATATATAATTGCTGGGTTTTCAGGAAGATTTGGAGACAGATGAAGATTTCCAGTTCTTACATCCTCTGGATCTTATAACTAAAGATGTTAATGAACTTCAAAAAATCATTAAAGAGAAAAAAGAACGAATTCTGAAGGATAAATCTAAAGGCAAGGAGAAAGAAAATATTGAAAGAAGCCGTGAACGAGAACATGGACATGCAATGGCAAAGGAAAAGGAACTTGCTAGAGAAAAGGAACATGCAAGAGAGAAGGAACTTGCAAGAGAAAGAGAACTTGCAAGAGAAAGGGAAGTTGCAAGAGAAAGGGAAGTTGCAAGAGAAAAGGAACTTGCAAGAGAAAAGGAATTTGCAAAAGAAAAGGAACTTGCAAGAGAAAAGGAACTTGCAAGAGAAAAGGAGATTGAGAAACAGCAAAGGGAAAGAGAAAAAGAACGAGAGAGAGAAAAAATAGAGAAAGAAAAGGAGAAAGCAAAAGGCAAAGAGAAGGAGAAGATTTTAGAGGAGCCCAGTGATGTGCAGCCTACTGGAGTTCAGATTAATAGCAGAATTGAAGAGAATGGGATCGATGGAGGTTAGATGGTCTCAACTTATATTTTTTCAATGCTTATTTTCACTGAAATATCAGTAAAAACTTGATAGAGATACTTGAATTTCACTGTCTCACTGATCAGCCTGTTCTTGCTGTTGTTTTTGGTATCTAGCTTACTCTATGTGTCATTGACGTTATAATAGGACCAGAACCAATGGATATCTGTACAAGTCTGCCTTCCTTGCCATGTGAGATCCCTAATAGTGATGTAACCGTCTTGCAAGGCCACACTTCTGAGGTTTGACCACATCTCGACTCTTCAACTAATCACCCTTAGTTTGCTAAGAAGAATCATGAGTGATCTTCTGATTATTTTCCAAGCCATGTTCGAATCAATTTCTGATATCTTATTCTTTGCAGGTCTTTGCTTGTGCATGGAACCCTGCAGGTTCACTTCTTGCTTCCGGGTAGGGGCCTCTAAAACTTCCTGTTTCAAGAATGATGATGCTATTTGTATTATGTTTTTTGTTGGAATTCAGTACCTTTTGCTTATCTGCCTCTATGATACATGCTTGCTGAGTGATATTTTGCATTTTTTTTTATATTCTACTGGATTATTTGTTCAGTGTGTACTGTCTAATATCTTGGTTGAGTATTGTTCTTTCAACCAAGACTTCCTGATTGTGGATGGTTCTCTCACTGGTACTGGAAAAAAGACTTAAGCGAGGGTTCATTTGAATTTGTGCCCTCATTAGTCCAGGTGATCTTCGGATGAGCTTGATACTTTACTAGTTTTCTTTTCCATAAGGATAGAGAAATAGAAGAATGTTCAAAAGTAGACCATGAGCTTATTTGTGGAATAGTAAAGAAATATAAAGTAGGATGCTTTACTTGGTGTATAGTTGTTTCTGGAGTCAAGATGGGAAGCTTTGGTTGCCATTTTGAAGCACTTTTTGACTTGTTTAAGCATTCATTGTCGATTTCTTATGTTTTCTTTCAAAACAATGAATTGACGTTTGGTGGAGTCCTAAAAGTATTTGAAAGATGTATCATTAGTAAATTTTCTGGTTGAGTTTAGAAAGTTGAACAATTTGATTTGTTTTATGAACATGAGCTAGAACTAATCAAGTGAATATATTAAATATTCAAATTCTGCATTCTGTAATTTGGATAATTTTGGTTACATGCTTCTTATATTTTGACTGGAATCTAAGTAAAATAATTTATCCTTATTTTATTGTTAGGTAGCTGTTATATGTTGATACCTCTGATGCACACTAATATCATCTCTTCTTTTTCTTTTTCTTTTTCTTTTTTTTCGCTTGCAAACATAAGACATTTTATGAATATAAGTTGCTTGGGGGTGTTGTAATCTTTTATATATCTATTCGAAAATATACTTCAGTTTTATGACGGTTCCACAAAATATCCGGTTAATATAGTTAAGTCTCTAGAGAATAATATATGTTAGTTGAACCTCATCTAAACAAAGGGGATTCTCCAACTTAAGAAAATTCAGACTATGAATGTCCAACTCTAAAATCGCTTTAGAACATATCAGAAATAGTAAGAAAATCCCAGCATAGAAAATCCAATATTCTTGTACTTGAACTATCACACCCTAAAATATAACGAAATAGTAATGCTCAACATTTTTAAGTTCTTTTGAAATTATTGACTATATGAGTTACGTATACATTCTAATCATAATGAAATGAAAATATACCACTATCAGTATTATAAAGCAATTATATTCTTGTTTCTGTTTAATTTATGTGTAAGACCTTCTGTAATGCGTGTTGCTTAAGTGGACTTGTCTCAGTTTGAATTAATGGAGTAGTACAAATGTCAAATGCTCTGTTTTCAGTTGAAACTAATCACTCGGACCATAATATATTAATCTTTTAATGAGGCCGTAGACTATAGATCACCTGGATTTATTGCAACCTTCTATAGTAAAACTTGCTGGAATGAAGTGACATTTTTTTTTTGGAGTAAAGGTAGAAAAATACAAAGAGCAAGTACTGTATTTTTAGAAACTGAAAAGTCTAATTCCGATACCTTAATGAGTCTTATAAACTTTATTAATAGATATTGTATTTATACTGTAGGATATTCTAAGATCCTTAGGAAATAGTTAAAGTATCAAATTAACAAAGTTTTCATACTAAAGCTTATTAGAGGATATGATGTTAGTAAATCATGTAATAAGCAAAGAGTTTCACACGTAGAACATTAGCTTTTAAGGATTAGTATTATGAGATAATAGATGATAGAATGAATATAAGTTGTCAAAATATACCTTATTCATTTCCCTGATTTGATGTCACAATAGAAACCGGAATAAAAATACTGTAGTCTGCACACAAAAAAGAATAACAAAACAAACATAGACCATACCATGATATTCATGCTTTGTTGTACAGTTTAGGTTCATGTGAATGTATATGTTTATACATAAGTGCACGTCCAAGTCTCCCTCTGTACAAAAACTTATCTCTATGTTGTAATAAGATTCAATAAGTTGTGCAGATCTGTATAAATATGAAAATAGGCTTTTGCAGTTTTGAATTGTGGTGCCCAGACATTGAAGCCAAAGCAGCATAAATCAGGATCTGATGTCTGCAGTCACCTGTGGCATCTTTTTGGATATTGAGGATCTGCCTTATTCTTCCCGCCTGCCCCCTTTAATGTCCTTGCTTTACAGGCAATAAATGTCTGTCAGTTTGAAAATTACTCACTGGCCATTTCTTATCCTCATTCTCCTATCTTACCTCGTTTCTTACCTTTTTGTCCAGGCCATAAGTCTGATTTCTGCCTACCTTCGTTATATAAAGCTCTTTCGCTGGCTGGTTTGCTTCTCATGAATTTGGTGCAAGAGCTGCTTCATAGGCAAAAATGCAATTGAGTTGTGGAAAACAAAACCATTTGCTGTCACCCGATTTTTAAGCCACTACTGACACATCTGATATAACATGTGATCCATATGTTACTTGTGGAAGTTAATTCCCAAAACTAAACAGAACGATGCTAATGAAGATGTTTGAATATCAATACACCATTCTATGGAAGTACCTGGACTTTTTAAATTTGATGAATATTGGGACGTTTTCTTGCAGTTGCTTTAACACATGCCATTTACTTGAGTGCTTTTACATCTTTGTAAATGCCAGAATTTGCATATATGGTTGCCAAAAAATTCAGAAGTAGTAATGTTAACCTGATTTTTATAGATCTGGAGATTCTACTGCGAGGATTTGGACAATTGATAGATCTTCTGGCTCCGGTATGCAAATTGCGCCTTCCAATGTTGTGCTGAGGCATTTCAAGGGTAGAACAAATGAGAAAAGCAAGGATGTGACGACACTTGATTGGAATGTGAGTTTTCTCCCATATCTCATAAAGTATCTTTTGTGACTTTTCCAGTTATATCCTTTAGGCCACCTGCTGCTACCTTGTTGCTTTAAAAACATCAGTGTGTCGCCTGGGTTTACTCTAGAGATGCTTTTTTATTAGGTGGATGGCACACTACTTGCTACTGGTTCTTATGATGGTCAAGCAAGAATATGGAGTAGAGATGGTAAGACTTGCTCCAAATGTAACTTGTGTCTCTTTACAGCTTGTTATGTAACTTATTTAACTTGAGCGAAGCAAGTTTGATGAGTCGAGTCAGGTACTTCGTCTTGCTGTTTGTGCTGAAATTTCTGCGCATTGCTGCAAACTTCCATGTATTTTTGCTTGTTTCCATTTATTAAATAACCATATCTAGATTTTGAGTTATGTTCGCAGGTTAGAATTTATTTCAGCATATAGTGTGCATTATGTTATGGTGGTTATAGGTATAAGAAATAAAAAATATACTTTAGAGGTTCTTTGGTGAGTTTAGTGAGTTTCGAGGAGCTGAAAAATGCAAGTCCTTTTGCATGGCATGCCTAACACTTACATTTTTCAAATTATTAAATACGACTTCCATTTCAAATAATTACGTCCGACTAATGTAGCGTCATACATGTAAAGTGTAAACCCTAAACATTTGTGAGATTGTAAAGAGCTAATAAATTTTAAAGAAAATATTGACCTTGTGATATTATTTCTGTGTTTAAGGTTCTCTGGGAAATTTCAGTCACTAATCTTTTTCTCTTGAATTTATTCACATTCATAAGCAGTTACTCTGAATGAAGTATTTTATTTCAAAGGCAATCTTGTATGTGTATATATTTCATACATGACTTGAAGCTAGACCTATACTTCCATAGAAGATAGCTTCATAAGTTACATCACCTGTTTTTGGAACAATATTTTAGCGTTCGTGTTCAAACTTTTGTGCTAATATGCTGACATATTTCTTTCTTTATCCAGGGGAGTTGGTCAGTACTTTAAATAAACATAAAGGACCAATTTTCTCTTTGAAGTGGAACAAGAAGGGGGATTTTCTTCTCAGTGGAAGTGTGGATAAAACTGCAATCGTGTGGGACGTTAAGACTGGTGAATGGAAGCAGCAGTTTGAATTTCACTCAGGTGCTTAACTGACCTTTCTTCTATGTGTTATGCTCGGTTTCATCTACTATCGACTCTTATCCAACTATGAAAAGGACGTGGTTTGGTGATTTCATATGCATGTTGCTCACTTTTTCTGTCTGCAGCTCCGGCACTTGATGTTGATTGGCGAAACAATATTCAATTTGCAACATGTTCCACCGACAGCATGATATATGTTTGCAAAGTTGGAGAGAACCGGCCAATCAAAGCATTCCAAGGACATCAGGTTTGTCTCGGTAATTGCATTCTAGTCATATATTTGCACAATTATCATCCTATTTATACAAAAGATGTGGTAATTTGAACTAGTTTCCATGGCTGCTATTCTTGGATTGATCTTAATTTTGTAATTATTTTCTATGCTCGTCAGAGTTTTGCTTAAGATTGTTACTTAGGTGCCCAATAGGATTCATACCAGTTGAAACTTCCATTGTGCTGCATTTTAATAGCTACGGGGGCCAAAGTTGTTTATCAGTCTCAAGTTTGCTGCTTATGGATACTCAGATTTGTGTAGATATAGAATTTTCCCAGCAGTAGAGTTGTGTAGGTCTTCATATCAAGAAAGCAGCTCTCTAGATTGGCTGTCTCGTTGAGTTCTTCAATTTAGTTCTATAGTTTGCAAATTTATTCAACTACGCCAATCTGTTATGG
This sequence comes from Misopates orontium, assembly GCA_946800315.1. NCBI lineage: Eukaryota > Viridiplantae > Streptophyta > Magnoliopsida > Lamiales > Plantaginaceae > Misopates > Misopates orontium. The sequence goes on along the minus strand of OX326948.1, from coordinate 43,338,022 downwards.
TCTAATGGATAATGTGGCAGTTTGGATGGTATGGTGTTGATGGGAGTGAGTGGATAGTGGATTAACCATCAATCAATCCTATTTACCTGCTTGATAAATGAGTGGTATTGGGTTATGAGGTGGTTGATGGATTAAGTAGTAACTAATAGAAGCTTACAAAGTAGAATAATAGCAGTGGCTAGGAGGTTGGATGGATTGAATTTACATATTGAGAAGGGGCGACCAATTGAAGAGGACAGCATACGAGTTATTAGATGGCTCGGGTGAGAATAATTTTCCATAGTCGTGGCTGGAAAGTAGCTCTATTTGAAAATGGGGGGCTATTTCCATTATTTTAGTGCGATCATTAGGGTAGTTCCCCATCACAGTTTGAAATCTAATACCTTTTGTTTTTCCTGTGGCTGATAGCAACAAGTCATATTCCTTTATTTCATTGTGCACTTGTTTCTGGACAACAGCATTTAGAGACTCTATTCATTCGTCCAACCTGCAGCTTTAGATTGGGTTCTTGTCCCCCCTTCTAATATCAGCTTTGAAGCCTTCTGAGGGAGATTCTCTTTTGATGGAGATGGCTCAACCAGAATGAAGTTATTAATTCTAAGATTACGGCACCAATTTGAGCAACAACCAATTTCCATCGTGAAGGGTCTGCAGAAGAAACCTAGGGTTAAGGAATGAGTCAATGAAACTTTATACAAGGATAAATTATCTCTTAGTCATGGCTGAATTGAAGGTGAAGTGAGCCTGTAAATTGAGTGGAATGACCGGTTGAAGAGGAGAGCAGAACATGTGTGTTATTGGAGAGCTGAGTTGGAATAATAGTTTCTTCAGTCATGGGGGTGCAAAGTAGTTTTTCATTATTTAAGGAGCAAGGCAATTTCCATCTCTTTAATATATTAACTGCCAGCGCAGATTTAGTTCTGCATCAAGAGTAGTTTAATAGCTCATATTTTATGTTTCTTGAAGGAGAATATTTGTTCTCTTGTTAAACTGTATGTAAGTTTCGGCTCCTCTATTAGACCTTGGAAGATGATAAAACCTGCAGTCCATCAGCTGTGGAGATTTTTTAAGGTGCAGTGGTTCACCTAGCAGTTATAATGACTATGTGCTCATTTTCACAAGCTTCCAATCTCAAAGTTTATTATTACAGCTGTTCTCGCGTTGATGGAAACCTTTTTGTCTAATGAGATGGTGGTGAGGAGATGATTGTGGCATGGGGTGTCGTCGATTGTCTTAAAACTCAAATTAATTAAGCCCAGTCAACTTGGGTAGTTGGGTAATACAGAATTAGCATTTTCAAGGGCTTAAGTTGAATATGCGTAAGGCTCAAATCAAATTTGAATAGAAAATATTAGACAGCTTCAATACATTCGGAGAATATCATGCTAGGTTAAAGAAAGTGAAATTGCTAAAGATGTCCACATGGATGTACATATATATATGTATCAAGACATCAGGAATGTTGATTTTTTATTTCAATACTTGCTAAGATAATACAAATTCTCTAGTAAACTCAACTCGGCAAACTTCATATAGATTTTTTGTTACTGAATCGTGATGTCTCAACGGAGTACTTTACGGGAACCTGTTTGATTTGTTTTGACTGGTGTGGTTTTAACTCAATCCCAATTGTTAACTTAATTGCCAGTAGTGAAGTTGAAACATGATGTCCCTGTTAATTTAGTGCCTCATTTATTTAGACACTACTTTTTGTAAACAGTAAGTGGGTCACATATTTACATCCATTAACAGAAAGATATGCTCAAATTTTAGTGCTTGTTTTATACTGGTAGGACAGTCCATACAAGCATATTTTTGCCACTTCTAATTTGTTGAAAGGAATTTGTCATGAACTCATGATCATAAATGCTTTGATTTTGGCTATTTCAAAATATTCAGCCACTGTATCTCGGGATGGGGTTTCATGTGCTAAAATGCATTTCTTTTCTCCCTTGTAGTCTTGCTTTTTGCATTAACTTCTGAAATGTGCTTCTTCAGGGTGAAGTTAATGCAATCAAGTGGGACCCCACAGGTTCCCTTCTGGCCTCATGCTCTGATGATTCTACAGCAAAGGTCAGACCCACTCTTTATTTACCTGTAAATTGTGGCATTTAATCTGAATACCACCCGATGGTGCGCAACTCTCTTATGGAATATTTTGATCTGTTGCTATATGATTATTCTTTGGCTTATAACCTTGTAACTCTCTTTAGGGAATAACTCTTGTTTGGACTTTCTTGTTGCCTATCATTGTCTTCATCATTTTTGTTCAAATTTAATATGACAAGTGTGTAACTAGTTAACAATTAATTGATTGCATTGCAGATATGGAGCATGAAACAGGATACCTGCTTGCTTGACTTAAAGGAGCATGCTAAAGTATGAGATAAAGCCTTTGTCTTTGTCGTACCATCGTTAACTCAATCTGTCTCATTGATGCATATGCTATTTTGTAGGAGATATACACTGTCAGATGGAGTCCAACAGGGCCTGGGACCAACAATCCTAATGGCCAGCTGGTGTTGGCTAGGTGATTATTCAACACTGGATTGATAACATGTGATGCTTTATTTTCTCTGTTTTTTTTTTCTTTTTTGTGTGTCCGAATGTAGAATCTCCATGACTCAATTTATAGAACAATTTAAACCATATGGGTAGATCCTAAATACAGCGTAATTTCAGTAATTCCACGGGCTAAAGAAAGGATGCGTTATAGTCAATAAATATGACTAGCCTAAATTCGTAAACTGCAGTCCCAAATTAACATGGTTGCAAACCTCTTGCTATTATATCTTTCTGCCCAAAATATGTTATGATTATTGCATATCATTGATAGCAAGTACCATTTCCTGGGCTCTCTGCCAGGAACAGTACTTGCCTTTGGACTCAAATTTTGAAGCGTGACAAGACATGGACTTTGGATGAAAAATATGCTTATTGTTAACATGTGTGATTCACAAAGTAATGCAATGAGTCTATGTGGGTTAGAGAAGCAGTGAAATATTTGCGGATTGTCTTTGGGATCGATAAAGTTCTTAGGGACTCGTGGTAGACATACTATCAGAGTTTGGTCACGCAATATTGAGCTCATTCGAGGAGAAGGTTCAAATTAAAGTGGGTACATTTTCATGTTATGGTTGACATGTGAAGGGTCTTATGTAGGAAGCTGAGACACAAAGAATCACTGCTGGGACATTCATGGATAAAGAAATTACTGGACAGGGAGCTTGGTTTTTATCAAACTCCATGAACACGTATTCCTGTATTCTTACCCCTGTTGTGTAGTTAGCAATGTACTGGAGGAAGTTCTGATGATCAGGCTTTTGGAAACAGTCTACTTTGCAAGTTAACTGATCAATATTATGGGTCTCATAAAATATCAACCATGTGCGAACTCATCTAGACTGGCATTATTCTAGAATTCTGCTGCTAGGCATGTGTAAATACCAGAAGTCCTTCAATGTAAATATATTGAATTCGGCAAACCCTGTTTCCTTGTCTGGCTTTTTGTGCAGAATTTCCTGAGGTAAATATGTTAGACTTTAGCTCTTCCTAAACTCCTCCCAGAAATCCTAACCACACTTGTTTTGAAGTCCTTTAACTGTTGAACTCTCTATGTGGCTCTGCAAAAGTCCACAATGAAACTCTCGTAATAATTCTCCAAGATCCACAAGCAATGTGCTGGGCTGCATAAACGAGTTTTTAACTCTTTGTACTATCAAAAAGTAAAAAACAAAATAAAATTCCTTTTTTGGGTTCGTTATTTGCATGCTTTTGTCCCAGCACATCATTATGTTAATCTCCCTTTGCACTGCAGTGCCTCCTTTGATTCAACCATAAAGCTGTGGGACATTGAGACTGGACGACTACTTCACAGCTTGGATGGCCACAGGTACAAACACCTCTCACTTGTTAATATCAATTAAACTAAACATAAAAGTTGGCATTTCTATAGCAACGCTTCTTGTCATGCACTGGTCTGATCATAAAGAGTTATTATTGTTTCTAATCACGAGAAAACTAATGTAAAAGTTACCCAGCGTTATAGAGTTATTTTCATGTTCACTAATACTCCACCTCTAAATAATTGTTGATTTAATGCGGCACTGGGCCTTTTGGATTTCATGTGATGCACCTTGGGATTGATCAGAAAATTGCTGGTTTAGATACTTGATATATATAGTTATTACTTCCTTTTTTATTTCAACAATTCAATCCAGGGATCCCGTCTATTCCGTCGCATTTAGCCCAAACAGCGAGTATTTGGCAAGTGGATCATTAGATAAATGCATGCACATATGGTCTGTAAAGGAAGCAAAGATCGTGAGAACTTTCACTGGGAATGGTGGGATTTTTGAAGTTTGCTGGAACAGGGAAGGTGACAAGATTGCTGCTTGTTTCGCAAACAATGTAGTGTGCGTCTTGGATTTCCGGATGTAGAGATTAGAGAGTATCCTTTATGGCACATGGACAGGCAATAGATTCTTGTGTCATTGAAGTGTAGTATAGTGTTGGTTTGAGTGTTGTCTGTTAAATGAAAGCTTTTTACACCCTTTGGGTCATTGATGAACCTGGAATTGATGGTACATTCTTATGTAAATTGTGTTAGATAATGCATTCTTGTAGGCCTTTCTGCGTCATGATTCAAGGTGATTTTTTTGAAAATTTAGAGTTTTCTGGACGTCGTTTAGAAGAATAAACTAACCAAAAAAGTGTATTTCAGTGATTAATTATTCCACCAAATCATTTAAAATTTTGTTAACGTATATAAGCAAGATTGTGGTTACACAATGTTGTTGCTCGAAAGTTATGAAAATTGCAAGATCCACTGAAGATAACCATAGATTCGTACACATTTTATAACTAGTTTCACAAAGATTTTCCAAATGCTCGAAGTTTTTTCCTTGAGCAAGGTCATCAAGATGTGAGCCAGGCGGTCTGGCCCGGTTTCAAAACACTGGTTTTAACCCCTCATACTCTGTACTTCATTGCACAAAATTCATTCTTGATCACTACTCTTCCATTACGATGTACAAACTATGTAGTTTGTTAAATAGTACATAATAAAAACTTGATGAGTTGGAACTCAGGATTTCTTATCTTAAGGCAATATTCGTTGATGTCTTGTATTGATCTCAATGTTTACAGGGCATTAAACCAAGAAACTATTTCAGAACCAGACAGTACCGCTTAATATAAGACATTAAACCAAGAATCCATATCAGAACTTGTCAGGTGTGTGAACAAAAATCATAGGAATAAGCACAATACAAAAAAAAACCTTCCGAACTATATAATTTGTGAAGAAAAAACAACTAATGTATCAGAATGTCATTCTCTAATAAAATGCTACAACCAATCCTTTGAAACTAGCCTAGACAAAATTCAAAACAAAGAACCTTCCACCAAGCAAAACACAAAAAACAACCGGAATAGAACTAATCCTAGCATTCATCCAAGCAGATCTATCTATCACACTAGAAAGTATATGTACACTTCCAAGAGTTTCAAGGCTTCTTGATTGCTGACCGATTAGTCATCTTTGATGGCTTCGAAAAAGGCCTCTGGCACTTCTGAAGGCGAAGAAAGTGCAGATACGCATTTGAACTGTTGACATAAAAACATTTCCCAAGTTAGCATCACAACAAAAGATTAATACAACCAGAAAACCGACAAAACATTGGTTTAAAGATAGACATACGAACCTTGTGTTGATTGTATTTCTCCCTAATGGCAACCAAAGACCCTCCTTTTCTACTCAATTGCAAGTCATGAATGAAGCCAACGCATTCTTTCAGATCTTCAGGTTTGTATCCCGAATTGCTTTGTAGAGCAGACTTCTGTCAAATGTGAAGTACATTTTAGTTTGTGAACATACAAATCGCAAAAGTGCATATGAGACAGCAGTAAAAGATACTAGTGATCCGTACCCAAGGATGTATTTTAGGCTGAAGTGTAAATCTTGCTAGAAACACAACCGATGCAGCCACCAAAGAAGGCAAGAACTTCACGCATCCATAATCCAACAAACTTAACTCAGCAAGATAGCAACCCAAGAACTCAAACTGCAAACTTGCTTGCTTGTCATCTTCTTGAGCAATCCTGGTGAATCTTCTAAGAAACGTCTTCACGGTAGGATTTCCCATTTCAAATCTAAGAGATTTGAGCACATCAGCCTCCATCTTCACAACCTCTTGCTTAGCATACGTGTTATCAGTTATGTAACAGAAGTCTTCCACATGTGGAGGACTAATCTCCTCATATTTCCTATATCACAACAATACAAAAAGACCCATAAGCTAAATTAAAACACGAAGGGATAGCTTAATTATGAAAGATGCTTGATATGGGATAACAAGGTTCTTACGAGGCAATGAGCATTGAAGAAACACCAAGAAGCTGAAGCCTTTGTCGGTTGATGACATTGTTAGATAAGAATCTATCAATGTAGGAAATGGTTAAATAGAGCGTGTCGGAAAGAAGCTTGTACTCCTCCGCTACCTCCACTAACCAATCAATCAAAATCCCTCTCATGTTTGCCGTCACATCTTTCTGTACTTTCTCTAAGTAATCGGGTAAAGGCCGGCGCTTAGCCTCCATCTAGATCCAAATTAAACAACAGTCTATCAATATACAGATGCATAACCCACTTCACATCAATTGAACTTATCCCAAATCAGAAACAAAACATGAGTAAGCCGCAAAAACACTAATAATTGAAATCCCACAAATTTCAATAACAAACAACAAAAACCCACTTCTTTGAACACCCAATGCAACCCAAAATTCACATGCTCCAAGTCAAATTATTCATTTTACCCAGATGCATTCGACAAAACACTAGCAATTACAACCCCAGATAATAAAATCACAAACAACAAAAACCCACTTCTTCAAACATCAAATGCAACCCAAATCAACATTTTCCAAGTGAAACCTAAATAAATCCAACAAATACAAAAAAATAAAGATCCAATTTTTATTACCTCCATGTTATGAAGATAGTCATATATATCAACAGCATAAGCTTCACAAAACTGTGGGTCATCACATCTTGGATCAACACCAACATCAACCACATTCTTCGCCTTCACTTGCGTTTTCCCTTTAACACCCTTGTTCACATTCCTCTTGTTCGTCTTCTTCTTCTCAATCTTGTTTTGTGAAGAGTTCACAACATTCTGAATCTCACCCAAAACCACTCTCTTCTTCTTCTTAGCAATTGATTCAGAAGCAGCAGCAGCTCTCTTTTTGGCGGCCAAGCGCGTGACTCTGACGCAGTTTTCTTGGTCCGCCATTGAAATGGGGTGGGCTTAGAGAGGAAAATGATGAGTTTGGTGTGTGAGTGATAGAGATGTGATATTATAAGGTGGTGCTATGAATAATGTTGAAATGAAAATGAATAGCGCCATTAGTAGCAGAGGGAGGGGTTTGAAATAAAAATTTGAGCGGGGTTACGTTTTTTTTGTTTTAATGAAAAAAACATTGAAACTTGTTAAAAACTGAAACTGAAATAATTGGGATTTTTGGTTTTAGTTAGTGATGATTTTGAGATTTTTTTGTGGCCAGGGCGGGCTTAAGCTTTTTAGTTTTGAAATTTGGGGATTTGAGCGAGCGGCGTTTCGCGGCTATGGGATTTATTTGGTTTTGCAGTTTTTGCCACCTAGCTAGCTTGTTTCTTTTGACTTTTGACTTGTTTTCTTGATTTGGGAAGGTGGGCCCCATGGGGAGAATTTAGTAGTTTGATAATTAGGCATAAAATATATTGGATTGGGTTTTTACTTTTTAGCTTTGAGGGTTCGTTTGTTTTCATGGAAAATGGGGTAAGAAAAAAAGAAAAGAGAAAGATAAGTATATTGACTATTTTGTAATTTCATTTATGTCAAGTTAGTTAGACAATTAGACGATCTTCGTTTCAATACAATCTGTTATTCAATTTAAATGTTTTCTCTCCAAATTATCTAAATTTTTATATGGTATCATTCACCATGTCGATGCGCCATTAGTCTTCAGGTGTTACAAGATGCATAATCGATTAAAGGACGGGTTTTTATTGCCCCAACATTGCTCTACTTCTCGCCAATTGATTGACTTCTTGACAAAACCACTGCCTATCTCCAAATCTCATCACTGACTCTCCAAGTTTAGGCTCACTACTACTCATCGCTTTCAACTCAAGGGGGGATATTACATATTTATATGGTGTACAAACTATTTTGTAATTTCACTTCTCAAGTTAGTTTGACGGCTAACCATTAGTTTGTTAGATTAAACGTCAATTCTCTATGCATGTGTTCAGCTCATTTTGCTATGCAGTAGTTGACAATCTCCATTTCAATTCAATCAATCGTTCAATTTGAATGTTTACTTTCCAAATTATCTGAACTTCTACAGTAAAGAGTTGTGGAGAAGTCCCTACTGTAAGTTTAACTTGGGTTCACGACCACACGGAATAAACAGTTCATCCTCATTCAAAAATGCGAAATCAAGAACATGTTTCATGTCCAACTCTTCCGACACCAAATCCATGTGAATAAGAAAAACCAAAACCATGCTCCAAACAACTCCAAACAGGCATTCCACCTTGCAAACATAAATAAACTTTGAAAACACAACACAAGATTAGACATATAAGCTGGATGAAACACATAACATAAATAAAAATGTAAGCAAAGCAATCAAAACCGTATTCAAGGGATGAGTCAGATGACAAGACATGGCAGGTTGAAACCAAAGATTGGCTAATACTTTAAAGTATTAGACGAGACTTATCACCCTGCATCAAATATGTCGAATTCGTGTGGTTTTGCAACAGGTTTAGTATCAAAGTTAAAGGTGGGGGACAAAGGGTAGAGAATGATATTAACCATAAAGAGAGAAGTGGGTAGTTGAATATTGGTGACGACAAGTCGATTGCTACAAGACATGGACAAATCAAAGTTGTGAAGAACATGAGGAAGATGGAGTTATTGATCTACAAAAAAAAAGCTAACTGAACTTTTGCATCCTTCAATATCATTCAGACCCTTTCTTTGTTGTTTACATGAATACTAAAGTACATCTAGTTGATCAAATATATCTTCAAAGACAAACCCTTAAGTCACACAAGGTGTCTTTCTGTTTTTTGTTTTGAATGAAAGGCACACTTTTATCCAATTACCAAATATATATACATGTTTGCATGAAAGGGGATCGTAATTGTTGGTTAAATGCATATAAAATATCCAACTCTACAATGGAGCTCGAGCCGCCATGAAGAAGAATCATAATGACTGATTGTAGCTTCTGGTGAGCATCGATACAAAAGGCAACTTGTCAAATTTTCATTTTAGCCAAAGCATCCCCCCACTTAATTTATCTCTTCATAGCAAAATAGCAAACCTAACAAATGAACTCAGCATGATGGTCCCAAATATCCTCTTGAAATCTATTCAACATCGCTTTGAATTCTTTCGAGCTTCTGTATATTAATGATCTCCCGCTCCTCTCTAGTAAAATCTTTTGGGGAGATGCGAGGGCGCTCTAAATCGTAATATGGTATTAGAGCCATTTCTACCCAAGTCGAAGTTGAGCTTGCCTAAATCCACATGTAAGGATTCGATGCTCATTCCGAGCTACACGTGAGTGGGCGTCTTAAAATCTATCCCGCACCCCTTGTAGACTTTTCTGAACTTCACTATATTAATGATCTCCCCTCTCCCTCTAATATTAAGGTCTTTCAGGAAAAATATGAAGGAGCTCTGAATTCTAACAAATCCACATGTAAGACACGAACTCGAACCAAAAGGGTATGCGCCGTGGTCCGGCCATAGGAAAAAAGCCAGAGCTAGATTCATTGTATAAATGTTGCAACTGTAAAAATTTTACTAGAAGTAAACAATGTTAAAGTGCCTAGGGCTTAGCATGACTATTAGTTGTATCTATGGCACCACACTATGACTTAACCATCACATCACGTATCTTCTACGACTTAAGCCAATTTTTGGTTTGATGAATTACACTACAAGAATTTGCCTATATAAAAAGTTTCTAGTCCCTTTCAATAGGCTAAAAATCTGTTTTTGTAAAGTAATAGAAATGCAATATTTTGTTTCAGAAATCACTTTCTGTAGATGTGGTTGCTGAGAAAATTCAGAAAGGGAGAGAGTTCCCTTTCTAGCCTAGAAAGAGAATTGTCCCTTTCTCCGGTAGAAATAGACTAGGTACTTTCTTTGGACAACAACAACTGCGTCCCTTTCTATGCACTGACACATTGTCAGGCGAAATAAATGGGCGAAAAACTCTGAATTTCAAAAAGTTGGGAAATGGAGCAATCCGTTTCGCCATATTCTTTCAAAAAAAAAAATTGTATGTACTACTGCAACTTTTTTATTATAATTAGATTTTAAATAATATAAATTTAAATATTTTAACTTGTAACTATGTGTTGTATACTATATATATATATATATATATATATATGTGTGTGTGTGTGTGTGTGTTGTATACTATATATATATATATATATATATATATATATATATATATATATATATATATATATATATATATATATATATATATATATATATATATATATATATATATATATATATATATATATATATATATGTATATTCTAACATATTAAATTATATATCTACACTAGTAAGGTAATTAATTAAAACTACAACATATTTTTACTATTTTACATTAAATAGAAAAACAATATTAATATATATTATTAATTATGGATGAAAGAATATTATATATTATGGGTGAAACTACAATATATAACATTAATTACATAAAAGTATCAAAAACTATAAACAATTAAGCGTAAAAAGTAAAAAAAAAAAAAAAAAAGATGGAAAAGATGGAGAGAATGGTTAAATTGGAGCCTAGGAGAGGATATGAGATGAAGGAATTGTGAGAGTTTGAGGAAGAGTAAACTATGGAGGATATTTATAGAATCCTAGCCAAAGTTAAAGAAAGGAATATTTCCCTTTCTACACTTACGCGGATGCCCTATGCATGATCCGCGTGACCCTAGAAAGGGGTGTATCCGTTTTTGCCATAAAAATGGACAAATAGAAAGGGAATATTTCCTTTCTGCTCTCTTTACAACTATTTCCACCTAGCCTTCTTTACATCACCCATTTTCTATGTTCTTCAAGTCTATTTTCTATGAGCTGAAATGCTAATTTCCGTTTCTGCCCATTTTTTAATTATATTATTTTATTTTTAATATCAATAGAAACGGGTTAGGTCGTTTCTTACGATGGAAACCTCAAATTCCCTTTCTGTCATTATTCTTTTAATTATAATTTAATTTTTCACTAATTTAGAAAGACCATTCAATTCCCTTTCTATATTTCCCTTTCTATATGGACAAACTAGAAACCGGGGCACGCGGAGCCCCGCGCAAATTAATTTTTTATAATGTAAAGTATTAGATGATCATATTCAAGTGTGAAAAAAAATATGGAAGAAGAAAAAAAGCAAAAAAAAAAAAAAAAAGATTTGCTTAGATGAAAAGAGTTTGAATTAATGGTAGAATGAATCAACATAATTAAAGTAGATTGGAAAGAAAAGTAATTTACATGTAAAGAATATGAATTATAGAAAAACTAAATCATCATTCTTAATAATTTTATCTAACTTAAATTGTAAGGTTAAATTGGGAAATTAATAATAAGATGCTATAGTGAAACATAAATTATAAGGTTAAACTTGGAAATCAAAAGTTTGGTGTCACAAGTACCTTTTCCTTTGTATATTAGTATAGATTCTTGTAGTGTTACTTAAGCCGTTTTAATTATTGCACATAGAAAAAACAAAATAGGGACAATTACAGCTACAACCCCGAGGTTTACTATAATTACAAAAATATTCCTTGACATTTGAAAAGTTACTATGACATCCTTCGAAAGTCGAAACTAACAACCAATAAGAATGTGGATGAAATTTATTGATGTGATCATGATTTTATAACAAACTCCAGTGTATACAAAAAAAAAAAAAAAAAATTGAGGTGCAAATGTAATATTTTAAAAAGTGCATAATGTTTCTCTAGATAAAGTTAAAATATTTTCCTTTAAAGTTATAAAAAGTAAATATAAGATCAAAACAATTCTATTCGATTCTCATTTCTCACATATAAGTATTTTTTTATTATAATTATAAAAGAGAACTTTGTTTGAAATTTTAGTTTTAAGTTCTAAGAACGTAACCTAAAAATCTTTTTAAGTTCTTAAATTATATTTTTATTTCAAATTATTAACAAGAAAACACTTTTTGAAAAACACTTTTTGAAAGTAAAAACATTTAAAATTTCAAAAAGTGTTTTAAGTTCTAAGAACGTAACCTAAAAATCTTTTTAAGTTCTTAAATTATATTTTTATTTCAAATTATTAACAAGAAAACACTTTTTGAAATTTTAAATGTTTTTACTTTATTATTTATCAGCTAAAGTAAAAAAAAAAAAAATCCAACTTTTGATATTTTACAATGTTTTCATAAAAAAGAAGTTCTTATTCAAATTTCATATACAAAAAAAAAGATAAATAAAGCCTTTCCATTTTCTCTTTGTATTTTTATTTTTGGTGAAGGATGTAATTATCTTTATTATTAGTTGCATTAATCATTTCGATATACTTTCAGAAGAGATCATAGTAATTATTAAATGTGAGGAGTGTAGCTACAATCATCCACATAAAATATTTGGTTCTAAGAAACATTACTTGATCTCGATCGATATGGATTGAAATCTTTTATAGATTTTTTTTAAAGAGAGCATAAAACATTTATGGAAAAATCATTGAGTGAATCTCGTTTAGTATGCCATATATTGCGCTTAAGATGATCCGACGTTATTAGTAGAGTTGCAATTGCAATAAAATGAAGATGCGTTATAATTCTTCAATATATTTGCCAACTAGGTTATATCTTAAAAGTTGTAATTCTTTGGTATCAATCGTTCACTTTTTTGGTCGCTTGGGACCTGATAATTCCATGCCGCAACATGCAAACATGGTTTGCACCTTACTCGTTGGATAAGATTAGGAAAAAAATATTTTTTAATACCATAATTTGACACGATTTTTATTTTCATACTTTAATTTTGACATTCATCAATTTGTCTATCATAAGTTGGACATTTTCTTCACATTGGGTACTCTGGCGCTAAAAAAGTACAAGGTGCCATCCGGTAAACCTAACTTTGGAGATTGAGACCTATTTAGATCAATTTCAACCTTACACCTCAACATATTCAACTTATGGTATGCAAATTGATTAGTGTCAAATTAAGGTATGAAAATGAAAATCGTGCCAAGTTCTGATATAAAAAATGCTTTTAATCCGATAAAATTATAATGGGGAATTTTTTTATCTATCTCCTAGAGGTTTCATAGTTTGCCAAATACCTCTTAAGAGGCTTAAATTTGAAGTAAATATCTCATTCTACTATTTGACAGTTGGTCGATTAAATGTGATGTGTACTAAAAATATGATTGATAAATTTATATCTAGTTATTTGTTCGTTCAATAAGATATTCTAGATAATATACTTATGTTTTACAATTTAAATACTCAAGTTAAAAAGTATTTATATTTCGAGTTATTGGTTCATTTGCAACTTCATAATTATAAATTAAAATTTATCATAAATTTTTTTAATTAGTTGAAAACATTAGAAACTTGTCAAGTAAAATGATAGTATATGTCAAACTTTCCGAGTACTTAAAAGTTTATGTTTTTGCTCTACGCAAACGAAACATATATGTATTTTCAATATCTATTGAAACAACACTTTTTACAAATTTTTCAAAACATATTGAAAATATTGCAAAAGATTTCTAATATTTAAACGCACTGATCATACACTTGAAAAGGAACTTCGATCCATATTTTAATACTATTATTTTCATTTCTAGTGAGGCTGTTCTAGGAATATTCATTACCCAAAATTGATTAAAAAGGGCAAGAGGTTCAATGTTTTAAAGTTAGCTCTCATTTTTGGAAGTGAGAAAACAAGCTTCCAATGGAAAATCGATACAAAATTTACTTGAGGAAGAGAGGAGAATTCTATGAACTACAGAAGACCCGGCAAGAAACTCTCACATAGATCACAAAACAGCATTCTATTACATCTGCATCCACCGAGCTAATTGCGTGGGGTTGACCACCCCAGGTACATGGGCCCCATCACTCTTCAGCACTTTTGCCACCTCTGCATAACTGTGTGGCTTCGACTTCTCACTCGGCTCCGCTTCTGCACTCCTATGGATCTGATTCTGACTCAGCTTGTTCCTCTTTGACTCGGTCGAGTTCACGGGTGTAGCCTCAGCTCGAGCGGGATCAAACTTCTGCCCAAATAGCGTGCCCTTCGTCAAAAACTCGTAAGCCATGTAACCAGCTAAAAGCCGGTTAGAAGACAGGGGCTGTGGCTCGGCTCCCCTGGACGAAGTTGTCGCTGAATACGTACTAACTATAGCTGCTGGAGGAACTAACGGTTTTGATGACGTGGAAGAGTAGAAAGGCTCCCTCTCCTTCCGCTTCCGCAATATCCCCAGTGGTATTCTATGAGAGTCATAACTCATCCCGACCTGATGTTTTTATTCTGGAAAAGAAGAATAATTGAACACATTGTAACTGACAGAACAGACAACAGAAAACTAAATGAATAAACTGGCTACATAAATTCCATTCACATAAAATATTCAGTTTAGAAAACATTATATCAAACTGATCATTTTGTAATTCTGTTAACCATGACCAGACAAGTCTGGGCTGCTATAGGTAAAGCTCAAAGTCGTAGAGACGGTAAGTAGACCTCCTTGCTGTGGTGGAATGGAGAAGGGGTAGAAGTAGCATTTCTAATGAAGGAGGCAAAATCATTTTAAAAAACTATTCATATAAACATGTAGGATCCTTCCATAACAAATCCCTATACAAAACAATTACTAAAGAACATAAATAAATTTTTATAACAAAACGGAAGTAATCCCAAGCTTCCATAAGAGAACTCTGAAAGCATAAACGCAACTCGAACATTATGGGAAATCTGATATCAATAACAATCACCAACTCATATCCTATAACCAAGAAATTGAACACATGACCACACTGGTTAAGCAAGACATTTTAAAGCATAGTAATGCAAAGGATGTGTTACATATTCGGCAATCAACATCAGAACGACTACCAGCAAGAATCGAGTTCTTCCATATAATGGGACAGTAGATCTCACAAAGAGTTTTACCAAAAAAAAGAACGAAAAACAAAAAACAAAACTCACAAGGAGTGGCAGAAAACATACCGTATCGTCCCTAATATACAAATTCTGTTGACAATCTCCTTGGAGTTGACATAAATCCCCTGCCTATGCCGAGATGATTTGTTGGCATGTCAAACGAGCTAAACTCTTCATTCCCAGCATCTATCTAAAAGCAAACAACACCACAACAAATTAACGGAATGCAAAAAAAAATCAACATGCAGAGAAATCCTCCAAGTTAGAGCAGGATATCAAATCCACACTGCAAATATATAATCACACATAGCAGAAAACAAACGGACGAAACCAAAATCTGGACGCATTATCAGGTCTAGTCCTGCAGTTTGTTAAAACGTACATACACGGCGGATTAGCAATATACGGTACCAAGTAGTAACACCGATTCATACCGTTACTATTCTGTAGTTTGTACAAAAGTAAATACGTGGCTGATTAGTAAAATACGAAACTAAACCGTAGCATCCATTCATGTAGAATAATTAAACTAAATGGTCAATCGATGGTCTTTAAATCGACATTTTCCTCGATCTTACATCACAAACAAGCAAAAGAATCAGCCTAAAACAAATTCCACGAGATAGTGAAAGATTTTACCATCATACAGGACGAAATTAAGCCGAATTCACCAGCTAGGTCACAATGACAAATTAAAAGACATACATGCGAGAATCTTAACACAAAAAACTACTCCAATTAACAAACAAAAATTGAGTTAAGAATGAATAACATCCAAGAATCAATGCGACGTCACAAATTGGTTTGGTGTATTGCAAATTTGGGAGCACAAAAGCGAATGAAGATGTCGATATTAATTAAGTAGTCGAATTAGGGTGACAAATTGGAGACGAACCTGAGATTAATTTGGTAGAGATTCGATTGGCGACTTCTGAATGTGGAAGGAATATGAGTGAAAATGAGCTCAGGGCCGATTGTGATTGGAGATACGACAGCGTTTTGAGATACAATGGAAGAGGGAAATGATACTCCGTTAGAGAACGGTCACGGAAATGAAAAACAAAGACAAAATGGAGAAACATTTTTTTTTTTAAATAACAGATTCATAAATTCAATTAATATATATATATATATATAGATATATATATATATATATATATATATATATATATATATATATATATATATATATATTTATACTCACTTTATATAATACATATAAAATATATTGATGGCGTTTACTCCTTCAGAGGTCGTACACATCCACGTGGTCTGACCTCACGATATAAGCTTCTCCCCACGACCCCGCACAATCTCTTACGGATCTCTTTGCGTAACACGAAGGTATTAACATTTGAAGACGAGCATCCTCTCTTTGCGAGCTTGCCCACCTCTTTGTAAACCATACCCTCGTTCCATGAACAAGAGGGTTGGGGGGGTTATATTCGAGCACGTGCTTCTGTTACTTTCCTAATTCATTTAGGATATACCACCGATTTTTGAGTTAATTCGGGCCTTGATAAGTGTCAGAGCCCACATAATAATCCACTAAACTAATGTATTGTCGCTCGCAGAGCTTACTGCCATCCATCTTGCCCAATACAGTGCACATGATGGAGGGCTAATCTGATACTTTGGAGCACCACGTGTTAACCCTGCTTCGCATGCAAGGGTACCACGTAGCAAACTCTAGAAGAATACTCAAGTACCCTAGGAAGTCTCGACCTTGCATGCAAGCCACCACGTGCCCTCCATATAAGACTTCTTTACACTCAGATTACCCTATAAATATAGCTAAAACTTTAGAGTAAAAGGCACGAACAAGAAAAAAGAGAAAACACAACAAAGAAGCAGCAAAGTAATAAGCAAGCAATAGATCAAAAGCAGTATGAGGTTATTAATATTCAGTAGTAAGGCATTCGCAAGCCCACGACTTTCGCATTCTAGTCTCTCACTCACGCACACATTCAAATAACACGGGCCTTGTATGAGCGCCCCCGCTGCTGAAATCACATAAAACGCCATGCAGGGAAGTATCCTACATCATCATATATACACGCATTTTTCCATTATTTTTTATATTGACAATTAAAATCATTAATCAATTATTAAAGCAACATATTTTTCTTCATTTCACGAACAATATCTTAAAAAGTGATCAACGTGTATATCCAAAGCCAATTTAATACACATTTTTCATCTCGTACAAAGATCAATGAAATTATCGTACAATTTCTTTTTTCATCCAAACACTAGAACAAAATCAAACCAAATAGACCCGAAGTCCTTCGAGTCGGTTTTAGAGAATTTTTTTTCTCTCTATTGGAAAAGTCAAAACAGAGTTTAGAGTACTAATGAGAAGCCATTTTTTTTAGAGAAAAAAAAGTTTTACGAGTTGAGAATGAATTAAGCTATAAAGTATAACAAATAAAAATAGTCAGTTTTACGAGTTAAGAGTAGGGGTGTACGCGGGCGGATTTGACCGGGTTTCCACCATAAAAATGACCATACCCAAAGTTAGCGGGTTACCAACTTTTCAACCCGTACGGGTCAAGTTAATAATGAAACCATGCGGGTTGGGGGTTGCGCGGGTTAGGCAGGTTGCGAGTTCAAATTGAGAGGAAAAATATAGTAATATTTTGATATAAAAAACAAAAACATAACCTTCTTTGAGTTTGAAAAACAATAAAAAATGTTATCATAACTTAACATATCACTTAAACCACGACATAACTTAATTAATAACAATATAAGGATGTAAATGAATATTTTATCAGCATAAATTATAAAATTGTAATTTAAATCATTCACAATCCAAAACACAACTATCAAACAACATCAAATTAACAAAAAAAAAAAAAACTATATTATAGCAATATTATTAACATACTATTATATGACTTTCGAAAACTTTCTTTGCTCCCTTCATTCATATACAAATATACAAATTAAGGGTTTATGCGGGCGGGTTGTATTTAAAATTATGATCATACTTAAATTTTGTAGGTTGCCATTTTATCAACCCGTACGGGTGAAGTTATAAAATAAACCATGGCGAGACGGATTTGACGAGTCGAGTTTCGGCGGGTCGGGCGGGTCTTGTACACCCCTATTAAGAAGAGTAGTCTTAGAGACCTCACTTTTTCGCTGGGACAATGTTATTCTATTTTTGATTTTCCTTCACCATTGCAAGAAATATCACATTAATTAATTTGCCAAACTGTACTCGTCAACTTTAAAATAATTTTTAAGAATTACTCCAAAAACAATCCACAAAGACGACGAGCCTAAATTACAATGCATGCCAATATGATTTCTAATCTTTTATTTGAATAATGACTTTACCTTTCTTTTCAGAATTTTTATCCATTCTATTACTACTATTCTTTGTTCTTTTAGTACCCCATGCACCCTGCAACCCGAAGTGTAACATTTTTTTTTGGGTAATTGAAGTGTAACATTTTACATAATATAGTTAATTATGTATGAAATCAAATAAAATCACTCTGTTATGAGTACTCTAAATAGGTTTAATGGTTTATACAAGCATTTAACTAATCCATGGAGGTTTACAAACTCACAATGCAGAATCTAATAATCTATGCATACATCACATGCCTCACACATGCAAATTATGCCCTCACATGCCTATATATATCACAGAGAAGCCGTTATTTCAAATTCTATAGACTAAACTATATCTTAAAGCACGTTCATCAACTCCTCAATCTTTTTGCCTTGAACAAATTCAGGTTTACAAAAGATGGCCTCAACATTCTTCAACTTGTGAAGCGCATCTCTTGCGCTGATACGTGCATCAGGAGCATCAGCAGCACAAGACAAACCAACCCCCAAGACTGATACTACGCAGGCTCGTTCAATGTCCGAAAAATTGTCCATTTCTTGAAGTAATTCAAAGTCTAACACTTGCTTAAAGTTCGTCGACGTATTATTTTGCACCCAACTCTTTAGACTCAGACCACTTGTGAAAATGTCATTGGTAGGGCTTTTGCCGGTAAAGAGCTGTAGCAAAAGAATGCCGTAACTGTACACATCTCCAGCGCTCGTTGGTTGTTCTCCGTACCCATACTCTGTGAATATTAGTTCGAGTTATAAGCAAATCATCACATTAAACTATAGTGTGATATGAAGTTGTATGATAATACCTTCTTAATGTCACAGGCTTTCACGTGAGTTTGATTTTTAAGTCTACAGTTTATAGAAAGTGTGACAATGCATGAGTTGATTTTTTATTTTTCAAAATTTATATGAGCTTTATTTACCTAAATTTTGTAGAAGCCCATACGAAAACGTTCTACTCAGTCAGAGCGTGTGGAAAAGGAGAATCATGTGTTTGACTCGACATGATTCTCGTTTGATTCATATAGCCTATCCTAGTAAATTAAGATCGATAACATGAATGGTTGTTGTTGATGATCAAACAAATATGTTTGTTCTTTCTTATGTTTTCCTTGGTGTAGGAAGGTTCTAATTGGAGTAACCAGAATAACTTAATTCGAAGGATCAATGTTTTTGAATTTGCTATTGTTATTTTGAAACTCGATGTTTTTTTTTTTTTGAATTGTAAAACTTTATAAGACACTTTTGCCAATTTGGCCAAATTTTGGGACGATATATCATTCACCTTTGCTAGAAAATTACTATTATGCTTTAGTTTCTTCAAAGATCATGAACATGCAAAACTAAAGTAGTTTCATGGAGAAAGTTAAGTTAACAAACCTGGAGGTATATATCCAATTGAACCCCTGAGAGTATGCGTAGAACTGATAGAACATTGGTTGTCTTTTCCACCCAAAAAAATCTTAGCAAGACCAAAATCTGAAACCTTCGGAATCATGTCTGAATCCAGAAGAACATTGCTTGGCTTCAAATCACAGTGCACAATTGATAATTCAGTTTCATTGTTCAAATAGTCTATAGCAGATGCAATTCCAATTGCACAACTTAATCTCTCAAGAAAGTTTAGCCCCATCCCGTTTTCATGCCTCATTTGTCCAGTTAACCAATCATCCAAACTCCCATTGCTCATGAAATCGAAGATCAGAGCAAGAAACTCGTCGTTCTTCGAGTCTATACTGGAACAAATGGTCAGAAGTTTAACAAGATTTCGGTGCCTGACATTTTTCAAAGCCGCACATTCTGCTAAAAAGCTCTTTCTTGATCTTGCTAAAGTAGCATCAAGAACCTTAACTGCAATGGTTACTCCTCGTGAAAGTCCTCTATATACCTGTCCGAAACTTCCACGTCCAATCAAATTTGCTTCGCTGAAATTTTCAGTAGCGAGGCAAATTTCTTTGTACGATACCATCTCATGCTGCCCTTTTAAGGACTCAAACGAACCCTTGTCCATAGTCCCTTTCTTTTTCCGAATGTAGTAGATCAAGCCAATTGCGAATATAAGAGACGCTAGTACGACAACACTTATTGCAACATACACGGATGTTAGTCGCCTTCTGTTGGAAGCCTTGCATGAAAAAATGTTTGAGCAGAGGTTTTGGTTGCTTTCCAAGTAGACTTGCGAGGGACTTGCGAAAATTCCACCTCTGGGGATTTCTCCTTCCAAACTGTTGAAAGAAAGATTCAAGAGCTGTAGTGATGTCAAATTTTGGAGGTTTTCTGGTATTGCCCCCGAGAGTTGGTTCGAGGAAAGGTCAAGAGTTTCCAAACCTCTAACTAATCCTAAACCAGTTGGAATTTCACCAGAGAACGTGTTTCTAGCAAGCGATAATTGTTCCAAGCTTATACAGTTGGAAATAGAACTGGGAATATTACCTGATAGTTTATTGTCAGAAATATTGATTGCTACAACATTTTCTAGTACCCTTATTTCTTCAGGCAGAGGACCAGTGAGCTGATTTTGTGATAGATTAAGGAATGCACTTAGTCCAGGGAGATTGAGAATTTGAGAAGGTATACTTCCATTTAACTTATTGCTGGACAAGTCCATGGAAATCAGGTTCTGAAAGTTTCCAAAGCTGTTGGGGATATGACCAACTAACTCATTCTTTGACAAATCGATCTTTGTCAAGAGTCCAAGATTGCCCAAGGAATTCGGTATTGTCCCAGACAAGACGTTATCAGCTAATGCTAGAACGCTTAATTGATCTAACTGCCCAATCTCTCGTGGGATCTCACCGGAAAGTGAACTAGAGCTCAAATTTAGTAAACCCAAGGACCTAAGTTCACCAATGGAAGACGGAATGGTACCATAAATATTGTTTCCACCCATGTAAAACATTGAGAGAACCTTGGAAAGATTGCCTATGGACTTTGGTATCTCACCCTCAAGAAGATTGAAATCAACGGCTAAAAAGTTCAACCGGGTACTATTCGTCAATAGTTCAAGAAAATCTAGACCCCCTTTGCCTCGACTGACAATGCTGTTGAACCCTATGTTGTACATTTCTAAATTTGGAAGGTTTCCAAGTCCTGGAGGTATGCTCCCGTGCAAATGGTTACGAGCCAGTCGGATTTCTTTGATGTTCGTGAGGTTGTGCAAAGACCACGGTATACGACCCGTGAATCTATTGATGCAAAAGTTGAATCTCAAAAGATTTGGCATGGTGAACGCTATGTCTCCTGGAAGTTCACCCCACAAGTTGTTCGACGCGAAGGCTAAATATTCCAAAGTTGTCGAGTTGTATATTGAGGGAGGGACAATACCGGAGAGATTATTTATGGAGAGCTCGAGAAACGTAAGATTCGCGAAATTCCCAAATTCACTAGGTATCTGACCAACTAGGTTGTTTGTTCCTAAGTTGAAATGGACAAGGGACGAAATGTTGGCTAAAGAACGTGGAAGATCGCCAGAAAGCCGATTCCTAGCCAAATTCAAAACTTGAAGTTGTGTAAGAAAGCTGATTTGTTCAGGGATATGCCCTGAAAGTTGATTTTGCATCAAATCCAAAACTCTTAGCTCCCTGCACTGGCTAATATTCGAAGGTATGACCCCTTCAAAACTGTTGAAACTAAAATTTAGAGTTCGAAGACGAAAAAGATTGCCTAGTTGATTAGGAAGCTCTCCTGTGAACTGATTATTTTGCAACTCGAGTGTCGTAAGAAATGAAAGATTACCTAAGTAAGGACTAACGCTTCCCCTTATTCTGAGGCCGGAAAGATCAAGACCGACAACTCGTTCCCCACGTTGGTTGCAAGAGACGCCACTCCAATTGCAGGGCGACATGTTGAGGTCCCAAGTTGTTGGAGGATTTGGAAGTTCTACAAAGATTTGTGACCTGAAAGACAACAAGGCCTCTTTGTCCGTCGTTATGTTTAGCGCAGCGGATTTCAACTCCAAATTCGTGCTAAGAACGAGCATGATGATCATCAACTGAGTTTTAGTGGTAAGATAGATGAATGAGTCCATCCTTCAAATGTTAGATGCTTATGATAGAGTTCATAGAAATTTATAAGATGCATTTTATAGAGGGAGATTGCTTGTATATATAGCTTGCGAAGTGCTACTTTAGTCATCACAAACACTTTCATCGAAAAGAATGTTGACTTACTCATAATTAATTGCTAGCAAACATATTCTTTCAATAACTTCAAATAAATTCAAAATAAAAAAACTTTTATTAATTTTTTAGAACGTCGCCTTTCGCTTTTCAAATAATTTATAGATTTTAAATATTATTATTAATGATTTAAATGAAAACAAGAAAGGTATCTTGATTTTTGAAATATAAAGTTGTAATAATCTTTTTACGTGTAATATACAAGATTATGAATATCGTTCACATGCATTTAAAAAATGGTTCTAGTTAATCTATATATAAAGTAAAAACACAAAAGGGCTGCAGAAAAGTCTTGGTGAATCAAATTCAGACGTAAAATCCGTTCAATGGAAACGCAGGTCGTGGAGCTGAAATTCAGATGTGTTTGTCTTGAAAAATTGTGCGCGACGAAGCCGTAAAGGACTTTCCTCTCATTTACTAAAAATGGTGTTGTTTCAAAGTCTTTTTAGTTAAAAGTTTCAAAGTTTCTTTAGTCGATGTATTTGTAGTAGCGGTTCATATTCTTTTGAACCTCGCGTCAAATTACAGACCACAAAAATTTCAATTAGTAAAATTAAGTACCATTCAATGGAAAAAAAGACCAAGTTCTATTGATATCTTCCTAATTGAGATGATTCAAGCACGTTGAGTGGCTTTAACGAGAATCAAATTAACTATACCACGTTATCATGCAAGTGTTGTCACAAAATAATTACTATTAAGGGGCAATTATATATATATATATATATATATATATATATATATATATATATATATATATATATATATATATATATATATATATGTATGTATAAATATAACTGTATGTATATATGTTTGTGTGTGTGGTTTTTTTTTTTGAAAAATTTGTGTGTGTGGTTAGCAATTTAGCAATATATATATATATTTAGCACAATTAGCTACCAATCGTATGCAACTATGCACGCAATGTAATTTAATCTCATCTATACAACTTTTAGCGTATTTATGTTATTAAAGGAATAAAATTTATTTACAATTAATTAAATAATTGTCAAAATATTAACAAGCAAATTCGTATTTTGTTTGTTAAAGCCGAAGTCAATCTTCTATTTCAGTCTGTAATCTTGCTTTTACATCCACGGCCGCATAATTCCACCTATATATACATGTAAAATTCTCACAAGATGTTGACTAGTAACTAGTAAGGAGAAAACTTAAAGTCGTATGAGGAATAAAGGAGTTAAGTCTTTATCTAGCGTAAGGATACGAAGTTATTGATGGCAGTCGACGTGCCCCGCGTGTATAATTCGTGTGATTTTCTTCGGGTTGATATAGAATTGTTGTAAAACAATTTCAATGTTTTAATGACAAAGTCTTCTGTACTGGAAGGATGTAATATGATACTATATGATACTTTGATATATCTCCTTGGAGGTATATGGGACTCTTTAAGATAAAGGGAAGACTCATATAAAGATAAATCTAAGGAGTACAGTGAGTATTACTCGTTGTAGCATGTGGCAGAATATATTTGGGGGATTATGTATTAGCAAATTACACTTAACTTTTAAGTTTTAAGTTAAGATGTTCATAACCAAATTATTGCTAATGTCCTTTAATTTAAGAATATTTACATTTACATTTCCTGTAATTAGTGCAAACAATATGCTACTTTAGACAAAAATCTTCAGCCCCTCAAAATGTTTAGTTTTTGGCACTTTGCCTCCTACAGACTCAACTACAAGCACTTTGCCTCCTGAAAGGTTAAATTTGTAACACTTCGTCCCTAAGTGAATTCCTTCACAACACTTTATGGGTATTTTTGTCTTTTGGGGCAAATCACTCATAATCCAGAATGCTATGAGGCAAAGTGATATATTGTTGTAATAAAACAATATAATAAAATTTAAAAAAGATTATTATTGTTGTAAGTAGAATCAATATGGGGAAGGTGCAATATTATTTATTTTTCGTAATTACTTAAAACAATTAATGTAAAGAATTAAATAGAAAAAATATTATCATTATTGTAAGTGTTGACGAATAAAATATGTTATCGTGTAGAAAGTACACAGAAAACACATGAGTTGGTAGAGTTAATTGTTTTTCAACTATATCACACGAATATTGGCCGTAAAAAACCGTCCTAATTCGATAGCTCATGATCTACAGCTTTGACGTACGCTTTACATGCTTTACTAGCAGCCCAACAAGAAAGTTCACAATTTTTTATATCATTTATACCTATTAGAGCATAGACGAAAGGATGCAAATATTTTATGCACGCCATGATAATATAAAACGATAAAGCTGCTGATGTAATGAAGCTTATTTGCTTTCTTTATCTTTCTATTTGAGAATGAAAATAGGTAAGTACCATTATTTTCCAAAAAAAAAAAAAGGAACCTGCATGTAAAAGCCTTATTGTACATGTACTCCAGAGGCATAGAACAGAGCTTAGTCTAGTATTTTGAGTAGAATATAGACAAATATATGAGTCTCAAATATGATCTTGGTTTACTGGAGTAAGTTGAGACAAAAACAGTTCAAGAAGTGCTCCTTCTCTGGGTTGTGCCGCCGGAAAAGGATCGTTCCCTGGAAAAGGTTCCCTTTCAGCATCCGGATATTATTGAAACATAACAATTAAATTCCAAAATACAAGGATAAAATGCCAAGAGGCTCTATTCTGTATAGGTGATACATACACTCCAAATCACCATCTAATAACTTTTTTTTTTTTTTTTTTTTTTTTTTCTTTCTGTCGTTACGACAACTGTTACTGGTTTTCTACACCCAGTGACATAACCAGGGGCGTATCTACCTTAAGGCTGTAGCCCTCCCCAGCTTTGGACCCCCTTTATATTAATGGTTTTTAAATTAAATCTAAAAGAAGGAAATTCTACCGCTTAAGTAAATATAACATGGATTACATCTACATAAGTATGTATTATATAACATGTTCTGATGAATTATCATGATACTTCAATTAGTTTATTTTAAAAAAATTATACTTTATATATTATAATATCCATCCTTAAGTACTTTGATGTCAATTTGTTTAGCCTTCCCCAGTATAAATTCATGGATACGCCTCAGGAAATAACACTAGTGATATTAATTAGATTTTGAAAGCAAACACTCATTTGAAAGCATATGCATACACACACTTTAGTAGATCATTTACCTGGTCAAATATTAACTATCTAGCTTATATACTTCCTCTTGTGAACTCCAGGAATTGGACGTGTTTACAAGATATTTGTGATAGACTAATTCAAAAGAAGATTAGACGAAGATTATAGGGTCTTCTATAATGTAGTTAATTCTGTGCAGAGATGAAAGGATCATATAGTATATATATGTACAAAAAATCAGCTAAATGACTAACCTGTTGGGTATAATTCTGCCCAAGGTGAAAGATTGACATCGATTACTTGATCGAATTCAGGTCGAGATCCATCATCTTCGATTCTTGTGCTTGTATTCAAGTTATTATGAACATGAACGTTTGGGCCATGAAGAAGAGTCAAGGATGGTGACAAGATGTTATCCATTCGTTGAGACTCATCTCTAATATATAAAAAGAAGTACATGTTACAAAAATTTGATCATATAAAAAAATCACACAGTTTTGCGGGTCAAACTATTATTGATCTTAGTACCTTATTGGAAGCAGACCATTAGAATCAAGAAAGTTTAGAATTTGGACTTGCGGATCTCTCTGTGGAAGCCAATCCAATACACTGTCAGGATTTCTTGCAGCCAAAATATTTATGTCTGTTATGTTTGAGGACAAATTCACCTGAAATATAATTATAAACAAATTTTTCTCAATTGATGTTATATTTCTTTTTCACTAAGAGCTCTGATCCTTTTGTTATTCATCCTGTCACAATATTTGAGTCTAGAGAATTCTGCTTATGAAACTCGAATTGAAGTATTAAATATTAAAGTTAGTGGAATATCTATTAAGTTCAATCCCAATAATTCAACTATTTTAATCAAATTTCACACGTAAACAAATCCTAGATGACATTTTAGCATATATACCTGTGAATTTGTTTGTGCACAAGGAGAGTACTGGTCCTGTAGAACTTGCTGAGGACATAAAGCAAATGAATTTTATAAGTTTGAGGGGGATTAATTAAAAAAATTATTGTGCATATTTGGAATTTGCAAAGAAGAGTATGATCTGAAGAAACTTGCCTTACGAACTCTGACATTTTTCAAGTTTTCTTCAAGAACATGTTCCCTATACTCGGCCTCACATAATGTGGTTATTTCAGAAAGGTCACCTTCATATATCCTGTAAAATTGTTACTTTAAGTGTAAAATTAAATATGTCGATCTTAAATATATGATTTTGATCACTATGCACCTTAATCTTTTCTCCATATCCTCAATTTGACATCTACATTTGATAATTTCTTGTTGAATTTCCTGCATTATTAAGGAGTAGTTTGAAAAACAATTTATCTATTATATCGAAAGATTAGTAACCGTGGAAACATACCTCAACTTGGGAATCAATCACGCTGGCTGGGCTGCTACCAAATCGCAAGAAAAAAAGAAAAAGTCGAAACAATTAAATTAGATAATACATCACAAAAATTCCAAATTTTAACCAAATCACCAAAGTAATAATAATAAAAAGATATATACATCATTTGGTACCTATTAGCGGTTTGATAACTTCGATCCCCTTCTGATTTCAACTTTCCCAAAGCCCTTTGTAAATACTGCAGTAAGTTGGTATTAACAAATAGAAATGACATCAACAGTTTATTGGGAAATAGCCCACAGATTATATACACTGCGTGAGAATATGGTACCTCTTGGTTTTGTAGCCTATAGAAGTTGCACGGGGACAAGGGACATACCAAGAAAATCCAAACAAATGAAGTTAATCGAAGTGTAAACATCATAGTTTAATTATATCAAATATAAATTGTAACACAAAATAAGATGTTTTCTTAAAGAATATATATATCAAGAACTAGAATTGAATTAATTTTCCTCACCTCCCTCTTTCATGCTCGGGAAGATTCACATATCGTGTCATGATTTCTTCGATGCTGAAAACCACCAAACAAACAAATTGATCAACAACAAAAAAAGAAATAATAAAGTAGAAATAAATACTTAAGGATTTTTTTTTTAGTTTCCTTTTGTCACCTTCTATTCCCTGAGAAAATGCTAGCTCTTCCAGATGGAGAAAACATAATAAGAGCCACATCAACATCACATAGTACAGATAGCTCATAAGCTTTCTTGATTATTCCATTTCTTCTCTTGGAGAAAGTGACTTGCCTATTTGTTGTATTCTCAATCTTCTTGATCTGTAATTTCACCCTCCCCATAATTATTAATATTCCCTAGTCTTTTAGCAGCTTTTCAATTTCTGATGAAACTAAACTTTTTTGAAAACTACGCTAAAAATAGCACTAGTACTTATAATACCTAGCACGGAGATACATATGTTCAACAGAAACTCAAATAAAAAAATTTGATCAATATCACTGATTCTTTGGGAACATTTAATATACAAACTGCCTGTACAGAAAAGTATAAAAGGTGATGAGAAAATTAAGAAGAGATAAAAGATTAGACAATGGGTTTTGGCATTGTCAGGCAATTTTACAGGAGGTGACGAGAGAAAGAGAAATAGTGATGGCGGTGTTGTATATCTTTTTCTTGAAGGGTTAAGAAAAATTCGAAAGAGTGATGTGTAGTAGTTGGTTAGCGTCTTAAAAATGGGAAGCAATTTTGCCACGTATAATTGTAGCTTTTAATGTCGTCCTGCTTCCTAAGCTATGAACAAAAATAATGTACAAATGTGGGTACTTGACGAGGTCTTTGTTTGTGATCTTTGGGCCATTTAATTGATTTCTCGTGGTAATCAGTGCGTTCAGAAACTTGGTGTTCCTATTGGAAGGATTGCGTTATCAATTGTGCACGTCGCATCTATCGGTTTGAATAATACTCCCATGTTGCAGTCTTGCAGACACGTACATAGAATACTACACGTCGAGTGTTCGGTGTTAAGGGTGATGAATCATGAGCATGCACAGAAAATGAATATCGAAATTAGGTTGAGTTTACATAGAGAAATCGAACAACTAAAAGATTAATGAGACAAAAACATTTTTAATAAATATATATTAATATGCAGTTGCTAACATTTCTTCTCGAACTCCCGATAATGCTATCGGAAGAAGTCGGAGTTTTCCACTAAGGACTCATGATGTTGAGTTTTATGCGCCTTCATAAAAACACCACCTAGCTGCATAAAGACGAAACAAATGATAAATAAAGTAATGGTACCATGATGAAAATGAAGAAAAGTCACATGACAGTCAATCTCAATATGTGTAGTACGCTTATGAAGACGGAATTATATCCACAATATGAATAACACTTTTATTGTGACAGTACATGGACGCATGCACTGATGATTAATTATAACGTCCCCATGTCACCTAACAACCAATGTAACCAAACAAGGTCAGTCGTGGAAGCCACACCACGATACTCTGGCTTAGTAGAAGATCGTGAGACAACACACTTTTTTTTTTTTTTTTTTAATAACTTTTCCAAGATATGAGAGAATTAACTAATATACAACATATAGTGGTAGATTTGTGCTGCGAAGAAAAACTCGAAGGTAGAGAATGATAGTATCCTTACGAACAGAGGTCGGCGCAACAACAAACTGACTCACACTATGAACTACATACAAAATATCAGGTAGAGTAATAGTAAAGTATACCAAACTACCGACAATCTACATATACAAAATGAGATCAGGTAGAAGTGTACCATTAGTCGGAGCATAACAAACATTAGCCTCTAAAGGAGTAGCAACTACACAGGTCTTCTTAAAATAAGCCCGCTCAAAAATAAAATCAGTGGACTTGGACTAAAACAAAAGATAGTCCCCGGGAAGCAACCTCAATACACAAAAAATACCGAAGAGGACCCAAGCTCTCCTTATCAAAAAATGAGATAAAGTGGGTTTCAACACCTTGATACCCTAAATATCATCAGCAGTAATCATATCATCGTCATATAACAGAAGCATTATGCGAACAATAGAAGTGTATTTAACAAACAAAGTTGAATCATAAGAACTAGAAAAGCCAAAAGAATGAATTATCATGAAAAACTTTTAAAACAAGCTATTGGAGCTTATTTTAGCCCATATAACACCTGTTTAAGTTTACACACTTGTCTTTTTTGACGAGGAATATTGCTGTAATGTACACTTCGTGATGTGCATTACTACTCAAAATGCATCATTCACATGCATTTGAAGTATACCATTGTCGAACTAAGTCAACCGTAATAAGAACTCTAATATATGATATCTCAGCAACGGAAGCAAACGTGTTCACATAATCCATCAAATATTGTTGAGAAAATCCGTTTGCCGCTAAACATGCCTTATATTGCTAAATAACCATTAAATTTGGTTACTCTTATAAACCCTTTGAGAACCTTGATTTTTCCCTTCTAGAAGAGCAACTAAGTCTCAAGTATGATTTGGTCTAAAGCCAACAACTCCTATAGCATTTTTCCAGGCAATATCTCATGTTGCCTCTAAATAAGATTAGGTAGGCTCACAGAGAGGCCTAAAAGATGTTGAAATAAATTAATGGTTGAGATCACAAGGAGGATGTACAATAGGGGTAGCTCTTTATCGGCGCCAGTTTCAAATCCATCATTAGTTCCAATACCATTGCCAACAACTGTATCACCAATATCAAGTCCACCATCGTTACCAACATAATCATCAAGTCCACAACTCATGCACAACCAAATCAAGTGATGGAAAGAATTCTGATACAAAATTAATCCACAACTATCTTCATATTGTGGGCAAAGATTGTACAATAGTTAAACTAGACATTGTTTGTACCCTTATTGCAATATAAAATTTTGAATGCCTTCAATTTAGTGCATTCAGTTATAGCCATTGATCTTATAAATTTTTCACCTTCGAATAAAACTTTTGAATACTCTGATAACTTTGTAAAAGAGCATGAAATCTGCCTTTTAATTGATATCGCACAACATTGTTGGACCTCACATGCATACAAGTTCTCCGAATGATCTCAGACTTCTTTCACAGTATTAAACTTTTGGCCTAACTGAATACCAATTTTATTCTCAACATAGTTATTTATCTTAATTATGATTTTGGAGTTATTAGTTTCTCCCACATCCAATAACTCATCGAATTATTTTATCAGAAGTCTTAGAAGCTGTGAACACTAAAAACATAATTCATATCTTTGTTTTATTAAATTTTCATAACGTAACTACAATATCCATAATTTTTCCTACCCAAACGAACTATGACACCCTCCTGTCGTGATATCGGGATACAGAAATCCAGCACAAGATGCAAAATAAATAGCACAATAGTCTAATTAATTAGGGCAAAAAATCAAAATTGAAATCAAAATTAATACACCAAAGATGTTAGGGAACGCAACGAATGACCAGAAATCAATAGTAATACCAAGATGAAAAATAAAAACTTCCAAAAAGTAGGAGTGCACTGCCACGTATTATTCACAGTTGTTGTGCTAGCCTATCGCTTGAATAAGAGATATGGCTCCGATGCCATGTTAAGATTCATAAAACATGATATCCAAACATGGAGAATAACGCAAAATAATGAATAATCGAAGTAAATAGAGTTACAAGAAATAGTAATATATACAAAAGACTGATGCTAAAATTTTACACCGACGTAAAATTTGGACTAATTACAGCCGGTCTAGCAAGCAACATCCCTAAAATCAATGTTCAACGATCTGAAAGTTTCTAGTTGATTAAATAATATCTAGCGTATATTAAGTAAGCTAACGAATTATATCAGAAAAATAAAGAATTAGAATCATATCATGTAATATATGATATGTGATATATCTATTGTACATTTGTATGTATTTCCCAGCTAGCAAAAATATAACAAAAAATTCAACTATATATTTTAGACTATATAACAAAGATAAGATTTAATACTACTGATTTTTAAGTTATGTGTTTGAAACTAAATATGTATGCTTTTATAGCTATACTTTAGTTATAGTATATTATAAAGTTATATTTTCTCTATTGATACATAATCTAAATATTAATACAAACAAATAGATGTATTCCTACAATATTATAACCAATATTACTGACAGAACTTCATTCCGAGTACATAGCTTTTTTATTTATTATGTATAAACATGAACGGATTTTTTTTTAATGGCTTATATATAGGTCAATAAAATGTTGATAAAATGTTCTATAAAAATATAATACAGTTTTGCTGTTAGATTTCTAAACAAATTATGTTTTCGTAATTTCAACTTAATTTATAAAGAAACTTCTCAAAATATAACAATATGGTAATCCAAGAAAAAAAACAAAACTAGACGATAATCATATATAACAATAATGGTCAAACAATCATTAGGATAACTCCATAAATTAAGAAAAGTGGGGAATTTAGAGCAGAATTACACAACAGATTAACATTAGAAATCACCTGTCCGTCAGTTTTCCGGTTTCATTGTTTAACTTTTTTGAAGGATGAGACGGTACAGACCATCAGTAAAGCATTTTCCTATACAATATAATTAAAAGACTATGAGGACAAAGGAGCCTTTGAATAATAAATAAAATTAATAAATACTAATATATATGCTAATAATATGCGGCATTAGGTGGTATTGGTAATTACAAATTCTTCAATAAACATATTCAAACGTATGATTTAACTTAAAACTATAAATAACTTTATATTTTAGATGTTAGCGGCAAATCTAGTTTGTTATCCGTATACTGAATAAAAATATCTCTTGTGAAATAAAAGCTGTCAATAAATTTTAATTTTATGTGGCACATTACCTCTTATATACAAGGGTGAAGTTCGTGAGAATGCTTTTAATTTTTGTGAATGAACGACTCTCATATCCTTATACGTTAAATACATACATATTTTATTTTTATAGAAAAATACAAACGTAAGTATTAGAATTTGTTTCTATTAGAATTAAGGTTTAAATGAAAGGTGAAAAACCATGTTTTACTTTGTAATACTTTTAATTAAAGGCACTTGAATATTTTCTAGCAAACATACATAGCAAAATAAAAATACTAAAATAGTTAACCAGTAAGATAGGTAACGATGTTAAAATCACATGTGTTATTTGCCTCCTTTTCCAATAGTTTTTGTTTCCGATTAGTTACACTTATACATAACATGGGATATATTTACAATCACTCCTTTATATTATATTAAAATGTTTGGAACAACTGTCGTAAAAAACTGAAAATTTGCATACAAGCCACGGTTGTACAAATCTTTCTAGGAATATGTTCTTGTTATAAAAGTCTACATATATGTAATTTAATTACATAAAAGCACAACCCACTTAATTGCCCCTTAAACCCGATATCTTATCCCAGGCTAAACTGTCACTAAAACATCTACAACTATGTCCTATGCTTAAAGAGAATATTAATATTAACATCAAAATATTAAGTGATTTTGTATTATATAATATGCATTAATGTTAGTTTAAAACAATGCATTGATATATATGAATTATCTATCTGTAAGCAACTTCAGAAATGTGACAAAAGCAGTTGGAGATATTTCCTAGGGAGAGCGAGATAAATGAGGCTAGTTTATAAGCTGCAACAAAAAAGTTAGCAAAGCATGGGAGTTGCTTGCAATTTTGTCCTCTTTTTCTGCGAAAAACACTCTGAAACTTTACTGCTATTCAACAAAATTCTTGCACGTGTCTCTTTCTTATTTACTTCCGCCCACAGTTTTACTTTCAGTTTTAGGGATTTCCTTCCAACCGAGCTACTTAAAACAGGGGATTTTTTCTTTTTGCTTGACATCATTTTAGTTTTCCGGAGAATAAATTTAATATGCTTCAACATTTATATATAATGATGTATATACGTATTTCATAGATCAAACTGACATGCTCTAACTTAATCCAATCTTATTTGGCATTATACAAAAAATTGTCATTCTTTTCATTATAATCAGCAATCAAAAAGTATTTATGACATATTAGAAGTTACATGCTTAATATGTTAAACATACCAAAAGACTTATCGCAGTACCAACAAAAAAAATTATAGATCAAGTTTCAATCATGAAAAAATTACTAAAACCTTGAATAATCCTTAAAAGATTTTTTTTTCTTGAGTTAATGAATAAAGAATACTTTCTACCAATACAATTATTAGTTACGTATATTTTTTCAAAAATGCATATATCTTGAAACAATTAAAAACCAAAGTGTGGTTGTTGATAGAATGCATGAATGGTTATGGAAATTATAAACTTATGAAATAAGTCTTTTAATTTGTAACTTGGGTTAGTGTAAAATTGAAAATATTAACTCATCATAAAAACTAATATTTTGCTTAACTTTTCTACATGTTGAAAATGAGATAATCTTGATCAATGGAAATCAATAAGATTGGAGTTTTTCGGATTAAACAAGGTTTTGTTATATTTTTTAAAGATTTTCTATCTTTTCCATGGAAATTCTAATGTAGCTGAACACTTAAAAAATAAAAATTTCCCTTATTTTTCCTCTTCTCATGCAATAATGCTCTTGTCATTGCACTAATTTTCTTAGGAAATCATTTCATTTTTCTTTAATTTTCAAAACAAGAGTACTTCTTTTTTTTCTTTTTTATATTACGGCCCTCTCTTATGGCGGAGGAATACCGTGGTTACATCTCAAAAAGACAGAACATAACACACCGCTAAGAACATACATTGACTAAATTAATACATCTAAAACATCAAAAGTCAAATGTTGAATTTATCTCGTCCTTCTCTATTCATTAATAATTCGACTTGTAACTTTTGAGGGAGTTCCGAGAAGCTCTTATATATGAACTTGACAACGTCCTGCGTTGCAAGCACATTTGAGCAAAAACTAGTTTCCGTAAATATGCACAACACGAAGTTTCATAAATTCAGAAAATTTAGGAATTGTGCTCCACCAATCTTTTAGGCTCAAAATGTGGATTATTCACATGGTTGAGGCAGTTCAAAAGATTTTTAGATTCTGTTAAATATAACTCCATGCATACCATAAAATATCTGCATATATAAATCCATAGCATGCTTGAAGGCATTCATAAGTAAACAGATCATTCCGAACCAGCTGCCAGAATAACCTCTTAATGCCCTGTTGAACTTTAAAGTATATATCTTTTTGACGGAGATTGCACTTAATTTGTTGACTAGCGATATTGTCAAAGCAACAATTGTTGTTGCCAAAACAATTTTTTTTTCGGTTGTCTAATTTACCTCTCTTAATTAGATTTTATTAAAGTAAGGTCTTAAAATTCCATCAAACCTTTTTATCTTAATTAACCAATCCATAATTATAGAAAAAAGTATATTTCTTTTTAACTTATTAGAATATTGCGTACCGCATCTATTTTTGGTTAATTGATAAGTTAGTCTTTCCTTGATTACATATTCTGTTCTCTACCGTTAGAACCTTAAAGGGAAAATTAATATATTAGGACTTCCACCATTAAATCATATAATAACAGATTAACAAGTGAATTTTGTTAAATTATAAAGTGCTCATATTAAAATTATATATAAACCTCAAATATAAATTGTGTACTAAATGTCAAATGAAGCGGTCCAATTTGATTTACGCCGTTTTACATCATTTTTCTGAAGATTTTTTAATTTTCTAAGTAATTTCACCGCCATCAATTTTCTAAAAATATTTATGCAACTAATAATTAGAAATATATTTATAGAACAGATTAATCCGCATATTAAATTTTTCTTTCTGGATTGAGATGCAAAATCTTGGGACTATTTACTATAATATTATATTTTTCAGAATATTTATCTTAAAAATTTTCAAAGTATTTGGAAAATGTTTGAACGTAAGTATATATATATATATATATATATATATATATATATATATATATATATATATATATATATATATATATATATATATATATATATATATATATATTAATTCTTACTTGTTTTCAATATATATTCTTTGGGTATGAATAAAAGTTGACCTACAAATTTAGATACTTGATGTGATATTTTGAAAAGATATGAACTGCAACTTTAATATTTTAATTTCACTTGATAATATATAAGTAATTTGTAGCAATTAAATTTATATTCTTTAATTTGTTGATTAAGAAGTGATTAATGAGGTGAGGAGAGATATTGTTGGGATTTAAAAAACTTACCTATTCAAAGGTTTGACTGAGGAGGGCAAATCA
Organism: Misopates orontium; assembly: GCA_946800315.1. Lineage (NCBI taxonomy): Eukaryota > Viridiplantae > Streptophyta > Magnoliopsida > Lamiales > Plantaginaceae > Misopates > Misopates orontium. The sequence goes on along the minus strand of OX326948.1, from coordinate 43,301,974 downwards.
GGTAAATATAAATGATTGCTTTGGCAGGAACAATTGTTGTTTTTGCAATATCGCTAGTCTAATTTGTTTAGTAATCTCAACGGACTGATACCGTATACGAGCAAATTTTGCATCCAGTTAAATTGTGACAAGTGTTACTTAATATATTAGAAATTAAAATTGATTTGTTTTAAATTTAAAGTTTTACTAAATCCAATTCCAAAAGAAAATTGTTAAATTAATTAATTTATTCATACATTGGGCAACTAAATGACGTCAAGCTTCAATGTGATCCGGTGTGATGCGTAGCTTACAAACAACGTACTTATTACAAGTGCATGCGAGCAACAATTAATATAGGATTGTACGTTACGATCCTGAGTATTGATCCTACGAGGACTATCTAACATTTATTTAGGACATATTATTTTTAATCTACTTAAATAAATTAATCAACAAATGGGAATATGGTTTTTACTGAAAAATTAATAAACAAGAAATAAAACAATAGTTAAATTAATTAATTTTTAGTATTATGGGAAATTAAATGATGTCAAGTGTCAAAATGAGATGTGATGTGCTAAGTCACATAGAGCGTATGCTTGTGCGAGGGCGGGAGCGAGAGCGTGTGCGCCAGTACGCCAAATTTAAATTTCGTAAATTTGAGTGCGCCTTAATGCGTTTAATGAAAATAATTAAAAATATATATTCATATGAATATAAATGATAAAAGTAGTTAATAAGTAATTATAATGAATTAAATCAAACATATATAATTCATCATTGTCACTACAAACTTTGTGAGTGTTTAAACGACTAATAGTTCAATCTTTTGTTTCTATAACTTTCTTTGATTTTGAGCAATTATTCATTTTGCAAACTTGGTTTTGTTCACTCTTATTCCAGTTCTCGACTTTTTGCAATTATTCCGTTCTCTACTTTTATTTTGTCTAATTATTCCTTCAATCTAGTCGAAGGATAAGGCACTAGACGCATGAAGTAGAATAGATGTGGAACAAAATGTAGAATTGAATGTGTGTAAAATAAGAATTATCATTACAATAACTAAGATTTCTTAGTGCGAGAACTAAGAATTCTTAGTGCGAGAATTAAGAATTCTTAAATCGTCTTAGTTCGGAGCACAGGCACTCAAGTCGCGAGAGCGCGACTAGTGCGCAGTGCGTTGACAAGTGGAGGAGGATTATGTGACTTAGGTGATGTGTAGCTTACAAGTAGATACAGACACTGGCCCAACCCGACCAGATAAAAAGACTGGACCGGCCTAGGCCCGATTTTTGTAGCCTAGGAGATGCCCATAATAGCGGACCGGGCCAATGTGGCCCAAATTTGGGCTGGGCCGATCGTTTATGATGCGGACCATATAATTTTTTTTAAAAAAAATAAAAAGGTGACCTAGGTTCTTAACCTAGGCCACTTTGCTCCTGTTGGTAGCAAATGCCCGACAAAAATCGTGAAATTGGCCTTTGCGACCAAATTGATTCTTCAGTTACATAAAGTCAACTCTACCACTGTTGATCATTATACTCTTAAAGGGAAACAATATCCTATTGTTGATTACATATCTACTAATTATCCAAAACCATCTCACAAAACATTCACCGCATCTATATCTCTCATAACTGTACCAAGGACTTACCATCAAACTAGTAAAGTTAAATAATGGCAAGATGCCAAGAAAACTGAATTCACTATCTTAGAAAGAATAAACACTTGGATTTTAACTGATCCATAATATGATGCAAATAGGTTTACAAAGTATGATATAAAGCTAATGGCTCTATAGAATGTTACAAAACTAAATTAGTGGCTAAGGATTACACTCAAGAAGAGGGGTTAGACTATTTTGACACATTCAACTTTGTTGCTAAGTTAACTACAGTTAAAGTTCTTATTGTTATTGTTGCTACTCATAATTGGTTTCCTCATCAATTAGTTGTTGATACTGCAATTCTCCATAGTCACTTAGATGAGGACATCTACATCATGAAGCACCCTCTTGGTTATTGTTCTCTTAATGATAATAAAGTATGTTTGAAGAGTGTTTATTGCTTCTCGCCAATGGTTTAATAAGCTTACTTCTTGTCTTATTGCTTATAGGTTCACTCAATAAATCCCTGATTGTTCTTTATTTATCAAGCAAACCGGTTCTTCTTTTATTGCCTTGTTTGTTATGTGGATGATATCATTCTAGCATGCAAGGATATGCATGAGATTTTGCTATTAAGCAACATGTACATAGATGATAAATTCACTATTAAATATTTAAGTGCTCTTAAATAGCCAGGAGCAAAGCAGACAGTACTGTATGCCAACGCAAATATGCAATAAATGTGTTAATAGAAGCATGCTATCTTGGTAGCAAGCCAATCAACATCTATATGAAGAAGTACAAGAATAATAAAGCATATATGGTAATATCCTTTTAAAAGATTATTCTATATTCAGAAGGTTGGTAGGTAGATATCTAACCATCATTCGACCTGATTCGAGCTATAGCATACAACATTTGGCTCAATTTATGTCCAAACCTAATATGACAAGGTTGCAGCTCACAGAGTTCTTAGATATATCAGCGCAACACCAGGTATAGTAACTTTCTATCTTACTCAAACAGAGATGCATCTAAAAACTTTTTGTGATAGTGACCAATGTTTTAAAAGGCACAGGGTGCAAATGAGACGTTTTACTTCCTCGGATGCGAGGCATAAGCCCCACTATTTTGGACATTTATATGTTGAAAAATAATAATATTAATAGTAAAAAGAAAACGGAAAAAGGCAAGAATATAAAAATATAATAATATAAGACTTTTGGAAAATGTTACAAACTATTTGATATTATAATTGTAGCCGTAAGTGTTAATACATGAAAAATTGTGAATGTAAAATTCTCCAATATATATAAACTTATATTATGAAAATTACTTTCCCTTTTCTGTCACCCCTTGATCCTAGTAATGTGGATAGGTTTAATTTTGCTTTGTTACCCAGCTTTAATCTTGTGTTCATATCTTCAACCCGAAAAAATTATCGATTTGTAATTTGAACACTAAAGTACCTAGATTTTTTTTTGAACAGACAAGGAATTTCATTTCAAAATGAAGTACTAGCGGTACTGCTACAGCCCATTAAAAAATCTCAAAGACAAGTTTAAAGCAACAAACTTCCATGGTACTGTGTTGTATGCAAACATGATGATTTGAATTATACTTGAAAGTTGAAACCATATTATTCATTTTCAAATTCTATCTATTATTCAGAATTTACACTCAAAAACTCATTTCTCATTGTGTTGCTCTAAGTCTCTAACCAAACATGAACACTGTTAGTAGTTGGAACATTGGAATGGGCACTATCACTACTACTCAACACTCCTTTGTCCTGAAATCGATAATTGCATTGGCACTGACCGACTAATAAACGAATCAGATATTGTTGATCTACCTTACCTCTGTTTCATCGTGAAGGAAACACTACGAATGTACCGTGCCGGCCCATTGCTAGTGCCGCATGCTTCCTCAGAGCAATTAATGCATGTTCGGGAGATATCGCGTGCCAGCCAACACCATGCTACTAGTCTGTTGGGCTGTACAGAACAATTGATCCCAGGAATCGGGAAGATCCCCTGAAGTTTAAGCCGGAGAAATTTAAAGGGCTGGAGGGAACACGTGACGGGTTCAAAATCATGCCGTTTGGCTCGGGAAAAAGGGGTTGCCCGGGGGAGGGGTTAGCGATACGAATGTTGGGTGGTGGATTAGGATCGGTGATTCAACTTTGATTGGGAGAGGGTCGAAAAAGATCCAGTTGATGTGTGTGAAAGGTTTCGGGTTGAGTATGCGGAGAGCTAAACCGTTGATGGCCTATTGCAAAGGGAGGCATGAGGCAACCAAGCCTTCCTCTCAAATTTGAACCACTAGATATGATGTTTTGTTTCTTTGAGCTTGTGCATGTAATTTCTTATGATATGGAGAATCAAGAACTTGAATTTTCGTTTGCCAGTGTCAAAGTGACGATAAATGTGTATTTGGAGGCATCTTAGAATGTCGTAACAACTATATTAGGTAGAGGCGTTTTACGTTTATAACAAATCTAAATATCACTTGAGAGTTAAATGGCATGATAGTTAGATACAACGGATATCGTGAAAAACAATTCTGAAGTGTTACTGGCAATTCAGACTATATAAATAACTACATAAAAAGTAATGATCATATAAAAATGTCATAAAGAATGATATTCTGGAACTTCACTATATCAAAACTTTTTTAAGTAAATGGATTCGTTAGTGTGAAGTTTTATTTATGTAATAAAATTACTAATTTCATAGAGCTAGCCACCTAAAAATAAAAGTTACATTTCAATTAATAATAACAAAACATACTTAAAAGAGAGATTTTTAGATCTATATAAAAAGTGAAATTGCATGTGCCACCAATTGTACACAAAACATTTACATATATTCAAATCTTGCATGAATTTATGAACTCCGCTAAAAATGATCCATGACAAACCTCAGGTTAATTATTGAAATAAAACATGCAAAATTTTATCAGATCGTTGTTTCCAATAGGTTAAACAAATGCATCTTCTAACACCATTAATATTTACAACCACGGAGTTTCTAAAAGCTCGGATGTTGTTTAATTTAGCAAATTTTCTATTAGCTACGTCTTTCCAACTACTCTCCCTCCACGTGTGCCTCTGGGAACAAACCCTTGATCATCAAACATTCAAAAGTCAACTTACCTATAAATAAATAAAAAACATTCAGAAGCCAACTACCACTTGTTTTAACCACAAATCATAAAATGCTATCTACCTGAGAAGCCTATCACTATTTAAGATCTCAAATTATACTAGGGGAGTTGATATATGGAGAAAAGTTTCTACTTACAGAGTAATATCTTGTAATAGTTTAATGTCTTCTTCTCCCTAAATGAACATATTAACTTGTTTTTTCTTAAATCCTTAATTTCTCATACCTAGGACCACCAAAAAGAATAAAGAATCTTCACACAAACTAAGGACTGAGATTCTCTTTGCACGAGTAGTACAACAAAAATTAATATTCTTTCTCCGTAAATATAAAATAAACTCTCCAGAAATGAACTCGTATAGCACTTTTTAAGGAAGTTTTCCGACAATTCTTTTCCAAAACCAAATGCGTTGATTATCTTGTTATGTTCTTATACCTAAGCGTGGATATAGACTTATTTTAATGTATTACAGAAGCCTAGAAACTGATAATAGAGTGCTGAAAACAAGTATGTATCCAGCCAAACTATTTAATGATGTACGCACGCCGTATTCATCATTAAAAAAAAGAAAAAAAGAATTCATGTATCTAGACACTCGTGCCGTACTAGTCGATCGTCTCGCCGTAGCCATATTCAACTAACATAGCACACACATTTTTTTTAGCTATTTTATATTAGCTAAAGAATAATTTCAATGTTATATCTTACTTTTTGTTCTATGTTGTTTGATTTGTTTGTGTGTAAAATAGTTTTTGTTATGTTTATAGCTCAAGATTCATCTACTTTCTAATTTTACTTGTTTATTCATTTTATAAAAAGAAAAATAGTAAAGAGCAAAATGATGCATCGACATTTCGAAAAATTACACGTGTTCGTGTCCAACAGGTGTCGAGCACAAGACACCGACACACCTTCGACACGTGTCGAACTTGTCACATGGCGTGTCTTAATTAAAATAAAAAGAAATTAAAAGGGACACCGTGTTAGACACGTTTAAATGTATTCGACTCATTTTTTTGACACGTTTTGGGATACCTTCCATAATCTCAACAACATATGTTAGGTCGATGATGTGGGATGTGGCGGAGGATGAAATTGACTCCTTAGATGATGCTGAAATTATAAAGATTGCATATCTCACTTGATGAGTCGAAAATTACGTATTTGAGTATTGTGTAACACTTTGATTAATTTGTCCTATGTTTGTGTTTGATATTAGGAATTGAGACTTGAATTTCGATGAGTTCTTTATTTGGACTTAATAGTTGGTTGTATAGTTTTGAATTCCAAAATGTTCGTTTAGGATTTGTAATTAGACTTATGAATGTTATTTGTGCATATTTTGATGATGTAATATATTTTTAATATAAAAAACATAGACGTGTACTCGCTATGTCGTGTCGTGTCTCGTAATTTTTAAAAATGTGTGTCGCTGTGTCCATATCGTGTCGTGTCCGTGTCCGCATGTCCATCTGCGTGCATCATAAGAGCAAATACAATTATTTGAGCGTATATTTTGTTAGATGATTCAATCTCTTTTAGACCTAGTATTTGTACATTAAAATTGTGCATTCAGTATTTTGGACAAATCAAACGGGAAGGTAACTTTAGTTATAGTATTTATCATATATTCTAGAAAGAAATCAAAATCTTGAATCGGACTTACAAATTTAGTACTACGTTCGGGATATATCTTTTCAATTCTTTCAAAGTATAATTAAATTTTAAGTATATCATTTATATCTATTTATTTTATTTTATGTTGATTTCCCATGTCTAAATTAAGAGTAAACGTGTCTCTTATAGTTTACTTAAGAAAAAATCTTTTTTTAGTAAATCTTCTCTTCTTGAGTTAAATTTATTTCGTTTCGCAAGTATTACTTCTTTTCCTGGAAATTTTAAAATGGATGATTGTGTACATAATTGGTAAGTTTATAAGTTAGTACTACTTAGTAGTTAACCTTTAATATTTCGCATCCTTTGTTTGACATTCTGCCTTGGCCCCCATATATACTTATAGTTATACATACACTATACAGTAATTAAAGTCATTAATCAATTTTAAGAAATAAACTCAAAAATTTTTGTATTCTTAAATGAATATAAATAAACTATATTGATCCTTTTCCAGTCCTAGACATTTAATGCTTTTTCAACACAACAACTGCAAATGAAACTAAATGAGGGTTGCTCTGGTTTTTACAATTATCAACCAGACCAATTCTCCCCGATTCTGCACTAACTTATTGTAGGTAAGTAGGTTAGGACCATAGATTACAAATGGTGAGCTCTCTTTGTAGCCCGATTATGTTATTCTATTTTCTTTTTAAAGTGTAGCCCGATTAAGTTATAAATTGCCATACTAATCCAACCTAAAGTAACAAGCTTAACCACCTAACTCCATTTATTAGGCATCAACTTCAAGTTTAACCCAAATTCCATATAAAAGGTCGCAGAACCTAATGATTTTATCCTCATACAATTAATGAAAATGGATTCAAAATGGTTCATAGTTTATTTTTCATTAACACTTGCCCTTTACATTTTCACAAAACATTTTCTCCACAAACTTAGAAACCTCCCTCCCTCCCCTCTCCTCAACTTCCCGTTAATCGGTCACCTATACCTCCTCAAGAAACCCCTCTACCACACCTTAGCCAAAATCTCCGACCGTTACGGCCCGGTCGTTCTCCTCCAATTCGGCTCCCGCCGTGTCCTCCACGTCTCGTCCCCCTCTATCGCTGAGGAATGCTTAACCAAAAACGACATCATATTCGCCAACCGCCCCCATTTACTCGCTGGAAAATACACCGGGTACAACTACACCAGTATTACATGGGCTCCCTATGGCGACCACTGGCGGAACCTGCGCAAGCTCTCCTCCCTCGAGATACTATCCATGCACCGGCTCCAAATGCTGCACGGCATCCGCGTCGACGAGATTAAGTCCATGATCGACCGGCTTAACCGCGAGGCAGAGAAACAACGATCCGTGAACATGAAAGTGGTGTTCTTCGAAGTGACGATCAACGTGATGATGAGGATGATCGCGGGGAAAAGGTATTGAATTTTCCGTATCTCTAAAAGCTCTAGAGTAAATTGACATTTATTAATCTATATATTATCCAACAAAAGGTACTACGGCGAGAACCCGGAGGATGCGGAAGAAGCAAAGAAGTTTAGGGAGATGATAATGGAGGTTTTTGAGAATACTGTGGAGACAAATTGGAGGGACTTTCTGCCGGTTGCGAGGTGGTTCGGAGGAGGAGCTTGGGAGAAAAAGTTCATAGAGCTGCAGAAGCAGAAGGACGAGTTTATGCGAAAGCTGATAGAGGAATGTAAGAGAAGGAACAGGAATAGAAGCGGTGAGTCCGCACAGGCCGGAAATCAGACGAAGACAATGATTGAAGCGCTGTTAGAATCGCAGGAGAAACAACCTGAATATTATCAAGATGAACTTATAAAAACCATCATGCTGGTAAGTATTCTCTAGGCCTACTTTCTAGTTATTTCATATTTGATGCTTATATTAAAATACTCTGTTAATAAAAAAAAAAACAAACAAATATTCAATTCTTGAATTTCAAACTCGAAATTTATTTCCGACAATATACTCTAACTATACATGCCAGACTTTGTTAGTAGCCGGATCGGACACAACAGCTGGAACACTAGAATGGGGACTAACACATCTACTCAACAATCCTCAAGTCCTAAAAAAGGCGCAACTCGAAATTGACAATTCTATTGGGAACGAGCGTCTAATAGATGAATCAGACATTGAAAAGCTTCCTTACCTACGTGGCATCGTGTATGAAACACTACGAATGTGCCCCATCGCACCACTACTTATGCCTCACGAGTCGTCAGAGCCGTGCACAGTTAAGGGATATCACGTCCCCGCTGGCACCATATTAGCAGTGAATGCCTGGGCTATACAGAACGATCCCAACAATTGGGAGGACCCTTCAAAATTCAAGCCAGAGAGGTTTGAAGGGCAAGAGGGAAAACGAGACCCGTTCAAGTTGATGACGTTTGGTTACGGAAGAAGAGGCTGCCCCGGGGAGGGACTGGCGATGCGTATGTTGGGTGCTGGATTAGGATCAGTGATTCAATGCTTTGATTGGGAAAGAGTTGGGAAAGATCTAGTCGACACGAGTACGGGTTCTGGGATAACCATTGCAAAATCACAACCATTGATGGCCTATTGCAGAGCACGACCTGTGGTAGCTAAGATTTTGTCTTAGTTTTCAGACCACCTGCAGATATTGTGTTGTGTTCTAATTGTGTTTTTTCTTGGATGTTTGTCCCTGGTGCTTCAGGTTATTAATGAAACATATCCAAAGAATAATTGTATCAAAACCAAATATTATAAGTTGAATTCTGCCATCGGACAACAAACTTCAGTTGACAAGTTCTATTCTACAAGTAATTCATATTGAATTAAATACGCAAGTATTTTACTATTATCTAACTTCTGGTCTAGACTTAGAACCTCATCTTTCAGACAACCGGTGACCGGAAAACCAAAGATTTGAAGGTCATGCATTTTATACTTTGCACAATGCCTTCTTTTACGATGGGGGGTTTTAGAACCATCGAATACATTACTCTTGTTTACAGTTAAAAATATATTGTCGACGGTTTAAAAACCGTGATAAAATTTAAACTTATATAGACCTTTAACTCTTTATTTATACATAATCTGGATTATATGCTCTTTAATTACAACTAAACTGCTTTGCAACTTTGCCTTCATTAGATTATTGGACTATTATTTTTTTACTAATTAATTATTTACTAGTTGACTCTATTTGACACTATATTCATAATGACCTAAAAATTATAGTGACTCTGTTCGATTCGATTATAACTGAACTGGTTATCGCTCACTCTCGGTGACCGCACGTCAGCCAGGAACCATGAAGGTTAACAAAGGAATAAAAAGAATATCTTTGGCTTATTCGACCAGAACTACTCATTTTATTATTTCCTATTCTAGCCCCATTTCAATTCTACAAAAGTTTGACAACTATAAAATCGAACTGGGGTATAAAATACACTACAAGAAAAGGTAGCAATAGTGTCACAAAAGTTACTCACCATTGTTATATTTTTAGTGAGCATTGTTCAATGGCTATAGAAAATTTTGTAACCAGCTTTTGTAACTATTGGCTTTGTAGGCATAAAGTTATGTCAGCAATGGCTACAAATTAATTAGTCACCAACAATGGTGTTCAAGAAAATCACTCACCATGTACTGTCAAAATAATTTGTAGCCATGGGGTCAAATGCATTTGTAGCCATACAATTAGAATAAGAGAAAATCAAAAATTTTAAAAAAAAGGTGGCGTCCCATTATTTTGAGCCACCCTTTTTCTTTTTCTTTTTTAAAAAGGCGTGGCTTGGACGCCACGCCTTTTTTTTTTTTTTTTTTTTTTGAAAGCGTGGCGTCCAAAAAATCGGATGCCACGCTTTTTGTTTTTTTTTTTTTTTAAATCGTGGTGTCAGAATAATCTGACACCTCGATTGTACCGCGGTGAGTGAATAATCACTCACCACAGTTTTTAATTTTATTTTTTAAAAAAACCGTGGTGAGTGAATAATCACTCACCATGGTTTTTTATTTTTTTTTTAAACCGTGGTTATTGATTATTCACTCACCACATTTCCGAAAATTTTTAAAAAAAATTGGTGGCAGATTTACCGCCACTTTTTTGCCAAAATTTCAATTTTTTTCAATTTGGTGGGCTTTTTCCCTCCATTTTATTATATATACATATATAATTAATAATATACCAACACACACAAATATATATATATATATATATATATATATATATATATATATATATATATATATATATATATAAACATGACATATATAGTATATATATATTTATATATGTTTAAAATATACTTATATATATATATATATATATATATATATATATATATATATAAACACACAAAGCAATATATACATATATTATATAAACCCCAATCAATACATAACTAATATAACACCAAAAAAAAAGAGTGATAGATGAGAGGATTTTTCGGATTTTAGAGTGAGATTTTCATATTTTTTGAGGGAGAGGAAATGATTTTCGGATTTTTTTTGAGGGAGAGGAGATGATTTTCAGATTTTTTGAGGGAGAGGGGAGGATTTTCGGATTTTTTGAGGGAGAGGGGAGGATTTTCGGATTTTTTGAGGGAGGGGAGGATTTTTCGAATTTTTGAGGGAGAGGAGATGAAGAGATGAAGTTTGTGAAAAATGGGGTATATTTATAGATATATGAAATTATGGTGACAGATTTTTTTGACCTTATTGCTATCACAAGGATTATGCCTTCAATGGGGTCAAAAAAATCTGACATCATTGATATCACATGGATTGTGCTTTTGTGGGGTCCAAAAAATCAGTCACCATGTGTGAACATGGTGACTGATTTTTTTGACTCCACAAACTTTAAAGCAATGGTGAGTGATTTTCTTGACCCCACACCTAGCAACAATATAAATCTGTCACCATTGCAATTATTATGTTTAATTAGAATTTTAATTTTGCATGCATGTCTTAGTAATTTGTTATTAGATAATTAATGTGTAATTAGGACCACATTATGTGTACTCATTCTATAATTAGTAGTAATTAGGAGAATTTCATTTTAAATAGGACAGTTTTAGTAAAAGTGTTGGATTTTGTTTTAAAAATTAGGAAAAGTTAAGAAATATTATGGAATTTAGGATAAAACTAAAATTTAGGATAACATATTAAATTTAGATTTTTAGTTTAATTAAATGGCATGGTTACATTAGTAATGAACACTTTGATGACAATTATTGTATAATTAGTAATTAAAATATTAATTTCATAGTAATTTGAGTAAAATTAATTAGTAATTAAGTTTAGCAAGGTATAAATCATGATTATACATGTGTAATCATTCTATAATTTTTAGTAATTAGGAGAATTTCATTTTAATTAGGATAGTTTTAGTAAAAGTGTTGGATTTTGTTTTAAAAATTAGGAAAAGTTAAGAAATATTATGCAATTTAGGATAAAACTAAAGTTTAGGTAACATAGAAAAATTAGATTTGTAGTTTAATTAAATGGCATGATTACATTGTTAATTAACACTTTGATGACAATTATTGTATAATTAGTAATTAAACTATAAATTTGTGTTCGAATTTTACCATTACACGTTTATTATAAAAAGACATGTCACCAACGTAACAAAAGGATAACTTGATATGATTGGACGTGTTAGAAAACGTTATGTATATAACTACTTGCACTATAAACTTGAACTTCTAAACGAAATAATAATTATTTTCATAATTTTTTTATAAAATATTGTGATACGCTTCACGAGGACGTCGCATTGCATACTCGTAAAAATGAGTCGCGATTCGAAATAGAAAAGAACAAGTATGTCGTCATATGCTATAACATAAAACAAATTGATTTGAGCAAAGACAATGAATCGCAATCTTTTATTGTATTGACTAACAATTTAAATTTTGGACTTGAGTCTCTTTTAGAGCATACATAAGTGGAAAAAGTCCAATTAAAAATAAAATGATTCAAGAATGACCTCATGAAGTGTGACATTTTTGAATTAATCCAAGTAACAAATTATAGTTTAATACACGAGTAATTAGTTAGTGTTCTTGTAGTCTCATCCTCAGTTCAATAAAAATACATGCATTACACGTTGAAATCAAAATAATAAATCTAATTAACATAAATCTAATTTTTAAAACAAAATCCAACACTTTTACTAAAATTATCCTAATTAAAATGAAATTCTCCTAATTACTACTAATTATAGAATGAGTACACATATATAATCATGATTTATACCTTGCTAAACATAATTACTAAATAATTTTACTCAAATTACTATGAGATTTATAGTTTAATTACTAATTATACAATAATTGTCATCAAAGTGTTAATTACTAATACAATCATGAGGCATTTTTTAACCTACAAATCTAATTTTCCTATGTTATCCTAAATTCCATAATATTTCTTAACTTTTCATAATTTTTAAAACAAAATCCAACACTTTTACTAAAACTATCCTAATTAAAATGAAATTATCCTAATTACTACTAATTATAGAATGAGTACACATATATATCATGATTTATACATTGCTAAACTTAATTACTAAATAATTTTACTCAAGTTACTATGAAATTTATAGTGTAATTACTAATTATGCAATAATTGTTATCAAAGTGTTAATTACTAATATAATCATGAGGCAATTTTTTAACCTACAAATCTAATTTTCTTATGTTATCCAAAATAATTTGAGTTTTATCCTAAATTCCATAATATTTCTTAACTTTTCATAATTTCTAAAACAAAATCCAACACTTTTACTAAAACTATCATAATTAAAATGAAATTCTCCTAATTACTACAAATTAAAGAATGAGTGCACATATATAATCATGATCTATACCTTACTAAAATTAATTACTAATTAATTATGGTTAAATATTATGGGGTCAAATGCATTTGTAGCCATACAATTAGAATAAAAGAAAATAAAAAATTTAAAAAAAAAGGTGGCGTCCAATTATTTTGACGCCACCCTTTTTCTTTTCTTTTTTAAAAAGGCGTGGCGTCCAATTTTTCGGACCCCACGCTTTTTTTTTTTTTAAACAGAATAATCTGACACCACGATTGTACCGTGGTGAGTGAATAATCACTCACCACGGTTTTTTATTTTATTTTTAAAAAAACCGTGGTGAGTGAATAATCACTCACCATGGTTTTTTAATTTTTTTGTTTAAAAAACGCGGTGATTGATTATTTAGTCACCACATTTCCAAAAATTTTTAGAAAAAATTGGTGGCGGATTTACCACCACTTTTTTGCCAAAACTTCAATTTTTTCAATTTGGTGGGCTTTTTTCCTCTATTTTATTATATATACATATATAATTAATAATATACCAACACACACAAATATATATATATATATATATATATATATATATATATATATATATATATATATATATAAACATGATATATATAGTGTATATATATATATGTTTAAAAATATACTTATATATATATATAAATATATATGTTATGTAATGTGTAAAATATATCTATATCTATATTTATATATATATATATATATATATATATAGATATATATAAACACACAAATCAATACATAAATATATTATATAAACCCCCAAAAAATACATAAAAGTGTTAATTACTAATATAATCATGAGGCAGTTTTTTAACCTACAAATCTAATTTTCCTATGTTATCCTAAATTTGAATTTTATCCTAAATTCCATAATATTTCTTAACTTTTCCTATTTTTCAAAACAAAATTCCAACACTTTTACTAAAACTATCCTAATTAAAATGAAATTCTCCTAATTACTACTAATTATAGAATGAGTACACATATTGAATCATGATTCACCTACCTAAACTTAACTACTAATTAATTTTACTCAAATTACTATGAAATTTATAGTTTAATTACTAATTATACAAAAATTGTCATCAAAGTGTTAATTACCAATGTAATAATGTCACTTAATTTAACTACAAATTTAATTTTGCTATTTTATGCTAAATTCTAATTTTTTCCTAAATTCCATAATATTTCATAACTTAGGGTTTTGTGTAGGGCCGAGCTTGGAGAAGGGCGGGGAAGAAGAAAATGGGGGAAAAAGAAAGAAAAGAAGGAAAAGAAGAAAATAAATAAATAATAAATCTAATGGATCAGATAATGTCGTGTGGCATCATCTGATCCGTTCAAGCATGGCATTTGATTTTTCGGATGCCTGCCATGGTGTCAGATTTTTCTGACACCACGTGGCATCCGAAAAATCGGATGCCATAGCCATTTATTTTTTCTTCTTTAATTAAAGCATGGCATCCGATTTTTTGGATACCTGCCATGGTGTCAGATTTTTCTAACTCCACGTGGCATCCGAAAATCGGATGCCATTGCCTATTTTTTTTTTTTTTTTTATTAAATCTAACGGTCCAGATCATGCATTTTTGCATGATCCGGACAGTTAGATTTAAATAAATGGGGTCAAATTATTCTGACCCCATTTATTTTGCATGGCTACAAATTATTTTATCACCATTGTGTCTAATGTTGACTGATTATTTTCACCCCATGCTTGGTGAGTGATTATTTTCTCACCATTGCTGGCTACAAATTTTTTGGACTCCATTGATTTAAATTCAGTTGCTACATGGCTACAGATTTTAATCACTCACCTTATTTTTGACACCATTGCCTTGTATTCTTGTAGTGATAGTAGTAGAGAATTGAAGGAGGAAGATAGAAGGGAACAAAAGTCAAAAAAGGAGTTAAGGCAGATTGCACAAAACCTCCTTGTGATTTCAAAAAGTTTTGCACAAAACCCCTTTTGGTTTTATGAAAAAGGAATTTTGTGCAGAGTTTAGAAAACCACAAAGAGATTTTAAACAATTAACAAACCACAAGGAGGTTTCGTGTAGGTTTTCGGAACAACACGGGGTTTTAGGTTGATTCCCATGTGTTTTTGGATCAATTTGCTTTTATGTCTCTTGTAATATTCATGGATCTAAGTTTTTTTTTCCTTTTCGAAACGTTTCCATTTTTGACTCTATAGAAAAGAAACACACAATATTTTCTACATCTATTGCAATAACAATTTTTATGAATTTCTCGAAATATATCGTAAAAGTCTCAAAACATTGGAAAAAGTTTCTAATATTTGACATACCAAAACATAAAGTCGAAACGAAACTTTGCTCCATGCTCGTATTTTCTATACTGTTGCGCAGTTATGTGTTTAATCTTGATTTACGTTTATGTCTTTATTTTTTCTAGTGTTTAATATTAATGTAGAAATATATCTAAGGGTACTCATTCAGAAGTTGTAAAGACTTAAAAAGTTTTATTGTTCCATTATTAAGAATATATTTAAATACAATTTCTATTTTATTTAATTTTATCTTAGTGATTTAACAAATAAGTGTTAGGATATGTCAAAAGAAACATGTTGCACTAAGTATCGGATAAGTCAAAACAAATCTCACTACAATTAAGGTCGCGTTTGGATGTACTTTGACATGTTTGGTTCGTTTCGATTTTGTTTCAATATTTTGGATATTTTTTTGAAAAATGTCAGAACATTTGAGATGTAGTTTGGATGTAATTCCTGGATGATTTAGATGTAGTTTGAGTGTTGGAGTAATAGGAGAAAAATAGGTACATAGGTGTCAAATCAAGGCTGATAGATGAGTGGTAAATAATATATTAATAGCTAATAATTGTTTAATAATTAAGAATCGATATATTTATTATCTGATCACCAGACGGGATAGCCAATCAAAAATACAACTTGAGTAAAATAATTAAAAAAAGCAAGAATATAACATTTGCCATGATTAATTTATTTTTAATCACGAAAGTGTACAATGTAGTGAATAACCTAATGAAGAACACATATATGCATCCACATCTACATTCAAAAATCTACATAAACTATTAATTGTTAGCTGTTTGTTTATTCAACTTTGCTAACATTTACTTGAAAATTCTTTAATATATAATGCTTTCTTTTTCTATAATAGTTTTAACTTTAATATGAATCTACAAACTCAATGTTTTTTTTTTTTATGAAATAAATGATTTGCAGATAACATTTTAACTCATTTTCTGTGTTTCCAAATTTTTATTAATTTTAGCTTTGAGTATTACAAAAAATAACAAATTAGTAAGTAAGATTTGTTACACAACACAAACTTTAAAGTTTGTAAAACTGGAATTCACGTTGAATTCTCAAGGAAATAAGTGTTGCCAGTGAATTAATGGTTAATATTGCCTAAATTATGCCGCAGATCTCTTGATTTATCGATATCATTATATTATTTAGGAATTAATTAGTAAGATTTTGTGGGATTCAGATTAGGTAAGAGTAAAAGTGACATTTTAATTATTTTGCTTTGTTTTAGAGAAATTGATCTCTCTATATCATTAGCCTAAATTATAGTTATTGAGGAGAGAGAGGGGGATAAAAGGTTAAAGTTGACATGCGATGTCATGTCAAGACTTTTCATACAAAAATGAAAAATCAATATTATAATTTTCAGTTTTTTGGCAAATTTGTTTCAAGCAAGAATTTGAAAAGGGTTCCAAATAATCCTTAAGACTGCCAAAATCTGACAAATATGGGCCAAACTTCATCCAAACAGGGCCTTAATTTCCCTTTTTTCTCAAGAGAAAAAAATACGACAGGTGTAAGATACATCTCTTTCTATATTTAGGTGGTGTTTGCAAATGCTTATAAAAGGAGTTTGTTCAATACTTTTGCTTAAACCCACTTTAAGTAACTTTTAATAAAAAGTCGGAAGTATTTGCAAATCTTTTTAAAAATCTACTTAAATCATTAATTAGGAGTTTGCAAAAAATAATGAGGAGTAACTTCTCTATTTAAAGACCTTTCAAAAATAACATAATTCCAAAAGAAGTTGGGGAAGCACCCCTGGGCATGCTTTTGCGGCTTGTGGTTTTTTTTTTTTTTTTTTTTTTGACTTTTTTTTAGACAAGTAAAAGCAAAAGTCAGCATTCCAAACACTAAAAATGTGCTTTTGCGGCTGCAAAAGCCAACAAACTCCTTTTATAAGCATTTGCAAACACCACCTTAAAATACTTTCTTTCTCATTTATGTGCTTCTATAACAAAAGAAACGAAATATGGCGTTGAAATATTTTAGGAGGAACGAATCTTGAACCAAACATGCATACGTATATTTTGGAGAAAATCTTTCTCAAAGTTGAAAGTACTAAAGCTAAGTGTGCTACTTTAAAACAAAATATAAGTTTGGTATTATTAAAGGGCGCTATTTCAAATTATTGAAACACATATTTTGTTTTCTTGTTTTATTACTTAGTTGGAAAATAAAGATATGGCTTAGAAAGAATTATAAAGAAATTATAAGTTTTTAAATTTTACTTTAAATTTCAAGTTCGTTTCAAATATAATGCTGATGTGTATTTACTTTAAATTCTAATGGGGTGTTGGTTTGTCAATTATATTGACAATAAAAATGTTAGAATGAGAATAATTTGTTTAAAGTGTTAATTTGAAAATAACTTTTTCAAGAGTGTTATTTTAACAATTATTATCTTTACTTTAACAGTGTTAGTTTAGCAAGTCACTCTTAATCTTCTAAACCTTTCGTTTTTTCATCTTTTTATTTCACGGGCCACCTCTTACAAATTAGACGTTGTCTCATACAGTATATTAACACAATTACTCATTTGCTAACTGTAGCTTAAAAAATTATATTGCAAATTACCATCGTCAATTTAACTGTAGCCCACTAGCCAGGGATCCAAATTTCCTAACACATACTCATCTAATTATATATGAATCTAAAATTCATTGTATATATTTGCTATGACTTTTTTTAAATTTTGTGTGAAGATAATTGAGGACCAAAAATGAGTCGTAAAATTGCTTAATCCCCAATCGGATTCGTAGGTTTATATCTTTGAAAGGCAAAAAGAAGTGTGAGCACAGAATTATGGAAGACCATTGTACTCCGTTTGATACCTGATGTAGACCACCTTTTGTTGAAATACATTCAACTATGGAAGACTTCACCTGAATTTATAGAACCTTTTTTCCACAGAACTACGAAACTTTAATAGATGACCAAATTAAGTGTTTCATAAAAGGGAGATGATATATACAAAGAAAATCCCTCAATATAGAGCAATTTTTGAATGTTTACTACTATACCCTTTTTATATTAGCAATACATTCATTTTCCTTTTAATATACACCTTCCAATGAGTAGTAATTAAAACATCATCTTTCCAAATTATGATATAGAAATAAAGAAAAGTTAATAAATCATGTAAATAAGTTACTTAGTACAAAAATAAATAATTACTTTATTTTTTGATATATTACTTCAAACTTTTGATTTTTGTTGTTTATATGACCGTATAATCGCAATTTTTTTTTTAGTAAACTTTTTCAGTGAAATTTGTAATAGAAAAGAGGTGAATTCAAATTTATTATTATTTGTAAATACATATTTTAATACATATATTATCGTGACCAATTCTAATTAGCTTCTTGTTTAATCACTTTTTCAATATATTTTTCTTCCCGACCTTCACGTAATTATGCGGATGGTAAGTTATGAAAATATCTTTCAAATTGGTTACTGCATTACAAATTGCATGGTTGCTACCAATTAAAATAATTGTTTTGTTCTTTTATCTTTTTTTATGAAAGCATTTTATTAAAATAGGGAGAATGGTACAGACTACAGAGATATACAAGTTGTACGTCCACCAAGGTGGAAAAAAGGATTACATCAAATACTCCATTATTTTAATAATAAATTAACAATATAACAATATTGTTATAATATAACAATATATTTTTAATACATAAATATTTTTAAATACTTAATTATATTTCTATTAAGTAGCTTGTTTTATATGAGTAATTAACTATTTTAAACAAAGGAAGATAATCTTTCTATATTATAATATGGAAGGTGAATGTTTTGATTATGCAATTCCAAAGATTCTGTTAATCACTAAAAGGTATTAAAAAGAAAATGAATGTATTGCTAATATAAAAAAAGGTATAATAGTAAACATCTAAAGATTGCATGTAAGGAGGAATTTTGCTCTGTATATATCAACTTCCTTCATAAAATATTAATTTGGTTATGCATTCTCATTAGATATGCTATTTATAGGAATAACAAAAATATTTTGGTCCAGAGTTGTGACTGCTATTTCGTGATTGTTGCAACCGCCAGTTGGACTTTCATAGATAGACTTACTTTATTGCAAAAACAAGATATGTGATTAGGGAGATGATATATACAGAGCAAAACTCCCTAATTGCAGAGCAATTTTTTATTGTTTACTCTTATACCCCTTTCAAATTTATTTTTCTTTTTTGATACATATCTTAATTTTTTGGAACTTTTGGAAACTTAATTAAGAGATCCTCTCTCCAATTTATAGAATGGAAAGACTATCTTTTTTTATATGAAAATAGTTAATAACTCATTAATAATATCTAATTAATTACTTAACATATTTTTAGTTTTATTTTGTTCTTTGATTCATGAAGAATCTTTTTTTTTTCTTAGTATTCGTTTGTTGAGATGTGTCAAGAACTATTCCAAACATTGTGGTGTATTTATGTACTTTTTTTTTCTCTGTTTAAGTACTAAAAATCACCAGTCATCACCATTTTAAACTATAATTTCATTGAAGTGAATTAGCCAATTACTCAAAAGTTAGTTTTTTTGTGCGGGTAGTTGGATGAACCATAATGGTGTTTTAATTATATTATGATTGGAAAAGTTCTTTCAATGATGCCTCATTTTTAAATTTTTTTTTTGACCTGGGTATTAATTATATGCATTAAAGCTTAACAGGAAATTCCTACATGATGGCAGGAAACACATTTTTCTAAGTAAATATTTTATATATCTCAAATATTTTGCACGCGTTTATTTATTTATTTATATTGACTTAATGAATAATTAGACATTAAAGTATTGTTAGTGAATTTGACGACTTTCATATGTATAATTAGTTTTAGTACTTGAATTAGAATTTAATTAAGTAACTTAATTATTCTGTTATTACATATATATATATAAAATTAGTTTTAGTACTTGAATTAGAATTTAATTAAGTAACTTAATTATTCAGTTATTCTTTTTTTTATCAAACTTATTCTGTTATTTAATTTATTTATCATTTTTATATAAAGAAGGATAATCTTTACATTTGACAAATAGGAAAGAATAATGTTTAGTTTAAGTTTCCATTGATCTACTAATCATTGATGGATATTAAAAAGGAAATAGAATTAAACAATTAATTTGAAATGGGTATAATAGTAAACAATGAAAAGTTGCTCTGTAATTAGAGATTTTGCTCTGTATATATCATCTCCCATCGTGAATACTGAATACGGTCTTTCAGCGAAAATTAATGGACCAAAATAATTAACTTAAGACGAGACATTCTATAATGAAAATAATAGTCAACCATGACTAAAAACATCGCCAGATATCCTTTGAAGATATTGAAACTGATATTCAAAGATACTTTTCAAAAATTAAAATATTTCAAAATATCATTCGAAAGAATCTTTCCTTTTGTACGCGATTCATAGAATATTCAATCTAGTAAATAATATTTTAATCACGATATATTAATTTCTTCGCAAAGAAAATAAAGAAAGATTTCAGAAATAAAACATCTTAGAATATTTTGAGGATTGTTTTCTTGGATACAGTATGCCATGGATACGACATTATATTTTAATATCAATATTAATTTACACATGAGTCTAAATAGTTGAACTTATAATACATGAAAATTTAATCTATAATACACCAATAATTACTATAAAATGCATGAGTAAAGTCTAAACACACAAATTTATCTAATTAGTTGCTAATAGAAGATGCTTGTGTAACATAGAAACATATATGTAAGTATCAGAGTACTGAATATGCTACAAAGTATTGAATATGAAACACATGATTTCTAAAAGTGTATGTGCCACATAGTTGAGAAGGAGTTCGATCCATAGGCGTATATGATATCGAGTGAGATGATTGGGGTTAGCCAATTTAGTGTCCCATCAAGAATTCAGATCCAAAATTTGAACAAGGAGTTAGTTTAGTTATATGCAAACACGAAGATTTGTACGATACTTTAAAACCTTAAATTGATTTCCAAACTATGAGCGATTTTTGAAAATTTTCACATTAAAACTCAGTTCTTACTGTATTGCTCTAACTAACTGGGAACATCTTGGCTACCCATAACGTTAGAAACACTTTAGACACATCCCGCACACATGTGTCTAAAGTGTTTCTAACATTATGGATAGCTAAGATATTCCCTAACTAAACATGGCACGTTTTAGTAGTAGCCACATGTGAGACAACAACTGGAACATTGGAATCCGTGACGGAGCTAGGGGCCGTATGGGGGCCTTCAGCCCCAGCTCCAGCCACACCTAGTATGTATATACAATTATATATCCTATATATACACATATATATTATGTTATTAATTAATATATAATGTTAAATTATATTATATTGTATTACATTATCTTATAATACTATTATATATGTGTATATATCCTATATATACACATATATATTATGTTATTAATTAATATATAATGTTAAATTATATTTTTTGCCGGAATTTCTTATTTTTTAGATTATATGGTCCTGAGAGTCAAATAAAAATTAAAAGTTTGAAGTAATATTAAAAAATTAGAGTAATTAATTATATTTTCATCAAGTAACTTATTTACATAAGTTATTATTGTCAATCAAAGGAAGATAATCTTTCCATTTCATAATTTAGGAAAAATGGGTGCTTTAATTTTTAATGATTCTGCTAATCATTGGCAAATATTAAAGGGAAACAAATGTATTACTAATATAAAAAGGGGTATAATAGTAAACATCAACAATTTGCTCTGTATTGAGGGATTTTGCTCTGTATATATCATCTCCCATATTTTAATATCAATATTAATTTACACATGAGTCTAAATAGTTGAACTTATAATACATGAAAATTTAATCTATAATACATCAATAATTACTATATAATGCATGCATGAGCAAAGTCTAAACACACAAATTTATCTAATCAGTTGCTAAAAGATACTTGTGTAACATAGAAACATGTAAGTATCAAAGTTTTGAATATGGCTACAAAGTATTGAATATGAAATACATGATTTCTTGAAGCGTATGTGCAACATAGAGGAGAAGGAGTTGTCCTACAAATATGGGCTTGAAGCCCACTGGCGTATATGGTATCGAGTGAGATGATTGGGGCGAGCCAATTTAGTGTCCCATCAAGAATTCCAGTGTTTTCAGAACCGGACCGGTCATTGAACCGGCCGCCTCACTGGTTACTGGTTTTACTGGTCGAACCAGTGGTCGAACCGGTATAACTATTCAACACTACGATTTTCTTGTATCGCAAATTATCTATAATTTTATGAGTTAATGGCAAAATCATACCGCGAATTGTATAGGTTTTGCGGATTACACCGCAAATTGTAATTACAAGCAAAATACACTGTGAATTGTAATTTTTTTGCAAGTTACACCAAAATGTGTGTTTGTAGGTGTTTGTAAGGGTATTTTTGACAATTTAGATTTTGTTAACTTAAGTTTTGCAATTTCCATCACCAAATTAAGAATTCACATTTTGTTTGAAAAATCACGTTTTCAATCAGATTGTTCTTTTTTTTTTTAAGAAAACAAAATTAAAGCAGCAAACTAGAAGGGAAAAAAGAAAAAAACATAATTCAGCCACTTCACCCTTTGCTTCAACTCCGTGGCTGCACCATTTTTAGAAGCCATGTCAGAATACCACATCCGTAAAAGGGAGAAAGTAAAGATGGAATACTTGATTTCAATTTTCGCAAGAATCAGAAATCTTAGTGTTAAAGTTACTGATTTCCTTATCATCGATTATGCAAAGAAAAAAACACAGATATTATTATTAGAAAAAGAAAACTAGATCCGAAATCAGTAATTCATAAACAATCACATTCTTTTCCAATTCAGATTTCCTAAAGCCACCAAATCGTAATAACTTTAATCTCGCAAAACCCTATTCCCTGAATATTAATCTGAAACTTAACGAAAACACAACCACATAATTATTCAATTCAAACAACAATACAATCCAAATCAAATTCCAGAATACTTTCAAAAACAATTGATCATTGACTTATCATAATTCGATGTCCACGATTCATCATGAGGTAGCTAAGCAAACTAGTACACAATTCGTAATAAAAATCTGTCGTCACAATTCACAACAATTTAACTTGAATATCATGAAAATAGTACACAATATCCGTAATAAAAATCTGTACTTGAGGGATCACCTAAGCAAACTAGTATTTGAAGTATTTTCTTCCATTGCTATTACAATTATAAACAATTTCACTTATAAATTATTGTTAAATATTAAAAAATAGTATGATAAATTATTAATAAATTTGGTACGTAATTGAGTATGCCCAAAAATTAGAACAAATTTTTTAGAATAAAAAGTCCTGATTCTATATATGTATATAATAATAGGTTGTATATCATATTACATTTTTTCACAAATTCAAAGTCAAAGGGGCATAATGCAAAATTGAGCTTTCCATCTACCAAAACCCCAATTACATCTCCACGCATCTCCTCTCAGGCATAATGTAAAATTGAGCTTTCCCTCTACCAAAACCCCAATTATACATCTCCACCGCTGCATCTCCTCTCACAAACCAAGATTCAAGTGGCCAATTTCTCCCAATTTACACTACGGTGGTTGGGGAAAAGATACATATATATAGAGGCGAGGCTGGGCTGGAGGGGAAGGGCGTGGAGCGGCGAGGCGGCGACGATAGAGGGTGAGTGGGGGGTGCTTTCGTGGGGTTAGGGTTTGGGTTTTGGAGAAGAAGGCGTTTGAGTTTCTGTAATTTTTGAATATATTTTTTTTTTAGGGGTGAACCGGTTTCAACCGGTCCACCGGTTCCGGTTTTGGACCGGTTTTTTTCGGTTGAAACCGGGTCGTTTTGTGACTCGTTTTTTAGGCCTAACCGGACCGGCCAAGGGTCCGGACACCGGTCGAACCGGTTCGACCGGCCGGTCCGGTCCGGTTCTGAAAACACTGAAGAATTCAGACAAAATTTGAACAAGGAGTTGGTCTAGGAGCTAGTAGCAAAAAACCCCCCTGTGTTATGCAAAAGAGGCAAAAAGCCCCCCTGTGAAAACAAAAGAGGCAGAAAACCCCCCTGTGTTATGAAATTTATAGCTCACTGCCCCCCTCCTTCACATTTACATGTATTTCCACTTGAAAAGACTAATTTAACCCTTTTAAGTAAAATATTTGCTGCTGTTAAGTGTTGTTTTTACTGTTTTTTGCTGTTGTATTTGATGTTTTTGGCTGCTGTTTTGCTGATGTTATTGTATTTTTTTGTGCTGGTTTTTGTTGTTTATGGCATTTAAAATTTTTTTTTGTTGTTTTAGGTACTTTAATGCTATTATTTTGCTGTTCTCTTTTTTTTTTTTTTTTTTTTTTTTTTTTCTTTTGCTACTCTTTTGTCTGGTACTTTTTTCCCACTCTTGCCGCTACAAAATGACACTATTTACAATATTTCAAACACAAGCAAAGCAAGTTCGTAGAGGAAAAGGGACAGCAAAATCGTCAAATCATGGATACACACGTGGAACAATTAGTTCAAAAGCAAAAAGCAACGTTATTAATGTAGTTCAAAGTGCAGAAGCTCATGTGGGATGTAGCCAAAATACAATTTGAAGTGCTTTTGTTGCGAATGCTCGAGGGATTAATCGTCCTCAACCAACTGATCTTCAAACTTTGAACGCAGGGATATATTTATATTTTTGTAACCGATGATTATCGCTTTTAAGCATTCTTGTCTTTTTGTCTATCCTTGCGCTCGACATTGATACTTTTGCCACGTCGATACTTTTGTAGCTAAATATTTTATGATGGGATGTTAAATAGTTGAAATTTAGTATGCTTGTTATAGAGTTGTTTATTTTAACGAAGATATTAGTGTCAAAATTTTTGTGTTACTTGTTTTGGAATTTTGATAAAACTAAGGTTGAAAATGACAGTAAGATTGCATCTTTTCAGGAATTATTTTCGTTTCAACAACTAAATTTATCATTATTTTCACTTTTTTGAATCATTTTAATATTAATACATGGTAAACTTTTGTTTTAACATTCTTTCAAGAAATGTCATCTCTCATGAATAATTTAGATCCTTTAAAGAACATGTTATCTATTTTTAAGTGTTGTTTTAATTAATTCTTTTAATTGTATGTTAATGTCGAAAAAGTGAATAATTGATATAGATTTTACTGTAATAATATTGCCAGTAAAATCTTAATGTATATATGTAAAAAAGTGCCATTAAGAGAAAAAGAGGTAAAAAGTACATGAAAATTGAAAAGGGGTACTTGTGTTATTATTTTAAAAAATATTGGGGATTGTTTGGCACTTTTGTTTTTTTAATAAGGGTTTATTTATATTGAGCATAAAATATGGGGACTGTTTGTCTATTAAATAGAACATGGAGGATTAATTAGCCATTGACTTTCAAGTTTGAGGGTAAATAAGTCATTTTGTAAGCAGATGTCAAAGCCAACTCTCACTCTGGGGCGAGTGCAGTCCACTCACGTACATAAGGGGGTAAATTGCTACGTATTCATATACACAGGGGGGTTTCTTGCTTCTTTTCATTTCACAGGGGGTGTTTTTGCCTGTTTTGCACTACACAGGGGGGTTTTCTGCCAAAAACCCGTTGGTCTAGTTATATGCAAACATGACGATTTGTACGATACTTTAAAACCTTCAATTCATTTCCAAACTACGAGCGATTTTTGAAAATTTTCACATTAAAACTCAGTTCTAATTACTGTATTGCTCTAATTAACTGGGAACATCTTGTTTACCCATAATGTTAGAAACACTTTAGACACATGTGAGACCCACACATATATGAGGGAAAGTGTTTCTGTAAAATCCCAAAATTTTGTAAAATATTTTCTATTTACTTTTCCTTTTCCGTATGTCTCACCGGAGAAAATCAATTTGATTTAATTATAAATTTAAATTTTAACTTTCTCTTATTAGGAATCTCTCCCGTGTTTCAAATTTTAATGATATTAGTATTCTATTCTTTGTGGCTCTTTGTATTGTTAGAATTTTAGTTGTGTTAGGAGAATTTCTTTTCATAAATCAAAATAAAATTATATTAGATATTCAGCCCTGATTATTATTGTGATTTAACAACTCCATATGTAAGGCCCATTTGTTTATTACATTAATGCCTTATATTTTAGTAGAGCTAGGGTTTTCTTTTAACTTTTTACTTTTCGAAGCCGCATTCGTTTTCTCATTTATTTTCCACGGCGGTCGTAGCAGGTAATTCCCAATCCCAGTTTGTACTTCATTTTCTTGTGCATTATAATGAATATAGAAGCAAAGTTCTTTTGTGCATGTCTTGCTAAATTTACTTATTAAAATATTGTTGACAATGCATGCAGTACATGATTAATGCTTTGATGATATGATGTGTAGATTAGTAATTTATCCATGTTCATATATTTCCGAAGTGCGTGCGTGAGTTGTGGTTAAACAAAGAAATTTGATATTATGTAGTTAATTGAGTATTCATCTTTGCATGCATTTTCATTAGGAGATTTAGAAACAGTAGGTATTATTGTGTTTGTGTCTTACATATATACATTGAATATATGCCTAAAAGCATGAAACTAGTGGCTTTATGAAATAAGATGTGATTTACTTATGGTTAAATTATATTATGTTGTAAGTTTTGAAGGGGATGGCTTGTAGGTTAGGCTGAAAAACTGAAACCTTGGCATCTTATAATTCCAGCACCATGATCTATGTATTGATAGCTAAAATTATTTAAATATATGGCGCTCATGTAAGGATGGAGATCAAGGCAAAAGTTAATCACCAAATTTTCTGTTTTTAATTTAATTTGTTCTTTAATTATTTTATTAAACTAAATGACCTTATTTAGCAATGAAAATTTTTATTTGATAACTTCTTTGCGTCAGTAACGTATCTGCAAAATTTCATATTATTTTGATAACTAGGTTATCTAATAAAAAAACATTTAAATGTACTGCTAGAATATCTACGGGAATTCATGGTAAAGTTTAAGGTATTTCTTTTGGTTGGTTATTGTTGTTATTTTAGTATAATAATTTTACTACACTTATATGAATGTGTTTCTAATGTGGAGTTAAATTTTCAGAGATATCTAATGGGCACTTAATTTTATAAAAATCTTTGAGATAAACTAGATTTAGCTTTCATTATCATTCTATTGAAACTATTTAATTTGAATAGGTTGTTTTAAGTATTCCAAGCGGTCATTTCCTTCATATATATAAAACTATTTAATTTGAATAGGTTGTTTTAAGTATTCCAAGCGGTCATTTCCTTCATATATATAAGCATGTCCTATTTATTGTGTCTTTTCCGTTACATAAAATGTTAGACTTGAGTTATGGTAAGTTTCTTTCAAGCTTTGACTTGACTAGATTACGAATTGATTATTTGAGTAGCATTTATATTAGTGTTTTGCTTGGCTACTAGGTGGTTCGGATTATCTTTTACGTTGCATATCCTATTTACAGTCGCAGTTCAGGTGATCAGTGTTCACAATCTATACTTATTTTTGAAAAACTGGAAGGATGCATGAATATCTATGTACGACTGTAATATGTATGTATTAGTTACTCAACTGTTTTGTTAAAGCATGTGACACGTTAAAGTTTCTAAAAAATATTTGCTTCACTTATGATGAATAATGTCCCGTCTGTTCTGTTATGATCCGTTCAGTTCTGTTCAGTTAGTTGGATCCAACTTTGGCTTGGGTGTGCTTGGGGTGAGGCCGGCCAGCAGAAGGCTCGTCGGTTAAGTCTCATGCCCCTATGACCCATTCCCTCGTAGACACAACGGGAGGTCGTTATGGTCTTTGTTGGGCCGAAAGTTTTACACATGAACTATGGCATGTGCTTCTGTCTGATTGCAAGGTAGCTCCTTACACGGGGCGATAAGACACTGATTCTAGAAAGGGTTGTAAGGGTGGTGTGCATCAGCAAATAAACGGGGACGCTCATCATCATAAGTGACTAAATTATGCGTTTCAGAGTTAATATGACTGTATGTTACCTCTTGCTTTCCTGTTTCAAATCTTTTCAAAATAAAGATTTTATCAATAAAAGCACGATCTGCACACACTCATGGACACTCAGTGAGATTTTTATCTCATAAAATGTTTTATTTTCCCTCCTTTCAGATTTACGTGATTATCAGGATAAGACAGGACGTCGAAGACTTTGGTGTGGGAGAGAGTCTTGATTGAAATGCTAGAGTTAACACAGTTCGAGTTATAGATTAGAGTAATGTATGTGAGATCTTTTGTATTTGCCAGTTTGACTCTTAGATTTAATGCCACTATTTATTGTTTTAATAGTTTAGTTGTTCTTGTGTTGTTCAGAGTAGGTTTGAAATTTTGGGGCTGTTACAGTTTCTAACATTATGGCGGTAGCTAAGATATTTCCTAACTAAATGTTTTAGTAGTAGCCGCATCTCAGACAACAACTGGAATATTGAAATCAGTGGCGGAGCCGGGGGCATATGGAGGCCATCGCCCCCAGCTCCAACCACACCTAGTATGTATATACAATTATATATCCTATATATACACATATATATATTATGTTATTAATTAATATATAATATTAAATTATATTATATTGTATTACATTATCTTATAATACTATTATATATGTGTGTGTTATATTATATGAGACGTTAAATATAATCTTAAATTTGTTGAATGTTTAATTTAATTTTCTACCCAGTTTTTCCCTTTTACTTACTTATTCAACTCCTTAATTTTATAATAAGGTGCTCGTAATTTGTTATACTACTTTATAAATTCTTTCTTGCTCTTTTTATGTGGTAAATAAAATTAGGGTGGTTATCTAATATAACATTTGGATGTATATTTGACATAAAGATAATTTAATTTTGTTTTAGACATATTTTCAACGCAATATGTGTTTTTAAATAAAAATATTCGTGGAGGCAAAGTTATAGATGGAACTAAAGATATTTTCTTCAATATATCATTAGAGCTTACACATAAGGAGAGTATTATTCTATACTTTCCTATTAATTTATTTATAATTTTGTATTCTCTTGATGTATGCAAAAGAAAATTATAGATGTTCAAATGAACATAAATAATAGAAAGCTCCTTGGAATATATACAATATTTCTACTTTTAGGATATAATTTTTGTATGTATTTATGTAGTTTCATTTTTATATTTTATAATTTTTAGCTATAATTGTGTTACTTTACAGTTACGTTTACAGATTTTGTTTATAAAAATACCAAATTCTTAAAGAACTTATTTTTTCCACAATGATTTATTATTATTAAGTAAATTATAAGCAAATACTAACAAAATTATTTGTATTTATGAAAAACGTCTCACGAAATTTCGCCCCCTAATCTAAATTTCTGGCTCCACCCCTAATTGGAATGGGTACTCTCACTTCTAATTAACAATCCCCATGTCCTTAGAAATGCACAATTCGAAATCAGTAATAAAATTGGGACTCCCCCGATTAATAGACGAATCAGACATTGTCAATCTTCGTTACCTCCATCTTGTAGTAAAAGCGAATCTAAAGGAGCTTTTCAATATTTTGAAATCCATTTTAGGCGTTCGATTCACCCTCACCGCCAGGTATTGAACGCATCTCTTCCATATTCTCTCTACGCTACATTGGCGTGTACTTGAAACCAAGGGGCGGAGCGAGGAATATAATTTAGGGGGGCGAAAACTACGTGGACTTTTTTTTTTTTTTAACGTATCAACATTGTTTAGGAATATGTCATAAAAAACGTACTTATATCCAAAAATACCCATTATTTGATAAAGATGTCTAGGAAAAGGTCAATTTACTTAAAAATAAAACATATACTTCACACTACAAGAAAACATTGCAAAAGCATGTAAAAAATAGCAAGTAAGCAATTTACTTGCTATATAATGAATATAGCAAGTAATTAGAAAGCAAAATTTTTGTGACAAAATTAGCAACAAAAAAATAAAATTGGGAAGCAAAATAGTCTTACTAATTTTCAGCAAGTAAGTTATGCTTGCTATATATTTTTCCTGATATATTTGTGTAAGCAAATCAATGCTTGCTAAAAATGTGGGACCCAAGAGAGAATTGGAAAGCAAATCCCTACTTACTACAATTCGTGGGACCCATCTAACATCATTTAGCAAGCAATTAATACATGCCAAATCAGCAAGCAAATATATACATCCCAAATTAGCAAGCAATTATTGAAAGCATCACTTGCTAAAATTAATGAGTAGTCCTTTTAAAATGCACGCATGGCTCCTTTCACACACACCTTTCATTTTGTGTGGTCCAAATTAATCTTCCAATAATTTTAGTATGTATCTTTTGCTTCCTAATCTTTACTTTCTTTCTATAAAAACACACACCTTCTTCTTTGTTCGTAACCCTTATATGTTTGCTCATTTTGTTCTCTTTGCTTCTTCTTCATCTATTTTCTTACATTTTTTTTCCTCAAGAAAGGATATTTTGTTGGGTTTTGGTCTATAACTCATAAAAAGAAAGTGATTCATGTTGTTTGTGATATTGATGGGTAGACTTCTTGCTTATTTTTGTTCTCAATCTATGTAAGGATATGCTTATGCTTTTTTTTCTTTCTTTCTTTCTTTTTATGGTTTTGATGGTGAATTGGAACACAAGTTGTATGTTTTGGCTTCATGGTTCTTGTTGTAGTTGATGTATTGAGCAAAGAAAAGATTATTATGGTGCAACAATGGGATGAATAAATTGCATAAACATAGGTATTAATTAGGTATAAACTTAGGAATTAATTAATATTATGTGATTTATGTTAATATATACATGTATGTATACATATATATATATATATATATATATATATATATATATATATATATATATATATATATATATATATATATATATATATATATATATATATATATATATATATATATATATATGGATGAAAAAAGTGGCGGCAATCACTTATTTTTTAAAATATTCAGAAATTTAGTAGGAAGTAACAAATTGCTTGCCTCTAGTAATTGAATAGTACACCTACCCTCAAAATTGGCAAGCAACTGACACACTTGCTAATGTTTAGCAAGTGCATCAGTTGCTTGCCAATTTAGTAAGCGTCTCTTACATGCTAAGCTTTGGGAAGCGAGTCCGTACTTGCCAATTTTGTAAGTGACGACTTGCTTACCAAATTAGTAAGCAAACTCTTTGCTTCCTAATTAGCAAGCAATGTCAGCATTTACATGCTAAAATTATTAGCTAGTGGGCTTGTGGCAAGCACTTTTTGCAAGCAAATTTTCCATACTAATAGTTTATTAGCAAGTGATTTTGACTCTATTGCAAGTAATATCTTGGTCTCTAATATGATATTTTGTTGTAGTGCCAATGTCATATTATATGATCCTTTTATTATATTTACTTCAGAAAATGGTAAGAGGAAAGGAAGATAAATTTTTGAAAGTAGTTTAACAAGTACGAATAAGTTATTACGAAATTAAACATTTGAATAACTTAAAAAGGAAAGATAATTTTTTTTGAGTATAATAGTAAGTTCAACTTCAAATTATTTATATAGTATTTCACAATAAAACGTGATGTGGGGTATTTTCGTCTGGATATGTGTCCACCCTCCAACACTCCACGTCAGACTGCTTCAGTTCCTGCTGGATGCTCAAGCAGCTTTTGAGTTCGGAACCTGCACTCAACACCAAACGTGAACTAAGCCGGTGCCTTCTCCGGCGAAGGCACTCCGACGCTCAAGTCAGACGGATCGGAATATGAGATCTTGTTCAGCTAGGCAACAAGTCGAATGAACTGAGTAAAATAGGTCGAATAAACTGAGAGTTATAAGTCGAATAAGCAGAAAGCAATAAGTCGAATGTGAATGGCCAAACAAGTCGAAT
Organism: Misopates orontium; assembly: GCA_946800315.1. Taxonomy (NCBI): domain Eukaryota; kingdom Viridiplantae; phylum Streptophyta; class Magnoliopsida; order Lamiales; family Plantaginaceae; genus Misopates; species Misopates orontium. The sequence goes on along the minus strand of OX326948.1, from coordinate 43,269,501 downwards.
GAACTGTGTCAAACAAGTCGAATAACACAGAACAAAACAACTCAAATGTAAGCCAAAATAGGTCGAACTCGAGCTATTGACGAACAACTCGAATGAGCTCGAGGAATAGGTCGAGGTCGACTTATATAACTCGAACTTAGAGCTTGGAATAATGTAAAACGTACCTTAGAATGAAGAATGGGATCCCTTTATATAGGCATAAGAGTCCTTATTCAGCTAGAAGTGCACTCCAAATTGAACTATGAGTTGAATAAGTCAAACTAGGATTCCTAGAAAATAACTCGAATGACCTCCACTAAATAACTCGAATGACCTGCAAAGAAATAACTCGAATGACCTGCAAAGGAATAACTCGAATTACCTGCAAAGAAATAACTCGAATGAACTAGAAACAGCTCGAGTTGGGCCTGGAACAACTCGAATTGGGCTTGTGAAATTCGAATTGGGCCCCAAATAACTCAAAATTGGGCCTGCATGGCCTAATTTTGAGTTTTGCCTTAAATTGTAATTTTGCATTAAAAATTAATGGTGTTATCGTGGCGTAATATTCTGAAATAATCCCGTAGATATGATACTGAATTTTAAGATATGACGATACCGAGATTTGACACATCAAAACGTATATATAGATGGGTGTTGATATATACAGAGCAATTACCCTCCATACAGAGCAATTTGAATTTTATTCCAATAATACCCTTAAGAAAATCTTCTCAATCTATCATTGTGATTTGAATCTATCATGAGATTAGCTCCCTAATTTAAGTTTATTCATTATATAGGAAACAAATATTTGTTTCCTATAAATCTTTACAATATCACTCTTCAATTTGATCTTCTAATTTGTATATTTCATACGTCTCATAGTTTCTTTGCATAATATTTTTTTTTTATTTCTAACTACTTTTTCCTGAAACTATTATAAATTATAAAATAAATTGTAATTGGCGTAAAATGATACAGTTATTTATCTACAGTATTTCTATTGAGAAGTATTTTGTTGTCTCGATTTTTTTAACGGTAATAAATGACTTTCACAATTGATTTTTTCAATTTAATGATTTTTTTCTCAAACTTCGAGGTCAAAGCAAAGAATTGGTCTTAAAAGGAATTTATCTAATCTTTAAATATGTAGAATTCATTAAAAAAAAAAATAGATTTGTACTATCTCAAAGTTTGAGCAGAAGTTGTTAAATTTAATAAATTAACTGCTAGCTCCATTCAGTATGAGTAAAAGAAAAATCGATTTTGTCCAAAAGTCTCAGTCTAAATATCACAGATAAATAAATTGTAAACTTTTATGTCATCTTAGTCTTACTTACTTTATTATATAACTAATTAGAACTTTGAGATGAAATACCAGCATAATGGATTTTATCATTTATGCAACTACATATTGTTACATGTGTATAAAAATATTACAAGAAGAATATAAAATAAATAGAACATTGTAATATTGGAAAGATTCATGCAAGTAAATATTTTAGAGTAAACTTGGAAACCTAACTGCCGGATTGGAAAGAGGATAAATTGATACGAAATAAGCAGATTTTGGCATATTTCTAGTTAGACAAAATATTTTTGCTAGGATTCTGATGGGAATTTGTCGATTGATCTAGTCAACTTGATTATTAGGAAACAAAATCCATACACAAAGAAAGTTCCACATAGATAGCATAAAACAGTCTAATTATATATGGTAAAAATGGATATAATAATATAGATGTTTAATACTATCCCTTAATCTACCGAAGTCCGAAACTAATCAACGCAGGAACTTATATTTTGTGTAACAGGGTATATGTACTGTAGGGGTGAGGCTGGGGTTGGGGGGGGGGGGGGGGGGGGGGGCCCTATATTTCTCCCCCTGGCTCCACCTCTGCTTGAAGCTAAAAATATCAACCAGATGTGGATAATTATCTTTTGTTTCTATCTAAGTTTTACTATAGGGCATTTAGTATTTTCAAATGAAAACATATAGAAATAAGTAAAAGAAAGAGGGTGCAGTGAGCTTCCATTTTATGTAAAAGTTATTTTCAACTTTTCTCTTTAGAAATCATTTTCCTATATTAAGCATATCATCAACGTATTGCTTTTAGCTCCAAATCTTGTAGCGGGAAGCTTTATTTTAAACGCCCAATTAATAATTATTTGAGGAACAACCAAACAAAATAAATTAAAAGTGAATTGATTATAACCACATTGAAAGATTTTAAAATTCACGTGTCATATGATATAAAACATAAAATTGATATTTATATAACTGAGATGCTACACTAGAAACTGTTCAGGTAGAGAGCGCATATATGTTCTCATTCCACGACATTATAAATATAATGAGCATAGTTATAGTTAAGGGATATTTATAAATATTGAACTCACTGAGGTTTGTTGTAATTACAGGAAGTCCCTTATATCTTACAAAATTATAACGACTGACGAGTCATGTTTACACTTCCTCAATATAAGAATAATAATAAAAAGTAACAAATATTAAAAGAAATAATACTATTTTAATTTTATGGACAAAATGATAATGGATAGCAATAGAAGTTCCTTCGATCAAACTAAAAATACTAGAAAAGAAAAGACTGAAACCCACCTACCCACCACTCGCCCCAGCATGAACCCCTTACCAATGGTGTCGTCTAAACTGGGTCACGCATAATCGAAGTTGCTCACACAGCAGAACTAGTCTGGACACGTTGATACGCGAATATAGAATAACCTTTGTTTTTTAATAATTAAAACATAAATATTAGATCAAGGTTACATATTATAATTTTTTATTCGACTAACAAACAAAGTAATTATAAAAGTCCGAATTCAAAATGATTTGTCTCCGTAATTTAATATTAGATATATATTTTACAAAATTAAAGAAGAGTTTTGAGTTTCTACAAACATGAAATAACTCCCAAAGAGATTATCCTTGAACATTCAGCTAATAAATTCTACAAAAAATTCTAAAAAATGTGTACTTTCAAAAGAATATTGCGTAAATTTTGTATAATGTTACATGCATATCCGTGAAACTCAGTAATTCCAAAACTTTATTGCAAGTGACACTTAAAGTTGATCAAGGACAACAACTTTTAACAAGTTGACCTAATTGTAAGACTCAAAAAGTTTTTGGGCAGTTCGTTGTGATTCTCCACACATTAAGGATAACTCTTGTAATTACACCAAATCTCAAGAATCCAAATGTACTGGTCCCCCTACATAAAACTCTCTTCATTTTCCCACACAAACAACAAACAAAAGGAAACGTCCGTGGTTGTCCACTTCACGACATTTAATCAACAACCACCTCCATTTATCTCTTACATCTACGTGCACCACTTATTAACTCTTCTTCCAAAAACACTACTCCACAAAAATGGAGTCACAATGGTTACTTCTACTTTATCTCCCACTAACATTTGCCTTTTACATTATCACAAAACACTTCATCCACAAACTCAAAAACCTCCCACCTTCGCCACTCCTCAATTTACCTTTTTTAGGCCACCTCTACCTCTTAAAGAAACCACTCTACCGCACTTTGGCCAATATCTCGGACCGTTACGGTCCGGTAGTTCTCCTCCAGTTCGGGTCACGCCGTATTCTTGTCGTGTCCTCCCCCTCCGCGGCCGAGGAATGTTTCACAAAAAACGACATCGTATTCGCCAACCGCCCGGATCTTCTTTCCGGAAGATACATTGGTTACAACTACACCTCCTTGGCATGGTCATCACACGGCGATCACTGGCGAAACTTGCGAAAGATCTCGTCCTTGGAGATACTATCCTCGCATAGGCTTCAAATGCTGCACGGAATTCGCGTTGATGAGGTTAAAGCCATGATTCGCCGGCTTAATCGACCATCTGAGGTACCGAATTGTCGTTTCTTTTGGAAGCTTATGCTTGTAGAGAGATTAGTCATTTATATTCTATTATATATTTTACAATATGTTTCCCATGTGCAGACTGTAAGTTTGACACGTGTTGATATTTGGGTGACAATAGAATTAAAACAGAAAGAGCACGTTTGAAACCACTTGGTAGCATGGATCAAAATTTTCATTTATTTCCTCGAAAATCACCGAAACGTTTCCGGTTTTCATTTTGCCGAAACGAAATTTAGAAGTAGTTTCCAATTACATTTCAACTATAACTTTTACGAAATTTCCGGAACATGTCGAAAAGCTTCCGAAAAACTACGAAACGTTTCTAATATTTAGGAGAGCGAAACATACATCGAAACCGAAACTTTAATCCATGCTTGGTAGTTCATATCATGGGTGTTTTGCATAATGTTAATTCGGCCTACTATGTATTTGTCCTCAATTTATGGTTGAGTCAATGGAAGCCTTTTGTCCGGTTTTATGGATCTCGTATAATCAATCATAAGTGGTCAGTTTAGTAATCAACCAGAAATAACTCAAGTTATAATAAGGATATGAATATAAATTTACTTATAATAGGACATAATCCTTGTATTACAGGTGAACCAGGCGAAATAACTTAAGAACAATGGATTACACCATTCCAATTAACCGACAAACTAAACAATATAACGACAGTTTGAATACAACGTAATCAACAAGCTATACTTTAATTCGCCCTAATTCGAATTGGGGTTCCAAACGTGTCCAAATATTTTATTTCTTTTTTACTTGCCTCAGCTTGACTTTGATACGATATAAAATTACGATTTCATCTAAAACCTCAAACTTGTACAGAGATTAAATATTTTTATTTATGATTGTATTTTTCAACAGGAGGGACGACAATTAGTGGACATGAAAACGGTATTTTTCGAGCTGACAATGAACGTGGTGATGAGGATGATTGCAGGAAAAAGGTACTACGGCGAGAATGTGGAGGAAGCGGAGGAAGCGAGGCGGTTTAGGGAGATTACGATGGAGACTTTTAGGCTTGGAGGGTCGAGTTTGGGGGATTTTTTGCCATTGGTGAGGTTGTTGGGAGTGGGAGGGGTGGAGAGAAGATTGGTGGAGTTGCAAAAGAAGAGAGATGAGTTTATGCAGGTGTTGGTAGAGGAATGTAAGACAAGAATTAAGAGTGGTGAAGGAGATGTAGGGGAGAAGACGAAGACGATGATTGACATGCTGTTGGAGTTGCAGGAGAAAGAACCGGAGTATTATCAAGATAAGCTCATAAGAAGCTTGATGCTGGTAAGTTAATTTGCTCTATGGTTTTCATTTGGATTCATGTTTTATGATATTTTTTAAATGGCGTGGTAGAATATTTTCTTTGACTTGTTTGTCATTTTTCATGCTAAGTTCTGCTAGAATCTTGGTTAGCTTGTGCGTGGTATCTTAGTTGTTTTATAGAAAAATCAAATTAACTATAGAATCTTATATTAAATTGTTATTGCTAATATAAACTTCGAATAATGTTATATCTTTCTTGATTTACTAAATATGTAGATAGAAGACACATTGTGGGGGGTCTTTAATTGTGCAATCACGTTTAATTCAATCTATTTTGTTTGTTTAGAGGTTTGATTAGTGACATGCAAATTTGTACAATTAAAAAAAAAAAAACTGTCTTTTCTTGGGAAATTTTTTTATGACAATGAAAGTTTTATGAAGTATTTAATTTTGTTATAAGATTTGGACAAAATATGTGACTTCTTGCAAGTAATATGCAATCAATGGTTTAACGTATAGTAGCAGTGCTAAAACTTAGCTAATGTTATCATGTTATAAAGTCTTTTTTTTTATTATTAAGATTGTCATATTTATTTACTAAGACTTGTCAAAAGGTTTAATTCAAAAAGTTTCTATCACATCCAACTAGACGTTTTCTGGGTTGAAGCAGTAAATTAATGAAATATTGCAAGGCCGGTATATATTTTATTTACTTTTAAGATTTATTGCGAATACCTTAATACTTTGGTGGGTATTGCATAATGTCGTTAAACTTTATCCCTAAACCAAATAGTTGGGGACACCTGGCTACCCCATCCTACCCCTTGATTGCATTATGTCTTTCCAAGATAAATTCTGTAGCATTTTTCATTGTGGAAGTAAAATTCATGAACATTGATTTTCATTGGTTCTCTTTTTGGTGATTCTTATTCTATTCTAATTAAGTCTCTAAATCTTGTTACGATAATTGTCAAATTATTCAAACAGTATGTGATAATAATTATAGTCGTAAACGTTAAATTGTTAATACATGAAAATTTGCGACTGTAAAATCTCAATTATGAAAATTAATTTTCCCTTCCTATCACCCCAATAGTGATGTTGCTTTGTTAGCTTACTCTTGTGTCCATATCTTTGAGCCGAAGAATTTACGGTTTGTAATTTGAACAATAAAGGACCTAGAATTGAGGATAGTAAGTATGAATACGGCGAAGATTAATCAAAAGAGCATGAAAGTCAAAAAGAAAGATGGCATAAAGACAATTAAAAAAGGTAGATGAAATTAATACAAGACGGCTTTAATTTTGTATCTTTTGAAAAAACTGGCGGGAGTGGGCCCATTATTGGAGAAACTTTACCACGCAAAGTTATTGATTTAGATAATTAGAACAACCTCACCCTCTATTTGAATAACTGGGAACGCACTAGTAATTGCTTGTCATAAGATAAGATGTACTTGATCAAGTGTTTTTTGGCTTACTTCTTTTTAAGATTTTAGCGGTGTTTCCACACGATATGAAAATGATTTATTCATTTTGGAGCCACATGAGGTACTTTTCAAGTGCTTGAATTGTTTATTTGTAAGAGAAATAAAGAAGCATAAATAGTCGGGTCTCTTGATAGTTCTCTTCTCTTAGAAGGATAGAATCTTTGTTTTCATCTTAATTATGTCAATTTAGTAGTTATAGCATATAACTAAATTTGCAATATACTTCCAATCAGTTTCTTTTTCTTGTTGTTTCTAGAATACAAGTATTCTAATAAGACACTTTGTGGATACTATTGATTTTTGTTTTTAATCAACATAAAATAAATTTAAAGAAAAAGATTAAAGAAGTTGTCTTGCAAATTGTTTTCTTAATTACTCAATATTTTGTTGTTGGACTCCGAGACGAATTTAAAGTAAGTGGTGATCTCTTTGACAAGGAATGGTACCAAAAAAGTATGGGCTTGAAGCCCAGTGGCCTGTATGGTATCGAGTGAGATAACCAATCTTAGTGGCCCATCAAGAACTAAGAAATATGTTGAACAAGGAGTTAGGCCAGTTATATGAAAACATTATTTTTGTATACTTAAAAAGCTTAGATTCCTTTTCAAATTCTTGACTATTATTGAGAATTTTCGCTTCAAAACACATTTCTTACTGTATTGCTCTAACTAAACATGACAGACTCTATTAGTAGCCGGATCCGACACAACAGCCGGAACATTAGAATGGGCTCTATCACTTCTACTCAACAATCCTCGTGTCCTAAAAAGCGCACAACTCGAAATTGACAATCACATTGGAACCGACCGTTTAATAGACGAATCAGATATCACCAATCTTCCTTACCTCCGCGGCATCGTGAATGAAACACTACGAGTGTACCCTGCTGGGCCATTACTAGTGCCTCATGCATCCTCAGAGCAATGCACGGTCGGAGGATATCGTGTCCCAGCCAACACCATGCTACTAGTGAACTGTTGGGCTATACAGAATGACTCCAAGAATTGGGAAGATCCCAAGAAGTTCAAGCCGGAGAGATTTGAACGGTTGGAAGGAACACGTGACGGGTTCAAATTCTTGCCGTTTGGCTCAGGAAGAAGGGGCTGCCCAGGGGAAGGGTTGGCGATGCGAATGTTGGGTGTCGGATTAGGATCGGTGATTCAATGCTTTGATTGGGAGAGAGTCGGAAAAGATCCGGTTGATATGAGTGAAGGTTTTGGGTTGACTATGCCGAGAGCTAAGCCGTTGATGGCCTATTGCAAAGTGAGGCATGTAGCAACCAAGATTGTTTCTCAAATTTAATCAACTAGACATTATGTTTTGCTTCGTATGCTTGTGATAGTAGTAGTACATACCTTATGACATGGAGAATCAACAACTTGAGTTCTGTTTTGCCAGTATCAAACTGTGAAACCTCCGATGTCGTCTTAATTACGATGAATGTGTATTTGGAGGCGTCTTCATAACAATTATAATAAGTAGTAGCGCTTACAAATGTAACAGTGTTCTTATGAAATATATGATTTGAAGAGTTGTACCACCAATTTGAATGCCATTATAATTAGATACAAAGATGTCGGAAATATAAGTAATGATCATATAAAAATGTCATAAAAAATGATACGCATGTGGAACTTCACAATGCCAAAACTATAATTACAAGTAAATGCATTCCTCAATGTCAAATTTTGTTTATGTAGTATTATTATGTACTTCACGGAGCTAACTAAAAATTCAAAATCACATTCCAATTAATAATAACAAAGCATATTTAATATATATCTATACAAAAAGTAATTATTATCCAGAAATCGTGTGAGAACCACAAGTTGCACACGTAACCATTACATATATTCAAATTGTGAACTCTGATGCAAATGATTATCATTCTTATGAGTCAATTATTGAAATAAAACATGCAACAATTTATCGGATCATTGTTGCCAATAGGTTTAGGCAAATGCATGTTCTAACACCATAAACAATATTTACAACCATGTTTCTAGAAGATCGGATGCCCTAGCTAGCTAACAAGTTTTCTATTTGCCAAGAGCAATTCAAGGGGAACTAAGAGTTTCTGCCCCTTTAGCTAAAACTTTCCAACTACTCTCCCTCCACGTGATCAGAACAAACCCTTGATCATTTAACGTTCAGAAGCCAACTACCACTTCTTTTAACCACAAATTATAAAAGGCTATTAATCGGAAACGCCTATCACTATTGAATGTCTCATAACTGTTTAATGACTTCTTCCTACATGAACATATAACTTGTCTTCTTTTCTTAAAGGCTAGCGATATGCCAGGCAAATAAGGGAGATGATATATACAGAGCAAAATCCTTAATTACAGAGCAATTTTTTTATGTTTACTATTTTGTCTTTCCCAACTAATTGTTTCAAATCATATCCCTTTCTCAACATGTTAATGATTAGCAAAATATTTTGGTAACTTAATTAAAACATTCTCTTTCCAATCTATTAGAGATGGAAATATTTTCTTTCTTTTATATAAAGATGGAACCAGTGTGAACAATTTACTGCATAAAAAATTAATTAACTACTTTAATTTCACATATTTTCTTCATAATGTTGATTTCTGTGTGTGTTTTTTTTTGTTTTTTTTTGAACAAACTTTGGTTTTTGTTTCTAATACTCCAAAATTTCTCCAACCCTTTTCAGCTGAAACTTAATTAAAGGAGTTGAATTCTATTATTGTGTGTAAAAGTTACAGATGATATATATCATGAATGAAAATCGTATTGATCTGTAAGTAAATTAATATTCCAAATAACTTAAAATTTGTTTGTGCATGAGGCGCATACTGAAATAAAAAAGATCTCAATGCAACCATTTAAATTTGAATATAAGCTTTGAACTTCTCTTCAACAAGGACTACATGCCGGCAACATTTTTTATTTGAGCAAACTAACAATTATATGAACAGTTGTGGAATATGAAGAATTTTTTTTCCTATTATTCTTGTATATTTAATTAATATTTTACACATTTTTGAAGTTATGGAATTAGGTTTGTCTTTCTTCTTATAAATTTCAGTACATTATGGGATTAAAATCTGTATACAAATTTTCATTAAGTAACTTATTTACAAGAACTATTTTTATGTAAAGATAATATTTCCATTTTATTAATTTGCAAAAGGAATGTCTTAATTGAGGTTTTATAGATTATGCTAATCATTGGTAGATATTGAAAAATGAAATGAATTTAACAACTGATTTAAAAAGGGTATAATAGTAAACAATAGAGAATTGCTCTGTAATTAGGGATTTTGCTCTGTAATGTTGTTGCAAAAGTAATATTGTCAAATTTTCAAAATTGCCCCTACCTAAATTCTATCATAGAGATCTAATTATATAAGACTGATTAATACATTAATTGCCTCATCAAATTCCTTAAATTATGTTAGTAAATGTTATGGTAGGACTGTAAAACTTGGAATCTACTTACAAGAAATTGTTTTCTAAAGGAAAACCAAAAATCGCTCAAAGTTGTTCTTTCCAGAATTAATATTATAAATTTTATTGAATACGCTCGTGATTACTCAAATGTTTGTTAGTTTTGTTATCAATTTTTTTGCATTGTATATATTTTTTCTAATTTATCTTATTTGCACGTTTAGGCTTTTAAATTTGAACTTTCTTCATAGTATTTTCTTATGTTTATAGCATCATAACTATTTACTAATTTCAATATTTGTACCAAAATAAAAAGGGATACATTTTTATGTTAATGATCAGATTCTTAATAACCTCCGGTAACAATATTTGTATACATTATCAGCAAGTAATGGTTGTTACCACTAAAACTTGAAATACTAATTAGAACTAAAGCTAACCAATCTTTTATTTTTAAATAACAACATAACAGAAATATGTGATTACTAGTTAACAAAATATTCTTCATTCACTACAAGAAATGTGAGCTATAGCAAGGTCTAAAAACCTTGCAATAGGTTCAAATTCCATTGCTATTGATCTATTGCAAGGGATGTGGACGTTGGTAGCATCCCTTGCTATAGGTGGCGTTGGTGCAGGTATTTTGCATGTTGCAAGGGAAATGGACCTTGCTATTGCATTTCTGACACACACCTGTAGCAAGGTCCATTTCCCTTGCAATAGTTTTCTGACACACACAATTGACAGTAACGTCCTTAGACGTTGCTATTTATTCTGACACAAAAGTCAATTGCGACGTCCTTAGACGTTGCTATGTATTCTGACACAAAAGTCAATTGCAACGTCTTTTGACCTTGCAATTGATTTACGCACGTTTTTTTTTTAAATTTCATTTTTGTTCATTATTTTTTTTTCGATAAAACACAGCAACGTCTACGGACGTTGCTATAGTGTCCTGACACTCTTTTTTTTTTCAAATTTGGCAGCAACGTCCATGGACGTTGCTATAGTGTCCTGACATTCTTTGTTTTTTCAAATTTGGCAGCAACGTCCACGGATGTTGCTGTAGATAAATATTTTTTTATAAAAAAAAGTGGCGGTAAAAACCGCCACATTGTAATAAAATGTTTTTTAATATATATATATATATATATAGACATATATATACACACATATATATATATATATATATATATATATATATATATATATATATATATATACACACACACACACACTCACATTATACATTAATTGAAACCTCAATATTATATATGTATAGTATGTGTTAAAAAATATAATACTAATAACTAAATTATAAGATACACACACACACACACACACACAAACACACGCACATATATATATATATATATATATATATATATATATATATATATATATATATATATATATATATATAGTATTAAGAAATGTTAGATAACATTTTAAAAATTATAATGATATATATATACATACACACACTAAACTTTACAATGTATAATTATAAAATAATCTCACTAATTATAATTATACAATATATATGTATATATATATATATATATATATATATATATATATATAGTATAAGATGCATGTATGCATATATAATATATATATAAGTTGATCATGATGCAAAATAAATTAAGGAAAAAAATAAAGTGAAGGAGAAAAGGGGAGAAGAAGATGATAATAATATGAGAGGGAGAATGTAGTGGGATGGATGAGTGATATAGTGTGTTATTTATAGTAGTATAGTGGGAGGGAAGGAAATTTTTTGGGAAATTTGAAATTTCCGCCAAAAATTTCATTCTGAAATTTTTTAGCAAGGTCCAAATCCCTTGCAATAGGTTATTGTCAGAAAGCTGTTGCAAGGGAAATTGGGATCCCTTGCTACTGTGTCAGAAAAGTAGCAATGGCAAGGGATTTGGACCTTGCAATAGCTTTATTAAAAAAATGTTTTAATTATATATATTCCCTCATTCACTCATTTAATTAGATCCATATATAATTATGACTTGTAAATCATAATTACATGAGACTTGAACTAAATATATAGAACTAATCTTGATCTTGGTTAAATTAATTAATTAATAAAACTTATTTGATTGAATAATTATTAATTACATAAGAAAATAGAACTAATCTTGATATTTATAGCTATATATATATATATGTGAACTTATTTGAATGAATAAGATCCTAATAACATATGAGAACTGAACTAATTAGAATTAATCTTGTATTGTAAAATTAATTAAAGTTATTAGAATCAATAACTTCTCATTACATAATAATCAAACTAAACATAACGATTCTTGATTTTCATTAAATAAACTGAAATTATATGAATGAATAATATTTAACTACATAAGAATTGATCAACTACGTACAGGAAAACTTACTATTTATTTTTGTTGAATTAATTAAGAATATAATTGATAACTCAACATTACATTAGAATTGAACTAATTAAACAAAACTAATCTTAATTAAATTTTAATAAATTAATTGAACTTGTTTGAATGGACAACTCCTAATTAACTACAAATATATAAGCATCAACTAAATATAACTAATATTGACTTTTGTCAAATTAGTTTAACTCAATTGAACAAATATTACATAAGAATTAAATTACTTAGATTTAATAATATTGATTTTATTATGAATAGTGTTATTACATAAGAATTGAACTACGTACAAGGAATACAACTCTTTATTTTTGTTGAATTAATTAAGAATGAAATTTATAACTCAACATATAATTACATTAGAATTGAACTAATTAAACAAAAATAATCTTAAATTTTAATAAATTAATTGAACTTGTTTGAATGGACAACTCCTAATTAATTACACATATAAGAATCAACTAAATATAACTAATCTTGACTTTTGTCAAATTGGTTTAACTTAAACAAATATTACATATAAGAACTAAATTACTTAGATTCAATCTTGATTTTTATTATGAATAGATGTTATTTGAATGCATAACTTCTAATTACATAAGAATTGAACTACGTACAAGGAAAACTACTCTTTATTTTTGTTGAATTAATTTAGAATATATTTTATAACTCAACATAATTACCTTAGAATTGAACTAATTAAACAAAACTAATCTTAAATTTTAATAAATTAATTGAACTTGTTTGAATGGACAACTCTTAATTAATTACACATATAAGAATCAACCAAATATAACTAATCTTGACTTTTGTCAAATCAGTTTAACTTGATTGAACGAATATTACATAAGAACTAAATTACTTAGATTTAATCTTGATTTTTGTTATGAATAGATGTTATTTGAATGCACAACTCCTAATTACATACGAATTAAACTACGTACAAGGAAAACTACTCTTTATTTTTGTTAAATTAATCAAGAATAGAATTAATAACTCAACATTACATTAGAATTGAACTAATTAAGTAAACCTAATCTTAATTTTTAATAAGTTAATTGAACTTGTTTGAATGGACAACTCCTAATGAATTACATATATAAGAATCAACTAAATATAACTAATCTTGACTTTTGTCAAATTAGTTTAACTTAATTAATTGAACAAATATTATTACACAAGAACTAAATTACTTTGATTTAATCTAGATTGTTATTATCATGAATAGATTTCATTTGAATGAATAAAATCTTAATTACATAAGAATTGAACCACGTACAAGGAAAACTACTCTTTATTTTCGTTGAATTAATTAAGAATATAATTGATAACTCAACATTACATTATAATTGAACTAATTAAATAAAACTAATCTTATTTTTGTATAAATTAATTGAAATTGTTGAATGGACAACTCCTAATTAATTACATATATATATATATATATATATATATATATATAAGAATCAACTAAATATAACTAATCTTAACTTTGTCAAATTAATCTAACTTAATTGAACAAATATTTCATAAAAACTGAATTACTTAAACGTAATTTTAATTTTTATCATGAATAGATGTTATTTAAATACATAACTCCTGACTTGATTTTTGCATATATATATATATATATATATATATATATATATATATATATATATATATATATATATATATATATATATACACACACACATATAAAGAATGAAGAATGCAGCTTTATTATATTAAAAAATAAGTAAAACAAAACCTGCAAAGGAAGAGGAGGTTGCTGAAGCTGAAAGGCTACTGCAAGGGCCTTTTTCCCTTGCAACTGTGTCAGAAAAGCTGTTTTTACAGCAGCAGCAAGGGATTTGGACATTGCAATAGATTTATCAGCTTTATATCCTCTCCTCCACACATTTCATGATCCATAACCTGCGTTTCTTCCCAAAATCTACTGCATTTCTTCCCCCTCTCTTCTCTATTTTTCAGCAAAATTTCATTTCTTCCCTGTGATTTTTTTGCAAAGCGTACGTAATTCTCAGCAAAGCTCACTCCACGAGAGGTATCTATTTCAGTATTATCGTAATTCGTTGCTTAATTTTATATATATATTGTTGATGTTGTTACTTAATTTAGTGATTTTTGTAATATTAATACTTGTTATTCATCATATTTAGAATAACTGAGATCTAAGCGTGATTTGATTAGTAGTATGCTATTTATATGCATGTGTGTAATTAGTTGTTCACATTGTTAGTATTTGATGATAAGTTTTAATTAGCCTTACTTTCGTGATTAAATAGTCAGTTCTCGTGCTGATGCATTGTTAATTTGATTTTAATTAGATAAAAAATGTATAACAACGAAGATCGGAGTTGGATGTACGATCGAGGCAACGTTGATGAGGGGTATATCAATCCTTATTTCGTAGATGGCGTCAACAGATTCCTAGAATTTGCATTTTCTCAAGGTCATCGAAAAGTTAAGTGTCCGTGCACTCGGTGTGGTTTTAGCAAAAGCAAAAAGAGGGATGTGATTCAGGAACACCTATTGAAGTACGGTTTTGTTCCTCATTATTACGTATGGGAGGCACACGGAGAAAGGAACAACTTTTCTGTCAATTACACATACGCAGGAGAGTCATCTACTCATAATGATAATGTCGAAAGTGGTTACGTAGATATGGTCAATGATGCATACAGAGGTCAGTTTGAAGGCACGCACTATAATCAAAATATAGAAAAAGAGCCAAACCGTGAGGCACGAGACTTTTTTGAAATGCTACGGGAAGCCGAGGTACTAATACGCGTAGATGTGGAAACAACACCATTGCAGTGGTTAACATCATTTATTGCCGACAAGGTTCGTCATGGCACAACAAACGCCTCTGCTGACAATCAATTACAAGCGGCCCGCAGATTAATGAGTCCTGCAGATCGTCATAGATTGCCTGAAAATTGGTATGGAGTGAAGAAATTCATCAAAGGTTTAGGACTTGGGTACAAAACATATGATGTGTGTGTTAATATTTGTATCCTTTATTACGGGGAGTATGAAAGTAAGAGCTGGATCGAGTGCCCCTATTCTGGAGAAGCTAGGTACGAGGAATGCACCAATAAGAAGAAGCTTGTTCCACGTAAGAAGCTGTGGTACTTGCCAGTGACGCCTCGATTGCAGAGGCTTTACACATCACGCAAAATATCGGAGCACATGACATGGCACTTGAAGTGTCAGGCAGATACCGATCAAATGATTCACCCTGCTTCAAGTTTGGCCTGGAAATCTTTCGACAGGATATTTCCCGATTTTGCTGCCGAACCAAGAAACGTTTACTTGGACTTTGCACCGATGGTTTTAATCCTTTCGGGAACTCCTCAGCTCCTTACTCGTGTTGGCCAGTATTTGTGACCCCTTATAACCTCCCTCCTGACCTATGCATGCGGCAAGAATATATTTTCCTAAGTTTAATGATATCTGGCCCGAAGAGTCCTGGCAAGAACATTGACGTATTACTCAGACCCCTAATTGATGAACTTAAGTCACTGTGGGATTCGGGTGTGCCAACATACGATAGTTTTCGGAAACAAAATTTCCAAATGCGAGCTTCATTGCTATGGACGATTAGTGACTATCCAGGGTATGGCATGCTATCACAGTGGAGCACACATGGTCGTTTATCTTGCCCGTACTGTATGGAAGAAACCAAGAGTTTCCAACTTAAGCACGGTCGAAAGACTTCTTTCTTTGACTGTCATCGTCGATTCTTGCCTCTGGACCATCCATGGAGATTAAACACAACTGACTTCACGAAAGGTAGAATAGAGACTGATCAACCTCTACCAAGAAGATCAGGGATAGACATGTTGAGACACGTTGAACGTCTTCCACCAGTCGGATTTGGTATATGCGGAGAATTTGTTCAGGGCTTTGGTTTGGATCACAATTGGTGTCGTAGAAGTATATTTTGGGAACTTCCGTATTGGAAGCATAATCTGATCTGCCACAACCTAGATGTCATGCATTGTGAAAAGAACTTCTTCGACAATATTAAGAACACTATGATGGATGACCCTGAGAAAACCAAGGACAATATGAACTCTCGCAAAGATTTACAATTACTGACGGGCAGAAGATCTTTGTTTCTACAGACTGGACCGGGAGGTAGGTTATACAAACGTAAAGCATCGTACTGTCTCAGTAAGGACGAAAAGGTTAAAGTGTGTGAGTGGTTGTGCAATCTCAAATTTCCAGATGGATACGCGTCAAACATTTCGCGTTGTGTTCAAATGCCACAGTTGCGTCTAGTGGGAATGAAAAGTCACGATTGTCACGTTTTTTTGCAAAGGTTGGTTCCGATAGCATTTCGTGACTTCTTGCCAGAGAATGTCTGGGGGCCGCTCGTGGAGATCAGTAATTTTTTCAGAGCTTTGTCAGCTCCTGACATCCGATATAGTGACATGGATTTATTAGAACGTTCGATTGTGGTGACTATGTGCAAGCAGGAAAAATTCTTTCCTCCATCGTTCTTTGATTCCATGGAGCATTTAGCGATACACCTTCCCTGGGAGGCAAAGGTCGGTGGGCCCGTACAATACAGGTGGATGTACCCATTTGAGAGGTAAATACTAGTTACTGTTATATTGATAACTATACAATGTTCAAAATATGACTAGGTAATTTTTTTTTTCTTTGTTAGGCGGATGTTTGATTTTAAGAGACCAAGGGGTAACAAGGCACACATAGAAGGGTCGATTGTTGAGGCGTACATTTACGCAGAAATTGCAAATTTCTCCTCACTCTACTTTGACAGCAATATTGAAACTAGAGCAACCCGTTTGAACAGGAACGAAGTTCCAATATCTATTGACCCCAACGACCAATTATCAGTATTCCAGAGTAAAGGGAAAACAATGGGGCGTTGTGTCAATTACAGAAATTTGTCTCTCGTAGAGTGCAAAGCGGCTCATCTATATGTCTTGTTGAATTGCGCAGAGGTCGAGTGTTGGTTAAGGTAAGATTACTAATTGCCATACAATGTATTCTTGCTAATATATCAATTGATGTTTTAAACGGCTTCTTTCTGTGACAGTATGTTTGATGCCCAGATGTGCGCAGGATATCCGCAAGCTAATAAAGATCAGATACGTAAAACTTATTTTATCAACTGGTTCAAACAAGTTGTTGTGTCTGGTAGTTACAGTGTGGATCCTAGATTACGCGGTCTTGCTCGGGGTCCTGTTTTGAAAGCAAAAACTTATAATGGTTATACGGTTAATGGATTTAAGTTTCATACAGAAGCATATGGGGCTGGTGGGCAAACAATGAACATTGGCGTTTATGTGAAGGGCGACACTGGCGACCCAGACGCACGTAATTTCTATGGAATGCTTCAAGAGATTATACAGCTTGATTACTGGGGCAGTGGAAACTTGGAACAAATTGTTATGTTCAAATGTGATTGGTACGACGTGTATAATGGAATAACAACTCATCCGATTTATGGCCTTGTTGACATTAATCCAACAATGCGACTCGGTACAGGAGCGTCTGAACCGTTTATCTTAGCAAGTCAGGCGCAACAAGTCTATTACAGTCTGTATCCTTCACAAAAAAATACCAGTAGGAGAGGATGGTGGGCGGTTTGCACGACAAGAGCGAGATACCTCGTTGACACAACTGCAGTGGCTAATCTCGACATTTACCAAGATAGCACCGCACCTCAGTTAAGATTGGATGACATCAACAATATCGACAATACACCTATCAGGCTTGCAGACGATGATATTGTGGAAGTCGATGATAACGACACATCCGCCGACGATGACGTGGATGAAGATCATGATGATGGTGACGACGATGACCCTGATTATACGTAATGTATGTTCTAAGCAATATGTATGCCTATGTAGTAAGAATTCGTGAACTTAAACAGTGGTTTATTTGCAATATGTAAGCTTGAGTTGTAATATTTGAGTTATTTGAATTGTAACGTTTATATATATATATATATATAAAACTAGTGTAAATTATAAATATAAACAAAAACATAAATATATATAAGGTGCAAACATAATAAAAACAAGCTAAAACAAACCACGTTTGTTCATAATGATACAAATACAAATAAAAGCAGCAAATAACAGTCTAAATTTGAGTATCCTCGTCAAATTACATATCACCCAAGCCAGTAGTGTCGTTAGCACCGCCACCCCGAACTTCTTTCCTGGTCCCCTTCGTCCTCCTGATCGGTAGAATGTGACCGTGGTCGATAAAGTGGATCCCCTGATACCCGCCCGGTGCCGACACTCGTGTTCGTCGGTTGCAATGGTTGGTGGAAAACTGCCGGGAAGGTGGAAAACTGCCGGGAAGTTGTTAAACTGTTGTTGTTGCCCCTGTTGTTGTTGCTCTGACCCCCACAATTCATCGGGCACCGGCATATTAAACTGTGACATAAAGTATTTGAGAACATTCTTTAAACCTGTGATTTCCTTCCGTTGAGAAGCTGTTTCGGCCCGCAGTGCCTGACATTCTGAGCGAAGCGGCTCCACGCTACTAGAGCCTGTCTCAACGAACCTAGAATGTCTTCGAGCCTTGAATCCTACGCGCTCAGGCTCACCATAACTTGCCAGACCCACCACCCTATTCTTCTTTACACTTCCGGCTGCGGCAATTTCCACCCACGGTCTAACGTCCCAGACCGGCCACTTGCTCATATCTGGCCCATGTTCTCTCAGGCAGTGTTCCACATAAGCATCCTACATATAACATATTATGATTCAAAATATATTTTTGTAACAAACATAAGTATTATTACGACAACAACAATTATTGACGATTACACCACTTTAATGAAAGAAAATATTATACTCACGTAATTAGCTTTGTCCTCAGGGTTTGGCCACTCAACCGTTCCGTCGTCATGTTTCTTTGCACGAGTCTTTATAAAGACATCCTGAAACGGCACCTTGTCGGGCGTTGTATTCATTTCGTTTGCCTGTCATAATATGAAAATTCATTAAAGCAAATATAGATCACATTACTAAATCAATGATGATATTTGAAAAATAACCAATCATATTTTTCTACTTACGAGATCTATCATATGCTTGTTCGTGCTGCGAGACCCACCCCTATAGTTTACCGTTTTCCCCTTATCTCGATTTTTAGCGTTCTGCTCCGAACGACCCTTCGTGGGCTCAAGCTCCCAATAATCATAAAATGTCTGCCGAAAATTTTCGTGAATCCAACAACTGTGACTCATACTATAGGTGGGGTCAACTTTGCAGCGCAACACCATTTCTTGGCGTGGTTTACTGAACCTGCAAATCTCGCAGTAGCGACCCTATCGTACCATTCCCTGACTGCATTTTCTATGGCAGGATCCCACTGATAAGTGTGCTGCATTTAATACAGACATAAAGAAAAGTTGGTCACATAAATGAATAATAATGAACAAATATTTATAAATATTTAATAAATATAGAAGTCAAGCTAATTCCTTACCTTAAATCTGTTCCAACACATTTCCTTCTCGTCCTCTGGTCACATGCCGTACGTGAAGTATGCCCCTTGCATCATGTTCCTCAAATTTGTAGCAATCGTGGTCACGGCGGAAGGGTTCTCTATTGAGCCATCAAAGAATAATTCAAGTACCTCCCTGTCATCCGGATTTGCCGGGGGCTCACGAGGTTTAGATTGTCCTCGCACTGCAACCCTAGTAATACCACCATCGTCTCCTGAATCATTGTTACCCCCCCTCATCCTCGTCTAACTCCTCAGAAACGCCATGAGCACGTGAGCCTGAACCTCGTGTGCCTGAAGCTCGTGTGCCTGAACCCCGTGAGCCCGATGATGATGGCCCAGCAGTACTTCCCGTCCCCTGAACCTGTAGCGTCGTCATGGCACCTAAACTCGGCTGCATCATGCCGTCTACAGTACCTCCCATAAGTTGTGGCCTCGTTAGCTGTGTTTGTGGCATACCAAAACCAGGCACACCAAATCCAGCTCCACTCCCATATCCAGGCCCACCAAACCCAGCTCCACTCCCATATCCAGGCCCACCAAATCCAGGCCCACCATAACCACCCCCACCATAACCAACCCCGCTATAGCCAGCCCCACCGAATCCACCACCACCATAACCACCCCCAACATATACACCCCCCATTGTCGCTCCTACACCCATCAATTAATTGGTAAACGGCCCACTAGCGCGGGCTCCTGCGTCATTTGATCCTCCGGGAAACATCGGCATCACCGCTGAAAGTGATCCCATCGAACCAAGATCAGGCTGCGAAGAGAATGATCCTCGAGGTACCCCTTCCGGGTATGGCACCTGGTTCTTCGACACCTTCTTTTTTCTTTTCCCATTTCCCTTTTCCTTACCCTGATCTGACGAGCCGGCCATCTGATAAATAAATATTTAGAATGGTCAAATTAATATAAAAGGGATACACGACAATATATACTATCTATTCATTTACTAAATTGACTAATTAAGTATATATACATCTGTTACGTCTAAATTATACAAATCTCCGCTAATTTTTCTAATCAATGTATTACAATTAAGTAAAAGCTCAATACTCATTGTGATATATATACTATTAAATTAAAGTATTCAACAATTAATCACGTACGGACGTGTCACAAAATAACTACATCTTCTACATATATCTCTATCTATATCAAGCATCAATAATTACACCATAGCATGTTCATATATTTTCTCAATGCTACCAACATTTTTATCATATCTAATTAACATAAATACGTTCTAACATAAACACAATTATATATATTGTATAATACAAAGTTAATCGATTAAATTCTACAAAAAAAAGAAAATACGTAGCTATATTATCATAATCACAAATCTAATATTAATTAATTAAGCATACATATAAATATATAATTAACAGTACTAATACACTCGAATCAACAAATACATCACTATTATGGTATAATATTACACAAATCTAACCGATTAATTAAATTAAACCTTAATATACGTAGATCGTCACATAATTAATTACCTCTAATACCTTAATTAAGCATAAATAATTAACATAAATACACTAATCACAAATACTAATTACACAAATCTAACCATTAATTTAAAAAATAATAATAATACACATAGATCGTTCAAAATTACTTCTAATATCTTAATTAATCATACATAATTAACACAAATACATCATCAAATCAACAAAAACATCATATTTATGCTAAATAACAAAAATCTAACCGATTAAACTAAAAAAAAAAACATGTAAAAGCGTAATTTTAAAGGTATTGAACACATACCTTCAACAAAAATGTGATTTGGAGCTGAAATCGTGAGATTTAGGTGAGTTTTAGGTGAGTTTTAGTGAGAAAAAAAAAAAAAAAACCGAAGGTGTTTTGCAATGGCCAAATTCGCAGCAGAAAACTGCTGCGAATTTGGCATATCATTAAGGCACCAACGTCTTGAAGACGTTGGTGCCGTGCCGCAGCCTTAATTAAGGCTGCAGCTTTGTGTCTGCAGCTTGCAGACACAAAGCTGCTGCTTTGACTTAAAACAAAAACAAAAAAAAAAAAAAAATAGTAAAAGGTGGTACCAACGTCTGGTGGACGTTGGTACTGTTTAAATTTTTTTAAAAAAATAGTAAAAGCTGGTACCAACGTCTGGAGGACGTTGGTACCTTTTAAATTTTAAAAAAAAAAGTAAAACCACACGCAGCAACGTTTTTATGACGTTGCTGCTTGAATTGTGCGCTGCACAATACCTGCCAACGTCCGAAAACGTTGGCAGGTAATTTTTTTTTTTTACTTTTGTAGTACCAACGTCAGGTGACGTTGGTACATCAAAATACTGCAACGGATTATAAATCCGTTGCAGTACCGGCGTTGCTTTAGGCTATTATTCTTGTAGTGATTAGACGAAGTCGATTTTTTCACTACAAACAAACACTCGTAATATTTAACATTTATTTGTAATATCATCTTGAAAAATAGTGTGTTATTTTGTTACTTACAATCAAAAGTTCGTTAAAATTATAATTATTAAGTTCTTAATTTAACTTATCATTTAAATTTTCACTTTTTATTTTCTTTTATATGTTTGAGGTAGCTATATAATTATGTGTATACAATAATGTAGGGAATAAAAGCAGCTCCAAATTCTGAAAATACACAAAATAAAGCTGCAGAACAGCCAAAAAAACAAAAAATGACCAAAGAAACATCTATACACAAATATAATAAAATAAATTTTATGCTTATTCTACGGACGCTTTCGTTTTTTCTTTGAAAGCAATCTTCTTTTAAGATTGGTTTCCAAATTCTATTAGCTGCTACTTTGGAAAAATAAATTATCAAGCAAAATTTATGGAGATGTTTTGGGTACAATTAATGAGCCTAATATACTCCATATTTAAAATCTTGACAGAATTGTAAGTGAGGGCCAATTAGTCAAGTTTAAAATATTGCTCTGTAAGCAATACTATTTGCTCTGAAAATATCGTCAGCCTTCCAAAAAGTGTAAGAGATAGAATTATTTAATAATGTATTACTGAAGTCCTGATATTTAATCTATGTACTACATTAGAAACTGATATAGAGTATGCGGGAAATTAAATAAGTACATGTTCCTATTCAGTAACTCATTTCTCAAACCAAACTATTTAGCTGGTCACTAGCTACTAAATATCCTATCCTCTGTCAACACAAACAACTGAAAATAATAATGGGAAAGACTGATTCTCTGTCCAAATACTCCCCCCCCCCCCCCCCCCCCCCATCTACACACATTATAAACATTAAGGACCTTATGGTGGTGAAATTTGATTATTATAAGTAGCTATATTAGGACCAATAGACTACAAATTGTGAGCTTTCATGTTTGTAGCCCGATTAAGTTATTTATTGCCATAATAACCAAAACTAAGCCAACCTAAAGCAACAACGTTAACCACCTAACTCTCCATTTATTAGTTCAACTTCAAGTATCACCAAAAATCCATGTATAAAATAACAACACCTAAAATCTTTTCTCCACAAAAGTTCAAAATGGATTCACAATGGTTAATAGTTTATTTTCCATTAACTCTTGCGCTTTACATTTTAACCAAACATTTTCTCCACGAACTTAGAAACCTCCCTCCATCGCCTGTCCTCAACTTTCCATTCATCGGTCACCTGTACCTCCTCAAGAAACCCCTCTACCACAGCTTGGCAAAAATCTCCGACCGTTATGGTCCGGTCGTTCTCCTCCAATTTGGCTCCCGCCGCGTGCTCCACGTCTCGTCTTCCTCAGCTGCGGAGGAATGCTTAACCAAAAACGACATCGCATTCGCCAACCGCCCCCGCATGACGCTGGCCGGAAAATACAACGGCCGCAACTACACCACTATGATATGGGCTCCCTATGGTGACCACTGGCGGAATCTGCGCAAGATCTCCTCTCTCGAGATATTATCCATGCACAGGCTCCAGATGCTGCATGGCATCCGAGCTGACGAGGTGAAGTCCATGATATGCCGTCTTAGCCGCGAGGCGGAGGAACAACGATCGGTGAACATGAAAGTGGTGTTCTTCGAAGTGACGATCAACGTGGTGATGAGGATGATCGCGGGGAAAAGGTACTGGATTTTTGTTTCTCTAAAAATTTAAATTTGTAAAGAGTTGATAGTTATTAATTTCTATGAATTCTCCAACATGACTTTTCACGTATAGACTGTAAATCCTTTTATTATACCTAACACGTGATATTTTTTTATAATGAAATTTTAACCAAGGACCTCTCCTTTAGACTGAGCTATGACACCGTACGTAATTTCGGTCTCTCTAAAAGTTTAAACTCGTAGAAAGAATTGACATTTCTTAATTTATATATATATACATATATATTCTCCAACAAAAGGTACTACGGCGAGAACCTGGAGGATGCGGAAGAAGCAAAGAAGTTTAGGGAGTTGATATTGGAGATTTTTCAGACTTGTGCGGACACGAGTTGGGGGGACTTTTTGCCCGTGGCAAGGTGGTTGGAAGGAGGGTTGGAGAAACAGTTTATAGAGTTGCAGAAGCGGAAGGATGAGTTTATGCACAAGCTGGTTGAGGAATGTAAGAGAAGGATCAGGAGTACTGGCGGAGATGCCAAACCGGCTGGAAAGAAGACGAGGACAATGATTGAAGTGCTATTGGAATCGCAGGAGCAACAACCTGAATATTATCATGATGAACTCGTAGAAAATTTAATGGTGGTAAGTATTATCTAGGCCTACTTTCTAATGATTTCATCTTTATAAATTAAAGTACTCTGTTATTTAAAAAAATATATAGCAAAATTCTCTTGTAAGTATTACAAACTTGATAGATTTGGGAGAATCGACAAGTTCGATGAATAATTTCTTGATCGAGTGCTATCAAGATATTAAATAATAAATATGATCGTTTATATGATTTTTGAAAACAAAATTTCAATTCTTGAATTTCAAAAGAACTCGAAATTTATTTCTCACAAATACTCTAAAATTTGCATGACAGACGTTGTTAATAACCGGATCAGACACAACAGCTGGAACACTAGAATGGGCACTAACACTTCTACTCAACAATCCTAATGTACTAAAGAAGGCGCAACTCGAAATTGACAATTGTATTGGAAACGAGCGCTTAGTAGACGAATCAGACATTGAGAAGCTTCCTTACCTACGCGGCATCATATACGAAACACTACGAATGTACCCTATCGGACCGTTACTTATCCCTCATGAGTCCTCAGAGCCGTGCACAGTTAAGGGATATAATGTCCCCGCTGGCACCATGTTGTTTGTGAATGCCTGGGCTATACAAAACGATCCCAAGAATTGGGAGGACCCAACAAAATTTAAGCCGGAGAGATTCGAAGGGCAAGAGGGGAAGCAAGACCCGTTCAAGTTGATGCCATTTGGTTACGGAAGAAGAGGCTGCCCCGGGGAGGGATTGGCGATGCGTATGTTGGGTGCTGGATTAGGATCGGTGGTTCAATGCTTTGATTGGGAAAGAGTTGGGAAAGATCTAGTCGACATGAGTACGGGGTCTGGGTTAACCATTGCAAAATCACAACCATTGATGGCCTATTGCAAAGCACGACCTGTGGTAGCTAAGATTTTGTCTTAGTTTTTAAACCACCGGATATGGTGTTGTGTTCTAATAGTATCTACAGTTCAAACTAATGTAATAACGTTACTGAACCTCCTATATAAAAGGTGCTTCAGGTTATAATAACAAAATATATCCTAAGAATAATTGTATCAAAACCAAATATTATAAGTTGAATTCAGCCATCGGACAACAAACTTCAGTTTAAATAATTATAGTTCTGTGACAAGTTCTATTCTACAAGTAATTCATATTGAACTAAAAACGCGAGTGTTTTACTATTATCTAACTTCTGGTCTAGACTCGGAACATCATCTTTCAGACAACTGGTGACTGAAAAACTAAAGATTTGAAGCTCATGCATTTTATACTTAACACAGTGCCTTCTTTTATATATAATTTATATATAGTTATGCCTCGTCACGTATAGATTGCGAATAATTTTGTTACACCTAACACGTAGCATTTTTTGTTAAATAGTTGAAGGTGGGATTCGAATTCGAACTTAATTAGGACCTATTCCTTGGTATGAAATCTCATGATACTATCTTGAATTATCGTTTCCACTAAAAGTTCAAGCTAATAGATATGATTGACATCGATCTATTAATTTATATATATTTTCCAACAGTATGAAATTTCTCTTCTCATAATTGCATAGGTATTATGGGATGAATGTCGAGCACTCCAAGGAGGGGAAGATGTTTAAGAAGATTATGGATGATATCGGGAGAATCGCTCCGGCAACGAATGTTGTCGATTTCTTGCCTTTCATGCGATGGTTTGGGTATAAGGGTACGGAGGAAAAGATCATGTTGATTCAAGAAAAGCGTGACAAGTTTATGCAGGACTTGTTAGAAGAATATAAACAGATGGATACTGAGAGTTCAGCTGTTGCTGGAGAGGAGAAAATCATGGCTCAGAAATTACTCTCTTTGGAGAAAAAAGATCCAGAATATTACACTGATGAGATGATCAAAAACCTACTACTGGTAATACTAAAAGGCTTATAATTAATTTGCACTCGCATCCAAATCATATATATGATACCTTCTAATGGACAAAACTTTTCTATGTTAGTTTTATTAAAATGGATAAAAGCGTTAAACCCCCTATATTATACACCCGATTGCACTTTGCCCCCTATCCTTTTAATTTTGGTAACTTGCCCCCTGAACTATGGATAAATAAGCACTTTGCCCCTAAGTCTAAATCCAACGGCAAAATATCCTGACACGTGTTCAAATTCAATGGTGAAAAAATGATTCAGGGGGCAAAGTGCTTATTTATCTATAGTACAGGGGGCAAGTTGTCAAAATAATAAGATAATGGACAAAGTGTAACAGGGGGTAAAGTATAAAGGGTTTAATACTTTTATCCCTTATTAAAAATATGTCGCCTTTACTTTGGAGTGAATTAAACACATGCACCGGTTTTGACCCATTTATTCATAGAAATGAAAATTAAAGACTTTTGACCTCACTGAGTGCGCTACCATACAATATTTTAATTGAAATTATTGGTTTGCTTTCAAGCACGATGTTCCTTTTTTCCCTTTTAGGAGCGTGTTTTCATTTTTGACTTCCACTTAAGTTTTCTTATTCATTCCTCTCTTTTCTTTTCTTTTTCTTTTGATTTACGTGTGTTTATATTTTATTTTTGTTGCTATTTGTTTATATATCACTTTCTTAGTTTATTTAAATTTTATACTTCATCAATGTTTAAATCAAGTTGGGTTTAGTGTGCCAGGAAAGAATACAATAGATTTTCTTATTTTCAATAACTTGGAAGGTTTTATTTACTCACTACAAAACAATGTAAAGAGAGTGGCAAAGACATTATCTTTCGTAATTTGTATTTTGTACTGAACACTTCCCTTTTTGTAGGGTTTTTGGTATAAAGCCCCTGCGTTATATGAAATAATTAAATTACCCCCCTAAAAAATAAAGAAACATACTGCCCCCGTGTTATCTTAAGGCAGTTACCACTTATGGAAAAAAAAAAGACAAGTTACTCCCTTGTGTTAGCAAAATTACTTCATTGTGTATGTTTACACGACCTAAAAACCTCTCATCTTATAAGCAAGAGTTAGGGGATGGTGTTAGAAGTATACAATTTTAAAATCACAAGGGTCTAATTTGACTATATTTTATCTAGCAATAATTGACTTGTTGTAATGTACATAACATAGGGAATTACTGTTTTGACGCGATTAGGGTTCCTCCCTAGACATCTTTCCCTGGCCAATTCATGGCCTGCGATCATCTTTTCCCCGAAATCTCTCAACTCCGAGATCGATTCCCACCTCCCCTTGAGATCCCTTCAATCCAAAAACCCTCGTATGCTGGCATCACCAAGCCGGATCAGGCTACTATTCCGATAACATGTGGCGATAGTCGAATTGCCGATATCGGCGGTTACCTCGCCGTTAAGGTATCACAACAGGCTTACAAACAACGATTGGATGCATGTAAGTTCTCGTTAGTTGGCAGGATAACCCTTGCGAAAGGAGACACGCCATGGAGACGACAGGAATTGAAGGAGAAACTTACTGTTGCTTGGGGGCTTTCAGCAAATTGGAAATTGATCTCACTCGGCAAGGGTTTCTATCACATCATACTCGTTTCGGACTTGGAGAGGCAGAGTATTTGGGGCAGAGGAGCGCTGAATCTCAGGCCCGGAATCATGAGACTGATGCAGTGGACTCCGGGATTTGACCCGACAGCACACAAAAATACCTCCACACAAGTTTGGGTGCGGCTACACAATTTACCGTGGGTTTTCTGGGATAAAATCATCTTGTCCGACATCGCTCGGAGTATTGGCGTTGCTATAAAATTTGACAAGAATATGCTTGACGGAGAATTCGGTCATTATGCGAGAGTGCTTGTTGATATTGATCTTCAAAAGCCATTACAGGAAACTATCCGGGTGGATACAGACGACACCAAAATTTGGGTAAATCTTGAATACGAGGGTTTGCCGGACCTCTGCTCGACATGTAAAGCAATCGGACACACTTCTGCAAATTGTCGGCACAATGATTTAAACTCTAAAACAGTTGATCAACGCGACAATAAGGTTCCACGGGATAAGTCAAGGTGCAGATCCCGCGAACGAAAAATCTGGAGACGAAAGAGTGTCGCCCCGGATATACCTGTGAAGCATGTTATGGACAGACTTCAGAAAGGTTTGGTGGACCACCCGCATCAACCAAGTGTAGAAGCGCAACCAGTGCCACAAGGTGAGACAGAACTGGCGGTTGCTCCACATATAGTGCATGAGGGCTCATTGGATCCGACAAATTCACCTCTGCCCCCTCAGAAACCACTTCCAAACACATCAGATACGACGTCGCCTTTATTGGCGACTGATGGCTCCGGACAGTCTTGGGCGGATCAAATGGAAGAAGAGGAGGGGCAGTGGACAAAGGTCACCGGTAAAAGTAAAGGAAAGACAGAACAAGCTGAGCGCGCTAAGCGCACAACTCGGAAGCCTATCCGGTTTAATCCATGATTGCTCTTTTTTGGAATTGTCGGGGCATAGCCAACCCGAGTACGCAACGTGCACTATTTAATTATTGTCACCGGTTCTCACCGGATTTGCTCTGCTTAGCAGAACCAAAAACTTCATTCTCTTCTATCCCGACTCGATTCTGGGATTCGCTTAATTTATCTTTCGTTTGTACTAATTCTAAAGAGTTTCCTTCGTTATGGATCTTTCAAAAACGGGGTCTGGATTACCCTAGCAATCTCATTCGCAGTGAGCAGCATGTCAGTTTCTCTTTGAATATTGAGGGTATCGCTCACGCTTTTTCATGTATCTATGCTAGTAATGAGGATTCCGATAGACTGGAGTTATTTACAGAGCTTAGTGCGCTCAATAATTTGGCTGCTCTTCCATGGATGGTCTTCGGTGACTTTAATGCCATCAAAGGAGCACATGAAAAAACGGGTAGGCCCCCGGCAAATGCTACGTGCCGTGCATTTCGTAACTTCTCTAATTGTGACCTCGTTGATATTCCTCTTTAGGGTGCTTCTTATACTTGGTGTAATGGTCGCAGAAATAATCGTCGGGTAGAATGGTTGTTGGACAGAGCGATGATTAATCCGAGTTGTTTAAATCTTTGGAAAACGATCAATTGTATTGCCTTGGCTCGTCACAAGTCAGATCATGCGGCTATTGTGATCTCGGGCTGCTTTTCCTCCACTCCACATTTTGCTCGGTTCAGGTTCCAAAGTATGTGGTTGACACATCCCGACCTGCGTTCTTTTATCACAAACAATTGGCCAACTCTACAGGATGTACACCCGATGCATGCTCTTTCCCTCAAGCTGAAAATTCTTCGCAATGCATTACGTGTCTGGAACAAAACGGTGTTTGGCTTTTTGGATAGAAAAATAACAGATGCTGAAAAAAGACTTGGAGAGGTTCAGAATGAAATAGCGAACCATGGTATGACGGATCAAAATTTGGCAGAGGAAGCTAGCGCGAATGCAGAGTTAGAACTCGCCCTTACACAACAGGAGATCTTCTTGAAGGAAAAGAGTAGGAATACATGGCTTGCCGCCGGTGATCGAAACACGTCTTTTTTCCATCGTGCAGCGTCTATCAAAGCATCGCGAGCAGGCATTTCTTGCTTAATGATCAATGATCAACTCTCGTTTAATGAAGCAGACATTTCCAACCACATAAAGCAATACTACGAGGAGATGTCCAATGCGGTTACGATGAATCCTGATCTTGTTCATGATGTGGTTCCATCGATGCTGCAGGAAACGGATAACGATCAGCTGACCGGTATTCCCACGGATGAGGAAATTCATGACACGGTGATGGCCATGGACGGCAATAGTGCGCCTGGGCCCGATGGCTTTACTGGGAAATTTTTTCAGGCATTTTGGGATATTGTAGGCGAGGATACATGTAGATGCGTCAAGTATTTCTTTGTTCATGACAAGGTGACGACTGGACTTAACTCTAGTTTTATGATTCTTATTCCGAAGGAAAAAAATGCGGTGAATATTGAAAATTATCGTCCAATTGTGTTGAGTAATTTCTGTTTCAAAATTATTACAAAAATTATTGCTAACAGACTTTCGGGTATAGCCTCTCAAATCATTTCGCCAAATCAATTTGGGTTTGTTAAAGGGCAAGATATCACCCACTGCATTGCAATGGCCTCAGAAGGAGTGAATTCTCTAGATAAAAAATCCTTTGGTGGCAATATGGCTCTCAAAATTGATGTACGTAAAGCCTTTGACACCATGGATTGGACCTTCATTTGCTCGGTCCTAAAGGCTTTTGGATTCTCCACAAAATTTCGAGGCTGGATCATGACTTTGTTCAGCTCGGCTTGCCTTTCGATTCTTCATTAATGGTTCGTCGATTGGTTATTTTGGCTGCAGCCGGGGAGTTCGACAGGGGGATCCCCTTTCACCGTTGCTTTTTGTTATTGCTGAGGAATTTTTAAGTCGACTGATCACCAAATATGTGGAGAACGGCAGATTACAGCCTATGAGGTACACATCACAAAAGACATTTTGTTCTCATTTACTTTATGCAGATGACATTCTCATGTTTGCGGCGGCAACAACCCGAAATGTCCGTGCAATAAGAGAGATTTTTGACACTTATGGGGCTATGTCGGGTCAATTTGTTAACTGGACTAAGTCCGGAGTTTGCTTTAGCAAATATATCACCGCACCTCGGCGTTTTCGTCTCACCACATATCTTCACCTTAAACAATTGCCATGTCCATTTATTTATCTTGGTGTTCCTATTTTTAGAGGAAGCCCACGCAGGCGATGGTTGCAACCTATTGCTGATTCTGTTTTATGTAAATTCGCATCTTGGAAAGGTTCATCCCTCTCTATGGCTGGAAGAGTGACTCTTGTTTCTACTGTTATTCAGAGCTCACTCATACACTCATTCTCAATTTATGCGTGGCCTAAAAGCTTAATTGCTAAAATGGAGCGTGCAATTCGGAATTTCATATGGTCCGGTTCAATTGATGCTCGGAAGCTTATTACGGTGCCATCGGATAAGTGTTGTTTCCCAATTTCTGAAGGAGGTATTGGCCTCAAGGACCTTGCTAGTTTGAACAAAGCGCTGCTTGCGAAACTTTACTAGCGTTTTGTTGCCTCTCCATCTTTCCCGTTGGCCGATATTAAATCTCGAATTTTCGGCGGCTTGTGCACATTGAAGCGAACATATTTGTCATCATCTATTTGGTGCTCCTTGAAACACTGCAGCAAACAAGTGATGGATTCTTTTCGATGGATAGTCGGACCTACTTCTCAGTGCAATTTCTGGAGCGATAATTGGACTCACCCTTGTATAGCTGATCAACTTCATATTGATCCAGCTGACCGTACCTCCCTTCGAGAGAAAATTTGTGACGTGATTACCGGTGATCAGTGGAATCTGCCGGAACGAGTCCCTAATGAGCTTATCCAGAATCTTAAATTTATAGAGGACGACAAAGATATTTGTGTTTGGGCACACAACACGGATGGTGAGTTTCATGTGAAAAGCGCTTATAAACTGTTTAGTCCTCCCCCTTCTGTCATGCATGCTTGGAATAAATTCCTTTGGAAGGAATTTCTTCCGCCGTCAAGATCACTCCTCTGTTGGCGTGCGGCTTTGGGATTTTTGCCAACGGAGGATGTTCTCATGCGTAGAGGATATCAATTCGCTTCTCTATGCCGGCTTTGTCAATCATCGTCAGAGTCTATTGAGCACTTGATGGTCCATTGTTCGTTTGCCAAGGCGGCTTGGTTGGCGATTGCTGGGATTTTTCGGCAGAAAATTTGCACGGCCTCTTCTCTTCCCAGGCTGTTCACTGAAGCATCGCAAGTCCAGCTTAGCTCGCAAATTCGAGTGCTATGGAACACGGCAATATTATCTTGTGTGTGGTTGATTTGGAGAACCAGAAACTTGTGTGTTTTTGAGGACGTTGCGCCAAATATTGACTCTTTTTGCGACATATTTGGAAGGACATCAAGTCGACGGAATTCTTCAAAATTGGATGCGCGAACTCAGCTGAGGATTTACGTATTCTGAAAATTTTCAACATGGCCATCATTCCACGGCGAGCTCCGCGGATCATCCCTGTTTCCTGGCATCCACCTATTGAGAACTGGATTAAATGCAACACCGATGGATGCGCACTTGGCACTCCTGGAATTGGTGGGGCGGGTGGACTTTTTCGCAATTCAAGGGGCTTTACTATCAAGGCATTTGCATCACCACTGGAGGCTGTTTTTGCCTTTGAAGCTGAAATTTGGGCGGTTGTTTTTGCTTTGGAAAAAGCTAAAGAGTTTGGCTGGAAATACATTTGGTTGGAAAGTGATTCTACATTCGTGGTGAACCTTGTTACAAAGAAGTCGGATAAGGTCCCGTGGAAGCTTCGTAGCAGATGGCACTCTTGCCTTAAGTTTATCAACTCCATTAATTTTCAGGTTTCTCATAAGTACAGGGAAGGAAATAGAGCAGCGGATGCGCTAGCTAATTATGGGGCTCAGCAACCGGAGATAGTTTGGTGGTCGACACATCCCACTTTTATTAGTAGCTTTGTTTTGCATGATCTATGTAACAGTGCTAACTATCGCTTTTGTTGAATTGGTTTTTTTCCTTTTTATTTTTAATATATTTGAGTTTCGAGGATAACGTAGTGGTGGTGCCAACCTAGTTGGGATCACTAACCGTTTCATCTTCGATCTCCATTTTACGCAAAAAAAAACATAACATAGGGGTAATATTTTTTTTTTTTTTTACGTAAGTAGGTGTCTATTTCATATAAATACAGTTAGTAAAATGCTATTAACTCTCTCTTCGTTTTCTAGGATATAGTTAACATAATAAATAAATCGTTTTTAACAAGCTTAAAATTTAAGATAATACATAGCACGATCGAATGCAGTTTGAAAGTTAGTTAGACTAAAAAATTCTACTACATCTCATTCATTTATCAAACAAAAATGACATTTTCTCTTTAAACAGGTGATGATCCAGGAAGGTTCCAAAAGCTAAGCCGACACTCTCTAATGGGAATTTCCCCTCCTCCTCGACAACCCCGACGTTCTATCAAACTCCCAATCTGAAATCGACAACATCGTAGGTACCAAACGCCTCATAACCGAATCCGACCTCCCAAACCTTCCTTACCTCCGCTGCATAATCAACGAAACTCTGCGCCTGCACCCCGCGGGACCTCTACTACTCCCCCACGAGTCATTAAAAGACTGCATCGTAAACGGTTTTCTTGTACCTGTATGAACAGTTCTTTTAGTGAACGTGTGGGACATTCATCACAGTTCGAAACATATAATGTAACTGTGTTTTCATGAAATATATGATTTGAGGAGTTGTACCACCTATTAATTTGAATGCCATTATAATTAGATACAACGATGTCGGAAATTACAGTAATGAGTAATGATCATATAAAAATGTCATAAGTGATGCTCTCATGTGGAACTTCACAATGCCAAAACTATTTCAAGTAAATGCATTCCTTAATGTCAAAAATATTATGTACTTCACAGAGCTAACTAAAAACAAATGTTACATTCCAATTAATAATAACAAAACATATTTAATAGATCTATATAAAAAGTAATTATTATCCAGAAATTGTATGAGAACCACAAGTTGTACACGTAACCATTACATATATTCAATCTAGTTATAAAATTGTGAGCTCTGATGCAAACGATTATCATTCTATGAGTCAATTATTGAAATAAAACATGCAACAATTTATTGGATCATTGTTGCCGATAGGTTAGGCAAATGCATGTTCTAACACCATAAACAATATTTACAACCATGTTTCTAGAAGATCGGATGCCCTAGCTAGCTAGCAAGTTTTCTATTTGCCAAGAGCAATTCAAGGAGAACTAAGAGTTTCTGCCCCTTTGGCTAAAACTTTCCAACTACTCTACCTCCACGTGTGCCCCTGATCAGAACAAACCGTTGATCATTTAACATTCAGAAGCCAACTACCACTTGTTTTAACCACAAACCATAAAAGGCTAGCTACCAATCAGAAAAGCCTATCATAATGTAATGTCTTATAATTGTTTAATGACTTCTTCCGAATTGAACATATATAACTTTTCTTCTTTTCTTAAATCCTTAATTTCTCATATATATATAGAAGCACAAAAAACAAATATCTTCTCATGTAGGGTTGAAATATTCTTTCTATGCAAGAATACAACAATTCAAATTGATAACCTTTCTCCATAAATATAAAAAAATGAAATTATTCAAAGCAGAATAAACTCTCCATAAAAGAACTAATAGAGCATTTTTAAGGAACATTTCCGACAATTCTTTCGCAAAAAAAAAAAAAATGTGTTGGTTATCTTGTTATGTTTTTGTAAACCATTCCAAAAAGTGTAGGGTATAGAATTATTTAATGTATTACAGAAGTCCTGATATTTAATCTATGTGCTACATTAGAAACTGATATAGAGTATGCAGGAAATAAGCATGTTCCTATTCAGTAACTCATTTCTCCAACCAAACTATTTAGCTGGTCACTAGCTACTTATAAATATCCTATCCTCTGTCAACACAAACAACTGAAAATAATAATGGGAAAGACTGATTCTCTGTCCACCTCCCCTTCCATCTACACACGTTGTAAACATTAAAGGCAGGTTATGGTGGTCAAATTTAATTATTGTAAGTGGCTATATATATTAGGACCAATAGACTACAAATTGTGAGCTTTCATGTTTGTAGCCCGATTAAGTTATTTACTGCCATAATAACCAAAACTAAGCCAACCTAAAGCAACAACGTTAACCACCTAACTCTCCATTTATTAGTCCAACTTCAAGTATCACCAAAAATCCATGTATAAAATAACAACACCTAAAATCTTTTCTCCACAAAAGTTCAAAATGGATTCACAATGGTTAATAGTTTATTTTCCATTAACTCTTGCGCTTTACATTTTAACCAAACATTTTCTCCACAAACTTAGAAACCTCCCTCCATCGCCTGTCCTCAACTTTCCATTCATCGGTCACCTGTACCTCCTCAAGAAACCCCTCTACCACAGCTTGGCGAAAATCTCTGACCGTTACGGTCCGGTCGTTCTCCTCCAATTTGGCTCCCGCCGTGTGCTCCACGTCTCGTCTCCCTCAGTCGCCGAGGAATGCTTAAACAAAAACGACATCGCATTCGCCAACCGCCCCCGCATGATGCTGGCTGGAAAATACATGGGCCACAACTACACCAATGTGGCATGGGCTCCCTATGGTGACCACTGGCGGAATCTGCGCAAGATCTCCTCTCTCGAGATATTATCCATGCACAGGCTCCAGATGCTGCATGGCATCCGAGCTGACGAGGTGAAGTCCATGATCTGCCGGCTTAGCCGCGAGGCGGAGGAACAAAGATCAGTCAACATGAAAGCGGTGTTCTTCGAAGTGACGTTGAACGTGATGATGAGGATGATCGCGGGGAAAAGGTACTTGAATTTGTCTCTCTAAAAATTTAAATTTGAAAGAGTTGAAAATTATTATTTTATATAAATTCTCCAACACGCCTTTTTACGTATAGAGTGTAAATTCTTTTATTATACCGAACACGTGACATTTTTTTATAATGAAATTTTAACCAAGGTCAGAGCTAAGATACCATACGGAATTTCGATCTCTATAAAAGTTTAAACTCGTAGAAAGAATTGACATTTCTTAATATATATATATATATATATATATATATATAACAAAAGGTACTACGGCGAGAACCTAGAGGATGCGGAAGAAGCAAAGAAGTTTAGAGAGATGACATTGAAGCTATTTCAGAGTTCTTCAGAAACGAATTGGGGGGACTTTTTGCCGGTGGCAAGGTGGTTGGAAGGAGGGTTGGAGAAACAGTTTATAGAGCTGGAGAAGCAGAAGGATGAGTTTATGCACAAGCTGATTAAGGAATGTAAGACAAGAATCAGGAGTAGTGGCCGAGATTCCGCACCGACCGGAAAGAAGATCCAGACAATGATTGAAGTGCTGTTGGAATCGCAGGAGCAACAACCTGAATATTATCATGATGAACTCATAAGAAGCTTCATGCTCGTAAGTACTATCTAGGGCTACTTTCTAATAATTTCATCTTGATGCTTAAATTAAAATATTCTGTTATTTACAAACTTGAAAGATCTGGGGAATCGACAAGTTCGATGAATAATTTCTTGATCGAGTGCTATCAAGATATTAAATTATAAATATGATCGTTTATATGATTTTTGAAAACAAAATTTCAAAAAGAACTCAGAACATTACATGACAGACGTTGTTAATAGCCGGATCAGACACAACAGCTGGAACACTAGAATGGGCACTAACACTTCTACTCAACAATCCTAATGTACTAAAGAAGGCGCAACTCGAAATTGACATTTGTATTGGAAACGAGCGCTTAGTAGACGAATCAGACATTGAGAAGCTTCCTTACCTACGCGGCATCATATACGAAACACTACGAATGTACCCTATCGGACCGTTACTTATCCCTCATGAGTCCTCAGAGCCGTGCACAGTTAAGGGATATAATGTCCCCGCTGGCACCATGTTGTTTGTGAATGCCTGGGCTATACAAAACGATCCCAAGAATTGGGAGGACCCAACAAAATTTAAGCCGGAGAGATTCGAAGGGCAAGAGGGGAAGCAAGACCCGTTCAAGTTGATGCCATTTGGTTACGGAAGAAGAGGCTGCCCCGGGGAGGGATTGGCGATGCGTATGTTGGGTGCTGGATTAGGATCGGTGGTTCAATGCTTTGATTGGGAAAGAGTTGGGAAAGATCTAGTCGACATGAGTACGGGGTCTGGGTTAACCATTGCAAAATCACAACCATTGATGGCCTATTGCAAAGCACGACCTGTGGTAGCTAAGATTTTGTCTTAGTTTTTAAACCACCGGATATGGTGTTGTGTTCTAATAGTATCTACAGTTCAAACTAATGTAATAACGTTACTGAACCTCCTATATAAAAGGTGCTTCAGGTTATAATAACAAAATATATCCTAAGAATAATTGTATCAAAACCAAATATTATAAGTTGAATTCAGCCATCGGACAACAAACTTCAGTTTAAATAATTATAGTTCTGTGACAAGTTCTATTCTACAAGTAATTCATATTGAACTAAAAACGCGAGCTTACTATTATCTAACTTCTGGTCTAGACTCGGAACATCATCTTAATTTCAGACAACTGGTGACTGAAAAACTAAAGATTTGAAGCTCATGCATTTTATACTTTACACAATGTCTTCTTTTATATATAATCTATATATAGTTATGCCTCGTCATGTATAGATTGCAAATAAATTTGTTACACCTAACACGTAGCATTTTTTGTTAAATAGTTGAAGGTGGGATTCAAATTCGAACTTAATTAGGACCTATTTCTTGGTATGAAATCTCATGATACTATCTTGAATTATCGTTTCCACTAAAAGTTCAAGCTAATAAAAATGATTGACATCGATCTATTAATTTACACTACAAGAAAATCGGCCTAATGCAACGCCGATACTGCAACGGATTTATAATCCGTTGCAGGAAATTAGCTGTACCAACGTCGTTAGACGTTGGTACAGCTAAAGTAAAAAAAATAAATACCTGCCAACGTCATTGGACGTTGGCAGGTATCTGTCAGAACGCAATTCAAGCAGCAACGTCATATGAACGTTGCTGCTGCTGTTTTTTTTTTTTTTTTTTTTTTTAACTTTTAAATGTTACCAACGTCTGAAAAGGACGTTGGTAACTGTTTTCGTTGTTTTTTTTTTAAATTTTTTTTTATTGACTGCAGCAACGTCTGCCAGCTGAAAGAAAGGCACCAACGTCTCCAAGACGTTGGTGCCATATGCATGCCAGCTGCTGCCGTGCAGCTTTGAGTCTGCAGCAGACACAAAGCTGCACGGCGCCATTAATCAATACGGCACCAACGTCTCCAGGACGTTGGTGCCATATTTATATGGCCAATTCGCAGCAGATGTCTGCTGCGAATTTTTGCCATTGCTGCTTCTTCAAAAAAAAAATTTCACTCAATTTCATTATAATTCACACGATTTCAGCTCCAAATCTCTTTTTTTTTAAGGTATATGTTCAATGTCTTCAAAATTACGATTATACATATTTTTTTTTTAGTTTAATCGGTTAGATTTTTGTTATTTAGCATAAATATGATTTTTTAGTTGATTTGATGATGTATTTGTGTTAATTATGTATGATTAATTAATATATTAGTCGATTTGATGAAGTAATTTTGACGATCTATGTGTATTATGTTTTTTTTTTTAAATTAATGGTTAGATTTGTGTAATTAGATTATTTGTGATGTAATTGTTGATTTTAGGCATATTTGTGTTAATTATTTATGCTTAATTAAGGTATTAGAGGTAATTATGTGACGATCTATGTGTATTATGTTTGTTTTTTTAAATTAATGGTTAGATTTGTGTAATTAGATTATTTGTGATATAATTGTTGATTTTAGGCATATTTGTGTTAATTATTTATGCTTAATTAAGGTATTAGAGGTAATTATGTGACGATCTACGTATATTAATGTTTATTTTTTTAATTAATTTGTTAGATTTGTGTAATATTATAGCATCATAGTGTTGTATTTGTTAGATTTGTGTAATTATGTATGATTAATTAAGATATTAGAAGTAATTTTGAACGATCTATGTGTATTATTTTTTTTTTAAATCAATGGTTAGATTTGTGTAATTAGTATTTGTGATGTAATTGTTGATTAGATAGTGTATTTATGTTAATTATTTATACTTAATTAAGGTAGTAGAGGTAATTAATTATGTGACGATCTATGTATATTAAGGTTTAATTTAATTAATCGGTTAGATTTGTGTAATATTATCGCATAATAGTGATGTATTTGTTGATTCGAGTGTATTAGTACTGTTAATTATATATATATATATGTATATATATATATTTATGTATATATATATATATATATATGCTTAATTAATTAATATTAGATTTGTGATTATGACAATATATAGCTACGTATTTTCTTTTTTTTTTTTGTAGAATTTAATCGATTAACTTTGTATTATATAACATATATAATTGTGTTTATGTTAGAACGTATTTATGTTAATTAGATATGCTAAAAATGTTAGTAGCATTGAGAAATTATATATTTGTAATAAAAATATGGGAAATATATTTTGGTTAAACTTGTTTATATGAACATGCTATGGTGTAATTATTGATGCTTGATATAGATAGAGATATATGTAGAAGATGTAGTTATTTTGTGACACGTCCGTACGTGATTAATTGTTGAATACTTTAATTTAATAGTATATATATCATAATGAGTATTGAGCTTACTTAATTGTAATACATTGATTAGAAAAATTAGCGGAGATTTGTATAATTTAGACGTAACAGATGTATATATACTTAATTAGTCAATTTAGTAAATGAATAGATAGTATATATTGTCGTGTATCCCTTTTATATTAATTTGACCATTCTAAATATTTATTTATCAGATGGTCGGCTCGTCAGATCAGGGTAAGGAAAAGGGAAATGGGAAAGGAAAAAAGAAGGTGTCCAAGAACCAGGTGCCATACCCGGAAGGGGTACCTCGAGGATCATTCTCTTCGCAGCCTGATCTTGGTTCGATGGGATCACTTTCAGCGGTGATGCCGATGTTTCCCGGAGGTTCAAATAACGTAGGAGCCCGCGCTAGTGGGCCGTTTACCAATCAATTGATGGGTGTAGGAGCGACAATGGGGGGTGTATATGGTGGGGCTGGTTATGGTGGTGGTGGATTCAGTGGGGCTGGCTATAGCGGGGTTGGTTATGGTGGGGATGGTTATGGTGGGCCTGGATTAGGTGGGCCTGGATTTGGTGGGCCTGGATATGGGAGTGGAGCTGGGTTTGGTGGGCCTGGATATGGGAGTGGAGCTGGATTTGGTGTGCCTGGTTTTGGGAGTGGAGCTGGATTTGGTATGCCACAAACACAGGTAACGAGGCCACAACTTATGGGAGGTACTGTAGACGGCATGATGCAGCCGAGTTTAGGTGCCATGACGACGCTACAGGTTCAGGGGACGGGTAGTACTGCTGGGCCATCATCATCGGGCTCACGGGGTTCAGGCACACGAGCTTCAGGCACACGAGGTTCAGGCTCACGTGCTCATGGCGTTTCTGAGGAGTTAGACGAGGATGAGGGGGGTAACAATGATTCAGGAGACGATGGTGGTATTACTAGGGTTGCAGTGCGAGGACAATATAAACCTTGCGAGCCCCCGGCAAATCCGGATGACAGGGAGGTACTTGAATTATTCTTTGATGGCTCAATAGAGAACCCTTCCGCCGTGACCACGATTGCTACAAATTTGAGGAACATGATGCAAGGGGCATACTTCACGTACGGCATGTGGCCAGAGGACGAGAAGGAAATGTGTTGGAACAGATTTAAGGTAAGGAATTAGCTTGACTTCTATATTTATTAAATATTTATAAATATTTGTTCATTATTATTCATTTATGTGACCAACTTTTCTTTATGTCTGTATTAAATGCAGCACACTTATCAGTGGGATCCTGCCATAGAAAATGCAGTCAGGGAATGGTACGATAGGGTCGCTACTGCGAGATTTGCAGGTTCAGTAAACCACGCCAAGAAATGGTGGTTGCGCTGCAAAGTTGACCCCACCTATAGTATGAGTCACAGTTGTTGGATTCACGAAGATTTTCGGCAGGCATTTTATGATTATTGGGAGCTTCAGCCCACGAAGGGTCGTTCGGAGCAGAACGCTAAAAATCGAGATAAAGGGAAAACGGTAAACTATAGGGGTGGGTCTCGCAGCACGAACAAGCATAGGATAGATTTGGTAAGTAGAAAAATATGATTGGTTATTTTTCAAATATCATCATTGATTTAATAATGTGATCTATATTTGCTTTAATGAATTTTCATATTATGACAGGCAAACGAAATGAATACAACGCCCGACAAGGTGCCGTTTCAGGATGTCTTTATAAAGACTCGTGCAAAGAAACATGACGACGGAACGGTTGAGTGGCCAAACCCTGAGGACAAAGCTAATTACGTGAGTATAATATTTTCTTTCATTAAAGTGGTGTAATCGTCAATAATTGTTGTTGTCGTAATAATACTTATGTTTGTTACAAAAAATATTTTGAATCATAATATGTTTTCCACAACAACAGTTTAACAACTTCTCGGCAGTTTTCCACCAACCATCGCAACCGACGAACACGAGTGTCGGCTCCGAGCGGGTATCAGGGGATCCACTCTATCGACCACGGTCACATTCTACCGATCAGGAGGACGAAGGGGACCAGGAAAGAAGTTCGGGTGGCGGTGCTAACGACACTACTGGCTTGGGTGATATGTAATTTGACGAGGATACTCAAATTTAGACTGTTATTTGCTGCTTTTATTTGTATTTGTATAATTATGAACAAACGAGGTTTGTTTTAGCTTGTTTTTATTTATGTTTGCACCTTATATATATTTATGTTTTTATTTATATTTATAATTTACACTAGTTTTATATATATATATATATATATATATATATATATATATATACATATATATATATATATATATAGATATACATATATATATATATACATATATATATATATACATATATATATATATATATATATATATATATATATATATAAACGTTACAATTTAAATAACTCAAATATTACAACTCAAGCTTACATATTGCAAATAAACCACTGTTTAAGTTCACGAATTCTTACTACATAGGCATACATATTGCTTAGAACATACATTACGTATAATCAGGGTCATCGTCGTCACCATCATCATGATCTTCATCCACGTCATCGTCGGCAGATGTGTCGTTATCATCGACTTCCACAATATCATCGTTTGCAAGCCTGATAGGTGTATTGTCGATATTGTTGATGTCATTCAATCTTAACTGAGGTGCGGTGCTATCTTGGTAAATGTCGAGATTAGCCACTACAGTTGTGTCAACGAGGTATCTCGCTCTTGTCGTGCAAACCGCCCACCATCCTCTCTTACTGGTATTTTTTTGTGAAGGATACAGACTGTAATAGACTTGTTGCGCCTGACTTGCTAAGATAAACGGTTCAGACGCTCCTGTACCGAGTCGCATTGTTGGATTAATGTCAACAAGGCCATAAATTGGATGAGTTGTTATTCCATTATACACGTCGTACCAATCACATTTGAACATAACAATTTGTTCCAAGTTTCCACTGCCCCAGTAATCAAGCTGTATAATCTCTTGAAGCATTCCATAGAAATTACGTGCGTCTGGGTCGCCAGTGTCGCCCTTCACATAAACGCCACTGTTCATTGTTTGCCCACCAGCCCCATATGCTTCTGTATGAAACTGAAATCCGTTAACCGTATAACCATTATAAGTTTTTGCTTTCAAAACAGGACCCCGAGCAAGACCGCGTAATCTAGGATCCACACTGTAACTACCAGACACAACAACTTGTTTGAACCAGTCGATAAAATAAGTTTTACGTATCTGATCTTTATTAGCTTGCGGATATCCTGCACACATCTGTTCATCAAACATACTGTCTCAGAAAGAAGCCGTTTAAAACATCAATTGATATATTAGCAAAAATACATTGTATGGCAATTAGTAATCTTACCTTAACCAACACTCGACCTCTGGGCAATTCAACAAGACATATAGATGAGCCGCTTTGCACTCTGCGAGAGACAAATTTCTGTAATTGACACAACGCCCCATTGTTTTCCCTTTACTCTGGAATACTGATAATTGGTCGTTGGGGTCAA
Source organism: Misopates orontium (assembly GCA_946800315.1). Taxonomy (NCBI): domain Eukaryota; kingdom Viridiplantae; phylum Streptophyta; class Magnoliopsida; order Lamiales; family Plantaginaceae; genus Misopates; species Misopates orontium. The sequence goes on along the minus strand of OX326948.1, from coordinate 43,226,057 downwards.
TAGATATTGGAACTTCGTTCCTGTTCAAACGGGTTGCTCTAGTTTCAATATTGCTGTCAAAGTAGAGTGAGGAGAAATTTGCAATTTCTGCGTAAATTTACGCCTCAACAATCGACCCTTCTATGTGTGCCTTGTTACCCCTTGGTCTCTTAAAATCAAACATCCGTCTAACAAAGAATAAAAAAATTAACTAGTCATATTTTGAACATTGTATAGTTATCAATATAACAATAACTGGTATTTACCTCTCAAATGGGTACATCCACCTGTATTGTACGGGCCCACCGACTTTTGCCTCCCAGGGAAAGTGTATCGCTAAATGCTCCATGGAATCAAAGAATGGAAAGAATTTTTCCAGCTTGCACATAGTCACCACAATCGAACGTTCTAATAAATCCATGTCACTATATCGGATGTCAGGAGCTGACAAAGCTCTGAAAAAATTACTGATCTCCACGAGCGGCCCCCAGACATTCTCTGGCAAGAAGTCACGAAATGCTATCGGAACCAACCTTTGCAAAAAAATGTGACAATCGTGACTTTTCATTCCCACTAGACGCAACTGTGGCATTTGAACACAACGCGAAATGTTTGACGCGTATCCATCTGGAAATTTGAGATTGCACAACCACTCACACACTTTAACCTTTTCGTCCTTACTGAGACAGTACGATGCTTTACGTTTGTATAACCTACCTCCCGGTCCAGTCTGTAGAAACAAAGATCTTCTTCCCGTCAGTAATTGTAAATCTTTGCGAGAGTTCATATTGTCCTTGGTTTTCTCAGGGTCATCCATCACAGTGTTCTTAATATTGTCGAAGAAGTTCTTTTCACAATGCATGACATCTAGGTTGTGGCGGATCAGATTATCCTTCCAATACGGAAGTTCCCAAAATATACTTCTACGACACCAATTGTGATCCAAACCAAAGCCCTGAACAAATTCTCCGCATATACCAAATCCGACTGGTGGAAGACGTTCAACGTGTCTCAACATGTCTATCCCTGATCTTCTTGGTAGAGGTTGATCAGTCTTTATTCTACCTTTCGTGAAGTCAGTTGTGTTTAGTCTCCATGGATGGTCCAGAGGCAAGAATCGACAATGACAGTCAAAGAAAGAAGTCTTTCGACCGTGCTTAAGTTGGAAACTCTTGGTTTCTTCCATACAGTACGGGCAAGATAAACGACCATGTGTGCTCCACTGGGATAGCATGCCATACCCTGGATAGTCACTAATCGTCCATAGCAATGAAGCTCGCATTTGGAAATTTTGTTTCCGAAAACTATCGTATGTTGGCACACCCGAATCCCACAGTGACTTAAGTTCATCAATTAGGGGTCTGAGTAATACGTCAATGTTCTTGCCAGGACTCTTCGGGCCAGATATCATTAAACTTAGGAAAATATATTCTTGCCGCATGCATAGGTCAGGAGGGAGGTTATAAGGGATCACAAATACTGGCCAACACGAGTAAGGAGCTGAGGAGTTCCCGAAAGGATTAAATCCATCGGTGCAAAGTCCAAGTCTAACGTTTCTTGGTTCGGCAGCAAAATCGGGAAATATCCTGTCGAAAGATTTCCAGGCCAAACTTGAAGCAGGGTGAATCATTTGATCGGTATCTGCCTGACACTTCAAATGCCATGTCATGTGCTCTGATATTTTGCGTGATGTGTAAAGCCTCTGCAATCGAGGCGTCACTGGCAAGTACCACAGCTTCTTACGTGGAACAAGCTTCTTCTTATTGGTGCATTCCTCGTACCTAGCTTCTCCACAATAGGGGCACTCGGTCCAGCTCTTACTTTCATACTCCCCGTAATAAAGGATACAAATATTAACACACACATCATATGTTTTGTACCCAAGTCCTAAACCTTTGATGAATTTCTTCACTCCGTACCAATTTTCAGGCAATCTATGACGATCTGCAGGACTCATTAATCTGCGGGCCGCTTGTAATTGATTGTCAGCAGAGGCGTTTGTTGTGCCATGACGAACCTTGTAGGCAATAAATGATGTTAACCACTGCAATGGTGTTGTTTCCACATCTACGCGTATTAGTACCTCGGCTTCCCGTAGCATTTCAAAAAAGTCTCGTGCCTCACGGTTTGGCTCTTCTTCTATATTTTGATTATAGTGCGTGCCTTCAAACTGACCTCTGTATGCATCATTGACCATATCTACGTAACCACTTTCGACATTATCATTATGAGTAGATGACTCTCCTGCGTATGTGTAATTGCCAGAAAAGTTGTTCCTTTCTCCGTGTGCCTCCCATACGTAATAATGAGGAACAAAACCGTACTTCAATAGGTGTTCCTGAATCACATCCCTCTTTTTGCTTTTGCTAAAACCACACCGAGTGCACGGACACTTAACTCTTCGATGACCTTGAGAAAATGGAAATTCTAGGAATCTGTTGACGCCATCTACGAAATAAGGATTGATATACCCCTCATCAACGTTGCCTCGATCGTACATCCAACTCCGATCTTCGTTGTTATACATTTTTTATCTAATTAAAATCAAATTAACAATGCATCAGCACGTGAACTGACTATTTAATCACGAAAGTAAGCCTAATTAAAACTTATCATCAAATACTAACAATGTGAACAACTAATTACACACATGCATATAAATAGCATACTACTAATCAAATCACGCTTAGATCTCAGTTATTCTAAATATGATGAATAACAAGTATTAATATTACAAAAATCACTAAATTAAGCAACAACATCAACAATATATATATAAAATTAATATTAATAATTATTTATACTAATAAAATTAGAAAATCACTAAATTAAGCAACAACATCAACAAGAAAAATATATTTAACAAGATGAACTCTAATTACACACATATACAACATATTACTAATTAAACAACTTTTAGATCTCAGTTAACATCAACAAGAAAAATATATTTAACAAGATGAACTCTAATTACACACATATATATACAACATATTACTAATTAAACGACTTTTAGATCTCAGTTAAGCTAAATTAAATATGAAGAGATTAAAAATAATCAACAAAAGATACAAAAAAAATTAAATTAAGCAACTAATTACGATAATACTGAAATAGATACCTCTCGTGGAGTGAGCTTTGCTGAGAATTACGTACGCTTTGCAAAAAAATCACAGGGAAGAAATGAAATTTTGCTGAAAAATAGAGAAGAGAGGGGGAAGAAATGCAGTAGAATTTGGGGAAGAAACGCAGGTTTTGGATCATGAAATGTGTGGAGGAGAGGATATAAAGCTGATAAATCTATTGCAAGGTCCAAATCCCTTGCTGCTGCTGTAAAAACAGCTTTTCTGACACAGTTGCAAGGGAAAAAGGCCCTTGCAGTAGCCTTTCAGCTTCAGCAACTTCCTCTTCCCTTGCAGGTTTTGTTTTACTTATTTTTTAATATAATAAAGCTGCATTCTTCATTCTTTATATATATATATATATATATATGCAAAAATCAAGTCAGGAGTTATGTATTTAAATAACATCTATTCATGATAAAAATTAAAATTATGTTTAAGTAATTCAGTTTTTATGTAATATTTGTTCAATTAAGTTAGATTAATTTGACAAAGTTAAGATTAGTTATATTTAGTTGATTCTTATATATATATATAATTAATTAGGAGTTGTCCATTCAACAATTTCAATTAATTTATACAAAAATAAGATTACTTTTATTTAATTAGTTCAATTATAATGTAATGTTGAGTTATCAATTCTATTCTTAATTAATTCAACGAAAATAAAGAGTAGTTTTCCTTGTACGTGGTTCAATTCTTATGTAATTAAGATTTTATTCATTCAAATGAAATCTATTCATGATAATAACAATCTAGATTAAATCTAAGTAATTTAGTTCTTGTGTAATAATATTTGTTCAATTAATAAAGTTAAACTAATTTGACAAAAGTCAAGATTAGTTATATTTAGTTGATTCTTATATATGTAATTCATTAGGAGTTGTCCATTCAAACAAATACAATTAACTTATTAAAAATTAAGATTAGGTTTACTTAATTAGTTCAATTCTAATGTAATGTTGAGTTATTAATTCTATTCTTGATTAATTTAACAAAAATAAAGAGTAGTTTTCCTTGTACGTAGTTTAGTTCTTATGTAATTAGGAGTTGTGCATTCAAATAACATCTATTCATAACAAAAATCAAGATTAAATCTAAGTAATTTAGTTCTTATGTAATATTCGTTCAATTAAGTTAAACTGATTTGACAAAAGTCAAGATTAGTTATATTTGGTTGATTCTTATATGTGTAATTAATTAAGAGTTGTCCATTCAAACAAGTTCAATTAATTTATTAAAATTTAAGATTAGTTTTGTTTAATTAGTTCAATTCTAAGGTAATTATGTTGAGTTATAAAATATATTCTAAATTAATTCAACAAAAATAAAGAGTAGTTTTCCTTGTACGTAGTTCAATTCTTATGTAATTAGAAGTTATGCATTCAAATAACATCTATTCATAATAAAAATCAAGATTGAATCTAAGTAATTTAGTTCTTATATGTAATATTTGTTTAAGTTAAACCAATTTGACAAAAGTCAAGATTAGTTATATTTAGTTGATTCTTATATGTGTAATTAATTAGGAGTTGTCCATTCAAACAAGTTCAATTAATTTATTAAAATTTAAGATTATTTTTGTTTAATTAGGTCAATTCTAATGTAATTATATGTTGAGTTATAAATTCCATTCTTAATTAATTCAACAAAAATAAAGAGTTGTATTCCTAGTACGTAGTTCAATTCTTATGTAATTAGGTGTTATGCATTCAAATAACACTATTCATAATAAAATCAATATTATTAAATCTAAGTAATTTAGTTCTTATGTAATATTTGTTCAATTGAGTTAAACTAATTTGACAAAAGTCAATATTAGTTATATTTAGTTGATGCTTATATATTTGTAGTTAATTAGGAGTTGTCCATTCAAACAAGTTCAATTAATTTATTAGAATTTAATTAAGATTAGTTTTGTTTAATTAGTTCAATTCTAATGTAATGTTGAGTTATCAATTATATTCTTAATTAATTCAACAAAAATAAACAGTAAGTTTTCCTGTACGCAGTTGATCAATTCTTATGTAGTTAAATATTATTCATTCATATAATTTCAGTTTATTTAATGAAAATCAAGAATCGTTATGTTTAGTTTGATTATTATGTAATGAGAAGTTATTGATTCTAATAACTTTAATTAATTTTACAATACAAGATTAATTCTAATTAGTTCAGTTCTCATATGTTATTAGGATCTTATTCATTCAAATAAGTTCACATATATATAGCTATAAATATCAAGATTAGTTCTATTTTCTTATGTAATTAATAATTATTCAATCAAATAAGTTTTATTAATTAATTAATTTAACCAAGATCAAGATTAGTTCTATATATTTAGTTCAAGTCTCATGTAATTATGATTTACAAGTCATAATTATATATGGATCTAATTAAATGAGTGAAGGAGTGAATATATATAAAACATTTTTCTAATAAAGCTATTGCAAGGTCCAAATCCCTTGCTATTGCTGCTTTTCTGACACAGTAGCAAGGGAACCCAATTTCCCTTGCAACAACTTTCTGACAATAGCCTATTGCAAGGTATTTGGACCTTGCTAAAAAATTTCAGAATGAAATTTTTGGCGGAAATTTCAAATTTCCCAAAAAATTTCCTTCCCTCCCACTATACTACTATAAATACCACACTATATACACTCATCCATCCCACTACATTCTCCCTCTCATATTATTATCATCTTCTTCTCCCCTTCTCTCCTTCACTTTATTTTTTTCCTTAATTTATTTTGCATCATGATCAACTTATATATATATATTATATATGCATACATGCATCTTATACTATATATATATATATACATATATATTGTATAATTATAATTAGTGAGATTATTTTATAATTATACATTGTAAAGTTTAGTGTGTGTATGTATATATATATATATATATATATATATATATATATATATATATATATATATATATATATATATATATATATATATATATATCATTATAATTTTTAAAATGTTATCTAACATTTCTTAATACTATATATATGTGCGTGTGTTTGTGTGTGTGTGTGTGTATATTATAATTTAGTTATTAGTATTATATTTTTTAACACATACTATACATATATAATATTGAGGTTTCAATTAATGTATAATGTGAGTGTGTGTGTGTGTGTGTATATATATATATATATATGTATATATATATTAAAAAACATTTTATTACAATGTGGCCGTTTTTACCGCCACTTTTTTTTATAAAAAAATATTTATCTACAGCAACGTCCGTGGACGTTGCTGCCAAATTTAAAAAAAAAAAGAGTGTCAGGACACTATAGCAACGTCCGTGGACGTTGCTGCCAAATTTGAAAAAAAAAGAGTGTCAGGACACTATAGCAACGTCCGTAGACGTTGCTGTGTTTCATCGAAAAAAAATAATGAACAAAAATGAAATTTAAAAAAAAAACGTGATAAAAATCAATTGCAAGGTCAAAAGACGTTGCAATTGACTTTTGTGTCAGAATACATAGCAACGTCTAAGGACGTTGCTGTCAATTGTGTGTGTTAGAAAACTTCAGCAAGGGAAATGGATTTTGCTACAGGTGTGTGTCAGAAAAGCAATAGCAAGGTCCATTTCCCTTGCAACATGCAAAATACCTGCACCAACGCCACCTATAGCAAGGGATGCTACCAACGTCTTTTTCCTTTGCTGTAGATCAATAGCAAGGGAATTTGAACCTATTGCAAGGTTTTTGGACCTTGCTATAGCCCACAATTCTTGTAGTGTTATATATATTTTCCAACAGTATGAAATTTCTCTTCTCATAATTGCACAGGTATTATGGGATGAATGTCGAGCACTCCAAGGAGGGGAAGATGTTTAAGAAGATTATGGATGATATCGGGAGAATCGCTCCGGCAACGAATATTGTCGATTTCTTGCCTTTCATGCGATGGTTTGGGTATAAGGGTACGGAGGAAAAGATCATGTTGATTCAAGAAAAGCGTGACAAGTTTATGCAGGACTTGTTAGAAGAATATAAACAGATGGATACTGAGAGTTCAGCTGTTGCTGGAGAGGAGAAAATCATGGCTCAGAAATTACTCTCTTTGGAGAAAAAAGATCCAGAATATTACACTGATGAGATGATCAAAAACCTACTACTGGTAATACTAAAAGGCTTATAATTAATTTGCACTCGCATCCAAATCATATATATGATACCTTCTAATCGGCAAAACTTTTCTATGTTAGTTTTATTAAAATGGATAAAAGCGTTAAACCCCCTATACTATACACCCGATTGCATTTTGCCCCTATCCTTTTAATTTTGGCAACTTGCCCCCTGAACTATGGATAAATAAGCACTTTGCCCCTAAGTCTAAATCCAACGGCAAAATATCCTGACACGTGTTCAAATCCAATGGTGAAAAAATGATTCAGGGGGCAAAGTGCTTATTTATCTATAGTACAGGGGGCAAGTTGTCAAAAATAATAAGATAATGGACAAAGTGCAACAGGGGTATAAGAGGTTTAATACTTTTATCCCTTATTAAAAATATGTCGCCTTTACTTTGGAGTGAATTAAACACATGCACCGGTTTTGACCCATTTATTCATAGAAATGAAAATTAAAGACTTTTGACCCCACTGAGTGCGCTACCATACAATATTTTAATTGAAATTATTGGTTTGCTTTCAAGCACGATTTTCCTTTTTTCCCTTTTAGGAGCGTGTTTTCATTTTTGACTTCCACTTAAGTTTTCTTGTTCATTCCTCTCTTTTCTTTTCTTTTTCTTTTGATTTACGTGTGTTTATATTTTATTTTTGTTGCTATTTGCTTATATATCACTTTCTTAGTTTATTTAAATTTTATACTTCATCAATGTTTAAATCAAGATGGGTTTAGTGTGCCAGGAAAGAATACAATAGATTTTCTTATTTTCAATAACTTGGAAGGTTTTATTTACTCACTACAAAACAATGTAAAGAGAGTGGCGAAGACATTATCTTTCGTAATTTGTATTTTGTACTGAACACTTCCCTTTTTGTAGGGTTTTTGGCATAAAGCCCCTGCGTTATATGAAATAATTAAATTACCCCCCTAAAAAATAAAGAAACATACTGCCCCCGTGTTATCTTAAGGCAGTTACCACTTATGGAAAAAAAAAAGACAAGTTACTCCCTTGTGTTAGCAAAATTACTTCATTGCGTATGTTTACACGACCGAAAAACCTCTCATCTTATACGCAAGAGTTAGGGGATGGTGTTAGAAGTATACAATTTTAAAATCACAAGGGTCTAATTTGACTATATTTTATCTAGCAATAATTGACTTGTTGTAATGTACATAACATAGGGAATTACTGTTTTGACGCGATTAGGGTTCCTCCCTAGACATCTTTCCCTGGCCAATTCATGGCATGCGATCATCTTTTCCCCGAAATCTCTCAACTCCGAGATCAATCCCCACCTCCCCTTGAGATCCCTTCGATCCAAAAACCCTCGTATGCTGGCATCACCAAGCCGGATCAGGCTACTATTCTGATAACATGTGGCGATAGTCGAATTGCCGATATCGGCGGTTACCTCGCCGTTAAGGTATCACAACAGGCTTACAAACAACGATTGGATGCGTGTAAGTTCTCGTTAGTTGGCAGGATAACCCTTGCGAAAGGAGACACGCCATGGAGACGGCAGGAATTGAAGGAGAAACTTACTGTTGCTTGGGGGCTTTCAGCAAATTGGAAATTGATCTCACTCGGCAAGGGTTTCTATCACATCATACTCGCTTCGGACTTGGAGAGGCAGAGTATTTGGGGCAGAGGAGCGCTGAATCTCAGGCCCGGAATCATGAGACTGATGCAGTGGACTCCGGGGTTTGACCCGACAGCACACAAAAATACTTCCACACAAGTTTGGGTGCGGCTACACAATTTACCGTGGGTTTTCTGGGATAAAATCATCTTGTCCGACATCGCTCGGAGTATTGGCGTTCCTTTAAAATTTTACAAGAATACGCTTGACTGAGAATTCGGTCATTATGCGAGAGTGCTTGTTGATATTGATCTTCAAAAGCCATTACAGGAAACTATCCGGGTGGATACAGACGACACCAAAATTTGGGTAAATCTTGAATACGAGGGTTTGCCGGACCTCTGCTCGACATGTAAAGCAATCGGACACACTTCTGCAAATTGTCGGCGCAATGATTTAAACTCTAAAACAGTTGATCAACGCGACAATAAGGTTCCACGGGATAAGTCAAGGTGCAGATCCCGCGAACGAAAAATCTGGAGACGAAAGAGTGTCGCCCCGGATATACCTGTGAAGCATGTTATGGACAGACTTCAGAAAGGTTTGGTGGACCACCCGCATCAACCAAGTGTAGAAGCGCAACCAGTGCCACAAGGCGAGACAGAACTGGCGGTTGCTCCACATATAGAGCATGAGGGCTCATTGGATCCGACAAATTCACCTCTGCCCCCTCAGAAACCACTTCCAAACACATCAGATACGACGTCGCCTTTATTGGCGACTGATGGCTCCGGACAGTCTTGGGCGGATCAAATGGAAGAAGAGGAGGGGCAGTGGACAAAGGTCACCGATAAAAGTAAAGGAAAGACAGAACAAGCTGAGCGCGCTAAGCGCACAACTCGGAAGCCTATCCGGTTTAATCCATGATTGTTCTTTTTTGGAATTGTCGGGGCATAGCCAACCCGAGTACGCAACGTGCACTGTTTAATTATTGTCACCGGTTCTCACCGGATTTGCTCTGCTTAGCAGAACCAAAAACTTCATTCTCTTCTATCCCGACTCGATTCTGGGATTCGCTTAATTTATCTTTCGTTTGTACTAATTCTAAAGAGTTTCCTTCGTTATGGATCTTTCAAAAACGGGGTCTGGAGTACCCTAGCAATCTCATTCGCAGTGAGCAGCATGTCAGTTTCTCTTTGAATATTGAGGGTATCGCTCACGCTTTTTCATGTATCTATGCTAGTAATGAGGATTCCGATAGACTGGAGTTATTTACAGAGCTTAGTGCGCTCAATAATTTGGCTGCTCTTCCATGGATGGTCTTCGGAGACTTTAATGCCATCAAAGGAGCACATGAAAAAACGGGTAGGCCCCCGGCAAATGCTACGTGCCGTGCATTTCGTAACTTCTCTGACAATTGTGACCTCGTTGATATTCCTCTTCAGGGCGCTTCTTATACTTGGTGTAATGGTCGCAGAAATAATCGTCGGGTAGAAAGTTTGTTGGACAGAGCGATGATTAATCCGAGTTGTTTAAATCTTTGGAAAACGATCAATTGTATTGCCTTGGCTCGTCACAAGTCAGATCATGCGGCTATTGTGATCTCAGGCTGCTTTTCCTCCACTCCACATTTTGCTCGGTTCAAGTTCCAAAGTATGTGGTTGACACATCCCGACCTGCGTTCTTTTATCACAAACAATTGGCCAACTCTACAGGATGTACACCCGATGCATGCTCTTTCCCTCAAGCTGAAAATTCTTCGCAATGCATTACGTGTCTGGAACAAAACGGTGTTTGGCTTTTTGGATAGAAAAATAACAGATGCTGAAAAAAGACTTGGAGAGGTTCAGTATGAAATAGCGAACCATGGTATGACGGATCAAAATTTGGCAGAGGAAGCTAGCGCGAATGCAGAGTTAGAACTCGCCCTTACACAACAGGAGATCTTCTTGAAGGAAAAGAGTAGGAATACATGGCTTGCCGCCGGTGATCGAAACACTTCTTTTTTCCATCGTGCAGCGGCTATCAAAGCATCGCGAGCGGGCATTTCTTGCTTAATGATCAATGATCAACTCTCGTTTAATGAAGCAGACATTTCCAACCACATAAAGCAATACTACGAGGAGATGTTCAATGCGGTTATGATGAATCCTGATCTTGTTCATGATGTGGTTCCATCGATGCTGCAGGAAACGGATAACGATCAGCTGACCGGTATTCCCACGGATGAGGAAATTCATGACACGGTGATGGCCATGGACGGCAATAGTGCGCCTGGGCCCGATGGCTTTACTGGGAAATTTTTTCAGGCATTTTGGGATATTGTAGGCGAGGATACATGTAGATGCGTCAAGTATTTCTTTGTTCATGACAAGGTGACGACTGGACTTAACTCTAGTTTTATGATTCTTATTCCGAAGGAGAAAAATGCTGTGAATATTGAAAATTATCGTCCAATTGTGTTGAGTAATTTCTGTTTCAAAATTATTACAAAAATTATTGCTAACAGACTTTCGGGTATAGCCTCTCAAATCATTTCGCCAAATCAATTTGGGTTTGTTAAAGGGCGAGATATCACCCACTGCATTGCAATGGCCTCAGAAGGAGTGAATTCTCTAGATAAAAAATCCTTTGGTGGCAATATGGCTCTCAAAATTGATGTACGTAAAGCCTTTGACACCATGGATTGGACCTTCATTTGCTCGGTCCTAAAGGCTTTTGGATTCTCCACAAATTTCGAGGCTGGATCATGACTTTGTTCAACTTGGCTTGCCTTTCGATTCTTCATAATGGTTCGTCGATTGGTTATTTTGGCTGCAGCCGGGGAGTTCGACAGGGGGATTGTTATTGCTGAGGAATTTTTAAGTCGACTGATCACCAAATATGTGGAGAACGGCAGATTACAGCCTATGAGGTACACATCACAAAAGGCATTTTGTTCTCATTTACTTTATGCAGATGACATTCTCATGTTTGCGGCGGCAACAACCCAAAATGTCCGTGCAATAAGAGAGATTTTTGACACTTATGGGGCTATGTCGGGTCAATTTGTTAACTGGACTAAGTCCAGAGTTTGCTTTAGCAAATATATCACCGCACCTCGGCGTTTTCGTCTCACAACAGATCTTCACCTTAAACAATTGCCATGTCCATTTATTTATCTTGGTGTTCCTATTTTTAGAGGAAGCCCACGCAGGCGATGGTTGCAACCTATTGCTGATTCTGTTTTATGTAAATTCGCATCTTGGAAAGGTTCATCCCTCTCTATGGCTGGAAGAGTGACTCTTGTTTCTACTGTTATTCAGAGCTCACTCATACACTCATTCTCAATTTATGCGTGGCCTAAAAGCTTAATTGCTAAAATGGAGCGTGCAATTCGGAATTTCATATGGTCCGGTTCAATTGATGCTCGGAAGCTTATTACGGTGCCATCGGATAAGTGTTGTTTCCCAATTTCTGAAGGAGGTATTGGCCTCAAGGACCTTGCTAGTTTGAACAAAGCGCTGCTTGCGAAACTTTACTAGCGTTTTGTTGCCTCTCCATCTTTCCCGTTGGCCGATATTAAATCTCGAATTTTCGGCGGCTTGTGCACATTGAAGCGAACATATTTGTCATCATCTATTTGGTGCTCCTTGAAACACTGCAGCAAACAAGTGATGGATTCTTTTCGATGGATAGTCGGACCTACTTCTCAGTGCAATTTCTGGAGCGATAATTGGACTCACCCTTGTATAGCTGATCAACTTCATATTGATCCAGCTGACCGTACCTCCCTTCGAGAGAAAATTTGTGACGTGATTACCGGTGATCAGTGGAATCTGCCGGAACGAGTCCCTAATGAGCTTATCCAGAATCTTAAATTTATAGAGGACGACAAAGATATTTGTGTTTGGGCACACAGCACGGATGGTGAGTTTCATGTGAAAAACGCTTATAAACTGTTTAGTCCTCCCCCTTCTGTCATGCATGCTTGGAATAAATTCCTTTGGAAGGAATTTCTTCCGCCTTCAAGATCACTCCTCTGTTGGCGTGCGGCTTTGGGATTTTTGCCAACGGAGGATGTTCTCATGCGTAGAGGATATCAATTCGTTTCTCTATGCCGGCTTTGTCAATCATCGTCAGAGTCTATTGAGCACTTGATGGTCCATTGTTCGTTTGCCAAGGCGGCTTGGTTGGCGATTGCTGGGATTTTTCGGCAGAAAATTTGCACGGCCTCTTTTCTTCCCAGGCTGTTCACTGAAGCATCGCAAGTCCAGCTTAGCTCGCAAATTCGAGTGCTATGGAACACGGCAATATTATCTTGTGTGTGGTTGATTTGGAGAACCAGAAACTTGTGTGTTTTTGAGGACGTTGCGCCAAATATTGACTCTTTTTTGCGACATATTTGGAAGGACATCAAGTCGACGGAATTCTTCAAAATTGGATGCGCGAACTCAGCTGAGGATTTACGTATTCTGAAAATTTTCAACATGGCCATCATTCCACGCCGAGCTCCGCGGATCATCCCTGTTTCCTGGCATCCACCTATTGAGAACTGGATTAAATGCAACACCGATGGATGCGCACTTGGCACTCCTGGAATTGGTGGGGCGGGTGGACTTTTTCGCAATTCAAGGGGCTTTACTATCAAGGCATTTGCATCACCACTGGAGGCTGTTTTTGCCTTTGAAGCTGAAATTTGGGCGGTTGTTTTTGCTTTGGAAAAAGCTAAGGAGTTTGGCTGGAAATACATTTGGTTGGAAAGTGATTCTACATTCGTGGTGAACCTTGTTACAAAGAAGTCGGATAAGGTCCCGTGGAAGCTTCGTAGCAGATGGCACTCTTGCCTTAAGTTTATCAACTCCATTAATTTTCAGGTTTCTCATAAGTACAGGGAAGGAAATAGAGCAGCGGATGCGCTAGCTAATTATGGGGCTCGGCAACCGGAGATAGTTTGGTGGTTGACACATCCCACTTTTATTAGTAGCTTTGTTTTGCATGATCTATGTAACAGTGCTAACTATCGCTTTTGTTGAACTGGTTTTTTTCCTTTTTATTTTTAATATATTTGAGTTTCGAGGATAACGTAGTGGTGGTGCCAACCTAGTTGGGATCACTAACCGTTTCATCTTCGATCTCCATTTTACGCAAAAAAACATAACATAGGGGTAATATGCATTTTTTTTTTTTACGTAAGTAGGTGTCTTTCATATAAATACAGTTAGTAAAATGCTATTAACTCTCTCTTCGTTTTCTAGGATATAGTTAACATAATAAATAAATCGTTTTTAACAAGCTTAAAATTTAAGATAATACATAGCACGATCGAATGCAGTTTGAAAGTTAGTTAGACTAAAAAATTCTACTACATCTCATTCATTTATCAAACAAAAATGACATTTTCTCTTTAAACAGGTGATGATCCAGGAAGGTTCCAAAAGCTAAGCCGACACTCTCTAATGGGAATTTCCCCTCCTCCTCGACAACCCCGACGTTCTATCAAACTCCCAATCTGAAATCGACAACATCGTAGGTACCAAACGCCTCATAACCGAATCCGACCTCCCAAACCTTCCTTACCTCCGCTGCATAATCAACGAAACTCTGCGCCTGCACCCCGCGGGACCTCTACTACTCCCCCACGAGTCATTAAAAGACTGCATCGTAAACGGTTTTCTTGTACCTGTATGAACAGTTCTTTTAGTGAACGTGTGGGACATTCATCACAGTTCGAAACATATAATGTAACTGTGTTTTCATGAAATATATGATTTGAGGAGTTGTACCACCTATTAATTTGAATGCCATTATAATTAGATACAACGATGTCGGAAATTACAGTAATGAGTAATGATCATATAAAAATGTCATAAGTGATGCTCTCATGTGGAACTTCACAATGCCAAAACTATTTCAAGTAAATGCATTCCTTAATGTCAAAAATATTATGTACTTCACAGAGCTAACTAAAAACAAAAGTTACATTCCAATTAATAATAACAAAACATATTTAATAGATCTATATAAAAAGTAATTATTATCCAGAAATTGTATGAGAACCACAAGTTGTACACGTAACCATTACATATATTCAATCTAGTTATAAAATTGTGAGCTCTGATGCAAACGATTATCATTCTATGAGTCAATTATTGAAATAAAACATGCAACAATTTATTGGATCATTGTTGCCGATAGGTTAGGCAAATGCATGTTCTAACTGTTAAGGTTCAAGATATCAATCCCGTAGAGTATGCAGAAGATCATGCCATTTAGATGATGTCAATCCCCTAGAGTATGCAGAAGATTAGGCCTAGTTAAGAATGTAATTATTAAGAATTAATTATGATTGTACAGCTGTATATTTATGTATATTTCAGTTACTGCTCTTCTTGTATATATATATGAAATGATATACTCCGTTTTGGTATCTTGCCAAAACAATTTCCAGCATTTGGTTTCTTACATGGTATCAGAGCCTACCCAAGACAATGTTGGGCCTACGACCTAACCCACGTGATAGGAACCGATGTCCAATCCGGTCTACACGTGAGGGGGCGTGTTGGAATTATCCCACATTGCTTGGGAATGAACTTGGGCTTCTATTTATAAAGGATTTCCCCCTCTCCCTCTAATAAAGCCTTTTAGGGAGAAATATGAGGGGCTCCTAATTTCTACACTAACACCATAAACAATATTTACAACCATGTTTCTAGAAGATCGGATGCCCTAGCTAGCTAGCAAGTTTTCTATTTGCCAAGAGCAATTCAAGGAGAACTAAGAGTTTCTGCCCCTTTAGCTAAAACTTTCCAACTACTCTACCTCCACGTGTGCCCCTGATCAGAACAAACCCTTGATCATTTAACATTCAGAAGCCAACTACCACTTGTTTTAACCACAAACCATAAAAGGCTAGCTACCAATCAGAAAAGCCTATCATTATGTAATGTCTTATAATTGTTTAATGACTTCTTCCGAGTTGAACATATATAACTTTTCTTCTTTTCTTAAATCCTTAATTTCTCATATATATATAGAAGCACAAAAAACAAAAATCTTCTCATGTAGGGTTGAAATATTCTTTCTATGCAAGAATAATTCAAATTGATAACCTTTCTCCATAAATATAAAAAAATTAAATTATTCAAAACAGAATAAACTCTCCATAAAAGAACTAATAGAGCATTTTTAAGGAACATTTCCGACAATTCTTTCGCAAAAAAAAAAATGTGTTGGTTGCACTACAAGAATTGTGGGCTATAGCAAGGTCCAAAAACCTTGCAATATGTTCAAATTCCCTTGCTGTGGGCTATAGCAAGGTCCAAAAACCTTGCAATAGGTTCAAATTCCCTTGCTATTGATCTACAGCAAAGGAAAAAGACGTTGTTATCATCCCTTGCTATAGGTGGCGTTGGTGCAGGTATTTTGCATGTTGCAAGGGAAATGGACCTTACTATTGCTTTTCTGACACACACCTGTAGCAAGGTCCATTTCCCTTGCTGAAGTTTTCTGACACACACAATTGACAGCAACGTCCTTAGACGTTGCTATGTATTCTGACACAAAAGTCAATTGCAACGTCTTTTGACCTTGCAATTGATTTACGCACGTTTTTTTTTTAAATTTCATTTTTGTTCATTATTTTTTTTCGATGAAACACAGCAACGTCTACGGACGTTGCTATAGTGTCCTGACACTCTTTTGTTTTCAAATTTGGCAGCAACGTCCACGGACGTTGCTATAGTGTCCTGACACTCTTTTTTTTTTTCAAATTTGGCAGCAACGTCCACGGACGTTGCTGTAGATAAATATTTTTTTATAAAAAAAAGTGGCGGTAAAAACCGCCACAATGTAATAAAATGTTTTTTAATATATATATACATATATATATATATACACACACACACACACACACACACACTCACATTATACATTAATTGAAACCTCAATATTATATATGTATAGTATGTGTTAAAAAATATAATACTAATAACTAAATTATAATATACACACACACACACACACACACAAACACACGCACATATATATAGTATTAAGAAATGTTAGATAACATTTTAAAAATTATAATGATATATATAAATACATACACACACTAAACTTTACAATGTATAATTATAAAATAATCTCACTAATTATAATTATACAATATATATGTATATATATATAGTATAAGATGCATGTATGCATATATAATATATATATAAGTTGATCATGATGCAAAATAAATTAAGGAAAAAAATAAAGTGAAGGAGAGAAGGGGAGAAGAAGATGATAATAATATGAGAGGGAGAATGTAGTGGGATGGATGAGTGATATAGTGTGGTATTTATAGTAGTATAGTGGGAGGGAAGGAAATTTTTTGGGAAATTTGAAATTTCCGCCAAAAATTTCATTCTGAAATTTTTTAGCAAGGTCCAAATACCTTGCAATAGGCTATTGTCAGAAAGTTGTTGCAAGGGAAATTGGGTTCCCTTGCTACTGTGTCAGAAAAGCAGCAATAGCAAGGGATTTGGACCTTGCAATAGCTTTATTAGAAAAATGTTTTATATATATTCACTCCTTCACTCATTTAATTAGATCCATATATAATTATGACTTGTAAATCATAATTACATGAGACTTGAACTAAATATATAGAACTAATCTTGATCTTGGTTAAATTAATTAATTAATAAAACTTATTTGATTGAATAATTATTAATTACATAAGAAAATAGAACTAATCTTGATATTTATAGCTATATATATGTGAACTTATTTGAATGAATAAGATCCTAATAACATATGAGAACTGAACTAATTAGAATTAATCTTGTATTGTAAAATTAATTAAAGTTATTAGAATCAATAACTTCTCATTACATAATAATCAAACTAAACATAACGATTCTTGATTTTCATTAAATAAACTGAAATTATATGAATGAATAATATTTAACTACATAAGAATTGATCAACTGCGTACAGGAAAACTTACTGTTTATTTTTGTTGAATTAATTAAGAATATAATTGATAACTCAACATTACATTAGAATTGAACTAATTAAACAAAACTAATCTTAATTAAATTCTAATAAATTAATTGAACTTGTTTGAATGGACAACTCCTAATTAACTACAAATATATAAGCATCAACTAAATATAACTAATATTGACTTTTGTCAAATTAGTTTAACTCAATTGAACAAATATTACATAAGAACTAAATTACTTAGATTTAATAATATTGATTTTATTATGAATAGTGTTATTTGAATGCATAACACCTAATTACATAAGAATTGAACTACGTACTAGGAATACAACTCTTTATTTTTGTTGAATTAATTAAGAATGGAATTTATAACTCAACATATAATTACATTAGAATTGAACTAATTAAACAAAAATAATCTTAAATTTTAATAAATTAATTGAACTTGTTTGAATGGACAACTCCTAATTAATTACACATATAAGAATCAACTAAATATAACTAATCTTGACTTTTGTCAAATTGGTTTAACTTAAACAAATATTACATATAAGAACTAAATTACTTAGATTCAATCTTGATTTTTATTATGAATAGATGTTATTTGAATGCATAACTTCTAATTACATAAGAATTGAACTACGTACAAGGCAAACTACTCTTTATTTTTGTTGAATTAATTTAGAATATATTTTATAACTCAACATAATTACCTTAGAATTGAACTAATTAAACAAAACTAATCTTAAATTTTAATAAATTAATTGAACTTGTTTGAATGGACAACTCTTAATTAATTACACATATAAGAAACAACAAAATATAACTAATCTTGACTTTTGTCAAATCAGTTTAACTTAATTGAACGAATATTACATAAGAACTAAATTACTTAGATTTAATCTTGATTTTTGTTATGAATAGATGTTATTTGAATGCACAACTCCTAATTACATAAGAATTAAACTACGTACAAGGAAAACTACTCTTTATTTTTGTTAAATTAATCAAGAATAGAATTAATAACTCAACATTACATTAGAATTGAACTAATTAAGTAAACCTAATCTTAATTTTTAATAAGTTAATTGAACTTGTTTGAATGGACAACTCCTAATGAATTACATATATAAGAATCAACTAAATATAACTAATCTTGACTTTTGTCAAATTAGTTTAACTTAATTAATTGAACAAATATTATTACACAAGAACTAAATTACTTAGATTTAATCTAGATTGTTATTATCATGAATAGATTTCATTTGAATGAATAAAATCTTAATTACATAAGAATTGAACCACGTACAAGGAAAACTACTCTTTATTTTCGTTGAATTAATTAAGAATAGAATTGATAACTCAACATTACATTATAATTGAACTAATTAAATAAAAGTAATCTTATTTTTGTATAAATTAATTGAAATTGTTGAATGGACAACTCCTAATTAATTATATATATATAAGAATCAACTAAATATAACTAATCTTAACTTTGTCAAATTAATCTAACTTAATTGAACAAATATTACATAAAAACTGAATTACTTAAACGTAATTTTAATTTTTATCATGAATAGATGTTATTTAAATACATAACTCCTGACTTGATTTTTGCATATATATATATATATATATATATAAAGAATGAAAAATGCAGCTTTATTATATTAAAAAATAAGTAAAACAAAACCTGCAAGGGAAGAGGAAGTTGCTGAAGCTGAAAGGCTACTGCAAGGGCCTTTTTCCCTTGCAACTGTGTCAGAAAAGCTGTTTTTACAGCAGCAGCAAGGGATTTGGACCTTGCAATAGATTTATCAGCTTTATATCCTCTCCTCCACACATTTCATGATCCAAAACCTGTGTTTCTTCCCCAAATTCTACTGCATTTCTTCCCCCTCTCTTCTCTATTTTTCAGCAAAATTTCATTTCTTCCCTGTGATTTTTTTGCAAAGCGTACGTAATTCTCAGCAAAGCTCACTCCACGAGAGGTATCTATTTCAGTATTATCGTAATTAGTTGCTTAATTTAATTTTTTTTGTATCTTTTGTTGATTATTTTTAATCTCTTCATATTTAATTTAGCTTAACTGAGATCTAAAAGTCGTTTAATTAGTAATATGTTGTATATATATGTGTGTAATTAGAGTTCATCTTGTTAAATATATTTTTCTTGTTGATGTTAACTGAGATCTAAAAGTTGTTTAATTAGTAATATGTTGTATATGTGTGTAATTAGAGTTCATCTTGTTAAATATATTTTTCTTGTTGATGTTGTTGCTTAATTTAGTGATTTTCTAATTTTATTGGTATAAATAATTATTAATATTAATTTTATATATATATTGTTGATGTTGTTGCTTAATTTAGTGATTTTTGTAATATTAATACTTGTTATTCATCATATTTAGAATAACTGAGATCTAAGCGTGATTTGATTAGTAGTATGTTATTTATATGCATGTGTGTAATTAGTTGTTCACATTGTCAGTATTTGATGATAAGTTTTAATTAGCCTTACTTTCGTGATTAAATAGTCAGTTCTCGTGACGATGATATTGTGGAAGTCGATGATAACGACACATCCGCCGACGATGACGTGGATGAAGATCATGATGATGGTGACGACGATGACCCTGATTATACGTAATGTATGTTCTAAGCAATATGTATGCCTATGTAGTAAGAATTCGTGAACTTAAACAGTGGTTTATTTGCAATATGTAAGCTTGAGTTGTAATATTTGAGTTATTTAAATTGTAACGTTTATATATATATATATATATATATATATATATATATATATATATATATATATATATATATATATATATATATACATATATATATAAAACTAGTGTAAATTATAAATATAAATAAAAACATAAATAAAAACATAAATATATATAAGGTGCGAACATAAATAAAAACAAGCTAAAACAAACCTCGTTTGTTCATAATTATACAAATACAAATAAAAGCAGCAAATAACAGTCTAAATTTGAGTATCCTCGTCAAATTACATATCACCCAAGCCAGTAGTGTCGTTAGCACCGCCACCCGAACTTCTTTCCTGGTCCCCTTCGTCCTCCTGATCGGTAGAATGTGACCGTGGTCGATAGAGTGGATCCCCTGATACCCGCCCGGTGCCGACACTCGTGTTCGTCGGTTGCGATGGTTGGTGGAAAACTGCCGGGAAGTTGTTAAACTGTTGTTGTTGCCCCTGTTGTTGTTGCCCTGACCCCCACAATTCCTCGGGCACCGACATATTAAACTGTGACATAAAGTATTTGAGAACATTTTTTAAACCTGTGATTTCCTCCCGTTGAGAAGCTGTTTCGGCCCGCAGTGCCTGACATTCTGAGCGAAGCGGCTCCACGCTACTAGAGCCAGTCTCAACGAACCTAGAATGTTTTCGAGCCTTGAATCCTACGCACTCAGGCTCACCATAACTCGCCAGACCCACCACTCTATTCTTCTTTACACGTCCGGCTGCGGCAATTTCCACCCACGGTCTAACGTCCCAGATCGGCCACTTGCTCATATCTGGCCCATGTTCTCTCAGGCAGTGTTCCACATAAGCATCCTACATATAACATATTATGATTCAAAATATTTTTTGTAACAAACATAAGTATTATTACGACAACAACAATTATTGACGATTACACCACTTTAATGAAAGAAAATATTAAACTCACGTAATTAGCTTTGTCCTCAGGGTTTGGCCACTCAACCGTTCCGTCGTCATGTTTCTTTGCACGAGTCTTTATAAAGACATCCTGAAACGGCACCTTGTCGGGCGTTGCATTTATTTCGTTTGCCTGTCATAATATGAAAATTCATTAAAGCAAATATAGATCACATTATTAAATCAATGATGATATTTGAAAAATAACCAATCATATTTTTCTACTTACCAGATCTATCCTATGCTTGTTCGTGCTGCGAGACCCACCCCTATAGTTTACCGTTTTCCCCTTATCTCGATTTTTAGCGTTCTGCTCCGAACGACCCTTCGTGGGCTCAAGCTCCCAATAATCATAAAATGCCTGCCGAAAATCTTCGTGAATCCAACAACTGTGACTCATACTATAGGTGGGGTCAACTTTGCAGCGCAACCACCATTTCTTGGCGTGGTTTACTGAACCTGCAAATCTCGCAGTAGCGACCCTATCGTACCATTCCCTGACTGCATTTTCTATGGCAAGATCCCACTGATAAGTGTGCTGCATTTAATACAGACATAAAGAAAAGTTGGTCACATAAATGAATAATAATGAACAAATATTTATAAATATTTAATAAATATAGAAGTCAAGCTAATTTCTTACCTTAAATCTGTTCCAACACATTTCCTTCTCGTCCTCTGGCCACATGCCGTACGTGAAGTATGCCCCTTGCATCATGTTCCTCAAATTTGTAGCAATCGTGGTCACGGCGGAAGGGTTCTCTATTGAGCCATCAAAGAATAATTCAAGTACCTCCCTGTCATCCGAATTTGCCGGGGGCTCGCGAGGTTTAGATTGTCCTCGCACTGCAACCCTAGTAATACCACCATCGTCTCCTGAATCGTTGTTACCCCCCTCATCCTCGTCTAACTCCTCAGAAACTCCATGAGCACGTGAGCCTGAACCTCGTGTGCCTGAAGCTCATGTGCCTGAACCCCGTGAGCCCAATGATAATGGCCCAGCAGTACTACCCGTCCCCTGAACCTGTAGCGTCGTCATGGCACCTAAACTCGGCTGCATCATGCCGTCTACAGTACCTCCCATAAGTTGTGGCCTCGTTAGCTGTGTTTGTGGCATACCAAATCCAGCTCCACTCCCAAAACCAGGCACACCAAATCCAGCTCCACTCCCATATCCAGGCCCACCAAACCCAGCTCCACTCCCATATCCAGGCCCACCAAATCCAAGCCCACCTAATCCAGGCCCACCATAACCACCCCCACCATAACCAACCCCGCTATAGCCAGCCCACCGAATCCACCACCACCATAACCAGCCCCACCATATACACCCCCCATTGTCGCTCCTACACCCATCAATTGATTGGTAAACGGCCCACTAGCGCGGGCTCCTACGTCATTTGATCCTCCGGGAAACATCGGCATCACCGCTGAAAGTGATCCCATCGAACCAAGATCAGGCTGCGAAGAGAATGATCCTCGAGGTACCCCTTCCAGGTATGGCACCTGGTTCTTGGACACCTTCTTTTTTCCTTTCCCATTTCCCTTTTCCTTACCCTGATCTGACGAGCCGGCCATCTGATAAATAAATATTTAGAATGGTCAAATTAATATAAAAGGGATACACGACAATATATACTATCTATTCATTTACTAAATTGACTAATTAAGTATATATACATCTGTTACGTCTAAATTATACAAATCTCCGCTAATTTTTCTAATCAATGTATTACAATTAAGTAAGCTCAATACTCATTGTGATATATATACTATTAAATTAAAGTATTCAACAATTAATCACGTACGGACGTGTCACAAAATAACTACATCTTCTACATATATCTCTATCTATATCAAGCATCAATAATTACACCATAGCATGTTCATATAAACAAGTTTAACCAAAATATATTTCCCATATTTTTATTACAAATATATAATTTCTCAATGCTACTAACATTTTTAGCATATCTAATTAACATAAATACGTTCTAACATAAACACAATTATATATGTTATATAATACAAAGTTAAACGATTAAATTCTACAAAAAAAAAAAAAAGAAAATACGTAGCTATATTGTCATCATCACAAATCTAATATTAATTAATTAAGCATATATATATAATTAACAGTACTAATACACTCGAATCAACAAATACATCACTATTATGCGATAATATTACACAAATCTAACCGATTAATTAAATTAAACCTTAATATACATAGATCGTCACATAATTAATTACCTCTACTACCTTAATTAAGTATAAATAATTAACATAAATACACTATCTAATCAACAATTACATCACAAATACTAATTACACAAATCTAACCATTAATTTAAAAAAAAAAAATAATACACATAGATCGTTCAAAATTACTTCTAATATCTTAATTAATCATACATAATTACACAAATCTAACAAATACAACACTATGATGCTATAATATTACACAAATCTAACAAATTAATTAAAAATAAACATTAATATACGTTGATCGTCACATAATTACCTCTAATACCTTAATTAAGCATAAATAATTAACACAAATATGCCTAAAATCAACAATTATATCACAAATAATCTAATTACACAAATCTAACCATTAATTTAAAAAAACAAACATAATACACATAGATCGTCACATAATTACCTCTAATACCTTAATTAAGCAAAAATAATTAACACAAATATGCCTAAAATCAACAATTACATCACAAATAATCTAATTACACAAATCTAACCATTAATTTAAAAAGAAAAAACATAATACACATAGATCGTCAAAATTACTTCATCAAATCGACTAATATCTTAATTAATCATACATAATTAACACAAATACATCATCAAATCAACTAAAAAATCATATTTATGCTAAATAACAAAAATCTAACCGATTAAACTATAAAAAAAATATGTATAATCGTAATTTTGAAGACATTGAACACATACCTTAAAAAAAAAAAAGAGATTTGGAGCTGAAATCGTGTGAATTGTAATGAAATTGAATGAAATTTTTTTTTTTTTGAAGAAGCAGCAATGGCAAAATTTCGCAGCAGAAATCTGCTGCGAATTTGCCATATAAATATGGCACCAACGTCCAGGAGACGTTGGTGCCGTATTGATTAATGGCGCCGTGCAGCTTTGTGTCTGCTGCAGACACAAAGTTGCACGGCAGCAGCTGGCATGCATATGGCACCAACGTCTTGGAGACGTTGGAGCCTTTCTTTCAGCTGGCAGCAACGTCTACACAGACGTTGCTGCAGTCAATAAAAAAAAATTTAAAAAAAAACAACGAAAACAGTTACCAACGTCCTTTTCTGACGTTGGTAACATTTAAAAGTTAAAAAAAAATAAAAAAAAACAGCAGCAGCAACGTTCATATGACGTTGCTGCTTGAATTGCGTTCTGACAGATACTTGCCAACGTCCAACGTTGGCAGGTATTTATTTTTTTTACTTTAGCTGTACCAACGTCTAACGACGTTGGTACAGCTAATTTCCTGCAACGGATTATAAATCCGTTGCAGTATCGGCGTTGCATTAGGCCGATTTTCTTGTAGTGTTATCTTGTTATGTTTTTGTAAACCATTCCAAAAAGTGTAGGGTATAGAATTATTTAATGTATTACAGAAGTCCTGATATTTAATCTATGTGCTACATTAGAAACTGATATAGAGTATGCAGGAAATAAGCATGTTCCTATTCAGTAACTCATTTCTCCAACCAAACTATTTAGCTGGTCACTAGCTACTTATAAATATCCTATCCTCTGTCAACACAAACAACTGAAAATAATAATGGGAAAGACTGATTCTCTGTCCACCTCCCCTTCCATCTACACACGTTGTAAACATTAAAGGCAGGTTATGGTGGTCAAATTTAATTATTGTAAGTGGCTATATATATTAGGACCAATAGACTACAAATTGTGAGCTTTCATGTTTGTAGCCCGATTAAGTTATTTATTGCCATAACAACCAAAACTAAGCCAACCTAAAGCAACAACGTTAACCACCTAACTCTCCATTTATTAGTTCAACTTCAAGTTTCACCAAAAATCCATGTATAAAATAACAACACCTAAAATCTTTTCTCCACAAAAGTTCAAAATGGATTCACAATGGTTAATAGTTTATTTTCCATTAACTCTTGCGCTTTACATTTTAACCAAACATTTTCTCCACAAACTTAAAAACCTCCCTCCCTCCCCTCTCTTAAACTTTCCATTCATCGGTCACCTGTACCTCCTCAAGAAACCCCTCTACCACTCCTTGGCGAAAATCTCTGACCGTTACGGTCCGGTCGTTCTCCTCCAATTTGGCTCCCGCCGTGTGCTCCACGTCTCGTCTCCCTCAGTCGCTGAGGAATGCTTAAACAAAAACGACATCGCATTCGCCAACCGCCCCCGCATGATGCTGGCTGGAAAATACATGGGCCACAACTACACCAATGTGGCATGGGCTCCCTATGGTGACCACTGGCGGAATCTGCGCAAGATCTCCTCTCTCGAGATATTATCCATGCACAGGCTCCAGATGCTGCATGGCATCCGAGCTGACGAGGTGAAGTCCATGATCTGCCGGCTTAGCCGCGAGGCGGAGGAACAAAGATCAGTCAACATGAAAGCGGTGTTCTTCGAAGTGACGTTCAACGTGATGATGAGGATGATCGCGGGGAAAAGGTACTTGAATTTGTCTCTCTAAAAATTTAAATTTGAAAGAGTTGAAAATTATTATTTTATATAAATTCTCCAACACGCCTTTTTACGTATAGACTGTAAATTCTTTTATTATACCGAACACATGACATTTTTTTTTAATAAAATTTTAACCAAGGTCAGAGCTAAGATACCATACGGAATTTCGATCTCTCTAAAAGTTTAAACTCGTAGAAAGAATTGACATTTCTTAATATATATATATATATATATATATATATATATATATATATATATATATATATAATTATTCTCCAACAAAAGGTACTACGGCGAGAACCTAGAGGATGCGGAAGAAGCAAAGAAGTTTAGAGAGATGACATTGAAGATATTTCAGATTTCTTCAGAAACGTATTGGGGGGACTTTTTGCCGGTGGCAAGGTGGTTGGAAGGAGGGTTGGAGAAACAGTTTTTAGAGCTGGAGAAGCAGAAGGACGAGTTTATGCAGAAGCTGATAGAGGAATGTAAGACAAGAATCAGTAGTGGCCGAGATTCCGCGCCGACCGGAAAGAAGATCAAGACAATGATTGAAGTGATGTTGGAATCGCAGGAGCAACAACCTGAATATTATCAAGATGATCTCATAAGAAGCTTCATGCTCGTAAGTATTATCTAGGGCTACTTTCTAATAATTTCATCTTGATGCTTAAATTAAAATATTCTGTTATTTACAAACTTGAAAGATCTGGGGAATCGACAAGTTCGATGAATAATTTCTTGATCGAGTGCTATCAAGATATTAAATTATAAATATGATCGTTTATATGATTTTTGAAAACAAAATTTCAAAAAGAACTCAGAACATTACATGACAGACGTTGTTAATAGCCGGATCAGACACAACAGCTGGAACACTAGAATGGGCACTAACACTTCTACTCAACAATCCTAATGTACTAAAGAAGGCGCAACTCGAAATTGACATTTGTATTGGAAACGAGCGCTTAGTAGACGAATCAGACATTGAGAAGCTTCCTTACCTACGCGGCATCATATACGAAACACTACGAATGTACCCTATCGGACCGTTACTTATCCCTCACGAGTCCTCAGAGCCGTGCACAGTTAAGGGATATAACGTCCCCGCTGGCACTATGTTGTTAGTGAATGCCTGGGCTATACAAAACGATCCCAAGAATTGGGAGGACCCAACAAAATTTAAGCCGGAGAGATTTGAAGGGCAAGAGGGGAAGCGAGACCCGTTCAAGTTGATGACGTTTGGCTACGGAAGAAGAGGCTGCCCCGGGGAGGGACTGGCGATGCGTATGTTGGGTGCTGGATTAGGATCAGTGATTCAATGCTTTGATTGGGAAAGAGTTGGGAAAGATCTAGTCGACACGAGTACGGGTTCTGGGATAACCATTGCAAAATCACAACCATTGATGGCCTATTGCAAAGCACGACCTGTGGTAGCTAAGATTTTGTCTTAGTTTTTTTGATCAATTGTGGTGTTGTGTTCTTAGTTTTCAAACTCTGATTTCAGAATGTAATAACGTTATTGCACCTCCGGTCCTATATAAAAGGTGCTTCAGGTCATAATAATGAAACATATCCTAAGAATAATTGTATCAAAAATTCTGGAATAACCATTGCAAAAACTTTGATTGCAGAATGTAATAACGTTATTGAACCTCTCCAAAACCTATATAAAAGGTGCTTGAGGTTAATATCCAAAAGAATAATTGTATCAAAACCAAATATTATAAGCTGAATTCAGTCATCGGATTCTGTGACAAGTTCTATTCTACAAGTAATTCATATTGAGTTAAAGACATAAGTGTTTTACTATTATCTAACTTCTAGGTCTAGACTCGAAACATCATCTTTCAGACAACTGGTGACGGGAAAACCAAAGATTTGAAGCTCATGCATTTTATACTCTATACGATGCCTTCTTTTACGATGATTCTAATTACAACTATCAGATACACACTCTTGTCGACGGTTTAAAACCCGTCGTCAAAATTTAAACTTATATAGACATTTAACTCTTTATTTATACGAAATCTTGATTATATGCTCTTTAATTACAGTTAAACTGCTTTGACAACTTGCCTTCATTTTAATTATTGGACAATTATGTTTTTACTAATTAACTATTAACTAGTTGACTCTATATTCATAATGACCTAAAGGTTTTGATGACTCTGTTTGATTCGATTACAACTGAACTGTTTATCGCTCACTCTCGTTGACCGCACGTCAGCCAAAATTCCTGAAGGATAACAAAAGGAATAAAAAATTATCTTTGGCTTTACTCATTTGATTATTTCCTCTTCAAGCCCTAAATTCATTTCAATTCCTCATAAGTTAAAAAAAAAAAAAAAAAAAAACATGAATTAGAGAAAGGCAAGAACGATCGAATCGAACTAGGGTAGAAAATAACGGTAGAGAATTCAAGGATGAAGATAGAAGAGAATAGAATTCAAAAAAAGGAGCAAAAGGCAGATTGAGATTTAGGTGTCTGTATTTATGTGTTTAATCTTGATTTACGTTTACGTCTTTATTTTTTCTAGTGTTTATTATTGATGTAGAAATATATCTAAGGGTACTCATTCAAAAGTTGTAAAGACTTAAAAAGTTTTATTGTTCCATTATTAAGAATATATTCAAAAACGACTTTTGTTTTATTTAATTTTTTCCTAATGATCTAACAAATAAGTGATAGGATATGTCAAAAGAGACATGTATCAATAAGTATCAGATAAGTCAAAACAAATCTCACTACAATTTAATTTCCCTTTTTTTCTGAAGAGAAACAGATACGACAGGTGTAAGATATATCTATTTCTCCATTTGAAATATTTACTTTATGTGCTTCTATGAACAAAAGAAACGAAATATGGCCTTGAAATTTTAGGAGGAACGAATCTTGAACCAAAAATGCATACGTATATAATAGTCCCCGCCCCCCATTTTGGCTCCGCCTCTGCCATCAATTGAAATTTGAGCTTTGGTGAGTTTTTGAAATTTGCTTATTTGGAGAGGCATGAATACGGTATCCATTATACAAGCCTCATGTCACATTGTGGTTGCGTGACAAAAATTATAAATCTCTATAGTTAATAAAGAATAAGGAATAAAGTGAGATGAGTAAATTTGTTCTAGTTAATTGTGTATGAATATGTGTGCTATGATATGTTGGCACAAATTAGGAAAACTACATAGTTGCATCTATTGACCTAACAATATGATTTCATAAATACTCAAAGAAAATGAAAATGCTATTGGTTCTAGCATGCAATGTTTTTTTTTTCCCTAGCGTCCTTGTATCTGTATATGTGTAATATTTATATACAAAAATATATGAATGATGCATTTTTTATTATTTACCAGTATAAGCTTGTCAAGTCCTTTCCAATTTTAGTTTAATCATTCATGGGCACCTTTTCGTGATAATTATAGACCAACACAAAAAACCCAAAGTTGAAAGATTAATTGGAACAAGATGAAGGTAACCTCAATTTCTAGCACATTTTGTTTGTTACTTTTTGTATTCAAATTGCAGGATTTCACCTTATGCATGTTTAGTTATGGCAATTACAGATAGAAAAGAGATATGATCCTAAATTTGTCTTTGCACCTTTTCAGGTCAGTAAAGACTATACACAATATCCCTAATTATGCTAAATTGTAGTTTGAACAATATGATGATCAACCTGCATGATGTGGTTTAGAGCTCGATTGGTGGTTGTTGCATTTGTAGTCTAGTTTGATACTAGATTTATCAAATTTATGGAGGTGTTGTTTTATCAGTTCTAAAATAGAATATTGTTCTGCATTCTTTTTTGCTATTTCCATTGTTGGTCCTCCTGTGCATGAGATTCAGAACAAAAATGAAAGCATTCGATTCTGTTTACACTTCAAAAACAAGAGCATGCTTCTGTATGTGAGTGGAAACAGAGTCAAAAGGCAAGAAAACTAGAATTCCCCTTAGGCTCCGATTGTTTCCAAGGAAAATGAGGGAAAAGGAGAAAAATATTGGAAAATTTTATTTTCCAAGTGATTGGTACCAAGGAAAAATTTGGAAAATATATGAAAAGATGGAAAATGATAGGAAAAGATAGGAAAATGTTTTTTGAATCTTTATCTAACATTTTTACAATTCACAAATTTTGATTTTCCTACAAAAATTATCTAAAACTTATTCTAATTTGGATTTCTTTGTGGAAGCAAATGTAATTAAAGAATATCATCCTCAAAGTTTTCAAATTTCCCTTCAATACAAAAGGTAGGAAAATTCAATTCTCTTTTAAAAAATTTATAGTTCTCAAAATTTCATATTCCCACCAATTTAGAATCTATATAAACACTTCTAAAATCAATGTTTTTCGCCAACACATCTTCTTCAACTCTCAGGTAATACTTCTTTATTTATTTTATATTTTTTATTCTAGTTACTTATCATATTTAATAAATTATTATAATTTTAATTTAATCTATAATCTTGTTTAATGTGTTAGGTACTATATTTTGTCTTCTTTAGGGAGTCATTTGAATAATAATATTATTTGAAGGTTCTCTTGATTAAATTTGTTTTATTTGTGTTGTTTCTTTTCAAATAAATTAATATTACTTGCAAATTTTAATTAAATTAAAATAAACTAACTTTACTCCTCAAGAAGTTATAAAGGATTTTTTAAGATAAAACATAAATTAATTTTAAGAAAAAATATAAACTTAATATGAGTTTTATTGAAAAAAATTAAGTTTTAAAGAATGACAACAGTTTTTACATTGTTTAATATGATAAGTAAGCAAATTAAGTATAAAATTTTCCCGAAAAACTAATGGCATGCCAATCACATGGAAAAGAGAGGAAAATTTTATTTTCCATGGTAGTTTTCCTGAAAATCCTCAATTTCCAAAAAAAAATTCCTTTTCCCTCATTTTCCTTGAAAACAATCGGAGCCTTAAAGAAAAAGAAGAAGATATCTTTGTTTAACAAGTCAAGCATATCATTGATGCTATATTGCATGACATTAGCTGGATATCATCTATCTCGAGAGGATGCTAACAACATAATGTTTGCTAAACGCAATGAAACGTACAAAGCGTTATTTTTCCGGCTAATATCTCAACTTTCTCTTCATTTCCATTTTCATGTTCTATTTTTGTGACAATATTTTTGATTCAGCATTAAAACTCAGACAGTCTGACCAAACCAACTGAGGATGATTTGCGGGATGTGAGAATCATTCGGAAATGCCCGTAATATATTCGATTGAGTTAAAGTCTCCTATAGATAATGGAATCCACCTTTGGTTCTTAACTTATTTACAAACAAGAAAGGCTAAGCCAATTCAAAAAAAATTATGGAGAATAGGTAACATGGAGATAACATATTGCAAAGAGCGGGCGAATATTATATAACCGAAGGTGGAACAAGATTTTTTTTTTTTTTTTTTTTTTTTTTTTGGTACTTGGCTAAGGTAGAGGAGATGGAATGAGAACAGTGAGAGTAAGGCCAATTAGTATTGTGTCCTCTTAATATACTTTAATACTTTACATATTATTTGAAATATGTTGTAAATATGTGCTCAAATTATGAGTGTGCAGAAGTTTCTATTTCATTGATGTTTTATACAAGAGAATTCTTTACTTATGTATATGGTTTATATTCTTGGGTGTTTAATATATTGCACCCTGAAAATAAGCCCATTTAGCACATTGCACCCCTTAATTATAAATATAGCAGATTGCACCCTCAAAATGATAATTTTCTGGTAAAGTACACCCTAGAATTACATTTTCACTTCTAAAGTGTGCTTAAAATAAAATATAATATACTAAAATGATTAAAAAATGACATTTTGTACTTGAATTAGTCAAGTTAATTATTTTTATTTTAGAAATAATTTCTATGGAAAAATTAAGTAATGTACTAAAATTGAGTTGTATTCTTTTAAACCATTTGATGTTATAATAAAATACACACTCAAAGACTTTTATTTAATATTATCAACAAATAAATTAAATCTAAATAAATCTTAGCTATTTAAAAATGTTGTTGCAATGATAATTTTTGCCTTTTCAGCTTTGAGGGTGCACCCTATTACATTTCTATGGATCATTCTGCTAAATATGTAGCTACGGGCCGGGTGCAATGTGCCAAAAAATACTTACTTTTAGGGTGCAACGTGCTAAAAACCATATATTCTTTAATATACAATGTGAATTAGTATGATCTAACATGTATAACATTAGTTTGTACACATTTCTTAGAAAATAAACATAACTCTAGAAACTTAAGTACAATGTTTGACATGGGTAACTAGATGCAACATGGTAGTATTCTATCAAATCAGCTTACCATTCGATACGGCAGGAAAATTCGACAGAAGACATGTTCGGTCTCAACTGAGCACTCCTAAATTAGATGATGGTGTTTTCGTGAAGAATGACTTCTAATAGCATCCCAACAAGAACGAACTTAGAGCATACACGAATACTTTATTTAAGTATTACAACAAATTGCGCTTAGTGCGGGGAATATGAGAAAAAGATAAAATTAATCAATATAAATGGCTCCACCCGAAATGCACCGAAAATCAATATCCCCAACCAAATTTAGTTTTAATTAAAACATGGCGTGAGTAAAAGTTCTTTCCCCCATTTACAGTAAAAATATATAGACCAAACTTAAAATGGTAAATAGATAGGGTATTGCCCTACCTACTATTAGGGAATCCGTTGTATCCGAGGAAACGGATTCACATCTATCTTTAAATATCTCAATTCCTATCTTTTGATTATTTAACTTTCTTTTTCATATATATCATTTTTATCGTGTATTGTAATTCAAGGAAATCAATATACACATTATTATACATGGTATCACGATAGCCGTCAATACCTAATCGATTTTTTTTCCAATCCTTCTCATCATGTTCGAAGTTGCCACCGGCGATTCACCCATTATTGTTGTCGCTACACCGATGTCTTTCATTCTAGTCACGGCTCATCGTCACTTCACACACCACCTCACCTCATCAAATTATCTTTCATGTCGACTTTAAGTCGTCGCACAACTCAACGGGTTGAACTTTCTTGATTTCATCCAAGGCACGCCACCACCTCCCACTAAGTCTGATCCGGCCTATCTTCTTCGTTATCAACAAGATCAATTGCTCTTTGAGGCTCTTGTTGGTTCTATGTCCCCTGTACTCGTTCCCTTTGTTCATTTGGCTAACTCTTCTGCCCAAGCATGTGTCTTATTATGTCAGCGGTTGCTCACCTTGATCCTACCCGCGTCTTAGCCCTCAAACACACTCTCAGTTCCTTTACCCTCGGATCTCATTATGTCACTGAATACTTGACATACATCAAGGATAAAGTTGATGAACTTGCAATAATTGATCATCCACTACACCCCTATGATGTGACCTTGTATGTACTCAATGGATTTGACTCTCAATACCGAGATATTGCCATTTCTGTTTGCATTTGCAAAGAGCCCTTGATGTTTGCAGAACTACACAGTGCTCTTGTCAATCATAAATCTTAATCTTTGCCGCTTAGTAGAGGAAAATCATACCCTTGTTCCTTCCGTTAATGCCAATTTCACAAATC
Source organism: Misopates orontium (assembly GCA_946800315.1). Taxonomy (NCBI): domain Eukaryota; kingdom Viridiplantae; phylum Streptophyta; class Magnoliopsida; order Lamiales; family Plantaginaceae; genus Misopates; species Misopates orontium. The sequence goes on along the minus strand of OX326948.1, from coordinate 43,192,245 downwards.
ATCGTGGCGGCTTCTCCTCTCGTGGCCGGGGCAACAACAATAACCATGGTGGTCGCGGTTCCAATAATCATAGTCGTGCTTGAGGCTACATTAATTGATTCTATAATTCAGGTAATAACTTCAAAAACACTATGATTAGGCAATTTCGTAACAAACAGGGTCACACGACTATCAAGTGCTATCGCCTTGCTAATATGATCAATTCCACTGCAACCCCACTTGCACAACGCCCTCTCAACCACGACAACAGCCTCAAAATTGGCTTGTTGATTCTGGCGCCTCCTATAGTCTCATCGATGATCTTAACAATATCCAATACCATTTGTAGTATAATGGAAAGGATGAGGTGCAATTAATCGACGGAACTAGTATGAAAATTACTCACACGCGCTCCTCTTTTCTTAACATTCCTACTCGTCACTTTCGCTTAAATAATTTTTTTTGTTTTCCTTTGCCACAACAAAATCTTCTTTCACTGCATCAATTTACTCTGGATAATAATGTTTCAATGAGTTTGGTCCTAACAATCATTTGTGTAAATGACACATCTACGGAGGGATCCGCTGGCAAATGGGCTATAGAATAATAGTGTTTATCATATCGATCATCCCTTCTATTACCTACAATTTGAAGAGAATTTTGCTTCTTTAGGAGTGCGGACGTCACCAGGGGTTTGGCCTTCAGCTCTGGGCATCCTCCTTTCAAGATTAGTTCTTTATTGATTTTTTCTTTTAACTTACCAGTTTCTAATAAATCCTCTGCGAAGGATATGCACTTTGAATCTTGTTGTGTAAGCAAAGCGCATCGTTTTGACGTTTCTGGATAATTCTTTTGTTGCAAAACATCCTTTACACTTTTTTCAAATGTTTAGGGTCCAACTGAAAATTTTTGGGGATAATTTGCGTTATTATGTGATTTTTGTGGACATATTCAATCGCTATATTTGCCTTTTTCCATTGTAGTATCAATCTCAAGTCTGTGATGTTTCCTGGCAATTTTGGCGGATGGTTGAAAAACAATTTAATTACTCTATTGTAAATTTTTATAGTGATATCGAGGGCGAGTTCGTGCTCTTAAGAACTATTTTGATCAGGTAGGGACTTCTTGGCTGACAACTACACCACATACTTCACAATGAAATGGACCTTTTGAACGTCGCCATCGCAACATCACTGAAGCCCGTCGAGCCTTATTTCATCCGGCTCATCTCTGGCCATCATTGTGGTCCTTTGCTTTGCAAGACGCGATTTATTTGACCAATCGTGAACCTTGCTTGGTGCTTCAGAATTCGTCACCTTTTAATAAATTATTGGGTTTTTGGCAATTTACCTCCCTGTGTTATGTCAAATTGGCAAATTACCTCCCTGTGAAAAATAAATAGGCAAATTACCTCCCTGTGATTTTAAAAATTGGCATACCACCTCCTTATAATCTTTTTAGTGTATTTTTTATACTTAATGACCAAAATACCCTTGTTATTTCTTATATTTTATTTTCTGTAATTTTAAATTTGATTATAACCTTTCTTTAAAAGATTATAAGTAAAAGTACGAAATATATTATAAAACATACATATTACAAAATCATAACTTATTTTTAAATTTTAGTTTTAATTTTTGCATTTTTTAACAAGTTAAATATTAAACCGAAAATTACATAATACTTTTTAGAATAAAGGGTATATTTATCTTTTTTAGCCTAAAAACCCATTCCCACTCTCAAATTTGAGCAAGTGAACTTCACCTCCCTATATAAGGAGGTAATTTGCCAAATTTTGAAATCACAGAGGAGTAATTTGCCTATTTATTTTTCACTGGGAGGTAATTTGCCAAATTAGCATAACACAGGGAGGTAAATTGCCAAATCCTCTAAATTATTTGGTACGCCGCCTAGTTATTCCTTTATTGCTCATTTTTTAATGTTTATGCTACCCTTGGTTTCTTCCTTATGTCAATGGGAAATTATCCTTTCCCTATCAATCGTGTTTATTTTTGGGATATTGCTCATCATAGAGTGCTTATAAATATATGGACCTTGCCAACAGTCAGATATTTGTGTCATGCCATATTCGCTTCCTTGAACATATTTTTCCTACCCAAAAATTGGTCCCGGCCTTGTCTAATTCTTCATTGGCATCTCCGTCTCTAGTTCCCATTTCAACCGGTTGCTCCAGGCGCCGAATTGCATCCACCAGCTTTGCCTTCTTCCCTCACGGATCTGTCTCCAATTGTCAATTTACCTGCTTCGCCTGCCCCGTAATCACTAGCTGAGCAACCACCTCATTTGCATGCTCCGCCTCTCAACACTTATCATATGGTTACTTAAGGAAAGAATAATATTTGATAGCCCAAGCTCATCAACGCCGCTACAAACCATCCTCTCGATGATATTGTTGAGCCTACTTGTGTTTCTTTTGCACTTCGAGATCTGAATCGGGGCATGGCAATGCCCGTTGAATTCAATTTGTTGATGGCACGTGGGAATTGGCATCTTGTTCCCGCTCATTTAGCATCAAATATAATTTGTTGCAAATTGGGCTTTTTTGTAGTAAGCACAAATCCGACGACTCCATTAATAAATACAAAGCCCAGCTTCTCACCAAGTGTTTTTATCAACGCCCTGATGTTGATTATGTGGAGACTCTTAGCCCCTTCGTCAAGCCTATTAGTATATATCCGTTGTATTTTATCGCTCGTTGTCAAAAATTCTTGGTCTCTTCGACAATTGGACATAGGCAATGTGTTTATTCAAGGTGAGCTAACCGAAACCGTTTTCATGCATCAACCACCAGGATTCATCTATTTTTCTTCCCTTCCACGTATGCCGCCTTCACAAATCCTTATACCGTTTGAAGCAAGCACCTCGGGAATGGTTCAATGCTCTTCGCCATTCTGTGTTATCTCTTGCTTTTGTTCAATCGTAGTCCTGCTACTCTCTTTCCATTTTTTTAAAGCTTCCACTCAATTATTTCTTATTGCGTACATGGACGATAGCATCCTCACTGGGTCCAATGCCACTCTTATCAACTCAGTTATATCCAGGCTTAGTTTAACCTTCGTCGTCAAAGATCTCGGGTCTCTCTCCTATTTTTTTGGCGTTGAAGTCGTTCCTTGCTCCATCGGTCTTCTTCTATCTCAACAAAGTATATTCTTGCTGTTTTCAAGTGCCATAAAATGGATGGCACCAAACCTGTTACCACTTCAATGGCGACGTCTCCACTCAAGGCCTTCTCTTTCAACAGTATTTGTGATCGCCACATTTATTGTTAAGCAATTAGTGAGTTCCAATTACTTTCTCGCACCCGCTCTGATATAGCCATTGTTGTAAATCATTTTGCAAAATTCGTTGCTCCCACTTCAGATCCTCAGTGGGCTGGCGTGAAACGCATCCTCCATTATCTCAAAGGCACACTTTCTCATGGCTTTCTTATTATTCGTGCCTCTTTCCACATACTTTGCGCCTTCTCCAACAGTGATTGGGCTGGTAATCCCACTGACCAGCCATCCACGACGACTTTTATGATTTTCCACGGTCCCAACCCCGTTTGATGGAGTTCTCGCAAGCAACAGGTTGTCGCTCGGTCATTGACGGAGGCGAAATACCGCTCCTTAGCCACGACAACCTTTTACACAAGATGGATTCAAAATCTCCTTGTTGAACTTGGTCTCCCTCTTTGCTCGAATCCTACTATTTTTTGTGACAACATTGGTGACACTCACTTGTCACTCAGTCATTCTCGTATAAAGCTTATTGCAATCGACATCCATTTTGTTTGTTATATTATGGTCAAATGATTGGTTTCTGTTTCTCACAATAATACTGAAGATCAACTCGTTGATCTCCACAGTAAATATCTTTCGCGTGCTCGATATCTTCTTCTCCGTCCAAAATTTCCCTAGCCGATGGAACAACAATTTTGTAAGGGTGTATTAGGAAATCCACTGTATCTTAGAAAACGAATTCACATGTATCTTTAAATATCTTCTTTCTTTATCTTTTGATTCTTTTCTTTTGCATAAATATCCTTGTATCTTGCATTGTAATTCTACGAAATCAATATACACATTATTACTTTTGTCTACACCTAGGCCCCGACCATGTTCTTGATAGAATCAATCGCTTGCGGATCAAGACCCAACACTAAATAATGATAGAGTTTTGGCAGTCTTAATTTCAGTAAATTACCTATAATAATGTTTTATAGAACGATAATTATTTAAACTGAAGCTTGTTATATGATGACTAAGTTCAACTTATAAAATGTCATGTACAATATGCGATATCAATAGAAGTTATAATCATAGTTTTACCTGTGCAGATTTAAATTATTCTTTTGATATGCTTAATTATTAGAAATTGAAGCGCCACTTTTATTTAGGTTTTCCATTGACGCTTGGAGGTTCGATAAACTAGAGTTCGAATTCAAGATACTATTCGAACATAACATCATATCTGGTGATTTATAACTAAGACAAAATCTTTGCTACCACAGGTCGTGCTTTGCAATAGGCCATCAATGGTTTTGCTTTGTTCATGGTAAGCCCAAAACCCGGACTCATGTCGACTAGATCTTTCCCAACTCTTTCCCAATCAAAGCATTGAATCACGGATCCTAATCCAGCACCCAACATACGCATCGCCAATCCCTCCCCGGGGCAGCCTCTTCTTCCGTAGCCAAACGTCATCAACTTGAACGGGTCTCGCTTCCCCTCTTGTCCTTCAAATCTCTCCGGCTTAAATTTTGTTGGGTCCTCCCAATTCTTGGGATCGTTCTGTATAGCCCAGACATTCACGAACAGCATGGTGCCGACTGGGATGTGATATCCCTAAAACTGTGCACGCCTCCGAGGACTTGTGAGGGATAAGCAGTGGTCCGATAGGGTACATTCGTAGTGTTTCGTACACGATGCTACGTAGGTAAGGAAGCTTATCAATGTCTGATTCGAGACTAAACGCTCGTTTCCGATACAATTGTCAATTTCGAGTTGCGCATTTTTTAAGGCATTATGATTGTTGAGTAGAAGTGATAGTGTCCATTCTAGTGTGCCAGCTGTTGTGTCTGATCCGGCTATTAACAAAGTTTGTCATGTAAAGTTAAAGTATATTGTGAGAAATAATGAACTCTGTCATGTAATATTAGAGCATGTTGTGAGAAACAAATTTGGAGTTCTATTCAAATGGTAATATTAGATTTTAATTTAATTTCCAATATCGTATAGACATATTAATTAATAGGGATAAAAGCATTAAACCCCCTATACTATTGCCCCTGTTGCACTTTGCCCCCTGTCCTTTTATTTTTTGCGACTTGCCCCCTGTACTATGGATAAATAAGCACTTTGCCCCCTGAGTCACTTTTTCACCATTGGATTTGAATACGTGTCAACATTTTTTGCCGTTGGATTTGGACTCAGGGGGCAAACTGCTTATTTATCCATAGTACAGGGGCAAGTCGCGAAAAATAATAGGACAGGGGGCAAAGTGCAACAGGGGATATAGTTCAGGGGATTCAATGCTTTTATCCCTAATTATTAAATACTTTCATAGCACTCGATCAGGAAACTATTGATTGAGTAAAGGGGAGTACTTGGCTATATATTGCTTTTACAAGAGAGTAGTTTACATTAAGCATCAAATACGAAATAATAATCAAAATATAAAAGAGAGAAAAGGAGACTAGAAAACATGAATTTGAAAGTAGGCTTAAAGAATACTTACCAGCAGGGGCGTACGTACCTAGGAAAATTAATGAAAGTAATTTTCCCATTGCACAACTGGTTTACATTATTGACTTAGTCTTCAAAACAACCCATTAATAAATTACACCATTTAACGAATTTTAAACACAAAAACACGAGTTCTTGATCTCTCAGTTATAATCTCCAAACGACCGGCCAGTACCAATTAAATATGTCACTCTTAAACCCGATTTGTTGATTTTATGAATTTTATTGTGAATTCCAGTGTTTTCAGACCCGGACCGGACACCGGTCCGGTGAGGTGACCGGTTCACGGTTTAACCGGTTTAATCGGTTAAACCGTTGGTTCGAACCGGTCATATATATTTTAATAAAAAAAAAAAAAAAAAAAAACCCCACAACCACCGCCGATTCTTCTCCTTCTTCTTTCTTCTCTTTCTCCTTCTTCTTTCTTCTCTTTCTCCTTCTCCTTCTCCTTCTTCTTCTTCTTTCTTCTTCTCTTTCTCCTCCTCCTTCTTCTTCTCCTTCTCACCGCCGCTTCTCCTCCTCCTCCTTCTTATGTTTCTTCCTCTTCTTCTTCTCCTCCTCCTTCTTCTTCTCCTCCTCCTCCTCCTCCTCCTCCTCACTCAGGCAGGCAGAGTTTTTTTCTTTTTGGGGGTGGGGCGATTGGGATTTGGGGGTGCGGGATGGGCAGATTATTTTTTTTGGGGGGCGATTTGGGGGTGGGGAGATTTGGGGGTGTTTTGGTAGGGATGAAATATTTTTTGGGGTTGAAATGTAATTTGCCTTTTTTTTAAAAAAAAAAACGGGTTGATGACCGGTCCGGTTCACCGGTTAAACCCGGTTGAACCGGTAAAAATGCCGGTTCAACCCAGTAACAGTAAAAAACGGTTAGAGGGGTGTAACCGGACCGGCTTTGCGACCGGGTCGCGGTCGGGCCGGCCGGACCGGCCGGGCCGGTCCGGTTTTAATAACACTGGTGAATTCAAACCAAGCTCTTACAAATATATATTACCAAAATCAGTAATCATTTTTATTTTTATGGTAAAAAATTATCGGGACTTGACAATGAACTAGCAGCAACTTTTATAATCGTTTTTACGCGTCAAGAGTTAAGACTTAAGACTCAAATCTAATAGCATTTTCATTAAAAAAAATTGTAACTTTTTTAGTTATTATTACACGAACAATAGATATTTCTTAGTAGTCTATTTTCAATAATTTGGTACTTCAACTTTTGTAATTTTTAATTAATTTACTTAATATATATATTCGTAACATAGGGTAAAAAAAAAAAACTGAAATCCACCATGCTTACTAGCATGAAGTTTCTTATGAGTTCATCCTGAAAATACTCCGGTTGTTTCCAGTAGCACTTCAATCATCGTCTTCGTCTTCTTTCCAGCTGTCACCGCGGCTTCTCCACCGCTACTCCTGATCCTTCTCTTACATTCCTCCACTAGCTTCTGCATAAACTCATCCTTCGTCTTCTGCAACTCCACCAATCTTCTTTCCACCCATCCCACTCCCAACCACCTCAGCAACGGCAAAAAATCCCCCAAATCCGTCTCCGAGGAAGTCCGGAAAATCTCCATTGTCCTGTCCCTAAACCTCTTTGCTTCTTCCAAATCCTCCAGGTTCTCGACGTAGTACCTTTTCCCCGCGATCATCCTCATCATCACGTTGATAGTCACTTCAAAGAACAACGCTTTCATGTTCACAGGTAGTCCTTTCTCCGCCTCGCGGCTAAGCCGGTGGATCATGGACTTCACCTCGTCGGCACAGATGTCATGCAGCATTTGGAGCCTGTGCATGGATAATATCTCAAGGGAGGAGATTTTACGCAGGTTCGCCAGTGGTCGCCGTAGGAAGACCATGCCAAGGTGGTGTAGTCGTAACCGCTGTATTTTCCGGCGAGCAGCTTGGGGCGGTTGGCGAATATGATGTTGTTTTTGCTTAAGCATTCCTCTGCGGCGGAGGGGGAGGAGACGTGGAGAACGCGGCGGGAGCCAAATTGGAGGAGAACGATCGGGCCGTAACGGTCGGAGATTTTTGCCAAGGTGTGGTAGAGCGGTTTCTTGAGGAGGTACAGGTGACCGACAGGGGTGGACCCACGCTGTGGGCTAGCCCGGGCTGGAGTTCGGGGTCGTTTTTGGCCCAAAAATTAATAGGTAATATATCTTCTATTAATGTAGCCCATCTCAACAATAATATACAAATAAAATCTAGGTCCAATACAAAATGATCTATTAATGTAACCCAACAATAATATACATATAAAATCTAGGCTCAGTATAAATAATATTCTCTAAAGCCCAAAAACAAAATCAACTCACTTGGTCGGCTTAAGAACTAAGAAAAAAAGAAAGAGAAAAAAAGAAACAGACGCACATGCACAGCAAAAAAAAAAAGCCCCTCTTTCTCCACAGAAGCAAAGACAAAATATCCTCCCCTCTCTTGAAATTTCACTCAACCCCTCTTCTATTCCAAAATTCAATTCCAAGTTCACTTTAATCTGTAAGTTAATCAAGTTTCATTGTTAATCTTTGTTATTTTCCATAAAATAGATGATTATATATTGATTTGTTGTGCATTCAAACCCTAGTTACCTCTTGTAGTTTTTGAATATACATCAAAGGTTTTCTTTTTCTTTTGATAATAGATTATTGATTTATTGTGCATTCAATAGCATTTGATGAGTTTTACTCTATGAAGAACCGTAGAGCTCCACTCCAATAGCATTTTTTATTTTCTTTTTACACTATAGCATGTAATTTTTATCATTTTGTAACCAATGGAAACTACTCATTCTAATTTACACTTTGTATTCTGTTTTTAAAATTTATTTTATTTAAGTAACTTAAGTGAAGAGTAGCTCGGGGTGAAAAAAAATCCTAGTTCCGCCCCTGGATGAATGGAAAGTTGAAGAGAGGGGAGGGAGGGAGGTTTTTTATGTTTGTGGAGAAAATGTTTGGTTAAAATGTAAAGCGCAAGAGTTAATGGAAAATATACTATTAACCATTGTGAATCCATATTTAACTTTTGTGGAGAAAAGATTTTAGGTGTTGTTATTTTATACATGGATTTTTGGTGAAACGTGAAGTTGGACTAATAAATGGAGAGTTAGGTGGTTAACGTTGTTGCTTTAGGTTGGCTTATTATGGTGCTACATTATTTAATAGGGCTACATAAAGTGTGAACGCTAACAATTTGTAATCTTTGGTCTTAACTTTCAATAAGTTAAGTTAGAATTGGGATGAATAAAAAAAAAAAAAAAACTGGACAATAGTTTAATTAGACTACTATACCTTCCTTACTGAAACATCTACCGACAGCCCCACCCCCCTCATTTGTCTCCGCCATCAACCTCAAGCACCTCCATCTCTGGACTCTTCCCCCTGAGAAAAACTCGATTATCTTCCATAATAATAGTAGTGCAACAGTGGTCGAATAATTTGGTTGGATAAATATCATTTCATGTATGTATGCTTCTAGAACAATGGAATAGAAGATGTATATTTTCCATCCGCTAGGTCGAAACTGATGTAGCATATCATATCTTTTTAAATTATAGAACATATGAACATTATTGCATTATGTAAATTATCAAATACTTTTTATCTGGTTATGAGATCATTCTAATGAAATGTGAAAGGAATATGCATAAACTATGCCCGAAAATATTTTAATTGCACAAAATCTCCTTTGATTTCATTTAAAATTCTGCACAAAACCCTCGCTTAGTTCCATAAAAAAAAAAAAGTTTTGTGCAAGTTTTCGAAAAATACAAAAAGGTTTTAAGTAGGTATTGCAAACGTGAATACTTTTTATGTAACAAAAAAATTCATGTTAGAATCGTTGAAGGTTTCTTTTTACTGAAAATAATTCTATAGTACCTAAGTCGGTAATATTACAATATTAACTAGTATTTAAAACAAACTTTTATCGACAACTCCTATAGGATTTTTGCACAAATTGTTTTATTTATGGATTATCTTAAAAGATTCATCGACAGCCTCCAACCTGTTTTCCTTCTAAAGTTTTTTAATTCCATTAACTTTCGACATCTATGAGCTAACCTCTGCTACGCCTCTAAGTTCTTAATTGCCGCATTGAAAGAATGACATATAGATAAACATTTTTGGCTTTTTTTCAACTTTGATCCCTTAATGAGTATTGATTCCATCTTTGGTCCCCTATTGAACTTTTTTTGTAACTTTAATCCCCCAATAGAAAAAGTGTTGCCTTAAAACAATAAAAGAGGGGTGCAATTTCAGAATCGCGACTTCTTTCTCACATGAAAACAACCCTCATGTGACCACGTGCACAGCACGTGATTTTTTTTTTTTGCCAAAAAGGACGATTTCGTTGGGAAAATGATCAAGTATGAATTGTGAGACAAATTAGAGGACCAAAGTTGCAAAAAAAATTCAATAGAGGACCAAAGATGGAATCAGTACTCATTAAGGGACCAAAGTTGAAAAAAACCCAACATTTCTAGAGGGGAATGGTTTCTCTATCTCACTTTTGTATACCACTTCATGTCTCATAGTTTATGGTGATGACACGTGTCCTTAATCTTAATACATGGGATAAGTAGGTGACACATGTCTTTGATATTAAAAGATGGAAAATGAAGATTAAATGAGATATGCATGGAATGACACACAAAAGTGGGATAGAAGATCCATTGACTTTCTAGAGGCCGCATCTATTTTCGGTTTTGGCCAAGACTTCCTCTTGCAAGCCCTTTGTATTAATGCAAAGTTTACTTTTTCACACATAATAAATAAGTAGAAGAAACTCCACAGCTACAACTCTATCACGGAGGATTTCCATAGTTTCTTCCCACGCCATAACATGAGTTTAGTCCATAAAACTCAACAAAATACAAAACTCGTAGTTACCTAAACATCAGGCCAGAATTATACGGCACTTCTTATTAATTAGTTTGCAACTATAATATAACCGTTCTATGGCCTCGGTTAAAGATATGTGATCACCTTTCGGATTTCAGTGATCAGATTATATTTGTGTTGACGAAGCTAGCCTCCTTCCTTGAAAGTCAATATTGCCTTCGTTCGGTGGGTAAAGGTTTAGGGGGAGAAAGCTGCAAGAAATGTGGAGATTATGTTTTTTTATTATTATTTATGATCTTAGTTCATTTTGAAAATTTTACTTTGGGCAAAATATTATTGCTATTTTACACTCTTCTTACTTTGCAGCATTTTTATATTATTAAGTATGTGTTTGATTTTTTAACTTGATTCATTGTGAGCTGTATTTTTTTGACTTTCATTAATTTTGCCTAACGAACCAAATGAGGAGATTGTTAAGACCAATTTCATTGATCTCGGATATTGTCTTATTTTTAATTAATTAATCTAATATAGATGTCTGTCATCTAACTAATTTAGTATTTTTAGATGGAAATTATATGAGTTTATAGTAAGAACAAACTCTCGAAATCAACGAAGCCTTCTTAAAGGAAGATTCTATGTATTCTTGATCTGGAAATTAACCATGTCTTCTGCCTTATGTCTTAATGTCAAGTAAATATTATTATTTACTTTCTATAATAATAATGCTATATATTTACGTATTAAATATGTTACAACTTAATCAAGAGAAGGTTCGCCAAGCGTATTAGTGCTTGCAAAAATGAATGAGAAGTGACTTTTCTTTATAAAAACTTTTAATAATAACATAACTTCAAAAGCAGTTTGAGAAGCACCTCTGGGCATGCTTTGCGGCTTGTGTTTTTCCTGACTTTTTTTAAGACAAGCAGAAGCAAAAGTCAATATTGCAAACACTACAAATATGCTTTTGCGGCTGCAAAAACCGATAAGCTCTTTAATTAATAAGCATTTGGAAACACCGCCTTAATTTATAATATAAGTCATAGAGAAGTCTTGGACGTCTGACACTTGGGCTTGTTTGTGATTTATATTGGAACCTGTTGTAGGTAATTCAAACTTGATAAACCGAGATGAGACCATGATGTTAGCAACGAGGTTGACTCAAGATCTTCCGGCATTAAGTAGCAATGTGGTTGACTAGGATCTTCCGGCTTGAGGTGAGGTTAAGATTATATGTTTTTTGCTCGAATAAAAATATCAAATAGTTTTATCTTGAAAAACATATGTACGCATGGCTTTTTAGGAAATGATTTTTCGCAGATTTTACTACTTATAAGAAATGATCAAGTACGATATACATGCCTTGATTTTTGTATTGACTATTCCGGAATTGGTCGGTCTTCTTGAAATTGCATTTAGCGGACTCATGATCCACGTAATGAACTTCATATTTTAAAGTAGGAGGCAAAGTGCTACAGACCCCATAGATTGGGGAGTTTGCTGAAATTAACCCTTTAAAGTATGCAGAAATCATACATAAATCAAGTTCATGGTTGTGATCTGAAATAAAGGCCAACCCTATTGGTCAGTCTTGTTGGACCCTGGCTTCGACGTTGTTGGGATTCTTCTAGGTAGCATGAGGATATTGGTGAGGTCCCACCGTCTAGCGCCGTTTTTTGAGCAAAATCTATTCTAAGTCTAGACGCAGTGCTCCACCGGAGTGAATTAGAGTTTCACGTGTACCTTCGCACGTGTTTGTTCCATAGTCAGTAGCTCCGACGAAGGGAGACACAAGCAGAATGGGGGGATTCACTAGTGGTGAGCGTAAATTACGTACTTGGAATTGACCTAGCTATATCTGAGCGCGAAGTAGTTGATATTTGACACAAATGTGGATCAATGGATATTAGCTTTCGCTATATTGTTATTTCGGATTAGGTATGACATTGTGAATGAGAAATGAACATATAGGTAGTACTCCGGTTGATGTTTTACTGTTGTCGCTTGCACCACAGCAGTGTGCTTGGTTTGGGTGTTACAGCACCTTTCCGAAATAATGGAATTTCTTATTCGTTTCAGTAGCACGAGTCATCGAAAATTATGTATCTCAAAATTTGAAGAAATACATCGGATATTTCAGAGTTTAGTTCTCAAGAAAGAAAGAGTTCTAAGTTAGAAGAGAGTTCTAAACTGAGAAAAAAAGTGAGTCGAATGCAGTAGTTGTGAAGAGTTGCGAGAGGCATCAAAAATCAAAAAGCCTGGAGTCTTTGTTTTCGATCTAAGTCCTTTTTATGCCTTTGTTGAAAAAGAACTTTCATTTAGATTGGCGAAATGCCTCATGGACATGGTGAAGTTTATTAAACCACGTCAAAAATCATGTTTGTCATATTTTTTTGAGTTTGAGTTGAATAAAAATATATTTTTGTATTTATGGAATTGACATATTTCTTGATTTAATTTTAAAAGAGTAAAAAGCATCAAATGCCACAACTCATACTGTGTTTCATAAGTTGACACCTTACGTTGAGAAAGTAGCAACAAACACCTTAACTGATTCAAAAATGAACGAATTGCCCCTCGTCAACATTGCGCCCATTTCTCACATAATATTTTTTGGAAGATGTCATCTCGTTAAAAAAGAATCTATTCGTTTTTTCATCAAGTTTGACAACAAATATCTCCTTTTCTTTATTCAGTTCAAGAGTTGGTTCCTTCAATTTCTCGGTTTTTGCTTGAGATTCATCATATCAGGTTAATTTTCTTATAATTTCAAGATTTTCCTAATGTTTTTGAGATTTCAAATTTTAATTCTTTTTAGATTTTTGGTTAGGTGCAGTCTTCCCAAACAATATTTTATATATGTGTGTGTGTGCGCGTGTGTGTGTACATCATTTTCTTCTTCATTTGCCAAACGCTTTTCAACTAACTGTGCGAAAATCACATTTAGTGTTTACAAATTTGAAGAAATCGATTGTAGAACAAGAACCCTAATTTTTTTTAACTTTTGGCCTTGACCAAAAAACAAAAATCAATATGCTAATTAATGGCACCATTTTATAACCCTTATTGTTGTATTCACCAAACGGAATCTTCTAAAAGATTTTGTTAAAATTAGATGGAATGTTGACTAGGGGCAGTTCGCTCTTTTGAATAGTAAAGGATGATACAGGTGGTTTGGCTTAACTTTGAGATAGTATTCACTTGCATGTTTGAAGGTGGAGGAAGAAGAGCTGGAAACAAGTCTGGAGCGGAATTTGGGTCTTTATTGTGTGGAGTATTTAAAATCTGCGCAACAAGATGATTTTTTGAAATAAAGAGGATGATTTCAAAAAGTTATTGAGATTATTAAAGTTAGAACGTGGTTATGGGTTAAGTGAGTTACTGAGGACTTCACTTTCTCATTTGTGGAGTGGTATTCTAATTAATCCTTTAGCTTGTCTCGCAACTGCTAGTTAAAAGGTGCAATTGGCGCACCTTGTAATCTTGGGTCAGAGAACCCATCTTTTCCTACATTATCCGGATGATTGCCACGAGACCCTTTCAGCATATACAAAAAGCAAACAATTTAACTTTCATATCTCTCTCTCCAAAATTAGAGTTCTCTTTCCATCCCCATTTTTTTTCTTTTTACCAAATTTGATTCATAAACTTCATCTAATAAATAAAAGGAAATAAACGAAATCATCTAATATTTCCTTTTTATTTAATATTCTTTAATCTAATTCAAATAAAATATTCGATGATTTCCTTTTATTTCCTTTTATTTATTACATGAATTTTAGGAATCAGATTTGGTAAAAAGTTTTAAAAAAAAAATGAGAATGGAAAGAGATAATTTTGGAGAGAAATGAAAGTTTAATTGTGTGTTTTTTGTATATGCTAATAGGGAGAAGTAGCAATCATTCGGATAGTATAGGAGAATATATAGGATATTATGTAGAAGATGATCCTAGCCATCTTGTTCTATATTTTGTATTATGCTTCAATCCATTTTATTGATGGTAAAATTAAGAATAAAAGGAAAAAAAAAATAGTAAGGGTGTTAGATTTAGTACTTTTTAATTGTATATAAAATACGTATGTCCATATGCATGTATATCATTAATTTTTAAAATATTAAAATTATTATTATTATTATTATTATTATTATTATTATTATTATTATTATTATTATTATTATTATTATTATTATTATTATTATTATTATTATTATTATTATTATTATTATTATTATTATTATTATTATTATTATTGTAACTTTAATCATTAATCGTACTATAACACAATAAAAAAAATTTGAGTAACATATTTTTTCTTGATTAATCACGACACAATCTTAAGATATGCCGCCACATCTCATTCACAATAAAATGACAATTGAAAATTTGTCTCCTGGGGTCAAAGCTACTCGTTCAGCTGTCCCGTATGTACACGGTAACAACTTGGACAAGTTGCTGGCTTACTTATTATAAAGAAACAGGAAAAGGAAATCATAGGGAAGTTGCTCAATGACTATATTATAACAAATAAATAGGTTTACTGTTTAAAAAATTATTCACTAACAACTATACTCAATCCAATTGCGTCGCCTCATCAAGTTATATATATATACCTGAAATCAATGACATTTACATATCATCTTCACCGATATATATCATGGCTATTATAATTCTCCTCAGTCTTCCTATTTTGTTCTTAGTTCTATATTTCACTAGCCAATATTTCTTCCACAAGCTCAAAAATCTTCCCCCAACCCCATTTCCAGCTTTACCATTCATCGGACATTTGTACATGTTAAATAAACCTTATCACAGATCTTTGTCCGAAATCTCACAAAAATACGGTCCTATTATCTTCCTTCAACTCGGTTCCCGTCCCGTCGTCCTCGTTTCATCTCCTTCTATTGCCGAAGAATGCTTCACAAAACACGACATTACCTTTGGGAATCGCCCGTCTATCTTGAACGGCAAACATTATGGCTATAACTATACCGGTATCCCTTGGTGTTCGTATGGCGATCATTGGAGAAACCTTAGGAGAATAGCAACTGTTGAACTTTTGTCGGCCACTCGACTTCAGATGCTTTCGCATGTTCGGAAAGATGAGATACTCGTCATGGTCCGGAAACTCGTCCAGCTTACGAAGGATAAGCCTGACGGGTTCGTGCACGTCAAGGTTACGCTCTTTGAGTTCATGTTCAATGTTTTGACGGGGATGGTATGTGGCAGAAGGTATGTTAAATTATGAGAGTAAATTCTATTGTTTTATTCACATTTCGAAATCAGAAAACTACACAGATTTATAGTTACAAGGTGAACTTAAATTCAAAATTTTACTAGATATCAAACTAAAGTAAGTTGTCAATGTTGAATGCTTTGTCTGCAAATCTTGACTACGATTATTGCATATTCTAATAGAGATAGGTAAAATAAATTTATATAAAAAAGAAATAATAGAGATTTGTAAATATTCGTAATATATAGTTCATAATTTAGTATATGAAAAATAATGTATTGATCAGACTTCAATCTCATCTAAATGTAAGGAGAATTGGCATTTGATAATTTGTATACAATCATGCCTCTGTCACTTGTAAATTGCAAATATCTTTGTTACACCTGGCAAGTAGCATTTTTTGTTAAATAATTGAAGGTGGGGTTTGAACTCGAACTTAGGACCTATTCATTGGTCTGGAATCTCAGGATACTATATTGAATTATTGTTTCATCTAAAAGTTTAAGTTAATAGAAATGATTGGCATTTTTTAATTTATATATATTTTCTAACAGTATGAAATTTCTCTTCTCATAATTGCACAGGTATTATGGGATGAATGTCGAGGACTCGAAGGAGGGGAAGATGTTCAAGGAGATTATGGACGATATCGGGAGAATTGCTCCGGCAACAAATGTTGTCGATTTCTTGCCTTTCATGCGATGGTTTGGGTATAAGGATACGGAGGAAAAGATCATGTTGATTCAAGAAAAGCGTGACAAGTTTATGCAGGACTTGTTAGAAGAACATAAACAGATGGATACTAATAATTCAGTTGTTGCTGGAGAGGAGAAAATCATGGCTCAGATATTACTCTCTTTGCAGAAAAAAGATCCGGAATATTACACTGATGAGATGATCAGGAACCTACTATTGGTAATACTGGCTTATTAATTTGCATACGCATCCGCATCAAATGATACCTTTTAATTGGCAAAACTTTTCTACGTTAGTTTTATTAAAAATATGTCCTCTTACTTAGGAGTCAAAGGCGCATGGTTTTGACCCATTTATTCATAAAATAAAAAGTAAAGACTTTTGATCTCATTGAGTGCGCTACAATCAATTTTTCAGTTGAAATTATTGGTTTGCTTGCAAGCACGATTTTTCTAATTTTTCCCCTTTTAGGAGCGTGTTTCATTTTTGACTTCCACATAAGTTTTCTTATTCATTCCTCTCTTTTCTTTTCTTTTCTTTTTCTTTTGATTTAAGGGTGTTTATATATATTATATTTTTGTTACTATTTGCTTATTCACTTTCTTAATGAATATAAATTTTATACTTCATCAATGTTTAAATCAAGTTGGGTTTAGTGTGCCAAATAGATTTTCTTATTGTAAATACCTTGGAATGCTTTATTTACTCACTACAAACAATATAAAGAGAGTGGTGAAGACATTAACTTTCATAATTTGTATTTTGTACTGAACACTTCCCTTTTTGTAGGGTTTTTGGCACAAAGCCCCTGTGTTATATGAAATTAGTAAAATACCCCTAAAAAATAAAGAAGCAAACCACCTCCGTGTTATCATAAAGTAGACAATTACCACTTATGTAAAAAAAAATTGACAAGTTACTCCCTTGTGTTAGCAAAATTACTTCATTGCGTATGTTTACTCGCTGTAGAAAAACCTCTCATCTTATAAGCAAGAGTTAGGGGATGGTGTTAAGAGTACACCATTTTAAAATCACAAGGCTCTAATTTTTACGAGAGTAGGTGTCCATTTCGTGTAATACAGTTAGTAATTAAAATGCTATAACTCTCTCTTTGTTTGCTAGGATAGAGTTAACATAATAAATAAATCGTTTTTAACAAGCTTAAAATTTAAGATAATATATAGCACGATCCAATACAGTTTGAAACTTAGTTAGACTAAGAAATTCTACTAGGTCTCATTCATCTATCAAACAAAAATGACATGTTCTCTTTAAACAGGTGATGATCCAGGCAGGTTCCAAAAGCTCAGCCGACACTCTCGAATGGGCATTTTCCCTCCTCCTCGACAACCCCGACGTTCTATCAAACTCCCAATCCGAAATCGACAACATCGTAGGTACCAAACGCCTCATAACCGAATCCGACCTCCCAAACCTTCCTTACCTCCGCTGCATTATCAACGAAACTCTGCGCCTGCACCCCGCAGGACCTCTACTACTCCCCCACGAGTCGTCAAAAGACTGCATCGTAAACGGTTTTCTTGTACCTGCACGAACGGTTCTTTTAGTGAACGTGTGGGACATTCATCACAGTTCGAAACTGTGGGAAGAACCGGAGAGATTTAAACCGGAGAGGTTTGTCGAGTTCGAAGGTGGAAAGAGTGAGTGTAAGTTCATGCCGTTTGGGTTTGGGAGAAGGGCGTGTCCCGGTGAGAATTTGGCTTTGAGGAATGTGACGATGGCGTTGGGGTGTTTGGTGCAGTGCTTTGATTGGGAGAAAGTTTGCGAGATTGATATGGGTGAGGGTACGGGTGTCACGGCACCAAAGATTGAACCTTTGACTACTAGATGTAGGCCAAGGATGTTTGTTGAGGAGATTCTTGGGGGTGTTTGATCAATTCGATGGGAACGCTTGTGCTGGGGAAATGTTGAATGTATGGGAGTGCAATTAGTGTTAAGTTGGGCATTGTTATGTTGTGCTCTAATTTCGATAAATGAATAAATAATCGATGGGTGATCATCGATCGTCTTAAATTTTGTATTATTGTTATATTCGTGATGTATGCCGAACGCCGATAATAGATTTGTCCTATGCAAATGTGGATGGATTATATATCGTATAGCAAGTTAGGGCCGACAATCTTAAAAACTCAATTCAAGCATTTGTTGTCCAATTTTCCACCTTCAACGAACAACCGAAATTCAGGGCTTCAAACGATTGTTTATGGTTGATTATCTTGCCATGAGAGAGTCCTTGTCGGTTTACATCAGTGGTTATCTTTGAGAGATGTTGATTAGGCACACAAGTTTAGTGGTAGTAACAGGATCCTTATGAGAAATCAACTAGACTGCAGTTTCTCTAATCAAACTTAGAGCATATTTTCATTCCACAAGTGAAGCCACGCTATGGAATTTGAAACACATCTACGTACGATTGACTGTCTTCTTTCGTTTTATGATATTTCTACATTGTACCAAGTATTTCACGTTTGTTTATCTTATTATTAGGTACCTACATATCTATATATAAGGAATGTTTAATGTAAAATTATTTATAAACATGCTTTATATCTTTGAACAGTAAACATCTAAAACTATTTTTGTATGTTCTGAAATATTCACTACAAGAAGACAGAGTATCCGAGACCGACTTTTGGCGACCGAACTTAATTTAGTTGCAAAAAAACACTTTTGGAGACCGAAAGGGAGTCTCCAAAAAACTTAGTAGCAAAAGCAATTTAGAGACGGCACATTAGAGACCAGTACAAATTCAGTAGCGAAAACTTAACATTCGAGACCGCAACTAGTATCCAATTAATTAGTTTCAAAAAAAAAATAAATAAATTAAAGAATAAATTTTACAATATAATATTAATCACTTAAAATATATATGATAAAAAACTATGAAAGTATTGGAGACCAAGTGGCGGTCTCCAATATTTTCATTAACAATGGACGCGGTCTCCAACTAGCAGCACTTAGGCTGCTGTTTTCAACAGGAGCGTGCTGTTAAACATCAACCTTAACAGCACGCTGTTGTTTTCAAAACAGCAGCCTACATTGATGCCTGGTGCATTATATATGGCTGTTGCGCATTACGTTTTGGAGACTGCAATAGTGGTCTCCAATATTAGAGCAGTGAAATACTTTGGAGACTGTTTGTGCAGTCTCCAATTTATAATGGAGACCAATCTTATACCTATAAATAGTGTATTTTCTTTCATTTTTAACACAAACAGTTCACTCTTTTTTTTTAACTTATTGCATAATTTTTTTACTAAAATGGGAGATAGCTCTAAAGAAAGTGGTAAAAGTAGTAGCAATAAGAGTGGCAAGAGTAAATTCAGTAGAATAAAAAATTTATTTATGAGGTACGAAAGTTCTAAGAGTGGGTCCAACAACTCTAATGTTGGTACCTCGCAACAAGCTCCAAATAGCATAGGAAATTCGAGTGAACATTCTCTTCGTGAACGTTCAGTCGAATCTATTTTGCCAAATGATGTTACATTTGTGCCACACGAAAATATAATCTCGGATCAAGATGTGGGGTATAATAGTCCTCCAATAATAGGTTCTGGACATACTTCATCGCCAGGTGGATCTTCTACGTCTTCACGACGTATGTCTGTTGAGGATGAACCTGAGGGATCTAACAGGACATAAAAAAAAAGGTCGAGGTATTACTAAGGGGGATCAAGTTCTAGATGATCCAAATGATAGAAGATTCATACGTTTGACCAGCACAGGTTAGTGGCAAGATGATGGTGCTGCATCGACTATCACCGCAATCATTAAGCTCATGTGGAATGGAACATATACAATGTGGTCAAATGTGCCAGATGACCACAAGGAATCCCTGTGGAACATGTTTTCGCTATTTATTTAAATTTAGTAATTGAATATTTCTCATATTGATTAAAATTTATTCTTGATATTTTTTTACAACGAACCTACATGTGGGATGACGTCCAAAGTGAACGTATTCGAAGAAGATTTTTTGGTACTTGTACGCTTAGATTTAAAGATATAATGTACAAAATGAAAGACCAATACCTAACAACTGGAGATAAACCGTCATGGATGAGTGATGAATTTTTTCCTGCAATTTTAAATTATTGGAACGAAGATGATGATTTTCGGAGGCGCTCAACAATAGCTAAGCTAAATCGCAAAAAGAATATGCTGAATATATCGACTGAATTTGCTGGTCTCAAAAAGCCTGTTTTCTTGTAGTGATTAATTATATCGACTTATACATTTTGCTATATTTGGAGCATAGGTCTTTCGATTTGTGCTAAGTTAATACAGATAATATGGTGTAATTGAAATTCTGAGGATAATATGGTATAATTGAAATTCTGAGCGTAGATTTGAAAACTAAAAAATTAGTGTAACAATCATTAATTTGTCAAGGCATCATTTTGATATTTTTTGTAATAATTTAACCTCTACATGGCAAGAGATTAATTATTAGGTACAGCTGTTGTACGATGAGGTGGTGCAAACAAATCGATTATTAGTGTAAATGCATGGTGGAAATAACGTGTGGAGAAGTTCCTGCCCTGTACCACCTAATAATTTTTCTTACAAGACACCCTCCTAAATTATAGTAGGTAATGTCTTTATCTTATACCAACCGTTGACAACACAAAAATAAACACAAACAACTACATTTCAAAACAAACATCTGAAACTAAGCAAAAGCATTTCTCACGCCCATACGTCTCTAACAACACAAATCCTACGTACACTTTCAATTCTTCTAATAAACAAACTCAAATATTAAGAAGATTCTTTAAGATTAAAAAATCTCAGAATAGTTCTAATTTTCGTACGTAATGGTTGTTTTTTAACTGTAAATAGATTTTGATCGATACTATTCGAGAGAGAAGATACCGTGCCTTCGAAGAATTATTTTGTAATCGAGTATTATGAGTCCGTAACGATATTTTGTCTTTTTCTTAATGTCTTACTTTTGTTCTATTATTTGTCATAATGACAGAGGATCTGTACCGCGATACAAGTTATAGTCATAATTTAACTTGTCTATATTCAAATTAATCTTGGGATATACATGCTTCGTTGTTATAAACTGAGGCGCCACTTTTATTTAGTTTTCAATAGTGTTATTACATTCTGGAACCGGAGTTTGAACTGTAGATTATACGTTTGGAACTCAATACCATATCTAGTGATTTAAGAACTATAAGACAAAATCTTAGCTACCACAGGTCGTGCTTTGCAGTAGGCCATCAATGGTTTTGCTTTGGCCATGGTTAACCCAAAACCCGGACTCATGTCAACAAGATCTTTCCCAACTCTTTCCCAATCAAAGCATTGAATCACCGATCCTAATCCAGCACCCAACATACGCATCGCCAATCCCTCCCCGGGGCAGCCTCTTCTTCCGTAACCAAATGGCATCAACTTGAACGGGTCTTGCTTCCCCTCTTGCCCTTCGAATCTCTCCGGCTTAAATTTTGTTGGGTCCTCCCAATTCTTGGGATCGTTTTGTATAGCCCAGGCATTCACGAGCAACATGGTGCCGGCTGGGACGTGATATCCCTTAACTGTGCACGGCTCCGAGGACTCGTGAGGGATTAGCAGTGGTCCGACAGGGAACATTCGTAGTGCTTCACACACAATGCCGCGTAGGTAAGGAAGCTTGTCAATGTCTGATTCGTCAACTAAACGCTCGTTTCCAATACAATTGTCCATTTCGAGTTGCGCGTTTTTGAGGACATTAGGATTGTTGAGTAGAAGTGATAGTGCCCATTCTAGTGTTCCAGCTGTTGTATCTGATGCAGCTATCAGTAAAGTCTGTCGTGTAGAATTAGAGCAATTGTAAAAAATAATAAATTTGAAGTTCTTTTGAAATGGTAGAATTGGATTTCGGTATTCAAAAATTTCAATTTGATAACACTCCATTATTCACAGAACAGAAGAGCATTTTGCTATATATTGTTTTCAAGATAAAAAGATCAAACCATCTATGATATAGACTATTTCGCAAACTGACCGTACGTAAATCTTTAAAAAGCAAAGAATTTACCCCTCAACCTAATGAAAAATGTATGATTTTCTCGTGATCTCGTCATTTTTTCCCAATTTTTATAACAAAGTAGTTTACACTAAGTATCAAATATGAAACACAACTTAAAATACAAAAAAGAAAAAGAGAACTTAAAAACATGAATCAGAACGTAGGATTAGAGAATACTTACGAGCATGAAGCTTCTTATGAGTTCATCTTGATAATATTCAGGTTGTTGCTCCTGCGATTCCAACATCACTTCAATCATTGTCTTGATCTTCTTTCCGGTCGGCGCGGAATCTCGGCCACTACTCCTGATTCTTGTCTTACATTCCTCTATCAGCTTCTGCATAAACTCGTCCTTCTTCTTATGAAGCTCTATAAACTTCTTCTCCTTACCTCCTCCGAACCACCGTACCACTGGCAAAAAGTCCTCCCAGTTCGAGTCCGCAGATGTCTTAAAAGTCTCCATTATCATCTCCCTAAACTTCTTTGCTTCTTCCACATCCTCCAGGTTCTCGTCATAGTACCGTTTCCCCGCGATCATCATCATTATCACATTGATCGTCATTTCCAAGAACACCACTTTCATGTTGACGGATCGTCCTTCCTCGGCCTCGTGGTTGAGCCGGCGGACCATGGACTTCACCTCATCGACGCGGATGCCATGCAGCTTTTGGAGCCTGTGCATGGATAGTATCTGGAGGGAGGAGATCTTTCTCAGGTTCCGCCAGTGGTCACCATAGGGCAACCATTGCATAGCAGTGTAGTTGTACCCAGAGATTTTCCCGGCGAGCATTCGGGGGCGGTTGGCGAATGTGATGTCGTTTTTGGTTAAGCATTCCTCGGCGACGGATGGGGAGGAGACGTAGAGTATGCGGCGGGAGCCGAATTGGAGGAGAACGACCGGGCCGTAACGGTCGGAGATTTTCGCCAAGGTGTGGTAGAGGGGTTTCTTGAGGAGGTACAGGTGACCTATGAATGGAAAGTTGAGGACAGGCGATGGAGGGAGGTTTCTAAGTTTGTGGAGAAAATGTTTGATGAAAATGTAAAGGGCAAGTGTTAAGGGAAAATAAACGATCAACCATGTTGAGTCCATTTTGATTATTTGTGTAGATAAAATTCTAGCGCTGCGTGCTATTATTTATTTGGATTTTGGGTGGAACTTGAAGTTGGTACCTAATAGAATGGAGTTAGGCGGTTAAATTACTGCTTTAGGTTGGGTTTACCTATTCTGGGTTATTATGGCAATAAATTTATCAAATAGGGTTACATAAATAGATAATGCTCACAAGTAATCGTTGCATGTGGTCTTAACTTTCAATAGCTAAGACGGATGTATGTAAAAGCTAGAGGCTATAGCCCCCTAAGATTTTTGGACTAACCATATATATCACTATTTACTATGTACATAAGTAGTCTATACATAAAGAAAGGATAAAAACATCAAACTTTTTATACTATACTCCTTTGCATTTTCCCCTAATTTTTTATTATATTTTTTGCAACTTGTCATCTGTACTATGAATAAATAAGCCTTTTGCCCCTTATCGAATTTTCGAAGAATTCTTGCCGAAATTCGAAATGTGAATGTGGGGCTCATCACGATTTAACCTCAAGTTCAATAAAATGTCCTCTTTTTCTTCAATTTTTCATACATTTTCTTAATTTTTAAACCCTAGCTTAATTATCAGATTTAGGTTCTCATACAATGACGTAAAGTGTTATTATATAAATTTATTTTTCATTTTCATTTAGTGTTCAGTGATTATTATTAAACTTACCATGCTTTTTACATTTGTGCCATTATTTACTTTTGTATGATGTTAGATCGCTTTTACATTAAAAAGTATGTCTTATTTGTTTTATTAGAATTTTTTATTGCTTGTATGTATTCTAGCATTGGTTCAATTTAAGCATAAATTATTTTTTTATATATACTTTTACTTTAAATTTAACATTAAATATTTTATTTAAAAAAATTTATTAAGCTGGCCCACTCCAAATTGACTTCTTTGATTCCCCTGAATTGGGTGCAATAGAAACTGGACCATAATTTAATTTTACCACCATAACTGCCTTAATGTAGTGATGTGTGTGTGTGTGTGTGTTTGTGTGTGAGGAGATATTTGGATAGAAACCAGTTTTTTTCATTTTATGTTGTTTGTAAGGAACCAATTGGACCAATAGCCGAATAGTTTCGTTGAACAAATATGCCATGGAATCAGATCTTACTTATTTTCCGCACACTCTACATCAGTATCTAATGTAGCATAGTGATTAAGTATCGGAGCTTCTATAGTAATACTAGTGCAACACTGGTCAAGTAGTTTGGTTGGAATAATATCATGCCATGTATCTAACATCTGGGCCACACAAGTACTTGTCGCACTGAAGGTGACATATAGAATTATAGACGCCGCATCAATTTTCGGTTTTTGGCCACCTTCCTCTTGTAAGTCTTTTTTACTAATGCAATTGCACAGTTTACTTTTCACAAATAATAAGTAAAAATCCCTAGTCTCAACTCTATCACGAAGGGTTCTCATCGTTTCTTCACACCCTTTAACATGAAGTAAGTAAAAAAAACTCAACAAGTAGAAAACTCAAAGTTCCATGAGGTCAAGTACAATTCTAGATCTTATTAAGTCGTGTGTATATATATATATATATATATTGTTAAATCTTAATTGCAGATTATCACAAGTATAAAGAAGAAATTGGTTTTGTAACGGTAAATATGTAGTTGTATCACTAGGATTTTTACGTGTGCCTTTATCACTTCTACTCCATCTCAATGAAGATGCACTGCCTCGTTTGAAATCCCTTCGACCTTGTTGGACTCTCTTGACAAGTTACAACTCATCTCAAACTTAAACACTTAATTTGAAAATGAACACGATAACTTAATAACACTTAAACAAGAATAACAATTAAACTCAATACCTAAACACCTAAACAATGACACCTATTTAAACAAGTCTTCATAGCTTTAGGTTGAGAAGGATTCTTCAAAAATAGAGATAGTCATTTCCCTGCAAAACAAATGTTATCTAGAATAGAATGATATGATCAATACAGAATTTATCCATAAATAAGTCAGGTTAATTTACGAAACCATAATTATATAAATAAAAAACCTAATTATAACATGTGAAAACACAATATCAATGGATATATTAAAAACATATTTTCCTTAGAAAGTAAACTTTTATCACAATCATAAAAGATATACACCATAAAACAGAATCTCGGATAAAGGAGATATCATAATCCTTCTCACAATAGGCCAAAATATTATTTATGCAATCTTCTAAAGAATCCTACTCAATATCAAATACCACAAATAATATTCCTAACATATATATCTTTTATACAATAAATCGTAATCTCTTAAGTAAATCGGACTTCACAAAACCAAAACTCTAAGAGATATAATTAATTAAAACTTAATTAAATAAAATATAAATAGAGAAACTTAACCAAGAATGGTTGTTTAAACAATATAAGACAACATAACGAGTTCAAACATCCAAGGATCGAAACATGGTCTTAACAATCTACCCCATTGGCTTATATTGACAAAACACCATTCTAAACCAATCTTGAAGCTGCAGTAGAGAGTTAGAACAATCAAAACAAGTGTTGTGACAAAAACCTAAATAAATAGTTCACATGATCAATATACAGAATAACCTGAAAACATAAGTTGCAACATCCGCAACATTAAACAGCAGTTCAAACTGTAAATAAAAAAAAAATAAAAAAAACTAAAAAACAACATAAATAAATAGATTGTTCAAAAAGAATACAAAGACAGAACAAAAAGCTTGAAATCTTCAAACTCCCTCAGGCTTTAAGATCATCATCTCTCCTATAATATTTTCTCTCATTTTGCCAAATGGGTCATTGACGGTCTATGGTAAGAGAAACAAATATCTCCATGGAGTTGCCCAACCTTTCAAGGAAACCATTGATCTTAACCAGCTTTCTTTGATCCCCTTTATCACAGAGCCACATGTTTCTTCTTCGGTTGCAACATTCTCAAATGGGAGCTTGCATGATCGCTAGAGTCTAGAACCTTTTTAAAGTTAGGCGGCAAGTTGTTAAACATGTTTGAGAGATTTAGTACTTTTTAATTGTATATAAAATATGTATGTCCATATACATATATATCATTAATTTTAAATATTATTAAAATAATAATAACTTTAATCATTAATCGTACTATAATAAAATAAAAAAAGTTGAAGTAACATACTTTTTTTTGATTAATCACAACACGATCTTATAATATGCCGCCACATCTTATTCACACTAAAATTACAATTGAAAATTTGTCTCCTTAGGTCAAAGCTACTTGTTCAGCTGTCCAGTATGTACACAATGTAAATAAAAGAACTATGAGGTTTGTATATTTCATTTGATAAACAATGTTACATTAAAAATATATATAGGATACATCCTATTTAAAAGGCCATACAACAGTATAAGATATGCTAGGAATTTGATTTATCTTTATCTTGATTAACTTGATGGTTGAGAGTGTTTAGTTAAGAGATATTTTGAGGGCAGTGGACTTGGTCAGACTTATCTGAAGAGCAGAGGATTTGGTCTTCTACACACCCCCTCAATCAAAGGGGTAAAGAAATTACCCTGCGATTGTTGCACATGAGCTGGAATCGTCGAATGGGTAGCGGTTTCGTAAGAACATCAACATATTGATCTTTATTGGAGACAAACTTGACGAGAATATCGCCACGAAAAACTTGATCGCGAACAAAGTGAAAATCAATTTCGATGTGCTTAGTGCGAGCATGGAAGAGTCGATTACTGGTGAGATATGTTGCGCCAATGTTGTCGCATCACAGAATTGGTGGAGATCTTATCGGTACAAGTAAATCACATAAAACAGATTTCAACCATTGAACTTCAGTTGCACTTTGCAAGAGTCTTATACTCGGCTTTGGTGTTGTCTCGAGCAACTGTCGGTTGCTGTTTAAAGCTCCAAGGAAATTAAGTTTCTGCCTAAGTAGACACAATAAGCACCAAGTGAACATCGATTATCAGTATCAGATGCCCAATCAGCATCACTAAACACGTGAAGAGAAATATTAGCGCAAGGTTGAATGAATAGAGCATAAGATATGGTGTCTTTCAAATAACGCAAGATTCTTTTTACAACAATCCAGTGAGGACATTTTGGTGTTTGCATGAATTTGCTAAGTTTATGTATTGCAAACGCGATGCCAGGCGTGTAAGTGACAAATACTAAAGGCGTCCTACAATTCTGCGATACAGTTATGGATCATGAAAAGAAGTACCATCAGATGTTGTAAGTTGGTGAGAAGTGGACTTTGGAGTAGAGCAAGGTTTAGCCTAGAACATATTGTTGTGACGAAAAATATCAAGAATATATCTACGGTGGGATAAGTATACGCTCGCAAAGCATCTAACAGCCTCAACACCAAGAAAAAAGCTTAAATTAGAATGTGAAAGAAGGGAAGACCAACTTCCATAATTTGTCTATGACGACGTTCTATTGCCCTAGCGTGTTGATGAGTATATGGAAAAGTGATAATGAGTTATTCCTTGACTGATTAGATAATTGGTTAAGCCACGAAATTTTCCCCCCAATTTGGTTGAAGTGCCTTAATTTGTTTGCCAAATTGCAGTTCAACAGCATTTTGAAACTGAATAAAAATTTGGCGTGCATCAGATTTTAGTTTCATTGAAAAAATCCATAAGAACTTAGTATGATCATCTAAAAAAACTGATATAGTAACAAGCACTAGGAATAGATAAAGTGGGAGCAGGACCCTAGACATCGGAATATATTAGTTCAAGAAGTTGTGAAACAGAAACATGCATTTTCTTAAAAGGTAAAGTATGGCTCCTGGCCTTTTGACGATCTGAGCATACACTTTTATTCGCTACTGAAAAATAAGAAACAGCCTTATTGAGGATAGATCTTGAAGTATGGCCGAGGCGACGATGCCAGGTAGTAGGTGAAACACGCATGCTGGAAAAGACTTGAGGTTGGAGGTGAGCAAGAGGTGCTGAAATGCTATAGAGGCCATTATTAAGAGGTCCGCGATGGAGAATGTTCCCCAAGTAATCATTCACAAGAAAAAAAAAAGTAGCATGAAATTCAAAGAAAACGTGATTATCATGACAAAAGCGCTGAACTGAAAGTAAATTGTTTGTAATTTCAGGAACAACAAGGACTTGGTTGAGAACTAAAGATTTAGAAGAGGATAATATACTAGATTTTCCTGTTCTGATAATTCGCAAACCTACAATCATAATTCTCATTATGGAGATGAAGATTGGTCATGTCATTGGTTAGATGATGTGTTGCTCCTGTATCCGGATGCCAATCGTCATCCATGGGTTGCTAATTAGTTGCAACCATTCCTTGTGGCTGACGAGACAAACCTTGGTGATCCTGATAAGACAAATCGAGCGATGAAAGCATTTGCGTGCAGTATGGCCTAGTTTATAGCATACCTGACATATGTTACTGTTATTGTCACGATAGTTGGTACGACCTCGGGCAAAAGAAGCAACACGACCACAAAAGTTGGTTGGGTAAGTATTTGGGGATGAACGATTATGATGTAGAGGGGTTGGTTGTGGGCGACGAGTTGCAATATCGGCAGAAGTAGAAACGAGGAGGGGTTGATTATTGTGGTTGAGGCAGGATTCACGTGTTAGAAGCAGTGAGTAAACTTCTTCTAAAGTGATGGATCAGAACGTGCAGCAATGGTGTTTCCTAAGGAGTCATAATGTTGACCAAATCCAGACAGAACATAAGCGATAATATCATCACAGTTGAGGGGTTGTCCAGCGAGAGCAAGCTCGTCTATTAACTTTTTGATGAAGATGAAGTACTCATGAACAGTAAGAGCACCCTTTCATGCAGTAGCAAGTTGCGTGCGTAATAAGACAGCCGAGCGCGGGAGATAGAGGAGAAATTGCGCTCAAGTGCAAGCCAGACGTCACGAGATGTGTCGTAACTCATGACTTGACTCAAAACTTCTTCAGAAAGTGAAGCATTTATTAGTGGACATCGTTAAAGAATCTTGACGGATCCAGTGAGAGTAAAGGGGACTGGGGGCTTGAGTAATAGCATTTGTATTAGGATCCTAGATATTCAGAAACTAAGGACGGATTGGAATGCTGCCATCGATTTAGCCAAAAACGGCATGACCAGGAAAGTAAGGAAGAACTTGAGCCTTCTAAACAAGGTAGTTTGTTCTATTTAGTTTGATGGTGATATTCATTGAAAAATTGGATAATGGTGGAATGGTTGTGGCATCACCAGTAAAGTTTAGAGTGGAAGAGGAGTGGAAAGACATGTTGATTTTGCTAAGACAGTGGTCTTTTAGTGGCTCGTAGATACCATGTAAATAAAAGAATTCTAAGGTTGGTATATTTCATTTAATAAACAATGTTACAGTACAAATATATATAGACAAATATATATATATATATATATATATATATATATATATATATATAGGTAAAACCCAACGGATACATCTTATTTAAAAGGCTATACAACAACAGAAGATATGCTAGGAATTTGATTCATCTTTATTTTGATTAGCTTGACGGTTGAGAGTGTTCAGTGAAGAGATACTTTTAGGGCAGTGGACTTGGTCAGACTTATCTGAAGAGCAAAGGATTTGGTCTTTTAAACACGGTAACAACTTGGACAAGTTGTTGACTAACTTATTATAGTGGAACTCAAAGCTTCACGGGATGGGTCTATCTTACCTCAGTCGTGCGAAATTATCACTTTATCATTTTTCGGATTCATTGTTTATGATTAATAGCCTTATAAGGACACAATCTGCGTCGACCCACATCATTGGTCATCTCCAGAGATGTTGACTAAGCTCACCGGTTTAGCGGTAATAGTAGATCCTTATGCTATAGAGAAACCAATGAGACTGCGAAATTTCTAGTCAAAAGTTAGAGCATCTTTTCATTCTACAGCTAAAACCATGAAGCCACTCTACGAAACACGTGCACGAATTGACTACACCTTCTCCGTCTTATCACGTATTCCATGTTTGCTTATTTCATGTACTAAAAGTATTATTCTCCTTTCAAGACATTGGCTTTGTCTTCTTATGAAAAATCAATATATATAAGTCTCTTGTATGTGGAAACCCTAGGTGCTAATGGAATGCTCCATTATATGAGGTTATATTATATGTTATTTTCTCCTGCAACAAAGATCCCAATTATAAAATGAGATAACTGTCTATTCTGCCTTCATGGACATTTATCTTGCGGGAATAAGGACATCTGTGTAAAAAGCATTAAAACGCAAGTACAAACATGTAATTTCGAAATGATGGAGCAGTCCACTCCACAAGCCCAGATTCATAGCCGTGGTCCTTGGAGACTTTTACAAATTATAATAGGTTGTTTATAGGAAAATGCTTTCCTCACGGACTGTATCCTTACAGTCCGTTCTTAAGCATAAATTTCCCAAGTGTGAAAACAGGTAAGTGATTAAGTGGTAATATCTTCTTAATTTTCTAAATATCTTCTTTATTTGCCGAACCACTAAAAGTCTATCTTGGTAACTTATTTATCAAAGTATGACTTGTCTTATTTATATAAATTAAATTGCAACTCTTGTTTCTTTGTTTTGTGTGATTGGAAAATCTATTTTATTAAAACAATATCCTGTTGTTCTATTCTTTCAACACATATGGTCTAAGAGTATTATTATTATTGTTATTATTATTGTTATTATTATTATTTCAGTTGAGAATTAGTTTGGATCATAAGATTCAATTTTTACTTGGGAATTTTGTTTTGGACCACAAAATCATCCAAAAAGAATACAAGACAAATAATAAAGTTGCTGATTTGGCTCTTAATCACTTTTTTTCATTTAAAACCTTATTAGTTTCTATTCATGTTTTTTTTCTTAAATAAATCCAAAAGGCTATATATAGTTTTTTATTATCCATCTTGAAAATAAAAGGACAGTTTAGTACTTCAACTTTTCTCATCTCCTTTTTATATATAGTTAGAAGTAAAAGTATAAAAAAAGTTACTCTATATATATGCTTGTTTTTGGATTATGTAAGAAGAGTGTCTCGTGATTCATAGTCCATAACTAGCAATTTCAAAAAATTCAAGGTTAGATTAATGAAGAAAACTAATTCATAATGGATGGATAGTAATTCCTACATATTCTTTTGGAAGTTTATTTGAAAGAAGTTGAGAAATGGATTCTGCTGATTCATTTCCTAGAATTTTTGGCTGATTTTGTAATTGTTTCACTTTACGGTCTTTTGTTATTTTAGAATGTTGAAGTATTGATTTGACAAGGAAAAGTGAAACAAGGGAATTATCAAAAAGAAAAAGAACTATGATTAACTAGTGTTCAAGTACCGGCTGTAAGCCTCTAATCTCACATCTGTATGTGAGATTAGCAGGACTCTTGTTTATATTGGGCTTTTCCCTAAATATTGCATACGAAGCGGAGTATTATAAGTGTAGATAGATTAGACATATTTGGACTCTTGCCTTCTAAAAGGATCAAGCAAACCTAGCTTAACAGTATTATACGTCAATCACAAAAAGGATAAGGCTGTTTTTACAATTTTAATTAGGAATTAGTGATCTCACTACTCACTAAAAGCCTTCCTGTTTCTTATAATTCTAAGCTTTTCGTTGGTGACTAGTGAGTCATCATATGCATCTTTTTGTTTGGCTTAGTTTTTGATAAAAAGTCCAAAATGTATTTGTCCATGATATATATTTCTTTAGATATTTAAACGTCCCCTCCCACAGTGCTTAACCCACTAACTGTCCCACGTGGCTTGCAACAACATAGAGCTCAAATCATCGAGATTTAGGTTTTATTAGTAATTGAAAATATTGTTTTGTGCTATTAGAAGCTGAAAGAAACACATTATAGTCATATGAGACAAATCGTGAAATTATTTACTAAAATTGACTTTTAATTATGAAAAATATAATCTTTTATTCAACGTTTAGTACCAATTTGATACACTAGTTAAACCAAATATATATGTAATGTACTCATTAAATTTCTTAGAATAAGTCAAAAAGAATTCTTCACGGATTAAAGGAAAACTGAGTTATCACACCAATTTTGCTAGTTTAAATTGTATTCATAATTTTGTATTAAGTAGAGGCTATTGGTTATTCAGCTTCACAATATTACATTGTCGACAAATTACTTTCTCGTAATGAAAAAGGACAAAAGAACGGCCTAAGTTTTTATATGGGGGAAATTTTATATGTGATAAAAATATTCCTCTGTATGTGTACGAGTGCTTGTCGCTTGAGGAAAACCGAGAATTTTAAATCTTGATGAAAAATCTAATTTTGCTCTTGACTAAATTTGTTGGAAAACGTCACCTTTCTCTTAGAGGAAGTATATTTAATATATTTGTTGAGTTTTTCTAAGGAATAAATGCATCAAAAAAAATCTAGTTTAAAAATGTTCCTTTAAAAGAAATTATATTTTTGAATATCACACAATAGATTCTTGTTAAAGTTTCTTCATGTTTTTAATCTATAATTCAACTGGAAAAAAAAAAGACCACTACCCCATCCAAGCTAACTTTCTCGTGGCTACTAGCTACACTGCTAACCCAATCGTGCGTATTATGTCTGCGTACACACGCAGTCTTGAGGGATCATACACACAGACGTTGGCCACGCAAACAATAGTAACCATTAATGATTAGAGTTGACCACTCGATACAAAAATGATGATATTGTCATTTCGTTTGAATGGCTTTCGATTTTGTTCTTAAGAGCATAAGACTAATAAAAATATTTTTCAACTTCTGCTATTATTTTTCAATGTAAATTAGTGTAACAATCGTTAAACTGTGAGGGCATTAATTTGATATTTTTTTGTAATAATTTCGATACAATTAACCTCTACGAGACAACACGCCTAAATTATACAAGGGCATGTCTTTATCTTATGCCAACCGTTGACAATACAAAATATAAACGCAAACAACTACATTTCTAAACAAACATCTGAAACTAAGCAAAAGCATTTCTCATGCCCATATGTCTCTAACAACCCAAATCCTACCTACACTTTCAAACTTCCAATTCTCCTAATAAACAAACTCAAACATTAAAAAGATTCTTTAAGATTAAAAAATGTCATAATCATTTTCATACGTAATGGTTGTTTGTCATTGTATAATCTCATAATCAAGTATTATGAGTCGGTAATGATTTGAATCAATACTATTCGAAAGAGAGAAAACACCCTTGGTTTAAAGAACTATTTCATAATCAAATATTATGAGTCAGTAGCAATCTTTTGTCCTATATTCATTTCTCACTTTTATCTTATTATTTGTAATTATGACCTGAGTATTTGATCTTAACACATGAGGGTAAGTAAAGGACACGTGTATTCAATCCCACAACATTAACAATAATTGACTATATAGAACATAAAAACAGGACACAAGATTGTTTTTTAATGAAGCTTTAAATTTTGAAGGTTTTTACCAATTTTCTTATTGAAATTCAAATCTAATTATCCCACGTGTCAGCACCCAATTGACCAAAACACCGTTACAGCGTGCACTCACGCTGTACAGTATAGATCTACAAAAAGGCCGTACAATCACAACTAAATCTATAAATACCCCTCTTCTTCTTCTTCACCATCAAAATCAAAATCAAAATTCGCCTGCACAATTTTTATCACCACCGCTTAAACCCACCCTCCAAAATTCTCCGATGATCTCACCGGAACCACAAAATCACGCACCGCCGCCGCAACAAGCCGAAGAATTCCACCGCCTACTCCCCCAATCCGACGCCGTTTCAGCCAAAAACAACGAAAATGAACAATCAGATGAAGAAAAAGAGGAAAAAATCCAAATTGGCGAGCTCGAATTGGAATACGCCGATTCAATCGATCCGCCGCCGTTCTCCTGGAGGAAGCTGTGGCTATTCACCGGCCCAGGGTTCCTGATGAGCATCGGATTTTTGGATCCGGGCAATTTGGAGGGGGATTTGCAGGCCGGAGCGATCGCCGGATACTCGCTGCTGTGGTTGTTGATGTGGGCGACGGCGATGGGGCTTTTGATCCAGCTGCTGTCGGCTAGGGTTGGCGTGGCCACCGGGCGGCATTTGGCGGAGCTTTGTCGGGAGGAGTATCCGTATTGGGCGGGGATTCTGCTGTGGTTTATGGCGGAGGTGGCGTTGATCGCGGCGGATATTCAGGAGGTGATCGGGAGTGCGATCGCGATCCAGATTCTGAGCCGAGGCGTGCTGCCGCTTTGGGCTGGTGTGTTGATCACTGCTTCTGATTGGTATGTTGTCGTTTTTCTCGAGTTTTGGAACGTGTGAATGAATTAAGTTATGATTGCAGTACATCTGATTGGAATGTTGTTGTTTTTTCGAGTTTTGGAACGTGTGAATGAATTAAGTCGCGATTGTAGTACTTCGATTGAAGTCGAACTGTAGACGGAGTAGTGGCAACTTTATTGGTAGGTCCGACCAACAAGGTCTAATGGTTCGTGTTGGAGGCTTTTAGTAAAGTTGTGAGAGAAAAAAAGGGTGGCAAAATAATTCTTTTATTTGACTTTTTTGAGGTTTTAGTGATGTTTTTACTTACATTGTGGGGTGAAAAGTGTTCAAAAGAATGTGGGGTGAAAAAGATTTACCCCAAGCCAGGTGTGAAAGTGAAACTTGATTGAGGATTTTGACTTTTCGTGCACTTTAGGCATGATTAATATTTAGGTGAAACCAAGGAATTTTAGGAAGTTTATTAACTCATAAATTATGTATCTTGTAAAGCTTAATTAGTTAAATAAAGATCAAGAATGTTCCAGTGTAGTGTTGCAATTTATTATTGATTTAAGTTGTAGGGCTGAGAAATTTGTGTGATTAAATATATAGGTTAATGTTGAAGTCTTGTGGACATAAGGCTCAATGGCTACTTTTGTGTTAAAGAATTGACCTTTAACTGAAAATAATTTATTTAGATGAGACTTTATTGTTCATGCATTTTTCGTGTTTATTCTCTGGAAAAGGACACTATGGAGTAAGCTTTATAGGTTGCTTGCTTAATCTATGTGGAAATCAATAATTCTGGTGATATCTCTACTTTTTTGTGGCAAAAGAGGCGTTAACTTTACGTTTTGCTGGAAATATACATATCTTGTGTATCAGAGCTACTCCCATAATGAGAAATTGTTAATTTTAAACCTGATATTGATATGTAAATTAAAAATTTGCTTGGACATGTTATAGATTTTGTATTTAACTTTTTCTGCAAGTGGAAGAGTTTCGGTGCTTTCATGGTCAGAGAACACTTGGATACTTTATGGTTTGTTCATGCTGATGCTATATGCACTCCTAGCCTTTTCCTTTTAAAGTGATCAGTATTGAATTTAATGGTGATAATTCTTGTTGGAAGTTGCATTCATTGTGTCCAGTATTGTTTCCTTATTGTGGATGAGAAATATTTATTCTTTATCCTGTTTTGAAACCTGACCTTAAGTGACTTAGTAATTGAAAGCATTCAGTACTTTAGGCTTTATGCGTGTTGGCTCTGTTCTTGTCCACCTATTTTTCTTTTACGTGATGAGCATGCAATGTGATCTCTGAAGTATTTTTCTTTTTAATTGCTATACAGCTTCATGTTTTTACTTCTTGAAAACTATGGAGTGAGGAAGTTGGAGGGGTTTTTTGCTGTTCTTATTTCAACAATGGCGCTGTCATTTGCTTGGATGTTTGCAGACGCTAAACCAAGCAAACAAGAGCTTCTGATAGGTTAGATGCTTACATTATTTGCTCTTAATAGTAATAAATGGTTGGCTTTTCACTGCTTTATCACGATTGCCCTGCCCAAGTATAAAAGGGAGAAGAATACATGACTGAAAAGGAAAAACTGCTGAAATATTTGTGTGAAACTGAACTTTAATGATCTCGACAGGTCTTTTGGTTCCAAAACTTAGTTCAGGAACTATACGGCAAGCTGTGGGAATAGTTGGTTGCGTAATAATGCCTCATAATGTCTTTCTTCATTCTGCATTGGTGCAGTCGAGGAACATTGACCCTACAAAGAAAAGTCAAGTTCAGGAGGCTATCAACTACTACTCCATTGAGTCATCAGCTGCTCTTTTTGTCTCCTTCATGATCAATTTATTCGTTACAACCGTCTTTGCCAAAGGGTTCTATGGAAGTAAACAAGCAGACAGTATTGGCCTAGTTAATGCAGGACAGTATCTTGAGGAGAAGTATGGTGGAGGGATGTTTCCAATTCTCTATATATGGGGTGTTGGATTATTGGCAGCTGGACAAAGTAGTACAATAACCGGAACTTATGCTGGTCAGTTTATTATGGGAGGTTTTCTCAACCTACGCCTTAAGAAATCAGTTCGGGCTTTGATAACTCGAAGTTGTGCAATTATACCGACTATAGTTGTGGCATTGATTTTCAACAAATCTGAAGCTTCTCTGGATGTACTAAATGAATGGCTTAACGTATTGCAGTCTATACAGATACCTTTTGCACTCATCCCACTTCTCACATTGGTGGCCAAGGAGCAGGTGATGGGAAGTTTCAAGATTGGGCCTATGCTCGAGGTATGTCAATATTTTGTCTGCAAATACCTGCTCTACAGATTTTGCGTCTAGAGTATATAGCAAGAGATTAAATTCGAACTTGATAATGTATTCAACATATATAATCTAGCTGATACAGATTGCATTTGATGAAAATTCTGCTTCGCTCAGTTAGCAATGGAGATCAGCTCACTTAATCTTGATTATTTTGACAATTTGAACCTTAGTTCCATCAGCCTAGGAAAATGGTACAGCATATTAGATAAATCTTTATAATAGGTTAAACAATAATCATTTTATCTCAAATTGTCCTACTTCATCTATTTTTAGGAAACGAATATTAAACCATTAATATTGTTCTCGCCCAAGGAAAAAGAAGGTTGCAATGTATTAAGTAAAGAACTGTTTGCACAAAGGTCATGCCACAATCCCTATCTGTCCTCTTTTTATTTCATGTTCACTGCCTCACTGGTCATCTGCTTTGCTGTATTCCTACAAAAAACGCCAGAATACCCTTGACTAGCAGCAAAGAACTAGGCTATTTGACTTTAACCAACTCAAATCTATATGCCAGCAAACAAGTTAGAATTGTTGCTAGAGATCATCTTCATCATCTTCAGACAAGTCATGCTAGTTTGACAATTGAATTTCTGAGGAAATTTTCGTGAAATTTGCTATGCTTATGCCCATGACTCTATCCAGTTTCAATTGATGTAAAGTTGGAGTATCTAACCTACACTCGTATACACTGTAGAGAGCTGCATGGACAGTGGCTGCACTTGTGATTGTGATTAATGGATATCTTTTGGTCCACTTTTTTCTCTCGGAAGCAACCGGATTGATTTTTGGTTTCCTTGTGAGTGCTGGGACCGCTGCATATTTAGCATTCATCGTATATCTTATTTCATACCGCAACAGCGAACTTTTAAGTGGGATAGGCAATTTATTTTGGAAGAAGGAAGCTACTTACATTGGAAACTAGGTTAATGGTGCTCGTCTTGTCCAAAATACTCAAATGCCACAGCATTAGCATGCTCCCGATAAACGAAGATTTCATTTACTGGGATGATCCCTAACTCGTGAATGCTAATTGCAGCATCTTTATTCAGCTATAAATTGTTCAGTAGATTGGAGCAGATCAGAGCTCAACCGGCCTTTTTTGCTGGATATGAAGGTGCTTTGACACAAATTCACTGCTATAGAAAAGTTCATTGTACTGTACTTTCTTTTTCTTTCAGTGGATAGCCACAGAATGTACATCAGTTGGTGCCCAGATGGGAATGTATATTAGTTCAAAATGAAATGAATCCCACAAACTCGATACTGATTGCTGGTTTTTTGCTATTTTTTTAACTGTTACTGTGAAATAAGATACTGGAGAGTTATCTTTGAGAAAATTAATTTTATTTAAATATGGGAGGTTACATCTTAAAAGAATAAGTAATAAACTTGGTGCCTTTCCTCTGTAGTAATGGAATAATGTTTTTCAAGAACAAAAATAAAAACGTATTGGTACAATCATTACATTTAAAAGTTTTCTGTTCATTTATTTTTTTGTCAAGAAATTTTGAGATTAGTTTTATATATTTAGCATGGATTGAAATTTTAATTTCAGGGTATGTTTCGTTCTATTGAAAACTAAAAGAATTGTAATATGAAGTGCTTTTTGACATGATCTGGGAACTTCATAAAAACTGTTTCATAAATATAGTTGTTGTAATTAACTTAGAGAATACATTAAATTTTCTTTTCTGCAAAGTAAAGAAAATGGTATTTTTTTAATTTAATAATTAGGAATATTACCGAGGTCTAATCTTATATATGCTATTGCAGTATATATTGTTTTCCCTCTTAGAACAATTAAGGTACGTCAACGTGAAATCGCATGGTAGAATTAGATTTTTGAAAGACGGGGGCAATCCAATGCCTACTTGAACTTAGTGGAGCCATTTTAATACGTCTCAATAAAAATAGTTAAATATAACAACGAAAGGATCAACCTTAATTTATGAAGGACGAAATATAACAAATGTGAATAGCAAAGTTGTATGTGTATATTAATTTGTTTGATGGAAGATGAGAGGAAATGATTATTTTTTTGTAGGGTACAAGCAACACAATAAATTTTAAAGATAAAAGCTCAAAATCATGAATACTTTTTTTTTTTGGTAGAACAAAAGTATCAACAGTTAACTACTTTAGCTATTCGTATTAAGTACATAATAAATTAATAATGTATATAAAAAGAGCTAAAGACATTAAGCACACGGTCCCCAAGGACCCCAACGCATACATGAAAGCATTTCCAAGGGATTTGTCTCAGGTACAGCAGGGGCACAGCCCCCTGACACATATGAGCGGGGCCCACGCGGGCCCCACATGCGTGGGCCCCACATGCTTG
This sequence comes from Misopates orontium, assembly GCA_946800315.1. NCBI lineage: Eukaryota > Viridiplantae > Streptophyta > Magnoliopsida > Lamiales > Plantaginaceae > Misopates > Misopates orontium. The sequence goes on along the minus strand of OX326948.1, from coordinate 43,152,705 downwards.
TGTCAGGGGCTGTTGTGCCCCTGCTGTACCTAAGACTAACCCCCATTTCCAAGTCGCCACAAAATGCATGCACTCTAACTGCCTTTCCTCGTGGGAAACTATAAATCATTTTCCAATTAAGTGAACTTTTAGACGAATGTTGATGACATTATCTTTGTTTTTTTTAAAAAACAGGTCGATTTTATAAAAACTTAATATTTTAATGTAAATATAATTAATTCAAACAATTATCATTTTCTCAACTTATCATATACCCAAGGTTTCACGTATCAAAGTATATCATCGAAGCACCTACATTCTTTAGAAGAAAATAGGAGTATCTATCTAACTATTTCATAAAACAACCTAATAAGCGTTATTTTTCTTAATTATAAGATATAGTTTACTTCTTCTTGTCCTTTCAACATTTGAAAAATTCTTGTGATTATGTTTCAAAGTTGTGTCTTGAGTTAGCTTTTCTTCTCTCATAATTGAGAAATAATTTTTGAACTACCTTATATACCGTGGTTTACCCCTCCTCTTAAGAGTCAAGTTTTATAATTATATGAGGGTTGATTGAGCCCATGACCAGTCATGGGCCAGGGGGGGCATATGGGGGCCGCGCCCCCACCCCCCCCCCCCCCCCCCCCCAGCTCCAGCCACCCAGCCTATATATACATGTATATATTATGATAATTATATATTATATATTGTATAAAGTCTAATAACATTATATTATATTATCATATACAACACAACAATTTTAATCTAAAATATTCTAAACTAAAATCTGGATTTATACCCCTAATTCTGTTTTGTATCTTTTAATTCTCTAATTTCATAAGTTTTGTTCAATAGCATGTTGTACATGTTTTTAAATTTAATCTTAATCTCCTTACACTCTTCTCAATTTTTGAACATCTTATGTATATATTTATGTAGTTTTATTCTATAAATTTTTAGCTAAAATTGTGTCACTTTAGAGTTTCTTTTATGAAAAAAATTATTTAATCTTTGTTTTGTAAGGTATTAGTATTTTTATGATAATTTAACATTTTAAAAATAATTAACAATAGAAATATTTGTATTTACAAAAAAAATCTCAACTGAATTTCGCCCCCCTAACTTAAATTCCTGGCTCCGCCCCTGCCCATGACAAAGTGATAATAGAACAAGCGTATTTGACAATGAACTATGTAAGAAATAAGAATCCCCTTGTGTTCTTCTTAAAATGCATCGTGGAGTAGAGAGAGATTTTACTAAAGTAGTATAGCTCAAAAGTTAAAACAGTTCTCAATTAGTGTTGAATAAATTTTCAACACCCTTTCTCGTGTACGCTCCGATGGGCATCATACCTGATCATGTGAGCAGTAGTCAAGCTCAACACTCTACTTGTTTAAATTTTGTGATACCATGTAGAAATTCGAACCCTTCAAATTCTCCTCAGAATGCAGTGTTAAGGGAAAGAAATGGAAATTCTTGATATAATGTAACTCAGAATAATTTCTAAGAAATGTAATACAAATTTCAACACGTTATACTAGTGTTAGAGATAAAAAAAAAAAAATGCATTACCGAATGTGGTAATTGAAAGGACCAAAAGTGTAATGAGTCCACATCAAGGGACTAAAGAATAAACTAAATTAATTAATGGAGTTTATAGAATTCGCCACAGAGTTTTCGGATTAGCCCTATATATAAGATTGGAATCCCCTTAACTATCGAATATTTAGGGATAAGATTTGGCCCAACAACTAATAAGAATCTCATGATCTCATATTTTCAACTTCAAATAAATCACTAAAAGTTAAAACTTAAAACATAATCAGCACAGTCCTTAAATAAAAAAAACTTCCAAAGTTTCTCAACTTTATAAGAATTGTATAAACCTCTACCACCCCACCCCACCCCACCCCACCCCTCTTAATAAAACCCTTTTAAATTTTGAATTTTTTATATTCATCTCCTAATAAACCCTTTGATTTAACTCTCATAAAACACACACAAACACAAACACAAACACAAAATCTCTTTTGAACGACGATCGATGGATCAAAAGAAAATCCCTCAAAGCCCCTACCACCCTCCGCCGTCTCAGCCTCCTCCACCATCTCATCATCATCATCACTACACCACACGTTTTCAAAATCATCCTCTGATCATCGCACAAACTCCCAATGAACAACAACTTGAATCTGCATTCTCAAGATTGAACCTTTCCCACGTTCAAACGCCGCCGTTTAACGGGGTCCCAAGAGCCCCAAACGGCGCCGTACAGTCAGAAAATCACCAGCCTCTGTTTTGGGGTCAGAACAGCAATGTGGGTTTTAATGGGGCCCACCTGAGTAACCATGTGGGCCATGGGGAAGTGGGTTTTTCTGGGGTTGGCCCGTTTCAGGTGATGGGTCATCAAAGGCAGGGTCTTGGTGGGGTTGGTGATTATGACTATTATTATGGCTTGCATGGCAAGTTTCAAACACTTATTTCAAGAAGAGACAACAGTGGTCAATTCCCATTTTGCCCCCCTTCGGACACAAACAGTGGTGTTTATGGTTTTTGTGAGAATCCCATGTTGTTGTCTGGTGGTGTGTGTAGTAATAGTAGTAGTAGTAGTAGCCAGTTGGGGGGTGGTGTGCTGAACTTGAAGTTGGATCAAGGGTGGAGTGATGAAGAGATTGAGATGGTTTTGTGTGAGGTGATGGGGTACTTGGGTGACTTGATGATGAACCAATTTGGGAGTCACTTTGTTGAGAAGCTTTTTATGGTGTGCAATGAGGATCAGAAGAGTAGGATCATTATGGCACTTTGTAGAATCCCATTTAAGCTTGTTAAAATCTGTCTCAGTTCATATGGGTAATTATGATCATAAGTTTGATTGAATTAAAGATTTTTTTAATATTGTTGAAGTTGTGTTTGAGCAAAGTTTTTGATGTGTAGTTTGATTCATTGTATGGTGTGAGGTGTTCAGGGCTAGAGCAGTGCAGAAGCTGATGGAGAAGCTGATTTCGCCGCAGCAGATATCGTTCCTGGTGTCTGCGTTGAGCCATGGTGTTTATGCATTGGCAACTGACCCCAATGGTCAGCATGTGATACAATACTGTGTTAAGAACTTCCATGGGGAATATAATAGGGTAATAATAAACAATTGTCTTCTTTTGTGTGTTTATATGGTTAGAGTTATATTAGTTAGTGAAAAGGTAGAGAAAGTGCTCCTTATATTATAATGAGAGTACTTTGTCTTGACTGTTGAGAAATAATACTACTTAATTAGAAGTTTGGGATTTTGTTATCCAGAAGTTCATGTTTCTTCAAAGTTGAGGAAATAATGTTAGTTTAGTATCCTATCCATTTTCTACATATCCTTGTATCCCTTAATAAACTTTCTCATGGAGAAACAAATACACATAGGACTAGAAGTTTCGATCTTAAGTTGGGCTTTGATATTTGGGTTAGCTTTTGTTTCGTCGAGTATCGACTGGTGAAGTAGACTGTTTTAAGTAGTCTAATGGACAATCCACCCCATACCAATATAACCCAAAAGTGCTGATGAATGGAGGAGATGAACTAGCTTATAGTCGGTTGCTTATGACAAAGAAAACTAAGTTCTTTATGCCATACCGAACATGGAACTTCCGATTGAAACTTAACTGATAATTCATTTTCTTGCTTTCTTATCTTGTGACTTCTCAGATCATTTTGCTGAATATCACTCAAATGCATCCTTGGTTCATTATATGTTCCATTAGATTTTAATTTGTACAGTGAATGGAGCATGCATTGGACATGGTTCAAACATAATGCTTCTTAGATTTGGGAAAAAAGCTACTTAATAATTGGGTCAGAGAAGGACTTCTGTATGAAATCCCGGTATCCCAATTGATGAAATCCCCCCCTAAAAGTTATCTTGGCCTGTATATCACCCTTTGACTTCTATTGTCACCGAGTATTTGTTTTATTTCTGACTGTTGATATATGCCAAAAAGTGGTGATATTAAGTATATATTTTGCTAAATCATCAATTTCATGTTGGATTTCTGTTTGCAGCATCTGTTCAATGAGATGGCAGAAAACTGCTATAGAATTGCAACCAACAAAAGTGGGTGCTGTGTACTACAGTCTTGCGTGGAAAACTCGCATGGAGAAGTGAGAGACCTATTGATAAGTCAGATAATAGCAAATGCTGTCCCTCTGGCAGAAGATCCTTATGGGTATGATTCCACAACACTCTTTGATTTATTCAACCCAGAATCATTTGTTATCTCTATCTGTGAAGCTTTATATTATATCCTTTTATTTACTTATAGAAACTACGTGGTGCAATACCTACTCGGGATGAGGAGGCCAGAAGTCACAGCAGAACTTCTGAGACAATTCCAAGGGAGTTTTGTGCTTATGTCCTGCAACAAGTATGCTAGTAATGTTGTGGAGAAGTTTTTGTTAGAATCGGGAGAAAATCACTGTGCGAGAGTTATCATGGAGATTCTGACAAGCCAAAAACCCTCAGTGCTTTTGTTGGATCCTTACGGAAATTTCGTCATTCAGTCAGCACTATCAAAATCAAAGGTAAGATAATGTACTTAGAGTTTATTTTGAGTTCTTTGAACATCAACAACTGTAGTTTGTGGTTTTACAAGCTCTATGTTGGGTTCGGCCGTGCTTTAAATTGCAGTAAGTACCTGATCTTTCAGGTCCTCAAACTGCTTTTAGGTTTGCCGCTAGAGTATAGAATTTACACAAGCATAGCATCTGCTTGAACTTTGTTTCCATTTACTCTTTAGCTTAAAGTAAGGCAGTGCGTGGTTTCTAGGCATAATCTAGTAATATATGCTTTGGCTTGTTTGAATGGGTTGGATGAAAAGGTGTGTTTGAGGTCCTTATAGCCTAAAATTTGGATAAAATGATGGACTAATAATCATGGCATCGTGTAGTAAGATTTGAAAAGAAGTTTAAATGAAGGATATATTTGCAACAATAAAAACAAAAACCACGAAACCTTTAATTTCAATTAATTGGTGGATATGCTATGTGAATCACTTGAGGAATACATTGAATGGAACTTATAAATTATCTTTCTCCACCAGTTTTGGGTTGAGTACGGTATCTTCATTTAGTCTTTCGATGAACTATACCGTTTTGTAGGACATTCATCTACATTATCTGCAGTCGTCCTTGTGGCTCTATACATTTTCCCTAGACTGGGAGCTTTAAGACACAGTACTGGTGCAGTCTACCTCTCATGTGACCAAACTATCTTTGTCCCAATGGATGCTGCACCCATTTTGGAGCGAATATCTTTATCCCTTATCTTTACTATCACCCAGATCCCCTGTTGCGCTTTTTGATTTCATTTGGCCAGTCTCAGTGCAACGGTTGACATCACTAGCCAGTTCTCCATGCTTCTCAAATATAAAGTCTAGGTATCAAAACTGGGTGTTCATTTGGTAGCCCTTGTCCAGCTACCATTACAACACTAATGTTTTGAATCAATTTTGGTTGGATTAAATCGAGAACACTGGGATTCCGAATTTTATATTTGGCAAAAGTACTCTTTGCACTTATTATTACACACTATCATTTACTGTTTCTTTCAATTATATAGGATTACTTTATGTCTTTTACTGCATTTTTCCTTTCATTCTTGTTTAACTTCATCTTCATTATTCTAACAATTCGTGTCCATTCATTGTCATTATTCACTATTCTCCATCATCACCGCCACCTTCATCCACCTCCCCACAATATCATCTATTCCCTGTTCTCCCTGCTACTCTCTCCACTGTCCCCAACCTTCCATTCTACACCCATCACATTTAAATGTAATGGCCTAGTTTAGTAGTTAGACAACAAATTTTTATTTCATATCGACTATCTGGGTGTAAAATTACTTGGCAGGAGCTCAGATTGTGTCTTCATCATTTATAACGCATGTTCCATTGCAATTGCAGGGACATGTCCGCAAGGCTTTGGTTGATTTGATCGAAGCCAATGCTTCTTACATGCAAACCAACCTTTATGGGAAAAAGATCCTTGCTTGGTTTGAAAAGAGGAATCTCCACAATGCATAGACGTGTACAAACGAGAGATGTCACCGCAGGAAAGTCAAACTTTTGTTAATTATCTCTACCCGTTTTTTGTATCGTGTTATGACTAGATATTGGAAGCGACAGGTATATCAACTATTTTTTGTTGTCTATTGTAACTCAAGAGCTCTAGTTTTTCGTTAACGTCAAGCGATATAAAGAATGTTGTACATGGAAGGTTAGGGCGCGGTTGAAAATCTGAAGCTGCGAGGGTGCATCTTCAGTTAAATTCTGTTGGAGGCAACATTTCTGACTTTTGTATATCCTCAGTTGTTACTATGTTGTTTGTCATGTGATTAACTCTTTACTTTACAGTCATTTGGCTCATGACTGTTGAATGATTCTGAAGTTGGCTATGACTATATGAGTAATCAATTTGTTTTTCTACTTTAAGTCCTCTCTCTCTCTCTCTCTCTCTCTCTCTCTCTCTCTCTCTCTCTCTCTCTCTCTCACACACACACACACACACACACACATTATATTTCTGTGTTTGTGTGTGTGTGTGTGTTCATACATACATGTATGCATCTCTCTTTGAGTATTCATAAGTATCTTCTTCATTGAATGGAGTTTCACATGCATTTTGTAGATGTATGGACTTTGCGTGTAAGGTACATCAAATTTACGCTTGAAATCAATTGCGGCGGGGTCCTCTAGTCCTTGAAAATTTCCACAAATATTCAAGAACCCTTCATTTCTTCATAAATGGATGTGCAATCCTTAGCTATTGAGAACTACCTAATAAATATTTGAGAAATTTCCTCATAAATGATTGTGTAATAATATAAAAACGACACATTCGTGTATTTAGTAAATATATGTTGTATATATTTTGAGTTTCCTATCTCATTTCACAAGAGTATTTGTGACATGTTATACATTATAATTTTATGATCCATGCAGATTACTTTGACTTATTAAGTGAAACCGGCAGATGCAGGTAATTTTAAGTCTTTGTGCACAATCATATAAATGGAGAAAGACCAAACTATAGGTCAATATTTAAATTGATTTTCAACATTATGGGAGAAAAAATCAATATTGGTCCTTTATTGTGGCAGCTGCTCACTTTTAGTCCTTTATTGTGTCATTTTGTATGATTTTAGTCCTCTTTGCCGGAAAATTGAATTTCAGCGGGAAGTTGCACACTTGACTTGCACATGCAACCTGCACACACGCGAGTGACACGTGTGTTGGGCGCCCAAGTTAAAAAATTAAAATTAAAACCAAAACAAAAAGAAAGTTTATTAAAACGTACATTGCAGAGGAAAAACGTTTTTGAGCTGAGAAATATTTCTCACCCAAACAGAGTAATAAAGTTTAGAAAAACAAAAAAGAAAAGGAAAAGAACAGGGGTTTAGAAGAGAAAAACAGAGTGTGCAATTTCTTTCCTATTTAGATTGCTCATCCCCTATTTCCAAACCCTAACACCTAAATCTAAGCGATTTTCCATTTCTTTGTTAGATTTTGGGTATTAATCTATGCACCAGATGTTATGTTTCAGGTGTTGTATTTTTGATGTTTTATGAATAGTTTTTGGATGATATCTTTTAATATTCAAATAGATTCTGATGGTATTAAACTATTCTTATTGCAAAACTAAATTTATAAATTTTTCAGGTTAATATACATAAGGGAAAAATCTGTTTGCAAAACACCCATGTTTCTTTGTTTCGAATCTTTATTTTTGGTTAGCGTTGTCAATGGGAATACCTGAAAATATTTTATGTCAGTAACAGTATTATTGAGACATTCAGGGATTAAAATGAGAATTTTATAAAACTTTTGGGGGTGAAATTGAGATTTTTATTAAATTTTAAAGCCAAAGTAGGAATTTAGGGACTAAAGTGAATATCCATTAATAATTTTGAGGCGAAATCATCATTTACAATAAATCTAGAGACAAAAACAGCTCCCGAATTTTTGTTTTTTAATTTTTTTTAAAAAAATTTGGTGCCAAAAATATTTTTAATTTTTTTTTAAAAGATTTGGCGCCAAACGCACGTGTCTCTCGCACGTGTGTGGATTGCATGTGCAAGTCACGTGGGCAACTTTCGGCTGAAATTCGATTTTCCGACAAAAAAGACTGAAATCGTACAGAATGACACAATAAAGGACTAAAAGCAAGAGGTGCTACAATAAAGGACTAAAAGTGAACAGCTGGCACAATAAATGACCAATATTGATTTTTTCTCACATTATGGTCATCACATGGCAGGGCACCGGGCTCTGCCAAAACTCCCTTTTCCTTCCTTCCTTTTTTTCTTTTTTTTTTTTTTTTTTTTTTGAAATTTTTGTAGTCATATTACTTATACGGTTATACCAATAACCAATGTACAAGCTTGTTTCTTATTCCAACACTCACTGAAATTTCTTAATGATCCACCACCACCACTTACAGAGTATTGTAGTCATTATGAATTGAAAAGTAAGGGTAAATCTTATTGCAGGTTCAACCAACTTTTCAGTATTGATAGATTGTAATATTGATCATGACCACGCTCCATCTACAGTCTAACTAAGACTCAATAGATCTGGTCGCGTTCCTTATAAGAGAACAAAATCCACTGCTGAGGATCGGAAGTTGAAAATGGGAAAAGAAAAAAGAAAACGAACACAAAACCAAACCAAACTTTATTCATGATCAAAACAACGGTACATGATAAAGGAACACAGAGAATGAAAACATAAAATCATGCAAATAAAAGAAGTGAATTACATAAATAAGATCACATTTGATACTTCTTTTGTTCATCAAGGGCATTTAGGCTTGCCCTTGGAGTTTTTCTTGTTGGCATAGCAAGGGCACTCGTGCTTGTTCCCATAAGTACCCGATGGCACACATTTGCACTCCTCACAGCAGATCCCGCAGTATTTCAAGCACCTGTCTTGCACTCCTGCCTTCGAACACCTCGCCCCACATTTACTGTCGCACATACCTTTTTTTTTCATTACAAAAAAAAAAAAGAATTGATGTTAAATTGTGCAAAACTTTATATAGTTAGTGTGACATTTCAAAAATCAAAATAAAAATCCATGCAAGATAACATCTTAGAGAATAGTTAGAGTAAATCGAGAGGTTATATATACAACTCGAAAAATGCCAGCGTAATTCGACATATATACAAATGTGAAATACTAGCATAATTCGAGACTAGCAACATATTTACGTGCATAAATCAAAGTTTCTAAACGTTTTATTAGTGACCGCAGACTTACTTGAACCTGCCATGGTTGTTTGGACAAGTGAAGAGCTTAGGACAAGAGTTACTAGAAGCAATGCTGCTAAAATCAGCTTCATCTTAATATTTTTGAACACTATTTTGATAAAAAAGATGTAAAGAGTAGTACAAGTATTATTAGAGCTGAATGGAAGTGAAAGTGAGATAGTAAGGTGAAAGAGCAATGAGCGTATAAATATTGATGGGGGCTGTATTTATTGCATGAGAATAATTGTATAGGTAGGTGGAAGATGTTACTAGAGAATTAAATGAGAAGTGGCAGTGGAGAACAGACTGTCAGGTGGAATCTATGTGTAGTTACATATGTCGACAAATAAGTTGAAAGAGTCTTTCTTAATGATTTTTTATGCTTATTTTTTTTTTTATATAATTTAATTAGTTGAACAATAGTTAAAGACTTAAAGCATGTGTGGCACGAACATAAGTAAAAACAATTAAAGTTTCGGTTTCGATGTATATTTGGATCTACTAAAGACTATAAACGTTTCATAATTTTTCGAAAACCTTTCGACATATTTCGAAAACTTCGTAAAAGTTGTAGTTGTAATAAAATCGAAAACTACTTCTAGTCGTTTCGAAGAAGTCAAAAACAAACACGTTTCGACAGTTTTTGAAGAAACGTATAAATTTTAACGAAGAAATCAAAAACAAACACGTTTCGATAGTTTTTGAACAAACGTATAAATTTTTTAATCCATGAGTAAAATTAGCTAACGTTTTAACTAAACTGTAAAAGCCGGTGGTGGTGGGGTTCAGCACATCTTTTTCGTGATCTCCTTTTGCTCAGTTCTTTGTTTTTCCACAATCCCATGTTTGATTTTTATGGACACCACAAAACAACGTTCGGGGTGGTCACAACATAAGTACTTTACAGATGTACAGATATGGGTGTCGATGGTTTTAGAGCATTGGGGAAACTAAGTAAATGATATGTACGTACGATTCAAAAAATTATTTCTTGGTATGGTATGGGCAATTTGCACGAAAATGGTATTGTCAATCATTTCGTTAGGTCACTTGTTAGGTGCGCTCAAACGTGAGATGTTGCATTTAATTAGTTAATAAGAATATTGGCAAGGTCTTATTTGAATTTAGAATAATAATCATTTTTGAGGTAATTGCAAAAAGTTACCCTAGTGTTATTCCTAATTAGTAAATAATCGTATGTGTAACTTTTATTAACATAAATTGTCGTTTGAAATTTAAAAATTAGTAAAGAACCCCATAATACACTTATTTAACCAACACATACTGAAAGCAATAATAAATTTTGATTTGTTTTGTTTCAACTTGATGTATAGAAAAGTATAGCACACACTGAATTTTTGATACTTTTTGTCGAAAAATTTGATTAGAAATTACTCCCTAGATCTATAGAAACAAAAAAAAATACAATCTATTATTTTAATTTGTTATAAATTTAAATAACTTCAAAAAAATGTTAAGATATTATAAGAAAGCTTATAATATTTATTTGAATAAATTATGTTTGTTATAAAATTTTTAAACGCATAAGAATGGTTAGTTAACGGTACAATTAACTAAAAATATACTGATAATTAGTTTTCGTTTAATGTTAAAAGTAACACTAGGTTATTTGCCAATTAGGAATAACAAATGGGTAGTTTTTGCAATTGCTTCACTAATTTCTCTATTAACTGTAATAGTTTGTTAAGGGATGTGCTTCCTGATTGATTTGACTAACATCGTACTCAATTTGTCATATCTTGTTGATAAGACTTGTCCTTTTAAAGAAACTATGAACTTATACTAGATCTGATTGGAATCAGAAACTATGGACGATTGAGTTGTCGACTCGATTCACTGAATTGTCGGTTAAACTATATATCAATCGCTACATTTCGTTAGTCATCATGATCTAATGGTTACCTAAACTCATCGCTAATTGCTGGTTTTATCTAAATTTAAGTTTTTAAGTTCAAGATTTTTGGTTAAGATGTGATACCAATTTGATATTAACGTACTTTTACAGTGGCTTCTTATATATCATAAGCCGATGTTTCATATAATAAAATAATTCGTGGATGTTTGCAACCAACTCTCATAATATATAATATTGTGAAAGATAATTGTCCGTTTGGTGAAAAAAAAAAAAAAAAAAAAAAAAAAAAAAAAAAAAAAAAAAAGAGAGAGAGAAGTTTACCTTCTATTGTTTTGTTTTGTTTTCCTTCTTTTGCGCATAGTAAAAAATTATATTGATGTATAATTAGCTATTACCGAGACTTTAGATTAACTGTAAGAGGTGTTTACAAGTGCGTAAGGAAATAGTTTGTTCTTCATTATTTTGTTAAAGGTTACTCAAGCTTGCTTGTGTTTAAAAACCGCGGGTGTTCATAGAGTTTATACTAAACTAATTGAAGTAGTAATTAAGCGTCTGCAATGTTTATTGATTAAGAAATAGCTTTTCTTTTTCTAAAACTTTCTAAAACACTATATTTTTAAAATTACTTTGATAAACCCAACCTTTTCTTGTTTCTGTTTTTTCTTATAGGTACAAGCAAAATGGTAATGCAAATACTCAAAAAAAAAATATTTAAATGAGTCTCAAATAAACAAACCACATTCATAAGGGTCAGCAAACACCACCTATATAAGTTTGGTGTGATAAAAGGATAATTATGCTCCAATCTTCTAAAAATAATTAGAAAAGTGATTATCCAGATATTTTCCTTGATCATATCTTAGTGTATTAGATGATGTACTTGATCTCATTTAAACAGAAGAAGTTCACATTCTTTGTATCAATCAAAAGAACAATCCCCACAAGGTCATACATACGAAAGTTCAGATATTGTACATCGCAATAAATTAACGAAGTTTGGTGGATATCAATGTACTCCTACCCTTTGCCCTGTGAATTAATACCTTATTATTTCATTCTGTCCGAGACTAGTTCCAGGTCCGAAAGCCACAAAGCCCACAACCCTTTTTATGTTGAGTATAAAATTGGGCCCTTTACAAAAAGCCCAAGCCCTTTATAATTAATTCATTCATTGAGATTGATTGATTGCTATATTTTTCAGATTCAAAGAGTCATAACAAGTGAGTTCTCCAAAAGCTTGACCGTATATGAATAAGCTTTTTTGTTTAGGTGATAGGTACGTGGTTATCACTAATTTGGGTTCTTAATAAAATTTACAATATTATTTCAGAATAATAAATCTCATCTTCTGCTTATTAAGATACTACATTCTAAATCTTTAGTTTCAAGCCAGGCGAATTATGGGTCAATATCTTACTATACTATTTATATACTCAAACTCCAGAATAGTTTTCTTTTTCTTATTTGAAATTGTTGTTTCCAACTTAGGATAAGTTACTCTTGGATAAGTACTTTTCGCATTTAGCACAAAAATAATAGTGTACCACTGTGTTATTCTGACATCAATTTTTGGTGAAAACAGATTATAATTATCTGTAACATATTTTATATTGATTTTGACCAAATATTATTTCCTCCTGCTTGCAGACCTCCAAAATCCAATGGACTCTAGAAGTTTCCCCCTTCCGTCATATTGAGTTCCGGAGTTTCTAGAAGCTCGGATTTCTTCCACAACACGGCTTTGAAATCCACAATTCCTTTTTTTTTTCTTATTTTTTTTGTTATTAGAATTATATTTTTCAAAAAATCCAGCTTATTTTAAAAGCCTCACAAATGATACAATCAATTATATCAACCCCCAATTGCGACAGTCATTCTAAGCAACTACAATTTCGAAAATCATATTTAATAAATGATTAAACTAAATTTATTTTAAATGTACTTAGAAAATATGAAAGCAACAAAAGACCAACTATAACACAACTCCACGACGTATTGGCAATTCTTTTGAGGTAATTGCAAATGATACCTCGTGTTGTTTCTAATTGGCAAATAACCCCTGTATTATTTTTCTTACCAATAATTCTCTTGTGTAATTTAAAAATTAGCAACAAATACCTGCCATTATATTTTTAATTGACTGAATTAATGAGTAACAATAATAATGCATTAAAATTTTAGGCTCGCGAGGCGGTCCTTCTTGTCCCCACCAACCCAATCTCGATTATCACAAACAACTTGCCGCTTTGTCATTCGTTTTGAGTTTCGTGAGGGGCAATAAGAGTTTAGATTGGTTTACGGACGAGCCTGTGTCCGACTCCCATAGTAGATCCGATATCAGACATATATACATACACACACACACACACACATATATATATATATATATATATATATATATAGATATGTATGTATATTCAAATAAGTATTATACACTTTATTAGAATTTCTCTAGATCTTTTAGAATTCTTTCGGACGATAATAAAAACAACCAATACCGTACTATTGTTTCTACAAATTTAGAAAGTATTTTTTTTTTCCAGAAAATTTTGTAAAAGATGTAGATAAGTTCAATACGAACAAAGTTAACTCTTTATGCATCAAGTAAATACAACAATATCGAGTTTTATTATCTGTTTCAGGAGTGATTATTTCGTGCAACCGTTGGACGATGAGATGGCACAACAAGTCGGTTATGAATGTAAATGCACGGTTGGGATGAGATTGTGGGATGGTTGATGCTTATATTTTAGAAAATTATTATTATCTTGACCGTTGGTTGCACTACGTCAACAATGCAACGGTTGGAGAAAATAATATTTCCAGTTCCAATACATGCAAATTAAATAAGTGTAATAGGGGATGTTTCGCTAGTTTTTTAAATCTCAACCAAAGTTTTTTGCTAATAAAAATAACAAAAGGGTTATTTTGCCAAATAAAAATAAAACATGGACAATTTTTAAAAGAATTCCCCCCAATTTTTATAAATTAACCAAATTTACAACCAGAAAACACAATTTTCTCACATTGAATTCAACAACAACAAAAAAAACAATACAAAAACTCCACCACCATCATCATCATCATCAAAAGAGTAAATGGCTTCGTCAATTTACACCTGCAAAGAATGCGGATCGAACCTCAGCCTCGACGCCACCAATCTCTTCCCTCCAAACTTCTACTTCGAGGCCGGCAACAAGAACACCCTCTCCTTCGCCGCCGTCAACGACTCGTCCAAATTCCGGTTCGAAAACGAGGACAAAATCAGGCCCTTTTTCGAAACCCTAAATTACTGGGGCATCCAGCGCAAGCGGGTCAGGATCATGTGCAACGGCTGCGGCAAATTGGTGGGCCACGTGTACGACGATGGGCCGCCGCTGACGAACGGGATTGGGCAGATGGGATTTGGGCCCAGCCAGGCTGTGCCGAGAAACCCTAGGTACAGGTTCAAGATCAAGGCTTTGGGGGTTTCGGAGAAGAATTGAGGATTTTGGCGATGTGGGTTTTGTGTTTTGCGATGTGGGGTTTTGTGGGTGGTGATTGGTTTTTGGTTTGGTTGATGTGCGATTTTTTTGGGTTTTGGAGGGTGTGATTGTAGAAGAATGTTGTGTTTTATGGTTGATGTTGTTGTTGTTGTTGTTTGTGTAAATTAGATGTGTTGTTGATTAATAGATAAAGGGTAAAGGTCTGTTTTTTGGTGTACTGTTGCAATTAACAGTTTTTAGTTGTGTTTATTTACTTTTCATAGAATAGAAAATGTTGATTGATTTTGTGTTTGTGGTGATTTGATATGAGTTTTTCGTTTGTAAATATTTTCTTTCCCAATTGCGTGTAAATGCCAACCTTGATTGCGATAACGCTAGTTGTGCGCAAGAAAGATTGCAGTTTATTGTCCTGAAATTGAGCTGATTGTGGGGGTGGCCTTGGATGCTTTTCCGTTTTGTGTACTTATCGTTGTTGTTTATGTAAATTGGATGTTGATTGAATAGAGGGTAAGGGTCTATCTTTTGGTGTACTATTACAATCCTTTGCTGTGTTCATTTACTTTACCAGAAAATAGGATGTTGAATGCTTTTGTGTTTATGGTAATTGAGGTTGAGGTTCATCTGTATATATGATCTTCCCCAATTGCATAAAATTACCAAGTTTTATTGGAATAATGCTTGTTTTGCACTCTGATGCATGCACACATGTATTGGAAATGCAAGGAGAATTGCAGTTTCGTTTCCTAAATTGAGCTGATTGTGTGGGTGGCATTGGATGTTGTTTCGGAATGTGTGTACTTATGTGAAAGCAGATATAAGTCTCTTGTTAGGTGAATACACCACGAGATGCAATTTGTTTTAGTTTCTTGGTAATTTCTTCTTTCTATGTAAATTCTGATGCATGCATATGTTGTTCAACTATTGAACTTGGGCCTGTTCCATAATCAAAAACTAGTTGCAATTTTGCAGTTACTATTCTATTCCTCTAGGTTCCTTTTACGTTTCTTCCCAGTTCGATTAATCTGGATATCTAGGATCATAACTTCGAATACAGCGCATACATTAGCAAGGATATTGATTATTTTGTTGTAATTAATGAATGGCAACTGTTGCTTATTTTTTGGAACGCTTTCTATATTAAACATCCTTGATCCTATAGACAATCTTAGTAGCTCGTTTACTACCATTATTATTTCTTTTATTCCGTTATGTTGTTTTTTCTCAAGACGTGCTGCAGGAGAATCAACCTTTGGTCATCTGCTCCATACTTGCTGCAGAATGATCCACCTCTGGTCATCTTCTTACATTTGAAAGTTAGCTTCCTTTTATCATCCATTGCTTTTATTGCAGGCTACCCACTAGTAAAGATTTTGACTGAGGCTCAGTCACTTGCTCGATTTAGATGAGCGCCCCTTCCAATTGCAATGGTGCTCGCCGACCTAGTACACGAGCCTTCATGATCACCAAGTGACCCTTGTCCAGGTAAGTATTCATATGGATACGGATGCAGGATAAAAAACACCTAAGCAGAATGAATTGGATTGACGCAAAAATTCCCATGTCAACATTGGCCTGAACATTGTGGCATGCTAATTTTGTTCTAGATGTGTCTTTGCTGCTCTACTGATCTGGGTCAGATTCTAGTACGACCTACAGTCATCTAGCTACCTGACTAAAGGACTATTACTAACAGTGCTGTCTCATTTGTTTTTTTGCGATTTAGCTAAATCCCTAAGGGATGGAGATTATTTTTGTTTATTTAAGAACATTTATTGCAAGCTTCACTTTTTGGTTCATGGGGTGAACATTTGGTACTTGTTCATGTTTATGCCTTTGCCTAAGAAGGATGCAGGCAAATATTTCCTCACTCATAAAACTTTTGTGAATCTAGTCTGACAAATATTGGAATCTACAGGCTTCAGTTAGCTAACTATTTTTCAAGCCATCTATCTACTGGATTCTTCAGGAAATGGAAAAAAAATGTTGCCCTGTGTTCGTGCAGGAGTTTGCAATTCGAAACACTATGTTTGATGGTTAACGCAGTTCAAATTCCTATACGTTGGATGATGATTAACTTTTTGAAAGACTTTCTGGGAAGAAGGATGAAAGCAAGGAGAATGGGAACAGTAGCAAAGTGTCTGACAAAGAAATTGAGCATACAGAGATATGGTGGGAATAAAGAACTTGAAAATATATACAAAGTACTTCTATTTAAGAGGTCGATTCTTCTTAAAGAAATTATGCTAGTATACAAAAATCGTGAAGTTTAAGTAGTACTCCTGAATTGGAAATTTTGGGGTTATAAAAATGCGTCCAAAATGACAGTAGTTCCGTCTTACAAGGAGCTTGGTTTTATAGATTTCAGTATACTCTTCTATTGGCAATGGAAGTCTACTTAAAAAAATATACATACCTAATATGAATTGCCATGAAGTTAGTAGGTAGCCTTAGCCATCAATCTTGTGCTTTATCTTCCCCAATTCTTCAGTTACAAGTCCGTATTGTTTTCTTCTGTGAACTTTCATGTATTTTTTGCTGTACTTCTAAATTCATACAAATCTCCCGAAATGACTTTACTGCATTGAGTGGTAACGGTTTGGAAAAATCTTGTGACTATTATTAGTTGTTATATGTTTATTGTACTATGTTGATAGCTTGTTTAGTTGTCTCAGACTCTCGATGTAATACACGCCTATAATTGAGATGACTTATCCATGTCTCTTATGTAATAAGCCAAGAATAATTTATATTCCATGACCATAAATGTCTCATGAAGCAGTACTGTGTAATATCTGTGGTGTAGTTTATTCTAGCAACCACCATCATCACCAAACAACCACCTTCTTCGTCGAATAGTAATGACAAAACCGATAACGTGGATGGCTAGTCCATATATGGAGTTAAGGTCTAGCAAGGATCGGTCATATTCTAAGAGACTCGACGACTGTGACCTTTATTGCAACATTTTCCTCACCAGTAGGCTACACCATCAACATCAAGACTAATTCTGAGCCTTGAGGAAATGTAATTGTATCAGTTCAGTCATTGCAGATTGCTCACCTTCTCAATTACATCAGTTTCCTTGTTTATGGTGGATTGTCTTACCAGGACTCGTTTCCGCTAGGACGCAGCCCCTGTTAACTCACCTAAGTGGACTTAATCAGGAGATCCAAACCCGATCCACTAACTTTGTGGTAGTCATAATATCATTTTTGCTACCGAAAAATCAATCAAACAATGGATTTCTAGCCAAGCTGATGTCTCAACCCTCACATCATTAGTGACATGGCTAGATTCCATAGCAGCCATGTCTTGGACATACGTCCGACTTGGCTATAGCCTCTTTTGATATTTCCTCAGTTATCTTGTGTTATTCACGTTTCTCGTACTAAAATTGTTATTACTAAACAGACTTCGGTCTTGTTTTAATAGAAAATGTGTAAAACTAAATTATTCGTTTTGTTAAATTCAAAAAAAGGTGTATAACTAACTGAATAATTTCTGTCATGGGCAGGCAATACATACATGGAATTAGTAGGTTTGTTAGAATCGAATATTATAATTAATAGTTTTTTCCACTTGCTGGCGAGAAAAGTCAAACAAAGGCAACAACGCGTGTCACAAAGAATCACATGAAAGAGGCAATATAAAACTTGGAACTTGTACTGCAGAACATGCACCTGCTTTTCATCTTTTCTCATCATTTTGCTTGATTATACTAAGAAATCTAATTACTACAATCATTGCCTATTTGCCTACAAACAAATTTTTTTCATGCCATGTTAAAACTGATTCCTTCCAGATTAATTACGCCTCCCTATGTAACTCTAACAGATTAATATGAATTCTACGAACAAAGAGATTGTGTTCATCCAGTTTGTTATAGAAAATCAGTATATAATACAAGTCTGCTTTTTATGCAACTTTTACCATTTTATGTACTACAGCCGCTTATTCTTGAGACAACCACCATGTCTACTTGATACTGTTATTTTTTCGTTGCTTATATGTTCTTCTCCAATTAGTTTATGGCATGACGATGTACATGTCAAAAGCGTTGGGTGCAACGATGCATAAAAAAGTTATTATGAGACTGGTTTTATTACTTTATAGTAGACATATTATTACAATATTCTTTCAAAAGTTTAAGCAATAAACCTATTGATACTTTTTTTTTTTTTTTTTTGTTATCAAAAGATAATTTTTGTACATTATTTTTGTGGACACTCTCAATTTGCTCTCAGTTCTCGCACTCAAAACCAAGCTAATGTATACATATACATATACATATATATATATATATATATATATATATATATATATATATATATATATATATATATATATATATATATATATACATACATACATACATGACAGTTTCCCGACGTTGATACATTGCATTTTTAGGTGTCAATTTTACCACAATTAATCAAGTCATAATGATACGATTGATCATAAGTATTAAATCCATGCCATCAAATATAATCTTATATTCTATGGTGTTATAGCATTTGTTTTCACATTCTGAAATATATATCTCCACTTGCAAAATAATTTGACAATAAGATTAGATGCGACAGCAATTTCATATTCTAGTTTCTATACCATATCTGACACTTTGCAACCAATATTTTCAATTTCCAAATACTATTATTGCTTGGACGGCTGTATTTAAATTTCTTTCTTGAACACCTAAAATTCCTGAATCAAGACCAATATTTGTGATGTTTACTATTTTGCCCTTTTAAAATCAATAAACTATATCATCTTCCTTTTTTTTTTTTTTTTTAATTTCTTAATATCTCCTACTCCAAAAACAAAGTCCTCTCATAACTAATAATAATTGAGGTCCTCCTACTCCAAAAACAAAGTCTTCTCATAACTAATAATAATTGAGGTTTCCTTTCATATGCACGAATGCAAATTAAAACAAAAATTGAGGAGCTTCCTATATTTAGGAATTTGTTTCAACCTTTAGGTCGAATTTTTCCTACTAAGACTCATTGCAAACATTGTCGAGCTCAATTGATTAATGTTTGTGAATACTCATCTAGTTACTAGTAGATATGGCTGCCGGACTTTTGTAGAAGAAACTATATCTTCCTTTATGGTGAAGTTTAACGAGTGTGGGAGGGACATAAAGACTTGAAAAGAGGGTTCCGCCATGATAGTACTAACTTCTCTGTGTTAGCATAGCATATACTGCTGTTATTTTATTAATTTAGTTTCATATAAATCTAGATGAGAGAAAGTATTGTGCAGTAGTGGCCGGGGAAAAAAAGTTTAATGAAGTGGTCAAAATGTTTTGAAAGCCATGGCTCTAGAATAGAGTTTGTTAAAATTGTTCTTGGCATCTCGAATGTACGTAGTTGCTTTTTTCTTTTTTAGTTTTACATCTGTTTATTTTCTTTACTTTCAAATGAATGTTGTTCAAAAGAAATTTGATCAAACGATGGATTAAAGAATCAATATAAGTAAATAGAATACGAAATTTGTATATATAGGAGAAAAACACAAAAGAAGGAAAAATTAATTACAGAATAATATTAAAAAAAATTGCTCAAATGCTTAGAATAGAATATATAATATTTCCATGCTATAAACAGGAAACAATAGGATTTTTGTTAAATATTTCATATATATATATATATATATATATATATATATATATATATATATATATATATATATATATATATATATAAAAGGAAGATGGAATTAATATGCGAAGGGTATATTAGAGAACAATAAACTTTTGCTCTGTATAGGGATTCTACTCTGTCTATCTCATTTACCATTTTTTATAGTTTCACGAATACGTTTTTCCATATGTAGCTATCAAGTTATTTTCTTAAAATATATTATGCATATTAGAAGTTGATTGATTTTAATACTCATAATGGGAGGAATGACAAACCAACAAAACTATTGATGCATAAAATGACAAGGTCCTAGCATCTTTGATGTTGATTTCTTTAAGGCTAGCGATATCGCCAAAGCAACAGTTGTTGTTGCTAAGGCGGTTTTTCTAAACTCTCTAGTATGCCATTCTCAATTAAAAAATATAAAAGTGAAGTGCTAATAATGTGTTAAGGCAGCTTTCCTTAGTTAATCACTTCTAAGTTCTAATCAATTCCATATATTTCTTAACAAACCACTCTCATGCATGTTATGGAAACACAATCTTCATTTCTCTATCAATAATCATACCACAAATTTTGTTATTGCCCGTGATTGCTTTGAAGCAATGAACATCAATATTTTACTTCATGGTAAAAGTTTCAAATTATTCCGTTGAATTATCTTTATAAAACTCTGATATTAAATTTTGAATAAAACCAAAGTATTTTAATTATGTAATAAGCATCATGCTTGAACCATTCTTCTTAATTCTTTGACTATCTCACAACATTATATTTTTCATTTGGCTCTTAGAAATGATTTTTTGTAGGCAAAGAAGAATGTTGTTGCTATTGTTGCCGCAGCAACTGCAACAATCATATATTTATAACCATGTTATGTTTAACTTCATGGATCTGATTTCTTATCCTTATAACAAATCATTTGATGCTAAACAAGCTTTAGATTCAATGGAGAAATTAATGTTCTCCATCCTTGGGAGAATAATACATTAAAAATAACGAATAATACAAAACTGGTTTGACACATTTACATTAAATTCATTTAGGACTGAATTTTTCTACACATCGCGACAAATGTAGGCATGCATAGTTTTAATTACACGAATAATTAAAGGTAAGAAATGATAACTTTTTCCAATAACATCTATTAATAAGGTTGAATTCAGATCGGTAATAAGACTACTTTTGTGCCTTCCACTAGTCCTATAGCTGTGTGGATTATTGGCATGCAACTGTATACTTTTGAGACCTATAGTAGCTCACCCTTTTGTACATAAAAATGATTATTATTTCTTCTGTCCTAGTTTGATTAACTGCGGGATTATGTAATATGGAATTTGAAAACCTTAAAGTGGCAGGGGACCACAATCACACTTCTACGTACTATCAGGCAATGTTCAGTTATTAAGCTATTGGTCTTCTAGACATGTTGTTTAGTGCACGGCACTTTGCCGTTTTTGATTATTAATTCTCAAATGACATAGTTTTGGAAGGCATGTGGCATGGGTGTTTACAGGCCAAAACTTTGGCTTGTGACTTATTTGATAAAAATGATCATTTCAATTTTCTTAATGAAACCCTAACTGACTCGATCGCGTGAGTAGTAACCTCAGAAATAAAGCGGTAGACCTTGGTGTATACGTGCAATGTAGAACTTTCTCACATGTTAGAGACTTATATAAGTTGCGTTAGTGGCCAAAACGACTTCAGAAAACTAGAACATGTTATAACAAAAGTGTAGTTAACGCCAAAATAAGCGGCGAGAGAGTTAGGTACAAAATTTTGAAAACACGAGAGGATTTTGTTTAAAAAAATACAATAGGGTTTTATTCAAATTTTGAAAATATAGAGGAGTTTTATGCATTTCCCCCTTATTTAGAGTATAATATATGATCCCTTTTCCAAAAAACGACAAGAAGTTTCTACTTAAGGAACAGGGAAGGTGAACGAGGAAAAACAGCATAATCTATCCAAGAAAGGTTGTGTAAAAGTTTAAGGTAACAGAAAAACTTAGGCAGGATCCAACTTACTATCAAACGTGTCAAGCACTTAACCCACAAGGTCATTGTAAATACAACTTTTGACATTGATTTTGTATTAAATATTGGTTAAGCAGCCAGTTAATACCTTATAATATTGAGATATAGTACACTCCTTGAATCTAAAGCTTTGAAACTAAAAAGTTTTCTCATGCGCCGTTTACGGTCACTACTTTGCCTAATCCATCTTCAGCTCTTAAATTGCAAACTCTTTAAAGGAAAAAGAGAACCTTAAGACCCCTTTTTTTTCTCTAGAGAAAATGGCTACAAGCAGTAGTAGTAGCACTTTTGAGTTGCCATTAAAGAAAAATTGCACTAAACCTAGTTGCTTCTTTTGCCTCATAAAGGAACCAGATTCATCAATAAGGAGAGCAAGAATAAGAGAATACCTAAAAGGCCTACCCTTTCTTGATGATGAAGAGCTTATTTTGGTGGTAAGTGGTTTATGGAACATTGCAATGACTCAACCTGATGATCAAGAACTTCCATCTCTTGGTGTTTTTGATTGCATGGTATTATTGATCAACAAAGCTATAAAAGATAGAGCTTGGCTTCATAGACATCAAAATATATACATCCCATACTATGCAGCTCATGTAATTGGTTCTTATACCATGAACAACGTCGATTTCGCGGTACAAGCTGTTGAGTCAGGTGTCATTCCACCATTGTTGGATATTTTGAGAGGAAAAATGAGTTGGGTTGAGCAAAGGGTTGCTGTTAGAGCTCTTGGCCATCTTGCAAGTTACAAAAAGACGTTTAAGGCCGTTGCGGTGTATGAAGAGGAAGTGGTTGAATTAGCCATGAACTTGGCTTCGACATGTGTTGAAGTTGTGTATAAAGAATTTGTGGGAGTTAAGGATAGAAAAAGGAGATTGAAGTATCACTATGACTTGCTTACGAGGGGTGTTGGAGGGGTGGAGAAGGAGAACCGGAAGGCGGAGGAATGGGCTAGTCAACTTCAGTGTTGGAGCATACATCTTGTAAACTGTTTTGCAATAAAGGAGAGATCTTTAGATCTTATTTGTAGACAAGAGTTTTTGAAGGACTTGTCTGAGATGTGGGGTGGATTGGTAAATCACACATCACCAGCAGGAGTTGGACTAATTAGAATTCTGTGTTATAGTAGAGTTGGAAGAAAAAGCATCTCAGGATGTTTAGATGTTGTTGAGAAATTATGTAATCTTTCTAGATCTTGTGATGATTGGCAGTACATGGGGATAGACTGTCTTCTATTACTTCTAAGGGATCCAGATACAAGGTACAAAGTTATCAAAATCGCTACCTCGTACCTTGTCGATTTGGTTGAGCTTAGGAGCCTTGGAAACAGGAAAAGTGTTGGTGAATCAATCACAAAGGCACTTTTCCATGAGTTCAAACACCAAACCTTAAAAATTAAGGATTCTAATGTCCAAATAGCATTAGAAGAAGAATGGATTTCGACGATAGAGAGGAGAAAGAGAGAGCAAGTCATGTCGAGTGAGAAGCTTGAAGAAAAAAGGTTACATGCTGACTTAATAAAGCAACAGGGCAGTCACAAGTTCTTCATAGGAGAAATAGAAGAAGCATTACTGAAGTACACTGAGGGTTTAAGATTATGCCCATTGAAGTATAGAAGTGAAAGAATTGTGCTTTATAGCAATAGAGCTCAGTGTAATTTATTGCTTAGAGATCCAAATGGTGCCATTAGTGATGCAACTAGAGCTCTTTGCCTTTGTAACCCTCCGAATTCTCATGCCAATAGCCTCTGGACAAGATCGCAAGCCTATGACATGAAAGGGATGGCTAAAGAGAGCTTGATGGACTGCATTATGTTCATCAATGTTTGTGATAAATCAAAGACGGATCATGCTAAAATTCCGTACTATGCTATTCGTATGATCAGCAAACAAATGGAGATGACATGGCTCTTCAGAGACGCTCATATTAAGGCATTGCATCGTGATAAAGATGGAAAGAGTAGAAGTAGAAGGCGTACTAGTGCAGAGATGATGAAAATTCAAATGCAAAATAAGAGTCACATTAGAGGTAAGTTCTATTATAATTTGCATAAAAGATGATGTGTACCTTGATGAAATACGATAAATATTGTTTTCTTTTGCTCTAACACTCCAGGCTTGTCAACAATTGTAGAAGAACCTTTTGATGGAAAATTTGGAAGTGGAAGGAAAGGCTGGAATGAGCTCATCATAGAAGAAGCAAACCTCTCTAGGAGATTTTAAGTGAAACATGTAAGTGAAATTGCACGATTCATAAGGCTTTTGTGGTATGCAACTTATCATTATTATTACCTTTAGTTTGATAAATGATTTTGTCCATTCCATGTTC
The DNA here is from genome assembly GCA_946800315.1 of Misopates orontium. NCBI lineage: Eukaryota > Viridiplantae > Streptophyta > Magnoliopsida > Lamiales > Plantaginaceae > Misopates > Misopates orontium. The sequence continues at coordinate 43,128,064 of OX326948.1, read as the reverse complement.
AAAAGTTTGAAACTTTAACTTTCCTTTTGCTGATATTTAATTCACTATATATTTAGCACATAATCTCGAATCAATAAGATATTATACAACATGCAAAAGTTGATCATCTGTCAACAATTAATAGTTAACCTGCAAACTTAATTGGCAGAATAGTTTTCTTTTTGCAAGCATACTATGATCATGGTGAGGACCACGAATGCACAATGAATTTATAAAAATATAAAGATCGTCCTCAAGTTAAAGAATGTGTACCTTCCATTACCTGAAGGACTATATATCTCGGTGGATTCTTTTGCCCTAAATTAATAATTCAGGTCCCAGTCAACAAGAGTATTAGTACTAATTGTCGCTCAATTAAAGTTTTGATGATGAGATATATTTGCTATTCAATATTCACCATCAACTTGAGGTTTCTAAAAGTGGTGAAGATTCAGCTTTAAAAATAAAATCAGGTATTGTTAAGGAAAATAAGACAGTTCATTAAGCGGCTATATATAGGATTTCTTTGGAAATAATTCATTTGTCAATATTTATTGCAGAATTAATAAACAATAAAAATGAGTTTAACATCTCAAATTATATATGCTTCTAACCAATAAACTATGTGATATATTAAGAATTATGCAGATAATAGATATGTATTTTGCAAGCATATGTTGGATGTGTATGCAGACTTCTGGATCTTTTCGAATATTTTGCTGGAACTTTTGGTTAAGCAATAAACGATATAAAGCTTGGCGCATACATTTATAGTAAATTACATATTATTGATCTTTTTATATTTTATAAATCCATTGGTTATTCATTATGTAGCTTAATGTTCAACGAATGATATGCGTTGATAACTTGATATGCATAAGTACTAGTAATCTAAAGTATGAACCATTAAAAGTTATAATATATATTTTATTTAAGTGAGCTTGGAAATATAGGTGCGCGCAGGGGCGTATCTATGTGAGGGATTGGGGGGGCTATAGCCCCCCAAGCTTTCTCCCCAACTCCTTGTAGTATATGGTTTTAATGTATCAATAAAAGAAATTATGTAGAGTATTTGTTTTTATATAATAAGCATCTTAAGCTTTTTGGGATAATTTGTCATTATAGTTTATAAATTTTTGTTAAAAACTTAAGATTACTAATATTAAAATTGCTAAATCTAGCTTATACAGTTTTCTGTTTAACCAAAATAAAATAATGACTTTATCCAACTTATTGTTTTTTCTTAAACAACTCAATTTGTTATAAGTGTAGTAACTTTTTGCATTATGAAACTCGTCTTTAATTTTGTTGTTGATATACTTCAGCCCTCCCCATAATAAATTCCTGGATACGCCCCTGGATGCGCGACATATATATTTTGTCTCAAGTGATTGCATGTGTAGAGTTAGACTTTTTGATTTCTTTAAAATCGAGATTATAATTTAATTAATAAGGTGCTCGTATTTATATGTTAGATATCTTTGGAGCTCGAGACAGAATTTCGTTTTATTATGATTAAGACCAGAAAAGTTAGTACAAATTCAATCTAATAATTTAAATGAACTTATTTAACAAGCTCTAACAATCCTCTTAGCTTTTCTAAAACATATCATCTTATAAAATTTCACTTGACTTCAAGTAGCAGTTAATTTTGTTTAGATTTGTTGTCCTGACAACTAGTTTTAGATTTGTGTAACATTTTGCTGAAATAAAAAGACTAAAATTAGAAGATTTTTTTATGAAAATTGGTGCAATCTTTGATTTGATTATTTCAATAATAATATATATGAGATTTTTTCGTTAAAATAATTCCAGATCGCTAGCTGCATCATGAAACTCATCATTCTAACATATATAAGTTGTTATATGCAAGATAAATGAATATTGAGTTCAGTATATCATAACAAATAGTCAACTGATAAAGTGACATTTGCATCTTTACATTTTTATACGTATGATCTGATAAAGGACGGAGGCAAGATGATTCATGAGAAATTCGTGAATGAGTTAAAAATAACCTCTCTTTCAAGATTCCTCAAATTGATTAAAACGTTGATCTCAATCTATCATCTCTCATAGATAATGTTTGTCACGATATCCCTTTTTACTTAGACATTGTGATGTTGTTAGGTCTCTGATCTCAAAGCATTTATCATCCTTTCTTGGAAGGACAAGTAGTATGGAATGTATTTGGATTAAATGGAATCATGAATTTGACGGTTCTCCTTGTCTGTACTTTTGTTGATTTGAGCTCTCACTTATGAATATGTCAATGACATTTTGCGCTAATGAAGTCAAGAATATATTAGATCAAAGATCGTATTATAGGAGGGGTCGAAGTATAGGAGGGTCGACATGATTGAAATGATTATATCGTAAACACTTAGAAATGGTTGGGAGTTACTTTTATATCTATGATGAAGAGAGTAAAATAACATTCTTAGTAGAATTTTTCTCATACTAATGAAAAAATAATGGAATAAGAGTTGTGAAATTTATTTGGAAGAAGCTACCCTCACGTTTCAACTGCTATGGATTTTATGTCTTATTGCGAAATATTTAGTGCATGACAAAATAGTGCCATTTCTTCGATTAATTAATTTAACTATTTAGTAATTGATTTGCTTACGTGATTAAACAAAATCCTTAAGTTATTAGATTAATTGATTAATTAATATTGCCACCTTAATGTATAAGGAATTATGAATTTCATAGCAAGAGTAATTAGAATTTAGAATTCCATGACTTTGATATACGAAAACATTGAATGAGTTTAAATTGATTAATAATGAAATTCTATTAAAATAATTGGGTACAAATAAGTTTCTCCTACTCATTATATAAAGGGATTGAGTTTATTGATTGAATTAAGTAGTTAGTTCATTAGAAAGAGTATTTACTCAACCCCCTTATTTGGCTGAGAGAGAATATGAAAGATAGATTTATAAATTTTACTTATGAGATTTTCCTAATAGTTTGAAATTGTATTTGGGAAAGGATTTGCAGTACAAATAAAAAAATTATGTAATTTATATAAAGGGGAGTGGGCCACCTCTCCTATGGGTCGAATACTATACTGCTACCTTGTTTCATCTGTTTTTTTTTTTCTGTTTAATCAGTAAAGGTAGAGAAAGTTTTGAACCAAAAAAAAAAAAAAATACATACATACATTATACATGATTTTGTACTTTCCACGAATTCAAAAAAAAAACTCTTTTGCTTGGAGATCAAAGGTCAGAAGTCACAGAGACCACTCTTCTAGATTTTCACGTGTTTTTAAAGGAAGATCGAATGGTGTCAACGAGCCTCTTCACCAAACAACGAGTCAGACGGTAAATTCATAAAAATTATACCCTAGGATATGTATGTTGTTAATCATAAAAAATGTTTAATTAAGATCGTAGAAAAATCGTGTGTTGTTCATGATCACAATTAAGTTCCTCAAACTCGACATATATTGATATGTTCGACTGATTTGTGAAATTTGAACACATGATAATTCATCATGTACCTCACAAAAGTCAAATTCCCCCAAAATTTCAAGAATTTGGATCTTCATGAGCCCATGGAAAATTTCTGGGCTTAGGAGTATTTTTTGTTATTCCACTCCCACTACAAGTAGAGCTTTCATCATTAGTTGAAAAGAGTCCCCGCTTCTTGCCACTATCAATTTGTAGCAAAAGTTGGTTACTCGAGATTTTACATTTAAAGACATGCAAGAAAAGAGATGGAGACAAAATTTTCGACCCACAAGGCATGCCAAAGTTTTATATCGACAAAATTCTTGTTCTTAATAACAAAAGGACAAGACAAATTAGTATAAATAAAATTTATGTATTCAAAATAAATTTGAGTAAAGACTCTAATAATCCTCTGATTGTGCTCAAGAACATATGATCTTGAAATTTGATAAACTTCAAGAAGGAGTTTAATTACGTACGTGGCTTTTATTTAAACTTTAGTTCGAGGGTCTTTGTCTTAATTTGAATTAACACTGAGCTTGGACTGATATTCGCGACTAATAGTTGGACTTTCGTCTCGACTTTTTGAATTTATTGAATCTTGATCTTCTTCAGATGAATTTCGATCGTCAATAAACGTTAACTCGAGCGCTTCGCAACATTTATTACTTTAATTTCATATATATATATATATATATATATATATATATATATATATATATATATATAGAACAACACAGTATAATAATCTCGGTAGAAGGAAACTACAACTACTTCCTTAACGTTTGTCCTCGCTCATTTTATTTCTAGTCACGCGTTTCAAGAAACAAAGTTCACAAAACAACGAAAAAACTGGTGCATATGCAGCTCGTGCGTGACTTGAAATAATTTTGGCAAAGTATTCACCACACAGAATGTTACTATGATGTTGAAAGGGTTGGCACACGATAAGTATTGAACGTCTAGCCCAAGCCTCACAACTTCTACACTAACCACCTAATTTAAGAGTGCCGATCTGAAGTTTCGAATTAAATTAGTCTATATAGATATATATGAATCATCTAGTATAAAATTATAATCATTGTTTAAATATTGACAAAGAACAATGTGACTTCAAGCTTAAATGAATTTAATACAGACTTATTAGACATGCAAACAATGCAATTCCCAAACATATTCTGAGTTCCTATAACTTTTTATTTCGTTCTGAAGTTCACAAAATAATTAACTTATAGTGTAACATCAGTTTACCAAATTAAGTGTATAAGACCCTAGTGAGTATAAGACATTATTTCACGGCGATTTTGTAAATTACAACATATAGTTGTGTCATTAAAAAAAAATCTGAAATATTTATAATCTTGAGGTCCCTTAATTAACTACCCCGATTAACTTTTTATAATATTTATTCTGATAACTTACTCTCGATCGTTAAAAAATTACACTTGCTACACAACAACTATGTAACCATCAATTAACTTTGGAATAAGACATACGTTGAATTTGTACCAATTGTCGTGTATAAAAGACATTAGGCAACTCTATAAAACATACACTTATTGCCACACAATTCTATAAAAATCTTAGCTTCACCAAGTGCACTAGTAGAGTCCACTTCTCCATTTCTCCTTCAACGTTCTCTTACATTTAGAATGGCGAGCTGGTGGTGGAAAGGTGCACTTGGAGCTGCACTGGTAATTAAGTTCTGTTAATCTCTCAATTTACTATAAGCTCATATGTGTTTTTATGATAATAGTCTTCATGAGATTTTGTAGTCTGACTAACTTAAGGTAAACACTGTATTAAAATCTTCTCAATTTATTATTAGGAAAGGTGAAGAATCAATCTCTTGTATTATGAAAACTTGCATCGAACTCTCCTATGATTTTTATTTTACCTTTTTTTATAAAATGTTTTATTATATGAGAAAATGCATACAACCGTTTTCGTCAGAGAAAGGCTAACATCATTGCTGATTTAAAGGAAATAACATTATTGCCCTTTGGTCTTTTATGTTACTAGCAATTAGTTTGTACTTATTTATTTCCCCTTCTATTTTTAAATATAATAAATAAAAATTAAGCATTGAATTTGTGATAGATGTTAAATGGTCTAATAATCAAATTTCTACTCTTATTAATACGACACACTTAAATGAGATTGGACCAAAGGGTATTTGTGCTATAAATCATAAATTTAAAGCGATTTCATGCAATAATATCTAAAGAACAGGGTCAAAGCAGAGTCATGCGTAAGGTTTAGATGAAACTAGCGTGTAACTTAGGTGGTGGTTACAAATGCTTATAAAATGAGTTTTTTGGCTTTTACAGCTGTAAAAGCACACTTTTGGTGTTTTGAATACTGACCTTTGTTTCTACTTGTCTTAAAAAAAGTCAGAAAAAGCACAAGTGCTTCCCCAACTGCTTTTGAAATTATGTTATTTTTAAAAGGTCTTTAAAAAGAAAAGTTACTTCTCATTAATTTGTAAAACACCTAATTAATGATTTAAGTAGCTTTTCTAAAAAGATTTGCAAACACTCCCCACTTTTTATTAAAAGTCACTTAAATTGGATTTAAACAAAAGTAATGAACAAACTCTTCTTATAAGCATTTGCAAACACCACCTTGATATATTGTTGAAAGAACTTTCTTTGAGTAATTGCGAATCATACAACCAATATTTCATTCGGGACCAATAGTACTTAACACACTACATACTCTAACATTACAGAAAAAATCAGAAGACAACGGCAAGGCCCCTCAGAACGTCGCCCTAATCGTTGGCGTAACCGGCATAGTCGGCAACAGCCTAGCCGAAATCCTCCCCGTCTCCGACACCCCAGGCGGGCCCTGGAAAGTCTACGGCGTGGCACGTCGCCCTCGCCCCGCCTGGAACGCCGACCACCCCGTTCAATACATCCAATGCGACGTCTCGGACCCAAAACAAACACAATCAAAAATCGCACCCTTAATTGATATCACACACATCTTTTGGGTCACATGGGCCAACCGTGCCACTGAAGCCGAATGTTGCGACATTAATGGGACAATGTTGCAAAATGTATATGACGCTTTACTTCCTAATGCGCCAAATCTGACACATATATGTATCCAAACGGGGCAGAAACATTACATTGGACCGTTTGAAACGTTCGGGAAAGTTAAGCCCCACGAGACACCGTTTGTTGAGGATGTCCCGAGATTGGATGTTCCTAATTTTTACTACACGTTGGAGGATAAAACTTTGGAAGCTTGCAAGAAGAAAGAAGGTATGTCAATATTTTTATGAATAATATCTTTTGAGTTATTTTAAATCAATAGGTGAGAATTAACTATTATGTTTTGAACTAATTAATTCATTATAACTTTCAAGTTGGTTTTTGAATTAATTAAATATTAGTTAACTAATGTATAGCATCTTATGAAATGTGTGTCTAGCTATTTTAAATTGTTGGTGTTAGTTTCTACAAAAGGAGAAGAAAACTTTCTTTGTTGAACAGAGCATGTATACAACATATATATGTTTCTCGATTTCTCCACAAATTTTCTTATGCTTATGAATTGAGTATTTAGGGAATTTGTAAAAATTGGTCATCTAAGTTGTGCATTGTCCAATTTTAACCCTTTATGTTGTTCTAGTCTATAACTTTGGTCATATAGTTTGTGTTTTTTTTTTTCATTTCAGTCCTCCGGTCAATTTTTTCCTGAAAATGGTTCTAATTTGGTCGGAGGACTAAAATTTGAAGAAAAAAAAAATATTCCAAGTAGTTTGATTAATTGGACTGTTACAATATTAATAACCTAAAATGGACAATGTACAACTTAGATGACCTCATTTGATAAATTCTTCGTATTTTAGCACATGAAAATAGGAGAATTTGTCAAGATTCGTCTTCTAAATTACATGGATGTTGTCATAATCCAAGTTTGGTTCTGCGATTTGCATTATTTTTAAATTTAGTCTTGCGATTACTAAATTTAGAAAAAAATGCAAACTGTAGGACTAAAATTAGACTCGAACAACATAAAGTACCTGATTGGAGGACCACTTTGTTACAGTTACTGAGTATTTGTTTCCAAAAGTCCAAGTTGCTACATAATTTCTTCGTATTTGTGGGAGCGAATATTGTCATTTGACGAATTCAAGTGTTTTAGTGTTAGTTGTCGCATAATTATTTCCAGTGATTAAAAATCCTCACTTCCAACAGGTTTGACATGGTCCGTTCACCGCCCTGCCGCGATTTTCGGGTTCTCGCCTCACAGCATGATGAACATGATGGACTCCCTCTGCGTGTACGCCGCAATTTGCAAGCACGAGAACGTTCCCCTCAAATTTCCAGGCACAAAAGCCTCCTGGAACTGCTACTTCGTATGTTCCGACGCTGACTTGATCGCGGAGCAACAAATCTGGAGTTCTGTCGATCTCAACGGGAAAAACGAAGCGTTCAATTGCAGCAACGGCGATCTTTTCAAGTGGAAGCAAATGTGGAAGGTTTTAGCAGACAGGTTCGAGGTCGAGTACGAGGAGTTCGATGAGAATCAGGAGTATGTGAGCTTGGCAGAGAGAATGAAAGACAAAGGTCCAGTTTGGGACGAGATTGTGAAGAAAAACAACCTTTTGCCTACGAAATTGGAAGAGGTTGCAACGTTTTGGTTTGCTGATTTGATGTTTTATGGGGAGTGTATGTTGGATAATATGAACAAGAGCAAAGAGCATGGTTTCTTTGGGTTCAGGAACAGTGAGAAAACAGTTCTTTCTGTTATTGATAAGATGAAGGCTCACAAAATTGTTCCATGATAATGGTGTGTGATTTTTGTTAATTTAATTGTAGTGCTTTAATAAATTGGAATTCTGAAGAGTGTTTCAATGTCCTCCAAGGAATTAAATTCGTGCATACTTTGTTCCAATGTGTGATTAATATTGGTGATTCCATACTTTTCAAGTATGCCCTAAAAATCTACGTATGTTAATTTGAGGCCTTTTCTTGTATGCAAAGATGAAATATTAATGGAATGAGCTGTTTTATATGGATCTATTTTGCCTCGTTCCTTTCAAGATCAAGAACTTATTAGCATAAAATCCTTTGATTTTTTATTTTGAATTTCCACTTTTTGTAGGAAGGATGTGAAACCCATTCTTGCATACTCGTAATTTACTTGAGAACTGTGAAAAAATATCTTCTAATATTTTAATAAAAATATGAGATATAAGCAATTCTCTTATTTGCTTGTTTAAGTTCGCAAGCAGGGATGAAATAGAAAAAGTATTTGCATAAACTAGGTCTACTATAAATATTATGACTATCATTTATTTATGTATGCAAATATATGCTAAACTTAATTCATATGTTCAATGTTATAACTTTATGATAGTAAAGCGTAATCACAACTATGTGATCTGTAGGTCATGTCTATGTAAATATTATCCGGAAACTCGAATGTCAACAGTAGGACTTGATTCATGAACACAAAGAAAAATTGGTCATTTTAATTATTTCAGAAAATTTGAGAATTATACAAGAAAACATAATTTGCAGACTAGATAATAGTTTAAGATACTTTTAGCTGCTCAAAATTATATATGATACGTCTGAACATGAGGACTGGTCTACCCTACAAGTGTCTCCTAACTCTTTGGCCAAGGGCATTTAGTGGTTTTTGAGTGTTTGAATTGTAGATTATTTTCATAAATTGGATCCAATGACAGGTTGATAAAACTCGAGGTTTCTATCACTCCATCTCCAAAAAACAGTTATTAGCGACAAAAGTCATCTCCGCATACATTAGTGAGGATTGTCCAAGTATTGGCTAACAGTCCAATGTTGTTCTCTCACATAAGCACAGAAATTTAAGAGAACTTGCAGCTATAATCACAGTTCAAACGTTGGATACAACAGTACCTTAAGATCTCTGCATAATTAATATATTTACAAAATATGAAATCTTGTGTAGTTAAAAAAAAAAAAAGAAAAAAAAAATCTTAAACATTATCAAAAATCATAGAAATATCAAATTTAAAACTTGTTGAGGATGAAAAAAAAAAGAAAAAAAAAAGAGATTGTGAGACATACAAATGCAGGCCTGTTAAGCCCCACAAATCTTGGTAATTTAATATCAATTATAAGATAAACTTAAAATTTAAAAAGGCGAAAATAGTTAAAATGTTCGTGAGAAACATTAAAAATAAATATATGTCAATGTAAAGTTATAAAAAAAATAAAAAATAATGAAACTATTTACATAGTATACTTTCCACATTATACAAGGTGCATAAGGATATCATCTAGCTCCTCAATGTATTCCAAATATTATCAACTTAAATCGACAATCATAAAAGTTGAAGAATATAAATATCAAAATAATTATAAGGACTAGCGCAAGGCCACAAAAAATATAATAAGTTTGATTATATTATTAAAATCCGTTAAAACATCAATTGAACTTAGAACCCTTTTGCCTAAAAATTATAATGAAAATACCAAATATCTTTAAATATACTTATTAGTTATCAGAACATATTTCATGTAGGCAAAATGAAGATGAAAAAACTTAAATAAAAAATAAAACAAACTTTAATATTACTTAATTTGCGAGGCGCACTTCCAACAGTTTGGGTCAATAAAAACATGTCTTTTGTGCTCCAGGTGTATGTCTAAATAATGGGACGTAGGCCTAGCCTCGTAAAAGTTAAGTCCTAAGGAGCTGCATCGTAACTTTGAGTGTCAATTAGCTCCTGGGATTGATGAAATCTTGGGCAAGTCTTTAAAATAATAGGTTTGAAAGTTTAACATGTTTATAGCTGAGATGAATATTTTTTTACTTAATTAACAATATAACAATCAGCTGATAATTGCACCTAAGGTTAAAAGTTAAAACTAGAGTTTGCGAACGTGATGAAAAAATTAAAAAGATTGCAAATCATTAATTTACGTAACTTATGCATGAAATAATGTCGCGGAAATAAATTTTCTCAGCCTATTTATTTTATCAAGGAGAATCGATATTTATTTTAAGTTTTAAGAGTTATTTTTCTCATTAACGTGGAGAGAAGATGCCTAGTCTTTTCTGCGACTGCCAGTGTTGATATTGAAAAGAGAGTTGGAGTGGGACCGGCCGCATATCTATATTGTCCCATATGTGGTGCATGCGATCCATGCTGAATTTGTCCCTTGTGAAACAATTATTTTTCTTCTGAAATAGGTAAGAGATATAAACTATATTTGCAAATAGCATAAAGTTTTTGTTTTGGGCGCCGACCGCATCTGATTATATCCACGAAAAAGGCTTGTTCTTTTTTTTTTTTTTTTTTTTTTTTGTTTTACAAGAAAAAGATACAACAAGTAAACTAGTATATGTGTTTTCCTATCAAGAAAAAAAAAAAAAAAACAAGCTATGTGTTACATTAGGCATATTATTATCCATATGAAAAAAATATATATAGTAAGTAACCTTGATGGTTATGAGAAATTAGCTAACTACAATCCTTATATTCTCGTTAGCGCATTTTTTACATATAAGAACGTGCGTTTTCTTACATAAATATGAATATTCCTTTGATCGGACAAAGGTACTTAATTTGTGTTCTTTTTTTGTTGAAACATAGAGTAATGTCTAGATACGTGCATGCCTCTTCTGTTCTATTTTAAAAGATAAAAATTTACTTCTTTCTTTACGTGCTATTGCACAATATGCAATAATATAAAATTATAATTTTGCCACATGAGACTGAACTTAGCTTCACGTGACATTAATTAGCGTGGCTTTGATATCAATTTCAATTAATAATGAAGGTGCACGCGGCAAACCAAATATGAGTCCACTGATTTTATTATTCTCATTTGACTCAACCTTACGGACTCTTGGTAAAAGTAATCACTTTATTACCGCTTCACTGTCGACAATATTTTTCCACCTCTTTTATTTTATTACTTAGTATCTGGCCAACTTTCACTATATATACTACCTCACAAGCTACTAATCACAAAACTCATCTGAATCCCAGCCAATACAACCCCCTAACCTCTAAAGGCTCACTTCAATTCCTATTTCAACTTCTCTTCAACATGTATACGGACACCATGAGCTGGTGGTATAGAAGATCCATTGGTGAAACTGAACAGGCATGTCTACTTATACTTAACTTATTTGCATGCCAAATGAGCCATTTTTCCATATTTTCTATCAGTTATCAAAAAAAAACTAAGGCTTTTGTGTATCATAAGCGAACATGATTTTTAAACTCCTTGATGCATTATAAGAAATATCTTATTTCTATCCCACACTATTTGAATTGCATTGTGGTATATAGAACCACAGCAAAAGATAATATTCACAATATCTTGAAATTATCTTGAAATCAGAGCAATGACTTTGTATTTTCTAGCTATAGTATTTTTGTGCTCACTATTGATGAGTTTTGAACGGCCTAAAACAAAAACCATAAGTGACTGGGGAATTAATTAATTGTTGGCATAATATAACCTACGTATCCTAAGTATTTTTGCCATCAAGATAAATTCTCTTAGATTTGAATAATTAAAAAAAAAAGGGGGTTTGCTTGCACTCATTACATATATTCCTACTTCAAAAGTGGTTCCTATATTTGTCTAAAAAGATTTTGTTGTAATTTTTTGAAGTTTAGAAAATCAAAAACTGAATTAAGATATCCAAAGAGAAAAAATCTAATCATTTATTAATTTTCCATAGGAACAAATAGCTCCACTATTTCTTTAAGCATGCATGTCTAACTCGTCCTCCTCGCACTTTATGTTAAGCGCAGAAAAGGCTCGAGATCAATGGACACGCCCCAACCTTCCAAAGCGTTGCCCTAATAGTCGGCGTCACCGGCATTGCCGGCAGCGGCCTAGCCGAAACTCTTTCGCTCTCCGACACGCCTGGCGGGCCGTGGAAAGTCTACGGCGTGGCCCGCCGCCCCTGCCCTAAGTGGATAACCAAACTCAACGTCAACTACGTGCAATGCGACATAGCAAACACTGAGGAAACATACTCCAAAGTGGCCCCACTCACCGACATCACCCACATTTTCTACGTGTCATGGACCGGATCCGAGGATGTTGCACTGAACACCCTCATGTTCAAAAACATCCTCGATTCGGTTATCCCAAATGCACCAAATCTCAAACATGTTTCACTTCAAACGGGGATCAAATACTATTGGGGCAACATGGCTGAAATGGATAGTACTAATCAGCCACATGAATGTCCCTTTTACGAAGACATGCCTAGATTGAAACAAGACAATTTTTATTACAATCTCGAGGACTTAGTCTATGATTCGGCTCTTAGAAAGAATGGATTATCGTGGTCGATTCATCGTCCGGCCCTCATCTTCGGGTTTTCGCCTTGTAGTATGATGAACACTGTAAGTACACTTTGTGTATATGCCGCGATTTGCAAGTATGAGAATAAGCCATTGGTGTATACCGGAACGGAAACGTCCTGGACTTGCCTGTGGGACGCGGTTGACTCTGATTTGTTGGCGGAACATTTCTTGTGGGCGGCAATCGTTCCTAATGCAAAGAACCAGGTATTGAATTGTCGTCTTTGTAAAAGCTTAAGTTAGTATAGAGAATTGACATTTATTATTTATACATATTCTCCGACAGGTTGTATAATTTTTTGTTACAACTAACACATATGACCTCGATAAGTGGGGCAGACAGTGGAATTTAAAATCAGGACCTCTTAATGTTCTGAGCTCGATTACCATATTAAATTGTCGTTTTTTTCTTAAATCTCAACCTTATAAATAAGATTGACATTTGTTAATTTATGTATGTTTCAGGCATTCAATATCAACAATGGCGATGTTTTTAAGTGGAAACATATGTGGAAAGTTCTTGCGAAGGAGTTCGACATTGAGGCGATCGGGTACGAAGGTAAAGAGCCGGTTTTGTTGGAGGATTTGATGAAAGACAAGGATTCGGTGTGGGATGAGATTGTGAAGAAACATGATTTGGTGCCGACGAAGCTGAGAGACATTGCGGCGTTTTGGTTGGCGGATGTGGTGTTTAGGAACAAAGAGACGTTGTGCAGTATGAACAAGAACAAGGAGTTTGGGTTCATGGGGTTTAGGGATACTACTAAGTCTTTTGTGTCTTCAATTAACAAAATGAGAGATTTCAAGTTTATTCCTTGAATGGGTTTTATTGTGTGAAAAAATAAGGGTGTGAATTGGATTGAGATCAAAATTTTATTATTCCAAATCTTTTTCAGTTTCTTTTCAGTGTGTGGTTTGCTAGTTTTATTATGAAATCAATACGGCCTTGTTGCTTGGGAATTGCTGGAAAACGAATGAATACAATCTTAAAAGTTACTACTCCCTCTGTCCATTTAATTTTAAGTATTTGTATTTTTTGTTTTTATTTTTGTATGTGAATAGAATGTAAATTACTTTAAGTATTCAATTCGTGCATTGCAGAGACATTTTATCATGACTAGAATTAGACTAGTTTTTGGATTACTATTGGTACTAAACAAAGGTCAAGAATTGTTTTCAGTAAATGTAAATTGATCTACTTGTTTGTTGGTACATAAAAATGGTGTAGAAAATTTGTCCGGCTCAAATTGGCGCACATCCAGGGCCTTAGTTAATGGATTGGGAAAAATAGTCAATTAATGGTCTTATTATATTTGATTAAATGGTTTGTTGTGATTATTCAAGATAATTTTAGCCAAATTGTCTTTGCATGGAACATCACTCGTGTAACAACTGAGGTCTTAAAATATAACTTTTTTGTCTAAGTCGTATGACTTAAGTTATATATCCATTTATCTTGATGTAACTAAGCATTTTAATGAGAAAATACGAAATAGAATTATAATAACTCGGGTAAACTAAATATTCTTTACCAACTCTCACTAAGTACAAATTGAGTAGTCACTACTCAGTAGTCAAATTGACTCGATCCCAAAATTCTCTAGTAACATAAGTTAGTTGTCCATGATGCACAAAACAAGGCAAATTTTGACTTGCTTTATAATTCCACGGAGAGAATTATAAATATATATTCAGGTTCCATCAATCAAGCGACGAAAGTGCAGTTACTTGTCTTTATGTAATAATTAACAAGTGACACCAATCATAAGAGCATTGAGTACAGTTATGATATGACGGCTGAATCTACAATTTTGAAGGTATTTTCGACAAATAAAATGACGTTGAAACACCTTATCTTAACCATATAAGTATAACTGCACAAAACGTATGTAAAATGCTCTTCGATAATTCTGAAAATAGTTTTGTGGAAGTTTTATTTATGGTCGCAACAAGGTGTTTAACAATTTAGTCTCCGGAAATTTGTATGTCCTGTCATATATATATATATATATATATATATATATAATTGATGGGGCAACATATTTTACTATAAATTAATCTTTAGATTTAATGATGTTTTATTTTGTCAAAAGAAAGGATACAATTTGCAAACTCCAATATTTTGTTTTATATTTGGCGCACGCGATCCACACTAAATTCAAGCACTAGCCTATGACAATATGTGTGTATTATCCAGAATTAATGCTTGAGCTCTTCAAATATACATATTACAGACAGAATCTTTTCTTGTCTTTGAATGCAGAGCAATATAATAATAGTTCACGCGATCCACGCTTGTATATAAATATATATTTACTCAAAACTCTTCTCCTTTTTGTACGATATATAATATATTCAAGTTTCACTTAAAATTTCACAGTCACACACGTGGTTTGGTTTGACTTACAGTTTGGTCTAGAGAATTAATATTACTATATTGTGGATTGCTTCATTAGTACAAAGAAGAAATCTGGTAAAAAAGAATGTTATTGCATCACGTGGAATAAGTTATGCATGCTCGATTTCCCTTTTTCCAATTTATATTATGCTTTGCTATCAGCCTACCACTCATCTAAATCATATTATTTTTGAACAGTCAAATCTGATGTACCATTTAATAGTAATGAATACTTAAGGGTGATCTCATATAATATAATATTCGGTTGTACATTTAATTTTTAAGATAATTTAACTTTTTCGTTGACATCTTTATAACAAAATGTATGCTTTGATATAAGTATTTATGGAGACAAAATTATATATTACAACTAAACATATTTTTCTAGATATTGGATTAATAATACAGATTAAGAAAAAAATATTTAATACATTAACATAAATTTGGTTACAACTTAGTATTCTATTAAAGTATATTACAATTCTTATATATAGTGTATGCTTCTTAAAGTAAGTATGTTGTCATGTTTGATTACCAATTTTCGAATGGAATCAAAACAATTATTAAAAAAAAAATTGCATGATTTCACCCTCCTATGTCAAATTCAAGACTTCACCCCCTCATGACAATGGTTGCACCACATCATCATACATATGCTATGAGAAATTATGTTTTCCAATTAAGAGACGCGATAAATAAAGAAAACTAACTAAATATTGAACAAGCCCACAAGAGTTACCCAGAATGATTTACCGACATACAGTGTATGGTGTTTGTTACTAATGATAGTCATTGAGGCAATGGCTAAGACTAGTGACAAATTTGAGTAACAAATGGATTAATCCCTAGGAAAAGAGTATGTAAAGTGCAAATCCTGTAAAATTAATTGAAGACAAGAGTGAATCGTAACAAAAGTGGAAAAGAGATTTGATAGAAAATTACTTCGTATATATACCTAGCTATATTCCATATCAAAAGGACGAGAATGTCAATAGTAATGTCAATTACAGAATTCAAAAAATCATTACATGAGAGGGAGATCACTGAAACGAGAATTTATATTGGTAATAACTTATGTTCAGGATAATTTCATGGAATCTTAGGGTTCCCAGTGATCTGATTGTCAATTTTTGTGCAATGGCGCTAAATGTGTAAATTACATACCTAAAGAATACAGTCTATTTGAGTAGATTAAGAAAAAATATGTAATATGCTAAATGTCAAATACAAGACAAAGATCGTTGCATGATGAGGTAGGACAACAAATAGACAAATTGATGAAAGGATGAAATGAGATTATAGGGGCAGTTAGTCCTTATATATAAAAAATTAGTATCATCTCGATTGTTGGTTGTACTAAGTCAGCTATACTACAATTACATAAAATATATTTTATGATCGAGAGTATATTTATACTACGAAAGTTCCAATTCGGCCGGCACACAAATATGAGAATTTTTGGCAATATGTTAATTTGAAAGGTGGATGCAAGTAAAGTTAGCGACCTTACTGCCAAAAATATGAAATCATGGATCTCATTCTACGGCAGTTAACTGCTACACTAGCTTTTGTTACTTGACATGCTAAGATTGTGACATAACAAACAAATCTCATGCATTATGTTTAATAACTATTGTCAGTAAACACTTTGTTGTAATAAATTGCGGACGTATGAAATGACTTAATCTTGAAGAAGTTGGTGCTGGCATGCTAGGATGCTATGAATAGTACCAAAAGCTGTGAAATTTATCGAAACTGGTCTTCTAAGCCGTGTCTACTTTTGGCCATCTATCTGTTCTAGTTCAATTTCAGTCCTACAATTTGCATTTCCACAAGTTTAGTGCCTCAACGAAATTAAATTCGATTTTCCAGCTTGAGCGGAGCACCAAAATTAGAAAAGTACAAATTGTTGGAAGAAAATTAGAGTAAGGCAACGTAAAGAACCAAAAATGTACAAAGCACAACTAAAAAGAGACCAATTTTAATAAAATCCTGCAAAATTTGCGTCACTCTTTCTACTAAGTCAAGGCCTTAATCCAATTCTGCTTCTAAATATCTGAAATGTTACGAGATTAAGCAAAGTTAGTGAGTGGTACAGTTGAAGTTTAAGGCATCTTGGTACCAATTTACATGACATCCATTCTCGCCAGGCCTAACTCAACTAGCCAGTTAGCGTTGTTGCCAAGTACAAAACTTAGGCATATATTTTCCCTACTAATTGCTAAAAAGATAACACAACGGGGAAAGATGGAGGATCGCATCAGTATGCTACACCCTTTGTCAAGTTGCTCAACAGTCAACACAGTTCAAGCAAGATTGCTGGCTCACCAACTGCACAACCCCTGGCTACCAAATTAAAGCACATACTCACATGTTTGCCAGTAGCCTGGCTTACCAAATTAAAGGCTAATAATATAAGGAACTGAAGACCAGAACCAAAGTACCCTCACTGCAGAATAAACATTAATATGCATATAGTTTTAAAACATGACTTAAAAGTATACACAGCGTAGACCATCGATGCAAACCTTTAAATCCCTAGATCAAGGATGCCAATTTTAACCAAAAGAGATTAACTTTGCATCCCACTGTGTCTCAACATTAAATACAATGAGAAATCAGTAGCAATATTACCTAGTTACCTTTGTCCTAAGAGGCTAAGACATATGTGGCTGCTAATTCCTAATTATAAATGCTCCCAGAGATATATCTCATGGCAGAGATTGTGAATCGACCCACAAAATAAAAACGAAAAAACTTGTAAACTCATATATACAAGTAATAGTCTACTCATCCAAATGTATAGTTAGACAAGAAAAGGAAGAGACTATGAGCACAAGGTTCTTGCATAAAACATTCTACATAAATCCATATTACAACCATAAAATACAATGGCAGCTCCAAATACAATAGGGAAAAATTACAATTGAGTTTCCTAAAATCCCCCACAACTTGTGCAGTCGTATAGCGAGACTTACCTGCCACCGTAAAACTAAGAAGACCCCAAAGAAGGAGGCTAAATCTTATGAATATTCTTCATTGTGGTACGGCACAATTCTGATATCAAAATACAGTGAACTGCCGAAAAGAAAAAATAAGGAAGTAGCTCCTCCTCATATAGTACGCAGAGCCAATAAAACTGCACAGAGAATATACCAAAATAAGCAAAATACAATTGGAATAAAACACGTGTAGTAATCTTTGTTGTAATCAGAGATAGACCTGCAGTGTGCTTTAGACTATTGAAGCACCGAGCAAAACTAATTCAAATATCAACTGGATATGAAGCAGCAAATGAGATAAATCTATACCCTAACCATACAATGCATCAAATTTCACAGAAGGGAGCAAACAGAGGTTTACAACTTTGTAGGTGTTCTGATCTCACATAAAGCTTCTGAATGAAAGAGAAATGATAATTGACTTCAAGGATGGCCATTAAATAATTACTTTGAATGATCCTAATTAGAGATCATCAAGTGAGAAATTCATTTTTCAATATCATAAAAGCCCAGAAGATTGGACAAATTCCATGTACAGAATTCTCAATTGCCATTCATTAGAACCCTGAATAGCTATCTTCGACAAGATCTCTTTGATCTCTTAAAAACATAAGTCGTCCAAGAAATCTACGAGAATTCTGCGGCTATTATTGAAGAAAAGCATACTGAAGAAAACTAACACAGAGAACTAGCATTCCAAGCTCAATAATAGCAGTAATAAAACCAAGCTTGCCAAAGAATCCATCCGCAAAGTCTTGAATGTTAAGTCCACAACAAATAAGACATAAGATATATAATCTCCATGATACTTTATTGTTTATTCTTTCTTTCTTTCTCACAGTAAAGCCCTATGTGATAACCAAAAGACAAAACCCACCAATGATAATTCGATAACAAAAAATAATTTAATGCTCCATCAGAAACACAGCATCATTCCAAACACAATCATACCTCTAATCAGGTAAAGGTATACAGAGACGATATTCTCACTTCCCTAGGAAGGCTGCATAAAAACCAATACAATCTATTTTACTTCATGCACAAATGCTTGAAATCGCCTTAATTTCAGGAAATGGAAACAATTAAAGACTTATCCGATTAGAGAGTCTTAACAGTACAATAAAACGTGATAAACAATAAAGAATCATTTACGATATCAGCACAAAATCCATCCTCAAAATCCTCCCCTGAACAAGACAACCTCCTAATTCTAGATCCAAGTATAGATCCTTTCCAATCAACAACCCACGAACATTTATACATCATTAGAAATAGGAAAATTCCAAAGCCTTCTTTTCGAACATTAACTTCACTATAATGATTCCTCTTATATATTATTTTGCAGCACTAGTCAAAGATATTAGAAATTAATACCAAGTTAAACATGAAATCAATTATTAATTTCAGAGAGTATGTTTAGCTGTATGTATTAATTCAAACAATTATGAAGAATTTAAAAGACTTTGATTATCATGTATAAACAGAGGGCACACCATCCATTCATCTAATGAATCTATATGGTGTTCAATCATACGTGTATATATATATATATAGAGAGAGAGAGAGAGAGACACACACACACACACACACACACACATATATATATATATATGTGTGTGTGTGTGTGTGTGTGTGTGTATTTATAAACCTTTATGGTGTTTTATTTATTTACTTCTAAAGTTTTATTGGTTTATCTTTTCCATAAAACTTTTACCTTTTGGTTTCCATGTACTTTCTTGTTTTTAGCATCAACTTTAACTAATATATCTGCTCTAGATCTGCCACCTACCTTCTTCCCAGTTAGCCACAGCCACCCCTGATGGGTGTCCATAATTTTCCGTCCCACACTTAGCCTCTCTTGACCTAACTCATTTACTCTCCCTCCACTTTCATCTACGATTCAGACCCCATGCTTGCGTCTCTACTTTCCCAACCCAGCCATACCAATACAACCCAAGGAAATCTTTGCTATTCATTCTTTTCTGTTTTGTATTGAAAAGAAAAAAAGCTCACTTTGCATTGCTCAAGGAATTGATAACTTCCGACTCATTGGTCTTTTTATTAGGCAGTAGATATAATGATTCCCCAATGTGATGCCAAATAACTTTTTGATCTATATTCCGCTGCCAGAATTTAAAAACTCTCCATTGGAGTCTGTTATTTTCCTTTCCTTTCAGGGGCAAATATGCAACCCATATGACATGGCTTGAAAAGAAAAAGGTTGCCATTAGTGACAGTACAGTAAAATAACTTGGATCTCTTTGGTGACCTGCATAACCATGGATTTGGATAAATCTCCTACACATGCTTGTTTTACATGGAAAGCCACCATTCTACCACCAAACATCTTCCTGCTATACCATTTTGTGTTGGGTTCACGAAATGCATCAAATAACTCTTTCTCGGTTTGACACATTAGCTTTTACAATGTTGAGTGAATAATTTATAACATAATTGACCCCAAAAAATGCGAGATTCATGTCCTACAAAGCTGCTTTAAGACCAACAATATTAAAGAAGAGTACAATTCTGGCAATGATAAACTTCGAGATAGAAGAGTTCAGGGTAAAATGAGAAGGCCAGAATGGTTATAAATCTAAAAACTGAGAAGTATAATCAGAAAGAGGTATGTTCCACAGATCTCACTGAAGAGCATGAAGGGAGGTTAACATGTCGACTGGGGTATAGTAAAACAAGCCTGCCAACTAATAAGAAAGATAACGGCGAGCAATCAATGACAAAACTTTTCGTAATAGATTGACAAGAAATCAAATGGTATGGCAAATAATCAAAATGCAAATTAGATGAGCTTCTTTTAGTGGCCCACAATGAAGCAGAAAGAGCCAAATGATCGTCAATCACTATTTTATTTCCTGATGGGGCTCCAAGGTCAAAATAGTGGTCCCCTATTTCCGCAATTTAACTGATCATAAAAGACTGAATTCATAATGGCCCTTGATACGTAGAGGCGTAGAAGAGGTGGTATGTGCCTGGTGTGTTTACAAATTTTGAATAAAGCATCTAGTATGGGTCAAGAGTAAAGGTAAATTAAAAAGAGGATACCTGCTGAAATCTTACGATAATCTATCAAGTACTCTTTACTTTCTAGAGTTTACTATTATTCCTTTTTTTTTTTCAATCAATTCAATGGACTTATACCTTGTTTGCAATAAGTGCCACGGGTATGATAGTTTGCTTATAAAACCTACCTACAGCTCAGCTTTTATTTAAAATTTATCCATTGGGGAGCTTAACAATGGCAAATGTAAATAATGAGTGAATAACACGGATACCTAAGATACAAGTAAAATTATCTACATCTACAAGAAAGCAAATACTTCAAGTATTAAGCCTTATCTCTTTCCAATTTCAGCTTACAGCCCATAAACAAGCAGACTGCCACCAAAAATAACAAATTATGGGAAGCACGTGAACAAGATTAATGCATCAGCATATTTCGGTAATCCTCTGAACGTATTTAATAACTGAAAAGGCACATGTTCTATAAACTACAATTTTAAGGAGAAAGTAAAATCATTTAAGACATAAACTTACAATATTCTCACATTTGCATTTTCACAAATAAAATTCTTTATCAAATAAATTGATTGCCGTCCACAGCTACAATAATGGATAGCATCAACAAACTTATAAGCCATAAGTTGGAATATGTTCAAATGTAAATTTTATAGAGGAAAGAGTAGCTATATTTATTATGGATCAGTCCTAAAACACACATTTTGGCGAAAGGACAAAATATATGGTCTTAATTGTAGTTCAAACATAAATATCACGATAAACTCCAAAATTATGGCTACAAACTTCGCTCAGTTTAGGCATCTAATCCTAAAAAACTTTTGTCATTAGCGGGTGAAGAATGGCATTTTAGTAAAACAACAAAATCACTAAAAGGAACCAGCTCACCTAGCAAGCATAGGAGGAGAATAACAGAGAAAACAACTTGAACAGGCCGACTGTATTGTATATAATATTGAGACCTCTGAAGCTGTCTCTGGACAGCACCATACCAACCATTGAGTTGCTTGTCGTAACAGTTATCACAACCATCAAGGCAACTTTTACTTTTCTCATAGCATATGTTAAGGCCCTGTAGAGGAAGGTGGAGAGTATTAGCATGATGCCACTAATAAGAAAACATAAAAGTAAGAATGAAATATGCCACATAAACGATGAGGGATAATTACTGACTCCAGTCAAAGTCTGAGAAGGAGGTGATGTAGTATCAACTTCTTGATGACGCTCCGTATGCTTTAATTTCTTGTAACCATTCTTCGACCACTTCAACTGAGACATGGACGATTCCATGGTATTTAAAAGCCCTGAAAAACTAGGTATCTTTCGTGGGGGAGGATCAGGTTGTACAATAGAGGAATCTCGCGAAGTCAAGTCGTCTCCCATTGTGATATTCCAAGAACCAATGTCAGCACCAGCACTAGCTGTCCTACGATGTCCAGGCAACTTATCCTCCTTCCCCTCAACTTGCTCCCACTCAACCAAATTCGAAGAACTCATCGAGACCGACGGCTGATTCCCATCTCGCAAATTTTGCGAGCCTGAACCCTTACCATGACTCCTTACCGCTGTTTTATTTGTCGAAGACGACGATGGTCCCGAAAGAAACAGCGCAAGCTCGTCTCGTTCCCCTTCATTTAATCGCACCCACGGCAACGGTGGCTTGCCACGTGACGCAGTTGCTTCATTTAAAGAACTCTCGACTCTCGAAATCTGATTCTCCATCGCAAATATGAAGTCCCGATGCCTGTCCCTCGCATCATCAGCCGAAACGCCACTGCCATAACTCGACCTCACAGCACGCTCGAATTCATCCAACTGCATCAACAATCGCATCACACAACAACAACAACATCAAATAACTAACTAAACCTTAACATCAAAACTAACCCCATAAAACAAAATCAATCAAACATCATCACCAGACCAATTCAACAACTGCATAAATGTGAGTATATTATAACCTGCCACTTGGCAGTGCCAAGGGTCGTTTGCACGTCTCGACGTAGCTCGTCCGATATCCAAACACTAGCAGTATCCTTCTTTGCATGAAGCCATGTCCTATAAGCTGACTCCATCCTTCACACAACAAAAACCACCAATTTCATACTCCACCACAGAATAACCAAAAACACAAAATTTGATCAAATTAACTAACACAACACAAATATCATAATGCCAATCCTAAAACCATAGATTCATAACCTAATATGAAACTACAGATCTTGTGGGCCCCACACATTATCAAAATTCGAATTAAATACACAATTTTTTTAGGGCAAATCTCAAAAATACCTGTCGGCGGATTCTTGAACTTCCTCAGCAGCAGAGAAATAAGGATCTTTTTCCCATCTATCAAAAGCTGACGCCATTTTTTTTTTTTTTTTGCCTAATTTAAATTAATTATTATGAAGAACAATACGCAAAAAATGGAGGTAATAATCACAATGGTGAAATGGAAATATGCACAAAAAAACAAAATCTTAGCTAAGTGAATTTACAATCTACGATCATTAATGGCAGATCGAATCGATCAATTGCATAAATTTATATTTTGTTTGGGGCAAAATAAATGGCGGTTTCATATTGTTTTTAAGGGGAGATTTGTTTATGGTATGATGATGAAGGAGAGAGATCGAAACGGTGTCGTTTGGATTTGGTGCGTGGTCAAAATGAGTTGAGCATTTTTTGATAAGGAAATTGAATTATTAATAATAAAAAAGGAAGTTAATTAATTTATTACCTTTTGAGAATTACTTGGATGAAAGGGTTTTAGAAATTTTTGCATTTTGGTAAGTAGGGATAATTCAAAATGTAGATTGGGTAATAATGTGAGTTACTTATGACACAATTATTGAAAATTTAAGCGAGTAAATCAGCGGTTTGATAAAGAGATAATGATTAGATCTCAATAATAGTAGGTGGAGACCAAAATATGGCATTTACTTGATAGGAGAAATATTTGGTAAGTTTTATTATAATCTGATCTTTGGTAGATTATGTAATCCATTAAAGATTGGTGGGTTATAATATGTCACAAAGCACGGGCTGACCAAATTATCCGTCGGTCCTTATATACTTCAAATGCCATATAGTGCATTAATGTCAAGATAAAATCCGAGTGAATTGCCAAACTAACGCTCTTAAAAAAAGTATTTCTCAAACTAACACTCTTTCAAAAATTATTCCCAAATTAACATCTTTTAATTGAGATATTCCCATTTCAACCTTCTCTTGTACTTATCAAAATAATATCAAATTATCCTTAAAAATAAGAAAACTTAATTAGAAATTAAATATAAGCCAACTCTCGTCCTCCTGACCCTCACCCTCACCCGGCCCCCATCGCCATTGCCCCAAACCCTCCCCCACTGCCATTGCCCCAAACCCTAGCCATGGAGTTGTTCATGTTTTCCTACATACACTGTTTAACAATTGTAGACGAAATCCACAGGCATACACATCTGAGAGCCACCTTTTCTCTCTTCTTTTTGAATATTTATTGAAAAGTGGAGAAAAGAAGTCACACGCAAACAAACAAACTTTGAGATGGAAAGTTCAATGGAAAAGCACACCTTGAGCAGAACAATTTGTTATGATCTTGTTTTTCATTCATGTTTTAGTTGTGGTTTAGGTTAACCCTGAACTTTTTGTAAGAAGTTTTCTGCTCCCTTGTTCTTAGAACTATGGCGAGGGTTTGGATTTTGGAGGGACAGGGGTCGGTGGGCGAGATTGATTGGTCGATGAAGATGGGTATTTCTTTTTCTTAATTAGATTAATTAATATTTTTAACAAATTTTCAGTACATCTAATTACGTGGGTGTGTGTTTTTACAACAACTTTTTTTTTACTTATACTCGTGAATAATTTGATCGCATTTTAATATTTACTTGATAATAGAAGAAGGATAGAATAGGAATTTCTTATTGAAGAAACATATTCTGGGAATAGTTTTTCAAAGAGTGTTAGTTTGAGAATTAGTTTTTATGATAGTGTTATTTTGGCAATTCACTCATAAAATCCCTTAATATAGGACTATAAGAAGCTATCTAATGGCTACTAAGTATTTATTCAATACAAAAATCATGTTGTTTGATCTTTTTGCAGATATAACTTAAAAAATATCCATTTTAAAGGTAAAGGTGTAAATTCAACGGATGATACGTCCTTCTCAATAGCTGCATAAGTAGTTTCAATTGAAAACATTACGTTCATATGAGCGGTTATCTGACATTGAGCTTTTAAATGAATAAATAGTTACAAACTCGTTGCCACCATATGAACAAATTCCCGAAATTACTAAATTGGAACTAAGTAATTGTATTTGGGATACGTATAAAGTAATTTTAGCCCAAGACTTTTGTAAGTAACTAAAGAAAAACGTTACAAATAAAGACTATCTCCATTACAGCAGTACTAATTAATTAGCCTAACAGAAACTAACCCAACCCTAAACATAAAACAACTGTACTAATTTGCCTATAAAAAACGCCAAGCGCTCAAAAAATTTCTTCATCATCCTTGTCCTCTCTCCTGCATCTCCATCTGGCTCTGTTAAATGATATAAGGACAAACAAAACAAAGATCAAATAACAAAAAAAGTTGTGTAATACTTGTAAAAAAAACTAAGAACTAAAATGCATTACCTGGGTTCAACAACTTCTCCATCAGCCATCAGCTTGTGCTCCATCAATAGGGGTGTTCATGACCCGCATGATCCGCTCGACCCGCCAAAACTCGACCCGTCGAACCCGCAACCCGCATGGTTTAGTTTTCAACTTAACCCGCTCGAGTTGATAAATTGGTAACCTGCAAATTTTGGGTATGGTCACATTTTTAATGACAACCCGCCAAAATCTGCCCCCTTAATATGTATATTTGTAGAGGAATGAAGGGAGCAAAAAAAATTTGGAAGTCATTTAGTTGTATTTTATAATATTACTTACTATAATATAACTTATTTTTTTTGTTAGTTTATGTTGTTGATAGTTGTATTTTAGATTGTGAATCAATTTAAATTGTTTTTTGTTACAATGGACGTGGGTAAAATGTTTATTTACATCCTTATATTGTTATTTTAATTAAATTAATTTGTGGTTTAAATATTTTTATTAAGTTATAGTATTGTTTTTGTTGTTTCTTTAGAGCGCAAAATAGATTAGTTTTTGTTTATTGTGAAATATTTCTATATTTTTCTCACAATTTAAACCCGCCACCTGCTCGCAACCCGCTCAACCCGCCCAACCCGCAACCCGCAACCCGCAACCCGCATGGTTTAGTTTTTAGCTTAATTCACTTAGGTTGACAAATTGGTAACCCGCAAAATTTGGGTATGATCACATTTTTAACGACAACCCGCCCAAACCCGCCCGCATACATGATACACCCCTATCCATCAACATGTTGCTCAGCCTCTATATCAACATGTCTTCCTCCATATACAAATAAAGACTATCTCCATTACAGCAGTACTAATTAATTAGCCTAACAGAAATTAACCCAACCCTAAACATAAAACAACTGTACTAATTAACCTATAAAAAACGCCAAGCGCTCAAAAAATTTCTTCATCATCCTTGTCCTCTCTCCTGCATCTCCATTTGGCTCTGTTAAATGATATAAGGACAAACAAAACAAAGATCAAATAACAAAAAATGTTGTGTAATACTTGTAAAGAAAAACTAAGAGTTAAAATGCATTACCAAGGTTCAACAACTTCTCCATCAGCTTGTGCTCCATCGGCCATTAGCTTGTGCTCCATCAGTATGTTGCTCAACCTCTATATCAACATGTCTTCCTCCATCAGCTTGTGCTCCATCAACATGTTGTTTAGCCTCTATATCAACACGTCTTCCTCCATCAGCTTGTGCCTCTATATCAACACGTTTTCCTTCATCAGCTTGCTCAGCCTCTATCAATGTTTCCATCCAATATTTTAAACCATGGTAACAGAAAGCAATGGCCACAGCAATCAGCCACCCGTCCCAGTAATTGTTAAAGTGGTGTATAACTCTCTCGCCAACTACAGCCAGGAGGCTGTCAAAAATTCCCTAGTTCCAGAAACTCGGAAAATGAAATTGACATTTAAAAACCATAAAACAAACAAGATACATTACCACGACCATTCGCAAATCGGTCATTACTTCAGAGAGCTTCATGAACCCAAGCACACCAAGAGCATCAATAAAAAACCTTGGTCGTCGATCCACAAGCATGTAGGGTGCTGTTCTAGTCGCATGAATTCCATATTTCAGTAGAACACCTATGAAACTAGTATAGATCAACATAGTAGACATGACATTCAAGCTCTCCACCAAAACTCCATTCTAGTGATCAATATGCTGTTTTTTGATACCTTGAAACCAAAGTGAGTTTGGGAGTTGCGAAGTTAGTATGATAAACAGTGAAAGCATTGTGAGAAGAATAGCTAGATAATTTTTTCGAGTGGGAGTGTTGAATTGATTCATTTTGAATAAAAATGTGGGTGTTATGTAGAGAAAGTAACATTGATATATATATATATATATATATATATAGAGAGAGAGAGAGAGAGAGAATAAAACCCTAACAAGTGCCTCATTTTGATTAGTCTAAGGTGTTTGTGAGTGTGCGTATGTCATGAGGGAGTGAGTTTGTGAATGGGTGCATGAGATTGTGAGTGAGTGTATGTATGTTTGGGAGATAAAAGAGAGAATAGAGGGAGATTGAAAGGGGACATGCTTCGCAGAAAAATTCTTAGAGTAGGATGTTTTTTTTGGGTTGCTTTTTTTGAGTGTTTGTTTTAATATAGTAGATTGAGAGAGAGAGAGAGAGAAAGAGAGAGAGAGAGAGAGAGAGAGAGAGAGAGAGAGAGAGAGAGAGAGAGAGAGAGAGAGAGAGAGAGAGTATTGCAAATTTGATATAGTAGTTTGAGTGAGTTTGTGAATAGGGTGCAATGTACGCGTGAGATTGTGAGTGAGTGTATGTATGTTTAGGAGATCAGAGAGAGAATAGAGGGAGATTGAAAGGGGATATGCTTTGCAGAAAAATTCTTTTAGTAGGATGTTTTTTTTTTGGTTGTTTTTTCTGTGAGTTTGTTTGAGAGAGAGAGAGAGAGAGAGAATTGCAGATTTTAACATATCACAAAAAACAACAAACTAGTAGCCATCACATTACAACAAACTAGTAGCCATCACACAGGGCTCAAACATCCAGCTAGTTTTTAATAGCTTTGACTGGCCACCCTAATTTAATAGAGAAATATGTTAAGCAGTATTTTATATGCATAAATTGACAATTTCAAATTACTATATATATAAAAAAAATAATGTAATAAATCGTAAAATTACAAAGACAAAGAATGGCTATTTCATTAGAATGTTTTGATTCAAATTACGCTCTGAATCAAAGAATGGCTAAGATGCCTCCCACCTTTGTCCCGCCTACGCCCGTCATCGATGTAGACGAGGACCCTATTCCGGTGGTGCCCATATCCACTCTGGAAGGGGGTAGTGTCGTATTTCAGTTAGTGATGAATGCGAAGAAGAAGAAGGGGGTGATGAAGCCAAGGGAAAAGAAGGAGAAGAGGAAGACAAAGAAGAAGAAGAAGAACAAGGAGAAGATCGGGGTAGAGAGAGAGAGAAGGCGAAGATAAAGCCAAGCGGAAGGCGGAGGAGGAAGGTGAGGATGAAGAGGAGGGAGAAGAGGTGGCTGCGGGTGCAGAGTTCGCCGAGTCAGAGTCGAGCTCGGAGGAGGAGGATGATGATACTTCTAGCTCGAGGCCGACCAGACCTCGATCCGTTTTTTCGCTAGAAAGTACTCGCAAGGGTCACTGCGAGAGTTGATGGATGAGGAGGATGAGAAGTACCTCCAGCAGCTTCCCTACTCCGAGTTGAAAAACCTTTTCTTCTATTTTATACCTAAATTATTATTGCTTATACGTGCTAGCTGCTAACCCTTATACATTTTTTTGTTTAGCATGTACGACCTTCCAGGACACTATTGCTTCGAGAAGGGAGCTCGTCAAGTCGTGCAAGGAGATTCGTGCTAGCCGCGGCGAAGTCCGCATAGAGCTACGAGCTGCTCAAGGGAAGATCGCCGAGCTCGAGGCCAGCGTCGCCGAGCTGGAGCAAGGTGGCTCTCAACTTCAAGAGCTTCAGGCCCAAGTTCAAATGCTGACCACCAAACGCAACAAAGCGTACAATCACTTGGTTCGGGCCACTGTAGAGCTCGAGGACGTCAAGGGTCTTACAGCAAGGCTGACCCAAGACTTGGCCTCCGAGGCCTCCCAGCGTTAGAGTTAGAGGCAAAGGTGAAGAAGCACGAAGAAGACCTCCAGAGTCTACGTCGACAGAGCGAGCTTCAGTTCCTCGAAGCTCGGGGTGCACTACTGACTGATGCCAACTCCCGAGTGGCAACTACTCGCTGCGAAGTACAAGGAAACTTTGGCGGACCAGTTCCAGCTGGGCCACGACGCTGAAATTAGGCGTCTGGTGGAGCTGAATGCTTTGGCTCCCAGTTTCATAGGGGTGTTCATGGTCCGGTCCGAAATGGGTAACCGGACCGGACCGTGCTTAACGGTTTACCCAAACCGGACCGTTTCCAAATGGTCCGGTTAACGGTTCGCAAAAAAGTGCCTAACGGGTAAACTGGGTTTTAAAAACCCAAACCGTTAAGCTAACGGTTAAACCGTTAACCGTTAATTTTTTTTTTTTTTTTTTTTGTAATTGTAAAAAACGTTAGTAGAGGGTTTAGGGTTTTAATTTAAACATTCGAATATTAATCTTTATCTTTGAACACGGGAATTATGCATTTATATTGCTTTGAATATTGTGATTTGTTGATGTAATGAAACTATTCATTTTGTTGTTGATGATTGTGTTTTTAGTTGTGTATGAATATTATGGAATTATGCATTTATATTGCTTTGAATATTTTGAGTTGGGGAGATGTAATGAAACTATTCCTTTTGTTGTTGATGATTTATTGATTATGCTTTAAGTTGTGTATGAATGTTATGAAATTATGTATTTATATTACTTTGAATATTTTGATTTGGAGAAGTAATGAAAATTTGAGTTGTGCATGAATATTATTTGATTGTTGAATATATTTTTTTTGAGATTTTATTGGATAATATTTTGTTTTTTTTAAATAGGAAAAAATGTTAACGGGTTAGGCCAAAACCCGATAACCGGACCGTTAACTAACGGTTAAACCGTTAACCGGACCGTTTCAAACGGTCCGGTTAACGGTTTGGGTTTTTAGGCTTAACGGGTAAACTGGTTTTTAAAAAACCGGCCCGTTGGGCCAAAAACCCGGACCGTGAACAGCCCTACAGTTTCAGCCTGGCCACGTTGGATGTGGCTCGTACTCCACCCACTACTTCCTCCGGATCGGGTGCTGCTGGATCACAGGCTCGCCCTGGCCCATGAGCTGCAGATCACTTTACTTTACTTAACTGTTGCCAAAAAAAAAAAAAATGGGCAATTGTACCCTCATAGCTTGTAATGAACTAATTTGAATTCTAAGTATCTTGGATTCTACGCGTTTATTTGCGTTATTTACTTATTTTTGACCTGTCGCGCACTGCAGCTGGCTTAAAGGATTAAGATTTTACCCCAGGCTAAGTGAGATCGTGCCTCGAGGATCTCACTACAAGCACTTGTGTTCGAATAGCTTAAAACAAAACTTAAGATTTTCAACACTTTGATCATGTTCCATCGAGGCTAGGCTCGAAGCAAATTTAATCACCTCTTCATATTAAGATTTTCAACACTTTGGATGTTGATGGTGATTTCTTTCGTACTTCGACCCATAGGGGTCAAAGTTTTGAGCAACGATGGCGAGGTACCTCGTGCGTGACCCATCAGAGCCAAGACTTAGCAAGAATTTTGAGCAACGGTGGCGAGGTAACTCGGGCTTGACCCATCAGAGCCAAGACTTAGCGAGGGTTTTGAGCAATGGCTTTTTTAGCTTTGGTTCTCAGAGTGAGTGATAAAAAATTCTTTCCTATTATGGGAGAGATTTATGTAACTTGCATATCTTAAACCAAACAAACAATAACTTAGTAAAATCTTTTCATAGATAACAGTTTCAAATTAATTATAAAATCTATAAAGTAATTTGTGTTCAAAAATTATACATAAAACGTGTAAAATAAAAACACATGGAGAAGCGTGTGCCCTGGTTATTAATTATTAGTATTTGATAAAGAATGGACAGGGAATGGAGATTGGGAAATGGAACTTCGCAATTGAGATTCAGAATTGGAACTAGCCAATACACATAACACAAACTTGAGAAATATCATAAATGTTG
Organism: Misopates orontium; assembly: GCA_946800315.1. Lineage (NCBI taxonomy): Eukaryota > Viridiplantae > Streptophyta > Magnoliopsida > Lamiales > Plantaginaceae > Misopates > Misopates orontium. Next base: position 43,096,552 of record OX326948.1, on the reverse strand, counting down.
CACAAAATTAATTGTGGAGATCAAGCTTTGTTGATGTGCAAGATGAAAAGTATGGATAGAGATAAAAGGGAGAGAGACATTGATATATATATATATATATATATATATATATATATATATATATATATATATATATATATATATATATATATATAAAATAAAAAAAACATAGATAGTTCGAAATTACAGTGGCGTTCAACTTCATTGCGATTTTTATGTTACTTTGGATAAGATAAGAGTACGTGGTTAGAAAGATAAATTAATTTATCTAATTGTACATTACTGTTATAGTAAAATATAAAAGCATTACCATTTTTTATGGTACTAACATCCGATATATACTACAAAGCATTATCATTTTATAGTAACATTTGATACACACTATAAATTTATAAGTGGCCTTGAATATTTAGTAGGCGAGGCGTGAAAGAGGATGACTTGGTGGGTTAGAAGAGAAAAATGACATAAGAGAGAGCTAAAACAAAACAAGAGGACATAGAAAAATAATGGAGGGAGATTTTGGAGTGAAAACATGTGTCGTGTTAATTGATAAATTACCAAAAACATCCACCACATGTTGGAGAAAAATTGGATGCAATCCAATTTTAAGGTTTGGGCCTTATTGAGAAAGTCCAAATGGATATGTGTGAATTTTATTGCTTTAGTGAAAAAGTATGTGGGACTTGTCCCATATAGAAAAATTACTAATTTGTCTCTGTTTCCAACACCACACCCCTGCCCCCGCACAAGGTTGCGATGGCGACTTGAAAGAGCAAGTGGGTTGCTAGGGAATCCACAGTGGACTTGAGCGAGGCAAGGGTTGTGCCATTCGCAAACCAAATGGTTGGTCGCTACCCACCATCTTTTGATCACGATGTTGCATAACCATCAGTTCTCATGCTCGACTGCACAACTAGTTATGGTCGTGTTGTTGAGCGCGACTGACTAAGATTAGGGTGGGGAGGGGGTTTCGTGAGGAAGACTATTTAAGTAAAAAAGTTAAAAAGTAAAGTAAAATTAAGTAATATAAAAAATGACGGGTATTAAAAAAAATTTAGAAAAAAGCTTTGTGCCATGGTGTATCCCATGAGGTGAAAGCCTAAAATAGATTTGTGTGGAGTATGCATCCAATATATTAATACAAGGGGTTTTTTGTAAATAAAAGTAACACACATGTTTTTTGCTAATTAAAAATAATATTGGGTTAGTTTTTCCATTGGTGGATTACGTGACTTGTCTCGAGTAGGCATGTTTCTTTCTTATTCTGCCAACAAGTTCTCTTGATTCTAGGATCGTACGGTAGTGGTGTAGGATTTTAGTTACGGGTGGATCATGTAACAAGAAATGATTGAAAGAAAGGTCAGAAACTCGTAAAAAAAAAACAGAAAGATCATAAATTATCAATAATAATATTATAACTAGTTCATGACAACGACACTACGAACTAGGTGTGTGCAACTTATAAGTGTTGCAAATATACGAATCACTGAATCAAGAGCAGAGGTTTTAAAATCGGACTGAGGCTTTGAACCGGTAAGGCACCGAACCACAAATTTTACCGATCGAACCGGTTAAACCGGTGTCTGGACAAGGGACCGGGTCCCGATCCAATTGGTTCGACCGGCCGGGCCGGGCCGATTTTAAAAACACTCATGATATAGAGCTTTTTCAAGTCCTCGGTATTGATTCCTCGTGGGCTAAGTATTAAACAATCCTCTTTATTCTAGTTGGACATTTTTAATTAATAAGTTGATTTAACTAACTATTAAACCTAATAAAAATGACTAATGAAGTACAAATTATTAATAATATGGATGGTTTAGATTTTGGGTTTCCTTATAACTTCTATGAGTGTCCTTCTAAATTTATCAATGAAATTATTGAGTTTTAATATTTGATACAGGTGTTATGTATGTGATTTCAATTATGTCTTTGACCTTTAAGAAGTACCCCAGTTAAAGATTCGAAAACTTAATTGGTAAGTGTTGAACTTTGACAGTAAATTTTATTGCTTTAGGCACATTGAGTTTTTGAACTACCTTTTTGTTAACAACATATACCACACAAAGATCTCTCTAGTATGTAGTGTGTGGTTTAATTATTAAAAGGTACATTTTTATGAGGATTCTTTCCCAATTCCTCTCACATATACCAAATTATTTATATGGTAATCAAGCATATAAAAATATTAAACACAATATAAATAAAAAATGTGGATACTAAACTCTATCAATCCAATCAAGATGAAGAATTTAACATAATATTATTAATTATTCTAACTACTCGATAATTCTAAATGTACGATGACATCGTGAATATTAAGCAAAAAGATAGAAGAAGACACTTAATTAGGGGTATTAAGGAATCTTTGTTCTTGCTCGAATCATTTGCATTTTTCCGTTCCTACCTGCACGCAATTCTCTCAAGACTCTCTCTATCTCTTCTCTTAATTACTTTTTAATCTGGCTAACTCTTTCAAGTTTGTGCATGAGGCTCCCTTATATAGGATTATAGGAAATATTATTTCATGTAGTCGTTTGATAATGGCGTGGTTCAATTGAAAGTTAGAATTAAATATAATTTTTAAATTATAGGCAAATAATGCTAGCCGTGTCGAAATCCACGGCGACACGGCTCGTGCTAAACATACGTGTATTCATTTCAGCATGCGTGAGTCGCCCGTCTTCATCTCAACATTTCACAATAAACTTTTATAACCCCAATATGAGTTCAACTCTGAAGTTTCGTTTTATCATAGCACAAACAAAACTAAAAGATATGTATGTGTGTTAAATTTGAAAAATTAATTGATGTACAATCTATCTAATAATTGCATGCAAAGATGGGTGCACGAGTGGCTCACTGCTGTTAAAATAAACCATATCAATAGGCTTCAAGTATATCTATAATAGTATATCATATAAACACATATATAAATCTTTTTGAATTGTAAAAGTTCCTGGTGATCTAGTGAAAGTCATTGTAGTGATCTTCCATAATATATCTCAGTTCTCAATATCTTTAACTAAAGGAGATGAATAACTTTAGAAACGTCGAGACAAAAAAAAAAAAAAAAAAACTATTATCACAATAAGTAAGATTTTTTAACTAATTACCAAAAAAAAAACAATACTTATAATCATTACAGATAAACTTTGGTATGTATTTATATAACATTCATTTTTGGTAATCATTTTTGGGTTTACATAATCACATTCATTTAAACTCTAAAGCCCTACTCCTTGTGTTGTATAGATGAATAGAGTAATTAGCTGATACTGCGATAAGAGGCATTTAGAGTGTAAAAATTTGTGATCTTATAATGTTTGTCATACATGTTTGCTTTGCCAGGTTCCATTTGTCTAATACATAAGTGAGGCTGCTTCAGGTTCATGTTCATCATAGCTTGTAACTTGTGGATGCCTTTGGTCTTTTAAGCTTCATTTTGAACCTCTACTATATCATATGCATTCTCCAAGCTAGTAAAATGCTCGATAAAGATTGATCATGCATGCCAATACGTGTTAATTTTTTTTTATCTATTTTGGTTTCTTTGTTGAATACTTTACACACGCCTTACAAACCAGCCCTCTTCAACTGTATGTCACTTCATTATTAAGAAAATAGAGAAGACATTATTCAGCTTCCTTCATGGTTATTTGCCTGGTAAGGCATTTATGTGTATTTGTAGACGTTATAATGCTGCCTTATTATACTATCTCCAACTAAATGCAATAGGGCTACCAACAATATGCTTTCCGTCCGACCATTCCAAACGAGCAAACTTTGTTGTGCCAGAAGGCATAGAGCTTGCAGTGAATGTCACCGTGTACGATTTCTTTTCGTTGGGATTTCTAAACTTGAGCACTTTTGGAACGACCCGAATCTTCACCTCTTTTGCCTCCTCAGAGACTCTAACCTTGTAAGTTGCTGGATTGCCCACATTTGTTAAGGTCCTTGTGTATTTGACTACGGCTGAGGCGTTACCACCATCATTAGGGCCCGATGGTGTCTTTAGAAGAACGGCGAAAGATGGGTAGTTAAGATCCGCCACATTGTATTCCTTATCCTTGTTACAGGTAAAGTCTTGCTTCGTGATGATCTTAATCATACTTGAGGTGTAGTTTAAGGCGCAAAGGAAGTTCACATAGTTTTCAACTGTGGTGTCATAGACAAGACCAGGATCAAGGGCTGATATAGGATTCACGTGACCAGCGCCATAATCAAATGGTGTTGAAGGCCCTTTAGTCGCTTGGTCTCGAATTGTTTCTCCATTTTTGTATCTGCTGTAAGCTGTTGTCATCAGTGCGGATCTTATAGCTGCAGGGCTCCATTGAGGGTGGGCAGCCTTGATTAAGGCTGCTAATCCACTTACATGTGGGCAGGACAAAGAAGTTCCAGATTTTATGCTGAATTTTACGTGCCGCTTATCTTTTTCTAGTCCAGTAGGACCAACTTTTCCCGTCCAACCAGCAAGAATGTTGACTCCCGGTGCTACTAAGTCAGGCTTGAGTATATTCGATGTTATTCTGTTTGGACCTCTAGAACTGAATGTTGCCACAATGGGCGATGGTTGGACTCCCAGTTGGGTGCCTCGAGATATAATTTTGGCGGTTGGATTGGATTCATAAAGGATATATTTCTTTATCTCGTTGCCTGAAACATGACCGACAGCTACCGTAGGTATAAAATGGGCTTCTGCAACCAACTCTTCCCCATAGTTAGCTGTGTTTGATAGAATCATCCCAAGACCACCCGCCTTTTTTACTACTAAACCTTTATATGGCCCCGGGCTCATTCCTCGATTGCAAACCACGATTTTCCCTTTCGCTTTTTTTGGGATTAGGCTTCCTTCTAAACACAGATCACCAGTGCTCATGTCACTTACATTACTAGCAAAGACCAACGGAATTAAAGAGTGAGTCATTCGTGTATTGCGGTGAAATGATGCCCCTTCAAACTTTTTTCCGTTACCAAGGTTAACGTATGCTGGAAATCGACGGTCGATTGTACCAGCTCCTACTGTTGTTATCCACGGTGCAACATTTACCACTTTCCCTGGTGTAGGCCCGGAATTTCCTGCTGCGCATGAAACAAGAATTCCATGAGACATTGCGGCAAACGCTCCGATTGCAAGCGAGTCTGTGAAGTAATCAGATTCCATGTGGCCCATCGACAAAGACAAAATATCCACACCATCTTCTATTGCCTTCTCCATCGCTGCTAGTATATCACTGTCGTGACATCCCTTGAGCCAACATACCTTGTATGCCGCCACTCTCGCATGTCTTGCCATCCCACGGGCTGTGCCTTTGGCATAACGGAAAAGGTTGGCTTTAAAAACAGTTGATCCAGCTGCCGTGGTTGATGTGAGAGTCCCATGGCCCATGTCATCCCTTGGAGACTTGGATTCTTTTGCCTCGTTAATTGGTCCCGACACCGATTCATAACCTTGTAAGAAAAACCTTGCGCCAATAAGTTTGCGATTGCAAAGTGATTGGCTAAAGTTAGTCCCCGCTTCACACTCACCCTTCCATCTGCTAGGGACCGGGCCTAATTCGTTGTCATGAAAACTGTCCATTTCTGGCCAAACACCGGTATCTATCACACCGATGATTACGTCACTCTCCTTGCTTGCGTCGGGTAAGGATCCATCATTCTTGACGAGTCCAAGGAACTCCGGTGATCTGGTGGTATGGAGCTTGTATATTACTTCTTCTCGAACCAATAGAACTCCCGGTTGCTCTTCGAGTAACTTGGCTTCTTCAGGCATCAGCCGGACAGAGTAGCCGTGGATGACGTGGTTGTAGGTGTAAAGCATGTTGGCGGAGTGTGATACCGACTCTAAGGACGAGCCGTACCACATCAGGTGATCGTCGAAATTTGCTGGCATATTTGTCTTGTCCATATGGACAATGTACGTCTTCTTTTGCTGGTAATGTTCAGCTAATTTTGCACGACACATAAACAGAAGTGTCACCATAGAAAGAAGTTTGAGTTGGAATCTCATCATATATATTTACCTTGCAAAGATCTTATAAGTTAGAGAGACAGAGAAGTTCATTCCACTGTAAATTTTTGTGCCTTTGATGTTTTCATGCAGTTGTTATTGCAGTTTGTTATATGACATGAGAAATACTATTGCAAACTTTTTAGTATCATTAAAAAAATTAATAACGTTTATTAATAACTAAGGGAGCCTGCCAAATGTCTTTTCCCATTTCGGATTGTGGCGTAAATGATCATTTCGTCTATTTACTTGCTTGAGTTAATGAAGTATCCACAAAACGAAATAGACGTGTATAATAATTAACATTACTTTTTCTTCTTATCTTTTTTAACAACTTTATATTTGCACAAGTATTTCCTTAACATCTTTCAAGAACATATTAACTTATTTTTTCGTGCCGATCAAAAAAAAAAAAAAAAAAAACTTATTTTTTCGTCTATTTAGTTCTTTTAATATTAACAATACTACTTTTTGTTTTACAAAAAAATTATGGGGTTTACACCTTGCATTTGAGCCCGTGAGATGCCGTTCGCTTACGTCTAACGTTTTTAGCAACATTGGTAAATTTCCTTGTCGTATTTAGGATATAGAATACCTCTTACTGCTTATATTTTGATGGCAAAACTGACTTTTTCTAAAGTTTTTAATTGCTACTTTAGGGACTAATATGGTTCAAATTAAAGTTTATATATTTCTATAAACAAAATGTTTTAAAAAAATACTTTTAAATCTGTAAAAATGAAGTATGTTGACATAGGGTACTAATTATTTCTATAATATTTTCAAAAGATACAGAAAAATCTCAAAACTTGTACAAAGAAATAATATTAATTAGTTTGATAATTAGACATTTAATATAAATTCTTAATACATCAAAAAGGTTAGTTATAAATAGTAGACTGAAATTATAATGATACGGTGTTATTTGTTAATTCTCAAATTTCACGATGGTATCATTAATTATAAAAATAAAAATGTGGGTTATTTGCTCATTAGAAATAACACGGTGGTTTTCGAAATTAACTCTAACAAAATATCATTGTGCTGTAATGAGAAGATTTTACTGCGCCAAGAATTTGTTCCATAATGATCTATTTCCAAATAAGTGGAAATTTGTGGACATTTTGGTTTCATAATTAGCACTTAAAGGGAATCGATGACCATCTAGAGATCAGTTAATTACAATTAATGCACTTCCATGTCAATTGTAGTACTGTTCTAACTAAATGATCGTGAAAGCTTAAGTTACAAGAGAGTTGAGATCCTTCAAATTTATCTACTTTAACACAACTTTTTACATGTAAATATTTAAGTGTCTTAACTGGTATGACCTATGAACAGATACGAAAACGAGATATGGATATAATATAATGTGGATATAGGACACAAAATTTTGAAATCTAAGAATACGATATGGCATATGGCTATGTTACATGTATTATCACAACTTAAATGCAGAGAATTATATATGTCTAGTATAGAAAGACCATAATTCGCCTATTTATATTTTTGTCATTCTAACCTTTTGTCATCAAATTTGAAACTACAAAAAGTGCGTTTACAATGTGTCGAAAATTGTTGCATCGTCATTGACAGATACTTGACATGTATTTCTCAAATTTATTTTAATTTTATTAAATACGTCAGATGACACGTCCTACACGGAACATGAAGAGTGTTCGAGGAGTATCATCATCTAGTACGTATTCGGGCACAATACAGTGTGATGTTTAAAAATATGCGTGCAACATAGATGGTGACCCTAAATCACTTTTGTGAATTAGATTTTCTTTTTTACAAATTAACATTCCCCCAATTTTAAATTTAGAACATAAAAAAAAAATTCATTTCAAATTTATATATTGAGTAAATAACAATATTAACTGTCCAAAACTCTAAAGCCCTACTCCTAAAACCTCATAAACTGAAAAATAGCCGCAGCAGCTATGGAGGACAACAAAGAGGAATCACTCTGCGCAGCAGCACGAAACGGCGACGTTCTAAATCTCAAATCCCTAATTGAATCCGGAGCTGACGTCACCTACTTCGACAATGACGGCCAAACGCCGTTGATGTACGCCGCGATTAACGGCTCCGATGAGGCGGTGAAGGCGCTCCTCGACGCCGGCGCCCCATGGAACGCTCTGTCGCCTTCAAATGTGTCCGCCGGAGATTTCGCCATGGATCATGGCCATCAATCGGCGTTCGATCTCCTCCTAAATGCAGGTAGCAATCTTTTGTTGCTTATGTTTGTGTTGCTATCGTTGTCAATTTGAAGATTTGATGAAAAAAAGAGAACTTGATTGATGTGTCTCTGATCTGAAGGGACTGGAAGGAAATGATTGGAATTTATGATTTGTGTAGTGAAATTGTGAGCTGTATACAAAGATGAGTAGAGTAGATAGGTGAAATTACGACGAAAGGCGTTTATTGGGTGGTAGGTGTGAGATTATAAGTTACGTTTTTCGTGTAAATGAATTGTTTAGAGTTTGTAATTAAAGATTCAGAATGCAGGATTGTTAACTTTGCGACTTGAAGTTCAAACAAACACCCGAGATGAAGAAAAATTGTGGTTTTCGTCTTGCAACTCAAATGTTGGTGAAAGACTTCGTAGGAGAGCTTAAATAAAGAAAACGTATGTCAAACGAGTAGAAAGAAATAGAGTATGACGAAGTGTTTCCGGTTGAGTAGATGACAATTTTTTTTGAGGTGGCAAAGAAATGTGGATGCTATTTTAGCAGAGACAAGCTCAGGGAATGTGTGAAATTATTTGGGGGTCTACATTTGAATGTGCAACGACAAATGAGATGGAATATATCAGTAACTTGTGAACTAAAGATGTCAGCTTTAGAACCATGCATACTTTCTGTTGTACAAATTCTGGAGCTCATTTACTGGAGAAAATATTTATGCAAGTCTATGAATTCAAAATGTGCATCAAAATATTTATACATGTCTATATTTGAAGGAGAAGATATGCAAAACAAGCAAAAAAGTGGATGCTTTTCTCTTTTTTGTGTGTTTTATCTGACCTGGTTTGAGTGTTGTAATGTAGCCCCCAACTTCTAGTTGTAACTGCAAGATTCTGATTAGTTGGCATACATAAGTCCAACATTAATTTGTTCCATTGTTAATGAGCCATTAGACTAGACACCATGTTCTACCAACAACCATCAAAGGAATATTGTGACCTTTGTTGAAGAAAGTGCTGGATTTGTTATACATTCTTTAGACAAGTCCAAGTTGTCATATTTCTATTGTAAAAACATATTCTGGGGTGTGACTGTTAGTTGTCGCTTTATTTGTGTCTGGGTTTTACAAGTGATGGCTGTTGTATATGCAGGAATTTGCTCTAGCATACAATTTTACCATTTCTGGAACTTGTTTTTGTTTGAAACCATAAATAGTTAACTAAGCTCATAAACTGACATATATCACATATCTGCTAGAATACTGTTTGATCTAGTAAGTTTTGTGATCTTGTTAACATGCAGTTCAGTTTTTACCTTATGCAAAGTTTAATTCTGTCATTTAACCATTGTCTTTGTAATAGAGCATGGTAGAATTATGATACATCTATTATTATATAGTAATTTTATGCAATATGCTTGTACTTGCCTTGCTCCATAGAGTTGAATATCCACTGACAATGCTAGTTTTCTTCTGGAATGCTCATGCACATTGAATAATAAAAATTCGTACATAACCTGGAATTATACTTTCCATATCCACTTAAGATTTTCTGATTAGTTAGTTTGTCTTTAATTCAATGTTGATTATCTTTTTAGGGATACAAGCTGAATTAGTCCTTGGAACAATTGCAAGGAAAAACAATGAAAAGGGAAACCATAGCGGGGATTATTTGGACGACAGGGTCACTTTTAGTGAGGATAAGGTGATGGATGCAGAAAGTAAGGCTGTGATGATGGCTTGGGAGAAGCCACTAATGGAAGCTCATGCAAAAGCTATCTGTTCAGGGGGTGGACACATATTAAACATTGGGTTTGGCATGGGGCTCGTTGATACTGCCATACAGCAATACAGCCCTGTCTCGCACACTATCATTGAAGCTCATCCTGAGGTCTACAACCGTATGCTCCAGACTGGCTGGGGCGAAAAGGAAAATGTGAAGATAATATTTGGTCGTTGGCAGGATACTCTTTCTCAACTGGAGTCATATGATGGTAACATATGCATATGTATATCTATTTTATTGTCTTGTTTAGGAGCCAACTGATTTTATTCTTTGTTTCCTTTGCACACAGTTTGGATCTTTAAACTAGTCAGACTAACATGAGAGAGCAATAATTCTTTACGTGTTTCAACTCAACTTGTTCTGTGAATAACCTCAATATCTATATGTATGCCTTCCATTACCAATAAAAGCGGCCTAAAGACCTTTTTCCTCAGTTTCTTTTCTTAACGGGATAATTTTATCACGTGGATTCATGATTTGAGTACCTTGTGTTGGTTTCAGTTAAATCTCTTTGCAATACATGAAGCAATATGTGCTGTTTGGAAATCAACAGCTATTTTTTGTTGATTGACACTTGACATGTTTCCCTTTTTCAAATTTCAGTTGTGATGTTTTTTATTTTTTTTCATTTAACCTTGTACTGTTCATTGCCATTATTATGTGTATAAAGGAGAGGGATGTATGTTTTCTGCCTTTTATCCTTATTGGTGTAAGTAGGTTGCATTAGGTTGGATAATTGGGTCCAATTGCCAAAAGGAACTTACCTCTTGGTCTAATACCTATTAGCGCCTTAACGAAATTACATCAAACTTCCTACTATGATAGCTTGTCGGCGCATGGAATATTAAGGGAATGGAAGTTATACTTTGCACATTATGGAATCTGCATAACTAAATATACTTTAACAGCGCCTTGTAGCATTAAAATTGAATAAAGGACTTAAAGTACAATAGATGAAATATATTTGTGAACTTTAAAAGTGGCTTGTTGAATCTACGCTGAGCTCTAGCTGTGCTTACTTGATTGGATCAGGGTTCAATCCATGTCAATGTTCCTTGAACAGGAGTACTTATTTAGATGCATGCATAAACTGACCACTTATTTATGGCAAGTTTGTCTTTTATTTATTTATTTGGTAAGCTGTTTTTATTTACAACCTCTTTCAATCTCCATGAGGCATTATCATGTTTCTTTAGGTGTTTATTGTAATTTATATGTTCTCATCTAATTTAATAGCTGTTAACATTGACAATTTCTTAATATACTTCTATTATTTCAGGAATATTCTTTGACACATACGGGGAATATTATGAAGATATGAGAGAGTTTCATCAACATCTTCCTCACTTACTGAAGCCAGGAGGAATTTATTCATTCTTCAATGGTCTTTGCGGGAGTAATCCCTTCTTTCACGTTGTTTATTGTCAATTAGTTGCACTGGAACTTGAGAGCTTGGGTTACTCCACTCAGTTGATACCTTTGCCTGTAAAGGATTGTCTAGGAGTAGAAACATGGGAGGGTGTGAAACACAAGTACTGGCAGTTGGATATATATAACCTTCCTGTTTGTCAGCCTATAGATGATTCTGAATGATGCCAACTTTTTTAGCTGTGGGGCTATGAATCCATTAGCATCTAGTGTGGGAGTGCATGCTGATGTTCACTTTTTCCAGATTTAAGCTTATGTATCTGGTTAGTAACAAATAACTTCTTCTTTTCTGCGGGTTGATGATGTTATGCAAACAAATTTGCTTAGTCAGATTCTATTTGTCTAATGCATATTGCATAAGACATGGTGGCTTCTGTCTTCAACTGTGACGCTGTTTCAGGATGGCCATAGCTTGTAATTATTGTGTTAATGCATTTTGCTAGAATTATTAACATAAAGGTTATTTAATCCTGAGCTCTTACATATACATGTAGACTTTCGTGGAAAGAAGGTGTAACAGTATGCATTCCTCTTTTTCTTTAAGCTTCATCTTGAACCATTATCCTGTGATTTGCATTCTGGAACTAGTGTTATGTTTGATATCTTTTGACAGAAAGATAGAAATGTAAACTTAAGAATTTTTGCCTACAGCATATCAGCACCTTTGGTTGTAGGGTATGTTTGGTGGAGCTGCATCATGAGCATTGGTTTGGAGGTATCTTAATCTAAGAGGCGTTTCAAATATTTTCTTGCTTAACAGTCAGACCCCTTGATTCTAAAATACATTTGTTACCTTCCAAATTTTTAGGAACTTGATGTATTCCTAGATATTATACCTTAAAGCCCGTTTCATTTCAAAAAAGTTTAGGATGTAGAACAAGAAGAGAAAAACAGAAACATATTTGAGATGCGGAATGAATAATGACTTATCAAACTGCTAGTTTTTTTTTTTTTTTTTTTTGTAATATGTCCAAGTTATTTGATGAATACATATACAAAACCACCCACTTCATTTGTATCTCACTTTAATATTAACATTATAGAGACACTGTCAGTTTCAGCTTCCTGGTGATTTTCTTGGTAAGACGCTTATGTGCATCGGTAGTCGGCTACTATTCTCCCTTACCATTTTATGTCCAACTAAATACAATTGGGCTGCCAACAATATGCTTTCCATCTGACCATTCCAAATGGGCAAAGCTGGTTGTGCCAGAGGGCATAGAGCTTGCAGTGAATGTCACTGTGTATGATTTCTTTTCATTGGGACTGCTGAACACAAGCTCTTCTGGAACAACCAGAATCTTCACCTCCTTTGCTTCCTCGGAGACTGCAACCTTGTAAGTTGCCGGACTGCCCACATTTGTTAAGGTCCTCGTGTATTTGACTACTGTTGTGCCGCTACCACCACCATTAGGGCCTGATGGGGTCTGCAATGGGACGGAAAATGAGGGGTAGTTAAGATCTGCTACTCTGTATTCCTTAGCCTTCTTACAGAAATAGTCTTGCTTGGCGATGATCTTAATCATACTTGAACTATAGTTCAACGCGCAAAGAAAGTCCACATAGTTGGCAACAGTGGCATCATAAACAAGACCAGGGTCAAGAGCTGAGACAGGATCGACATGTCCAGCACCATAATCAAACGGTGTTGATGACGTTCCAGTTGCAAGGTCTCGAATTCTTTCTCCATTCTTGTATCTGTTGTAAGCTGTTGTCATAAGAGCGGATCTTATAGCTGCAGGGCTCCATTGTGGGTGGGCAGACTTGACTAGGGCTGCTAATCCACTTACATGCGGGCATGACATAGAAGTTCCAGAAACTATGTTGAAGCTTACATGCCGCTTATCTTCAGGCAATCCTGTTGGACCAACTTTTCCCGTCCAACCAGCAAGGATATTAACACCTGGTGCTATTAAATCAGGCTTGAGTATGTCTGGTGTTATTGGGTTTGGACCTCTGGAACTGAATGCTGCTACAACAGGTGATGGCTGGACACCCAGTTGTGTGCCCCCAGATGCAATTTTAGCGGTTGGATTAGGTTCAGAGAGGATGTATTTCTTGATCTCGTCGCCTGAAACCTGACCCATAGCTGCCGAAGGTATAAAATGGGCATCAGCGACCAACTCTTCACCAAAGATGTCAGTGTTTGATACAATCATCCCGAGCCCTCCTGCTTCTTTCACTTCCAAACCTTTTTCTGCTCTCGGGTTCAGCCCTCGGTTGCAAACAACAATTTTCCCCTTGACTTTTTCTGGGATTAGGCTCCCCCTTAAGCAAAGATTACCGTTCGCCGTGTTACTGACATTACCAGCATAGACCAGTGAAGTTGATGAGTTAGCTAACGGTTCTCCCCTGTAGAGTGATACCCCATTTAACTTTTTTCCATTTCCAAGTGTAACATATGCTGGAAATTGACGGTCCATTGTACCGGCTCCTACTGTTGTTATCCATGGTGCAACATTTGACAAGGTTCCAGGACTAGGCCCGCCATTTCCAGCTGAGCACGAAACGAAAATTCCATGAGTTGTTGCTGCAAATGCTCCAATTGCAACTGTATCAGTGAAATAATCGGAGAGTGAGCCGCCCAGTGACAAAGATAAAACATTGACACCATCTTGTATTGCCTTCTCCATTGCCGCCAGTATATCACTGCTGACGCATCCCCCTAGCCAGCATACCTTGTATGCCGCCACTCTCGCGTGTCTTGCCATCCCACGTGCCGTGCCTGCAGCATAACCAAAAAGGCTGGCTCCAACAATGGTTGACCCAGCTGCCGTGGTTGATGTGTGGGTTCCATGGCCTTCGTCATCCCTAGGGGACTTCGATTCTACCGCCTCATCAATTGGTCCAAACGCCGATTCATAACCTTGTGAGAAAAACCTTGCGCCAATAAGTTTGCGGTTGCAAATTGACGAGCTAAAGTTAGTTCCCGATTCACACTCACCCTTCCATCCACTAGGGACCGGGCCTAGTTCCTTGTCATCAAAACCGCCCATTTCTGGCCAAACACCGGTATCTAGCACGCCAATGATTACGTCATTCGGCGTGCTTGAGTCGGGTAAGGATGCATCGTTGTTGAGAAGTCCGAGGAACTCAGGTGATCTGGTGGTATGGAGTTGGTATATTACTTCTTCTTGAACTAGTAGAATTCCTGGTTGCTCTTCGAGTAGCTTGGCTTCCTCGGGCGTCAGCCGGACAGAGTAGCCATGGATGACGTTGTTGTAGGTGTAAAGCATGTTGGCAGATTGCGATACTGACTTCAAAGACGAGCCGTACCATTGCAGGTGATCGTCAAAACTTGCTGGCATATTGGACTTGTCCATATGAACAATATAAGTTTTCTTTTCCTGGCGTTTGTCATCTGCGGCATCTAATTTGGCATGACACAGAACCAGAAGAGTCACCACAGAAAGAATTCTCAGCTGGAAAGTCATCATTCTTGCCTTGCAGTTTCTGAGTTAAAGAAGCAGATTTATTTTCCCTGAAAGATTTGATGCATAAACCGGGGGAGGGAGGAGGGGGGTGGGTTATATGGCCTTTAGGCTATCTATCTGTGCATGCTGATAGTTTTCTTCTTCTATGGGGTCTGCAGTTGGCACATATATAATACCCTGCCTCAAGGTCTTTATCTGGACCTACTTTATGTTGAAATTTTGGAAAAGTTTTTACATGCAGATTCAATTATTGATCTTCATTCAGGTACTGATATAGTGTGAAGAATCTTTTTTGTATTATACTTAAAATAAGTTATTGGCTTGTGCTTTTGTTGATTGGGGTTGTTAACCTGTAGCTACTTTTTACGCCACTTATCCGATGTAGAGTATAGTATATTGCTACGTTCATGTGCATACTTAGATTTGCATTATACTGCAATATTGCATGTCGATTCATCAGATTTGCAATCTTCGTTTAGAAAATCGCAGCTTATTGTCACGAGGATAATATGAAATTGGTATATTCTTAAGTCATGTACTCATGAAACGGACAACATTTTTTTCCCAGATTATTATGGGGTGTCTTTATCTATATATATATATATATATATATATATATATACACCATAGTTTTGTGCCAATAGTTCTGCAGATTTTTAAATGACGCAACAAAATATTTGCTGTCTGTCAATAATTAAGGGTGCACGCTAGCAGCCAAATGACTTTTCCATTTTGTATTGTGGCATGAAGTCCCACTTAATGTTGAATCATTTCGTTTGTATACTTGAGTGATCTTCTTTTGATAATTCAAATTTGTTCAGTAAGAATCTATTCATCTGTTTCCCCATAAGTGGAAATGGGTGAACATTTTGGTTTTACAATTAGCACCATATGTAAATCAAATGCCATTTTGAGATCATTTGATTGCACTGCATTTCCAATAAAATTGATGTTTTTCAAACTCAACAACCCCAAACGTGTGGACTTAGTAGAGACTAGAGATTACTGATTAGAGACTTTTATAACTTATACAGTCTGACAAGACATTGTAATTTACTGACTCTAAATTTCTCATAACATGAAATAACTTCAAGCTTCTTAGCATGACAAGCTCATTATGTAGTTCACGTCTATCAGTTTATAGATGTATTTAGTCTAGATTTTTATTGGCTATGAAGAATTGTTTTTTTTTTATTTATTTATTAAAAACAAAAATAAATTCTTATTCTGCTTCTACGAAAGCATGAACTCTACATGCGCCTAAGCATTTTTTATGCCATACACTTTTGTCTTATTGAAAATTAAGAGTTCTAATGATAGTTATGTTTTGTGGAGTCATTATTAAAGATTTAAAGCTGTTACTATCACATGGTGCAAGAATTAAAGACAACCCACACTAACAACGATTAAAGGGCGGACCACTCAAACATCGCATCATCTGGATTGGGATTTCTCCTCTCTTCTGCTCCATTAATTTTCTACTGCTCATACTAACAACTTTTTTTGGCTATTCTAATAGGTAGACAAAACTTGCGTGGTTAACTGAATGTATAGATTTTGTTCATCTAAATAAGGCTAATCCTCTCATGGATTATTATTAGTTCAAAACTAAACTGAAATTTTATAAAATTAAAGTTATTAGATAGTTTAAACTTAAGGGCATACGGGATATTTTACCACTGGTCAAAGCAAAAAAGTTAAATACGATAAATATACTAATAACCTTGCCACAAACCACAAGTCAGTCTTACACCATACGTGTCCTTGCCTGTCGGAATTGAAATTGATTATTGTTCTAATTGTAAAACTTACGTCGTCACATGTTGATCCAGTTATTGTAAAAATGCTATCAGCAAAACATAATGTTAGAGGCTGCAAGTGCAAGTTTCCTTACTCAATTTCGTGTGTGTTAGTTTTCACGTTCTTTGACCTGAGTTGAGTTAATTTGCACCGATACTGATTATAAATATTTTATTGTTGATTAAGCAAAAGAAAACTTTAAAACAGTGAAGGACAATTGTACCATTTAATCCAAGAAAAGAGAAAAAAGATAATTTGATCATCTCATGAATGATTGGAGGATAATATTATGTAGTCGTTTGAGCAATTATTGTTGATCTAGGAGTTCTACGTGAATAAAAGTAACAACAACGGAAGTTTCTTAACAGTTAAGCAAATTGTGGGAAAATAATTATTTTATGCAATTGTTGCATTGCGGAAGTAGTACCATCAAGTGTCAAGATGGTAATATTTTCTAAAATAGAGCTAACCAATTTACAATATTATTTCAACAATGCATCTACACCAATAAATAACTCGATGAATCAGTTTATTGTGCAATCGTTGCATCAAATACTTTTTCCACTGGTGGTGAGTTTTTGTAATAAAAATCCATCCATCCTAGCCGCCAGGTATATGTTCCCTCACTTGTACTGTTCTAAGATGAATTATTAGTAGGGATCCACGCCCAAAAACCATCTAGATGCAGTCAAGTTTATAATAATAATAACAATAATAACAATAATAATAATAATAATAATGATAATAATAATAACAATAATAATAATAATAATAATAATAACAATAACGGTAATTATGGTTAATGATTGGTATGAAGGGGGCAGGAGTCGTGTCACTTTTACCACTTCGATAATCATGTCGTTACGAGTAGCTGTAGTGACCCTACCATTAACTATTATTAACGTATAATGAACATCAAGCCAAAAACCTGTTTCATCTCTTTCGGAACGCAATCCATTATTATAGGCTACAAATTTTATCAAGATATGGTTCGCATTCTTGGATGACATCTCATCATTTATTTAATATACTATATAAACTTTATCACGTTATATCAGATCTATATTTTGTAAAAGAGAAGAAGAATAAACAACTATATATAGTTTGGCCACTCTAGTAGTGACTTTAACTTTATAGAAGCACTAGTTACATAAGTACAACTTATCGACTTGTGGCAAGTAAAGACTAAAGAGCTAGCGAAAGCTTGATTGAAAAGAAAAATCAGATCAAAGTAGTTCGTAAAGATATCGATAAGCAAATGCTTTAAGTGACGTCGATTTGTTGGATCCAAATAATAGTAATTGCTGATGCAATTTAATTAAACGTTTAATTTGATAGAGATTTAACAAAAAAGATAAAAAAAAAAACAAAAGAACTCAAATTAGTTCAGTTTCGTAGTCAAAAAACACCATTAATTATGTTCCCACGCTCACCATTTCACAGAACAAAATATATTGTATAACTAAGAACAATAAACCTTTTTGCAAAGCTAGTGTTCATCAAGATTTTCTAAGCTTCAGATTGAAGCTATCGATGAAAAGCATATCGCTCATAAGTCTTAATAATGGTCAATCAATAAAGCGTAATCATTGAAATATGTTCGAATTTAATATATTTTCATTTTATGTCAAAATGATTATCATGAATCTTTCTTGACATGAAGTGTGAGTATATCTCCTATCTCACACAGATTGATTTTTATGCTACATATTTAATGATTATTAGGCTTACCTATTCTTTTTTTTTTTATATATATAGTTATTGACAAATATTATGACGCAGTGATACTATGATTTAAATATTAATTGCATTACGTTTATAGAGTAATTGGCTATCTTTTCTATGTGTAAAAATATTAAATATGTAAATCTCTACTTAAACTTAGAAATTACGTACAATTACAATTACACTCACGCACACACACATACACAAACACACAGACACACAAAAAGGGTTGCCGCCTAATGATTAATTAATTCGGTTTACCTATCTAATCAGATGGTTATGATACGATGATATGAATGAGAAAACGTTGTTATTGCGTCAAATCTGTTAGTTGTGCATTTTAATCAAATTTACATATCTTAGCCGATCAAAGCTGCCTTTAATACAACGAAATACTGATGAATGTTAAGCTACATATGTCTTGCTTAACACGGTGCCAGATTACGTGTGATCATGAACTCGAAATGCGATTGATGGTTAAGGTGGTATTGCAAAAACTAAAACAAAATATAGATTATTTTTTCTTCTTTTACGTGCATTTCTTGAATAAAAATTATGAGTATTTACAAGCTTTTTAAAGGAGCAATTGGAGACACTAAAAGATAAAACTAGAGGTGTTCGCAACAGTTTGTGAGAAGTAGAACGAATTGATTATTTATTATAATGTAATAAAACATAATTTTCTTTCCAAATGTATTTAAAGTTTGACAATTTTTAAATCATAATTAGCAAAAAGAAAAAAGCAAAATGAGAAGAAAACAACTAATCCAAGACTATATTTTTGAAGAAGTGCATAAATGTGAAAAAATTAAATTAAATCAAGACACCACACATACATGGTATTCTTTCTCATTCTTAATTAAGCACTGAAGTTCAAAGAATCAAAAGAGAACCGACATACAACACCACATTATAGTAGTTATGGTAAAAGTACATTACAAATTTGAAAGAAGTTAAAGGATATGTATAATAATCTTCAATATATAGTATCCTCCTTAAGAAACTTTTAAAAGTACTATTTTTTTTTTATCAAATTAAAAGTAGTTCGACAATCAACTTAAATCATGAGACTTTTCAGCCTATGCTTTACATAGTTTTTTAGGAGAAATAAAACAAAAGCACACATTTAATTCGAACATTAGCAAAGTATTTTTCAGTAAAGGAATGTCAATAAACTGTTTTAACAAAAAATTGCAGACAACCTCTAAGTGAAGGGATCCGCTGACATGTTGCACTAACTTTGTTTAGTTGTATTTGCTTAATATTACTTCCAGAGTTTTGGAATATTTTCTTAAAATTATAAAATGGTTAGCCCATTTCCATAAAAAGATATTTTCTTCTTTATTGAATTAAGGAAAAAGAAAAAGAATACAACTCTATATTTACGATGAAGATATATATATATATATATATATATATTTATCAAAGCTTCAGTTCAGTGGAAACGGTTAAGATCTATTTACCATCAATCTGTACAACTACATAGGGCTTTTTTATTTTATTTTGTCACAATTTTTATATGTACCTCTCGATTCGTATGTATTAGGCATGCTAAGTTCACTCGATAGGTGAAAATTATCTTATAATTATGGGACATATCTCATCAGGCATACTAAATGAAAATTTCAAAAGAAGAAAAAAAACGAAAAAAGAAGAGGTTTCCTGCACGACAGTATATGCAATTAATGAGTTAATTAATTTATCGTCGTTTAGGATTATACGCTAAAATTAGTTGTCTGTTTGAGCAATATGATTTTAATTGTTAGTTTTTCAATAATCATCTTATACCTAGTCTTTGTCTTTGATATTTGATTAAGAAAGTTAAACAATAAGTACGTAAGACAAATGTGGAGCCCCTTGATTCTATTATTGAAGAAATTAAAGGTGCCACCATAGACTCCACGAGTCACTTAATTCAACACGAAACGTCACCTATATGTCCACTGTTGAAATTCTTTTGTCAATATTCCCATGTCCCTCCATGTTCAATATGTTGGCAATTATTTAATTTGTTGAAGGGTAAATGAGTTATTTTTAATTCATTTTTAATCCTCCAAGTTAGTGATAACATACTAAAGAGGATTGTTATCTCACAAATAACTACGAAAACCGTCATCCGACCAATCTTTGTCCCATCTGGAATTTTTCATATCTTTCAAACCAAACAAGAGATAAAGTGAGATCAAAAGACTGTTAAAAAAACGATTTCTTAGGCATCGAAAATTATAAAATGTTAGTAATATATCACAAAAAAGAAACAGGCATGAATATTTTTTTTATTGAAAAAATAAAATATATAGTGAAGAATATAATATGTAAATTTAACATTTACCAACATTATAGAAGAATAACAAGTAAAATCAAGGCATGTGCAATAGAGTTTTCTTAAAATATATTTCGCATCTCTACAGTGGTTTCTACGGTGGTTTGTATAGCGTAGGCGATAGTCTTCAAGGATATAACAACGACAAATATTTTTTGTAGCACGAAAAAGAATTATTTTGACAAACTCGAAACTCTACCTTTACTTTATGAACACGATAAATAGTTTGAAGAATAGAACGTTACTGATCATCATATGTTTTCTAAGGTAATTAATTATTTACCTATTTTGTGGTAGAAAAATATAGTAAATTAATGTTGTAATGCAAAACGAGAAGTGTGCAAGGACAAGAGTATACAGACTAAACAAATCTACATTTGACTCTACATCCTGCGAGTGCATACATTAAGCTCTACCCATTTGATGGATGATTTGCACCCCTACGAGCGAGGAAAAACTTATTGAGAATGCATTCGCATCGGATTTAGAATGTACATATTAACATATATAAGTGATGATATTTTCTTTTTTCACGTGGAAAACCCAGTTGAGACATTTTTTTTGCAATATTTTAGAATTTTTATAAGCTTACTATCAACATTAATTTTTCATTCATTCAAGAATCAATTTGAGCATATAAAACATATAGATTCAAAGCTCTCGTGGGGGCGAGTACATTAACATCTTAATTTTATTAAAAAGTCAAGTGAGATGCGCTCAAAATATAGCCTCAAAATGGTTGTTTGAACGTTGTTTTCCATAGAAAAATATTCTTATAAACTATATATTTATATCACTACTAGAAAAGCCTACACACGCGGGACCGCGTGTAAATTTTGTTGCATGTTAAATTAATGCATTGTTTATTTTAGCAAGAACAATTTGTGATTTTTGATTAAATTAATTTTAAATGTAGTGGGAGAAGATTAGTAGTTACAAATTGAGAGATTTTAAGCAGTGTTTTAAAAGGCGTTGGGCGTAAGGTGGGGCGTTTTGTGGACCTAGTGCAAGGCGTATGCCTCACAGATTTTGATATTTAATTTATTAAAATTATATATTTATGATAAAAAGTAGAGACTAAAATTAGGAATATAAAGAATAAGTTAAGATATACATGAAAGATATAAAAAGAAATATTAGTGCCAGATTGCCAATATAAAGTCAAAAAAGATATTAAAAAACGTTATCATACTTTAAATATTGTATAAATTTCATATCAACTCATCCTTAAAAAACACTACATAAATGACGATAAAGAAACTCTCATAATAATGATCATAAAACTAATTTAAAAAGGGAGACGACTTTCAGATTTAGAGAATAATTTAGAAAGGATATCAAATATGTTCTAATGGACTTGTTATATTTAGTCAAATATATATTTTGAAAGCATACTAAAGAAGAAAATTAAACTTATAAATGAGTGAACAAAATTAACCTTATTTGTTATTTTTCTCGGGCTTAAGCCCAACAGCTTAGGGCGCAAAAGGCGTAATTTCTGACTTCGGGCGAAAGCCCTAAATCATGGGGCGTAAGCCCCGTAAAGGTTAAGCCCCAAACGACTGTCACGAGGCGTTTTGGGGTCAAAAAAAGCCCCGGACTGGGGCAAGTTTTTTTAAACAGAGATTTTAGGGGATATGGATTTCTAGGCTTTTTAAGTGGAAGTTTTGTGAGGAGAGAGAAAAGTGGATATCCCTTGAAAAGTTAAATTTATCCTCTTGATCATTTTCGTGATTGATGAAAATAGGGGTACTTTAGGAAAATAATTAATTTGGTACAACAATTGCAAAATATGTGAAGATGGAGGGTTTGCTTTTAATATAGTAATAGATAATAGATGCACACAAAATATTATAAATACTGAGTTATTGTAGATATACAAGGGGAATATATTATGGAAAAGACGACAGAAATGTATCTAATATATAGCTCCAATAGTGTAACGCGACACAAAGTTTGCAATAGAAAAAAGATAAAAAAAAAATAAAAATACTGCACATACATTTTGCAAGTTGCATATCTTTTTCCGATTTGTAAGAGTCTAAAAAGAAAAAGATTAATTAGCATCCAAATATATGAGGTCACCACGTACGTAAGAATAAAGGTCTCAATAATGTGCACGACACACTATATAAGGGTGGTTCTTTGTCTCCTTCGGCTTTTGGAGACTTAAAGGCTCCAATATAAAGTTGTACACTTTTGTTTGATACATGAAAACATTTTTCTTTTTGCATCTAAACAAATTTTAGTCCTATCCAAAAAAATTAGGAAAAAATTAATTTAAAATTATATTATTAAAATTGTGACTTTTGGATTGTTGAGTTTATCTTATTAAAAGGATATTCGCAACCAACTCATGTGATATAGTAGAGAGAAAATCAATTTCTTGTTAGAAGAACAAAACTGTACCATTTCGTGTAATTTTCACTTATTACAAAATCCCATTTTATTACATGTACAAAAATGTATACCTCATCGTCTGCTTTATCCGCTGACAAAAGTTATTATAGCCTTACGTTGTAAAAAAAAACATTAAGATGAAATTTTTACCATGCTTATGTATATAATATAATATGCACATCATAGCTCTGTGAAAAAATGGTAAAGCGGCAAATAACTTTTTTCTTAGGTGAATTGAAGTTTGTATTTATATGGGGCCTCTTCGTCTACACATGAAAATATCAAGAAGGATGAGGCCCTGAGCTTCAGTTTTAGAACAACAAAGAGTCAATTGAGAAAATCTCTCTTTCATTCAATTAATAAACTCTGAAATATTTAGGCCCAAGTTTGCAAACAAAAATTTGCATCTACCGACAGATAGGCCAGACTCGGGCCTTATCTGCAATAGTTAGACTAACTTACCCATAATTTTATATTACGAAAAAAAAGTTAAAAAAGATACATCAACCTGTAACAGTTAGATATTAGAAGCTTGTAAGGTACCCATCTATATAAATTGCAAACTTATAAACGTTTCTTTTACGTCGCGGGAATTCCAAGTTATAGGGTGTGCACTTTGTAAATTTCGTAGTAGATGCAATACTTTGCAAATAATGCTAACCAGACAAACTACACTAGACAAACTTGGTGTGACAAACACATACTTATTATATACTTAACTCGGAACTACACTGATTTACTCAATTATTGGTGATAGAGAACTTTATCTCCTGAATTTTATTACTCTTTGGGACTAGAACTAGCAATCCTAATTAATAATTTAGGGCTCAAAAGTTCTCCCGTACCAAATATATACACAAAAATAAACATTGAGTACACTACCCTCCATCTCAGAAGCAACTCCCAATGACTTCTTCCTGTTAGTTAAATTACTTAAGTGAAATTTCTTGATTAGAGGTATTATTAATGGTAGTCTTTTATATATACTTTAAACCCATTCAAGACTTTAAAACTACTAGTCTACAAATAGTTCAAGAATGTTGTTGTTAGTCAAGAACTTAGAACTTATATCATGTCACTTTCTTTTTTTCTTTTTATCTTTAATGAATTAGAGCTCTGTAGATAAAAAGTTAGTATATAAATAAATCTTTCATTTTTCTCTTCATTCCCATTTCTCTTATGATGTAAATGGACCTGTTCTCATGCAACAATTTATATTATGATTCCCACATCACAAACATGATTTCTCATATATGAAGGATCATTCACATTTCAGACCTACATCACACATTCATGCAAAATGGCCTCACCACCAAATCCATCCACCACACGTTATGCCCCTCATGCCACTCCACAACCATGATATATCACATGCAAACATAGTAAAGCTAGAACAGTCCCCTACATTGTAACTTGTCATGGATTTTGTTAGTTCATAAAACACGAGTTCCTTTTAGGTGTCGATTTTGGCTATAACGAAGTGTTTCTAACGTGTTTTCCTGAGTAGAGAGTAGTCATGGATAGACATAATGTGGTTTCTTGGCGTCTTGTTTTCTCGTTTGCGATGGTATCTTTGGTTCTCAATAACTATTTGGTTGTTGAAGCTACTAGGGTGGGAAGGTTTTTACATTCTGAGATGGAAAATGATCAAGAAGGCGGTGATATGGGGCTGATGACTAATGGATTTGGCAAAGGTAAGGGTAATGGTGGTGGAGGTGGAGGCGGCGGGACTGGAAATGGATACGGAAATGGAAATGGAAGCGGGGGTGGATTTGGTGAGGGAGAAGGCGGTGGAGACAATGGAGGATATGGTGGTGGCTCTGGCGGAGGTGGAGGCAATGGTGGTAATGGCTATGGCTCCGGAGGAGGTATTGGTGGTGGTGGGGGTGGAGGCTATGGTGGGGGTGGGGGTATGGGTGGTGGCTCAGGCGGTGGATATGGCTCCGGTAGTGGAAGCGGTGGTGGTATTGGTGGAGGATATGGTGGGGGGAGCGGTGGCGGTGGCGGTGGCGGTTTTGGAGGGGGGTCTTATGGTGGTGGAAGTGGCTCGGGATTTGGCTCAGGGTCTGGGTCTGGGTACGGTAATAAAGGAGGTGGTAGTGGTAGTGGTGGAAGCGGCGGTGGTGGAGATAATGGGCAGTATGGTGAATCAGGATATGGTCAGGGAATTGGAGGAGTATACTCTGCCACTCTAGGCAAGAACTGATAAAGTGATCATATTAGGTGGAATGTAATATGAAAATGAAAATAATTATGATTAATCAGGTGAATGTAATGTGGAAAATGAAATAAGGATGAGTAATCAGGAATATGTAATGTTCAAAATGAAGGTAAGGACGATTTATCTCCAATTTGTAATCCTTTGTTTTTCCTGCAATGCTAAGATTCTACCTAATACTTGCTCAAACCTGGAAAATCCATACTTTCAATAGCAATGATGCCCTCTCGTAAATCGCCTTGATTCTGCAGGCATAAAACTCACAATGCAGTCCATAATAGTATAAATTGGATGGGTCTAAACTCGAGTTCTTTTGATGTCAATGTAACTTACGTAGTTTATACGAACATTAAAATGATACCTATCTCATGAAATCGATTCAAGAAATGTCTGGTGCAAATGTAAGAGAGAGAGTACTCATAACAATGCTCTTTTAGTTTCCAGGTTCTGGAAATTCGATAAAACGGAAACATGGTTTGTGAAGATTTTTATGTCCTTTCGGGAAAATCTGTGTTTCTGAGTCCGACGACAATTGTTAAACGAGAACTTACCCTCAAACAAGTATTTCAAATGAAAAACACAATGAACCAAACAAAAGAAAAGTTGGTCGCAAACAAAGCGATCAATGTCAATAGTTTAATATATGTACACGTGCACTTTATATGCAAAACATTCACAGATAATCAGCATTATTGAGTCAGTAAACATGACAATCTGTGGATCAGATGCCAAACTTGATTGCAGCAAGTAACAATTGAACCTTGAAAGTACGAGTCTGGAGTCAAAAGTCGTCACTTTATTCTTAGCCCTGAAAACACTTAGAACAGTTAATGTAGGCAATTTGTGGGTCTGACTAATTTATTCTCATGATCAATTGAGAATTAAAAGTCCAACTATACTTCTGTGTCCAAACTAAAAAGATGCAATACAAAAAATTTGTAATGAAAAAGTGTTTTCTGTACATATAAAGAGCTCATATAGGCATATTTCACTTTAAAGAATATAGAAGAAGTGCGACAAATAGTTTAACAGGCGCTGATCACAAGATCAGAATAGATTCTAAGGCCACAAGCAGACTAGATGAAATCATAATCTT
The DNA here is from genome assembly GCA_946800315.1 of Misopates orontium. Taxonomy (NCBI): domain Eukaryota; kingdom Viridiplantae; phylum Streptophyta; class Magnoliopsida; order Lamiales; family Plantaginaceae; genus Misopates; species Misopates orontium. The sequence continues at coordinate 43,070,142 of OX326948.1, read as the reverse complement.
GAATTTATCATCTTCATATGTTTACTTAGATGATGCATAAGTGTAAAAGATGGACTTGGAGGAAGAATAGTAATGCAGTTACGTAAAAGATCGAGAATATATATTATGTCAATGGCATGTGAACGGATCCACCAGAAACAAGAATCGGGGCAAGGGGATATACTATGCAGTCCTGCTGTAATAAAGAATTGCAAATAGATATCTATTTTTTCCACTTCAATAAAATTTTAAAAATGAACTTGGGTGTAATTAAGACTGGTGAACAAGATTCAAACAAGACCTATTAAAAAAATTGCACTACGATAAGGCCAAGGTCTGTCATCTTAGTTATGAAGCTTCAATAACATTCTTGAGAAGATGGAGATATAATTTAAATAGACAAAATTCCTAATTGACCTTATCTCCATCAGCTTTGCAATTTCGAGCAATGCAAGACTTTGAGCTATCACCTCATCGTACAGGCCAATTTAAATTGAAGTGTTTAAGGAACATTACGTTTGTTGAAGAACAATTATGGTTCATTAGAAATAAGGCTAGTAGTGATTGGATGCAAAACTAAAACTAAGGTTCCTATCAGTCTCCCCTGTTACACTCGAGCTTCAGCTTTCTTCAACGTATTCCCGGGTGAAAACGTTGTATGAGATGGAAAGTTTTAAAAGTATAAACTCTAACATTAGAAGCTGTAAAAGAGTTGCACGTTGTGCATCATTCAAGCAATTAACCAATGCCATATTCATGATGCAAAGTGAAGCAGTCACCTTTTGTCCAGAGCTCAGGCCAGTGCTAGAATCACATATTTAGCTGCCATTTACTCCAACTTACTGGAGAATAACAAAGTAGCTTGCAATAAGAACATACTTTACGTATGGAGTTTTGAGTGTAATTTAAGAACATTAAGGAAGAATCAAACAAAGACCAGAACCAACCTCTTGTCTTCTATAACAGATACTAAGTGGGAACCTGAATCACCAGCTGTTTCTGTTTCAAACTGAGACAAAACGTGAATATGATCATCCTCAGAAATGAACATATTCACTTATTTAAAATGGTTTTAACCAAAAAACTAGAACAAAGGATAGTCATACAGCAGATTGAGGGTTATTCCAGTCAGGTGCGCTCTCTGCAAGAATTTTAATATACTGCTCCATAGCCGCCTCCTGGCTCATGCTTCCGAGTCTTTGCCATGCATTCCTTGCACAAGGGAATAACTGCCCATCACTCTCAATCTGATTAAAAAGCTAGCAATCAAACTAGACACTGAGAACTCTCAAGGTGGGACCTAGGATTCTCACTACATGAAGGTTACTTTCACAATTCTCATAGTACTCTTCATGTCGTACTTCTACTTCTTTAGTCGCATAATCATCGAGTCCTTAAATTTTCAATCCAGTATCAAAAGACTATGTTGCTAAATTTATTACCTGTAAGTACAAGCAATCTGAGGCAATGCCAATCGAGAGAACTTGCAAATCCAAGAAAAAGATGAACACAAAGACAACTAGGGGAAACCAACATATAGACAAAGGCACGAGCAGAACATGTATAATTCTAATCGTTTATGGATGAACCTTCGTGAAACTATAAGAGCACAGAGCACTGGAAAGTTATCATTGGTCCAAATATGGATCAAAATTGCAAGGAACTTCTCAACATTCTCGATCGTAGATAAATTGTAATGTTATCTCAGATTTTGATTGGCTTTACTCTTTCCATTCCAATAGCCTCAGTCATGCCTTATTAATAATATACTAATGCCAGATGAGAAAAAGCTTCAACGCAAACCGAAAAAGTAAAAACTCCACACAAACATAGAAGACAAACAATAATAGTTACAAATAAGTACTAATAAGATCAAATACCATTTAGCACGAGCAGCCATTTTGAGTGCCATCGGTTGAGGCTCGTGACAAGGCCCTTCGACTGCAACCTTATGAAGTCCATACAACTGCATCTGCACATCGTTACCTAGTTCCGCCAACTTGTCTTCGCCTTTCTCATTCCTCACTCCATATTCCAAATAATTAACAGCCTCTGCAAATACTTTCTCCAGCTCACTCCTCTCTATCCCCTCCCAATCATCATCACCACTCTCATCATCCCTCACTTTTTCCTCCTCATTCACATCATCATCACCACTCTCATCACCTCTCACTTTCCCCTCTTCATTCACATCATCACCGCTATCCTCCCTCACTTTCGCCTCCTCATCCACATCGCCGCTACTTACTCCTTCATCCGGAACAGAACCCAATTCTCCATTTCCTTCTTTCTGATCAATTACCAAATCATCACTCTCCAGTAGTACATCATTCTTCGAGTCGTCAACAACAACACGGTTAAGCCCATCAGTCACTTGAGTCTCCTCTTTTACTTCAAACTCCTCATTTATCTTACCACCTTCACATTTTTCCTCATTCATCATTCCAATATTTTCAGACCCTTTATCTTCCACATCACAACTCACTCCACTTAATCCATTATCTCCAAATATATCAACCCTTTCAACAGCTTTTTCATCAACTCCCTTCTCCACAACCAAAGGCCTAAAACCATCCATTTCTTCAAGATTTTGAGACCCTTTTTCATTTTCATAACGATCAACACTTCTGATCACAACATCATCAACAAAATGAACTCTTTTTCTGCTTTTTACACCTTCAACTCTCAACCCTTTACTCAAAGTCACATCTTTTGTAATTGTACCCTCATTAGACGAAGAAACTGAAGCATTATCATCATCACGTGAGTTAGAAACAGCTAAAGAAACAATCTTTACAACAACATAAGATAAAATAAGAGCTAAAAAAGCTGTAAAAGTTAGTTCTTGAAAAAACTCCATTGATCAGTATCTGGGATTCCTCAGAGATTGTCAGAGAACAAGACGCAAGGAATTAAAGATAAGTACTTCTTTATATCATCAAAGCATATTCAAAAGATTGACATATAATAATATTGTTAATGTTTTTATTTATTTTTTTGAATATTTGAGAAGGGGTATATTTGCTGGGAAGAGCAAAAGAGCAAAGCATATTCTTTTTTTACTTTACTTTTTTCTTTTATTTGGGCCCTACTTTTGTAATATTTGTCATGGATGGTGATTGGTGGGGAACTATTTTGGGTTGTGAATGTATTTAAGTTTTTATTCTTTTTTTATCTTTTTTTTTTTTTTTTTTTTTGTGGGTTGGTTGGTGGAAGGATAATGGCGTTACGCAATGATGGCGGATGAGATTTTGATAGACATATATGTCCCTTAATATTCAAAGTTAAATTTAAGCCTTAAGAGCACAATTAGTCCCACTTTTCACGTAAGTAGATATGTATTTATCCCATGTTCATGCTAAGGTGAGGCTATCATGATCGTGAGAAATTTTTCGTATGTCAATCTCTATGTTGCCGATAGATTTATGTCACTTGTAATAATTATAGAGTAAATTTTATATCTTTATTAACATAACACCACGAATTAAATTATGTACATATATCGGAAATTTTTATAGTAACATAAAGAGTGAGGCACAGTTTGGGAAAAAAAAAATTATACTTAATCATGATATACATGATATAGTTTTATAATTACGATATTTAGTACATTTGTTGGCGGCATTTAAGATTTGATATAGATGCAATGCACTCTCTGGATAAATATTAGTGTTGCTAATTTAGCTAGAGGAGAAAAAAAAAATCAACTTTGAATTGATTTGGTGTGAGGAAAAGCTTTTCAACTTTCAATTAATAATTCTTTTTTGACCAATCAAACAAGTTGAGATATGCTTTAATATTTTCGTGATACTTTTCTTTCGTTGACAACTTCCTTTCACTTAGATTTTACTTTTCAGATGTTTTATATTAGCCTTGTTACGTAACTTTTGAAAATTGGAATATGGTTTTAAATTTTTAATCAACAGTTGTTGAGTTTATATGTACTAATGTACATTGCTTCAAAAAAAAAGTACATTAAAAGTTTCTGAAATCACTTATGTTTTTAGAAAAGCGAGTCATTTCGTTACATGCATAATAGCAAATTAGTTAACCGACGAATTATTTTTTTATTAATTTTTTTTTTTTGCAAAAAGAGTTACCGACGATTTTGAAAGATGAAAGAAATAAATGTCATATTCGTAATAAGGAATGACATATAAAGACAGTTGAGAGACAAAATTTATACGTTAACCACGAAAGAAAGTTTTGGCTTCGGGCCTTCGCGGATGCTCGATTTGCTAAATACAAAAGTAAAATGTAATTCTTGAAAGTTTCTCAAAGTGTTTTATGAAAGTCATAAAAATAATTGTTTCCATTGAACTTAAAAACATATTTTTCTGTTTCTTTTTTTCAGAGTCAATACGTTTTAATACTAATGGCTAAAACAATCATGGTTCTAACATTACAATGAACATTGTATTTTACAAACATTACACATGTGCAAAATCTCTAAATATAAAATTTTAAGGGGAAAAAAAAGGATAGCACATGGAAATAAGAAAATAGTAACAGGTGTGAAAAGTTTTGTTATTCTAAAATCAACGACTTAATTCATAAAAGTATTGGTAAAAAAACATCAATTTCATAAAACAATCCAACAAAAACTTTTGCCGCTAGAGTAATGTTTTCAAGTGACCAATTGTTTAAATCTTTATCCATGCTACGTAAACAAGCCTATCTCATTTATGACATTAAAGTGAAAGTTTCAATCCTAATAATTAAATTGGCAGTGGGGTACATTCGAACATGTGATTCCTTTCTCCTACGTCAATTCCAGCTCTGCTTAGGAAAAGGCAAAATCCAGTCTTATCCAATGTACCCTTTTCTTTTGCAACTATGTTGCTCAAATTCTAAGTTGTGTTTAGTCCCTTAATTTAATTATTTTCTTTATGAATACTCTTGAACATTTAAGTGTGTGAAACCTACACTTCAAAAATACCTGGCATATCTATTATATTCAAAAAATAATAATAATTAATAAATGGGTTCACACACGTAACATTAGAGTATTAGAAAAGATATGTCGTTAGAATCACCAGGAACTACTTTAAAGATTCCAGATCATTTCTGCTTGACCTATTTAACTCTCTTGTTGCAGTTAAATATTTGGTATTTTAAGTTAGAGGAGATTGAATTTCTCTCACGAGCACACGGAAGAATGATATAAAGAAAATAGATGTTTCCAATTCATTATAATACGAAACTTTTTTAACATCCATAGAACGCTCTAGGTAAATTCCTAGAGGCCTAGACCAAATGTAATGGCACGTAAATAATGACAATATCAGACTTGTTTTGACAAAAATAAACGTAGAAGTCTAGAACCAAACCAACACAAGTTTAGTTTTTGAACACTTTAATGTAATCTAATTTGCATTACTTTGTTATATCATGGAAATTGAAGACGCCACGTATTCGTTTCTTGCGCATAAAAAACCACGTAAATCATGTATTATCTAGATTGGCGTGCTATTAAAAACATTTAATTTGGTAGGCTTGAAAATAATCACGTAATCTTTTACTATGGCATTTTAGTCATAGACGCATCTTGTCCAATTTTGTATAGTACAATGTATCTTTCCAATTTATTGCCAAAATAATAGCTTCGTTATTTTATCACGTGAGTCTTTAAGCGTGATTATTAAAGTAGTTGTCATTGTGTGGCGCGAGGTTTTACTTAAACTATATTAGACATTTTAAAATAATTCTGAAATGCATAAACAATTCTGTATTAGTTTGTTGCACATAGTTTATTACCATCCTAGATATGTACATTGGAAATGTCGATTAGTCACGATGCGATGTCTCGACTCTAGAAGCAAATAACAATGCTTACTTATCCTTAAAACCACGTCGAAGTTATGTCAAAGCATTGCTCAAAATATTTAGTATGTAATGAACGATATTATACATCATAATGGAAATTTTGATCAACGTCGTTATTTAGTAAAGCATGATAGTCGATATAGTCAGAAATAATATCATATAAAGGACCATAATAATGTGAGAAGATGAAGAAAAATAAAAATATGTTGCACGCCGTTCATGATGGTCAAATAATTTTATATGTAACCTTAATATACTTATTCTCTATTTTAATGATCTCTAAATTCCCACAAATTGTTTCACTTCTTGAGTCACTAATAATTTGATATACACAACTAATTACGGATACCTGTCGTTTCACAAAAAATTATTTTCCATCCTTATTCCTCAATTCCTTTCACTAATTTTAGATTATATCCTAATTTCTAACACTAAGTATATTTTGAGTTCTAATATTTTCCTCTTCGAGATATTTTTCTTTTATTTAATTCTCAATATGGCATCTGAGTGACCTGATCCAACCTGCTTTTTGTTGTTTTTACTTTTGATAGTTGACTATTGCACGATGTTCATTGTGTGCAATCATAAGTTTCTTTCTGACTTTCTCATTTTGTTACACAACTTAAGGGATTTCCTTATATCACTCCACATTGCAATTGAATCCAACGCACTGTCAAGTTAAACATTTCAATCACGACCTCCTTGTTTAACTTGAGTGGGCCTACCCAAAATCAAGGGACATATCAATCACAATAAGAATTGTGAAATTAATATTGTATTGAACTTTGATTTGCCATATGATTTTTGGAGTGATTTTCTAGAGTTCAATTTTATCTCGTAATCACCTATATAATTTGGTGGTCACTGTAGTCTTAATATATGAAAAACTAATAAGTTTTTTAAATTTTTTGGGTATTTCATTGTGAACGTAGACCTTTTATTATTAACCATTTCTGACGGAGCGACCGGACAATTTTGCTACAAAGAGATCAAACAAACAACGGACTTCTTAGCAAAATTGTGAGCTTTATCACAGTCCACTACATGAGACTTATCTGAAGACCTACTAGTGTACCAAATTTGGAATGTGTGTCCTACATGGATGCATTGATATTTCTACTACTGTAACACGTGTTTCTTCTTCTGTTACTATTATTTTTATTGGTTTGTTATTAAAAAAAAAAAAAAAAAAAAAAAAAAAAAACTTGCATAAGTTAATATGTTAAGGGGACAATATTGCAAAAGTGGCCACACGATGATGTGAAAATATTTAGCCTCTCCCGGTCTGGCCCAGGAGTTAGGCGGTCCACCTGGTCCTCAGTACAAAACTCAAACTCAACCATATATGCAGAATGTGGACTCTCTGAAGTTTTTTGGGCCAAGAAGCAAGCCCAGACCAAAACAGAGATAGCTAATTAGGATCCAAATCGATAAAATAATTCTATATTGGAGTTTCACATATAGTCCTTTTAGCACAGGAATCATTGGGTGCACTTGTTGCACATTTTATAATTGACGTTACTGCACAGTTGGAGGTTAATACGGCTTAGTACTTAGAGATTATCTCAATTTTTAATTGTACCACAACACCACAAAGTTTGCTTGAAATATTTTGTTGGCTTAGTGTGGATCAATTTGTAAATATTACTACAGTTTGGGCTATGCATACAGAGACCCGCTTAGTTTTTTTTAATTACATAGATGTCCTCCTAAAGTGGGTGTCATTAAAGAGCTAACGGTGGATGAAAGCATTTTGGTGGGAGTTGGCAGATGGGGAGGATACGCCTCGACATTATTTTGTTTCCATTTCATTTCAGATTTCTATTTGCAAAAATTAATAAGATAAATAAAGGAAAATCTTTTTTTTTTTTTTTTTAAAAAGAAGAAGGAAGGATGAAAAAGTAGTAGCTGATTATCTATTTTCAAAACAAACTAAAATAACGAACATATTTCATTTTCTTCGCATAGTTTGATTAAGTATGCAAATGTATGGCTCAAGAGATAAACTATAAGATGCAAAATTTATCACATACATTATTCGTTAGTTTAACAAGAAACTCTCGACTTAAAAACTATTTTATTTATGTATTTTGTGCAACAACTTTAAGTTTCTAATTCAGCATATTCTGAATATTTTCGATCAATTCTCAATCCCCTTACATAAGCATATAAATACTCAATTGACCACAAAGAAGAAAAAGTGGAGGGTGTTGAATTTAGATAAAGATGAGGCCCATTTAATTTCTTTAGTGCATACCGTCCAACAACCAACCTACAAATTAAAGATATTCGTCAACACGGAGAAATAATTATCCAAACTGCAAAACATTCCATTCATTAGCAAAAGTTAGAAGCAATTTATTCTTCCCCGTTATGGCCATTGAAATGGACCACTATATGGAAAATTTTCAACGAACCATAAATAAAGTGGTTATGTGAGAACCAGCTGTGCCACACTAAAATATTCCAGTCATGCATATACCCGTTTTATTTTGGTCGAATAGTTTTCAGACCATTAATTATTTGCTGAGGATAAATAGATTAATTACCAGTATCTCGTGGCTTGGATAACAATGACACAAGGTTATTACTATAATTTGGGGGAGCAATAGCAAAGTATTAGGATTAGGCCTTATAGGTAGTGGATAGGATAAAATAAAATAAATTAGTGATAAGGTATGCGCGTTCATTTGTGGCTCACGCGTGACAAATATTCTAGTATGTATTTTCTCCACACCTATCATGCACTTTTCTTATTTTCCCTAGTAAGTTCATTACGTATTAATTGCTTCCGCTTTTCTCCTTGTCACTACAGGTATGTGACATTATAATGAATTTTAAGGTGAACTAAGATAACATCTTTACTTCTTAATTACATTTTAAAGAAAATACACATTTTTTAAATTTGATAATATTCTTAGTATTTGTTCGAAATAATGAAAATGATAATAATAATAATAATAATAATAATAATAATAATAATAATAACAACAACAATAATAATAAAACATTATATCAGTATAATATGTCATTTGACAGGGCTAATACATCAGATGTCATGTATATCCTAAATAGGAACCTAATGACCTTTTATTCTTTGCTAGTGCTGTTTATGGAAAATCATAATTTTAAAAACTTCGACGAGTGCCATAATAATTCACTTATAACTTATATAACTGTCGTTTATTTATGTATATATCAAAATTTATATAACTTCAATAATAGTATAAATTGATCATTCTCACTAAAATAATTTTTCAAAGTAATAAGGGCCATGAGCCCATCCAAAATCCCTCTTAAAACTAGGGCGAATTACATATACACCCCCTGAGGTATGGGATAATTACACAAACACCCCCTCATGTTTGAGAAATTACACAAACACCCTTTCGTTGGAATTTTTTTAATCAAATATACACTTTTATGGTGTTGGATCATAATGCCAGTAATGATGTGATGACTAATTTACAAAATCTTTCGAAATATACCTTATTTATTTTTTTTATTTTTATTTTCTAAAACAGAATAAATGAGACTTATCTTTAATCGTTTTAGCAATTTTGATTTATGTTTCATTTATTTTACTATATAAATGAGAGATGGAAATTTACATTCAGCAAAATGTAACAAATTCGAAAAGAATTTAATCACAGGAGTGTTTGTGTAATTTCCCAAACCGTGTAACCTCGGGGGGTGTTTGTGTAATTCTCCCTATAAACTATTAAACTTCACATAGAAAATAATTGACAGCCGAACGTTCTAGAGTGAAACACTACCAAGTGGCGAGTTTAATTTTCCTTGGTTGATTCATATTTATTAATTACGCCTCTCTAAGTTTTATTTATTTTCATCATCATATTTATATATATATAAACCACAATTTGAGCTCCGTGTTGAAACCACAAATTATAAGCAAATTCGACACAGAAGCTCAAAAAGGGGATTCTTTTTTCACAGACAACAAAAAAGAAGAAGGCGATGGGAGGAGGCAACGGGCAAAAATCGAGGACCGCTCGTGAGAGGAACTTGGAGAAGATGAAACCCCAGAAGGGTATTTTAGTACTTCCATATTTATTGCGTTTTATGTGTAAAAAATTGATTGTGAGGGTTTATGTGTAATTAATTATTTTGGATCAAGACTCAATTTTTATTGATTTTGGGTGCAGGGAGTCAGCTGGAAGCCAACAAGAAGGCCATGTCAATTCAGGTTTTTTTTTTTTTTGTTTTTTGTTCTGAGCTTTGATTTTGTGACTTTTAATTGTGTTGTTTTTGTTATGGTTTATTATGTGTGTTAGTAGTAGTAGTTGTTTTGATATATGTTGAAAAAGAGGTGATTTTCAGTGTAAAATTTGTTGAAGATTACTTTCAGCTTTTGAGAGCCTCTACTCTATCAGTAGTACATTTAGATGAGACTGATGTACAAAATAATTTGTGGTTATCTGATTTGATCCCGCCAAATCGAGGTCTGGGTGATGTTTAATATTCTGTATGTCCGAAGAACGGTGCTGGTGTTGTTTGGGTTCTATTGTTTTCTCTGCTTAAAGGGCTTGAATCGTGATGTTTCTGAATTGTACACGGGATCAGATCAAACGATACTCGAGAACAGTGCTTTAGATGTCACATTGCTTGTGTCTTCTTGAGGCTTCTTGAATATTATGTTTCAGATCAAACACTAGAAGTTGTTTGTGTTGAACTGTTGCTTTTTGTTACTTCGATTTGACGATTGATGCGTAAAGCATATATTGGTGGCATGTTTTGTTCCGTGTCTGTTATTTGATCTGGGCGGTGAAGAAAGATTTTTAGCTCATTGTTAAAGTTTTATCCCTATGTGAGAAAGATTAAGGTTTGTTGAGAGTTGTGGGATTTGAAAAGTTAACTTTATTTGTTGATCAGGTCTTAGAAAAAAAAATTGAAGCATTATGTGAATTATTTTTAGACCATATGTTGCATGTTCTATGGCATGTCGTAGTTTGCAGCAGCTCTAGATGACTGGTAAGATGCTTAGTAATACAGCAAGAGTTAAGCTGAACTTCAGATTCAAAGTTTAATTGTCAGTTGGCAATGGTTTATATGCGGCCTTGACAGCGTTAAACGAATATCCTCTAGCAATATAGCTTTTAAAGTTTGTTTTTGGGTCATCTTTTTAACTCTTGAATTAGAGACGCTAATATTATAGTAATAAAATTTTGAAGAATGTTCTTTGGTCATCTTGTTAATTCCTGGTACTCTCTGTAGAGAAAGCTAATATTACAATCTACTTCGAAGAATTACAAACTGTTAACAGATGTGTGCTGAATTAGATAACGTGAATTTTTTTACTCGAAGAATTACTGTTAACAAATTGCATTCTATGTTGAACAAATTATTCATGAAGTGCTGATTTGTGCATCTTCAATCTATCAGGGATGCTGCGATGGAATTTGATTTATAATGTTTGTTTGTTTATTGTGATTGCAGTGCAAGGTCTGCATGCAAACATTTATATGCACTACTACAGAGGTGAAATGCAGAGAGCATGCTGAAGCAAGGCATCCAAAGTCCGATGTTTTCACTTGTTTTCCCCACCTCAAGCCTGGTGCCGCGCAGCCCGCTTGAATGATGAAAGATGGGTTCCAGCTTTGTCTCTTTGATATATCAATTGTGTTTAGTTTGAATATGTTTCAGTTCTCGCACTGAGGTTATGTGTCAAACTTTCGATGGTTAAGTGGCTTGAAACTCTTTGTGCAATAATTTTGTACTCGGCTTTTCATCCCTTCCCTTTTGTCAAAACAAACAACCAAGTCTATAAATCTAAATCTATTGAAGTAGGTTATGACAACCAAAAGAAAATTATGTGACTTCAAATGAATAAGTTCTTTTCTATTGAGCGAAGTATTTTTGTTATTCTTTCGTTTTAATGTTAAACTCAGTGTTCTTGATGCAAACTTTGTTTTGGTGGTCTCTGTGTTCCAAACATTATTTTGTCCAAGCACTATTCTTCCTTCCTGTTCGGTAAAGTTAGAGTTTATAGCTGAGGGCAATGTTGCACGAGCTTCACATCTACTCTCGGGCTAGAAGCCCTGTAGTCATATTACCCTCTCCATGAGTTTATCGTCAAGAGTTGGAGTAGTTTCAACTCTCGATACGTGCTCAGAACGATAACTGAATTAATGAATATATATAGATATTACACCGGTATTTGTCAATTTGTCAAGTAAATGGGGTGTGGAGTTACATTCCCTATCCGTTAGAAACTCAATTATCAAGAAATTGAAGCAAGATAGCTACCCAACGTTGACTTTGGTTTATTAGGGGCATATCTCATACCATGGGGGGTGGGGGCAAGCAAGTGTCCTTTACTCCAAACCAGATCTCAATACGAGATTATGACCAAAAACTTTATACACTTGATCTTGCCCTCAAGGGTGACCTGGTTATGATTGATTGTTATTCAAAATATGGAAATAAGAAACTACAGCCTTTGCTCGATGATCTTAGTCTGCTTTTGCCAGATATCTCCTTAATTCTTATTGGGATATGTCCTTTACGCATACCTATTTTGTTGATGTATTGTGCGATATTGTCATTCGCGAGCACAGTGCTTGAACGTCATCGGTTTTTTTTTTTTCTTTCTCGAGAGCCTACAATTTGAATTGATTTTGAAACTTCCATCAACCAACAAGATGAAAACATATCTTCATAGATCACAATCTATATATTAATTTCAAAATTGGAACACTAAAAAGTTATGAAAATATTTAACGTGCAAGTTTTGTTGTCTAGATTTTTAGAAACAAGATAAAAAACTCAAATATCCCTTCCATGGAACATCCTATCCACGTACAACTGTTCCACATTTCATACCGACAGAGTCTCCACATTAGACTCTCTAACACAAGTTACTTGCCAATTTGAGCTGAGATTTTTCTTAATTCTTTATTTTTTGCTATTACACTGTAAGAATAGGTCAGAAGTTGATTCGTCAGCTTGCGGTTGCAACTAGACATGCTTTCAATTTCGGAAGAGGAGTTAAAGCACATGAGGAAATCCTCAGAGCTTGGAAAAAAAAATAAAGTTTTGGTGTGTGTGGGTGGGGGGAGGAGTACCAGTTTCTCAAATCACAGTTCATTGCTGCAACCAATGTACACAACAAGCAGAGTGTTTATAGTAGAATGTCGAGTGAAAGTGTGAAACAACGCAGATAAAAGTTAGCGTTAAAACTGAGTTGAGATATACAATCTTAGTTATGATGGACATGAGTTAAAAAGAGTTGGAATAATATTAGACATTAAAACGGTCATCCTTTCAGGTTGTAATATCCATAAACTCGAAAGTATCCCTTCACAACGTAAAAGGGCACTGCTACTGTGTCCGCATCCTACTATTTTCGACTGCCCGTACTTGGTTAAAATAAGGATGCGCCTGAAACAGAGATGTAGGTGCTTTAGAACCCGCTGGCAAAAATTATTATTTGAAATCTACTTTAGTACAATTTTCTTTGAAAAGGCTGAACATGGTACTCCAAATTGTCTAGACTGTGAACTGCAGTCGAGTAGCTGCCCCAAATGTCAATAAAAGATTTCTTGGAAAGCAAAGTGAGCGAGGATAATACGAACAACTAGACAAACTTTCTAATATTCCAGATATTAGTTGCAAAGACGTAGAAATATAGGAAGATAAAGAAGAATGAGGGAGCCTGAACAATTACCATGGCTTCTTTGGCGGTAAGTCTGTCTTGATGATCATAGCGGAGAAGCTTATCGAGAAAATCAATGGCCTGCTCGTGAAATAATAACACGAAAAGAAATCAATACCAGTGTTGCTTAGATAAGTGATAGCAATGAGGAAAGAGAAAAAAATTACAGAAAGAGTAAAAGGTCTGAAGATTTAACCTCTGGCGAAACCAGATGCTGATTATCTGAATTAATAAATCTTGACCAGGGCTTCCTACTGTGCCTGAACAAAGAAAGGATAAGAAGTTTCAGCATTACAGATGGAGATAACTTGAGAAGTCTAAACAGAGTAAATGTTGCCTATATCTACAGAAATCGGCAATAGAAGCGCATAGGAAGGAAAAAGAATGGATATAATAAGATCAAAGTTTTAATGTAATAGTTTCCCTTCAGTTACATGCTTCAGTAATTGTTTCTCTCGTTCCTCTCACTCTCTCACTCCCTCTCGTCTATGTCATTATGGGTGGAGAATGGAGACAAATTAGAGTGTTGCCGTACCTTCCAACAAGAGCATCAAGTTGAGGATCCAGTTCGAGACGGTACTTGTTCAAGTAGGCATTTAACTCGTCCGTACCAAGGACCTGTAAGAAATTTATACTTCAATACATATTGAGCATGTATTCATGCAAGACTCTTTTTCTTCCTCAAAGCAGAAATATATATAATATACTCACAAAACGAAAGTTCACAAGTTATTCCATTTACTGTCTATATATTTTATCATGCACTACATTCGCAAAAGATTTGATCACAAACAAGTATCCTGTGGACCTGGTAGTAACTTCCATAAATGACACAAGACAAGAGGCTGGGTGAAGATGCTATATGAATGATAGGATCAACAATGTTATGACATTTATTTGTTGAAGTTCTTCCATCAGCTAATAATTGGCATCAGAAGCAGAACCAAGTTATCGGTAGATCAGCAAGGGCCAACTTATTGGTCGAATAATCAGAAAAAAGACGGGCCAGCAGTAATAAAGGAATGGTAGGAAATATCTAGTTGCTGCCATGTTGGAGATTCACATTATAGACACGGTAGGAAGATAATGGCAATGAGGATTCGAAGTCTTAGATTCCTCAAATTCATAGTGAACAACATGATGAAACTGTCATCATCAACATAACCATATGCACATCCTTAATTTCAAGGGAAGAATGAAGAAGAAATTAGTTAAATAAGAAAATAAGAAATAGTTAAAATAATTCATCGTTCAAGTAAACAAAAAAGAAATTAGCAGTAGTAGCAAATCTAATATTGATGCAATTAGGAGATTTGTGCTAGAAACTCCGAAATACCTTGGCTATCTTGACGAGCTGATCCTGATTATCATGACCATAGAAAAATGGTTCCTTTCGGAAAATCTGCAATCATGTAGGAAGACAATAATAACTGAAAGGAAATAAAAATAGTCAATATCAGAGAAGTCAACAAGAGTGGTTCTCACCATCCCAGCAAACATACAACCAAGACTCCACATGTCAAGAGAATAGTCGTAGTCTTGCAAGTCCACAAGTAATTCAGGCCCCTTAAAGTATCTAAAGAATAATTCAGAAACATTAAAGTTCAACAAGAAAATTAAGAACGGATTTAAATGAACTACCCACAAAGAATGATATATTGGGGCACATCAACAGAAAGATATCTGAAGAAAAAAAGAAGAAAGAAACCTTGAAGCCACTCTGACGTTGTATTCTTTGCCAGGATGATAGAACTCGGCAAGACCCCAATCAATCAGTCGAAGTTTACGCAATTCATGATCAATCATAACATTGTGAGGCTTGACATCTCTATGCATAATCCCCTGTGAATGGCAATAATCTAGAGCCTGCAATTAAAACATCCATGCAAAACTTTAAAATAAGAATGATATATATATACGCACACACACACGCACATATATACATGTATATATATATTGCGGTGAAGTATTTTTATCCAATATATATTTGATGCACACCTAAGCATAAATCATCAGGCCAACTGCTCGTAATGCATTAAACATCAGTTCAACCCTGATCTGCTCATTTTAAGAGTTACTTCCCTTACTTATATTTCTACTCAAATAATAAGATCTTATGCATAGAAGTGCATTATGTACTTAAGCTCAATGAAAATGAAGAAATTAGCATGCAATTACCAAAAGAAAATAACAACAAAGCAAGCTTGTACACCGGAAAGGACGCTTTAAGCATAATACTGGGGTTCATGTCATTCTTTCAAGTTGAATCCACAGAACTTTGTTCCTCTTACATTAAAGAGTTGACCAACATCAGACACTTCTGTGAAATGCATAAACTGAATAGATTACTAATACAGACCAAAGTCTGAAGACCCATCCACGGGATATATCTTCCTTTTAGAAGTTAAATTAGATGTTTAAAAACATACAGGGAACTCAAAATATTAGGAAAAATACATATATTGCTGGACATCTGAACAAATTTACTTTTCATAAGCAGCAAGTATCATCTAGACTTTGCCACCCCGCCCCTAATAAGTATGTTTATGATCATCATCGTCATCATACGTAGAAGATGCAGAGAAGCTGTTCAACAACGAACCAGATCTTTGAACTTGACCAAAGGTAATTCTGTGAATTTGTTTTTATATGTGAACTTTTTGTTACCAGACAATGTTGTGCATGATCAGAAACAGCAAGTAAACAATACCAATACTCAACTTTGTAAAAGGATAACCTGTAAGCATCAAAACATCTAAAGAAGCAGCATAAGTTGGTGGACAATTAAGGGATCGAAACAAAAAAGCTACAAAGCATCAAAACGTGATAGAAGCACAAAAAGAAGCAGAATAACTAGAAGCTACAAGATTGTAAACAGACCTTGAGAAGCTCATAAATATAGTAGCGTATATCATAATCTGTCAACGTTGGGTACAAGACTTTAAAATCAGTGCTGTTCACATATTCAAAAACCAAACTAGGAGTTTTTGAGTGCTGATCTCTGACTATATCCAGCAGCTTCACAATATTTGGACCTCCACAAAGATTTTGAAGTATCTTTATCTCCCTCTTTATCTGCAAAAGTATAAAACATGTTTACAGACCAGCGAGGGCATCTAACATATTTTGATAGGATGTGTGACACGTGATATGGGCATATGTTTGCTAGATCTTCATAAAACCAGGTCTACTCGACCGTTGGTTGCTTAATAGAGTTCAAGAATGAAGGTTTATTACATAGACACTGAGGTTACTAAACAGAAAGTAATGTGTATCCCTCACTATCTGTAACATGCATCAACTAGTAATAACCCTTACTTAACATGCATCAAAATCTATTTACACAGTAATATCAACTCGTCTTTGCAGCATGCTTGTAGCAGAGAAACAATGATGAATTACCTTCTTCTTTTTGACTGGTTTGAGAATTTTGATAATGCACCTCTCATTGTTCGTGATATTTATACCTTCAAAGACCTCGCTATATTTTCCCCTTCCCACTTTCCGAACAACTTCATAGTCATCTTGATCACTGAATAAACCAAAAAACAAATGTGTCATGCAGTGAACCAACAAAACCATCTTTCAAACAAATGTCAACACAGTCAGTATACTAGCATCGATTCATCATACCAACCCTAAACCCACCCTCTTACATGAGACAAAGAAACATAACCAGCCAAGAGCCAAAGTCGCTCGATAGGTACAAAATGGCCATTGCATATCCACAGTACCATCAAAAAATAATTCCTTCCACTGTTTCTACTGGACTTAGGTAACATAACGGTAATGAAACTAGTGGTGTGTGTGCAGGTTTGCCAGTCGACCTGCTTCGATTTGTCTAGATGTGATCCAAGCGGGTTCAAGTGCTTGAAGACCAAATTTACCAAAACAAATCTGATTACCTCAATAAGACATTCCCTTCATTCTTCCTATATGTTGTTTACGGAATCTAGTTCTTTTTGGGTTATAACTAAGCTTACATATGTGTACATATATAGAGGAAGGAGTATTAGTTTAACATATGACATTGTAAGTGATATACCTTTTAAGTTTTAAGTATTCTTGGGTACCCTTTCAAGCTATTCTCTCTTTTTTAATTTTATGTTGCCAACACGTCCTCCCTCTCTCCATTTCAGTACGATAAGTGACACTTCTTAATAAGTGTTGGGTGCACTTCGTTGCCAAGTGCGACCAACACGAAAGAACAGCTGCTACTGCAGCAATTACTTGACTTAATCCTAAATCTATGTAAAAACTATAACCACCTTTTAAGACCTAGGTTGTTACATACCCCTCTTCTTCTTCCCTTCTAACATTGCCCAACTTAAACTCATTCTTTCCAAGATAGATAAAATGTTTCGGCATTTGTCCATCAATTTAAAGATGTTAGTGTAATTTGCACAGCTTTTAATTTCAGAGATGCATGAAAAGAAGATCTAAGAACACCAGAAAGCATAATAAAAAATAGCCGTAAAAAATAAGTTGAATCGATTCACTTGTGGCGCTTGCAACACAATTGAACTTATAGAAGTTTCTTAGATGAGTCAAATCAGAAGGTCTATACAGATTAAAACCATAAAGACCATATTTTAAAAAGAAACAATAATTTGAACTTTTCACCAGAACCAAATCCGTGAATAAAATTCGATTAGGACAAGATAACCAGATCTCCCAAAGTAAACTAAGAAAGACAGGATTATCAGAAAAATAAGAGGTGACATAAATGAATCTGGATCTGCCACGTCAGAATCCAAAAGCTTCAGAATTTATTCAAACATTCAACACCTGAAGCAAAGCTAGTCGTGAAAAAGAATCAAAAATCCTATCCCATCAGATTTGACGGGGAGCATGCTGATATAGCTAGCATGACACTGATATCAAAGATAATTTTGCTGAAGGATAAAACTCTTTCAAGGAGAACGAATATCTTAAGTCAGAAATAGTCCTTTTTGGGGACTGAATTCAAAATAAACAAGTCTTTGCTAGCACTGCAGACACATTTTCTATCAATCAAATGGATGCGGAATCGGAAAAATTATCAGCTATAATAAATTGTTTCAGTCCAAATCTGCAGAAGAGAGAAGTTTCTCTCTAGTAGTTTATCGTTGCATGATTTACCACAGAACTAAGGATAACATAAAACCTATATATAAGATCAGACTACACAATAAATGTCATAAAACCTGGCATCCTAAAAAAAGAAATAAACCAAAACACAGATGTTGCTCACTTGCTCCGAGAAAATGCAAGTACATTAAGCCATCGAACAATTCAGCAGGAAAGTCGAGCAATGAACATTTTCTGCTTCTAACAATGGCAGCAAAGGTATCAGAAAGTAAAAAGGAGTAAAGGACTGGGTGCTAAAGGTCAATCTGGAAATGGCAGTGCCAAATGATGCTAAAGCTTGGTTATGATCAGTAAGTCGTACCAAAAAAAGCGACCCTTTCTATCTCAAGCCAAGACCAGCTTCCAAGTTCACGCAGCTTCACTAGTCACTGAACTTTTACTATATTATTTAACAAGCTCAAGCTTCACCAAGGCCATTTATAGCCAAAAATCCCAAATTATTCCTAAATCCCTAAGGGTGCGTGAGCCTAATAATATTTAATAGCCCAACAGATGCCAATATCCACCGTCAGAAAAAATATCCACATTATTTCAGAACCCTAAAGTTACGGTTTTTTTTATGTAATTACTAATTAGGCTTTCATTGATCGTGAAAGAAATCAAAATTGGGGATCATAATTGTACATTACCCATCGCAAAATACATTAACAGCCAAAAACAAAAGAGGACTTCCCCAACCCACTTGTGAGAAACAGCCCATGCGGCAAGCTTAAGGGCCACAAATTGTTTGCACAGTTTAGATCCTAGATATAAGAAGCAAAAAGCACACCAGCACGCAAAGCATCATACTGCTAATGTGCGTGCTTTATTGAAATAAAGTGCACGAACAAATATATTTTTAAAACATGTAAAATTCCAATAAGTTTCAACCATTATGAAGCATAAAAAACTAAATCTAAAATAGCAAGGAAGATACATTGAACTGTTCATCGACTATCATTAACTTCAACCAAAAATTTCAAAAGTTACAAAAGTAAGAATATTACAAATATCGGAAAAGCTAAGAACTTTTCAATATGACAAATTAGCATTAGTATATTTTGGCATCAAAGTATCAAAAAAGGCAGAAATTCTGAATATTTCTTATATTAAACCTCAAAAAAATCCACCAACTCTCTCAATTACTTCAATAGTTAATTAAGAAAAGATATCAGGAAAAGATAAAACCCAATAAACCCTAACACACCAAATCCTAATTATAACCACCCACAATCAACCTAGCTGCCACCACTCACTACCAACCCTCAAAACCACATACAATCTAACCTTGCTGCATCCGTCACCCTCATCTCCGGCATGCCAGCCTCCTCCCATTCACCTCTCGGTCTGCCTAGCCGCTGGTTCCACTTCATGCAGAGTTCAGAGAATCGTGCATTTGCACGCCTCGTTTCTCCATCCCAACCAAGCAGGTGCTAGAACATTCTAAGAATTTTCCTTAACGTCATATAACCACAATATCTTATCGACCATAACTACAGATATCGACGAAAATTAGGTTTTTTTTTTCCTTCTAATGATTGACAAATCGCACCGAACACCAATCGTCTACGTATCGCCTAAAACCTACAAAATCAGTCCTCCTCCATATAATCATCACTATTCAAAATTAACAACCGAACAACAGAAACTACTAATTCCATCAAAATTAGGTATCAATTTCAATTAGACAAAAAAGTAATTGGCACGATAGAATCAAACGCAAAACAAACAATTGGAGGTACAAATCAAATAACATATATATAGATAGATACAAATAGATATGTGGTAAAAATTATACCCCCATTGAACGGTGAGAGACTCGTAATCCCAGTACTCTCGAGGACGATGAACGTTGACGTCAGCATACACTCGAGCTTGCGACATCACAGGCGGCCTCCAGCTGCACAAAAGAAGCTGGAGAGGATCTTAAAGCATATATTTGTAATTATCGATTTTCGCCTGATTTTTTTTTGTTCAATTGGCATTGCCTATTTCATTTATGTTGTCATTGCACGAACCGCACCGTTTCGTACAGGAGGGAAAATCGGAAAGTGTGGTTCCTTGGGCCTCCAGAGAAACTAATTGGACCTTTTTTTCTTTGTGGGCCGTGAGTTTGATCCGATTGTAATTTGCTTTACTCGAATTATATAAAGCCTGTAATCGATGGTATAATGGAAATGTTGATGTTAGATAAATAAATTCATGAACTATTTAATTTTTTAATTTTAAGCTTTCAAAAATTAGTGAGGTTTTAATTGGTTATAAGATGTAGTTAGTCCTCCACAATTAGAGAAAGTGTTACCTTATTGGTTGGACTACGTCATACATAACAGTTGCACGAAATAGTAAGCGATATAAGAGCTATGCATGTTTATCCGAGTTCACCTACAATTTTCAGCTTCAAATTGAATTTTTACTCTATTATGTAGGTTTAATTCACAAACATTATAGTGTATACAATTATTCAGACGTACAACTATATACGTATATATGTATGTATGTATGTCTAACATTTCAATTTAGATAGTTTTACTTCTTGAACTAATGTCATTCCCTTCTCTCACATTTTCTAACTACATTTCCATACAACCTTGACTTGGTACGATTTATTATCGTAAAATGGGAACAAATACGGATAGGGATAGTCTCACATAGGTAGGGTCTATAGATCATTTAATTAGAATTGAGTGGCAATCACTACAAGGTTGTAATGTTAAGTTTAACTTATTACAATCTTTCGATGATGCAACACAATTTTTTACTCATATGTTTCTGACCTGTCTATGTAGTATTAACCCTATTTGTCTAGTGAAGCAGCAAAGCAGACTGCTCGGGTTTAACAGCACATCCTCTCTAACTTAAAGTGAGATTAGAAGTGCACAAAACTATGCTCAGAAGTTGTGCTACAAAAAGTTAACATTAGTACAAGATACTGCATTCATATATATACAGAAAGTTCAATAGAATGTTAGGCTGGAAAAAACATTCAACTCTCCGCTCAAACACGTTTTGGTGGAGCATATGCCACGCGCTCTTCTTTACATATATTCTGCAATATGAAATTCAAATCAGCTGGGATCAAAGATAATGAAACAAATTACAGAGAAATGCAAATCATAAACAAGAAATATACTACTAGAGACTTAGACATTGACGGATAGAAGAGTGATCGCAAATCCAAGAAAAAGAAATACTTTATATAAATTACAGATTCACATTTCTGGAACTACAGCATTTCTGACACTAGCTTAGTGAACAAAGGGGAACAGATTCGATGAGCTTCACAATGTATTAAGTATACACAAATAAAAAGTTAAAATGCTAAAGTAACCATAGAACAGGAGACTGTAAAAGGATAATGGAAAGAACAGGGGGACTGAAGAAAACAAGTTCACAAGCGGGGTTCGATTCAGATCAACATTACGAATATCATATATGCTTAATATTCAGATCTATAGGAAAACAAGATTCAAAATGTAATTTAGTCCAAGCGTCATACTCAACCAAGAAAACTATTTACTAATTAATCCCTACTCGAATTGTAATATTAAAAACTAAAATGACAATAGAAATCCAACTGAAAAATCTTTTAACCTTTAGCACCCCAAAAAAAAAACTCTCCATATCTTAAAGCACTTCCACAAATGAATTCAAAAAAGTTCCCTATAAAATTACTTTACCGTGACTACCTTCCTGTTCGGATAATGAAGATCTTTAAATCGCACTAAAATTTGGATAAGAGATATGCATCTATTGCTGCTTCCTAAGATAACAGACTTCAAATTCCATAGATCAATTCTTAACCCATAAACAAATATTTAAATGGAAACAGAGTAGAAGGCCTACCAGCACCACAGTATATGACAATCCATACTACAAAACATATCAATGTGGAGGACGAGTCCGAGAACAGAAACGAGTTAATCTACTTGTTTCATTAATTAAAAATAGCACACCTGATAGTCCTCAGGGAGTTCTTCGGAAACTGCAAGTGCATAACAACCAGGAACAAATCTTCCTGAAAAGTGCCAATAGAGTTACATAATCAAATTGACCAGGATCAGAAATTCAGAATTTTATCCTAACAAGGATAAGGATAACGAAACTGAATATAGAAGGGTAACACACACGTATGCACATGTCTATGTCTATGTACATGTATATGCATACATACAAATAAGAGATATCTATGAACAATTAGCTCTTGCGCACCCAGGTCCAAACTTCAAATTATGGGTTTTCATGTCAAATATAAATCTTCAAACATTTCTCAAAAATCTCAATAAAACAATCCACATTAATCGTAACAGAAACACCAGCCCCAGCTCTTTTAGATTAATATGAAAACAAATTGATCGTTTTAGATCCTATTGTATTTTCCAAGATTACAAATGCGACCCTCGTCTTTATCTTAGCTTTACCCCCAAAGATTAGAATAGGAATAACGCCAATAGAAGGATGTCACTGAAAAGCCAGCTATATGGAGATTGAGGTCGAGACAATTAAGTAGGTCTCCCTTAATATGCACTGGAATAGTAGGCATACATATGGATGGTTTATAAGATAGAAAGTTGTAGATTTCCTATAGTTGATATAGAATCTAAAGGATATCAGATAGCAGAATAAACGAGGCTCCGAATGAGTTTTAACTGATCATTAACACAAAGAGAGGTCTTTGATTTGTGCAGTTTCAACAGGACTCAAAGTTAAAGTATATGCTGTTTACTTGAAGAATCTTTCCAACTAACAATTATCAAAAGTAGCAATTGACTTGTTAAAAATAAGACCATACACCTTCAAAGAATAAAGATATGAAAAATAAAAATGGTCACATGAGGTGTCGTTCAATGTTTTTTTCTTCAATAAATATCAATGTTGAAAATATCTACGCAGAAGAATCACTTATTCGACACAACAGATTGCCGGTACCATTTTGTGTGCATCTCCATACGGCGTCATGAAAGAGAAAATATATGCGGAGAAAATGCATATGGGGTGTGCCATAAAAGCATGCCAATATAATGACACCCCCTCCATTTAAGATTCAGAACATGTATCATCATCACAACTGCGTGACACACACAATCCAAATCGGCCAACCATATTTTTCAAGAATATCATATGGAAAATCAACATTACACTATAAAACCAATAAATGAGGTAGTTCAGATTAACACTGTAGATCAAGCCCAACCAGGTGAGGAAGAAAGCTAGTCCTATCAGAATTTCATTTCCACTTGATACTGAAAGAGAAAAGAATAATAAAAAACAAGAATAAATGATAAAAATAAACAAATTACACACCAATGCGGAGCCAGCGAGCAGCCCAACTCCTAGTTGGATCCATGACAGTGATTAACCTATTAACAAAATCCCAGTCAGAGTCTCGATCAAAGTTTCTAAACATTTCCTCAAAAAACTTTTGTATTTAACTATGCAAAAACGAAACATAAAAGCACATTCCACGTCCATTGCAACAATAACTTTACGAATTTCTCGAAATACAGAGATTAAGTTTCTAACACCCACCGAACCGAAACATACACAGAGAACGAAAAACAAAACACACTACACTCAATAAATTCCATAAGTCAAAACGAGGCATTCACCAAACTTTAAAAGCCACTACTATAACAGAATGAAAAAGAACACAAACCCAGCGAAATTGTTGCTGGTGACGTCGGAAATGCGCTCGTGATCCTCCTCCAACTGAAAGAAGGGGCAGTTCTCGCACCCAGATATTCGAAACTGCATTAATCATCATCATCACCATCATCATCACAATAACTAATATTATTATTTACACAGCAACAACAACAACAACAACAAAAATAAACAAAAGTAAAAAAAGTGAAAATGAACTATTAACAGTGAGTTGAACACCTGATCATAGGTTTTGACGAGACGGCAACGAAGACAAGCTCTCATGTCGTTTCCGAAGCTCGTCGGAATCTGCGCCGCCGCCGCCGCTCCGCCGCCACCTCCACCTCCTCTTTGATTCGCCATTGATTTTCACCGGAGAAGCACAACAACAGTGTGTGTTTTGCAGGAGAATTGTACGAGATTCTAGAACCCTAATTCCCTATTCAATTTTTGAAGTTTCTAAAAGATCCGAACCGGGTTCAAGTGATGGTTTTGTTGGGCCTGGTTCTATTCGATTTCTATATGTATGTTCTTCTTTTTTTTTTCTGGGCCAAGGCCTGTATGATGCTAATATAATAATAACAATAAAGATATTCTTTATTACTACCGATGTTATTTTATGAAAAATGATCCCCAAGCGTTCTCTCAAACTCATAGATTTAGAAATAGTTCAAGCCTACTTCTTTTCGTTTTAATATTCAACTAGAAAAGCCTACACACGCGCGACCCCTTGTAAATTTTGTTGCATGTTAAATTAATACATTGTTTATTTTAGCAAGAACAATTTGTAATTTTTGATTAAATTAATTTTAAATGTAGTGGGAGAAGATTAGTAGTTAGAAATTGAGAGATTTTAGAGGATATGGATTTCTAGGTTTTTTACGTGGAAGTTTTGTGAAGAGAGAGAAAAGTGGATATCCCTTGAAAAGTCAAATTTATCCTTTGATCATTTTGGTAATGGATGAAAATAGGGGTACTTTAGAAAAACAATTAATTTGGTACAACAACTGCAAAATATGTGAGAGTGGAGGGTTTGCTTTTAATATAGTAATAGATAGTTGCTTAATCCCACCATCATATCTATTAAGTATTGACTACACAATTCGGTATAAATTGCAAATTTACTGATTATTGTATTCGGTGTATATTAACATGAGACGTTGCTTGCTCTTAGCCATCTTGTTAAGAAATTGTCGGCTCTCTACTTTTGTCACCTGCTTGAAACCTCTTACTTTTTATATGTAACCACCTTGAGAATTCATTTTGTAGAAAGCTATCGCCTTTTTAATATCGATTAGTGCCTACAGAGGACCTCTTTAAGAGACTGAAAGTCAATGATCAGTTATTCTCTCTGATGGTGGTATTTTACATTTAAATCGACACGACTATTCAATCAAACACAATGAAAACAAATTCGAACCCTATGTTTTTGTTGTTCCTACATGATATTAATTTGGATCGTATTGAGGACTCTATAAGGTAAATTGCATCTTTTTAGAAATTTAAAATTGAACTTTCAAGAGTACATGTTTTATGTTGCATTCATGATGGAACCAAGATGATTGACAATCCCAGCCTCAAATAATGTCATAAAAGTCATTTCCAAGATACTCTTAAAAAACTTAGAGTATATTGAACACTATTAAGAGTTTAAGAATCATGGAACAGAGAAAATTTCAAGATTAGCCCTCTAACTTGGCCTCGATTCGGAAATCGTCCTATAACTTGGAACCGCATAAATTTGGTCCCCTAACTTGACATAAAATTCAATTTCAATCATCTGCCATCGAAAATTACTAAAACTCGCTGGATTATAGCACGTCAGTGTACATGTGAACCTCAATTTGAAGATTTAAGACTTGGAACATGTGCCACACTTGTAGAGACTCCTAGGAAAATAGCATTTTGAAATTTTGTACCCCAAACCACACAGGTTAGATGTGCACATGTGACAACACAAGCCTTAAATCTCCTAATTAGGTTCACGTGGCCACCCACATGCTATAATCTGGCACGCTTTAGTAATTTTCGGTGCCGAAAGGCAAAATTTGAATTTTATTTCAAGTTAGGGGACCAAATTTATGCGATGTCAAGTTATAGAACGAGTTCCGAATCGACGCCAAGTTAGAGGACTAATGTTAAAATTTTCTCTCGTGGAACACATTTAAGATATATTTCCAAATAGATGTAGATAGTAGTTGTAAAAGTTGCAACGTGGTCTGCACAACTGAACGCCCATATACAACGAATAAAGAATAGCCAATTGAAATATATAATTGAAGGCTGCAATTAAGTCATACTGTGTTCAAACTTCAAAGGTCAAGCAGAACAAACAAACACGTATAGTGAGAGGGAGCTGGTGTATTTGCTACAGTTACCCAAAGGCCAAAACTCAAGATAGTTCGCGCAATTTTGCCAAACCTAAGACGTATACGTGTAATTATTCCATATATAACGATCACACAATTAGTAAATTCCCAGGAAACACCACACTACACTAGCAAAGTAATATACAATCCATTGCATTGCAAGTAAAAATAATCTCGCAGCAACCAAATTTGATACTGCACTTTCTAATATCGGGACTAAAAATACAAAATCACATCTTTAGAAACAATAATAGCTCAATCAATCACTCGGAAGCAGTATCAGCCCTGGCCTTGTCGTATAAACGGTATATGAGTGTAGATCTCGACATTTGGGGCTCTCTTTCTAGCACCGCAATCACATCTTTAACTGTGATGCTCCTAACGACCCGTGGCACCACCACTTGATTTCTTCCCACTTTTTTAACCGATCCTGTACACAAAAAGAATCAAGTCGAAATTTCTTGAAGTACAGGAGATATTGTAGATTTAAACACAACCAAAATTCATACTTTTATGTCGTTTATTCGAATAACATGCTAGCATAAAATATCCAACTCACTTTTCTTTTCTTTTTTTAGACATTTTGACAGCTTGACTGAAACTATATTCTCAAATGAATTTCATTTGAAAACTATCTCAAGGTTAACTCAATCCAGTAAATTATTAATAAAATATAACTCCTGCATATAATCAGATGATCATAACGATATTAGCATACCAGTTCTGGTGACTAAAAATGACAGAACTGAAAAGTAAAGTTTTCCAGGGGAAAAGGGCATTTAAAGTGTTTGATTTGAAGTCATTAAATGAACTAAGCTACACAAAATTCTTGATCATTCTCATTACAAATGGAGATCTCATTTCTTCAAAGAAAGAAACTAGTAAGCAGGTTGAACTTTATCGTGATGGCTGCTCAGAACACAATTGGCGTCACGACATGAGAGAAAATTCAAAATATGGTTTAATCTCTGTGGAGAGGGCATTGCAATGTCATTTCAAAATATAGTTGGTGAATTTGCTTCTACCAAAGTAGTTTTCACAGGGTATTACGCAGATTTTCTAGTAAGTAATGGATATCCAAACTCATGTGATATCCCATATTCTATCAAACATATGGATTTGACATACTGATGAACTTATGCAAAAAGAAACTTACTCCAAGCCTAATTGTTTAGAGGCTTATAAAGATGTGCCAACAAAACCAAATTATCAATACTCTTTGCAGGCAAGTTCTTTTTAACTTTTCTATGAGTCTCATATATGAGTTTATATCAATAAACACAAAATATAAGGTACCATGTACCATATAACTACTTTTTGGCCAAGAAATTGGGAAAACCAACTCACCAGGATTATTAGATGCAGCAGGACGATCCCTTTTTTCAGATTCTTGACTTTCCCTCGTGTTCCTAGTAGAGGTTGGTAAAGACTTCTGTGTTACATCTTTACTAGGTTGAGAACCGGAAGACGCATCTGTTCCTCCCTGTTTCTTGGCTTCGATCATTAATTGCCATCTTGATAACATATCGCCAACTCCAGTAGCAGCTCTGACAGCAACATTTGCAGCTGTGGCTCGCATCTTATCATCTTCTTCCTTGTTAACCTGCAAAAAGGACAAAACTTAGGATTAGTTCTTTTACATGTTCTGTTGTGTTGAAGATATCAAATTGTTGCACCTTTGCTGATCGACGACTTTCATCCTTATCCTTATCTCCATCAGTACCAGCACCACCATCTGGCTGCATGTCATAAAATTAAGATACACAAGAGATTTTATCCCAAAAAAAAAAAATGAATCTACAGTAAGTTGTATTGATAAAGCAATTGCTTACTTCAATTGGTTTTTGTGATTTTTCAGTTTCAGCCTGTTTTTTTTCCCATTCTTCACGCGCTTTACGGTTTAATTTCATGATTTGTTGCCTAATGTCTGAGGTGATAATAGTTTTATGCCTTGGTTTCTCTATATCAACCCGCTGCAAAACAAAACGAAATTAGTTTAAAATAAATTTTGATGCAACTTACACCAAAAAGAGAAAAGAGGCGTGGTGAAGCTTGGGAACCAACCTGCTTTGACAATCTGATGAGATTAGCTATGAGTCCACGCATTCTCTCTTCGACGCACTGTAAGTACAAAATCCCACAAACAAATAAGTAATTTGCTAATGTGTTTGCATTATCATTATCGTGAAGCAGAAAAAGTTTTTGGATTCTTCCTCTCACAGTCTATGACTTTCACGTCAGGTACATTACATTTTCGGGATAAGCCGGAGTGCTAAAGCTCTTCTAACCCCACTTTCCAATACTTATAGGCTGCAATATGCTACCATTTTAATTTACGAAAGTTACTCATGATGATCAAGAAACTTAATCCTCTAACACGGTTCCTAGAGAACTATCGAAATTACGCTTCTGTGATACTTATGTTTATCGGTCTCACCAAGGACAAGCATCGCTCCACATCATTGCTCATACTCTTTAGACCACTTTTTGCCACTGTCAGAGAACAAACAAACATTAAAAGTTTAATCTTTCAGATAAAAGAATTGTTATCCCGAAAAACTGGATGAAGACAATCAAAAACAACTAGAGAAGTTCTAAAAAATGAATATTAACTTATTTCAACCACTTTCTTCTGAAGTGGGATCTTATGCAAAATCAGCCTTTCCTCTTCTTCCTGAACAACCCGTCGAGATGCCTCTGAAACTCGGCTGTCTTCTTTCGACCCAGAAAATAGCTGTTCCTCCTCCTCCTGTTTATGTAGATTTTTCATAATGAAGTAAATATATAAGTTCTTTCAGGGAAAAGAGAAAAGACAGCTGTGGAGTACACAGAATTCTGAATTTATGTTCGTTTATAATGCACAGGTTGGCAGGAAGAAGGGTTACCCTGAGATTAACTCCGCTTACTGCAGTAACATCATTGAGCTGTTCAATGCTTTGATCTGCAAAGCTCCCAGACACTTTTTGCTTCTTACTGGTAGTATTTGCATACAATTTAATTACTCAGGTAAAAATAAAAAAAATAACCTGCTCAAAACTATTCCATTGAAGTAACTCTATTGAAATGTATCATAAGTCAGTAACATCACCTTGATGGAGGAGGCGAAGAACCAGGTGCTTCCATTGGCTTTTTCTGGCCAACCAAAGGCTTCTTGGGGATAGCTTTAGGCGGCCCAACAGGAGAGGTAAGAGATGGCATCCGGGAATTTGACTGAGTGAGAAAAATAAGGTAAGGAAATAAAGCAATGATAATAGATCGATATTACAAAGTAAAATAGAGAAATTTGAAAAGAGGAATGATCAGTAAGCAAAATAGGTTCTTTCTGTTCGGGACTGCAATTTGTTAGAAGGGAAAAAGAAACGGAGGGGACAAGGTGTGAATTGAGGCACTCAACCTAAAACATGAAGGTTCAAACAGAGAACTGGTTAGGGAAGGAAATTTTAATACTCGCCTATCCAAGAATTGCAAGAAAAAGGATATATTAAAGTAGAGCTTCCGGTTTTCCCTCATATATAAGGGTTAAAAATCAAGTGAGTTGTAGAAAAATTCCAAGGGTGAAGATGAAGAAAACTGGAAATTATATTAGGAAAGAAGTGACAAAACTCCGTATGGAGAAAAGCAAAATGTAGTTAATTTAATCTTAGAGTGGTAACCAGGAAAGTAGTGGATTTTGAAAAGAGTTTGATAGAATCAGGAAATTAGAAAAAGAAGATTGGAGAATTAGAGTAGAAGAAATCAGAATTTAGAGCGATTAGAGAAAGAATTAGAAGAATAAGAACAAGAATAGAAGAATAAGATGAAGAATTAGAAGAGAAGACAGAGATTAGGAGAGAATATTGCAATCAGCAAATCAATAGTCATAAACTCATAATACTTGTCTTGACAATAAAGCATACCCTCATATTTATAGGCTAAACGAAACAAAATAAACCTACTAGAACTAGAACTATAAAGCAAATAAGAACTAGCAAAAATTCGAATCAGCGGGTAATTTCTAAGTTTGCTTTAAACCTTGATAAAGAAGTTCTACAACCATGACAACCAATCTTCTGTGTGTAATGAAGTGCTTATAAAAACAACGAAAGGATTTCATTGACCTAACTTCAAAAGCCAAACAACAAGAGTCCAACAGAAGAACCAGACAGCTTTCAATGATAACAGGAATATTGTCATTAGCTAAACTAGGAACAGGGCACTGGTAGTGGGTACCATGTTCAGAGATGGCATGGATCCTGTTCTGGAATGCACCTCAAAAGGATCATCCCTCAAATTCGCAGGAGCAGTGTCTCCCTGTTTAATATGTCCCAAAGAAGTTAACCCCTGTGGTGAAGAAAACTGAGCTTTTTGTTGTTCATTTGACTGATCCACTGGCTCCTGCTTCACATAATGTTCTTGGTTGGTGGATGGCGGCCACTGTACTGGATTCTGTTGCAGTGTCGTGTTGCTGTTCATGTGAGTCAGGGTTCCAGGCTGCATTTTCTTAGGATCACTCAAAGAGTGAGGCCTTTCAAATTTTGACATGTTCGACATACTAATGGCCTGGGTGTTAGACCCCAAGTGACTAGAAGCCATATTCTGATGAGCTGAAGCAGGCCTAGCCTGAGAATCATGCAGCTGCGGTCGAAAAGATGTTGATGATGCAAGATTAGTTGCTGGGAAAGGTGAGTAACTACTCCCAGAACTTCCGTATGTGGGAAACGATGTCTGTGAGAAATGCATTTGATGCTGCTTATTAACTCCCTGTGCCGAGAGTGCAGGATGCCTCCTCTCCTGACTTAAAGCATTCAAACTGGAAGATGACAATTGTCCTATTCTTGCTCCCTGTGAATCTTGTTGGCTTTCTGACTCACGTGATTTCATTGAACTACCATCTGTATTGGGATTGGTGAAGTCTGGTGTCATCTGGGCTGCAGAAAGGCAAAAAACGGGAGTTCTATCAGTAGAGAGATGTGAATGTATCTGAAGCATTAGGCAAGTCAATTGGGTATAAGATAAGGATTTGATTGTGTACCACTTGATGACCCTTGAAATTGCCGTGCAGCAGTCTGCGACATAGACTGAAATTGAGTGGAGGGCTGCCCGTTCTTAGTAGCCTGTTTAATATTTTCTTAATCAATCAAACTCGGATCCCAGGATATCTCAATCATAAAAGAAAAGGATATATCACCTACTTGAGTTTGCAGTTTATACACAGCCATTTTTAACATCTGGTCCCCGACAATACTTCTCATGTTTTTAACAAAACCATCTTTGGAAATCTCGTTTTTCTGGAAACAAGTATATCACTATTAGCCTGATGCTAGTGCAAAGAGCTTAACAATTACTGCACAAATTTATGAAGGTGTATGTAAGAAAACAACCTTAAGTTTAACGTAAAGGGTGTTGAGCTGCATAGCTCTGTCCTTGTCAAGTTGGGGTTGTATGATAGGAAGCAACATTCCGAAGGGCACTTGTTTATTCAACTTTGATGAGGCACTTGACTGTTGATTACTACCCGGCATGGAAAGTTGACTACTCATCCCTGAGAACGTGCTCTGTTGGCTACCCATCCCCATTCCTCCAGTATGTTGGTTCAGAGCTGCCATTGCCTGATCATTACTGATTCCCATATTTGTTTGCTGATTTCCTATCCCTGCCGACAAAGGCTTTTGATCATTCGGTTCAATCGCCATAGAATGTTGATTATCTGCTCCTAATTCCATTGACAGTTGATCGCTCATATTCTGTAATTTATGCATCTGTGTTTCTCTTTCTGTTTTTAGTCCGTCTGAATTTTGGATTAAGACTGGCTCTTCTCCAGATGTCTGTTTGGTTGTAGATTCCGATACAGTAAAAGGGTTCT
Source organism: Misopates orontium (assembly GCA_946800315.1). Taxonomy (NCBI): domain Eukaryota; kingdom Viridiplantae; phylum Streptophyta; class Magnoliopsida; order Lamiales; family Plantaginaceae; genus Misopates; species Misopates orontium. The sequence goes on along the minus strand of OX326948.1, from coordinate 43,037,699 downwards.
TCATATCTTGTGGATCTGGACAAATATCCATGGATGGGTTATGACGGAAAGGAAGAGTGTTAAGTTCATGGGAAGAGCCATCCTCCTCTTTAATATCCAAAGACTCTGACCCATGTTGTTGTAGCTCCGGTTTAGACAAATTCTGATCTTTTTGCTCCATGATCATGAGATCTTGTCCGCTTTGAGAAGTAATAATTCCGTCGTGGCTGGAAGTTTGCCACTGTGGATGAAACTGACTCGCATTTTGACTACTTTCTTGTGATACAGCCACTGCGTTGTTGAATTCTACACGAGAAAATTAGTATGTCATTTCATGGAATAGAATCAGAAATTATGATAAAAATTTGTCTATGATATTGGCTACGCCAAAAGTTCTGGAGTTTTCATAAAATGAGACTGGGAGTCAATTGTTTCGAGGTCGCAAAAAGTTAGTCGTCATAACTTGTTTCTCGATGAACCTTTAGTTCCAGATCAAGTCCATAGTTTACATTACAGCAAAACCAATAATTTCTAGTAAAACGCCACAAAACTTCTCTAAACTATCCCTTCACGTCTCTCTACCTTTCGTTCCCCTCCCCCTTCTACAATTTACATAAGAAGTAACATGTTTCAACATTTAACCGTTCTATCACCAAACTCCCAAATTCTTAACTTTCTGCTCAACTTGCCAAAACAAACCACTCTAGCAAATACGCGCAATTCAAAATTCTATCAATTGGAAGACACCTATTTCTCTAATGCTTTCTCAATATTTAAAACTCAAGCCACATTCCACCCTGGGAAAGAGTAAACAACATCTTAATCTAAGCAAATAAACAAAATCAATCATACAAAAACCAGTGATCCCACGAATCCCAGTCGCAATTCAAGCCAACAATTATACCTAACATCTCTAATTACTAAGCTAAATTAGAAAATGAGAAATTCAATACCTCCGTCGATATCAGAGGGCTGCTGAGACATGGAAGAATTGCCTTCAATGTCTCTGTTCAACGCAGCCGTGAACGCCTCCACGTCTGCACCGGAATGCATCGTTTCATCCTGCGATAACATCATAATCATCATCATCATCATCATTATACAAAAAAAACCCCAAAATTAGGTAACAAGCTATACAGTTGAAGAACGCCCAATCAAAAACTGTATAACATGTGTGTATGTATGCTTATATATGTGAATGAGTAATTTACAGAGGAGATAGATAGATACCTCGTCTTCTTCGAGGAATTTGACAAGATTAGGGTCCATTCAATTTTGCTCTGTTCGTGTGTTGATCTGTGTGATGATTAGCTGAAGATATTTGTGTGTATCTGCTCTAGGGTTGAAATTTTCTAGTGAGAGAGAGAGAGTTGACAATTTCGAGGCCGGCCGGAGGGGTTTTATAGGGCGACGGACGACGGAGCCACGGCGGTGAACGGTGACGGAGATCGATGTGGGATTTGGGCGTGATGGCTGCGAGCGAGTTCGGTTTTCACTTATTAGTGGAATTAAATATTAGGTGGTGTTGCTATATTTATAGGAAAACAAATAAATCATTGATCTAAAACAATTCTTAAGTGTTTGAATAATTTACTTTTGCATTATATCTATATATATTAAAGGATAATAAATATACCCAAACTTCAGGTGATGTTTTTTGATATATAAACAAATTTTATTTGGTAATTGATGATATATATTGATACAAACAAATATTTGTATTATCACGTTATTTAGAGTTGGACGTTTAATCCTACCTTGAATGTCGATTTCTAAACGTATCATGTGGTCAGTCCATGTCTAACCTAATTGATTAGGTTGTGTTGTAAAAGTGACTCTTGTGTTCCTCTCGAATCTAATTTGAAGAGTGGAGGTTATTCTTCCAAAGTTATTATGTTCGTGCAGTTAACTCCTTTACTACCGAACGCATTGGCCAACATTCCCTTTGTCCCTTTTTTTTGTTTTCCTTGGAAGTTATGATCTTAATCAAAGTTATTTTGCTTCCTCCTTTGTTGTTATTTTCGAGTCTATTCTTAGTTGTGGCATCAAATATTGTGAAACACTTGCTGCTTTCTGGTTTTATGTGACCTTAATTTTGCCGAGTGTGGAGCAGCAGTGGTGTTGACGCGTGGTCACTCGCGAAAGGCTACTCCTAGTGAGATTGAGTTGGAGGGTTATTAATCGGATGCTAGCCCAAGTAGGGGGGCTCGTTGCCATATCATCGAAGTAGTATACAGCCCTAGGAGTCGTATTCGCCATCACTCGTATTTTTGGTAAAATTTATTCTGTTTCACATTATATAATAGAAAAAAAAAAGTTTATATATTGGTGTGTTTTATTTATTTTATGTCAAAATAAAATTTAGAATAAAATTTGTCTTATGAGTTATAAAATTCAAGAAAAGGAATAAAAAGGAGACGGAAATAATGATAAAGTATCATTATTTTCTTTTTAGAGAGCACACCATCATAATGATGATGGTTTGCCCTCTTCTTTATTCGACTCTAAATCGCACTCACTACATAATTTAATGTCTCTTAATAAAAGTATTATTTTCTAAGTGGTCGCAAAAAATGACACAATGAAATATAATCTAAAATCGAGACAAGTTTCACCCTACTCCTCTCCCGCCACACCAATAAATCCATTTTACACACTGATTATTCTTCCTCAAGAATAGGGATTCGACAAACAAACCCTCAATTCTCAAAACCCAAAACAACAAAAAAATGAGATTCAATTTAATCAAAACCCTCTTCACCAAACGCGCCGCCACTGTCCAACACCATTTTTCACCAGTGTACAATCAACACAGCCGAACGTACACCTCACTTCATCAGCAGCGACAGTTGATGAAAAGACTCAATTTTTCTGAAACCCCATCTCATTTTTTCTCTTATTTTGCAGTTTTGCGCAAATCTTATTCGACAAACCCCTCGAAAAATTCGAAGAAGATGGGTCTATTGGCGTGGTACTTGGGTGTGTTGGAATCGAGGCCTATTTTGACAAAGTGCATTTCTTCTGCCGTTATTTATGGTGCAGCTGATATTACATCTCAGGTACTTTAAACTTTTTGTTTTTTTGTTTTTATTGATATAGTATAGTGTTATTAATGATAAGTCATTGTGGGTCCAGTTTTATAATGTTCTGCAGATTAGATTCAGCTAACGTTACTGAATCAGAACTAATGCGAATGTGTTTTTTTTTTTTTTAAAGGAGTTATTGGTGTTTCTAACTTATTTGCTTATTGTTTGGTTGAGAATTTGGTTAGACTAATGGAGCTATGTATTTGGTTTTTGAGTTTAGTACTTTAAGGTGACAGCTTTATTGATAACCGATGTTTTACGTCATCGCGATTCTTGAGATATGCTGTTTAGCAAGTTTGGATGAGTTGATACTGTTTATTTAAAATCAGATGTTTGGCCCGTTTTATGAGTTATACTTTGTGATTCTGCCTCGTTGCTCAAGCCGCGTTTCGTGAAGATTGTGTTTTTTTTTAATAGGGATGTAGTGAAGTAATTTATAAGTGGTAGTTACTTGCTTCTGAAACTGGACAGATGAATATAAGAAGTTATATACATTTGATATTGATTATGTTGTTAAATGGTTTCTTTGTCAAGAATTGTTGTCATTACAATCTAGAACTTCTTATTTGTTTTTTTGCTTCTGGGATGTGGTCAGCGTACAAGTGTTGCAAATGTTGTGTGCCCTTTGGTAAAAATCCAACTGATCAGATTTGTATAGCGTTATTAGTGATTGTAAGATAGTTTTCAAGGGCAATTGTTAAATGCTTGTTTTTGTAATTGGGTCAGATGATTACAATGGAGCCAAAAGATGTTTGGGATCCAATACGAACATTGAGGATCGCTGGGTTTGGGCTGATTATGTTAGGCCCATCACAGCATTTTTGGTTTAATTTTATGGGGAGAGTACTTCCAAAGAGAGATTTGACAAGTACCTTCAAGAAATTAGCAATGGGACAGCTTGTTTTTGGGCCTTTGATAAATGGAGGTTTCTTCTCTTACAATGCCGCTCTTCAAGGTATATACATATTCCTTTGCTTCAATTGGAAAGCTAGTTCCAGCATTATCATGCTTTAGTTTTTCGTGCGGTGTTCTCTATTCTCTTCGGATTTATTATTTATGTATTATACCCTTGATGCGGAATGATAAAATGGAGTGCATTAGCTTAGGTCCATATGGTACCAATTTCATTTTTTTATCATCATCCATGAAAATGCGACTATGAAAGAGGTTGTTAGGTGGATTTATTGTGGCACTTTGGATTGGCGTTAATACACGTCGTGATGGGGTTTATCGTGACATTCCATCACTCATTGAGCACTTTTGCAGTTCTTGCGCTACTTAAGTCAGTAGCGATTTGCTTTTGCTTCGAGTGAGAGTAATTCATTAAGAAAACAACTCAAATACATAACGAATTCGCCTTAAATCAAGTCGATGAGCAGATATATATCCCTGTGTGAAAGTAGACATGTTGTAAGTGATGGTAGTTTAGTTAGGTAAATGCTTGAATTTCTTCATTTTCTCTTCTTCTGAACTGAGGATTACTTAACTTGAAGGTTCCTTATTAGATGATAAATACATGTGTAGAGACACATAATTTTGTTACTGTAAATGGGAAGAGCCTCCTTGGTGTCATTTACTTAAGTATCTGTTGTCGATGTTGTGCATGCTTTTATTTCTTAAACTGATCTCCTGAGGACATTGAATTTGTGGCGCGATCAGGTGAAAGTGGGGGTGAGATTGTCGCCAGATTGAAGCGCGACCTGATCCCCACTTTGGCAAATGGTCTTCTGTATTGGCCGCTATGTGATTTCCTCACGTACAAAATCATCCCTGTGCATCTACAGGTATCTTTTATGTCTCTTCACCTAAAAATTATAATATTGAAAAGGAGATACATAAATTCGAGTTTTGTCCAAGCTTGTTCTGTTGTTTGATCTTCTCATCTTTCTGGGATTCATTAACATCTTTAACATAAAGATGCCAAATTCTCTGACATTTCCTAATACTTAGTTGTAGTCCTATTTCAAACAACTTAAGTTTTCTTTTTTGTGCGCAACTTTTGTTCCAGCCCTTGTTGAATAGCTCATTTGCCTACTTATGGTCCATATATTTGACATATATGGCAAGCTTAAAGAAAGTCGATTCCTGATTAATGGCCGGCTCTGAGTTCAAGCTTGTAATACCTGAATAAGGTGGAAAAGGGTTGCTCAAGTTTCTGATATCAACCATTCAGGAGGACTTGCAGTAAGTTTTAAGGTTGTAATTTTGTTCTCAATATCTTTGTGTCTTGTAGATAGATTCTCTCTCCCCTTTTTCTTCTTCGGAAATGTTTAGAGTGGACTTCTGTAGACGGACTTTGCACCAAGTTTTTGTTATTTATTATAAAAAATCCGTTTTTTCATCGATACATGATATTATCTAGACTATCTGTTACCCAAGTGAGACATGTTTGTTGTATGAGTCTATTGGCAATTGAACCAAAGCATGCCTATACATTGTGATTTTGTAGCTATAATTTTTAGTCAAGAGCTATATGCATATAACACTCTTGTCTAATATGTAATTGACAAGTAATCTGTGTTACATTTAATGGCAAATCCGTGTTACAAAAGTTGAGGACACTCTTGGTGATTTGCTTGTGTTTATCTAGTAAAAGCACCTTTTTGTTCATTTACTATACTCATATGGACTCGATTTCTACGAGTGTTTATATGTTTTTATTGGTCTAACGTTGATAAGAGGTTTTAATGCAGAAGTCTCCGATGGAACAGACTAATAGTAATTTACTAATATAGATTGATGTTAATTGGATGTTTCAAATCATCCCAATTAAAATATCTTTTATTATTAATATTCAAGAGTCTTATATCTAAAATTCAGGTTATACAAAAGCTATTTGAAATTGAATAGCTTTAAGCAACGAGATCATTCAGTTTGTTGAATTTATGCTTAAAACAAAAGAAACACTTTGTAATCATTGTTACTGCTAAATTATTTATCTTTTGCGGAGGTTAGATCCTCCGAATTATTTAGTGGGTAACTTTGTGAAATTGAGATAATGAGAACACATTGAAGTTCTGTATATACTATATATGGATTAAATGCGAGTTAGGCTACCAAAAACGGAGCCGATAATTGGTGGAAGTTGGATGGACTTAAATCTCTATCTTCTTTTTTTGAAACATACTTCAATCTCTTTTTTTTTTTGATTAAGACACACATATATATTACATATCAACGTAGACAAACAGTTTTAGTACAGGGATACGGCGAATGTGTAGTGCGAGTAAAAACAGTAAACATATCACAGTACAAAAGCGGGCTCAGCCATTCCGGGCAAACGTCCCAGGCATGAAAAAAAAGTGAACTCTGATTGCCTTACTCTGATTGTTGCCCCTGGTCCCGAGCTTGCTTTTCTGCACCTAGTTTTGCCAAAAAATCCGCTACCGCATTCAGTTCCCTGTAACAAAATATCCCCGTGACCGCTACAAAGCTAGAGAGAGATATCCATATCTCCTGAAGAAGTCCCGCCAGGTGGCCCGGAGGGTCCTGCGTCCTGCTCAAACAGTGAAGAAGGAGTAAGGAATCTGTTTTAATGCAGAGATGCGTGATATCTAAATGTCTAGCTATTCGTAACCCTTCCCATAAACCCCTAAATTCGGCATGGTTATTAGTGGTTCGTCCTAGCGATCCAGAGAACGCGGCAATGAAGTTTCCACTCTCATTTCTAAATATACTGCCAAACCCTGCGGGCCCCGGGTTCCCTAATGCTGATCCATCGATATTAAGAAGCGTGTATCCTACAGGTGGAGGTGTCCAAAAGAGCGTGTGAGAGTATGACGGATTAAGGTCTGTGCTCCTACGCGGGAATAGGATCCTGTTATGTTCTGACTGGGTTTGAAAAATTTGAGTAATGACATGGTCAGATGCAACCTGGTTTTGGAAAACAACTTTGTTGCGAGTTTGCCATATTATCCACATGAGCGTGATCTGTTTTGCGCGGTTTTCCGCACAAGTGTTTTTTAGATGTACCAGTGGATTTGTGAGATTGGCTCCTTCTAATTATATTATCTCGTTTATGCATATATTTGTATATAATTAAAAATATAAATATAGATAGCATTTAAATTTGCAATCAATGTGATTTTTATAGAAAGTTATAATTAAAAAATATGAATTATTGTACAAATTTATTTAGTAGACACACGTGACATAAATTTCAGAACAGCGCCCTCTAATAAAAGACATTATTTCATGTAGTTGCTGCAGATATTATCAATCCACTTAGTCAATAAATTATAATTATTGTTAAAAATTACAAGTCCATAAATATTTCAGAACCCTATTGAGACTGAATATATTACAAAACACTTATGTTGAGTACACGATGTTATTTTCATCATTGATATATCTTTTAGTGAACCAAAATATTATATTGTCCAAAATAATCCATTTCATCTATATTGTAATATCTCACCGCGTTTGACTAAATAAAATATAATTTTCCCGCGGCCATTAGATTTGCCGTCTCAGACCAATTCAAATGCTCCACGTGTAACGCATCACAAAGATTACATTAGTGCGCTGGAACCAGACACGTGTCAGATTGTGACGTCAACGAAGAAAATCTAACTAATGGTAGTTATTATTACATTAGCTAAACCAACCAACAAACGAATCATCGTACCGTTTGTGTCAGTTGTGAAGAGCACAAAGAAAAAACATATTCATTCACATTCTTCTCTCCTCGAAATATCTCCTCATTTAGAGGAGAGAACCAAAAAAAGAGAAAAGAAAATAAAAGAAAAAAGAAAAAGAAGAATCAGTTTTTTTTTTTTTTTTTTTTTTTTTTGTTGCTATAATTGTTTACTCCTCTGTCGAACTGAAATCTGTTTCATTCTTAATATAGGTGTGTGTGCTTTTATGCGAAGTTTGCTGATTTTGTGGACAAGTTTTCTGTGGGTATTTAATGGAGTTTTTTTTGTCTAATAGTTTTAATTAATTTTTGTTTCCAGAGAATTTTGAGCGTGAAGGATTAATAAAAGCCGTTGACCGATAACTTTGATCCTAAATCCATCGGATTGATTGTTGTATATCTCGACTCGACTGGGATCATTTTTCGTATATGATGATGACGATGGAGATGGAGTGGTGGGATAAAATGGTGACTCCGATGCGGAATGTTTGGATCAAAGTCTCTACAAGGATCGGTTTGAGGAAAACAGGTTTGTCTTTTTTTCTTCATACAATTGTTTTGTATTTTTGTTGATGGATTTTGGCTTTCTCATGTATTGTTTGATCAAAAGTTAGTCTTTAGGAATAGAGCAAATTAAATTGCTTCATTTGGGTCATTTTCAGTTTGGAGAAAAAATATTTTATGGACCAAATTACGACAAAAACATGTTATTTATAGAGTATGTTTAGGTAGAGAAATTATTCAGTTAAAGATTTTATAAATCCACAATAAATGTTTGCGTAATTTTGCATCTATGTACTTGGATATAAAATGATTATCTCTTAATCAAAAGGCCTGTCGATTTAAACGCACACTTACGAGTTCTGATGTAACCGTAGAATAACAATTTGTTTAGCTATGAACTACAAAGCTAGAAGGCATTATGGAGAAGATACGTCTTAATATTTTGAGTTCTGGGCATTTTCCTATTTCAGAGCAAGTTCTTGAATGATCCTCATCTTCATATTACAACTTAAAAGTATCAATGATCTGTTTAGTCAACGTATTTGATGTAAAAAGTACAAGTTGTTACTGATCTTGATTATGTTAAAAGTAAGCTTGTTGTTTGGTAGAAAATCAAATGCTTTATACTGTTCTGTTTTATGTTTGATTACATGAACGCTCAATGAATATGAGTTACAAAAAAGCGAATGACCTCGAAAAGGAAAATGGAAGTTTTATCTGAAACATATAATTTGACAGCAGAAGATATGTTAACAACACAATGCATTTCAAGTAACTTTTCATATTTGTCGATTTATCTTTAAATTCACTGACCATAAAATCTTCAGGACTCGTAAAACTTAAGCATGATGTGAGGACATGTGAGTACGAGGATGTCCACATCCTGTGGGAGATGCTAAAGAAAAACGAGACGGAGCATAACGAAAGCAAAAAGAGACCCTTTTGGAAATTTGTTGATTGGAGAAAGTGTGCTGCCCCTTTGCTTTGTCGCAGTGTTTGATTTTCTTCTTTGAAGCTTTCAACGACGTAAATCGTTACGTTCCTTAACTCGTGAAAACGACCACATGTTGTAAAGCTTGTAATGTGCATGATGTTTGTTACTGTTCGACTTAGGATTTTTAAGTTTTTTATGTTTTTGGATATATAAACGCTACTATTCCTGTTACTTTTGTAATGAACTGATGTGTCCAGGAATTTAGTATCTTGTGAAAACCTATTAATTGTGGCTGCATACCACATTATTTTGTATATGAAATCTTGAATTCGCTCTGTGCTTTTTTAGAAATTAGAACATATGTTTTTGTGCAACAGATGAAATGTTTTTATGTTTCATTGTCTTCGTTACATTTTTGTGAAAAAGACCCCTTTGGCATACAACTAAACACTCAAAAATGATGTGAAAGGGTTTTAAACATGATTGTTGAATGGATATATTATATATAAGGCTATATGCAGATGAGATTCAGACAAGGTAGTATAAGGAACTCAGAAAGCACTTTTGAGATATCATACAAAGTCATATTTAAAGGATTTGAGTTGGCAATGCATCATCAAGAGTTATGTGATATCATATATTTGTCTTCACAATGTTATGTGGAGTTGGTTGGTTAGCACCTGAGTTTCCTATAGCAAAACTATCTCTCGACTGTTGTAAGCTCATTCACTATTGTCTGAATCGACCATATTAAGGCAGGATGAACATGGCAAAAGATTTTGAATCGCGGTGCGATAAGGCAAGTAGACAGCTAGTACGTAGTTCATTAAAATGCAGGGGCTTGGATAAGAGCGAGCCATCTTAAAGTGCTCGAAACTCAGTTTCGTTATTGGTAACCGGACCTACTAAATGTGAACAAGCTGGCGCTGATAGAATCAAGAAGAATGTTGCATATCGTCAAATGATGATCCATTCACGTTGAGTTGTACAAAACTGTTACGTGAATGTGCCATGAGAAGTAGTTTTGCTACATTCCTTGAGAACAACTATGTTACTTAGTAAATTCAAGCCTTCGAATTAGATGAAGTTCGGACAATCACTATTCGATGCCCATATTATATAAAATTCCTCATGCCTATGGAGAAGAAGAAGAAAGTTTTTAGTTAACTTTTTCTCTTTGAATAATTGCAATTATTTTACCTTTTCCCTTCTCAATAAGTCTTATTTCTTTATTAATAATTGGTTGCAGCTTATATTCTGCCCAATGAAATTCGCAATAAATAAATACAACTTCCATTCCTACAAATAATTAAATTCAATTGAAGGAGTCGCGCGTAGTTGTGCTTTAAAGTGAAACATGTATATATAAGCCCACTTCTGTTCAGGAAGGGAGACAAAATAGATGCAATGTTGAGTGTTTGGTGATACAAGCCCACTCCTCAGTTTGTTTGACAAGTCTAAGGCATGGAGCTAGCACACGGTATGTCCAAATAAAACTAACTTAGACCTTGGGCTTTCATTTTTTGTGATACTTCCAAGTGAATTTTAGAATGAGAACTAATTAAGAATAGTTCTCACTCGGCATTATGGCACCGCAAACCCCATGCAAGGGTCACACCCGTACCCTTACGCTAAATGGGCAACAACCAACAAGCCAACAACTCTTCTGTAAACAAGAAAAAGGGACCCCAAACAAAAAAAAGCCTCATATGTTTAATTTTGATATGGCTATGTTTATGTGCTACTTAAATATGACAAGTTAATTATTTCCATAGAAAAAATAAACAGAAAGTTGGAGAGCATACACATTAAATGACCAAAGTTTCGAAATTCCCCGTGTCAGGTGCCCATAATCGAACAACACACCTACGATCTCAGCCTGGTTAGGATTGCACTTGCAAAGTCTGTCTGTTAGTCTTTAGGTATTGCAAAGACTTGGTTTATTTTGGAGATCACAGACGTTGAAATTATAGGAGTGACACGCCAATTTGATACGAGACAATTCTGGCTGTGTGCGGGCATAAAGGACTAACAAATGTCTTGTACAAGATATGGTACATCAAATTCAAATTTAAATTTATAAAAATCTAGACTCCCCATTGACTTGCGATATGTAACCAAAATGAAGAGATTATGAGAAGTACTAATCCATGAAAATCATACCTTTCAAAAAATTATTAATTGTTTATCACAAACGAGCATATATAAGTACTGCATAAGTAGACAAAAGAGACGCATATTTTCGAAGCTCATGAGTAAGTCCAAGGAAAAGAATATTAATGCTGGATCTAAGCACAGGGTGCAACAAATTTCTCTTTTCAAGTCCCTCCAAAATTAAACTTCAAATAAATATTCACAAGGAAAAAATATTTATACATGCAAAGTTACAAACATATATATTATATATATATATATATATATATATATATATATATATATATATATATATATATAGCACAGGGAAGAGTGTACGTTGCTAAAAAGGCCAATCTTGATGAACCATGCAAAACAAGAAAAGGCTCGCATTACGCTGCACATTAATTATTCTCATTCACTGCTCTTCTGCAAACTTTTTTCTGCAACAAAAAACAAACATTAACTCTCCATATTTCTAATTCCTACCCCCACTTTAAATTTACTGTTAATAGCCATGGCCACATGATGATATTCATGATGACTCATCTACTATAAGTCTATAATTTAAGTTATTTAATTTTAGTTATTTGTATATGGTTATATATATTTTGAGAGAGACATGGGCATGTTACAATTTTCTCCTTATCTTTGCGGATTTTCTGGTCCACTTTCGGCATTCATAGTCGTCAAGGTTCTCCATTTTAATTAAACAAGATTTTATTTTTTATTTCGAAAAAATGGATTGAGTTTTCTATTTACACAAACCACCCCTGAACTATGGGCAAATTACACAAACCACCCCTCATCTTTAGGAAATTACACAAACCACCCCTGTATTGTGTTTGGGATTACAAATACCCCCTTACGGTGTTAAAACTAACAGAAAATTATGAGGTTAGCAAAACTTTACCTTGATATTCCAGAATTACCCTTGTACAATCTATTTTTTAATTAAAAAAAAGATATTGAAGATTAAAAAAGTTAAAAAGAAAAAGGAAAAAATGGAGAAAAAAATAATTTATTTTTTTTGTTAAACAAGAAAAAAATAATTAAATTTCACAAGCTATAATATTTTATTTTATTATTTCAAATTATAATAACCTTATTAAATTTCAGAATTATTTCTAAAATATTTTTTATTTTAATAAACTTTTTATTAACACAGGGAAGGAAAAAAAACGTAATTGGGGGAATTCATCTTCCCCGCCGGTGTTCGTTGGTCACGCGACGGCCCGACCTAGGAACGGTCGTGCCGTCGCGCGACAATTGATGGTGGTGCACGTACTCCGGCCGCTCAGTGGCCGGAGCTTCGTATCGACTGACCGGATTTCAGATTGTTCACAGCGTGGGCAAGATGGCCATGGCACTGGCGGTGACGGCGGCGGAAGGGCTGTTCCGTTTCCTTTTTTTTTTTTATTTATATATATTTAAATTTAATTGTAAAAGATATTTTCTTATTTTCTTAAATGCCAAGGGCATGGATGGAATTTCAATGACCCTGTTAGGGTTTTTTAACAGAAGTTAGATACAGGGGTGGTTTGTGTAATTTCCCAAAGATGAGGGGTGGTTTGTGTAATTTGCCCATAGTTCAGGGGTGGTTTGTGTAATTCTCCCGTTTTCTATATAAAGGACGGTTTGATTTTGTGGAGTGTTTGTGAAAGTTCCAAGAGAGTTTTGTGGAGAGAGCAAAAAAAAAAAAAAAAAAAGTTTTTGTTTTTGGTACTAAAAATGAAGGCTTTTAGGATGTGGTGTTTGTTCTTGTTTATTGGGACAGCTTCTTTTGTGTACCTTAGTTATTACAGCTGCACAGGAACCACCGACGACTCAAGTTCAGGTACTAAATTTTTGTTACTGAGTTTTTTGTCTCTATTGTATTTAGTTTCTTTTGCATGTGATTATTTCTACTTTTGTAGGATTTTAATTTTATGTTAGGTGTCTGATAAAGAAAGATTCAATCCCAGGAAGATCTGTATTTTAGGAATAGGACACATGGCTTTTTGCACTTACTTGAGGTTGCTGGGGTGGGGTGGGGTAGGGGGGGGGGGGGACCTCCTTGCGTATGATATTTTGTCACATAAACTTGGAACTTATGCAGATATGGTTTGAATGTTGGTAAATATCACTTGGCCAATTATTTATGTTCAAGTCATGTGCTCTAGTGAATTTGGCACAATAATATACTCAAAATGAATCACCATGCATGTTTTAAGTTTTATCTTCTGTGATTCTGTGGCTTCTTTTACTTTCTGCACAACAAATTTTGTAACAAAATTGCTTTGGTGAGGTTTCCAATTAATCCCAATAGAAAATTCATTTTAAATCCCTTTTGGCTTATTCTATACATCTAAATTAAATTGGTTTCAACTGAATCTAGTTTCATGATCTAGACCAGTTTTGCTTTGTGTTAGAGCTGGATAAATGAACAAATTCCGGTGATTGTGCTCGCTTAATCTCATGCAAAGAGCTAAAAGGCTTCCGTACAACCGACCTTTCCCGTTATTGTATAACAATCTTCATATCATTCCATATATTGAACCACGACTAGTGCTAAAACTGGATTCAGCTTCTGAAATCTGAATTGAGAAACTGAAGAGAACTTAGCCTTTATTCATGATAGGCATATAGATCAATTGAGGACATCGTGCAAAGCAAAACACGTCCTCTGCAGTATAATGTTTCCGGCTAATCATGCATTGCAACTTCTGATATGCGAATTTCAATTTTCAACACTATTCTTTTTGTTGGTCTAGTTGATCATGTTGATAAGGTATTGCTTTTGTTTTCTGTAAGAATCCTTTTTTCACTGCCCTGCACTTTGAAACCAAGAGATGGTCATATGATTGCACTTAGAAAAGGATCCACAATTTTGCGCCATGAGCAGACACCCGTTTTTGTCATCTAATGATCAGTGGGCTAAGATAATGTTCCACGATAGTTCACATGACGTAAAAAACGCTTGAATCTCCAGATCGAATAGACATGTAATATGCAGACTTGATGACAAATTGGTCATTTCTTCCTTCTACGTACCCAGCAAAAACATTTGACGTTAACTGGCTACAAGTGTATAAAACCTCTTTCACGTAGCTAAATCCAGCAACCTTTTTATACATAACTGCAGAGATGGTTTCAACCGGCAGCAGGAACAGTATGGCATTTGCCGTCAAAAGCAGGAAGCTTAAGGTACGCCAACTTCACCTAAGCACTTTATTCTAAGTCTCAGAGGAGGCCGTCACATGAGAAACATAAACACGCAAGAACGATTTTTATCGATTATTTTTCTCTGATCAAATTGACATGTAATATGTAATGGCATGAAATGGACAATATGCAGGAAAACGTTGCCATTCCAAGTTCAGACGAAGGGGGGTATGTGCATTTGGAAGACTATCGGCCTATTGATCCAGTCCCAAGTTCAAAGGCTTCCATACGACCTGGACCTATCCAGCACGGCACTCCTCTAATGCCTTTCATCCCCAAGCCTTCGCCTCCTCCAAGCCAGCCGAAGCGTGGCGGGGTTCCTTGATCCGGTTCGTTTCGCGATGATAACATGCTACTTTGGTCAGCTATCCTAAACAAATGATTTATCTAATAACTACGTAGTTGTAAGAGGATGTTTATGCTAATCTTGTTTATTACTACCACGTTCGTGTTGTATTAACGATACGCTGCTGATGCACCTTCATGTAGATTGCTTGTAATGTTTGTACTATTTTCCTACTCTAGTTAAAACTTGATAATGGATGAGTAGACATTGTTTAACACTTGTTTTTGAGTAGATGGAGAATTAGCATGCAAAATGGAATTCAACATTGTTCCATTCTGATCTTTATAACCAAATTTAAGGTATTTTATGTGTTCAAGAGAGCAGAAAGTTAAGGTACTTTATTAAAATCATGGAAAGGATGTGGGCTTGAGCTCAAACACAGGCCCGACGAAAGGCGTACATAAATGATGAACCAAGAAAACCTATGGAAATCGTAAGCAAATCGGCCCACTTGTACAGATTTTCTCTAAGTCCACAGTACATCTTGAAGGTCTGATCTTTTGGGCTTAAAAACAACAATTTTATATCTAGGTTTAAAAAACGATGGACTATTAAAAAGTCCTACTTATGCGGTGTTTGCAAATTCTTTCAAAAATTTAGAAGTCTATAATTTAGATTAAATTTTAAAAATTACTCTAATCCGTAAGTTGGCGGTGTTGTAAAATAATCTAGAAAATAGGTCCATACTAGATTTGAAATATGAGATCTTTTAATTTTCATAAAGTTTTGCAGTCGGAAAAGCTCGATTTGCAACACTCGAAGAATGCTTATCTAACAAAAAGTATATTTTAACTGTTTTAAGAGTTTGGAAACATACCAATTAGTAGAAGCCATAAATTAATGAAAGTTGAACAAAAGATAACAGTGGAAGAGGAAAAAAGAAAAAGAGTTAGCTTGTTCTAGAAGCAAATAATTAATAGAATCCAGTGCATCTTAATTATTCTGTTCTTCAAACAAGTGAATGAATCTATGTCCCTATCAAGAGTATTTGTTGGCACCTTGTCTTCTATAGTACAGTTATCTGGTAGAGGATTGTGGTAGGAGATTATGTTTATTTTTTGTGTCCCTACAATTGTAGGTTGAAAAAATAGAATCATTGTGGGAAAAAGAGAGGAGGGGAATATGGGGGGACCGTTACATATTATGTTCTTTTCAAACTTTCGATATCACTTTAATTGCTGCCCACTGTACTTGAAGCTGAAGGACCTCATATATATGTTATAGATTTTTGCTACTTTATCTATGGCTATGCATGAACTTGTTCACAAGTAATGAGTTTTTTTTTTTTTTTTTTTTTTTTTTTTTTTTTTTTTTTAACTTATCAAACTATCATCATTAGCAACTAACCAAGGATGGTTTACTGTAAGTAATCTTGATTAAGTACCACTTAAGTGATCTCTCACTCAAGCAATAGGTATTATGTGTTAAGCTTGATTGGGTAATTATTTTATACGGAAGAATAAACATGGATTGCTTAATTAACTTTCCATATCACGGGATACGTAATTAGTAAATTTCTAATGCCTCCCCAAGGTCGAGAGTTCGAATCCCATTGTGGACAAGTCTCTCCAATTTAGCATTGGTGGTCGGTGCCATGTTGAAAGAGCTAGGGGCCAGGTCCTACCCCTGAGTTAGAGTTAGACTCTTCAGGCGCTCCGTAGACCGAGTTCGGATTAGTCTCACCAAATGGTGGGGACACCGGGTGCCCCACAGGGGTTGGAAAAAAAAAAAAAAAAGTAAATTTCTGAAACTCACTGGTCACTACCATATTGCTATCAATCTCTATCGAAAGCCATCAAAGTAATGTACCTTTGTTTGTGCAAAGCATGAAACATTTATAAGTGATTTAAATTCGGGATTTTGATAGATGATCTTCGGCACATTTTAATTAGGGTCAATCCCCTTAATGTTTGACCCATTTTGCAATGTTCTCTTAACATTTGAAAAAGACCGATTTGCCCCTTAACGTTTGTAAAACATTGTGATTTGCCCCTTGAATCCTTGATCAATCATTCATTTTCGACACGTGTCTATATTTTCATCCATTCGAATTGACTTCATGGGGCAAATCACACATTTCTACAAACGTTAGGGAGTGAATATGCTTTTTTCAAATATTAGAGGGACGTTGCAAAATGTATAACGCCCCTGAAATTTGGAAAAAAATAAAAGTAATTTCGAATTTTTATTTTAGTCCTTGAACTTTTAAAAATATGATTTTTGACCCCTACAGTTTTGAAAAAGTTACAATTTAGTCCTAGGTTATTTTGAATCAGCCATAAACGTTTTGTAGACACTATATTTGTTTCAAATTGATTATGATATGTTTTAATTTGTATAATTATTCTATGTTTGATTTTTAAATGAACTTATCGCTTTTATTTTACGATATAGTCATCCATTGGTTCTTGACCGGTTATAAATTAAATAAAGGTTAAAGATTTTAATCAGAAGGTTTTCTTGGTCTTAGAACATTGATTTCAAATCTCTTTTGCATTGAAATTTTTTGAATTTATCGACCATGTGGTAAAAGTTTGATTTAAACCTAAATTACCTCAAGTTTTTACGTAAAGTGATATATGCATAAAGTAATATTAAAAAGTTATTTTTTATATTTCATTTACAGCTATATAACAGCCCATACAGCTGGAGAGAGCTAATACATCTGATTGGAGATAAAATAAAATATTCAAGTTAGACAAAAATGGGGTATACCTATTTACTCCATGTCTCCAATTCTTGTCCATATAATGTTCACCATCTTCAACAATTTTTCTACACTTATCCTTTCCGAATTTCTTCTCATTTCCTTCTGCACAATTTCTCTAATTGATGTCTAGTTTACCATAAAAATTGTTTCAGTCCTTTAAGCCTTCTTTATAGTCCTTGAAAATCCTCAAAACCGAGTTTGGTCAAAACTGCCAGTTTTGGTACAGAAATTTTAGAAGTCCGAAAATCATATCAAAACTTCGAGTCTTTCTCTGAAATGTTTACCACATACTGGTTATTGTATAAGCTAACTTTTATGTTCAGAAACCTTCTTCAACCAAAGTCGTTTGAGGGGTCTAAAAATTATAAATACGTACCACTGTCCAGAAAATCCGAAAACAGCTCCCATCTTTCATGATTTATTTAAAATACCAAACCTTGTCCTATTGATCTGATTTTGAATCTACATACTCTCCATGATGTTGAAGATTGAAACCCTCAACCAATTTCAGATTACCATGTCGTTTGAAAGTCCGATTAAAGGTGAATCCGAGACTGCTACAGTTTTAACCTCAGAGTTGCATTAACCTTTTGTTTAACTAAATTATGTTGCTAAAGCTATCTAAACCATGAAGTTGATCATTAATACGGACTCATTACACACTAATAATGATGTTGGATCAGTTGATCTTAATTTAGAATCGTGTTTAATATTTTTCATGGATTTTGCAACATTTAGAATGACATGTAGTTTGTATTACAGTTGATCTTTCACTTTCTTTAACTTTAAGTAAAGTATTGTATTTATCTTATGATCTAACCATCTAATCTAGTTTATTAGAATAATAAGTATTCTGGAAATGTTAATTCTAATTAGATCTACATGTTTACAATTTATTTTAATTGTTAATATTGATATATGCAATATTATGTTATTTAATACTAATAATTATAAGAAAAATAGTTTTTACCAAAGTTATATATGTGATGTAATTTTATTCAAGGGCATACTGAGATATTTGTTCAATGTTAATATCAAGGTAAAACTTCCGATTTAATATTATTATGTAATAAGTAATTTACATGAATTTTGTTAAGAATAATTGTTTTAAAAAAGGTTAAATATGCATTGAAAATATATATGTTTGTTAATATGAAATATGTTATTAATAAATTAGAAATTGAGACTCTAATAATAATTTTGTAAATTGATTTAGTCTTCAACTTGTTACTTTGAAATGGTAAATCTCATTATTTATAATTTTACGTCATGGTTAAAGTTAAAATAGGTAAATGTTGGATTTATCCAAAATTAACAAGAAATTAGATATTTAATTGAACTTCTTTAAATATGATAAATATTGAAAGTATATATTATTGTTGTAAATTTATGAGCAAACAATTGATTATATCTTTTTGATTTATTTAAGGTTCTGCAATTATCGACGTTAATCAAGAATTTTCCGTACGGTAAAAGGTGAGGTTTGATTTCTGATTTGTTCCAAACCCTGTTTGGCATCCGGCCCTGAGAAACTTGGACATAACAATTGTGATTCTTTGTTTCGAATCACGAGCAACATTTTATCACCATTTTAATGCTTTTATTTAAAATTGTTAATTCTTTACATAATCAGTTTTCTTGCCTATTGTTAAATCAAATCTCATTTAAATCATAATTGGGAATTTTCTTCATAATTAACCTGATATCATGATCACCTAATCAATTCTTGAATTGTGCAACGAGCAACGAACTATGTTCGGTCTATGTAGCTCGAAAACGAGCAACGGATATTGTCCGGATTACTAGCTCATCTGATAATTCTGTTTCACCCATTGGGACGCCTTTGGGAAGTTGGGCCCAGGGATTGAAAAGATTTACTGCTGGGCAGCAAAGGGCTGTCGGTTTAAGTAATTCTGATTAATACCCATTCTGTCTAAGCGCCGCTTGCAGTCAGGAGTTGGCTGTGACCCGCGTGTTAGACTGGCATGTACTCGAGCATGTCTTCTGTTCTGTTGCGAGGTAGCTCCTCGTAGGGAGGTATATGGTTGAATTTCGGAGCTAAGGTTGGATCTGTTATTTGTAATTGCACAAGTTCATTTTCTCGTTCTTCTGAATACTCCAGTATTATCGTTAAAACCGATAATTTCAGTTCGGTGATGCAGATGTAACTATTCTGGTCATTCTTGTTCGTTTTGTTCTGATTTACAGTTTGATTATTGTCATGTTCTAAGAATCTCACTAAGTCATTAAAGACTTACTCCTCTTTTGTTCTATATGTCCCTTTCGCAGAGTAAGATTGGTATAGCAGCACGGATGGAACGAATGATCGACAAGTCCGCTTTTGGAAACTTTGCAAAAATTGTTAAGTGTTTGATTTTGTATTTACATCATTTTAAAATTGTAAAATGTATTTGTATTCCAAAGACTTCCGCTGTATTTAAAGTAAAGATATTTTATAGTGCTATGGTTTTGATCCTGGTCAGTGAGACCCCTTCCTATGAGCTACAGTTCGGTCTGAGTTGAGTTTGTTAGGTGGCCAACACCGGATCAACTCGGATCGGATTGTGACTCGTGGGGCGCGGTCCTCACAAAATGGGTCAAACGTTAAGGAGGTGATCGCAATTGACCCTTCTAATTATGCAACATGTGTAGTTTATCGTTGAAAATCAATCAAAATTTGGGCATGATCGAACAATCTTTCCCCTCACTTTGATAGCAGTTGATCGATATTTGACCTTGAACCGCGATCAGAAAATTGGTCGTCAACTGTAGTGTAGGTTGGTCGATCATCTCTTCTCGGTGGTTGCTTTCTTGTTTTACACGTGGAAACACTCAAAATTAGCCACACATCGTGTCTAAATATGGCATGTCAGTCAAGATTCAACTTATGACATCATTCAACACAATTTTCGATTAAAAAGCACAGAACAATATGTTTTAGATAGGATCCATAACTCAAGAAGTCACCACTCAACCTTTAGTGAAGTGCTTGTGAATTAATGGAGAAAATAATGTGGGATCTAAACCAGATAGGCCATATAAAGCAATAAAACTACATAAAAGCTGAGAGAAGTAGAAAGAACACTACTCATAGGTTCTCAGCACTAAAGCGATTATGGCTATGCACATGTAGTTTTCTCTTTATGCTGGAAAGTTGGTGTTCAATCTTCTTGCTTTTGGCAATGAAATAGTGCTTTTGGCCTCATAATCGCAGATAGTAATATTTCACTTTATTCCGCAAGTTCTTTAGGTGGATAATGATCATGAATGTCTATATTAATTGATGTTATACCACTTTCTCTTTCATTAATTTTCCTTACTTTGCTGCCGGTCTAAGTTATATAAAATCTCTTTTCATTTCAATGAAATCATTTGCATAAGATCACTAATATGCCTCATGTAACATGATTATGTTCTCTCGTGTGGCTACATATTCCCAATTTCTCCTTAATTTGCGATAATTAATGCCTTTAAAGAAGTTGAAATTTAGTAAAAAAAAATCTAACTCCTCCATTCACACCATTAATCCCTGAAATTGTATATAACCATGACATACAAAAGGAGTTATGTATTTATTAAGTATTCGGGACTAGGTCATAGTGAGATGATTAACATTAATCTTATTATAATGGTAACATTTACACTGTTACACCTTCTCGTCTCCATTATATGTTACAGATAGTTAAAGTTTGTAATAAAGAAATTAAAATCCTTGCCCAAAGTTAATTGGGTATTTGGTGCAACATTACACCAACAATTCATGGATATTAAATTCAATTTTCTATGATGTTGTAAAACGATCTCCAACAATACAACAAGAATTGCGACTAGAAATTTGGTTGGCCATTCCCTAATTAGAATATTATCACTATATATTATAGTTATTTTTTATATTTTTTTTTCATTTGTAATTTCGTTGGTGGTAGTTACAGATTTATTTTTGTAGAAATTATGTCGTCGTTGTTGCCTTAATTTCTTGCATTGCTCGAACAACTTCGGGCATACTTGATAAGTATTTGGAGTAGCAATTGTATTAATCGCCAGATAAAGTTAGAGATACATAGATTAGAGATCAAAGGCTATAGCCTATAATTAGTTATTATTGAGTAGTAATCTGTTGATAAACAAACACTCAAAGTTCATTGTTTATTATACACACGAAACAGGTGGACTTAAAAAGGAATTGGAAAATTATGTGCAGAAGAAGGCATGACCATGAAGGTCGTGCACTAGGCCAACTATGCCCTATGAAACTCAATGCCAATGGTCATTGTTTTTAATTTGTCCACTACGCTATGCATGTGTTTGTGCCCACAACTTTTTTAAGTTGCAATTTTCGAAGATTTTTGGTATTCATATCCCATTTGATTTGCTCCAAAATAATGTCGTTCTTTCTTTCTAGTTTTATATATTTTTAGTATAACTATTTAAAATAGCAGAAAGTAACTACTAAAGAAAATGATCAAAACAAGAAATGTAGAGAAACTTTCTACGAAATTTATTTAATATCAAAACTAAACCGTCTTTACGGGTTTTCCATAAAATTAGCATCAAAATACAAAAAAAAAATTAAAATATTAAAAATATATGTTAGATAACTAGTGCAACGAAAGTTCTAATGACGAGGATCGCTCTCCAACAAATGGAGTATACTTTCGAATTCTGCGAGAAGAGATACGAAACTTAACATTACGAAAGATAGCAAAAAGAATTAGTTTAAATAATAGAGTTTGCTCGAAATTGGACCTGCATCATCGCTATAGCTATGTGTTGATTGTGTTCAACTTTTCATCCCGTTTATGAACAAATTTGGCTATTAATGCGTTAAAAATGGACCAATCCAAAATCTTCACCTAGGTCATGTTACAATCTAACTTTATCATACAACTCATTCACTTCTGCACTTTATCACTTTCTTGAGATTAAAAGTTAAACTAATATAATAACTACAAGATTAGTAAACTCATCCATGGACTGCAACCCAAGGAAGCGAGTTGGTCAAATATCATCATTGATAGCAAATATAATCATTAATATCCATCTTTCTTTTCATGTTCACTTTATTCTTTCACTAACGAATTAAGGAAATTAAAATATCATGAATTAACTAAAACCTAGTAGTTATCTAAAAAGAATAGAGTCACTAAAACTCAAAGTTGGTCACCAACCTTTTTGTACAACAAAAGGAAAATTTGTGTCATCCTTTTCACTATCACAAGACTTGATGGAAGTTCATTTGTCTGCGGGGTTTGTTTGCCTTTACATTGAAAAGAATAAAATGAAGCCAATGACTTGCGTAATGGTTTTTATATATGCTACTGGGTCAAGCTTATACTAATAAATTTAATCGGCATGCATTGTTTTTAAGTTTGAATAAAGCATGGTTCAGTTAAGTAATGTCCATTACTTTATTTCAGGTAGAAACATATAGTTAATCTATCAATCTATCTTTCTAATTAGAGTTTATCAAGTAATACATGTAGTTAGTGCGGCCATATTAGATTTATTAATTAATAACTGTCTAGTCAAAGAGATGAAATTCCTTCTTTTAATATCAAGTTCGATACCTACACAAGTAATTTGATTTATTTCTTCTAATTTGTACATGACAAATCGTATTTATCGGTTTAACAAAAAAAAAAAATCGTATTTATCGATTGTATGATTTATCACGTTGTTTGCAGACTACTGTATCTAATCCGATTAGTTTCTATTTCTTCTAAGTGATGCATATCACACCAAATTTATCACTGTAATAATTTGTTTAACTGACGTTGTTTGTAGGCTATTGTATCTAATACGATTAATTTATATGTCTTCTAAGTTGTACATGTCACACCAAATTTATCGATTGTATAATTTGTCTGATTAACGTTATTTGCAGACTATTGTATCTAATCAGATAGTTTACCCCGTGTATTCCTACGAGTAGTAGGAGTTCATTGACACAAGAAGAACATATATTACATCCATTCATTAAATTTTAAGGGCATAGACCAGGATTTAGTGCTACTTAACTACTGCTAGTTTGTAGTAGGTGGGAATGTACAGATATCCTCAGCTATACATGTAGTAGTTTGACTGCATCTTAAGCTCACGGGTAATGTCTGTTGCTTTTCATTACCCCACAAACATATTAAAATTTAAATAAATCCACCTATGCTGTAATCAGTTCAGATGTTACATTCACCCTTTTTAAAAATTGTGGCTTCTCCAAAATATTTTAAATGTCTCATGCAAGTTATAAAAAAAATCATAAAATTGTTGGTTGAATATGTGATGTTACTTAACCTATCCCACAAACTACGAATAAAAAGAAATCAAAGGGTTAGTAAACAGACAGTGTGTGTAGTTTCAAACTTTCAATTAATAACCAACTATTGATTTTTCGCATTCAAAGTTAGATGACTCTACATATTTATTCTCATAAACTTTGAAAACAAGGAACGCAAAATCAGTTGAGATCAACATATTTTTAATAATCTCAATTTGAATTTCAAATTTTTATATTTCACCTACAAATCTGTAAACAATTTATTGCACCAATAATTCTTGGCCCCCTGCCTTTCACGGCACACAAACAGGCCCTCCTTCTGCTTAACTTTTATAGCATGTTGGTGCTACTAAAAATATCTTTATTTATTTTGAAAGTTAAAATAAACAATTTTAAATTACTTTCTCAGAGTTAATTCCTATAATTTGACTAAACGAAAAATACTTTCCATTAAAACACTCATATACTTCTGTCAAAATAGCCTAAATCAGCTTATAACTTAACCTTATCAGAGATTAACCAAAACATAAACAGTTTAATTTGACATCAAAACTATTAAAATCTCAAAAAAGAAAAGAATCGTAGGTTTCTTTAGATTTTATTTATTTATTATTTTATTATAAACTAATCCCTAATTTATCTTCTCTCTCACACAGTCACACAGTGCACGACAGTTATGCTCCAATATACCACAGCGCGCACGTATATACACAAATCACCCGCATTTGTAACGGTCATATTTCATTCTCTCTCTTTCTCTCTCTACTCTCTCTCTCTCTCTCTCACACACACACACTCACAAAACACGCACACGCTTCTCACACTAAATCAGCTGAGAATCAGAGCTCATTCATTCACTCAACGGCGTCAAAAATGGTAACCGCCGTTACACCAAACCCTAAGCTACAGCAGCAGCAACAGCACCGCCCCTCACGGCGGCCGCCGTTGCTACCTTCCGATCCCGACAATGCGCCGCCTCAACGCCGCGCCAAAGCTCGCGAAGTCACTTCGCGCTACTTATCTCTCTCCTCATCTTCGTCCAATTCATCTTCAAGCTCCAATTCCACCAACACGACGTCGTCCACGTCATCATCGTCGATTTCGTCGAAAAGGCCTCAATCTCCGATGATGATCGGAAGCAGAGCATCAGTCACGGCGACGCCGATGACTCAACAGAGGTCAGTTTCTGCGGACAGACGGCGTCCGATTGCGACGCCGTCTAATGCGGAGAGGACGCTCGTGACGTCGATGCGGAGTTTGTCGGTGTCGTTTCAAGGAGAAGCTTACTCCGTGCCGGTGAGTACAGTGAGGAAAAGTACGCCGGAGAGGAGGAAAGTAGGAAACACGCCGGTGAGAGATGGAAGGGAGAATTCGAAGCCGAATGACCTTCAGCAACAGCAGCA
The DNA here is from genome assembly GCA_946800315.1 of Misopates orontium. Classification (NCBI taxonomy): domain Eukaryota; kingdom Viridiplantae; phylum Streptophyta; class Magnoliopsida; order Lamiales; family Plantaginaceae; genus Misopates; species Misopates orontium. The sequence goes on along the minus strand of OX326948.1, from coordinate 43,012,490 downwards.
GCAGCACCGATGGCCTGGCGCGAGATTGCGTGCTGAGAATTCGAGTTTTATGAGCCGTAGTTTGGATTACGGCGTAGAGAGGGGAAAATTGAGTGGATCGGCTGCTCAGCTCGAGAAAATGAGAAAATCTATGGATGATGGAAACAGAGTTGGTGCTGAATTGAAGCTTGACAAAAACAATTTTGAGGCCAAAAGCCTTGATCTGTCAAATTCTGAAGCTGAGAGTGTTCCATTGAGAGTAAGGCCACGTAAACTTGTTGTGCCGCCTAGGTTGGGGCAAATACAAAATCCTGCTACGCCTCTACCGAGGAATGCATATGATAGATTAGGTCCTTCGAAACTAAATGTATCGTCTCCTCGGGGAGCTTTTGTAAGTAGGGGATTGTCGCCAATGCGAGGGGGTGTGAGGGCGGCTTCCCCAAGCAAGGCTTCGACTCCAGCGCCTGGTGCTCTGGTGAGGGGGATGTCTAGTCCAGTGAGGCATAGAGTTGGGGTAGCGAATTCCGTTAATGACAGTAACACGTGTAGCACGCCATCTATATTGAGAGGGAAGCTGGGAGTGAACCGGGTTGCTGATGCGCACGAATTAAGGCTACTGTACAACAGGCAGTTGCAGTGGCGGTTCGAGACTGCGAGGCAAGAGAGGTCTCTGTTGGTTCAGAAACATGCAGCAGAGGTATTAATTTTTCCTCCATATTTTTGTTTTTGAGTGAATATATGGGAAATAATTTACAGCTTCATGGAAGCAATGCATGCTGTATTGTGTGCTCGGTCCCCATTTTGATTAAACATCACAATCAACTTGGTTAGAGCTAACAAGTTATTCGGCTTTGAGTGTGGTTCCTTCTGGCCTCTACTGCATAGGTTGAGCGGAGATGGATGACCTAGGGATTATTAATGTGGTTTGATTCCTTGTATTGCTGAAGTTAGTGCGCCTCAATTATATTTGAAATGGATTTATCAAAATAATAAGCACTGTAATTTATCAAGGTTAAACACTGGCAACATTTTGAGTTAAATGATTGTCTCTATTGTTCTGGCATATTACACCGTTAAGACCGTTGGGCAGTCTGCATTTAGTCTGAGTACCAGAGGTAACAAAGTGTTAGATTCGTAATTGTTAATACTTTGAGAGGCTGATCAATTTTTATTTTTATTTTTTTTTATTAGTTTATAGGGGACCATACTAAGACGCTGTCCCTGAAGAAATTAGTAAGTTCAAAGACTTAGGATTTAACTGGATTCACCTGCTTGGAACTGGAACTGCCGGAGCATTGAAATAGACTCGTAAGATATTAGATGTTCTGCAATTTCTTCCTCCTTTATTAAATAAGATGAAGTCCTCCACTATGTATATCTATCTCTCGACATCAAAACTGAATTATAAACCGTATTCACATTTAATTTGTGCGCATCTTGACAAATGTAAACTTGAGTTTAACAAATGGATGCATGAGTTCAATACTCCAACCTAAACATAATGATTCTTTCTGTTTTCTGGAGCTTTTGACTGGATGTAGTTTCTAATTAGCTTTGAGGATCCTTTTTTTTTTTGCCTTCTATTCGAATTTCACGCTTCTGTTGCTACAAAAGTAAATTGACCTTGAAGAAACTCTGCAGCAGCTCACTTTATTTTCCTAGGTATATTTGTAATGGAATAATGAATATTTTTGTTACATTTGTGCCCCTTGACATTACGCTTCATGATTGTTTGACCTAAGCTTTGAAATTAGTAAATTGTTCATGTTTAGTTGTATTTTCTGAAATTTCAGCCTTTTGTCTTTGTAGCATTATGGTCTTAGTTTCTCTAATATATAACATGATAATATGCTTTTGATAAAACAACGGACGATAAATTGAGCAGTCAGTCAAAAGTATATCAGATAAAATCTTGTCCTGGTCAAAAATGAAAGAAAAAAAATGTCTGGGGGCACTTAGAACATGAGATTCAATCTGTAATTTAGACCAACAGAAGTACTTCTAACTAACAATGTTATCTGAAATTCATTGTTCAAATGTTCGATATTTGATGAGTGCCTTTGCCCTTTATTTTCCAGTTGAGAAGGCAAGCACTAGAAACTTATGCATTTACCTTTACAATGTGGCTTATCTTAACTTGTATTATTTATACATTACATGCGTGTTAGGTTGGTGTGTGGTGAATTGGATGAATTTTGAGTTACAGGAATTAATACAGGTAATATATGAATCATAATATAGGAATAAATAATATATTACTAGGTTTGTATCAGTTACCATTATACTGATGAGGCAAACAGCTTAGGCGCGTGCGTAAAAAACAGTGTTAGACATCTAAATTGCTGGTCTCTCTTCGTTGGAAACAAAACATATTGTGAAGCTCTGTCATGCCTTGCAACTCAGTTTTGCTTGTGGAGTGTGGTACGATGCTATGATTAACATTTGCACATTGAAACATGTCTTCACTTATTGATTGTTGGTATCAAGAGTTGATAGCTTACTTTTCTGCAGCAACAGACCCTGTTGATAGTCGATTAATGGCTCCATATGATATAGTTGATTGTAGACTGCCATACCATCCTATACTTTAATAATGGTAAATTATAGTTTTGTTATTGTATCATCTCTAGTAAAAGTACTCTTATTGCTACCTCTTTTTTCTCACTTCGCAGAGAAGCCTTTATAATGCTTGGCTGGCTACCTCAAAATTGCGGCATTCTGTTAAACTCAAGAAGATTGAACTGCAACTGTGCAGACAAAATATGAAGCTTTATTCGATACTAAAGGAACAAGTATGGCTTTCTCCATTGTTCTAAAGTTCATTCTAATATTAAAGATCAATATCAGTATGTCTATTTTGCATGTATAATTCTTTCAGCTATTATCCACAGTTAAAATATGGGGATATCTTTTTATTGTTACTTCCTGGCCTGTATTCACTTTTTATTTCCATATTTTTTAACATTACCCATTTTGAGCTTTAATTTGAACCTGTAAACTTAAATGAATGTTAGTAACTGTGAGATGACCTTTTGGATTCAAATTTTATTTCTATGCTGTATTTACTTCTGCTGATGCAAAAGATGTGGACTGTTCATGTTTTAGTAACCATATTTTACGATATGAGTGTGCCTTTAATGTCTGTGGGTTCGCATGTGAGTACGCACAGCAGCAATTCTTGCATGCAAAGAAGCACACCTGTTTAGATGAAAGATGGTTTGTCTCCAAAGACTATTGCTCCCTTTTATATGTGAATGACCTGAATGCAGGACCCTCATTTGGAGAGCTGGGGTCAGCTCGATAAAGATCTCTCCAATTCGTTATCTGGTGCTATAGAAGCTTTGGAAGCTAACGTTGTCCGTCTTCCAGTTGTCGCTGGTGCCAGGGTATGCTGGTCTTTTTTTCCTAATGAATACAACATTGGACAGGCAATTCATGACTTGGAGCTTAAAGCCTCATTATTTTATTTTATTTTTCCCATTTTACTTTGATGTTTCCAGGCTGATGTTCAGAAAGTGAAAAAGGCTATTTTTTCAGCCGTGGACGTGATGCAAGCAATGGCATCTTCAATATGTCCTTTGCTAATGAAGGTAATCTGTTTTCTTATGGGATTGTTCAAAGCTTATATCTCCATTGTTGTTTAGCGCAGGATGCAACTTGAATTTATGTATTTGTCTTCATTTTGTTGGTTTTGTGTGAGTTTCATCGGTGTGCAGTAATCAGATTAAAATGTTGGGGATCAGCATCATATCTGTCACACTGCTACTCAAGTCCATGTTACTAGTACACGTTGGAGTTGGGATATAATGTTGCTGCATATAGTATTTGATTCTAGAGGGATTTACCAAAATTAATTAGCGACTCATGAACATAAAAGCAGTGTGCAGTCTATATTTCTATTATTTAGTTGTTCTTTAACTTTGAAAGCGTCATTGGTTTTTCTTGTTGCCAAAGCAACTGAAAGTTTCTCAATAAGCTGTCTTGTGATAGTTTCAGTTTTTTCCAATGGAGAAAATGGAACACATGAAATTCTGAGATAATGAGAAAAATATCTTTCGGTATATGTGAGTTTTAGACTTTCGGAAGAACAGATCATTGTGAGATCTCTGTTAGATTGAACCCCATGATGCAAAGTCTTCGGACCTTGCTTGAAAGAAATTTCTTCTGTATCACTCTGATAGCTTGCAGTCTTTTTTGACTATTTTGAGACTTTTAAGGATAGGAATGCCTTCTGACAAAAGAGGGACTGAGGACGGAAATTTCTTCAGTATCTTTTATGGAGCTTTGATAGCATGAAAAGAAAATGGGATAAGAATTTAGTCTGTAGTATTATTACAACTTCCTGTTTTTGAGGAAATGGAACCTCACTAAACAAAAAAGATTGTCTGCCGCACTTTTACAGGTTCACAAATTTATGAAAATCATGTTTCTACTATGCGCACTATGTAACTACAGTATCATTATCCAAAAATGTAACCGATGTTTTGTTGCCTGCTTATAGCTGCATTTATGATACACTGATGAAGGATATGGCTAGGATCTGTTTAACTTGTCTGAAGTGCTCCATTGTAGGTTTTAATTTTCTCCTTGAGTTCTCTGTGTTAAGGTTAAATTTCTGAAACGTACCAAACAAGGTGCCAGGCACAGCTGTGCAAACGTGCACATGTTGTTTAAGAATATACTTATTGCATGGTTGTAAGGCAGTCATAGTTGGATTACTTTAGGGACTTTGATGTTGCTTCGAATAGAGCACTACATGGAATAGTTTGACCAGATAATGCCCTGGAAGACATTTCATTCACTAACATTAACAAAATTAACGGGAGACCAAGAAAACTATACTGGTGAAGGTCTAAATCTTGATGCAACTATATACTGCATTTCTTTGGTTAATATGAATATTTGTGAATAAGAAATATTTTGGTGTAATGTCCTTGTGGTGGATAAATCATACAAGAATCATCTGATCAACTGGAGTGAGCTTGATTGACTTCTTTTGGTTGCTATGAATATTTAGTAAACTAGTATTTGTAACTAGAAATATTTTTCTTGTTATGTCCTATGTCCTTGTGGCGGATAAACCATACAAGAATCACCTGGCAGCTGGCTGAGCTTGATTGAATTGGCATCACATCTAACCATATCAAATAACTAGGAAAACTATGGTTTTCATTTAGTTTCAGTATAGTGAGGCTCATTTCTCAATGTGGAAATATCAGATAAGTTTCACATTATAACTTATAAGAGCAACCCAGAGTTGGTGTTGCATGCACAGAAAGTATTTTTCTTATAGCTGTGGAAAATCCTACAAATCGATTTATTGGATTTTCTTGAATTACCTTTAATTGGTATTTTTGATGGTTTTGAATGCAGGTGGAGCAAATGAACTTGTTGGCATCAGAACTCTACAATTTAAGTGCAAGAGAGCGTGCGTTACTTGATGAATGGAGAGATTTGTTGTCAACAACGTTCATACCCTTGCAGGTGAGGTTCAAAGCCAGTTCACGTAAAATTTTGTCATAGTATTTTGGAAAAACTACAGTTCAGCACTCCTCATGCTTGGTATAATTATATAAACTCTCGTAATACTTGTGTAGTTAGAAAAACGATATTTGATTTGTTTCCAAAAAACACTACATATATCCCCTGAGGCTTTTTTCTTCACATTCTTAAAAATTCAGAAGGTGTCTATGGAATCATTCGGACATTAGAAATTATTTCTGTTATTAGATCAAATCTCAGAGTTTGGACGAAACTATTAGTTGAAGTTAGGCCATCATCATAACACAAGTTTGATTTGTTCCAGGTTATGCATTGTAGCTTGACGACCCATCTACTGCAAGCTCAACGGTTACCTTCTAACGACGAAACAGTAGCACGGTGATTTCTTGCTATTGATTACCTGAAATGCTAACATCAGATAGATAAACTACACTTTCTTCATAACTCCATGTAAAGAGAAGATGACCTTTTACGAAGTAGATGGTATGTTAGAGCGCGCCTTGTATTTCAGGATCTGTAAAAGGCAGCTTCACACGTTGTAATATTCTTTTCTACAACATAGTATATACATACGGCCATACAGGTTGTCTTGTTTAGATGAGTTTTGGTCGAGAGATATATGTAAAGATATCTTGGTTTTCGGCATTGCAAGCTGTGTATATTGTTTTGCACTCTTTGACGTTTGATCTAACTAGTCACGTTTTATTTAAGGAGATTTGAGATCAACAAATTCAAGCCAAAAGATAAGCTCAAATCAGAGCTATTGTGGATACTATCTTATGTTCCAGCCTTTTAAACATCTAAAATGTATAACCAATTATAATTTTGCTCTTAAAACATGGGATGATCATCATGGTCCTACTTTTTCTTTCTAGTAACTGCTCGTTCTTGGTTCTGTATTTCCTCTAAAAAAGCGAACAAAAATGAAGTATTATGAATAATATTCTTTTAAAGTATGAGCTGCGATGTGGGGTATTACGATAATTTTAGATTCGCTGAATTAACTTGTCTCTACTTTTGAGTTTTCGACGGGAGAATCCCTTCATTACATTCGACTAAAGACACCTTCGATCCAACTCATAAGAAAACTTGTCAAATAGGTCGTTGCTCTCGTCGCACTTTCGAGCTTGTTGTCTTTGAGCGTTAATCCATTGGACAAGTTTGTCAAGTCAAGGAAAACGTACTTTGGCTCTGTGATGGTGCATTCCTATTTATTATTCTCATGCGGGAGCCTAAAGTGAAGACGCATCCTAGTGAATTACGAGAACTATTCCATGCATATGATGGTATTACAAAAAACACTATCATATTTCAACAACAATTATAATAGTTTTATGAATAATTAGATGTGATTAAAAGAACACCCATTCATGTCAACTAAACAAATTTACCTTCTTTTATCACAAGTTTCTATTTACAGTTCACACCATAATAAAGTCTTACTTACCATCAATGTATATATATTATATCCAATTCTTCTGATTATTGCAATCTAAATATAAATTTACCAATTTCAAAATCTCAATTTGCGCGGCTTCTAATTTCAAAACTGGCGCCAGAATTCTCCCGCCATAATTCCTCAACAAACCCCTCTATAAAAACCCCTGCACTTCATCACACTAATCAAAACTCACAAATATCAGATCTCATTTATCTCACTCATTCACACCATGGTAGTGACATTAGGCCCCGGAAAATTCTACGGCGGCGACCTTCCTCGTCCGCGATTCTACGCGGACGTGAAGCTCAACGATCACAGAGTTGATCCACCGCTCTCCGTAACGGATCCGCTCATGGAGTGGGCCCACGACGCCCACTGGTCAATGGGCGGCGTCAGATTCACGCGCCGCCGTCTCCAGGGACGCATCGAGGGAAACGTCGACAAGCTACGCGCTCAGCGCGATAACCAGATCGGTAGCAAATCCGCAAAACGGAAAACAAGTGAAATGGACAAAATTAGCATTGAAACGATGCCGGTGCCTGTTGCTATTAAACGGCGTCGTGTGGTGGGGCTGATTGATGATGATCATGATGAAAGAATTGAGAAGAAATTGGTTAAGGTTGGGATTAGAAGCTCGTCGAGGTTAGCGAAGAAGAGCGGTTAAAAGTGTTCGATGAAATGACTGACTGAAAGTCTCTGTAATTTTTTTATTTTTATGTTTTAGATCTTTATGAACCAATTTGAAGAAAATGTAATGTTCATTAAAAGATTTTGAGGCACACAAAAAGATAAGTGAAAATATGTTTTTGTGTATTTTTTCAGAAAAATTCAAATGAATAATCTTTTTAACAATTTTAATATTAACAATTGAATCAAGATTTCATAATTATCGTCATTTCCAGCTAAATAAGAAATACAGTTTTATCTTGACCAAACACCATTCAATGTGATTTACTCGTCTCTAATATTAAGAGGAGAGTATATTTTACCTAAATTTAGTATTTACTAGTAGAGATGAGTAACAAACTCCCAAATCACCTTATATTGTCTTTGTTGTTATTTTATGAATATGAATTTTGTTTTCGCAAATTAGAAATATGTTATGATTTAGTTCCACTTATAAATTATTCTAGAGGGAGTTGTTAACTTATTTGTGGGAGATTTTTGTTACTTTGTATATGGTGTGGACTGTGGAAGTTAGAATCTTTCGTACAAAAAATCTTTTTAGAAAAATAGTGGAAGATCATTACTATATAGAACTCCAAAATAGTTCCCAGCTAGCATAGCCCAAGATAATTTGATATGTGGGATAACGTACTTTCTACCAAAAAAACAAAGAGAATTTGGCAATTTACCTCTCTGTCTTATGCTAATTTGGCAAATTACCTCATTGTGAAAAATAAATAGGTAAATTACCTCCCTGTAATTTCAATATTTGGCAAATTACCTTCTTATATAGGGATGTGTAGTTCACTTGCTCAAATTTGGGAGTGGGAATGGTTTTTTAGGCTAAAAAAAACAATTATACCCTTTATTTCCCAAAAACATTATGTAAATTTTTGGTTTAATATTTTAACTTGTTAAAAAATGCAAAAATTAAAACTAAAATTTAAAAATAAGTTATGATTTCGTAATATGTATGTTTTACAGAGTCGTTGACCATAAATCCGGTCTTCGAGAAGGAGCTGCTAAGGCACAGACAAATTCGATCTTTTGGTGGTATCATATATAAGAGGCTGCAAATGCCTGTCCCTCTCCTCTCCGCCTTTCCAGGACTAGATATTCGAAGTTTCTCAAAGGCCGGTTTTAGAATTATAATAATTTTCATACTTTTATTTATAATTTTTTAAAGAAATGTTATAATCAAATTTGAAATTACAGGAAAAAAAATATTAGAAATATCAAGGATATTTTGGTCATTAAGTATAAAAAAATACACTAAACAAATTACAGGGAGATGGTGTGCCAATTTTTTAAATCACATGAAGGTAAGTTGCCAATTTATTTTTAATAGGGAGGTAATTTGCCAATTTGACATAACAAAAGGAGGTAAACTTCCAAAAACACAAAAACAAAACACAAAAACTAATAAAAACTCAGATTACAAGAATAAACAAAAGTCTTCTCGCACATGAGGAAGTCTCTCACTTGGAACCTCCGCAGAAGTCAGAAGGAATAGAATAGAATCTATCCAACTACAAATTTGAGCCCAAATCTAGTCTCATAAAAATGCGGAAATCCGACTTTGATCAAGATCTAAGATCCGAATTCGAATAATCAAAGTACCAAATCTAATAAAAGATATGAGAATATAAATGTTATTGCACATAGTAAAATTATACATACGAGAATGTCAAACTGAATTTTTATGATTTAAATCCAAGATTTCAAATCGGAACTTAAATAAGAATTCCATTGCAAAGCACTAGGTTTCCTCTACATTTCCTCCCAACCAGGTCAAAGCCCATAATATATTGGTCCGAATTTCACTGCATGTTTGTCCTCTTTAATTTTAATATTTTACATTATTTTTATCGAGTTTATGACCATAATAGAAATCAAATATACATAAACTTATCTTGAGTACAAAAAATCAAACATCTTAAATCAGAAAACTTGAGCTTATAAATCTCTTAAAACGACTATAGAAAGAAAAAAAAAAAAAAGAGTTCCTCAATCTCTTATAGCTATACAACAAATTATATTACTAATTCAATTATTTATGATTGTTCAAACTTTTAATCATTATATATAAAATTTATGTCAAGTGTTTCTATAAATTTATACACCAATTATTTCTATAAGAATTTTAATGTATGAGCTGAAAATCCAGTCGAAGATGTACACGGTCAAAGTTGTGGTCTAATCAGATTGCGGGAATCTGTTTGTATAATATATTTGGGGGATCTACCTAGCTGAAAAACTACATTATCAATGTAATCTTTAAAAAATCTAAATAAAAATTGAAGAAACGAAATATATGAAATTACGTCCAAACGAGGCCTAAGTTTTTAGTAGGGTTATTGTATTCTTGTAAGTTGTAATAAGGGTGCTAGTGGATATAATAGTCTTGTGTTTCTTCAAACTTTAATTGCATAGGCGGAATTAAAACATAGTTGCTTTCTTTATAGACTTGATTATTAAATTTTGGATGCGGGGAAACGCAACCTTGAAAGAAAGGAATGTTACAGGCACTAACTTTTAATGTATTATATAATATTCGATTAAACTATTTTTTCTTCCTTTGTTCATTCACTACGATATTGAGTTGACGTGGACTCCACTGCTGGTGGAGGGGGAGAATATCGTGGGGCCTAATGACGTGGATCGCACCCTTTTTTTGAACCGATCTGTTTCCTCTCACTCGTGTTCACAAACAGCTCTAAATAAATTATGTAAATTGTTTTAATTTTCTACGGAAACTAACCTTTCCTATTTGCCATTTACTGATTTCTTTTTCTTTTTTCAAATAGGATGGACTTGTAATGTAACATTCAACTAATAAAAAGTACTTCATGATCAAGATTGTAGTTACTTTTATATTTATGTCATCATTAAGTTTATATTATCCAAATTTTGCCTTCAAAGTTAAATTTTTGGATCCATCACCGTGTCGATATGTACATTCTTTGTACGTTGATTTGATACTCCACGTCAGTCTTCAACTTGATTCAAGTTTTTTTAAAATTTTGTATCAACTTTGAGTTCGAATAATTTTTCCTAAGACGGTAAAGCGACGTAGACTCTAAAAAATCTAAGCCAATCGAGATTTATTACAGAGTTACTAGTCGAGTACAACAACAACAAAGCTTGTCAACGTAGACAGTCTGCATCAACATGACTCATGATGGCGATCGACGCACCTACATGACAACTTTACTTAATTCAGATAGAAAAATGCACTAATTTTAGTTCTTTAAATATTTTCTTGATTTGTGTCTATATATCTTGATCAAACGTGATAGAATATCCAAGATTTATGATGAGAATCGTTGTCAACTATGACGTCATCAACGTTAAATCAATGGTTTATAACCTTATGCGTCAATCATGACGAGCCAACTTTTGCTCAATTCTCCGTCACTCCAACATAGTCTTGACAACTCAGCTGACAAGTGCACCATGAACCATGACGTCTCTAATCATGAATTGTCAGACGTCACGCAACATTTGGCATATCAGTGTAATTATACGTAAGAAAGAGTAAGTAGAGAGTATCATGTAATTAAAAGTAAAGGTAAAAAATCGGTTTTTGCCATAAAGTTCTGAAAAAATCAAATAAGCAAATTAGAAAAGTCCTCGAGGTATATGTGTGTATATATATGTAGAATAGTTTGCTTTTTGTGGCACGTTGACGACAATTCAGTATTTCAATTTATAGGCTGTAGAAAATCCTATTAAAGGACTAGTTCATACTAAATACAAGCAAATTTGTGTCTTTCTTATAATCCATATAATGAGTATAAGAATTCAGGCCATAATTTCTCAGTTAATTAAGTGATTCTTGCAAGAGCGTATTAGAGAAATTCTTGAAGTTGTTTTAAGTGGCTTAAATATTGAAAAATTAATATTATTTGCAAAGTGTCTCGAAAAGCTACATAAAATAATATATTTTTCGTAAAAATTATGAGTAATTTTTAACCGTTATTTATCGTGTCATAGTCGTACTAAATTAGTAAATTAAGGAAAAGACAACTTATACATAGAAAATCTCCATTGAACAATTTTTGGATATATTTAGGATTTTGTTTGACGACTAAAAACATAAATTTGTGATATAAACAAATAAAAGTGTGTATATGAGGCTAAAGTCAATAAGTGAACATTAAGCATTTGCAAACACTTTCTTGGTCAGAAAAATAGAAATGAGTAGTCCTTACCCATTTACCCATACTAGCTAATGATAAGGTTTAAGTTTAATTAACCAATCACCTGAATTGGAGAAAAATCCTTGTTTCAAACTTTATTAAACATATAGATGGTTCTCGAGGCCCGGAAAGTTCCAGCACTATGAATCACTATTAATTATTCTAACCAAAAATAAATAAATAAATAAAAAATCACTATTCATTTCTAAGTTATCCCTTCCAAGAGCTTAGGGGATCATGGTAGAAAATAGAGATCTTCTGATCACAATAGTCATTCTTCAGCTAGGTGCAAACTTGGAACTAGGTATTATTAGTTACAATTTTGTATCTTTAACGTGTATCTAATGTGAAAATTACCATATTGTAGTTTTTGGGTGATGGCATGCAGAATATAGAAGATTTTTGTTTACGTAAGCTTTATAACTTTTCCTAATATAACATTGAATCAAAGTATTTAAAATAATACTTTGTCAAATATAATAAAAATACGGTAATAGAAAATTAAATACATCAATTAATTAGGGAGTTAAACCTACAAAACAAACAGACCCATAGGTAACAACTTTCAAAAGAATATTGACACAAAAGCCCAGGAGCCGATGAGTCTGCGTACCACGTAATGTTGAAAGTACATCACGCCCTTCAAGATGTCTCCAGTCAAATCAAGTTTCTACAGATACCAATGTTCTCTTAAATTAATTAAACAAAAACGTACTAATTAGCTAGCTAGGTAAATGTAAGTTACCAACAACCTTAAAAACATCAACATAATCTAAGTCCCTAGTAAGAGACCAACACTGTTTCCTTGTAGCTAGCAAATACGAAAGTTAATTAATAACGATTACAACTAATTTCCAACCCTCAATAGCACCTGATGCATCATTATTAAAAATTTAAGTGATAAGTAATTTTAAGTGACATATTATTAATGTATTTGATAAGTTTTTTCTAGTACTGGATCACTCAAATGAGTTCGGCCGATGCAACGCTGCGATCCACCTCTCAAGATCGGACTATATTTTACAAAGCAAAATAGACAACTATGTAATCATGCAAATGTCACATTACTTTTGCTTGATACCGAATGTATTTCATTTTGGATGAGCCAAAACAGTTACAACTATAATGACATTTCATAATAATACTTCATAGTTTATCTAATTCCTATTCATCAAAGTGCCAAAGGACTACTTATCGATCAATGCAAATAAACATCCATAATAAATTAACATCTCATGGTTACTCATTATTACACACACTTCTTCAATGAGAGAACATAGCAAAAATGTAAAGCAACACAAACATTTTACACTTAAACATCTTTTTTTATTATTACCTCAGTTTTTATTCTAAAGGAAAACAAACAAAAAAGTACACCCTCTTACAAAGAAAAGATTGTACCACATTTTCCCATTTAACAAAAAGGTCAAGAGACACCTAAACACTCAAAAACGAGTGTGGTTCCCAAAATTTAGTCCCCCTAAACCCCGCACAAAAAAGAAAAAAGAAAAAAGAAAAAAACTCTAAATTGTTCTCTTTCTCTCTCTTAATATTTTTTTTCTCTCACTTATTAAGCAAATAGGTTGAGAAGCTTTGGCTTCTTGTTACCAACTCTTTTAACCCCATTCTCTAACATCTCCATCGATACTTCCGATATTCCCGACCCCAACGACGCCGTTTTCACCTCTCCCGCCGCATAAATCGGCTGCAAAACGCCACCGTTTAGCACCGTCTCCACCGCCTGCTCGCACACGTGCCAGTTCCCACTTGACATGAGCCCCACAGCACCGTTAACTGGGTTCACGGTCCTTCCACACGCTTCGTACAAAAGCGACTGAAATAAATCTAAAAGAAAAAAACCCACATGCAAAAAATAGTGTTTAGTTGATTACTCAGCTGGGTTTTCAATAAAGATTAAATCTTTGAAGATTTGGAGCTTAAAAAAAAAAAAAAAAACCCACATGCAAAAAAACATAGTTGAGTTGATTATTCATCTGGTTTTTGATAAAGATTGAATCTTTGAAGATTTGAAGCTTAAAAAAAAAAAAAAAAAAAAAAAAAAAAAAAAAAACCACATGCAAAACAAAAAAAAATGATTATTTTATCTGGGTTTTTAATAAAGATTGATTCTTTGAAGATTTGAAGCTAAACAAAAAAAAAAAAAAAAAAAAAAAAAAAAAAACCCCACATGCAAAAACACAAATTCAATTGATTAATTATCTGGGTTTTTAACAAAGTTTGAGTCTTTCAATAAAAGTACCTGATCTTTTGTTCTCTGGAACAGAGGAGATGAAGGACATGAGATCACTACGGCCAAAGAACTTTGACACGAAGAGAGTGGCGTGGCCTTGGGCTTGTGAGTTCTCAATCCAATCCAAACACGGTCTTAAGATGCATTGATCACTGCACCCTCTTCGAAGAACTCTGCAACCGTTGCAGCTCATGTTGAATGTTTTTTTATTTTTTTCACTCTCTTTCTTCAGCTTTTTTGGGTTCCTCTAGAATTTCTTGAGCTCAAAGGAAATGGAAAAAGTAAGAGAGAGAGAGAGAGAGAGAGAGAGGGAGAGAGGAGTGAGTAAGTGTGGTACTTGGTGTTTAATATATAGTAGTAGTAATGTATAGTGGGGTGGTGAAGTGTGTGGTGCGTGTGTGTAAAGTGGAGGCTGTGGAAAAAAAGTAACCTTGGTTGAGTTCAATTTTAAGGGCATGTTTGGCAATGAGGTAGGAAGGTCTTTTGAGTTTTGATCATCTAGTTTGGAGTCTAAATAAGATAAATAATTGAGAAATTAATGTTATATAGTAGAAAGTATGATCAATCTCACTTCATTTAACATCTAGTGTCTCATCACTTCCTTAACTAGCACTAATAAACGCTTTGAATCAAAATTATGTGTCAAGTGAGATACAAATTATTGGTGCATTGGTATAAGTAATCTTTACCATCATTACTAATGGGCTGAGTATTTTGATTTGGTGAAACCACCAAGTTGCTTTGGGGTATCACATTTTGTTCTAATTTAGACTTGTTTGTCCTTTACTTAAGAAAAACATGTTCTCTACATATTTTAAAAGTTTGTTGCTATGTACTAAATAGCATAACATCAATTATATGTTGCTCCTAGTGATCCTAGTTATCAAACTTTCAGACAATTATACCAACACTTTTAGGTCGAACATTTACATCCAAATTTCTCATGCTATCGTATTGTGGTCATCATTTTAATTTATAAATAAATGAAAAGAAAGGAATTCTTTTCTTCCTTAATGCAAATATTTTTTTACAAACCAAACGCAGCCTTGTGTGGTGGGGTGAGGTACTAATAAGTAATAAATGAGATTATAGTATTTGAGTGATGGGAAGGGAATAATATATATATATATATATATATATATATATATATATATATATATATATATATATATATATATCTGGTTCCAAACTCTGGGTTCGAGCAAGCGGCTCCGGGTTTCCGCGGCTTTTCGAAGTGGGAGATTTTCAGCCGTTGGATGTTGAATGATACTTTTTGTCTTTCTTTTCCAACTTTTTTACGTTGGGGATCTATGCAGATGTAGGCCCAATTAATGTCCATCAGATCAGAGCATCATTTCTTTTGATTGGGTTTTTTCATAATAATGTGTTGACCAAGGGCGAGAGATATCTTGATTTATTTTCATTATTTCTTGATTCATTTTGGGAAGAGCGTAGCCGGGTTAATTGAATATTATTCCATATATAATATTTAGAATGCACGAATGTTTTTCTTTGTATATAAGTAAATATAATGCACAAAACTTTCGTTGATATATCACGAAAGATGACAAAAGAAGGGGTCCAATAAAGAAAATCCCCCACCATAAAAGATATTTGGAGGCAACTTAAAAAATCGTGTAGCACTTCACTTGAAACGGCCGCAAAAAGAAACTAAGTCAAAGCGTTGGAATAGTTTTGAGTTCTCGTAATATAATTATGGAAACGATGTACTCATACACTAATTCTTTTCTGGGCTGTGCTTATCTTACAGACAGGCTGTAAGAATAAGCCTTACAGCCGGTAGAAATTGTGTAGCGCTCTATTTTTGTACCGCAATTTTGGTTCGATTTATGATAATTGCGCAATCTATTGAATTTGAAAGACTAATTGTCAGGCATTAAATTATAAATTTATAGACAAACCAAATGAAAGTCCGAGTGAAATTAATCTGAGCATTTTTATGTACCGGAGAACTTATATATTATTCGTTAAAAATTTAGCGAATTGTAAAAGCTACCACTATTTTTTTTCTCACTGGCATTCACAGAATATAAAATCTAAAAAATAGCTAATAACATCAAAACTTAATTTTATGACTTACTTCATTGAAAATTGTGATAATATTGATTTGTTAAAATTTTAATTTGATTTTGATCTTTAGTTCAACGTATTATAAATATTTCTACAATTTTCTCATAGCAATTATCTAAAAGCACTATGAGAATGACTAATTTTATACTTTATTGTTATTGAGCTTAAAATGCATATATGTTCATGTTTCTGAAAAAATGTACGACTTTATTAACAATGTTTGTCATATTATTTATAAGACAGTAAATGCAATAAATTGAATTGAAATCACTAGTGGCATTGGAACATTCTGATCAGTATGCGATGATGATTTATTTCTAGATTATATTGAACAGATAAGATAATTGTTAATTTATAGAATATATAATAATTAATAAGTAAAAAATTAAAGGGAGAACCTCATAGTTTTAATTGGCTTGAGAGTTCAAAATTGTGTAATACAAAATGTTATAAGTGATAAGTCCAGTAACCGGTCAAATAGGTGTCCGGTGGCATTAAAGGTAATGTGTGGCTCCTAATTGTCTGTATGTATACAGACCGTGAGTTAAGCATTTTCCTTATTTTCTTGGGTTAATTAATGATTAGTATAAAGTTTTCCATTTAGTATTCTTAACCTTTGATCAGTGTTTAATTTTGGTGTCTTATACGATCATTTATATTTAAAAGTACGTGTTACTTAATTTTAAAAGAAAGAATATTGACTTCTTATACTAGTATTATGTATTTTAACATAATTGTTCATTGACATGAAGTAAATTCTGTGTGTAGCCTTTTTAAATTTCTTCTTAAATTTAACCTTTTTTTAAATAAAATGAATTAGCCTAGCCCATACTGAATTCCTGGATTCGACCTTGATTCCAAATAATATTTCTACCACCACAATTTGAAACGGTATATAATTAAATTTGTTGTAATCTTCACAATAAGTTCATATTACTATAACAAGTCAGTTTTTAATTTAGACTCTATCAATTCAATAACAACAATTCTTATTAGACAATAAGTTTATATTTGTTATAAATTCATTACTTTAATTAATTTATTGATGAGTAAATTCATTATAACTTTACCATCACAGTCAGGATACATACTTCAGACCGTTTGATGTCTTCCTAATTCGAATGTATAACGTTATATCCAAAAATACACTAAAATGATTGTGCTAATTCCATTGGAGTACATCTCTTAAGCCAGTAAAAGATAATTTAGTAAATATCCTGGAAAATGGATACGTTGGTGAGGTGCAATAAAAAAAATAATAATAAGGCTTTACGAACTAGATTATAATCACCATAAAATCATTCATTGACACAAATAAATTAAAATTCACACTTTTCCCCCACATCATCATATATGTGTTATTACAAAGAATATGAAATCCCAACTGAGCCCGGCCCTTTGGATACGCTCCGGATCCAAGTTTTCCAACCATTGTATCTTGCCCAACATATGTCATGCGACAGGAGCCAAAAGACTCCCACGTAAAAGAAAAAGCAAAAAGAAAATGTCTAGTAATTTTTTTAAGTGGCGAAAAAACCCATTATAAAACTATAAATAATTTTGTTGTCTATTTATTTTCACATACAACCTTTTTGTCATGTATGCAAAATAAGAGTAGATTTTTGGTCTCTTCTTTTACCTCACATGTATAGAAAGTAAGAGGAGGGTTTATTTATTTAATATATGGAGATATGTGTCTATTGATCTTTGGCGTGGAGCTTATTTGTCACTACTTCATACACAAGGAGATTGTTTGTCTAATTTTATTTACAACGATTTCC
Organism: Misopates orontium; assembly: GCA_946800315.1. NCBI lineage: Eukaryota > Viridiplantae > Streptophyta > Magnoliopsida > Lamiales > Plantaginaceae > Misopates > Misopates orontium. Next base: position 42,994,577 of record OX326948.1, on the reverse strand, counting down.
CTCTTATGCCTAACGCATATTTTTCTTTGGTTTAGCCGAAACCAATTTTTATTTTTATTTTAATTTTAATTTTAATTTATTTATTTTTTTTTTTTTGGGGTCAAAGCTCCAATTTGAGATGAACCGAATTAACTGAAAAGAGATCCATCTATGCACCATAATGGGCGTACATTCACAAATATCATTTTACAACAACGGTGGACTGCGGGATGTGTTCTAATAATTTTGATATTTTTGAAATGTTACAATTTAATAATATGGAATGATGACGCATACTCTCCCTTTTGGGATCGTACCCGTTCACGTGGCCAAATCATCTGGTCTCGCTACGTCTCCCGACCCTCCTCTCTCCAGGATTCTCCGACCTTAAGTAAGTCGACCCTCGAAGTTCCCGGCCCCTCGTTTAAATATTGTATATACGCTCGCCACTATACCAACCCCTCGTTGAGCCAACGAAGGGGGGGGGGGGGGGGGGTCGTATTCTACACGTGCAGGTATAGCCTCCTTAATCGTTAAGCAAATGCAACCGCCCCCTCTGGCCAACCAGCAGGTAGTGTCTTACGTCAGCCTCGACGTCATCTTCCACTTCCCGAATGCGTTGTCGCCCCCTCAGGGCTCGACCGCCCTGCTTCCCCAATAAAGAGCGAGGGCTCGGGGGTCATAAGATGCGAACGGAGCACGGCATGCACCGAGGGTAACATGCAGACACCACGTGCCCTATCCTACGAGGCCTACCTCGGCATCACGTGCCTAATTCTTCCTAGACACAAAAGCTCTGCGTACCCTACTCTACGGGGACACGTAAATACACTATTACCCCCGGGCAGGCATGCAAGTCGACGCGTGCCCCTGTAAAGTTACATCTATGCCCTCCCCCTCGCCCTATAAAGAGGGAAGCAAGTTAGTCATAAATGCATCTCACTCAAGCACAACTCACCCCCCCCCCCCCCCCCCCCCCCCCCCCGAGATCATTGTTCCCGATATAAGCAAGAGATAGTCTCACCTAGTAAGAGAAAGTGGGAGGCACGAGCCAAGGAGGTCGGAAGAGTTCAAGATTGGTCCGAAGAAGCAGTTTTGAAGGGAGATCGTGCGAACGGAGCCCGAGCCCCCAAGGGTCGTGGATAGTTGCAGCCGAAGGCTCCCCCCAACGGAGTTTTACACCTCGCCAGGAGCTTGCCGAATCCAGAATAATCTTAGGTAGGGACCGGCGTGCGAACGGCCTCGGTGACAGGCCCGGCAATCCGGAGGCGTCATCATGGATAATATACAAAAAATTGGAACAATTTACCTCAAAGGATATTTTTGTTACACTTACATATGCATATATATAATATTAATTCCAGATTATTGAATAATCAAACATAACTTCCTGCCTCATACTACAAATTTCATTAATGCTATCAACTTAAAAGTGAAAAGATATGGCACCAACACTAAGAAGCCAAAAGAATGTCCTCAATTAACGTTAACCTCAAAAGAACATTGTAGTAAACTCAAGTATTGCTCTAATTCAATGATTGTAATCAGATGAGGAAGAATAATAGCATTATGCGGTCCAAGGCAAAAGATATCAAAATCCTAATGACAAAAATGCCACCATCATATCTTAATCCAATCCAATTTTGCTTTTTTCTTTGGGAGAATTACACAAACACCCCTGATGTATGGGCTAATTATGCAAACACCCCCTCATGTTTAAGAAATTACACAAACACCCCTTAGATTAAATTTTGTTCAAAACTTATTACATTTTGCCGAATGTAAATTTCCGCCTCTCATTTATTTTGTACAATAAATGAAAAAAACAACCAAAATTTCTTAATAAACAGAACACAAGTCTCGTTTATTCTGTTTCAGAAAATAAAAAAACATAAAAACAATGTATAATTTGAAGGATTCTGTAAATTACTCGTCATATTATTTTTGGCGTTATGATCTAACACCAGAAGCTCGTCTATTTGTTTAAAAAAAAACACTAGAAAGGGTGTTTGTGTGATGAGATGCATACTAGAAGAGGTGTTTGTGTAATTTCTCAAACATGAGGGAGTGTTTGTGTAAATTGCTCAAACATGATTTCGTCATCGCTTACACAAACAAACGCACACTCTAGAACAAAAAAATCGACACTGATGATATCTTTATCATCACTACCACTATAAACAAACTCACTAATTCAGCTCAAATCACACACAACATCTCCCAAAATGAAACCCACAAATCACTTGTTCACACTCACAGCTCTCTTCATCTCAATTCTCATATCATTATCACACGCCACCAGCATAGCATTCGCCACACTCGGAAGATCTAGCTACGCTTTTGACATCTATTCTATTCCCATTAACAACAAACACCTGTCATCAGCAAACGAACTCCGCCTCACCGACGGCAAATCCGTCAATTACAACGGCCATTTCACTTCATCTTCATCATTATCATCACTCTCTCTGCTCCCAAACCCTAACCCCTCAGTTCACCTCATTTACGTCACTGAACGCAACGGCTCTTCACAAATCTACCTCGACGCTGTTTACAACGACGAATCTTCATCTGGGTCAGGCTCAAGATCGTTAATTGAAGGAGTTTCGAGTGAGTTGAGTCGAGTTCAGGTTCGCTTGGTGGGGGATTATTTGGGATTTGGCACCAGGGTTTCGATGAAGGACCGGCCTAGTTTGGTGGGTCGGAGTTTAATTTACGTTTCGACGCACGAAAATCCGGGTCGGTCCCGTGTGAGCTGGACTGCTGTTTATTCGACCCATTTGGAGACCGGGTCGACCCGGAGGTTGACGCCGGGGGGAGTGGCGGATTTTAGTCCCGCCGTGTCCCCGTCGGGGAGTTGGATTGCTGTGGCCTCGCATGGGGAGAAGGGTTGGGGAGGGGAAGTTCGGGAGTTGAGCACGGATATATATGTGTTCTTGACTAAAGACGGGTCGAATCGGGTTAAGGTTGTGGAGCATGGCGGGTGGCCGAGTTGGGCGGATGATTCGACTCTTTACTTTCATAGGGAGTGTGATGATGGGTGGTGGAGCGTTTTCAGGGCGGTTTTGACGATGAAAGAAGGTGAACTTGGAGTAGAATCAGTGGTGATTGAGAGAGTTACGCCGCCAGGTATGCACGTTTTCACTCCAGCAGCTTCTGTTGCGGATAAGAGCTTCATTGCAGTAGCTACTAGAAGGCCCGAGTCGGAATTTCGCCACATTGAGCTAATTGATCTGACTTCGGGCAAGTTTGTCGAGTTGACCCGATTTGTATCGCCGAATGCCCATCATTTTAACCCGTTCATCTCACCTGATTCGACCCAGGTCGGGTATCACAAGTGTAGAGGTTCAACCGGAAAAAATAACAATTTTGTTATTGAGAATGTTCAGAGTCCATTACCAAATGTTTCCTTGTTCCGGATTGATGGATCGTTCCCTTCGTACTCACCCGATGGTGAACGGATTGCTTTTGTGAAATTACCTGGTCTTTACGTAATGAATAGTGATGGCTCTGGTGTTAGAAAAATTCTTACCCGAACTGCCTTTTCAACAGCGTGGGATTGGAAGAGAAAAGGGGTAGTTTATACTAGTGTTGGACCTACGTTTGCAAGTGAAGGCACAAAGGTTGATATCATATCCATTAATGTGGATGATCAAGAACCAAGTTACAAAATGTTGACCGTTGGAGGTGAAAACAATGCATTCCCTTCGCCATCGCCCGACGGAAAATGGATTGTGTTCAGATCAGGTCGATCAGGTCACAAGAACTTGTACATAATGGATGCTTTGAACGGAGAAAAGGGTGGGCTTCATAGGTTAACTGAAGGACCCTGGACCGATACAATGTGTAATTGGTCGCCAGATGGTGAGTGGATTGCATTTGCATCAGACAGGGACAATCCAGGTTCAGGAAGTTTTGAGATTTTTAAGATCCATCCAAATGGAACGGGGCTCCAAAAGGTGATCCAGAGTGGTTCGGGTGGGAGGACTAACCACCCGTGGTTTAGTCCCGATTCCAAATACATTGTGTTCACCTCAGATTATGCTGGAGTTTCGGCTGAACCGATTGCGAATCCCCATCATTATCAGCCCTATGGTGATATTTTTGTAATCAAAGCAGATGGTTCAGGGATTCGAAGAATGACCCATAACTCTTATGAGGATGGTACTCCAGCTTGGAGCCCCAAATTTGTTTGGCCTGGTGATGCTGAGTGGCCTAATAGTCAATCACAGTGTTCGTTTGAGGATTGCCACTGGTTAAACATAAACACTCGTCATAAAATATACTCGTCCAAAAGGCAGTGTGCTCATTGACAAGTTTCTTGGACTTGAAAATGTTTTTGATTTTGTATGTATTACTGAGAAGACGTCTATGCGCGTCTAATAGATGTACATGAACTTGAAGCTCTATGATGTAACTCTATAAGGTTTTATAGGTCTATGTTCATATATGCAATAAAAGGCCTTCGCTGTATATAAATTTCACATCACTTGGTTACCTGAGAATCGATGCTTAGTAAATTATTGGCAATAAAACTTAAGAATGATTTGATTTGGCGCAGAATCGTCGTTCCTCTTGCATCTAGGTGTTGAAAATTCAGAGTTCAGCCACTGATAGAAAAAATCATTGGATGATTTGCAAGGAGGGTCTATACTTGGAATCAGAGGTAAGCTTGACAAACCTGACATCTGATTCATGTGTAACAAACTTCAGTTTTTTCGACTGAACTTTCTTTTGGCTTCTGTTAATGCTTGGTCTATTTACAAGGTTATTGGTAATCTGCACTATATCTACAACGCTCGACGTATTATGTTAGTTTTTTGTACACAGATAAGTAGCTGCATATTCTGGCAGAATCTGGATATCACATCAGCTAAAGAAAAAAAAATGATTTTTCCTTGTGTATTGGAATTTGCACCACGAATATTCGAGTCTTTCTCTCTTATATCGGTGTGCTGCACATTTATTTTCCATTTTCAGTTTAAATTCCAGTGACTTAATTACTGTGCCTAATGCCAGTTCGTGACTCTGAGCTATCTCAAGGTTTGAAGTCCAGAATCCTTTTTGTCCAGCTTATGTATGTATCTTCTTCATTATCTTTCCCGTGGTACCAATTTCCAATTTGTCATAAATGATGATTCTTAATCAAGATCATGCTTCAAAATTTTCACACAGCATTGTTAACCTATTGCATTTATTAACATAGATAAGATCATTGCACAGTCGTTGAGTGCAAGATACAGGAGACACTATATGCTATTGAAGAAAATGAAATGCATTTTCAAATTTAAGTTTCTTTATGATGCCATAGTGCTCTTTGATTGATTCTTCGCATTTGATATTATCAATTCATTGCTCGAGTATTTAGTCAATTATTACACTCGTTATAGCATATAACATGTAACATTACTAAAATAGGTGAATTTCTCATATGCTTTCTCTAGTCTCCTGACAATGCATTTTTTGATTTTCTTGTCTGGCTCTTTGGACTTGCTGATCCAGTTCATATTTCTGTTGAAAAGATGTAATTGTTGAAGCAGATGATACGTCTGATTACCAGAAAGCAACAATATGCAAGAAATTTGTTCGAGGTGGAAAAGGTGACAGTTTCTTGAGGGTTCAGTTTTATAGATCCTCTGTTTCAATGAATCAGGTTTCTAGTATTTGTTTGGTCACTTAAATTGGGCTAATCAAAATGTAGCTATATTGCCAACTTTAGCCGATTTAAATACGACATTGATATTTTAACGTAAATTTAAAACTGACGAGACAAGTTTCACTCAAGTCATCTTGTTATTATATAAAAGATGTACATTCAACTTTCGTATATTCTTAGCAAAATGCGTCGTATCTTCTTGGTCTGTAGCTCAATGCTTAGTAGGTTTTAATGTAAGAGTAAGAACTTGGTCATCGTGTTCCTTCAATGACATTCAGTCTCTTGTAGATGAATTTTCATTTTTATCTTTTTATAATATTAAGATTTAAGAAAACAGTTCATTAAGATTTTAGGAAATTACTATAAACTTAAAGCATACTTTACCTCGGATTTTATCTTCTATTTCAAACTGCTTCTTTCTCTGTTATCTTTTCTCCTCTTCGTAGCCGTATCCTCATCAAATCTCATCTGATCAGTCAAAACAGCATCTGCACAAAGTTTTTGTTGCTTGTGTCCTTAAATTTCAAGTAAGGACTTCTAGTTTTTAAAATGTGAAGAACATAATTTTCTGCAAACATCGCGTTCTGGAGTAATTAACTCCGTTTGTTAAAATTCATTTCCATATCTCCCATCTTTAGTTTTAGCAATCTTATCACCCTTCCAGTGAATATTTAATGTAGTTCGGCTTTTTCATGTTGTTTTTCTGCATCCTGTTGTTGATACATGCAGAAATTTGAGATCAGGCAAATTTGAAAACTCTGGTATAAAGGGAAGCAAAAGAATGAAAGTTTACTGGAAAAATATGACATGGATTTTGGTACCTATACTTCTCGAATCTTACATTAATCAAATTATACTTGCTATTGTGTAACCTCGGGTGTGCAGCCGAATATGTTAAGTAGAGCATGTGAAATATCTCTTACTTGTTCTAATTGAGCTTTATTTGGTGTTTTAGCAACTTATTATTCATATGATAGTTTTTTCTTGATTTATTCGTTTGTAGCACGTTATCAGGACACATATAAATCTATGCCTTAGTCACCCTACACGATCTTGAATGATTTTCCCATGTGTTTCCTCCTATATAAAATATGAATGATTTCACTAACCTTCAATATGAAACTGGTTTCATGGATGTTCCAAGTATCTTGCTATTTTCCCCGCTCGTTTCAGATGTTTTCTGCATGTTTCCATGCTCTTTGAAGGCCTGATCTCTATCATAAATAGAAGGAAGTTGTTTCCACAACTCAAGAGCCAAGTTTGGTGGTGAAAAAGTCGCCAAAACCTTCACTTTCATGAACCTCAAAGTTGCCCCTTTCTTGGTCTAACTTTAACATTTTTCTTTTTAAAATCATTGCAGGAGAAAACTACTCTTTTGATAGGGAGAAGGGAAGAGAAAAATGAGTGGTTTCTTCCATTAAAAAATAAAGAAACCACTTGTTCTCTCTTTCTTTTTTAGATTGAATATCGGGTCGGATTTAGTCCACTTGGGCTGATTTTTAGTTCTAACAAAATAAAGTCTATCTCATCTCAGCATAAATATCTTCATCGTATATCTTGTGGCATTGATACATATGCAGGCCTTTTCATATTTGACCTTTTGCTGTACCATTATAGACATATGATTAGGGTTCTAGAAATTTCTTGGCAACTTCAAAAATTAAAAAAATGTCTTAAGCAAATTAAGAAAAAAGAGTTAATGCCTGGTAACTTGGGATGAAATCTATTTTATAATGCACGTGGTCTGGTTTGTAACATTATGCATATAAAATAGAGTGGACTAGGATTTTACAAATATTCTTTTGAGTTCTTTTAATAGAAGCAACGTGATCAGCGTGGTTCTGATAAGATACTATTCCTCTGCTTGAAAGGCCACCTTAGAATATTCGAACCAATCTTTAGACCAAAACATGGCCTCCACGATTATCGATTCCACACGTGGTAATTTGCTCAAAAAACCGATAAATATTCTACGAGTTGTAAACTTTCATATTATTGTGTTCAATATATAGTTTACTTATCGTTTCACCCGCAAATTAAGCTTCACGTGTCAATATAATACAACTAAAATATAGATAGCTAGCCAACCTTTTAATTTATCGTATAAAAAGTGGCCAACCTTTTGCAAGCCGACTTTTCATTAAAAACTAGCGTGTGTTGCAACGTGTGGTGCCAGGTGGACAGATAGTATTGTAGAATTGGACAGATAGTATTGTAGAATTAGTGGGAACGTAAAATGAATAAATAAAAAAATGTATAATGAATTGGCATCAATCGAGTCAAACCAATGTACGAGAGAATAGTTTCTAAGAACATTTCACGTGATCGATGCTCTGATTAATATATCGCCCACGAAGATGAGTTGGTCTTTAAGTGTAAAGTCCCTTGAGGGGAGATATACCAATAAAAACGTGTTAGATGCTGCATAGTGAGTGGTACTAATTGAAAACACCACTTTCTGCGGAGAACCTAAAAAGAAATAAGTGAAGTATATTGAGGTTTACACTGTTCAAAGGGTTTTTAGTTTATTAAGTATAACTAATAATTATGATACAAGATGTTTTTCGTTGGTTCATTACATACTTTAAGTTAGACCCATTAAGTTCTCTTAGAATTTTGCTTAACCTTAAGATTAGGGAAAGTTGCACTCAAAATGGAAATTAAGTTAGAGGTTTTCTAGGTGTAAATTTTGACTGTCTGAGTTAGCAATAGGCCATTTCATGTAGAGTTCGATTGAATGATAAATCTGAGGCCCAAACTAATTGATCGAGCTCGAGTATTAGTTGAGTCAAACTAACTTATCTTGTTCTGTGTATAGCAATAATTCTTGACAGATAATTTTGTGCTACTCTTAATTATGTGAAGCACGTCGAATTTGCTTGGAGAGTAATGAAGTGAGAGTCGCATTTGATATGTTGAAGGTCCGATTTTTTAACAATCAACATAATCAATGACTACTGTTAAATTGATTGTTGGCGAATGTCATCAGAGTCAATTGGTGTTTCTCATTCTTTCATCGTGATCCACTTAAATTTCGTCACATGATATGACAAACTTACGTTTTAATGCAATCGGTAAAATCAATCAACGTACTATTTTCTACTTGTGGAGCGATTCTCATATTCTCTTTCAACCAAATTGGTATATTTTGCTAGTGAAAAATGAGAACTTGGATTGAAGTGTATTTTCCGAAAAAGTAAATAAAAGCTCTTCCCTTTATCGAAACCACATACGTACTATCACAACTTGCTTAATGCTTATTCTTTATTAAATCAACTGTCACACAGAAACGAACAGCAAGCAGGATTTATATATATGATAGTGATCATGACTCAACTTGAAAATTAAGAAATTTTATAGTATAATAAAGGTTTTTAATTAAATTATGAAAGGCACGGCCATCTGTCATCTCAATACTTGTACTCAGTGATCAATTATATGTTTCAGGCTCTATCTTCTTATCCACGTACCGGACGTCATTCCTCATCCTCATCTTTAGAATGAGTGAGGCCTTAATAATAGTTCCAAATTAATAAAATTTATGGCAGTAAAAAAAATGGGTTTGTTTTATATAGAAAAGAAACACTTTTTATATGGAAGTTGTTAATGTTTTTGTCGAACATGTTGATAACTTTATGTACATAATATTTTACAAAACATTGCAATAATTCAAAAGATTTCACCATTTCTGTGAACAGCAAGATACACGCCACTATACAACTAAACTTTGTACAATATAGTTGAAACGATTCGAGATAATTGAGCAAGTTGTCAAATAATTGCAGTCGAATTTGGGCCCATTACATTCCATCCAACGTGTTTTTTAAACCTCCAATTACGTCATAATTCAAACGACAAGTAAAATAAAACTGTAATTAGACTTCATCAACTATATACTCATTAAGTGGACCAAGTTTAATATTAAAAACAATCCTAATCCAAAGCGCAAGTGGCGTTCAAGCTCAAACTTAAAGCTGTAGCACAGCCAAGATTCAGCGCACATGACCACACCCAAAAAAAGGAGAAGAAAAGCAAAAAAAAGAAAAAAGGTTTTAACAATAACATATTCATTTACTTGTGATGCAACGACTTTAACCGTAAAGACAGCTTTAGTGCAGTTGGAATTTGGAAACGGTCGCAGCCGCGTATTACATCATGCTGCCGAAACTATAATTTTGATTTTTCAAAAAAAATCAGTGCAATGTTTTTCTTTCTATTCTCATCATTTAAGGTGTAACATTGTCGTATTTTAAAGATTATTAAATGGTGAAAACAACAATAGATTTATATATTTATGTTTTCCACGGAGTAGAAACTCAAAACTACTTCTATCTTAGAATGCACCATGGATTAATTATAGGGTTAAACAGTTGCCTACCGATAGATAGTGTTAGGCGAACAAACCACATTAGAGAATTAAAACACCAATCACAACGCCTTTAAACGTCTGTATATATTCAAAATAGTTGAGAATTTTATTTTTTTCATTAGCAAATGCCAAATAGAAGGCGTACTATTTGCAGAGCGTTAATATTCAATCCAGTAGTATTTGCAAAGTGTAAAACCTTTTTCAAGTAGATAAATAATAAAAAAAGAAACTTATATTTATAGTATTTGCAATAATGAAATATGTTAGATGAGAGACTTTTGAATACATATCCTTGCTAAATATGCCTACTAATCGTTACAACTTGCAAACAGATCGATATGGGACTAATTTTCTCTGCATAGCACAGTTGACTTCAAACTTCCAACTTAATCTATTATCTAAACTATTATTCCACAACAACAGAAACAAAAAATATAACAAACACATAACAATAACCAAATACAAAAAGTAAACGTATACTTTTACTAAGTCCATAATAATCTCCCAAAATATAAACCAATCAAACAATTTAGTATTGACTAATTCACTACACACCCCACTTTTCTTTTTACATTAGATAATCACTAAACAAAACTCAACAATAAATAATAAACTCTCAATAACAATCTATATAAAAAAAGAAGTCTTCAAAAGATTTCAACTTTCGCCGGCGGCACAGAAGACAACCTCGATCTCTTCGCCGGATGCGGGCTCTCCACCTCCTGCTCCACCCAGTTAAACTCCGGCATCGCCGGCAAGTTCAGGTCAAAGTTCCTGTTCGTCACCGTTGACCCGACGCCCTCAGACGACGCCGTTCCACCCTCATAATGACACCTCTTGTGTCCTCCCAGCGCTTGTCCGCTGGGAAAACACTTGTGACATATCGAACATTCGTGACTCTTTCCACTTATGACGACGCTAGTTGTAGTACTATTCGTGACGGTTGCTGACGTGGACGTCGACGCGGCGGATGAGGACAAGTCGTCGTGTTTGCGGTGGCTGGCCTTGTGTCCTCCAAGAGCTTGGTAGGAGTTAAACGCCTTGTTGCAAACGGAGCATTTGTAGGACAGTTTTGAAAAAGTGTCTTGTTGGGGAGGAGTGGTTGTTGTTGTGGCGGTTTTGGGTGGGCGGGTTTTTGGGACGGTTTTGAAAGTGTCGTTATTGTTGTTGTGGCCTCGTGCGAGCATGATTAGGCATAGGGCTAAGTACTCTTCTTCGGAGGGTGTGTTTTGTGGCTCGATGCTGCGAGGGCGCTTTGAGCGTTTGCCTTTGGTCCATGGCTCTTGGAGATATGTGATTGTGGGGTTGTTGAAGTGGAACGATGTGGGATTTGGGACGTTTGTGGGTGAGTTTAGTGCTTCGAGTGCCATTTTTTTGTTGAGGAGAAAGAGAGAGAGGTTTTTCTTTTGTTTGTGTTTTGTGTGTTTAGGTGATTTTTTTGGAAGTGATTTTTGATGTGGGATTTGAGTGAGAAGAGTGGAGTTTTTATATAGGTGGGAGTGAAGAGGGGAGGGAAGGTGCGTGACAAGTGTTGAGAAAGTAGGAGGGACGGTTACTCAACTGACTAAATAAACAACTATTATGATATATATGTGATGAAACAAGAAAGTGGAATTAAATAAATTATGGATGGGGATACACGTTTTGGATAGTTTTAGTTGGGAATTTCTTGAGGGCCAAGTGGAAGATACTAGCTAGTGGCACTGAGGTCGGTTTTAGTGTTTTTATTTTCTTTCTAATTTTATTTTCACGCACACAAACACACATTCACATCTTATTTCATATAGTTTGCTGCTGCATATGCATTAATTTAGTTCTACTAAAAGTTGAAATTGCGAATCATATTGGACTAACTTCTTAAAACATAAGTTAAACCTAAAAGTGACCGGATATGATATAAATACGAAACATCATGTCCGTCTTTAAATGCATTCGACGCTGCATTTTGTAAGTTTTAAGAGTGTTCGTGCATAATAGATTTAATTGAACTCACTTATTACTTACCGTGTAACTATTACGCATAATAATTACTCTGACATATACTCACTTAGTGCAAATTGAACACTCATCTTTAGATAAACATGAAACAAAAGATTTTGATTTTGGAATAATTAAAGAACATTCCCATTAAATAAAAAAGAAAAACTATAGATATTTGTTCTTTTTTTAGAACAAGAAATATTTTGTCTTTAAGTTCCCTCATAAATGTGCAATTAATTTGTTATTCGGCGTATGTTGCGCGTGTGTGATGAGAGGGGGGTGGATGTTCAAGGAAAAGAAGGAGTGGGAGCACTTGTTAGTAAGCGAAGACTGTGCTTGGTGAAGACTGAGAAAGTCTAAGACTTGGTCCAAGTCAAAACTTTCACGCGTCGGCTTACATTATAAACTTATAATGCACCATTTGGCTCAGGACGACTTTTATTTTAGTTCAAACTTAGACTACAAATTCAGATCATAGCAAAATTAAAATTGTAAAATAGCGGAATATGCAAATATACTGATGAATATTCAATATTTAGGATTATAGAACTTTCCTAGGTTTCATGTAATAGCAGCCGCTTATAACTTATAAGAGAAACATATGTGAAGTCAATATATCCATGTGACCAGTGACTTTTACTTTGATTAAAGAGTCGGCTATTGGGTTGACACTGGAGGTAGTTCATTTTACTGTACCAAGTTACATGCATGAATCTCTAAATATAGATGGACCATAGTTTTCGCACGTTTGCAAATTGATGGATGATTTGGACTTTTACCCTCAAACAAGTACAACTTGGTGAACTTTCTTTAGTCTAGAACTCTAAAATATTATTGATCTTTACTAGTTTATAATGACTTTTAGTTGGTCATAAATGGCAAGTTGTGCCAATTTGCTTCGTAAGTGCTTTTGGTCAAAGAGTGAGGTGAACTAATTATTAGTGTGATTATGGTGGATTTGACCCAATTTATATGCTTAAGTTGGGGAAATGTGTATGATACTTAGTTTACGTAATTCGTATTCATTAACTTTTGCTATACAATAATACGTATAAATACGAACTTATATAATGTTGATTAGGCTTAGTTAGAAGCTTTCACAATCATGATAGAAAATTGAAATTGCTAAGTGCTAACTAGGATTAGTTAACTAACTGGCAATGAGTTTACATATCTTGAACCCTGCAACTCTTCCTCAACCAAGTCCATAACAGGCAAACAATATTATTAGCGAATTTAATTTATCTTCTCTCCCACATAAAATATTTTTAGGCGAAAAAGCAAAACCATCTCATATAATCGTACTGGCTTATTTTTATCATAAAACGCATGAGAAGTGAAACCATAACTAGTCAGAGAGTATCTAAACAGTAAAAGTCGGCGCCAAAGTGCCAACAGAAGCAACTTGGAGGCTTGTTGAATACTTTTATGCCAAGTTGCGGAGCTGATTAAATTTATCACAATAAGACTGGTAATAAGATTTGTATATCAGCTCAATTGAACAAGTTTGTAAATAAATTTATATGCACTATGTTTATTTTGCAGCTCGACTTTTATGAGGACTTGAGAATTAAAATTAGATCAAAAAAATTAATTTTAGCCCCATAATTTCTTTAATATTGGTTTCCGCACTCTTACCATTATTTAAGATTTACAGTTGAGTATAATTAGTTACGTAAAAAGAATTCAAATTTACTTCTAAGATAGGAAAGAAATTTAAGATATGAAGAATTCAAACAAAAAAAAAATCTGAAAAAGATATCGAAATATTATATTTTTAAAAATACAAGAAGATTAAAATAATAAAGAGGCCAACGTCCCGCCCTACGCCATCCCTCGACCCTTCTTCCTTAGTGCCATGTGGCCCTATCACCCTTCCTCATCCCACCCCAACAGCCCCTCCCCACCATAAATGAGAGTATTGATTTTTCTCTATATGTGTTAGTTTCAACTTAGTTTTTGTAGTTTGTATATATATTTGCTTTTATATTTTATTTTATGTGGATTAAATGGGGTTTGAAGTGTTGAAAATTATTAGAACACGTGCACGTGTGAACCACGTTTGCAGGTTTGGAACTTTTACTTTTTAATGTATTATATTTCTTTCAGATTTCTTGTTTCTTTATTTTATGGATTTTTAATTTCGAATGTAAAAACTTAATACCACTATTTGTATGTTTGAGTATGGAGCACATTGTGATCTTACCATCATAATTAACAGTTATGCAGTTTTTGTGTATACAAATATACACTGACATACATATTTTTTTCTTAAGTTAGAAATATATATTGGATGTATGGACATTTAATCTTTGAGTTTTTATGATGGAATGAAATTATGAAAACAAAGGAAATAATACGAACGGAGATTTCAAGTTATGGAATTAAATATAAGTATTCTTTTTATATGTCAAAAGTGATCTAAATATGATATTAAAAATGATAATTTTCACAACAAAAGTCACTAAATAGTTACTATAATATTGATAAACAGTAAAACAAGCTGAAAAGCATTTTATATCTTGATAATAAGACTTTTCATACCGATTATATTACCAATTTCCATCACTTAAATTATGTTAAGACACATTTTCTGTTGATCGTCATTTTAAATTAACCTATGAACATTTTTATAGACATTTCGTTATAGAAAAGTATTTGTAAGAACAAATATATGTTGATTCATATGGTTGCTGACCAAACCCCTGCGTACATATCAGTTTAGTTAATTAAGAATGAGTGCTAGACTGCCAGGAATTCGTTAGAGACGGCTGAACGGCGAATAACAATAAAATTTGGTCCATAACGATGAGAACAACAAAATGGTATAGTCAAGCCCCCAGAGCCCATGCAGTTAATTAATTGAAAAAAAAATTCAAGTGTTATTTTTTAACTGACAAAAAGGATCGTGTTATTTTTATTGGTAAAAATTTCCATGTATTATTAAATTTGATTGACAAAAAAAAAAATGAAAAAGAAAATAGAACCCGTCTTCTATTTCCAATTGCATAACACATGGTGAAGGTGAGCTGCATTTTTCTCGATTAAAATTCCTATTTAGTGTTTCTTGCAGCTGGCTAAAGTAATTCTTATTGTTTTATTCATAATTGACAACTCTCAAGACAGCTTTTTTAGTATGTACTCCACTAAAAAAATTACAAGTACCATCACAATCGTTTTTTTCCATTGCTGTTCACAACTTTAAGTCTTAATTTTGCATCAAATAAAAAAACTTTAAGTGTTAATTTAAATGTGTGTTTTAATCAATTACTTTATACAATTCTTCTTGGGACTTCTTTTAAAAAATTATGGAAATATCTGAATCATTGTTTACAACATTTGCTGCCTACAATGGAGTTAAGAAAATAACTTTTTTTTTTTTTTTTTTTTTTTTTTTTTACATTCTACCAAATTCTATTATTCAAAATAGATGCAAACTTTAATTGACCGATCATACCCCCAGTTTCAACATATATATTAAGCTAATTCGAAGCAATATACATTGGCAATTTTATTAAAGGAAGGTAATACCAAGAAGGCGGCTATGTGAACGGCTTTTCACTTTACTTGATTTCTCATTTACATACTAGCGATAACAATTAAGAGCTAATAAATATTTGTCAATGTGCATCTTAATTAACTACTAAAATGTTTAAAATATCTTTCAAACTTTTTGGGCGTTTTCTTAATTAATCATGTAGCCTAGTAAACATAATGAATTTCTATCTTTTCACTAGGGCATTATTACTTTATTTAGCTACAAATATAGATGTTTTACTAGCTAGTTTTGATGTAAACTTGTTTAAAATTTTAACTAACTACCAATGAAATTACTCCCTTATATATAACAGCGTAATAGAATTAATGTAATGCCTTAAGTTTCAAAAGTAGTAGACCAATCTGGAATAATAGAAGGACAAATAAATTGATAAATTTTACGCAGGAACAATAGCTGATATTTTGTTAATAAAAACGAATAACTTCTTTGTCAATTCAAAATAACATGATAGGTTCACATAAAAGAACCACATGGTATATATTATAAGCTACAAGAGCATCTGATGCATATAGGTAGGTGACCACACACGAGACCCAGCGATCGATTAGCCGTACAGCAATGCAAGTTTTTGAACCATGCATCTCTCGCGTGCCAAGTTCTTATTAGTTTTTGGATAGTTTCACGTGAATTTGAATGCATAAACTTTACCAAATATACGGTCTCCAAGAAAAAAGGTCACAAAATTATAAGTGTAGCTATAATTTCGTCAAGATCAAGACACGTGTACATAATTACGTATAGACACCAAGTTTTTATACAACGAATTTAGACAAATTTGCCAGTAGCCAGTAGAGTGTTCTAATTGAACTTGGACATATGGTGATGTTAGGTAGAAAACTATAGTTCGATTTTTAAAACATGTTAGTTATGTTATGTTTTTGACTCTATCTTGTAAGTAATACACATTACATGTTGTTGTATAGAAATAGCTTCCTTTATCTAGAACTTAACTTACGAGCACAAAGTGGAACGTACCATCCACGAAACATCCAGATTCTTCCTGAAACCTTGAAGTCAATAAATAATCTAGCACCTAAACTTTTTTTAAAAATTACTAAAATGCATAGATTGATAGTTTATGAATTGAGTAAGATGTCCAAGTTATACTAGCCAAGAGGGAGCAAGCCAGGATCTTGCTACTACCGGTGTGCAACCGGATATTTTGTGTGTATTTTGGAGGGTTTGTCCTCTCTGGCTTGTAACTGTTATTTTGTCGGACAATGATTGTACATATATGTGGTCTTTCCGCACCCCTATCCTCCCTCCCCCGCTACCTATGTAGATATGTTTGTGTGTTAATAAAATTCCCGGTGTTCAAAAAAAAAAAAAAAAGATGTCCAAGTTATTGTAAAAGTCAATCTCTTAGTTCCCCTTTGTGCTATTCTAAGCAATAATTTGCTTGTTAGGTTAATTTTATAAAGACAGTTGTTGAGAAATTTCATTATGTTTTGTAGTTTCTATATACCTTTGAAACTCTAGAAATTTTGACCGGAAAGATTAAATATTTTAGTAAAAGGAAAAAATGATGGCTTGCAATCAATTACTTATTTTCAGAAGGTACTTTATATCTTATGTTGGACGTTTTTTTAATATTAAATTATATTTTTACAATCTTTAATTCCTCGTACAGAGGTTTTCTTTCTTTCTTTCTTTTTCTTTTTTCTTTCTAATAACAGGTATATTAAGAGGAAACTCAAGGTTTTAAAGTAGAACCGTGTAAGTCAAGGTATCTTCGTTTGTCATGGTTGGGCAATAGACCAGAATAGAAAACTGAGCCCACTTTAATTAAAATAGCCTGTGTATGATATTTGGTCGTGGGTAATTAAAGCCCACTCTTTTAGATTCAGGTGTGAAGCCTAATAGAGCTCTTATCCAATTAGATCCGATCCGTCACTAAAAGCTCTCACTATTGGATCATTGGATCCATCACTATAACTCGTTTCCTGCAAGACGCTCAAATTGGGTTAAAGCATGTTTGGTTCTCTTGATAAATTAAATTGTTTTATGTGTTTCTATTTGTTGTTTTTGTAGTAACATATGTGCAGGGACATGAATATGAGGATATGGATACGATATGATACGAACACGAGTTCATGAATTTCTTAAAATCACAAGATACAATTTGGCATGGACACCTTTTTAAATTTACATTAATATATATGACAATATACCTTCAAATAAAATCCATGTCAATAATATTGATTCACAAATTAATATCGAACTTATATGAATTCACATCTATTTTGAAAAATGACAAGTCCATCCATAGCTATAAACTGTTCTTACCAAGAAAAATGAAGGCGAAAATAGAAGTAACAAGAAAGCAATCAATTCACGAATATAATTTTTTCTTCATATATATTTTAAAGATCAAAGAAAAAAAAGCTAACTAAATATGAAGATTAAATCTTGCATAAATGACAGAAAGAAAAGAAAAAACTTGAACCCAGAAGTGAAGAAAATACTCGAATTTACTTAGGAAATAAATCAATTGAAGTTGAACTTTCAATTTGACATTCCGATCTCATCTTGTTAGGTTTTAGCTGTAATTTTATGTTTTGCCTATTTGCTTTATAAGTATCATATTTTGGCCCTTAATTTCTTGAGAGTTTAAGAAATAACTCAAGAAGCGCCCGCTATCAAACACTTCCTAAAAGCATGTCTGATACACGCGTCCATATACGACGAAGTAGCTAAAAAACGACAATACCTCTTCATGCCCTCTCAGATTTAGGGAAAAAGAAAGCATAGAGGTTTGTTCTAGTGTTTTAAAAGGCATTGGGCATAAGACATGGCGTTTCGTGGACCTAGAGGCGTGGGCGTAAGCCTCACAAATTCCGATAGTTAATTTATTAAAAATATATATTTGTGGTAAAAGGTAGAGATTAAAACTAGAAATATAAAAAATAAGTTAAGCTGTTTTGAAATAAATTAAAAGAAATATTTGTGCCAGTATATAGTTAGAAAAAAAAATTAAAAGACGATTTTACTTTACATATTGTATTGCATATCGACTCATCCCCATAAACACTACAAAAATAACGAAGAAGATATACACAAAAGAATGATCATAAAACTAATTTAAAAAAGGGAGACAATTTTCAAATTCAGAAAACATTTTAGTAAGAATATCAAATATTTTTCAATAAACTTGTTATTTTATGTCAAAATGTAATTTTAAGGCAAAGTAAATATGAGAAATTATATAAGTGAACAAAATCAACCTTATTTTGTCTTTCTCAAGGTGTAAGCCCAACAATTGGGAGCGTAAAAGGGTAGTTTCTGCCTCTAGGCGCAAGCCCTACATCGCCATGAAAGGTTCAAACGTGGATTTTCATCTCTTGCCTAATTCTTATGATTTTTTTGCCCAATGGAAATTGAAAGGCCGGTGTTATTGCCAAAGCAGGAATTGTTGGAGCCAGAGCAAAATTTTAAATATCTCTAATTTACCCTTCTTAATTAAGTAATATAGTAATCAACATTTCAAATATCTTTGTTTCTTAATTAAGACTCCTTAACTCTCTCTCTCTCTCTCTCTCTCTCTCTCTCTCTCTCTCTCTCTCTCTCTCTCTCTCTCTCTCTCTCTCTCTCTCTCTCTCTCTCTCTCTCTCTCTCTCTCTCTCTCTCTCTCTCTCAACCTTGTTTTCCATAATTATTTTTATGAGAATTTTATAAATCATTCCTTACCAACTCATTTGGTAAAATATTTTTAAACATATACCCAGATTATTATTTATTTATTTTCTGCTTCATATTTTTATTGGAATATTAGAAATTAATCTACAAGCACTTTTGAAATTGGGAATTTCAAGTTAACAGAAATTAAAAATTTAAAAATATACTTTCAAAATCAAATTTGCTCTAGCTAGTATAGTATTTAATATTTGAACTTCATAATATTCAATATCATTGATTAAATAATGATTAAAATCTAATATATTTCACTTGTTTTCGTTCAGATAAGAAATAAAATATGTATAAAGAAAGACTAAAGGTAAGTTATGATTTAATTCAATTTTCGCATTTAAATGCACACACACAATAGTTTCATAAATAATCTTTATTTTTAATCAAATATTTTGATTTATTTAAGATGGTCATTTAATTATGATTTAAGTGTGTGAAATTTAGTTAATGATTTTTTTTTTGTTTCGTAATACAACTTTTTAAGGGAGACTTAATTAGATTTTAATTTCAAGAGTTTGTGCGCCAAGTAATAGTTTATGATCCTTTCTTCATATAAAATTATTGGAGAGAGAAAGAAATTTCTATAATGAACTACTGGAATAGAGAAGTTAGTTGTTATAACTAAGGGATGATAATTAACAAAATATATTCTGCAAGATTTAAGGAGATAGATTTTAGTATTCCATATTTAAGAGGGGTAAATTAGAGATAATTAATAATTTGCTCTGGCTCCAACAATTTTTGCTTTGGCAATATCGTCACCCAAATTGAAACTACTACATCCATACACACCTATATAATATTCATGCATGTCTTCTTTCTGAATATAAAGAATAGATTATGTAATCGTAAACTTAATTTCTTGATAAAGTAATCGTGTATATAATTCGTAAACGCTTGGTTAGCTGGAGTTTTCCGTTGTAGCAGATTGTTACTAATTTTGTACTTTGCCCTAGCAATTCTTAAGAAAAAAAATATCATACTGATTGACAGCTCCATAGTGTCTCAGTTCTTTCAACATCATATCATCGTAAACTTAAGTTCTTGATTATTGGTATAACATTAAGTGTTTAAATTATTGTCAAAGCTTTGCATTTCCTTTTTAAAATATTATATTTTTTGAGAAAACCTATAAACAACTTGCAAGTTTTCCAACTTCAATTTTAATTTAAGCACGTCGGGTGGTTCCAACTTGCAAGTTTTCTTCCTTTGTGTCTTAAATCCAATTATTTATAACCTGAATAATTTTGTTAAACTATTATTTACTTGATATGTCATTGGATTAATGAGATTTTACATTATAATTGTACCGCAGTCCGAATATATATATATATATATGCGCGCGCGTGTGTATAAATTATATAGGGATAATTACAGCTACACCCCCTGAGGTTTGGTGTAATTACACATACCTCCCCTTAGGTTTGAAACCTTACACATACCTCCCCTCTTCAATTTAAGGGTTGTTTGGGTGTAAGTTATGATATAATTATGCTTATTATACTTACACCCCTAAAGTTTGGTATATTTATAAAAGTAATCCTTGATGTTAGAAAAATTAAAATTAAATACTCCAAAAGGTTTTATAAACTATTATATTATTACCTACAAATATAAACAGTATTTAAATTTAAAAATAAGTTAATCTAATCCAAAATATATTTTTGAATCAAAACACGTAACTTTTAGTTTTTTTCTTTAAAAGAATTCCCGTAAATCTCAGTCAAAACTTAACTAACTACTCATCTTTGTGCCTTTGTTCTTGTTACAATTTTAAACTAACAATTATTTTAGTAATAGAAGAAGATAAAACACCGAAAATTGGTTTCACTAAATATAGTGCATTTAGGTTGTTTATTTTGAGAAAAAGACCAACAAAACTTGCTACCTAAAACCAGTGACCATGTCTGATCCAATGATGATAATTCTATTGTCACTGTTGCTGGTAATTTCGTCATCATTCTTCATTTTTTAAAATGGGTTATAAAAATCTTGATTATTTCTATTACATTTGTTAATTTTCATTGAAAATGAGAGTTTTTACAATTGAATTTTCTATTTCTTGTCTTTTTTTTCGGAGATTGCATAGATATTTATTATTTTACCAAATGTTTTTTTTTTGTTGTTGTGATAAACTGAAATTTCCGTGGGCACGCGTAATAGTATTTAATATGGAACTATAATGAAATTTATGAGATTATTAAAAGTAAAACAAAAATGAAGAAATAAAAAAACAAACAAAAACAAGAAATTAAATATTTTTACAAAATAATAAAAATATTAAGATTAGATTAAATTTTAAAAATGATTTCAATACTTTTTATATTTTTGGTTAGTCATATAGTAGTTTCTAAAATTATTTGGAGTATTTAATTTTAATTTTTCTAACATCAAGGATTACTTTTACAAATATACCAAACTTTAGGGGTGTAAGCATAATAAGCATAATTTTATCATAACTTACACCCAAACAACCCTTAAGTTGTAGAGGGGAGGTATGTGTAAGGTTTCAAACCTCAGGGGAGGTATGTGTAATTTCTCAAACCACAGGGGAGGTATGTGTAATTACACCAAACCTCAGGGGGTGTAGCTGTAATTATCCCAATTATATATAGGGTAAAATTGAAACATCAAACTCTCCTACTTATTGCCTATGTGTTGTCCCCCAATCTATAAAAATTTACAGCATACCCCTCAACCTTTAAGAAAGTGTGCATTTAAAATAATAGGCAATATGTTGGGGGATTTGATGCATTTAACCCTTGTATATAAAAATATATATAGACACCTATATTACTTAGATCACTGGAGTCGTATCAAAATAATAGTAAAGTGTTAAATATTCCAAAGCTAAAAGGGAACTAAAATGTAAAAATATATAGATTAAGAAATGTAAGAGCTATTTCTCAGCAACTTAAATATTACTTTAACTCCGGATTCGATTCTTAAACTTACACAAGCCTAATTTGTGTCGTGAATGTATCACGTGCGTGTGTGTATTTCTGCATGAGATATATGAAAAAAATACACGATTCGTAGTATACAAACAAGAATCATGAGGCTTGATATTCATGTATTAAGTATCGCAGTCGTAAGAGTAAACTTTTTCCTAATATTAAAAAACAGAAAAAGGAATAATTCAGAGAAAATAATGATTGGATTTCCTCTCCGATAATGGTAGTTGGTCATAGAAATATTTCAGTCATTTGGATAAGAACTCGTGGAATCTACAATAATGAGGACGGTGGATCCAACCTGAAAACTTGAGGGAGAACTAAACGCTGAATAAATCGGAACCCGTCAAAAACAATTCACTAATATTTAACTTACTAGAAAATAGAAAGAGAAATCAATAATTCATAAAAATGAATAACTGGATTGCCTTTTGGATATCAGTTGTTGATGATGGAATCATTTCACTCATTTGGATAAAGTACTAGTTGAACTTTCAATATTAATAATGGTGGTCGATCATTCTTCATCCCCAACACTTGAGGGAGAATTAACCGCTGAATAACTTTGAACAAAATTTTGTTTTGTTGATCAGAAAAAAAAAAAACTTTGAACTCGTCAAAAAAAAAAACTGTACACCAATTCATTCACTAGAAACGTGTCTAAAGAGTTTTAGCATGGAGTTTCGGTAGCCAAACTCAGATAATGAAATGGGTACCAAAATAGAGAAGAGAAAATCTATACCCACATTTATTTGTCGTCCCTAAACTTGGTGCTAATAGCAATTTTCCCTACCTAAGCAGTTAGAAAAAGGCGACCAATCATCCGTGCCTACATAAAAACAACTTTATTGTTAGGTATAGATTTTTTGTACTTAAGTTTAGGTACAAAAAATCTCTACCTATATATTACCGACGCGTATATTTAGGTTCAACACGTTTTGACTCTTCAAATTTAGGTATCTAGCTACAATATTGATTGGTTGAATTTGGATCTAAAATCTGCATAGCTGTACCTAAAGTCCATTTTTCATGTTTTTTTTTTTTGTTTTTGTTTTTGTTTAAAATTATAGTACTCGTATACAAAATTTTAAAGTATGAAAATTATAAACCTAATTACTGTCTAGGACGGGTATTTGTCTCTAGTTAGGACATTTGTTTTAGTGACTGCAGAGTCTGAAGTAAATGAATGCATGCCATCATACAGTTCATCCATAACGATCCGAAAGATATGTTTCAAACAAAGTAGTACAAAACGTTGAAATTCCCTATTCTATATAGATAACTTATTAAATAATTATCTAGGGTTTTATGTAACTGTACTGTTCTTTTATTATAGTAACTTTAGAGTTTCTGAGCTCAAAATACATAAATATAAATTGAAGAGGTTTAACCGTGATCTGAATACAGAGAACAATTTTGCACGCTTAATTAGTTGATAATTTTCAAAATAATAGAGAGAAATTAATATTTAGAACAGTAAAATATTTGAAAGCGTGTCTCCTGCCCTCTAGTTGGTTCCAGTTGTTAGACCGAGTATTCATCAACTAAGATAGAACTTAGAATGTCAATCCTCTGGCAATGCTCTTGCACATGCTCTTGCGCTTTGAGCTGAGCATTTGTTAATTAAGTAAATCGGAACTACATCATTGACGTCCAAAACGAAAGTTAAAATTATATCAATTTCAGTTCAATTAATGATGTTTTAGCAGTACATAAAAGTCAGACATGCAACAGAAATATATTATATAGTTCATACCGTCTTTATAGACATATTGATATATAAGATGCATGGTTTTCGTTCATCCGTTTGTATTATTTAATACTTCTTTCCCTTTCCCAAATCTCATTAAAATTTTGAGGGAAATCAACGAAGGAGTTGTTTTACTATGATATGTTGGGGGCAAGTTTTTATTTGGGTAAAACCCATTAAAACCCTAACCTATATGGTCAATCGCAATATGCTTCGTAACCTACGAGAAAGAGAAAACAACCCCTAACTTATTGAAAAATGTGTAAAATTCTCCTTAAGACTAAATCCAGTTTTTCAATTTGAACACATTTCTACATTTTTGTTTATTGGATTTAGCCTTAGGGGGAGTTTGTGCAGTTTTAAATAGTTTGAATGCTGATTTTTTTCTTTTTCCATTTTGAAGGTTAAGAGGCACATTGCGAATGACTCCATGAGTTGAAGAAATTATTTCATGCAATCGTTGCATGGTAATGTGGCACAACCAACAGATTATTTCTGTAGGTATATGATTGAGATGAGATTATGAAACATTTTGTCTATTGGTTGCACCACGTCAACAATTTGACGGTTGCATAAAATAATTTTTTTATGGATGGGGATTGTGACGCCTTTTACCCTTTTTTCATTTTTAAAATAATTTGGAGCAGTTTGTGAATGAACCTATAATTCCGAGTGCTTGACCCTTTCCAACCTTAAGCTCATTTACGAGAAATAATAGCTTTATTTTGATATGTTTTACAAAAGAGATAATAGCATATTGTGAGGAAGCGTGTTACATATTCGTGGTTAACAAATGGTTTTTGGCCAATAAGTTTAAAATTTTACATTAGAAAGTACTGTAATACTCTAATGAAAAACGTTATTTAGCTCTTATTCCACCAATCAAAAGTTTCTAATGGATAGAAGTAGTACCTAAGCATATCAAGTTTCGAAATTGAAAAGCTTCTGAGTTAAGTTCCCCGTTTAAAAGAATATTTTAAACATTAATGATAAGTATAAAATGACATTGACCTCTACGACAATGATTAATCGATGTGGTTGGCTTAAGTTTAGCTACAAAAGAATTAGGTTGAGAATATATATACATAATCTTTGCGTTATACGGACACTAAATAAACTATGCTTTTCATACTGCCTACCCGCCGTTTTCCTTAAAAAAGTATGCCACGCTGAACTCAAGTAACAATATTAAGATTATGTTAATTAATAATATGGAATTTGACCTCACATAATCTGCTAAGGCGTATAATATATCATTAAAAAGTACTTAGTATAAGCTTTTAGATGAGCAATGTTTGAAGAAGCGAGACGTTAATCCTGATAAGACCTTTTGAAATATGTAGTGTTACGATAAAAATCAAAATAATAAGTTAAATATTCATGGAATAAATTAAAGGAAATGTTTGACAGTATAAAGTTACAAAAGGCACAAAAATTAAGCAAATATTTTACTTTACACATTATATATAGATTCATAAAGTTATTTTTACAAACCCTCAATATATTCTACATATTAGTAATTAATTAATAACTGTAAAAATTGAAATATATATATATATATATATATATATATATATAGGACACATAAAAAATACCTACAAAATAATGATCATAAATTTAATTTCTATAATTAACATCTATGAAAGAAGAAGACGAAGATAAATCTTAAATTTATTAAATATCTAAAGATTATTAAATACATTTCATTATACTTGTTATCTATGTAGATTATTTTTTCTGTCCGGAAATTAAGCCTCAAATACATTTTGAGATTAAGAAAGTTTCGGGGAAGCTTCGGACAAATATTGGAGCAAGTTTTTTAAACGATGTAAACAAGTGATTACAGTGAACAAACAACTATTCATATTATTATTAATTTAAGCCGAGAATCGCAATCTGATAATTATATTTCAGACACATTAATCATTGATGTCGCGAGTGAAGTCAATATCAGAAAATTTTCGTGAAAGAAACGTTACCATGACATTAGGAAATTAAAATCAAACAGAACATGCAGGGTAAACTAAAGAAGGCTGACACAAATAATCAAATATTGCGTGCAGCAAACTCCAGAAACGATACCATTATAGTATTATATTATATAACTTGGCACCTCAGACATTATAATAGCATGACATTTATGATTCCCATGCAAGTTAGAGTTTTTAGGATTTAAGTGGAAAAATTTATATTTGACTTTGTCACAAGCACTCTACGGAATATATTTTCGAGGGGAGAAATGGAACTCGTGGATATATATTTTGTATGTTGTGATTGATTTCAGCAAGTAAACTGAACTTATGAGTTACCACTTGTCCCGGAAACCCTTACCCACCATGCATGTGTTACCAACCAGGCATCAACGACTAATAAGTATATGTAACAATATATTATAAAAGATCTTCTTGAGGTCCGGACATATATTACAAAATATGACCAATTTAATTTAGGGGTGTCTTCTTTTCTTTTTCTTTTTTTTTGGTAGTTTGTAATGTTTATCCAAATTTTAGCTGTACATATTTATGTTTTAAGAGTCAATTGCCAAAATAACACTCTTAGAAAAAATAATTGCCTAACTAACACTCTTGAAAAAGTAATTCCCAAAATAACACTTTGAGCAATACATACCCCATTTTAACCTTTGTCTTTTGTGAATAAATGTCAAAATTACACCAATTAAATTATACTTCATATAAATAAACCAATATATATATATATATATAGCATTAAAATTAGAAATATTCAGTACGTTTAAAAGGTGAACTTATTCGATGTTTCACGCGATCTCACATTTATAATTTATTAATTTAGATTAAATAGAACTTTAGTTTTTATAGTCGGATTTTTCTAAAATATATAATTTCTATATGGATTTTATAATCTTACTTTTTAATCTAAAAATAAAACAAGAAAGCACAAACACCTTTTTAAATTTCTGAAATAGCAAATCATTATACTTGCAGAATATTTTAGAAAATAAAAGTAATGAAAATTTTAAAGTTATTTTATATTGAAAACATTAATAAAAATAGAAAACCTAAATTACTCATCTTTTTCACACACCCCACCCCCCACCCCCCGGCCGCCGCCGCCACCCGCCTCCGCAGACATACAACCACCAGCTACAATTAACAGTAATGCCTGTAATAGTCTTCAGATAATGAATTTGGCTTTTGATTTGTTTCTTTCGTTTGAGGTTATTTTGGAAGGCTTTGGGGCTTTCTGGATAAGGTGCATCGATCCTTCAGAGTCCCAGATCTCTTCATATTCACAGTTCTCATCATACAACCACCATGAGTCGGTGAAATATCTCATGGTTGGATGCTTGGATCTCGTCGAATAATTCGTTGGCTGTTTTCCGGCGGTGATGGGGTGCAAACCTTCGAACATGGTGAAGTTTGGGGGGGTGCGCGAAGGGAGGGAGGGGAATACACTTTTTTTTGTTTTTACCTTTAGATTTAATTATATTTTCAATATGTTTTGGTATATATTTACATAAATTATATATATCTTTTATGTATATTAATCACAAAAGACAAATAGTTTTACATATATACATGAAGTATAATTTAATTGGTGTAATTTTGACATTTATTCACAAAAGACAAAGATTAAAATGGAGAATGTATTGCTCAAAGTGTTATTTTGGGAATTACTTTTTCAAGAGTGTTAGTTAGGCAATTATTTTTTCAAAGAGTGTTATTTTGGCAATTGACTCTATGTTTTAAGGTGTTTATTTGTAATTAAACACTAAAAAAGATTAAAAAATGAGTGTAAGAAAAAGTTGAATTACTTCTTGTAGCCGAGATTATGTTGCTTAAGCATATCAAGTAAAGTGGGTTAGAAAACACTAAATTAACGGGGACCCTCTCTAGCTAATTTTTGTTAGAAACACTAGTTATTGCTGAAATAGAAATTCTAAACACAAGTGGTTTGTCGTTAATAACTCAAAAATAAGTAATTTATCATTGAAATGCTTCATCGCTGTTGTGTAATCAAATATTTTTCCTTCTTCCTTTTTTTTTTTAATTTTTTTTATATAAATATCAAGCAATTAAGAAATATCATATTTGTCATTGATATCTGAATGTTAATTGAGTGAAATGTATTAGCGAAATCTAACTTGCCTCTGAAAATAGTTACTTAAATATAGCATATAAAGTAGAACACGAACAATTAGCTGGTATCACTCAACTAGAGTTTCACTAAAATTGTTGTTTGCAAATGGTTATTAAAAGTATTTATTAGCTTTTGCGGCTGTAAAAACACCTTTTTAGTGTTTGCAACACTGATTTTTGTTTCTGCTTGTATTAAAAAAAGTCAAAAAATGCACAAGGCGCAAAAGCATGGTCTGAGGTGCTTTTCCTACTGCTTTTGAAAATATGCTATATTTTAAAGAAGTTTTTAAAAGGAAAAGCAACTTCCCACAAACACCTAATTAATGTTTTAAGTAGTGTTTGAAAGAGATTGGCAAACACTCCTGATTTTCTGTTAAAAGCCACTTAAAGTGACTTTAAGTAAAATTTGTGAACAAACTTCCTTTATAAGTTCTTCCAAACACCATTTAAATGAGAATAATCATGTAAAACATAAAAACAAATAGATATTTTATTTATTTGAATTGACTGAATATATAGATTCTGGAATAATTTTAAAATTACGGACCTGATGCATCGATGAGTAGAATAATGAATTAGAAAGGTTACTTTTGTTTTTTGATCAGCGAAGAAAATTTTATTCAAACGAACGAAAACATGGAGTACAAGAAATACTCTCAAGAACAAAAAAACAACCAACCAATGAAGCTAAACAAGACACTCAGTCGGCTGAGAATACCAATCGACGAAAGAAAAAAAGAAAGTCACTATTATTTGCTTTAAACCAACTCCAGGATTTAACTTTTATAAACTCGCACGACTTCTCCAAATCAATTTGGGCATTTCTGAAACAACAACCATTTCTAATCCTCCATAGCTTTCAAATCACGAAGAACCACACTTGATACCATTCTTCGATACCTTTCTTCAAAGGCCATAAGCCAAGGAACTGCTCATAGTGATCCCTTGTCCTTCGTTGTAGCGCTGAAGAAAAACCAAACCATTTCAGCACTTTCGTCCAGATTTGGACAGCAACATCGCATGTAAAAAATAAGTGCTCTGAATTTTCCTCAACCATCCCACAAAGACCACATTTTGTGTTCCCTCCATCCAACTCAACGTCACGCCGCTGCAAATTACATTTATCCGGAATTCGGTCACGCATCAGCCTCCACGCAAACAACAACAGTTTATGGGGAGCTTTCACTTTCCACAGATGTTTAAGAGGGTCAGAATTATCTAAGGGTTGTAACGCATTCCTCACTGTCTCGTATGCTAATTTGGTGGAAAAAGAACCGGACTTATCCGCTGTCCATTCCCACCGGTCGTCGGAGTCGATCTGAATTTGAACGCCTCGAAGGAGACTTTCCAGTTCCTGAAATGAACTTGCTTCCCATTCGAAAAAATCCCTGCGCCATCTCCAGTTCCAAACCCATGAATTCTCAATCCACTGACCCATGTCGCAAACCAATGTATCTTTATCACAAGATAAAACAAATAGTCTGTTGAAACGTGATTTAAGGCACTCGTTACCGATCCACACATCCAACCAGAAGCGTACTTGGTTCCCCTTTCCCAATCGAATTTTTAATTTTTCTTGAAACCAATCGGAAAATGGAGGATCTCGATCTAGGGGAGCAGCATCCCTCCACCATATTGAGCTGGACTTACAAATACGATTGCTACTAGCTCTCCACATGTTCTTCTCAAACCCGCCATACTTAGATCGAATTACTCTTTTCCACAAATTATCCGTTTCCGAATGGAACCTCCATCGCCATTTTGCTAGAAGAGCCTTGTTAAAGCTTTCTAGATGTTTAATGTTCAATCCGCCATTCCCTTTATTCAAGCAAACTTCTTCCCAATTGATCCACGCTATCTTCTTTTCAACGGCACCACCTCCCAACAAAAAATTCCTTTGTAAACTTGTTAGAATATGAATCACCTTCTTCGGAGCCCTGTAGAATGAAAACATGTAAGTAGGTAATCCAACTAACACAACATTAGTCAAGACAACTCTCCCTGCAAAGGATATAGGGCAGCTTCTCCAACAAGAGAGTTTATTACGCATCTTCTCAATAGAAGATCTCCAAGTGTCCACTCGTCTCGGATTTGCTCCTATTGGGATCCTCAGGTAATTAATAGGGAGTTTCTCGACCTTACAATTGAGTAGCTCTACAAATCTGTACACTTCCACATCATTTACATTCAGTCCAATTAGACTACTTTTTGAGAAATTAACCTTTAGACCTGACATAAGTTCAAAGTTTCTCATCACCACCTTCACCGCCCATACATTCTCTACACTAGCCTCAAAGAACATCATTGTATCATCATCATATTGCGTATGAGTTATTACAATATTATCCTTCCCAACCTTCACCCCTTTAATGGCCTGAATCATCACAACTTTCTTAACCATAGCGCTTAAGCCCTCAGCCACAATAGTGAAGAGAAAATGAGCAAGTGGGTCGCCTTGCCTGAGGCCTCTCTCCATACGAATTTCTTGTATGGGGCTTCCATTGACTAATACTGACAGAGTAGCTGAAGAAAGACACTCTTTTATCCACTTGATCCACTTATCTCCAAACCCCATTGCTTTCATGACGAACAACAAGTAATTCCAATTAATTGAGTCGTAAGCCTTTTCAAAGTCGGCTTTAAAGAGTAGCGCTGATTTATTCTTCCTCTTCATCTCATCAATCACCTCGTTGGTAATTAGAATGGAATCTGTAATATGACGCCCTTCAATAAAAGCTGCCTGCTCCTCAGAAATGATGCTACCGATTACTTTTTTAAGCCTCTTAGCCAGAATTTTTGCGATCAATTTGTACATGCAGCCAACGAGGGATATCGGTCTATACTCATTAATTGACTGAGGGTTCTTCCTTTTGGGAATAAGAACAAGAAAAGATGGGTTAGATCCTCTGACAAACTTGCCAAATTCCCATAGTCAGTCACAAACTTCATAAGATCTCCTTTCAAAGTTGCCCATAACTTTTTTCACAAATCTAAAATTAAAGCCGTCCGGACCTGGACTTTTGTCGCCATCGCACTCCCATATTGCCGATTTCACCTCATCCTCTAAAATAGGCCTGGACAACCATAAATCATCCTCTGTTGAAATTTTATTAAATTCAATATTCCCTGAAATCGGTCTCCTCCATTGTTCCTCCTTGAATCGTTCCGAAAAAAAATCACGGATCATTCCTTTAACTTCACACGGTTCTTCAACCCATTTCTCCCCTTCTCTAAATCCAACAATCTCGTTAACTCTTCTTCTTCTATTAATACACATATGAAAAAACTTTGAGTTGACGTCGCCCTCCCTAAGCCATTTCTTTCTTGATTTCTGAAGTAGCATGCTCGACTTGGACTTAGAGGCTTGCCATAGAATCCCGAATAATTCTTTTCTAAGTACTACCTCTTCATTTGACATGCCTTGATTTTCTCCTTTAAGATCCAGCTGAGCAATATTATTTTTTGAATCTTGTATTTTGGCATCCAAATCCCCAAAACTACCTCTGTTCCATTCCTTGATTCTTCTTTTTGTCTCCTTCAATTTTTCTTTAAGAACGTACGCTCATGTCCCTGTGACACTAAATTCATCCCAACAATTTTTGACCATGTTATCAAACTCCTATAAGTCCAACCAACAGTTAAACACGCGAAACGGTTTAGGACCCCAATCGTTTCTTTATCTTTTAGAAGGACTGGACAGTGGTCCG
Organism: Misopates orontium; assembly: GCA_946800315.1. Lineage (NCBI taxonomy): Eukaryota > Viridiplantae > Streptophyta > Magnoliopsida > Lamiales > Plantaginaceae > Misopates > Misopates orontium. The sequence continues at coordinate 42,962,818 of OX326948.1, read as the reverse complement.
ATAATGTCCTCTCCATTGCCCACTGACCTAAGTTACTCCATTTATTCAACCATCCTTCTACAAGCAAGAATTGATCAATGCGGCTCATCGACGTCCCGTCAGAATTATACCAAGTGAAACTTCTTCCAATAAGAGGGAGATCAACAAGCTCCATGTCCGCGATAAATTCATTAAACTCCATTGCTTCCCTTGAGTTTTGATGACACGCCTTTCCAACACGCTCCTACGAAGCTTTAACTGCATTAAAATCTCAAGCGACACACCAAAGATAGTTACTTCTCTGATGTTTAAGATTAACCAAGCAACTCCACATCTCTCTTTTCTCACTAAGAACACATGATGCATATACATTTACCAGCATAACTTTAGTGCTATCATCACCGAATTTACCTGAAACTGCCAAGAAACCAGGTCCGACCACCACATCTTCTTTAATGAGAAAAACCCTTCTTCCACATAATTATTTGCCCACCAGATCTCCATTCAGCATCTTTAACACTCCACTCGCAATCGTCACAACCCCACAACCTTTTACAGAAACGATCATTTACTGAACACAATTTTGTTTCTTGAAGAAACAAGACATCGACTTTGAATTTAACAACCAGCGAACTAATTTCTTTTTGTTTAAAAAAACCCCCCAGCCCTCTCACGTTATAAGACAAGAACTTCATGGGCGCACTAAATTCGTGTCCTGCTGATTTCCCCCGCATTTCACACCAGCCGCTAACTCTTTATCCCTAACTTCCATTTCAGCTAATTTACGAATGATAATATTATCATTACCCCTCCCAACGATACCAATCTTCTTTCCAAACTCCCAAAGTTGTCTAGCTTCCCACTCAAAATCCTTTGCTTTCAAACCTTTATTTTGACATTCAATGTTTGAGTCGGTAATCGAATTGCTTAGATGACTTACCGATGCCGTATTTGCTAAAATTTCAGATATATTCTTTTGAGATCCCCTCTTTCTCTTTGAAATTTGCTCTTTATTTGCACCTCCTTTGCTCAACACTCCGCCTCCATTTTTTGAAGACTTCCATGGAGTCCCATTGTTGTCTTCCTCAGTTTGCATTTCAGCACAGAAACCACCCCAATTTTCTTTCGAAGATGTCTGTGTTTTATTTGAATTTTCTGGGATTACTCCTTCATTACATACATTAGACTCCAAATCTTTATTCTGAGGGTCAAGTGGCTTTGTGCAAAGGGGGCCCAAATCAACACTATTATGAAAGCCTACGGGTTCTTTACTGCCCAGCTCTTTTTCTACATCACTTAAATTGGGGCCCACGTTTGATTTGTTGGCTAGGTCCATTTGAAAGCTTTGAGTTGGATCACAAGACCTATCGGGCTTCTGTTGGGTGTGCTCGATGCAATCCGATTCATTTTGGGCTTTCAACAAATTACTTTTCTGGGCCTCAACTGACTTATACACCTTACTAGGACTTGATCCAGCCACGTAATCAGTCTCTACAGCTTCTAATTGTTTCAAGCTAGAACCAATTTCATTAATTACGAATTTTCCTTTTCCACCTGTATCATTAATCATCTTCGAAACCCCACACTTTTCGTTAAACTCAAAATTAAATAAGTCTTCTGCATGTCCAACAACGTCCTCGAACTCTTCAAACATTGTCTCCTCAATTCCCTCGCAGTCGAGTTGCCTTCGCCGTCGTACTCATGACCAGAAAAATCAGATGGTGGCGCTTCGTCTGTACCGGAGAACATCACTGGATGAGGACTGTTAAACATCCGCCTAACTTGACAAAACCGTCCACTGCAGTTTGAACATTCAACGTGCTCCATCACTCTAATCGCAAACTCATGGCCATCCACCCTAATTCGAATCAACCTGTTAATCCATTCTGGACGCGTCGTCGAAACTAGAACCCTAGCAAGGTCGAGTCTTGATTTAGCGCATATCCGCGGATCCATTTTAACAAAGTCACCAAATTCGCTTGTGATTTTTCTGAAAAATTCCTCACACCATACGTGGAGAGGAACTCCCTGGAAATTAACCCAAATCACTCTTTCGCCCATAACTCTCTCCAGCGACCATGGCCGAACGAATTCGAAGCAACAAGTGACCCAGTTTTTTGCTCTCTCTATAAGCTCTGAAACTTCGTCTTTATCGTTTGCTTTAAGAAGTACCATCCTCCCTCCCATAGGGACAATCGACACTTTAAACAAACCAACATCCTCCAAGCTTTCCTGCACTTCCTTAAGAAATTTCCCTCTTCTCATAATACCAACAAAAGCGCCCTCCAACCAATATGCGTCTTCCTTCTTGGAATTAAACTCCAGGCCAACCCATTTGTTTTGATCTGCCTTCCTTTCATGCTTCTCATGATATCGAGTCGGATGTTGTTCTCCACTTTGATGGTTCTTTGGGGACACCTCGTATGAGCTAGAACCAGGAAACGTTGTAGGGGATCTGTGAAGTTTGACATCAACCTTTGGAACTGCTGAAGCATGCATTCGGAGCTGTTCAAATCTGGGGATATTAACATGAAGCTTTTTGTCGCCGATTCTGATCGAGTCTAGATCAGATTCAAGTCTCCACTTGTTTCTCACTTCTTTGAAGCTGACAAAGCCGAACCTTCGTCCATTTTTTCCTTTTCTTTTTGGGATTCTGACGTCCGCAACTCTACCATACCTAGCAAAGATTACCCACAAATCTGACGCTTTCCAATCCTCGGGGAAATTGGAGAAGAAAAAATCGCAGCCTCCTTCTTTACGCCCTACTCTAGTTCGCCCCACCACCATATCTTTTCTTGCATGCCTTTTTTTTTTTAATTGGAAAGGTTACTAAGTTGAGATGCATGTAAAGCTGTCACTTTTCACACTAACGACTTAACAAATAAAATAAACAAAGGGGAGTTTTGGATTGAATGATTTATTACTAAAAACTCTTAATTAAATTGGACTTTATTCAATAATAAACTAAATGTATCGTAAGGAACTACGTGAATAAATTTGATCTAAGGTTCATATACAAACCATTGTTGTGACAAATTATGATTGATGTGAGATATGTTAAACTATGAGGTATTCCGATAATTGTGGGTGTGCCACCCTATAATTCGGAATGGTACTCTGTGTACTCTATTCCTCCAAACGCATTACAAACTCCCGCGCCATAATTTCTAGGGGTAAACTATCACAAGACATGTGGAATTGTATAACTTCTAAGATCTATACTATGTGTTTTACTGTCGCGTCCGTCATACAAATCTTTAATTATCGTTAAGTATTTTCAAATTAAGAAATAATAACAAATAAGTAAACTATAAGCGAGTATTATTTATAGAAACAAATGCATATACAAACGAGCAAAACCTAATAGCGTGAAGCTGAAATGATAAAAGAGTTAAAAAAATTCTTTTTCTTCTTCTTCTTCTTAGTTATTTAATTTTAAGAAAGTGATATTTTCTTTTATATTTTTCGGTTTTGTTTATAACTTTTTTTTTTAATTCAAAGAATATTAAATTCTAACCACAAAAACTGAAAAATTATAAAAGTACAATCAAAATTACCCGAAATGCGTCGGACACAAATTCCAAGCGTTTCCGACGCCGTGTATGTAATTATTTTAATTTATTATTCACGAATGCGTCACATAGCATGTCGATACGTGCATGTCCGAGGCTTGTCGGTGCCATGTCGATATCCGACACATATTCAACATTTTATGTAATAATTTATAGAAGTGTCGGTGCATCATGGCTAATTATTCATCAAAATTGATGCGTCTACAGTGAAGAAATTGAAATTTCTCATAAATACTTCAACATAATGTGGAAGACAATTTTCATCACAGTAGAACATTTTTGTGGCGAAATCTCACAAAAATTCCCCAGAAGTAGATTTTTCCATAGTGGTGCATTTCTGCACATGAATATGTTAAATTTAATATATGTGTGAAGAATTGAGACCATAGGGGTACGAAGCTACAGTTAGATGTACGTACGTATGCCTCGATTTGATGAGTTCACGTGTATTTCTATATTCATGAGTTTGGTAGTTTGGTAGAGAAAGAATATATGCTGTCATTCTTCGCGTCTATGATATTCATGCGTATTGGACAAATGAATTATAAATTTAGAGTTGTAACCAGAGGTGCCTCTACTAACCCACACGAGAATTTCAACACGGAACAAAATCTGATTTTTAAAGGGTTTTTAAATTCTTAAGTCTCTTTATTTAATTACACTTAATATTACAACTACAGTAGATAAATATTCCCACCTTTCATTCCATGCGGAATACTTTAGTTTGGAGTTTCATTTTCTCATTGATCAGCTCGCATCCCGCCAAAGTTCCAAGATGGTTCCTTTTCATTTCATTTGTACGTAGAGTATCTCAGTGTATATGTAATCAATCTCCAAAAAAAATAAAAAATAATAATATATATATATATATTTTTGACTCAAGTGTTTGGAAGAGCTTATTAAAAAATAGTTCTCTCTTTTTCATGTTTTTGCTAGTATCTCTAAGTCCTTTGAAGTTACAAGCAGATAGAATTTTCGAAGTGTCGCAACAAGTTACTAAGAAAAAAACTCACTTTTGAAGTATATATGCTCTTTTTAAGGGGCTTCTCAATTTCTAATTCTTTCTTATTTTGCAATTGTAGGTCTGTGCTACAAATACTCAAAAGTACTTATGTGAGTACAAAAGTCAATTTCCAAAAACCGCAAAGTCATGCGTATTCGAACACAGGGATTAGCTAGGGAGTGTTCTCAAACAACCTGAGATACTTGCTCTTATTTTAATTAGGTTTTTGAACCAGTTTACAAACTCTAATCATTTTTTGCATTTGAGCAAATTAAAGCAGCACCTAAAAACATTAAAGAAGCTTCTTCTCTAAGTATTCCAATTGACTAATTCTTTTCGAAAACTTGACAAAATATATTTTTTCCTCCATTTAATTCAGAATTTTTTTCACATACATATTCACATACAAGGTTTAATTATTTTTCTAAACTATTGAACCCCATCAATTATTAATTTTATTCTAATATTATCAAAAAAACTATTTCTTACTAACTAAGACACATGTAATATTATAACCATGTATTGTCACAATTGCTCTTTATATTAATTAATAATACCAACTTTAATTTAAAAGGTAAACAGAAATATTTATTCATTTAAAGATCTTCTGAAGAAATAATTTGAAGTACTCTCAGTAAGTAATTACTTTTTTTTTACTATATTAAACAACCAAACAACTTTATAATTTCTTTTATATTAAAAGAACGAAACTTGCTAAATTGCCACGTGGCAGCGACTAGCGTCATGCCACATGCAGTACCCAAGCCATTTCTGAATCGACCACGTACTTATTAACAAATAACAAGGATAACATAATTCATATAAGGACTACAATCTTAAAGAAATGATTAAATTAGTAAAATCCAGTTCACAGTCTAGAAAATTAAAAAGAAGAGCACAATTAGTTAATAATAATCTTGGGTTCATACGTTTATGCAAACAGTTTCAGTCCAAGAAGTAGGCTTGAAGCGGGAGGAACGGCGGAATCAAAGGTGATAAAATTGACAACTAAATTGGCTAAGTTCGGATAATCTCAATTATAGCTTTGATAGACAATTTTTGGATTTTGCAGTTATGGATTAGCTGTACTTATGTGTTTACTGATGATAATCTTTTTTTGATGATCAGTTTACTTATGATAATCTAATTAAACCTAAAACCAGGATATCACAGCTCGAAATTGGTTCTTATGACAGATATATATTGTTTTTCCCAAGACATCTGCCGCTCCATTCAATTTAATAATTTAGTAACAAACCTTGAAACTGGCATGGTATATAAGATACTAATATGCAATATGGTACTGACTAAGATTTAACCAAATTTAAAATGATTTGTAACATGGTTCTTACTTCTTAATAGAATATCATAAAAAAGAATACAGGGTGTTAGACACTAACGAAAATTGCCAGGATTACCATCACATGATCTAATCTACATGTGTTACAAAAAAATCACACTATCTCCTCCCGGCAAATTAGTCAGTGAAACTTAAAAGTCAGCTGGTAAAAAGTATTTTCAACTGTATTTAATTTGTGCAATGTGATAAAAATCTGTCAATAAACACGCCCCAAGGCATGTTCAATTGGATTGCAAAAATAGTCTTTTAACTTGTCCTTCATGGAACAATGGTTCCTTCACTTAAATTTATCGAATTTTAGTCTTTTAACTATAACTATTCGCACTGTTAGTCATCCTTTAATGAAATATTCAATTTATTTACGGAATAATCGATCTTAACCCTCTAGTCGTTATTGGAGGACTCAAGTTGTGAATGATTTTAATTAGAGGATTAAAACCCGACAAATTTAAGTTAGACAACGATATTAGAATGGAGGACATGTTAGAGGATCATTTTTGCAATCTGATTTTAGTGCGTATTGAAACAAAACGACCAAGTATTTTACCAAAAATGGCCCTCTAACTTGTCCTTTGTGCAACAGTGGTCCCCTAATTTAAATTTGTCAGATTTTAGTCATCTAATTAAAATTATTCAAAATTTTATCCCCATTAACGGCTAGAGGGTTAAAATCGAATATTCCATTGACAAATGACTCAAGTTGCGACTAGTTTTAGTTAAATGAACAAAATCTGATAAATTTAAGTGATGCGACCATTGTTGAATGGAGAACAAGTTAGATGACTATTTTCACAATTTGATTTTAGTGCGTATTACACACACACACACACACACACACACACACACACACACACACACACACACATATATATATATATATATATATATATATATATATATAGAGAGAGAGAGAGAGAGAGAGAGAGAGAGAGAGAGAGAGAGAGAGATTTGCAAATTTAGTCCTTACTTTTTTAATCTATAAATATGGTAATTATTTATCTCTAATGTGTATGGAAGTTTATGTCTTTATTCTAATTTTAGTCCTTCATCTATTATTATAAGAAGTTAATCATTTGAAAACTTAGAGAGAGAAATATAATATATTCACCAAAATAGATCAAAAATTGAATTTTAGAAGGAGGACTTAAATTGATATTTGTAAGTTATAAAAGTATATTTTTTAATTTGGTAGTAATTATAAAAGTATTTAATATTGTAGAAAAAAGATATGTTCGCTACCAGCCAAAACTAATGGACTAATTTCTGCAGTTTCGCTTGTGAACTTCGTGTAGGCATGTCATGAAATTAGATATGTTTACTAAAGATAAAAGTAGTTTTATGCCTGGATCAAAGTTTTGTTTCGACAGTATATTTCAGTGCTTTAAATGTTAAAAATTTTTCACAATGTTTCGAGATCTTTTCGATATATTTCGAAAATTTTGTAAAAATTGTGTGTACAATAGATTTAGAAATATTGTACATTTCTTTTCCACATAGTAAAAAATGGAGACCTTTCGGTAGTTTTTGAGGAAAAGAAAAGAAACTTTAATGGTTCATTACATATAACAAATATGAACAAATAAAGATACATTAAAATTATTAATATGTGCAAGTAATAGGTTTAACAAATTCAAATATAATCCAGAAATACTATGTATACACTATAACATGCACATGTATAGTACTGCATGCTCCGGGACAGTGATATTAACGAAGTGAGAATCTTGAATCGAGTATAGATAATCAACGAAATTCCCGACTCATATTATGAGACATAATAAGTACTTTATGACGAAGACAATTACACCTGTAAGAAAATTATCATCCTTCACAATCATTAGTTACATTATTTCATGTTTTAAACGTTACAATTTTCATTAATTTGGTTTAGGCCACGGGCAAAGACCGAGCTTCAAGCTGACCAGCTCGTCTTTTCAAACAGTTGCACGTTCTGCAAATCCCTGAATTTTCTCAATTCACCATAATATATCATCACTTTGCTAAAGAATCATTAGTAGTCTCCATCAAATGATTAGGTTTAAACTAATAACATATTTAGCAAGTCTATTATTAAGGGCCATTTGCCCTATGTAGGTGGCAAATTTTTTGAAACCCATAGTTGCATGTACTTTGGCCCCCTAGTGAATTGTATGGCCCCACTAATTAGTGAGATAAGTAATACAAAATTAGGACAAAAAAATTTAATAAGAATTTGGTATTACAATATATTAATAAAATCAACAAGTCAAATCTCACTCACATTCTTTTCACATGCGCCATGGGTATAAATATGGCACTGGCCTTTTCATTATTTCCAAACATTGTAACACATTAATATTATCAAAAAGAATATTCATTCATAGAATTCCTTTCAAAATACAGGAAAAATGGAGGGCATTAATGGATCTTTTCTTGATGATGAAGAATGGGAGTCATTGAGCAAATTACTTTCCATTGAAGATGATTCAGATAATTTCTTGCTGCATTTAAATGGCAATATGTTTCAAAACAACAGCCAAACCCCATCAACTTTCTTGTCTGCTGCTGATTATAATGAGAGTAATTTATTTATCCCCTCTAACTTTGATTTTATTTCTCAAGAAAGTAGCAGCGAAATTGGCTCTTCCCCTTTTCCAAATAAATCCAAAGAAAACCACATGCCTAGTGGTGTTAACGTTCACCATGATCACACCAATTTCTCACTTGATCAGTCCATGAATTTTCACACGATGGACCGCGAAGACGACAACTCAATGCTGCCGATATTTTCTGATGATGCAATGGGCCGAAAACTCAATGCAAAAACTCATCCTTTAGAACCCGAAGATTTTTGCAAGGAAGTGCAGGTGATCAAGAGAAAGTATAAAAGATCTGATAAGGATAATTCATCTGAAAGTCCTAACAAAAAACCTCGGGTAAGAAAATAGATTGATTTACATTGTTACTTAATGTTTTTTATTCTGGCATCATTGTATCTAATTGATATCATTTTCCTTCACAGAAGAATAAGCGGAACGTACAACCGAAAAAGAACAAGAAAGCTGATCAAGTTAGCATCAATGAAGAAGAAAATAGTTCTGGAAGAATTGCAAATAGCTCAAGCACTAATTCAAACTCCGAGGATGATTCTATTAATGCTTCTGAAGAATTAAATTCAAAAGGGAAAGCAAGATCCAGCAGGGGTTCTGCAAATGACCCCCAAAGCCTTTATGCAAGGGTAAGAAATTATTAGCTCTTGCAATATAAAATAGACAATGTTTTTTTTTTTTTTTTTTTCCGTTATAACGCATATATTCTAACATGTTTTTTCTCTTCCATTTTTCAGAGAAGAAGAGAAAGGATAAATGAGAGGATGAAGGTCTTGCAGGATCTTGTTCCTAATGGAACTAAGGTAAATGTCATTAAATGGGAACTTTTTATTCTGTCTAACTTTCACTTCCTCGAGTTTTATGCGATGATAACAAAATTCTGGAATGGTTTGTATCAGGTTGATATCAGCACGATGCTCGAAGAGGCCGTTCACTATGTGAAGTTTTTACAGCTTCAGATTAAGGTATATATATTTTGCCGATACCAATTCAAAATAAATTAAGATCTTTCTTTTTCAAACCTAACATGTATAATAATTCAAAAAATGTAAAAGCATAAATTCCTAATTGTTAGTAGTTCATGCTACAAGATCTTGAAATTTTATAACTACATCCATCCCATCTAAGTATATTTTTTTTCTTTTTTGCAGTTACTGAGCTCGGATGATCTTTGGATGTATGCCCCAATTGTTTATAATGGAATGGACATTGGCCTTTATCAGAAAATTGTTCCAAATATGTGTATTTAGGGTGATTGCAAAATTAGTTCATACTATACCAATTGTTTCATCAATTCCTAAATTAAATCCATAACAAATGCTCACTATTTATTCCATGAGATCAGCTCCTTGTATCAAGCTGCTGATATATACGATATCATATGATACGTGTAATCTTGTTTGTAATCTCCTAGGTGTTAGAGTGTATAGTTTCGCTTAATTGCATGACTAAAATATGCAGATTTTGGGTACATAAGTCTCTTGTAATTTTTTTTTTTATCAGCAAAGTAAATTTATTAAAAAGGGGTATGAGGCATACACCCAAAGAGTGAAATTACATAAGTAGCTATTGTGCATTTCCTCCCAGTATTAAGGGCATTTCATACAAACAATTTAACGGTGTACTAATCCAGTCATTACATGAATATATAAACTCTCTATTTCTAGATTTTATCCAGTTCCATGTTTTCACTTTGATGGTGTCCAATAAGCCTGCAGATTGAGCATCATCCTCATTAAAAGTTCTATTGTTCCTAGTTGTCCATAGAGTCCAAACAGCAAAAAACCAAATATAGTTCCATTCAATCCTTCCCTTTACTTGGGGTTAAAGTCCTATAAACTGTTGAATAGCAGATTCAGCACCAAACCACTTCAAAATTCCCATCCAAATTTCAGATGCGAAAGGGCATTCACAAAATAAATGGTTTGTTGTTTCCTCATCATAACGACAAAAACAACAAAATCTGATTTTGTTGGCTAAAACAATACCTCTTTTGTAAAGATTTGGGATTGTCGGTATTCCGTTCCTTGCAATTCTCCATGCCATCGCCGCCATTTTCAAAGGAACACCAGCGTCCCAGATTTTTTTGAATGGAAAAAATGTATCTCTAGATTCTTGCTTGACTGATGTACCATATATATGCTGATTTAGCGGAAAAAGTCCCAGTGCTATCCCATTTAAATAATCCAAAGTTAACAAGGGAATTAGAAAATTTAACAAATAAAGAATAAGAATGTAAGAGCTACTTTTGAGTAACTTAAATTTTACTTAAACTCCGGATTCGACTCATAAACTTACATAGGTTGCATCCTCGGGAATCTGTGTGTGTGTGTTTGTTTATTATGCATGATCAGGGACGGAGCGATGATTTTGACTTTGGGGGTCGGAATCACATGGGCATTTTTATACAAATATAGATACTTTTATGGTTCAAAAAAACAACCATAAATGTTTAGCGGTGGTGTGTGTTCAAGTGGGGTGGGGAAGGTGAAGAGGTGAAGGAGATGAAGACATTTTTTTATTTTTTGTATTCTTTTTTAATTTTTTTTTAAACCAGATCTCAAAATACAAAAATGTTAATAATTTAAACTTATAAATACAATTCTTTGTACCAAGGTCTTTTTCAAAACTTTTTTTTAAATGTATTATAAAAACCAAATTTATATAAATAAATATGGATTTTCAGTAAAAATAAATTTGTGGATTTAAGTTTTTTTTTTTTAATTGCACATGTGGTGGTATATGTGGAGTATTGCTTATGTGGTGGTTGACTTGAGTCAAAATCTCCAAATTTTCTGCCATGTCGCGGCCACATAAGCAATTCCGGCCAAATTTCAAATTTCCCAGTGACGGATGACTCAAATTGAAAAAATCCTCGAGTTAAAGCACCAAAAAAGCTGGCTGCCACAATAAGACACTAAATTTGAAATTGTGCCAATTTAAGGGACCAAAAATGAATTAATCCCACATATTAGCTTTAGAAAAACAAGGGAATTGCTTCCAGGTCCTTATGAATAAAACGTACGGAAGGCTGGGGTTGAAGAGGGGGCCGTTTCGCCTCTGTGCATGATTATATGTGTAAAAGCATGATTCATAGTATACGATATTTGATATCCATGTATTAATTCTCGCATTTAGGGGTGTTCGCGGGTGGATTTGGGCGGGTTGTCGTTAAAAATGTGACCATACCTAAAATTTGGGGTTACCAATTTGTCAACCCGAGCGGGTTAAGTTAAAAACTAAACCATGAGGGTTGCGGGCAGTGGCGGGTTTAAATTGTGAGAAAAATATAATAATATTTCTATATAAAAACAAAACTGATCTATTTTCCGTTCTAAAAAATAACAAAAACAATACCATAACTTAATGAAAATATTTAAACCACAACTTAACTTAATTAAAATAACAATATAAGGATGTAAACGGAATATTTTATCCACGTACATTATTAAAAAAAATAATTTAAATTGATTCACAACCCAAAATACAACTATCAAACAACATAAACTAACAAAAAGAAATTATATTATAGCAATATTATGAACAGACAACTATACGACTTCCGAAAATTTTCCCTGCTCCCTTCATTCATCTACAAATATACAAATTAAGGTGTATGCTGGCGGGTTTTGGTGGGTTGTCATAAAAAATGTGATCATACCCAAAATTTGCAGGTTACCAATTTACCGACCCGAGCGGGTTAAGTTAAAAACTAAATCATGCAGGTTGCTGGTTCAACGGGTCGGTTTTTGACCGGCAGGCGGATCGGGCGGGTCATGAACACCCCTACTCGCATTTGTAAGAGTATATGTTTTTCTTAATATAGTTATTGGATCTTATTAAAGTTCGTTAGTGGCCGTGGATTAGATCTAGAATAAGTTCTTTCTCTTATTCTTTCCTTGATTGGTACACGTATTCATCGTTGTGTATTGAAAATTCTGATGTAAGGATGTAATTGGTTGCTCATGGGTTTGAGTACCCCTTGTACTCCTTTTATTAAATTTTGTCTTAAAAAAAAAGAAATAATTGGATTTATATTGTTGTTTTGAAATTTCGAGTCCTTAAAATAAAAGACAAAAAAAGTTAGAACAAATAAAATTTATATATATTCAAAAAGATATGGGGTTACAATCTCAATAATCCTCTGATTCTTTTCTAAAACATATGAACTTGAAAAACTTTATAGACTTCAATGTGGAGTTGATTTGATCTCTTCCATGTGGCTTTAATTTGAACTTCTATTCAAGGGGGTTTGAGCTTGATCTTGAATTAAAGTTGAACTTGACTTGAAGCTCGCGACGAACAATATGATCTTCGCCTTGAGTTCTTTTGAATTTGTTGAATATATTGAGGTTTGATCTCCTTTAGCAGAAGTCCGATCCTTAGAAACAGTTTTCCAACGGCTTTGCAGCTTGATGTTGAATCAAATTGAGTTTTTATTTAATCCTCGTGAAGAACAATCTTGATCCTCGCGAAGAATGCTTTGAATATAATGAATTTGAAGGCGATTTCCACAACTTTAATCAAATGAAGAATTTCCACAGCTTTAATCCTCGTGAAAAACGTCCCTGATCCCCGCGAAGAACTCCTCGAAGATGATGAACTTGAGTGAGAATTTCGAGAGCTTCTCCTCTTCAAAATATGATATTTTTTTGTTGTCCATTTCCCTTGAGTGAGGACCTCTATTTATAGGTGTAGAGGTAGAGTCTTGATAAGATCGACTGCTGCGGTGGAAGCATACTATTGGTTCTTCCATTTTCAAGACGAATACAAATTTATTTTGTATTTATCAAGAAGTAATTAAATAAAACACATCATATATGACACTTGTTACCATTTAATTGGACAACAAAATATACTAGAAAATTAATTAACTTAACTATTTTCTTTTGGAATTTAATTTAGTAAAATCCCAAAATTTAAATAGCATAAATCAAATTAATTTTTAAACTACATTTTATAAATTTTGAGTGTCTACATGTATCATTGAGAAATTTCAGTCATTTGGATAAGAACTCGCGCAATCTTCAATAATGAGGACGGTGGTTCCGACCTGAATAGTACTTGAGGGAGAATTAAACGTTGAATATTTTTCCTAACTTTTAATTTAATTGTTAGAAAAATAAGAGAAATTAATAATTCATTCAAATGAATAATTGGATTGCCTTTCGGATATCAGTTGTTGGCCATGGAATCATTTCACTCATTTGGATAAGGAACTCGTGGAATTAATATTCAACACTGATTGTGGTCTTAATCAACTTGATAACTTGATCAGGAAATTAACCTCTCAATAGTTTGAGACTCGTCAAAAGGAATCAACTATAGACTTCTGTATGCAACGGAGAATTTAAAGTAAATTCCATCGTATAGGTAATCCTTTGAATAATACGTTTCGAACTAAATCGTACAATAACGTTGAAAATTCACCATTCTAAATTATTTATTAAATGTGTTTTCAAAAAAAAATTATTTATTAAATGTAGAAAAAAGAAGTCCCTTATATTTCCTCCTAAAAAGTCTTTTAGGGGGAAATATGAGGGGCTGCTAATTTCTACATGGTATCAGAGCGTAATCTAAAATAATATTGGGCCTACGACCTAATCCACATGATAGGATACGATAATCATTACGACTGACACGTGAGGAGGCGTGTTGGAATTTGTCTCACATTGTTTAGGAATGAACTTGAGCTTCTATTTATAAAAGGATTTTCTCTCTCCCTCTATTAAGGACTTTTTGAAAGAAAAAAATATGAGGGGCTCTTAATTTCTAGTACACTAAATAATCTATGCTTTTATGTAATTGTGTTCTTTCACTGTACCAACTTTAGCGTCTTCGAGCTCAAAAAACACAAATGTGAAAATTAAAGAAGTCTAGCCGCGTTCTGAATATAGAGAAGAGTCTTGAACGCATAATTAGTTGCTAATTTTCAAAATAATAGCGACTAAATAATATTTCAGAACAACAGAATATTCGAAGGAGCGCTAGCTTCTAGTTGTTATACTGAGTACATTTACTCAGCTATTAATGTCATTTAGAACTTGGGAATCAACCTAAAAAAATTAATGTGGTTTTAAAAATCTGAACGAAACTTCCATGTAGTTTTTTAACTGTCTAAAAACCCCTATGATTTTCATAAGCTTTACACTATAAATTCTCTTTTCGTGAAACCGCATGAGGGTTTTGTGCAAAATTTTATGAAATCATAATGAAGTTTTGTATAAATTAGAAGGTTTTTATGCATAGTTTATAAAATCATAAGAGGTTCTAGACAGCTATCAAACCACATAAGAGAATTTCGTGTAGATTTTTAAAACTACGAGGGGTTTTATGCATTTTCTCTTTAAAACTTAAACGCTCATTAATTTTACGAACTAGTCTCGCACATGCTCTTGGGGGCGGAGCTGTGAAATAATTAATTAAGAGCTCATATATCGTATATATTTTTAGTTCAATTAATGATGCCTTAGTAGTGGGGTTTTTTCAACTTTGGTCCCTTAACGAGTACTGACTCCATCTTTGGTCCTCTATTGAATTTTTTTGCAACTTTGGTCCTCTAATTTGTCTCATAATTCATACTGGATCCATTTTTCACCGAAATCGTCCTTTTAGGCCAAAAGAAATCACGTGTTGTGCACGTGGTCACATGAGGGTTGTTTTCACGTGGGAAAGAAGTCGCGATTTTGAAATCGCACCCCTCTTTTGTTGTTTTAAGGCAACACTTTTTCTATTAGGGGACTAAAGTTACAAAAAAATTCAATAGGGGACCAAAGATGGAATTAGTACTCATTAAGGGACCAAAGTTGAAAAAAAATCCCTTAGTAGTACATGAAAGTCAGGCATGCAACAGAAAAAGAATAAAAATTATATGGTTCATACCATCTTTAGCCATATTGGAATATAAGATGCATGCATGGTCCTCGTTCATCTGTTTGTGTTAATTAATAGTTCTTTTATTTTTCCAATTCCCATTAAATTTGTAAAGAATGCTAACTATAAGAGTTGTCTTACTATGATCTTTCTTTTTTTTTTTTTTTACTCTCAGCAGCAAGAAAAAAGTTCATTACGATTAAAGCCCAAGGGGTGCTTTAACCCATTAAAAACGATAAAGGCGAAAACTGAATCACTCCACAGTGATTCAGTTGTCTAACATGAGATTATAGTGATCAGGGCGATAGTCACGTATGTAAATCATCATAATACTTATTTACGAAAATAAAACTTTTATGCCTACGTTTTGTGAAATTATCATAGCATCTGCGTGAGAAAGCTTGTTACAGATCCTTGGCAACAAATAATTTTCAGCCAACATGCTTAAACTTTTAATTTGGATAGATACTAAATTAAATATTCTAATGAAAAACGTTGTTTAGCTGTTATTCCGCCAATCGAGAATTCCAATATACCTGCATAAGAAATTTAACTTGCAGATTCTCATCGTTGAGGAAAATATATATATAAGCGTTTTCCAAATCGGGGAGCTTGTGAGTATTTCATTCCCCGTCCAAAACGAATCTTTAAAACATTAATGCATGATAAATTAGGTGAACTTTGACCTCCACGACAATGATTAATCGATGTGGATGGCTTGAGTTTAACTATAAAAGAATTAGGTTGATATGTTTAATGTATATACACACAACTCGATCCGTCAATGATATTTCATTATGTGTTTATACAAGAATAAAAGAGAAGGGTTATGGTAGGTTTGTAACACCTAATGTAAAATCTGGTCCATTTTATGAAATAAAAAACCAATGAGATTCTTTTTTGATTTCTATAGCCTACTAAAATTAATTAATTGAGATTACACACTTGATTACTTTTGCTATATATACTCGAAACTGGGGCACGCGGAGCCCAGCGTACATTAATATTTTCAATTATAAAATACTATATATTCATATTTAAGTGTGAAGAAAAAATAAAATACGAAAAAAAAACCAAAACAAAAAAAAGATTTGCCTAGAAGAAAATAATTTCAATTCGTGGGAGATTGAATCATCATAATCAGAGTAAAGTGAAAAGAAAAGCAATTTCTATTGAAAGAATATGAATTATATGGAAACTCAATCATCCTTCTTATTAAATGGTATAGTTAATTTCATCTAATTAACTTAAATTGTCGGATTAAATTGAGAAATTAATAATTAAGATGTCATAGTAGAACATAAATTTTAAGAATAAACTTAAAAATCAAAAGTTTGGTGTCACAAATACTGTTTCATTTATATATTAGTATGATATTTCTTGCATAATGTTTACACTAGCTAAATGATTCTTCTTATACTGCCTAACTGCCGTTATCTTAAAAAAAAAAAAGAAAAAGAAAAAAAGAAGAAGAAGAAGTTAGCCATGCTGAACTCAAGGTACCAATATTTAAGATTATATTATGTATAATATGGAATTTGACTTTACATAATCTATTATTGCAAATGATTTTGGCCTTAGAGTACTGCAGTGCCAGCTCTTATATAACTGATTAGAGAAGTCACAGAAGGGAATAAACAAATATAAATATATATATGTCAATATTATTAGTTTATGAAGAGAATTACAAGTATGATTATATATTATATATATCAGATACATTAATCATTAATGTCGAAACTGATGTCATGATAATGTTTCATATCGAAAATTAAGAAACATTATCTTGACATACGAAAAATCAAACAGAACATGCAGGGTAAACTAAAGAAGGCTGACCCCAATAATCTAATACTGCGTGCAGCAAACTCCTGAAACAATGTTATTATATATATGATATAACTTGTCAGCAATTAATAGAAGCTGAAAGAAAAGGCACCTCAGATAATATAATAGGAAAACATTTATGGTTCCCATGCAGCTTAGAGTTTTGAACATTTCAAAGGAAAAAACTTATATTTGACTTTGTGACCGGGACTCCAGTTAATTTAAGGAATATATTTCGAGGGGAGAAATGGAACTCGTGGATATTTATTTTTTACGCTAAGAGAAGAAGACACAGTGATTAATTTCAGCAAGCTATCATCGATTTGGGAATATTTGAAAAGCAAATTGCTTCTTTACATAAACTAAGGGAGACGTTCTATTTTAAAATATATCACTTGGTGGAGGTGATATATTCATAAATAAAAAGGATCATTAAGTATACAACACCCTTAGGAGTTTAATATAAATTGATCTCTTTTTGAAATTTAGAATAATGAAAAGGACACTTAAAAGAATGAAAAACTTGAGAAACAAACAAGAGGTACTACGTGTGCAATATTTATCAAATATTAGGAAATGCTTCTTTAAATGTTTAAACATCAAAAGAATCCATAGCAGTGTTTTTGCAACATGAACCTATATTTTTTTATTCAATAATTAATCAAAATTTAGGTGAAGTGAATGTAATTATGCTTAAGTGAATACCTGGAAGGGTCATTTTAGGGATTTATGTGTTATCTAGATTTTAACTATAAACAGAACATGGCTCCATTTGAGATTAATTAGGAATGTTGCAGATTTTTAATTGTTAAGAAACAAACAATACAATGAGATAATTAGTTTTTGACTTAAATAGATTGGTTACGACCATGTAATATCCTCTGAGTTGATTACCTTGCTATTTTTTTATGTTTTTATATGTTACAACTGCAACATATGTTGTCACAACATCAGTTTGATTTCATATTTGAGTTTGTTATACTTGTGTTTTTATCTTTCGTTTATTATTATTTATCTTAAGTAGTTTAACTCGTTTTATCTTAATTAGATTAATTAAGACCAATTTAATAAGAGATATGTGTCAAGACTTCAAGAGTTCCACGTTTTAGGAAGATTTTGTTTTTTTTGTATTATATATAGAGTTTTATTTAATTCAGGGAATTACTTATTTTCATGTTTATGATCCCTATGTTTATAGTATTCAGATTATGTTTATAGGAAACAAGATTGTTGAATTACCGAGTTTCTATTTTTAGGAGATAGCGTGTACTTTTGGTATGGATTCAATCTTATTTAGGATAATGAAGGATATCTTTTGACTCATCTCTTTTATGGAATATCTATCTTTTATTCTTAGATATATATTCAACTGATCTTTTACTTAGAGAAAAAGTTTGTTTACGCGGTCTTATTTCAAGGAATATTCATCAAGAAGATAAAGATCATTTCTTCATTAAGGGGATTCGAGATAGATGAAAATCGCAGGCTGATGTGTGGTCATACGACTAAGGGTCGTTTTGCATGTCCAGTATGTGGTGAATCAACTAGATCACGTTGGTTAGTCCATGGGAGGAAATTCTGCTACATGGGCCATCGTAGATGGTTGGAGCAAAATCACAAGTTTCGCACAGAAAAAGATCTCTTTGACGGGACCGAGGAGCATGAGGTTGCACCTATTCCCTTGACAGGTAGAGAAGTGCTAAGTCATGTGGATGGTTTGTCTTTTTCTTATGGAAAAGGAATTAAAAGAAACAAACATGCGGGAAAGAAGAGAAACAGAGTTGATAATGCTCTAGAAGTTGATGAAGTAGATGAGAATCCTAACGATGATCAGATTTGGAAAAAGAGAAGCATATTCTTTAACCTTCCATATTGGCACTCCATTATACTTCGACATAACATCGATGTTATGCATACAAAAAAAAAATGTAGCAGTTAATATTATCGGTACAATTTTGGGTGTCCAAGGGGTATCCAAAGACAATGAGAAAGCCCGCCTTGACTTGGTTGAAATGTTTATAAGACATGAGCTTCACCCAGAATATCTACCTAATGGTCAAAGACGGATGCCAATTGCTTGCTATGCCATGTCCAAAAAGGAGAAATCTTTATTTTTCAAAGTGTTAAAAAACATGAAACTTCCGGATGGTTATGCATCAAATATTTCAAAATCGGTGAATGAGAAAGAGAATAAGCTCCAATCACTCAAGTCACATGATTTTCACATCCTAATGCAAGACATTTTGCCGGTTGCTCTACGAAGGTCCTTACCCAAACATGTGGTAAAAGTGATTATTGAGGTTTGCAATATATTCAAAGGGGTATGTTCTAAAGTTCTTGATGTCAAACAATTAGAGTTATTGGAACATCGTGCCGCTTTAGCTCTCTGTAATCTGGAAAAGATTTTTGTGCCTTCATTCTTCACAATTATGGTGCACTTAGTTATTCACCTTGCTTCTGAAGCTAAGATCGCAGGACCAGTCCAATATAGATGGATGTACCCGGTTGAGAGGTACTTAATTCATAAGATCTTTTAGTTGATACTAGTATATATTTTTAATTGGATGTCAAATAATATTATATGCTTTTCAGATGTTTTCTAAGGTTTAAGAGTTATGTGAAAAATAAGGCGCATCCTGAAGCTTGTATTGCCGAAGGGCAATTGGCCGAAGAAAGTGCCGTATTCTATTCTCAATATCTTGATGGAATTGAGACAAGGTTTTCTCGACCGCGGAGGAATGAGGATACATTAAAAGAATACAATGCCAATTACTTATTTTCAAGTGGTGGGCGATTTATGGGGAAAACAGAAATGACTAAGTTAGATCATATAACTTGGGTTCAAGCTCATCGTTATGTGCTTTTTCAGCACGAGGAAGTCAAGTCCTATGTTGAGTAAGTTGATGTAATTTGATATAGAAAGTTAATACACTTTTTTATATCATATAATACTTATTTACTTTTACAGCATATTTCTTAGACGAGCCAAGGACAAACGACGACCGGGGAGATACAGTGAGCATGAACTAGATAAAATCAAGAATGAGCAATTTCATTCTTGGTTTAGTGAACATGTAAGGTCTAATACTATCACTTCAGATTTAAATAAGTTTCTTCAAAAAAGTCACCTAATTGTGCCATGTCAAAACAGGTCTCAAACATAAACGAGGGGTGTGTATCGCTAGAAATAAGAACTCTTGCTGCCGGGTCCCAATAAGTTTGCTGCGAGATATAAGTCTTTCATTCATAATGGAAGAAGATTTCACACCAAGAGTCATGAGCTCCACCTTAAGACTCAAAATAGTGGCATTCTTGTTACTTCTAAAGTATCTAGCTATGCATCTAGCAAGGATAAACATCCGATCGAAGGGGATGTTGAGTATTATGGTGTTTTGACAGATATCATTGAGTTAGATTATAACGGGGTATTTAAAGTCGTGTTATTTGGAGGAGATTGGGTAGATATCAAGACTTTCGGTCGAGGTGTGAAGGTTGATGAACTTGGTTTTACAATTGTGAACCTCAAAAATTTGATGTACAATGGGGTAAATGTAAACCATGAGCCATTTGTAATTTCGTCACAAGTGCAACAAGTGTTTTATATTCAAGACCCTGTGGATGAAGATTGGCATGTTGTCCTTCAAACACCACAAAGAGATGCATTTTCCATGGGTTTGAATGAAGAAGAGGAACCTAATCACAATTTGAATGATGATTTGCCAATTCAACCATCATATTTTGGTGATATCAACTTTCAAGATGGTGAACTGGGCCCTTTAGTGCGCACAAATACTGATACATAAGATGATGATCTTGATAATGATTTTTTATAAAGTCATTAGTTGTGCAGTTGTTTTTGAGATCACAATTTCTAGTAATAGTGGAGAACTTTTGTAAAGTACCTTGGTTGACTGGTTAACAACTTTTGTATTTCTTTAATGGAAAGTTGTATTATGGGTTCATTCTACTATTGTTGTGTTTGTGCAAATATCTTGATTTTTGCTTGTGATTTATTTTCTTATGTAACTACAGAGATTTGTTATTTGCATTAGATAATTTAACTGCTTGATTACATGTCTAATGTCAAGTTTTGAATATCAGTTTTATAGTTCACTTATTAGATTTATGCAAAGATTAGCATCAGCTTTGTAATCAGACTTAAATTATTGATGGCATCATGTGATGAACTAATTCTAACTCATCTTTTTGTTTTCAACAGATTTTACAAATGGGAAGATCAAAGAGACATTTCAAAACTATCCCTCTTGCTACAGAGTCGAGTACCCGTGAGAGCATTACTCCTTTTGGAGAGGGTACAAGCGAGCCCTCGGACATCTCTAGTTCAAGTAAGTTTAAAATGTTATTTCTTGCTGCAGAGTAAACTGGGATTACTCCTTTTTGGAGAGGGTACAACCTAAGCAAACTTGTTTCCCAACTGCGATGACAATAAACTCTAGTACTTGCTGTTCCTATTATTTCTTGCTTATATTAGGCTTTAATGGTTGAAATGTGCAGTTAACAACACTCATGCAAGAAAGAAAACAAGGGGGAAAACGAAAATGAATGATGTGTGGAGAGTTCCGGCTGATCAAAGGATTCCAATAAGCTTGGACGACTTAGGAATGCCTGTAGATCCAAATGCACAAGAGCTCTCCAGTTACATTGGAGTTGTCATCAGGTGCAGCTGCCCTTTGAATTACGAGAATTGGCATCGTGTTCCAGCGGGAACAAAGAATTACTTAAAGAATCTCATTCGGGTAATTTATTTATTCAGCAGTTTTCAGTATTACAAATAGGTCCATTGTTTTTGTCTTGTTTTTAAAGCTTCAAGGGTGTTTTTTTATCATTAAAATATTAAGAGAAGTTTCTGTAGTCAATGAAAATCTCTAGGTGTAGATTGTAATCCTCGTGCATTGCCTAATCTGCTAAGTGATTGCACAACTAGATAGTTTTAGCAGTGATATCACAACAAATAGATTTTTGAATATCTTTATTGGATATGTCAATGTTTTAAAGGCAGATTCGACTTAAGTTGTTAAGTTTGCTTGCTTGCATGGTTTGACTACCATTCTGCATACTGAGTGGTCTTATATTTTGTTGGTTTGTGTTGGGGACTTGGGGGCTCTGATGAGGCATAATCATTTTCCATCTATTTGAAGGTAGTGTTTGTAATTTTTCTCAAAAGCAGTAGTACATAATTTGAATTAAAGTTTCAAAAACAACTTTAAATCATAAGGTAAAGGTATTAAATCATTTAATAACAATATATTCTATATGTAAATGCCCCTTGAGCCAAAAATAAATATGTCTATATCAATACATATGAGAGTAAAAGTAAACTTAAACTTTTTCAAGATCACCCAAATTCAGTGAACTTATCAAACATTACTAGATTAAGAACTATGCTACAATTTAAGAGAACTTAAAACAAGATAATTAAAATAAAATATCATCCAGTGAAATCAATAAGCAACATACATTAACAAACTCTTTAATTCCAAATCATTACAAGATGATGATACCACTGAAACTTTGATTACTACACTAAGGATGTTTCTGTAGTTAATTACAAATTGATGATTCATGCAGGCAAAATTTGCTTACCCTCCACAAATGGAGGGCTGGTTGAATAGGAAATTAGCCGAACGATTTAGAGGTCACAAGTCTGAGTTAAAAAAGGCATATTATGACCCGTTCCTCTCATTTGATGAGAATTTGATGAATTGTCCACTTGATGAGGTGCAAGCTGATCAATGGTATTTTCTGGTCCAATTTTGGCGTTCTGAAAAAGGGAAGGTTTGTAATAAAATATATTTTTCCAATTTTTAGTTAATTAAGTATTTTTATATGAACTGAAATTCATATACGTTTTGCAGAAACTAGAAGAAATTGGTAAGAACAGTCGGGGTAATGGAAGTAGCTCACACACAACAGGTAGTATGAGTATTGCTCGATTTAGGGAAAAATTGGTAAGTTGAAGAAAAATTGTAATATAATTGTTAGTTTCTGTTGGATTTATAGAATTTGAAAATCTTCTCATTTCTTAAGTTTGTTGCAGTATTTATGTGATAACTTTGCTGATGTGTTAATGCAGAAACAAAAAAAACAAACTAATGTGGGTCGGATTGAAGTTTTTCAAGGTTTACACATAAGTAAAAACGGAACGTACATTGATTCAAATGTTCCAAAAATAGTGGTATACTTTTTCCATTTAGTTTTATATTATGTGCATTTATTCAAAGTTGTGCATCTTTGACTGTATTCAAAGGAAGTAGGAGGTTGTGTCTCATATTAGGTTGTACAACTATACAAAGATGAAGGTTTTTACTTCTGGGGGTTTTGATGAAATAATTTACTTCTGGGGGTTGTGTTATTTTTGTGTTTGCTTTTGGAATTATGTGCTGATTGCACATCAGTTACTCTGTTGGAATGATTCTGTTATGCTTATGAATTTGTTCTGTTGGTTATTGTCTTGATTCTTGATTCAAAAGTGGCATAGCTTTAAGCAGAAGAATCATACCAAAGAAATAGCTTCAAAGCCACAAAACTTTACTCCATATATATTCTATTGAAGAACATAAAGTGATCCTCTAGATCTAGATTGCAATATTTTTTTTAGTTGCTTGTATTTTGAATTTTTGGTGCTTTGATATATTCCTTTCCCCTGATTTTGTTTTGAATCATATTAGGTTGTATCTCATATGCTTTTATTAAGTATACATCATAATTATCTCAGTAGATCCTGTAATCAGTTTAGAAACTCAAAATATATATATTTGAAGCTTCTAAAATAATCTGAAAAACAGTCACTTGATAATTTGCACTCAATTTTGTATTATATTGTCAAACAAGATATGGCTAATGCTGAAAAAGCAAAGTTACCAGAGATGTCGCCGGAAGATATGGAGATAGCTGAAATTAGGATTTTGGATAATTTGTCGGGACCAAAGAATGATAGTAGAATTCGCGGTGTGGGTCCAGGAGCAACCCGACGCAAGATTTTTGGACCGAAAGTTTCAATGATGCATACGGATGAAGAATTTGATAATCTACATCAAGAGATGGCTGCAACTAAAGAGCAATTTGAGAACAAGATCAAAAGTTTAGAAGAACAAATGAAGAGAGAAAGAGAAGAACAAAGTGCTCAAATGCGTATGTTGATGCAAGAACTCCAATCCATTAAAGGTCATCAAAAAATTGTAAGTCCCAGTAAAACATACTTTCATACTTTGTGACTGGTGTTTCCTCTGCTTATTTATCTTTTTGTCTTTGTTGTGGTTCTTGTGTCTGTTAATTGTGCAAATGCATATGGGTTGGAGAATGGGCAATGTATATGATTGCATGCAGTGGAGAGGTCTTGTTGAATCGTGGGCAATTAGGTGGATAACATTTTTTGATGCTCAAGGTTATGAACTGGGATAATCAAATATACACTGATCACGTCTCTCAAGTTGGATAGGGTGTGAGGTTGTGGTCATTTTTTCTCCATGAGAGTGAATCTCGTGAACTAGGAGAGGTAAGGTTCAGTTGTGTCGTCTAGAGTTTGTCTTTCTAAACGGAGTTGGATTAGGTGCAGTGATAGCGTTGGGCGACTGTGGCATGTTCGAAAAATTCCTGTTCTAAACGGAGTTGGATTAGTTTAAAATAATATGTTTGTAAGGATGACATTCTTTTCGATTAAAGGTTCTGTCATAATTTCATAGTCAACAAAAAACAATAAGCAAGACTTGTGAATAATACTCCACATACATTGCTCTTAATTAGCTGGAGCAGCCTGGAGGGATGGTTTGGTCATATACACTCACTAGAAGGTGTGAAATCTTCAGACCAATTTCAGATTAGTAAATGCATACAACAGCTATAAATAAAGTAATTGACTTGCATATGTTTTTTTATTTATTTTTTTGTTGATAGGAGACTTGCATATGTTTCAAATCTCAGGCAGTGTTGAATTAGCTGCAGCAGATAATCCCAGGATATTTATTTATAATTTAACAATCTATTGTCAAATATATTTTGTTATCACAAAATGCAATGACATTGCTTTCACCAGCTCTGTAGTTTAGCATGATTCAAGTGATGCTACAAGAAAACTATACATACATTGAGGAGGTTTTGTAGTAGAAGAGAGTTTGAACCCTTCTAATCAAATAAAGAAAAAAAAATAACTATTGCAGCTGTTCTTAGTGCATTTGACACTTTCAACTTCAAGTGCTACAAAAGTTTCAGAAGAAATTAACCTGGACTACTATATCAGCCTTTCTTTTGTTGTTGTTCTCTGTCCCTGTTTTTGTACTAAACTTTAGCTTTTGAGGCTTGTCTCAATGAAATGTTACTTTAAAAAAAATAGATTGCTTGTTATCACTAACGAGTTTCATTTCTTTTTTATATCTAGGATCATCGACGATCGCATTCTTCTCGATCCAGCTATGGTTCTTATCCGGATGCAAGTCGTTAATTATTGAAGTTGGTGTATTCTGTTGAAACATCAAAATTTTAACTTTGTTGATCTCTATTATTGGATTTTGAGGATTTCATGGTAATTGTTGTTGATTGTTAGATGGATCATTTTGTTGAATGTTGAAGTTTTTACATGGTGAATGATGTTGAGTGTTGAAGTTTACATGGTGAATGATGTTGAATGTAGAAGTTTATATGGTGAATGCTCATGAATGTTGAAATTAGTTGATTCTTTAAGTGCATATGTTTCTTGGGGAACTTTGTGTGGATTGCTGATGTTTGTTGAGATGTTTGTGGCTTGATGTTTTTTGTTGTCGATTTTCTGCCCAGTTTGCGCCGACTGCTCGAGAGTGGCCAAGTACTGTTGTTGGTTTAAGGCTAAAATAGTTTCTGTTTTGCTGTTTTTTTCTGCATTTGTTTTGCTGTTTTTCTGCTATTGTTTTGCTGGTTTTAGCAGGAAAATCATATAAAAATAGGTGAATTTTTTTTTTTTCAGATGTGACATTTACCCACGCTTTTGCTAAAATCGTCCTGAAAAGGTATGAGAGCAATGCTAGAGTTCCCCACGCTTATTAGGAATTGCCCATGCTTTGTTGGAGGGCGTGGGTGTTATAAGAACGTTTTTATCGACGCTTTTTATCAATATCTCCACACTTCTAAGTCGTTGGCAATAAGAATATTGTTACCAACACCTACCTGAAAGCGTGGGTAAGTTTTACCCACGCAAAAATAGACAACGCTTGGACCAAGTGTGGACGGGATTTTTGCCTACGCCACAAAAAACGTGGGCATAGACTCAAAAAAGCGTGGGGAAAGCCATTGTTTCTTGTAGTGTATGTGGACGAAATGATAGAAGGCAGGGACTGAAACTAGCTTAACCAAGTTACTATGTCATGTTTATTGCTATATTTTCAGAAACTATCCCTTTCATGATTACGTTTGTGCATGCTTTCATATACTTCATTAACTTTGATAATTTTTCGTTTATCCAGTATAACAAATACAATGCAATTTGAATAGTGCTACGTACTATAGTTTAAAAAATTGTTTTTAGTTGGCTGCAAAGGGTTGAAAATTATATAAGCTTATGCACATAGAGCGCAAATATAGTAACTGTAGTTTTGAATCATGCATAAATGTCGACGATAAGAATATCTAGTATATCTACGTTTTGTTAAAATACTACAAGAAATTAACGCTGGAGGTGCAACAAACTAAAAGTTGCATGATTTTTCAGCTACTAGTTTGAGGTAGTAGCACTTATCAAGCAAATACCGATAAAGGAGCTTATTAACTTAAACAAAAACCAAATTTTAGATATTTTTATGGGTCGCAAGAACCACCATATTAGATTAGGACAATACTAATGATGCAAGAAGTTAAACTGATCCCATAATTGTTTATTTCTATGCGTCAATAAATACTTTGATATCCAAAGTATACTCAAGTTCTTAATCATGAAGTTTTATACAGTTCATTTTAATATTTTACAGGTGCTGATTGTTCTCCGTTGCTAGAACATGAATTTGAGTGGAATAAACTAGATCTTATACAGGGCATTTCTGCACATGAATATCTCAAAATGGATATTGCATATATAGGGTTATAAGACGCTACAGATAACAGATGGATATACGTACGCGTGCCTCGATTTAATGAGTTCACGTGTAATTCTATATGCATGAGTTTGGTGAGAGAGAATATTTGCTGTCGTTTTTGCATGTTTTAGTATTCATGTGGACTGGAAGAATGAATTATAAATTTTGAGTTCTAACCAGAGGTGCCCCTACTAACCCATGCAAGAATATCAACACGGAATAAAATCTGATTTTTAAAGGGTTTTTAAAACTCAAAGTCTCTTTATTTTTAAAAAATATCAACTACAGTAGATAATTTATTCCCACCTTTCGTTCCATGTGGAGAAATATTTTAATTTGGGGTTTCATTTTCTCATTGATCAGGTCGCCAATATCCCGCCGAAGTTCCAAGATGGTTCGTTTTCATTTAGTTTGTCTATCATCAAGCGTTTGCAAGAGCTTAATGTAGTTTCTTTATTAGGTTTTCGCTTCAAGTAGCTTTAGATTTCTTAAAATTAAAAGTTGAAAATGTCTGTGAAGTGTCATGAAAAATTACTAATAACTAAACAAAAGTCATTTTCTTGTTTTTTTTTTTTTTGTTTTTTTTTGTAATAAAAAAAAGTGTAAGTTAGTGATGCAAACACCTTAAAATCAAGCATTTCAAGCTTAGAGAGTTTTAAAAGTTCTAATGGAAAATATTTTTGATTTTTGGGTTCGCCTATAAACACTTGTAAACTATTTGTATAACTTACTTGTCTAACAAATTTGAGCTAAGCCAAAGCCAAGGCATGGTGCTTTCACAATATAATTATTTTCTTATATCTTGATTAAATTAGTTAAAAGTAATTATGATACAGTGAATAACTGTTACATGATACTACAAGAGACTACAAAAATAGTTTTTTCCGAGTCATTTGCAAACATTAAACTATTGGATATGAGTAAATCAAAGCAACTTAAGTAAAAATAAGGGAAAAAAAATTACTCTTTTAGCTCTTAAAAACACCACCTTAATTAGTCTAACAACAGTGTGTAGTGTGTACGTTACTTATTTTAGGAAAAACTCATAATCGACCAACTGTCTTCGCAAGCGCATGCGAGTGTGACTAATTCTTCTTTCAATTAATTCATAAAACTGTTATTTTTTATATGTTTTACAAACTTTATTTATTTCTCAAGTGAATTAATTAACCCCAATAAATAATAATGTTATTCTAATAGTATCAAGAAACACCATTTTATTTATTAGGCACAAGTAATTTTATAACCATGTATTGGCAACTAAAAAATCTTCATAAATTTATATTCTAAAATTGAGCAAATTATATTGACTCGAATTTAAAAGGTAAACCAGATTTTTTTATTCGTTTGAGATTCTTGAAAGTAAAAATTTAAATATATCTCAATAAGTAATATAATACTTTTTTACTATGATCAGATTATTGTTTCACAAAATAAAACAAAAATCCTTTTAAAAAAATATATTCTTGACTAAATTTCCACGTGACAGCGACTTCTATTCGTTGCAGTACCCAAGCCAATTCCGGCCACTTACATATTTACAAAAAAAAAAAAAAAAAAAAAGATGTTATAGGACTACAAGTATAATTAAGAAATCAAAAAGAAAGGGATAATTAGTTAATAAGATCTTGGGATCGTAGTTTTATGCAGACAAATTCAAATACAGCTTTAATAGATAATAATTAATGGGTTCTGTAGTAGTGAATAGTTGTACTTCTGCGTATACTGATCATATCTAATTAAAACTAAAACCAAGATATCGATCACAGCTGGGGAATTGGTACTTATATCGACAGATATTGGGTTTCCCAAGAACATCTACCGTTCCATGCAATTTAATTATTCAACATAAGAAACCTTGAAATCGGCATGGTAAATAAGATATTAATATGGTATTGGTTTCTAAACTATGTAACCAAATATAAAATGATTTTTAACATGGCTCTTATATATTTAAATCTCATAAAGAATAATAGAGGGTGTTAGTTAGTAATAAAAATAGCTACAATTTTTTTTTGAAAGGATAAAAATAGCTACATTTTACCATTAACACGGTAAATTTGAGTTACAACAATCGTCCACAAGCTAATTACTCTTAAAAAAAATAAGAACTCATCAAGTCATCATGCGTCATTATTATATGAAAGTATAGGCGTTCTAGGCAAATAGCCACTTAAAAAGCCAGTACAAGACCAGTGCAAAAACAACTTAAATAATAGATCATGAAACTAAATATTAAACATTTAACTGCCCAAACTTCTTTTTGACTAGCAAAAAACGCCATTGATCCTAACTTAGCTAGCAATCTACAAAGATATATATATATAGACACACACACACACACACATATATATTTGCAATTTCAGTCCTGAGGTTTTTAACCTGTAAATATAGTCATATATCTTTCGTTTGTTTGGCAATTTATGTCTTTATTCTTATTTTATTCCTTAATCTATTGTAATAATAATCAATTCACTATTGGAAATATTGGAGAGGAAAAATTCAAGAACTACATTATAAATATAATACATTCACAAAAATAAGAATTAAATTAAAAAAAGGACTTAATTTGTTATTTGTAAGTTATAAACATTAGCTAGAATTGTAGAAAAAGCTTGGACTACAGCTGCAATCACCCACAAACGAATGGCAAATTCATCTAACAACCAAGATATCTGAGATATAAATATATTCTAAGTACGTGTTGAAAGAAAAAGTTCATGGGTTTACAATATACCTGGTGAAAAAAAGGGCAATGCTTAGACCTATAGACTTTTACAGCCGGTTTTACATAGCTTTGCTTCTTTCCTTCGTTTTGTTTAAATCTGGTTGGTAGACATAAATATATTTATTCCAAATAAGTTGTACAATTTTAGACTATATTCAACACAAACCCAAAGTTTAAGAAAAGAAATATAATCTCACCCAAAAAGAAAATAATTTATCCTCTATGTAAAAATGGTAATATTCTCTCCTCTTTATTTATATAATTTTAGTTGAAACACTACATTGTCACTTGTTAAATCGTAGTTTAAAACATAAGATAAGTTATTTTCAATAATTGGTCAATGTTTTTATTTATTGTCTAAGTTCTACATTTATTATGTTAAGGTGTAAGAGCTAAACAATTATTTTCAAAGTATAATAGCATAAAAAATACTTTACATGTACAAATTTAACATTCTTGGATGGCTCGGAATTGAGACGGCGATGGGCGAATCCCCGAGGAACCATTTTTCTCAATTCGTTGGGTTGCTTCAGAATAAGAAAAGGTTGCCGGATTGTCGTTGCATTTGGATGTGCATTTGCTGGGAAATTTGGTCAGCTAGAAATAACATCATTTTTGAACGTAAACAACCCCAACCGGCTGATCTAGTTAACGTAATCAAGGCTCGAGTTTGGAGTTGGATTAAAGCTAAATTTCCTGCTTTCTCTTACTCTTTTATGGAATGGTCGAACCATCCGTTGAGCTGTAATTTTTGAAGAACGTTGTTCTTGAAGGAGTACCTCTTATACTCCTCGTATTAATAATTTCCTTTCTCTGATAAAAAAAAAAGGTGACCTAATGAATGCCAAACTATTAGAATTTAGCAGAAGGTTTGAAATTTGTTGGAAAATATTACTTTGAGAGAAATTCCTCGTCATATTTGAACCTGAATGTTCCTCGGAGATTAATCATGTTTATGTCACGAAGTAATAATTCAAAAGCCAAAAGAAAAAGTATTTGTTTAGATGAAGTTGAGTACTTGGAAGTTTCGTATAACATGGGGTAAAATAAGTTACTACTATACAAAACCTGATTTATAGGTAGCCGGTTACCATATTAGAAATTCAACAAGCTGAAAATTGGACTGTAAGCAGAGAGGACTGTTAGATATGCTTTTTCCCAAAAACTAATTAAAAAATATAAGAAAATACAAATAGGACAACTATTATAAAAGAGCGAAATTTTAAGAAGTAATTTAAAAAAGTGGTATTAGTTTTGAGAACTATTCTTTTAAATGTGTTATTTTAGTAAATCTCACTAACTATTAATCAAGCTCATGCATATTTACTCAAGTAGTTAATTTAATTGCATATTTTAGCAACAACCATTAGTAAACAGTTAATTTACTAAAAAATGTGATATATACACTAATGGGTAAAGCAACCATTTTACACATTGATACACTAAATTTTTAATTCTCAAATTAATAACTACGCCAACACGGACTTTATCTCTGCTGCTAATACATTATAAATGAAAGGGAAAAAGTTAAAGTCATCGTGCATATAACTCACTGCAGAAGTTATAAAAAGAAGTTTCAAGTGTTTATGATTCATTAAGTATATAAGAAACATGACTAAATTATGTGTAAAAATTATTAAAATGCGCAAGTAATATATTAATCAAATACCGGTTACGATATATATTTCGATTTTCTTGATAATTGAAGCGTTACGTAATTTTCTGAAAGCTTTTTGACATATTTTATGAACTTCGTAAAATTTTTAATTGTAATAAGATTGAAATTACTTTTAGGTCTCGTTTCGAAAAAGGTCAAAAATAAAAATATTTTGTATAGTTTTTAAGGATATGTATAAAAAACAATTTATCCATGACTTCAGGCCAGCGATATATTAGCAAAATGAGAATCATCTTGAATCGAGTATAATTAATCAACATAATTTCCGATATCACCAATTTTATGAGACGTAATAAGTTCTTTTCATGAAGATAAAATCAAATGAGAAAATTATGAGTCACATTATTGTTTCATGTTTTTAACATTACATTTCCATGAGTTAGGTTTAGCCCAACCAAGGACAAAGACCGAGCTTCGAGGTTACTATGTCGTTGAACGATCAGCCCCCTTCCTGGTTCACAGCCCAACGTTAAGATTAGTCACCATCAAATGATTATGTTTACTAATTAATTAGTAACATATTTAGCAAGTCTTATTAGTTGGTATATGTGCCATTTGCCCTAAAGGAGGTTGCAATTTTTAAAAAATCCATACTCGCGTGTACTTTGGGTCCCCTCGTGAATTGTATGGCCCCACTGATTCAAAAGATAATTAGTAAAGAAGAATGAGGACAAAAAAATTTAATAATAATTTGGTATATATTACGATATATTAATAAATCATCAAGTCAATTCTCACTCACATTCTTTTCACATGTGCCATGGCTATAAATATGGCATGCACTGGCCCTTTCAGTTTATCCAAGACATTGTAACTCAATACCATTATCCGAAGAAAGTCCACCCTCTAAAAAATAATTGTCCTCTATTATTTGTTTTACAATACAGGAAAAAATGGAGGGTATTGGATCTTTTCTTGGTGATGAAGAATGGGAAGCATTGAGCAAATTACTTTCCATGGAAGATGATTCAAATAATTTCTTGTTGCCTTTAAGTGGCAGTAGCTTCTTTCAAAATGAAGCTGCTGATTATAATGAGAGCAATTTGTTCATCCCCTGTGATACTCTTGATTATAACTTTAACTCTATTTCTCAAGAAAGTAGCAACAGCAATGAAGTTGGTGCTGCCTCTTTTCCAAATAAATCTAAAGAAAACCACCTGCCTAGTGGTGTTAACTTGCACACCAATAACTCACTTGATCAGTCTATGAATTTTTACGCATTGGGCCGCGAAAACGTTAACACAACGGAGCCGGTTTTACCTGATGATGTGATGGAAGAAATTCTCCAGTTGAAAGCTGAGCTTTACAAGGGCCAAAAAAGCAATGCGAAAATTCATCCTATAGAAACCGAAGATTCTTGCAAAGAAGTGCAGCTGATCAAGAGGAAGTACAAAAAATCTGATCAGGATAATTCATCGGAAACTCCTAAGAAAAAACCTCGGGTAAGAACATAGATTCATCTTGATTATTACGTATCGTTTTTTTTTTTATATTGTAGCATCATTTTACCTCATTGATGTATAACTTTCTTCGCAGAAAAATAAGAGGAACGTAAAGCCGAAAAAGAACAAGAAAGCTGATCAAATTAGCAACGACGAAGAAGAAAATAATTCTGGAATAATGGTAAATAGCCCGAGCACTTCCACCTCCGATAACGATTGTGATGCTTCTCAAGAATTAAACTCAAAAGGGAAAGAAAGAGCCAGCAGGGGTTCAGCAAATGACCCTCAAAGCCTTTATGCGAGGGTAAGAAGTTAGCTCCATTTATTTCACAAACAATATGGTTTTCACTATGATGCATATATAAAGCCTAATTATTACATACTTGTTGTATTTCTCAGAGAAGAAGAGAAAGAATAAATGAGAGGTTGAAGATCTTGCAGAATCTTATTCCTAATGGAACTAAGGTAAATTTCATATTAGTGGAAATTTTCATTTTATTTGACTTTATTGAATTTGTGAGATCATAACCCAACTTTTGCATATGTGTTACATCAGGTTGATATTAGCACAATGCTCGAAGAGGCAGTTCACTATGTGAAGTTTTTACAGCTTCAGATCAAGGTATATTTATATAGCAAGTACCAGTTTGAAATCAATAATTTATTTCCTTTAAAACCCGAGGAAAATAATAATTACAGCAATTCTTAGGAACCAAAAAAACAAATATGTAATTCCTAGTTATTAGTAGGACATGTTCATAAAAGGTTTCGTTTGTTGATGCTATATTATATGGATCTCGAATTTTTTTACTATATCTGTCTTAATTAAGTGTGTTTTTCTTTTTCCACAGTTACTGAGCTCGGATGATCTTTGGATGTATGCCCCAATCGCTTATAATGGAATGGACATGGGGTTCTATCAGAAAATTGTTTCGAATCTGAGTATTCGGAATTAAGCAGCAGATGATAATCTTAGGGCAAAAGTAACTTTAGGATGGTTGTAAAAATAGTCATCACTTTATTGTAACTTGTAATAATAGTCATTTATCTTCATGTAATTAATAAAATCATTTTCAGCAATAATAGCCCTTTATTTTATGAGTTGCAAATAGTCCTTTAACTTTACTTGTCTGCTTTGTATATAACTTATTTCTATTTTTATCCTCACTAATATTGATTTGTTGGATCAAAAGTTTCAACAATTACTTATAAATTTAGAAAGACTATTAACTAATTATCAAGATATATTAATGTTTAATTAAAGTTTGACAAAATGGATATATATTCCTTACATGTGAAGATAAAGGAGTATATTTATAAATCGTAAAACATATGGACAACAGTTACAGGAAGTGAAAGTAAATTATCAACTACACTAAGATAAATGATTATATTTACAAGTTAAAAGAAAAATTAAGAACTGACAACCATCCTAAAGTTAATATGGACTATTTTTGCATTTTGTCCTTAATTCAATATCTGTTGCTTGCCTCTTCTGTTAATAATGAATGTAACACGTTACGCGCTGACTAAATTCGATTAAATAAAACAAAACTATTGTACTTTCAACCATGAAGTCTAATTCTCATGCTTCTTGTACACAAAAAGGGACAAACAATAATTTTGTACATTATTGAGGAAGGTGTAGAGCCAGAAAGGTTGCCCTCTACGTAAATGAGTTCATGTCTTCTGTTGCCCACCTAATGAAGAAGGATGGATCATGGTGCATGGAGAGAGACCTATCATGAAATGACGAAGCTGAGATGGACGGTCACGTAGGGATGATATCGAAATTTAATCTATATACTGAGCTACTCAAATTAATAATTTGTGTTTATGTCACAAATAAAACTTAAGGTTTACATAGAAAGGCTATGCAAAACGTATTTCATGCTCAATTGAAAATGAAGCTGAAATATATAACACCAACATAAGAAATAATGTATTTTTAACAAAATTGTTAAAGTTAGTATTAAAATATTGAGTTTGAGTACTTTGGCCATCTAGTTATAAGTACGGTTTCATACCGTACTTGTATGTATATTTTGTCTCTCATTAGTTGATAGAACAAGTAGTGTTCTCCCCTTGTTTAACTCTTTTAACATAGTATGGGATGAAGCTCTTTGAATTTTTTTTCTTCAGACAACAGAAGGTGGTTGGACAATAGTTCTCACCATCGTAACATCACCTTCAATTTGCGGTGGCGGCACCAACAATTCGTCATGTTCTTTTTTTCCAATCTGTCATTAGCTATTGAGCCAAAAAAAAAAAAAAAAAAACGAAGAAGTTTTTCTTGTATAACCGGTTTTTCATCATTTGAAAGAAGATCAATTAATGGCTATATGATTCCATGGTGATCAGTCAAATGTATAACGTGCCAAAAATGACTCATTGACTGGCCTCGTCTCTTGAATATCGGAAGGTTGGACCCTCACCCTGTCTAAGTACATAGTTCGGTGATGAGCAAGCCAAACTGGGAGGGCCGATGTGGTTCATCTTTTTACTTAGCGATCTGTAGAGTTGTGACCTCTCTTTGCGCTTAAGAAGTTTTTGAGTCACGCTTGTTCTATAAATGCAGTCTATCAAGCTATTACGACAGATCGGTTTCCAGTGTTGTCTATACATACAATGCTTTCATGAGTTGATGAGCCTATAACTACATGCTGTTTTTTATATGAAATAAAAAAACTTTGTTGTATA
Organism: Misopates orontium; assembly: GCA_946800315.1. NCBI lineage: Eukaryota > Viridiplantae > Streptophyta > Magnoliopsida > Lamiales > Plantaginaceae > Misopates > Misopates orontium. Next base: position 42,927,010 of record OX326948.1, on the reverse strand, counting down.
ACAAGTTTAATTTGGTTAGCTGACAAACTAAATGGTGATATTGTTGCAACTTGCAAATGAAATGGAAGTGCTAACATTGAATCCACTGGTAAACTTTTCCAAGATAAATTTTCTGTTTTTGTGTTCTCTTTTTGATGGGAAAAGAACTTTTATTGAAACAGAAACACGCTTATCCTCTTTACACAAGCGTGCTACATCAACACATCACAGTATCACACTATAAGACTATTACATAGCATAAGTCCAGAAAAGAATGTGAAAAATCTTTGAATTTTGCTTTGATCCAAATCCATGTTCTTGCGTTAAATATCCCCTCAACTATATTAGCTTCATTTCTGAATACAATGGAGTTTCTCGTCGTCCATATCATCCAAACGATTATGAACCAGAATCCTTGCCTAACATGTTTTCCTTTGTTTCTCATCCATACCCCATTACGTTGATCAAAGTGCATTTTTTGATTGTTCGGGATTACCGTGCAAATTACCCGCCAAAAATAACATTTAATCCAAACTTTTATAAGCGACCTTACACTCCAAAAATAGACGAGTTTTCGTCTCTCCACACATAGTGTGAAAGTCACTTTAGTGGATATCTTGTTCAAGATCATTTTCCAAGCAAATAAGCCATCCTAAAGGGGATTACATTGTCTTGGAGTTTCTAAAGAATCTGCTGTCTTGGTCACCATTATCGGCCGCAAGCTATCCATTAGCCGAGTTAATTGTAAACTAACCTGCTGTCTCAAAGTTCCACCCGCAGCTGTAAATTTGGTTTGTCCTCACGTGATGAATTCTTTAAAGTTTTGATTCAAGATCATCCGCCCTCCAGCGCTCTAATTTATATGCGTTTCTTCTCCAGCTCCATTTCCCAAATTCCATTGCTCCACTCGCTTAAGTCCGCAACTCCTGCATCTTTATCTGATCTCGTGATCAGAAACAGTCTCTTCTTCTTTTTTTCTTCTAGCTTCTGTTAGCAATAGAAGAGTTACAAGGTGAGAGATATACAACACGCGTAGTAAATATCATTGGATGCGTAAATAGTCTAGCTTTTGTTAACAATAGCTTTTAGCTGCCTCCAGGTAATGTTTGAGAATATCGTAATAGGAATTAGAGGATCTATGAGTGGGTTCTACCAGCCATGTTTATGATGTAAATGTTTCAAGAAAATGGGTAAAGGATGAAATGATTAATGAAGTTAAGAAAGTCCTTCATAAGGGCCCTGGCTCAGTAATCCAAACAATTGGAGGGGCATTATTGATGAAGTTTGATTCCCCTTCATAAGATTAAGTGATGTTTAAAGTGTCAACTGTTGTTTCCTTGTCCAGTCTTCCTTTTTCTGCTTTCTCCCCCAGGTTATATGATGCAGTTGCGCTTGTCTCCGCCTCCTGGTTTCAGCACCTTGTTCCAGCTTTCTCCCAGACATGAAAAAACTTGCCTATGAGAATACTCGCAAAGTAATGCTGTAATCAGCTATGAGTCTTTTCATATTATGACAGCCTTTTCATCGAAATAGATACATCAAATGTACATCTCTGATGTTCTGCGCAACGTAAACCGCTTTCTAAACAAACAGTTGCATACAGGGAAACTATAGAACTTAAATAGAATAACTTCCAAAACCTTATGAAGCAATACTAGAAAACAATATAGGAGGCCTACAAACAATTTGTTAAGAAGTTAAATCCCTACTATAGGAAATGGGATAAATTTTGAGGCAAGTCCAGCAAATAATTACTAGAGTCGTAATATGATGCATGCAGTAACACACAAGACTTAATATTCATTTTGCATTAATTCAACTTCAGACGATAATTACGACTTTTTAATTATAAAAAAATTAGGGTTTAAAAATTAAGTAACATGTAAAAAAAATTGAAGGGCTAGAGGGTATGGTATTGAAATTGGGGTGAAATCGAGATTAACCCCCATGTCTACACTTCAAAATCCGTGAAAAATACCGTTGAAAATTTGACTATGGTCATTTCACACATTTCAAGTACGTTGCGATCTAGATTTCTCATTTTCATAAATTTGCAGATAGTTTGTGATTCACCCTATAGTTCGGGAGTTTTGATGCATTTTACCCTCTTTTAATCTATAAAGGTATTTATCTTTTTACGCACAAATAGCAACTCGAATATCGCAAATCATAGTGCCTTCGAATAATCCAGCATTGTACACAATTGAAGACAATATTGAATCATGAACAAATTAACTATAACAATGGCTTGAGAATATTAGTTTATTTACCAAAAGTGCCACAAGTATGAGCACGTAAATGCCAAGGAAATTATACAGAGTGTAAGTGTTAAATACTTGAAGTTAACAAGGAAATTAAAAACCGTGAGGATATAGATTAATAACATAATAACTAAGAACGATTATTAAATGGGATATGATATATTCAGAGCAAAATCCATAAATATAGAGCAGTTTTTCATAGTGTACGTTTATGCCCCCTCTATATTAGTTATTTATTCATTTACATTTTATTACTACCAATGATTAGCAAAATCTTTGAAAATATATATAATTAATACGTATATTTGGAATAACTGTTAATAAATAACACACTCGCGTAACTATGCTACATCAAAGATTTTAATATGTGTCGAGCCTTGGTACTTCTTGCAAAATTAGTTGGATGGCGGAAAAGCAACAAGACAGGATTCCGCGAAAATGTCCGGAGATTTCTTCAGCAAATAAATTGACTATTATGTTTTTTTTGTTTTTGGGTTTGTGGCCATTTGTTTTTCATTAGTTGATCTTCTGTATGATGTATATTTATTTACAGAATCATTGATGATGTTGCATCCTGTTCTGGTATAATTTTTGTTTTCTTTTATTCTTGATAATGGGTTGAGTATATGTGTATATAATGGCTGGTGAATTAAAAACTTGTTTGTGATCTTGTTTATTATGGAATTCGATCCCATAGCTCATAAGTGGTGTGAGGCGAATAATCTATGACAAATATGAAATAGAAAAAATTCCATCATTTTTCATAAATCAATGCATAATCTAGACATTCTGAAATTAAATAATTGAACTTTCTCTTGTTCTTAAAATGTAATATACAAATTCATAATACAATGGATTTAAATACTTAATTAGATTTTTATTAAGTAACTTATTTACATAGTTGTTTGACAATCGTTACACAAAGAAAGAAAATCATTTCTTTTCATTATAAGAAAGATGCATGTTCTAACTATGTCTCCAAAAATTCTGACAAGCATTGACACGTTTTAAAAGGAAAATAGATAAATAACTAATATAGAATAGGGTATAAGAGTAAATAATAACAAATTGCTTTGTATTTAGGGATTTTGCTCTGTATATATCATCTCCCTTCTTAAATAACTTAATTAATTAAGATCCTGATACAAACCTTAAACCTACATATGTCTAATTTGTGTATTTTTAATTTGAATGTGTTGTTCCACTGTTCAAAAATTATAATAAAAAAATAGAGAAAGAAATTGATTTTACCTCACTTTGGCATAAATAGAAATGATTCAATTTCGGATAGGATGAATTTAAGGTTATCTTGATGTCGATAATACCTTAATGCAAAATAATAGTTGGGATGAGGCATGGACTAGGTCTCATCCCAATGATTATAATGCATCATTCTCGGTAATTTACTATTATTGGCATCGATGTAATGCCAAATAGGGTAATATCTATTTTATGCTAAAATGAAATAAAATTAGTTTGTTTCTCCATTTTATTAGGCTAGTGATATTGCCAAAGCAGAAATGTCGCTGTCAAAACAACTTTTTTAACTTCTCTAATTTACCCTTTTAAATAAGAAAATACAACAATCATGTTCTTTAAATCTTATGATATATATCTTCTCAAATGACATCCCTTGACTTTAGCAACTAATTTGAATACAATTCAATTAATGTATTAATAAATTATTTGTCTCTCTCTAAAATATTCTTTAAATAAAGAGTCGAAACTATCGAAACTAATCATTAAAACTAAAAGTATGATTTTAATGAGCTGCTTTAAGAAATTAAAAATTGTTTCTCTATTAAATATCTTTTTACTTATATAGTAATCATGATATATAAGTGTTCCATTGAAACCAAATTAGGAGACTACACGTAGAAAGTAGGAATATTTCAGACAAATAAAATGTTTTATAAAAACACGACGTGAATCATGAGCTAACATTAAACTTTTTTAACTTTTATTTTCCTTCTTCTCTAAAGTTCCAGGAAAATACTAAAAAATTATTCATTAATAAATCTAGGATATTAAATATTTTGAAGTATGAATTATGCATATATATTTTAACATGTCAAACTCAATTTGTAATTATATACTTCAAAATATTTTCTCTGAATCAGATTTAATTTGAAACTTTTAATTAGGCTCCAAGTATTAAATGGTATGTAACACGAAAAATAAATTTTGATAAAACTAATTGGTTATATCTTATATGTTAATTAGTTTAACTATCAAATGCAATTTTTAAGTGGAATATTGTGTGGAGAAAAATGTTCAGACGTATAAAATCTTTCACTAAAGATTAAAATTGTTAATGGGTACATTTTATTTTATACCTTAAATAATGTGGTTAGACATTTATGGAGTATATTGATTAAGAAAGAAATTACATTATCTAGTCAATAAGAAGAAGGTTTATTTATTATAATTAATGAATTCTAATTAAGATAATAAGATATTATGAAAATCTTGCCATTTGAGTTATATAATATTGATTGATAGGGCGAACAGAAGAGAACTTAGAAAAGTTGCTTTGGCAACAATACTTTTTGCTTTGGCAATATCGCCAACCATTTTATTATTGTGATTTTCGAATAACGAAACAACAATTAGAGGTTGTAAATGTGTGGGTTATAGATATCAACCCATTAATCTAAATAACGCCAATATTTGTAACTTGTAACATATTTCACCCCCACTAACTAAGACAATAAATGTCTTGTAAGTCATTTTATTTATTTTTATCAAAATATCCAACAAAATGTATTTGCAAGTTTGGGCTTTTGTATTACACATGATATTTATAAATGCTTTATTCAGATTATACATACGAAAATCGTGAGATTTGATATTCTTATGAATCCCATCTATAAGATACATCCTTTTCCTAGTAGAAAATCAGATGTTCATAAAATTGAATTTAATCAGATTGTCATATCGATATTAATTAGTTGTTGGTCATGTAAACATCTCAGTTGTTTGGATACGAAACTCATGGAATCCTAGATCTGTAAAGATGAATTCTATCTTATATTTCATACATAATCATCTCACAACGCGCACTAATAATTTAGAACAAGCAACTCACCAGAAAATGAAAATAAAATAAAGAATTGAACAATCGAATTAATATTTGAAAGCGCGTATACTGCTCTGTAGTGGTTCCAGTTGTTAGACCGAGTACATTTACTAAGCTAGTGATGTTACACGGTGAATTCAGCCTTAAGCTGGTCTCTCACACATCCTCTTGCAGTTTGAGGTGAGCTTTTATTAATTAAGCACATCATTATCATTGACGTTGAAAAAGGAAAATTTAGTATTATATGTATTTTTTTTATTTTAACTAAATAATGTTTTTGCAGTTCGTAAAAGTCAGACAACAGAAGAATATTATATAGTTCATACCGTCTTTAGCCATATTGAAATATAAACTGCATGGTCCTCGTTCATCCTTTTTCTGTCTTAATAATTCTTTTCTTTTCCCGATTGCCAATAAAATTTTACCGACCAGCAATATTAGGAGCTGCTAGCCTGCTATGGCTTGTATGTTGACAAAAAGTTACTAAACATTGCTTAAAATATAAACTTCACATCTCGGTAGCAATCTGGCTCAGAGCGAAAACATAAAATCGTAAAAGCAAACGTGTTAACAGCAAAATGAAGAAAAATAGGTCCACCAAAACCGAAATAAAATGACCATTTTATTAAGGAATTGAATAATAAACTACTGTTGTTGAAAACGAATATATATATATATATATATATATATAAAAATATATAAACTGCTAATAGTAGAGTCCATGGAACAAAGTCTAAAAGTAAAATCTAAAATATTGAGAGATGAGAAACTGCCTAAGACGAAGTTTGAAGCCCAAAACTGACGAGTACATTGTGAACTATGGTACCAAGTGTGGATCACAGAAAGACGTTCAATTTGATAAATTGCGTATGAGCCAAAATGGAAGCAACGATACCAAAGTTACAACCTTTTATGTCTCTCATTTTCTATCAAACTTTAAGGTCTCTTTTACTACGTCACAATCATAATAAAATTCTGCATGTTAAACTTCATAAACTCAGTTATTACTTATTACATCTTGTCATGGAGAAAAGATAAATAAAGTTCTGTCTTTTGCCCATTTAAAATTTTCAGATTAGATCAGTATAACTCCATAGTCAGGCCAAAGAAGAAAACGTATTTTGAGTCACACTTTATACTTGGTTCTTATTTTAGTAGTGTACCAAATAACCAAAAAGCTTTTGCATGGTTGTTGCTGAATAATAGAATCCCTTCGAAAATTAATTTGATTAGGCGCCGGGTGACTGGAATTAACGACAGAATTCTCTGTGGGATGAGTGGGGATGATGAAGAAGACACCAAACATCTTTTCTTTAGTTGCCCGTTCGCTTATAAAGTATAGATGAGTCTTTACGATTGGTTGGAGTGAAGTCAATTCTTCTCAACGAACCCAAAGAATATTTTTTTCATCATGGTTCTCTGTTTGCTCATTGCTCGTACAAAAGGAAAGGAAACACGGATTTCATTGTGGTTCTTTAGTATTTGGGTTATTTGGTGTGCTAGAAACAAGAAGGAATTTGAGGGACAAGAAGCTTTTCCAGATAAAAGTGCAGAGATTATCAAAGCCAAAACGTGGGTGTGGAACAAAGCTAATTCACCAGGCTTTTCTTTTTCCTTCAATGACTTAGACCTTTGGTTTTGGATTAAATTCATGTAAATGAGTTTGAGTACCAGTACCTCTTGTACTCAGATTAATAAATTTATTTGTCTGACCAAAAAAAAAAAATAATCAAAAAGTAACTAAAACAACAATAGATGTATACTACTAAAAAAGTTTATGTAACTCTATCAGTTTCTTATTGAGTGATTATAATGCCCTTATTTTATTATTTAAAAAAAATAATTTAAAAAAATTCAAACACAAAATTTTTGGATTAACACTACAAGAAAATGGCGCTAATGCAACGCCAATACTGCAACGGATTTATAATCCGTTGCAGTATTTTAATGTACCAACGTCTACTGACGTTGGTACAGCAAAATTAAAATAAAAAACTTATCTGCCAACGTCAGTGGACGTTGGCAGGTCTTGTGCAGAGCAGCAACGTCCTACGAACGTTGCTGCTGCTGTTTTTTTGTTTTTTTTTTATGTTTTAAATGTTACCAACGTCTGAAAAGGACGTTGGTAACTGTTTTCGTATTTTTTTTTTTAAATTATTTTTGTTTGACTGCAGCAACGTCTATGTAGACGTTGCTGCCAGCTGAAAGAAAGGCACCAACGTCCTCCAGACGTTGGTGCCATGCAGCGCATGCCTGCTGCTGCAGCTTTGTGTCTGCTGCAGACACAAAGCTGCAGCAGCACTAATCGATATGGCACCAACGTCTCCAGGACGTTGGTGCCATATATATATGGCAAATTCGCAGCAGATTTCTGCTGCGAATTTGCCATTGCTGCTTCATTCGTAAAAAAAAAAAATTCAATTTTTGCTCGTTTTAATTCGAATTCACACAATTTCAGCTCCAAATCTCTTCTTTCTTTAAGGTATGTGTTCAATGTCTTCAAAATTACGATTATACATATTTTTTTTTTAGTTTAATCGGTTAGATTTTTATTATTTTGCATAAATATGATTTTTTAGTTGATTTGATGTATTTGTGTTAATTATGTATGATTAATTAAGATATTAGTCGATTTGATGAAGTAATTTTGACGATCTATGTGTATTATGTTTTTTTTTTTTAAATTAATGGTTAGATTTGTGTAATTAGATTATTTGTGATGTAATTGTTGATTTTAGGCATATTAGTGTTAATTATTTATGCTTAATTAAGGTATTAGAGGTAATTATGTGACGATCTATGTGTATTATGTTTGTTTTTTTAAATTAATGGTTAGATTTGTGTAATTAGATTATTTGTGATATAATTGTTGATTTTAGGCATATTTGTGTTAATTATTTATGCTTAATTAAGGTATTAATTAATTAGAGGTAATTATGTGACGATCTACGTATATTAATGTTTATTTTTAATTAATTTGTTAGATTTGTGTAATATTATAGCATCATAGTGTTGTATTTGTTAGATTTGTGTAATTACGTATGATTAATTAAGATATTAGAAGTAATTTTGAACGATCTATGTGTATTATTAATTTTTTTTTTAAATTAATGGTTAGATTTGTGTAATTAGTATTTGTGATGTAATTGTTGATTAGATAGTGTATTTATATATGTTAATTATTTATACTTAATTAAGGTAGTAGAGGTAATTAATTATGTGACGATCTATATATGTATATTAAGGTTTAATTTAATTAATCGGTTAGATTTGTGTAATATTATCACATAATAGTGATGTATTTGTTGATTCGAGTGTATTAGTACTGTTAATTATATATATATATATATATATATATATATATATATATATATATATATATAATTAATATTAGATTTGTGATTATGACAATATAGCTACGTATTTTATTTTTATTTTTTTTTTGTAGAATTTAATCGATTAATTGTATTATATAACATATATAATTGTGTTTATGTTAGAACGTATTTATGTTAATTAGATATGCTAAAAATGTTAGTAGCATTGAGAAATTATATATTTGTAATAAAAATATGGGAAATATATTTTGGTTAAACTTGTTTATATGAACATGCTATGGTGTAATTATTGATGATTGATATAGATAGAGATATATGTAGAAGATGTAGTTATTTTGTGACACGTCCGTACGTGATTAATTGTTGAATACTTTAATTTAATAGTATATATATATATATATATATATATATATATATATATATATCACAATGAGTATTGAGCTTACTTAATTGTAATACATTGATTAGAAAAATTAGCGGAAATTTGTATAATTTAGACGTAACAGATGTATATATACTTAATTAGTCAATTTAGTAAATGAATAGATAGTATATATTGTCGTGTATCCCTTTTATATTAATTTGACCATTCTAAATATTTATTTTTCAGATGGCTGGCTCGTCAGATCAGGGTAAGGGGAAAGGAAAAAAGAAGGTGTCGAAGAACCAGGTGCCATACCCGGAAGGGGTACCTCGAGGATCATTCTCTTTGCAGCCTGATCTTGGTTCGATGGGATCACTTTCAGCGGTGATGCCGATGTTTCCCGGAGGATCAAATGACGCAGGAGCCCGCGCTAGTGGGCCGTTTACCAATCAATTGATGGGTGTAGGATCGACAATGGGGGGTGTATATGTTGGGGGTGGTTATGGTGGTGGTGGATTCGGTGGGGCTGGCTACAGCGGGGTTGGTTATGGTGGGGGTGGTTATGGTGGGCCTGGATTGGGTGGGCCTGGATTTGGGAGTGGAGCTGGGTTTGGTGGGCCTGGATATGGGAGTGGAGCTGGATTTGGTGTGCCTGGTTTTGGGAGTGGAGCTGGATTTGGTATGCCACAAACACCGCTAACGAGGCCACAGCTACAGGTTCAGGGGACGGGAAGTACTGCTGGGCCATCATCATCGGGCTCACGGGGTTCAGGCTCACGTGGTTCAGGCACACGAGCTTCAGGCACACGAGCTTCAGGCTCACGTGCTCATGGCGTTTCTGAGGAGTTAGCCGAGGATGAGGGGGGTAACAATGATTCAGGAGACGATGGTGGTATTACTAGGGTTGCAGTGCGAGGACAATCTAAACCTCGCGAGCCCCCGGCAAATCCGGATGACAGGGAGGTACTTGAATTATTCTTTGATGGCTCAATAGAGAACCCTTCCGCCGTGACCACGATTGGTACAAATTTGAGGAACATGATGCAAGGGGCGTACTTCACGTACGACATGTGGCCAGAGGACGAGAAGGAAATGTGTTGGAACAGATTTAAGGTAAGGAATTAGCTTGACTTCTATATTTATTAAATATTTACAAATATTTGTTCATTATTATTCATTTATGTGACCAACTTTTCTTTATGTCTGTATTAAATGCAGCACACTTATCAGTGGGATCCTGCCATAGAAAATGCAGTCAGGGAATGGTACGATAGGGTCGCTACTGCGAGATTTGCAGGTTCAGTAAACCACGCCAAGAAATGGTGGTTGCGCTGCAAAGTTGACCCCACCTATAGTATGAGTCACAGTTGTTGGATTCACGAAGATTTTCGGCAGGCATTTTTTGATTATTGGGAGCTGGAGCCCACGAAGGGTCGTTCGGAGCAGAACGCTAAAAATCGGGATAAGGGGAAAACGGTAAACTATAGGGGTGGGTCTCGCAGCACGAACAAGCATAGGATAGATCTGGTAAGTAGAAAAATATGATTGGTTATTTTTCAAATATCATCATTGATTTAATAATGTGATCTATATTTGCTTTAATGAATTTTCATATTATGACAGGCAAAGGAAATGAATACAACGCCCGACAAGGTGCCGTTTCAGGATGTCTTTATAAAGACTCGTGCAAAGAAACATGACGACGGAACGGTTGAGTGGCCAAACCCTGAGGACAAGGCTAATTACGTGAGTATAATATTTTCTTTCATTAAAGTGGTGTAATCGTCAATAATTGTTGTTGTCGTAATTATACTTATGTTTGTTACAAAAAATATTTTGAATCATAATATGTCATACGTAGGATGCCTATGTGGAACACTGCCTACGAGAACATGGGCCAGATATGAGCAAGTGGCCGGTCTGGGACGTGAGACCGTGGGTGGAAATTGCCGCAGCCGGACGTGTAAAGAAGAATAGGGTGGTGGGTCTGGCGAGTTATGGTGAGCCTGAGCGCGTAGGATTCAAGGCTCGAAGACATTCTAGGTTCGTTGAGACTGGCTCTAGTAGCTTGGAGCCGCTTCGCTCAAAATGTGAGGAACTGGAGGCCGTAACAGCTTCTCAACATGAGGAAATCGCCGGTTTAAAGAATGTGCTCAAATACTTTATGTCACAGTTTAATATGCCGGTGCCCGAGGAGTTGTGGGGGTCAGCGCAACAACAACAGGGTCAACAACAACAGGGGCAACCACAACAGTTTAACAACTTCCCGGCAGTTTTCCACCAACCATTGCAACCGACGAACACGAGTGTCGGCAGCGGGCGGGTATCAGGGGGTTCACTCTATCGACCACGGTCACATTCTATCGGTCAGGAGGACGAAGGAGACCAGGAAAGAAGTTCGGGTGGCGGTGATAACGACACTACTGGCTTGGGTGATATGTAATTTGAAGAGGATACTGAAATTTAGACTGTTATTTGCTGCTTTTATTTGTATTTGTATAATTATGAGCAAACGTGGTTTGTTTTAGCTTGTTTTTATTTATGTTTGCACCTTATATATATTTATGTTTTTATTTATATTTTTATTTATATTTATAATTTACACTAGTTTTATATATATATATATATATATATATATATATATATATATATATATATATATATATATATATATATATATATATATATATATATATATATATATATATATATATATATATAAACGTTACAATTCAAATAACTCAAATATTACAACGCAAGCTTACATATTGCAAATAAACCACTGTTTAAGTTCACGAATTCTTACTACATAGGCAAACATATTGCTTAGAACATACATTACGCATAATCAGGGTCGTCGTCGTCACCATCATCATGATCTTCATCCACGTCATCGTCGGCGAACGTGTCGTTATCATCGACTTCTACAATATCATCGTCTGCAAGCCTGATAGGTGTATTGTCGATATTGTTGATGTCATCCAATCTTAACTGAGGTGCGGTGCTATCTTGGTAAATGTCGAGATTAGCCACTGCAGTTGTGTCAACGAGGTACCTCGCTCTTGTCGTGCAAACCGCCCACCATCCTCTCCTACTGGTATTTTTTTGTGAAGGATACAGACTGTAATAGACTTGTTGCGCCTGACTTGCTAAGATAAACGGTTCAGACGCTCCTGTCCCGAGTCGCATTGTTGGATTAATGTCAACAAGGCCATAAGTCGGATGAGTTGTTATTCCATTATACACGTCGTACCAATCACATTTGAACATAACAATTTGTTCCAAGTTTCCACTGCCCCAGTAATCAAGCTGTATAATCTCTTGAAGCATTCCATAGAAATTACGTACGTCTGGGTCGCCAGTGTCGCCCTTCACATAAACGCCACTGTTCATTGTTTGCCCACCAGCCCCATATGCTTCTGTATGAAACTTGAATCCGTTAACCGTATAACCATTATAAGTTTTTGCTTTCAAAACAGGACCCCGAGCAAGACCGCGTAATCTAGGATCCACACTGTAACTACCAGACACAACAACTTGTTTGAACCAGTCGATAAAATAAGTTTTACGTATCTGATCTTTATTAGCTTGCGGATATCCTGCGCACATCTGTTCATCAAACATACTGTCACAGAAAGAAGCCGTTTAAAACATCAATTGATATATTAGCAAGAATACATTGTATGGCAATTAGTAATCTTACCTTAACCAACACTCGACCTCTGGGCAATTCAACAAGACATATAGATGAGCCGCTTTGCACTCTGCGAGAGACAAATTTCTGTAATTGACACAAAGCCCCATTGTTTTCCCTTTACTCTGGAATACTGATAATTGGTTGTTGGGGTCAATAGATATTGGAACTTCGTTCCTGTTCAAACGGGTTGCTCTAGTTTCAATATTGTTGTCAAAGTAGAGTGAGGAGAAATTTGCAATTTCTGCGTAAATGTACGCCTCGACAATCGACCCTTCTATGTGTGCCTTGTTACCCCTTGGTCTCTTAAAATCAAACATCCGTCTAACAAAGAAAAAAAAAATTAACTAGTCATATTTTGAACATCGTATAGTTATCAATATAACAGTAACTGGTATTTACCTCTCAAACGGGTACATCCACCTGTATTGTACGGGCCCACCGACCTTTGCCTCCCAGGGAAGGTGTATCGCTAAATGCTCCATGGAATCAAAGAACGATGGAGGAAAGAATTTTTCCAGCTTGCACATAGTCACCACAATCGAACGTTCTAATAAATCCATGTCACTATATCGGATGTCAGGAGCTGTCAAAGCTCTGAAAAAATTACTATCGGAACCAACCTTTGCAAAAAAACGTGACAATCGTGACTTTTCATTCCCACTAGACGCAACTGTGGCATTTGAACACAACGCGAAATGTTTGACGCGTATCCATCTGGAAATTTGAGATTGCACAACCACTCACACACTTTAACCTTTTCGTCCTTGCTGAGACAGTACGATGCTCTACGTTTGTATAACCTACCTCCCGGTCCAGTCTGTAGAAACAAAGATCTTCTGCCCGTCAGTAATTGTAAATCTTTGCGAGAGTTCATATTGTCCTTGGTTTTCTCAGGGTCATCCATCACAGTGTTCTTGATATTGTCGAAGAAGTTCTTTTCACAATGCATGACATCTAGGTTGTGGCGGATCAGATTATGCTTTTAATACGGAAGTTCCCAAAATATACTTCTACGACACCAATTGTGATCCAAACCAAAGCCCTGAACAAATTCTCCGCATATACCAAATCCGACTGGTGGAAGACGTTCAACGTGTCTCAACATGTCTATCCCTGATCTTCTTGGTAGAGGTTGATCAGTCTCTATTCTACCTTTTGTGAAGTCAGTTGTGTTTAGTCTCCATGGATGGTCCAGAGGCAAGAATCGACGATGACAGTCAAAGAAAGAAGTCTTTCGACCGTGCTTAAGTTGGAAACTCTTGGTTTCTTCCATACAGTACGGGCAAGATAAACGACCATGTGTGCTCCACTGTGAAAGCATGCCATACCCTGGATAGTCACTTATCGTCCATAGCAATGAAGCTCGCATTTGGAAATTTTGTTTCCGAAAACTATCGTATGTTGGCACACCCGAATCCCACAGTGACTTAAGTTCATCAATTAGGGGTCTGAGTAATACGTCAATGTTCTTGCCAGGACTCTTCGGGCCAGATATCATTAAACTTAGGAAAATATATTCTTGCCGCATGCACAGGTCAGGAGGGAGGTTATAAGGGGTCACAAATACTGGCCAACACGAGTAAGGAGCTGAGGAGTTCCCGAAAGGATTAAAACCATCGGTGCAAAGTCCAAGTCTAACGTTTCTCGGTTCGGCAGCAAAATCTGGAAATGTCCTGTCGAAAGATTTCCAGGCCAAACTTGAAGCAGGGTGAATCATTTGATCGGTATCTGCCTGACACTTCAAGTGCCATGTCATGTGCTCCGATATTTTGCGTGATGTGTAAAGCCTCTGCAATCGAGGCGTCACTGGCAAGTACCACAGCTTCTTACGTGGAACGAGCTTCTTCTTATTGGTGCATTCCTCGTACCTAGCTTCTCCACAATAGGGCACTCGGTCCAGCTCTTACTTTCATACTCCCCGTAATAAAGGATACAAACATTAATACAGACATCATATGTTTTGTACCCAAGTCCTAAACCCTTGATGAATTTCTTCACTCCGTACCAATTTTCAGGCAATCTATGACGATCTGCAGGACTCATTAATCTGCGGGCCGCTTGTAATTGATTGTCAGCAGAGGCGTTTGTTGTGCCATGACGAACCTTGTCGGCAATAAATGATGTCAACCACTGCAATGGTGTTGTTTCCACATCTACGCGTATTGGCACCTCGGCTTCCCGTAGCATTTCAAAAAAGTCTCGTGCCTCACGGTTTGGCTCTTCTTCTATATTCTGATTATAGTGCGTGCCTTCAAACTGACCTCTGTATGCATCGTTGATCATATCTACGTAACCACTTTCGACATTATCATTATGAGTAGATGACTCTCCTGCGTATGTGTAATTGCCAGAAAAGTTGTTCCTTTCTCCGTGTGCCTCCCATACGTAATAATGAGGAACAAAACCGTACTTCAATAGGTGTTCCTGAATCACATCCCTCTTTTTGCTTTTGCTAAAACCACACCGAGTGCACGGACACTTAACTCTTCGATGACCTTGAGAAAATGCAAATTCTAGGAATCTGTTGACGCCATCTACGAAATAAGGATTGATATACCCCTCATCAACGTTGCCTCGATCGTACATCCAACTCCGATCTTCGTTATTATACATTTTTTATCTAATTAAAATCAAATTAACAATGCATCAGCACGAGAACTGACTATTTAATCACGAAAGTAAGGCTAATTAAAACTTATCATCAAATACTAACAATGTGAACAACTAATTACACACATGCATATAAATAGCATACTACTAATCAAATCACGCTTAGATCTCGGTTATTCTAAATATGATGAATAACAAGTATTAATATTACAAAAATCACTAAATTAAGCAACAACATCAACAATATATATATAAAATTAAGCAACGAATTACGATAATACTGAAATAGATACCTCTCGTGGAGTGAGCTTTGCTGAGAATTACGTACGCTTTGCAAAAAAATCACAGGGAAGAAATGAAATTTTGCTGAAAAATAGAGAAGAGAGGGGGAAGAAATTTCTCTTCGATTTTGGGGAAGAAACGCAGGTTATGGATAATGAAATGTGTGGAGGAGAGGATATGAAGCTGATAAATCTATTGCAAGGTCCAAATCCCTTGCTGCTGTAAAAACAGCTTTTCTGACACAGTTGCAAGGGAAAAAGGCCCTTGCAGTAGTCTTTCAGCTTCAGCAACCTCCTCTTCCCTTGCAGGTTTTGTTTTACTTATTTTTTAATATAATAAAGCTGCATTCTTCATTATATATATATATATATATATATATATATATATATATATATATATATATATATATATATATATATATACATACACATATATATATATATATATATATATACATACACATATATATATATACATACACATATATATATATATACATATATATATACATATATATATATATATATTTATTTATTTAATTAGTTCAATTATAATGTAGTGTTGAGTAAACAAGTTCAAATTCTTAATTAAAATTTGATTAAGATTAGTTTTGTTTAATTAGTTCAATTCTAATGTAATGTTGAGTTATCAATTATATTCTTAATTAATTCAACAAAAACAAACAGTAAGTTTTCCTATATATACGTAGTTGATCAATTCTTATGTAGTTAAATATTATTCATTCATATAATTTCAGTTTATTTAATGAAAATCAAGAATCGTATTTGCGGTCAATCATAAATTTTTCAAAAGGGGAAGGAGTAAATTGTAACTTTTCAAATCTTTTGGGGTCAAAATCATATTTTCAAAAAGAGTTGTATTCCTTGTACGTAGTTCAATTCTTATGTAATAACACTATTCATAATAAAATCAATATTATTAAATCTAAGTAATTTAGTTCTTATTTAATATTTGTTCAATTGAGTTAAACTAATTTGACAAAAGTCAATATTAGTTATATTTAGTTGATGCTTATATATTTGTAGTTAATTAGGAGTTGTCCATATTCAAACAAGTTCAAATTCTTAATTAAAATTTGATTAAGATTAGTTTTGTTTAATTAGTTCAATTCTAATGTAATGTTGAGTTATCAATTATATTCTTAATTAATTCAACAAAAACAAACAGTAAGTTTTCCTATATATACGTAGTTGATCAATTCTTATGTAGTTAAATATTATTCATTCATATAATTTCAGTTTATTTAATGAAAATCAAGAATCGTATGTTTAGTTTGATTATTATTATTTAATGAGAAGTTATTGATTCTAATAACTTTAATTAATTTTACAATACAAGATTAATTCTAATTAGTTCAGTTCTCATATGTTATTAGGATCTTATTCATTCAAATAAGTTCACATATATATAAATATATAGCTATAAATATCAAGATTAGTTCTATTTTCTTATGTAATTAATAATTATTCAATCAAATAAGTTTTATTAATTAATTAATTTAACCAAGATCAAGATTAGTTCTATATATTTAGTTCAAGTCTCATGTAATTATGATTTACAAGTCATAATTATATATGGATCTAATTAAATGAGTGAATGAGGGAATATATATAATTAAAACATTTTTCTAATAAAGCTATTGCAAGGTCCAAATTCCTTGCTATTGCTACTTTTCTGACACAGTAGCAAGGGATCCCAACGTCCCTTGCAACAGCTTTCTGACAATAACCTGTTGCAAGGGATTTGGAACTTGCTACAAATTTTCAGAAATTTTTGGCGGAACTTTCAAATTTCCCCAAAAATTTCCCTTTCCCCCACTATACTACTATAAATACCACACTATATCACTCATCCATCCCACTTCTCTCTCTCATATTATTATCATCTTCTTCTCCCCTTCTCTCCTTCACTTTATTTTTTTCCTTAAATTATTTTGCATCATGATCAACTTATATATATATATATATTATATATATATGCATACATGCATCTTATACTATATATATATATACATATATATTGTATAATTATAATTAGTGAGATTATTTTATAATTATACATTGTAAAGTTTAGTGTGTGTATGTATATATATATCATTATAATTTTTAAAATGTTATCTAACATTTCTTAATACTATATATATATATATATATATATATATATATATGTGTGTGTGTGTGTGTGCGTGTGTTTGTGTGTGTGTGTATCTTATAATTTAGTTATTAGTATTATATTTTTTAACACATACTATACATATATAATATTGAGGTTTCAATTAAGGTATAATGTGAGTGTGTGTATATATATATATATATATATATATATATATGTATATATATATATATGTATATATATATTAAAAAACATATTATTACAATGGGGCGGTTTTTACCGCCACTTTTTTTATAAAAAAATATTTATCTACAGCAACGTCCGTGGACGTTGCTGCCAAATTTGAAAAAAAAAATCAGAACACTATAGCAACGTCCCTGGACGTTGCTGCAAAATTTGGAAAAAAAATTGTCAGGACACTATAGCAACGTCCGTGGACGTTGCTGCCAAATTTGGAAAAAAAAAGTTTCCGGACACTATAGCAACGTCCGTAGACGTTGCTGTGTTTCATCGAAAAAAAATAAAGAACAAAAATGAAATTTAAAAAAAAAACGTGCGTAAATCAATTGCAAGGTCAAAAGACGTTGCTGTGTCAGAATGCATAGCAACGTCTAAGGACGTTGCAATTGACTTTTATGTAGCAACGTCTGAAGACGTTGTTGTCAATTGTGTGTGTCAGCAAGGGAAATGGACCTTGCTACAGGTGTGTGTCAGAACAGCAATAGCAAGGTCCATTTCCCTTGCAACATGCAAAATACCTGCACCCACGCCACCTATAGCAAGGGATGCTACCAACGTCCACATCCCTTGCAATAGGTCAATAGCAAGGGAATTTGAACCTATTGCAAGGTTTTTGGACCTTGCTATAGGCCACTATTCTTGTAGTGTAAAGAGAGAATAAAAATAATCACATATATTAATTTTATTATAAATAAATTAAAATAGGTTTTATGCCCAAGGTTTTTCAAACTACAAGGGGTTTTTGTGAAGGTTTTCAAACCACGATAGAGTTTTATGCTACACTTCTAAAGGGTAAAGTTGACTTTCTAAAGAGAAAAAAGTACACAAAAACTATGTCTGTTATCACATAGAGCGAGTGTACAACACACTCTAACGAAGTTGGATGAAAAGGGAATTCCGTGTAAGATTTATGAAACCATGCACAAGGAGGTTTTGTGTAGGATTGTTAAAAGGGGGTTTCGTACAGATTTTCAAAATCCGGGAGTTTTATGCATTTTTCTCGTATTTCATTCCCCGTCTAAAAAGAAAATTTTAACATTTCATAATTAATTTAATTGAACATTGACCTCTACGTCAATAATTAATCCATGGGGGTGGCCTTAAGTTTAATTAACCAAAAAAGAATTAGGTTGATAAGATATATGCCTAATCCTTGCATTATGTAACAGCTAAGTTATGCTGTTATACTTCCTAACCACTGTAATTTCCTTAAAGAAAAAGGACGCCCTACTGTTCAAGAACTACTTTAAAGTTGGTTGCAATATTGAGATAACATTATTTAAGATTTATGTTATATAGTATGGATTTTGACTCGACATAATTTATTATTTCATATTATATGGCCTTAAAACTGCAGTACCAGCTCCCAAAGTGACTAAAGAAGTCAAGTGAGGGGATAATGAACAATATAATATTGTATTATTAATTAATGTCGACTGAAATCACTGTCTCAAGTTTGATTATGGCTTAAGACAATTTATTATTGTAACTATCTGTGTATTTGCACTGGGGATAGTTAACCCGTACTAATACTTGGGAATAACTGTTTTATTTTACTTCCTATATATTTCTCATTGTTTTGTTGAATCTAATCTTGTATCAAAACCATGGCTCATGCACATCTGAATGACCTTGAATAATTTATTGATCGTATCAATTCGATTCATTTTCACCCGTTCTTAATTAAGCAAAATAAAACGAAAATAAATATGAAAATTATAATATATGCAAGACATACGATATATATGCAACATATATATAAACTATTAAAACTTCATTTTATTCTCCTTTTAATAGTGTACACAATCACCGGATTAGTCTCTATTTGTGAGCTTACCAGAAGGCATATATTATGGGCTACTTAATTTCATTCTGCAAACGTTATATGCTTCGAGTGCTATTTCAATCAAAAGTCCTCCTACAATTTTGACACTGCTATTTATTACTAACTAATACATCATTCCTTTTGTGATTTGTCTTTAAACACGCCCGTCAGATTCGGTACGAAAAATTCGTCCGCGTATGCGGTTCTAGGGGGGGAAATATGTCCCTCCGTAGAAGTACTTTAGAAAAAATATCTAACTTGTTAAGGACAAAAATATCTATGTCCTAATGTTGTCTTAGGGACAAAATAATTATTTCCTGAAGTCGAAAACATTAGGGGACGGAAAGAGCATCGTCCTATGGGACCTTTTCGTCCCAGAACTCAAAAGATTTCGGGACAAAAAAGTCCATTCCTAAACCTATCGACAGAAATCGCGGTGAATAAACATCCACTTCCCAAATTATATACATAAATTAGAATTAATGAATCAATATTAAAAAAAAATCGTAAATATAATTTAGTCATATAAAAAAATTAATTAATCATTAAAAATAAATAATAAAGTTTATATGAAAGACTAAATACAAGAATAAGTATAACTATAATATATGTATAAGTAATAAAAATATAGACAGATAGATATGTCGGTAAATATATATGTATATATATATTGCTGAAAGAAAAAAATTTAAAAGAAGTAAAAGACAGAAATACAAGTATTATAAAATAGAGTGTAAGAAAAAAGTTTAAAAGAGGAAAGGAGAGGAGAAGGAGAAGGACAAGAAGAGTCGAATGGTGAAAATAAAAATGAGAAGATGGTTATATATATGGATGAAATCGAGTGCAAAAGTGAAATTAAAGAACGGGAAATTTGTCCTTAAAAGTTTTGGCAGAAAAGTTACATAATTAAAAATTCTGTCTAAACTTTTCTAATTTTTTTTAAAATCTCGTCTAGATTATCCGTGATTGAATATTTGTCCCTAAATTGTAGATATAAAAATCAACCAGTACCAGCAACTTGGAGACGGATTAATTTCTGCCCTGCAATTATTTATAGGGAACTACTTTGATTGGGGTGTGAGCTAGGGATCATAAAGATCAGAGAGCAGACAATGAGGAGCGTAATTCACATCTTAATAGTTTTTCCATCCAATTATGTTTCTATGAAAGGAAAAATACACAAGCCAGGCCTATACTATCAGTAAAACTCCAATTGAAAAGATATGTATCATTTAAGTTTAATACTATGGTCTTTGTAGTTTTTTTCATGTTTCAATACAACTCATAGAGTTAATAACTTTCGTAAATGCAGAACAAGTTGAAGAGGTAGCAAAAGCAAACTCCACTATTTGTGGTTATCATGTATTATTTTTTAGATTTGGGAGTTATTCTTAAAGTACTAGTAGTACTTCGGTACATTATCTTCTAATTTTATATTCTATTATTTTGTTTCATATTGTACAAAATATGAAATGTCCTCAAATGCAGATCGGAGATTATCATAGGTTTAGTGAAAAATATTATTTAAATGGTCATTTTGTGGACACTACTGTCCGAAAGTTTCTAAGTTTGCATTTTCTGAAGTTTAATTTAAAAAGATCGAAGAGTATGCTCTTTTAGAATCAACAGTGTTGTGGCAAATGCATGAACCTTTAAAACAATACATTAAATTCGGTCATTTCTTTGTTGCTCTTGATAATGACTTTTTCATAAATAATTTTAAAATTTGTTTCTATAATTCTGTCTTCGATCCGCGTTTTTTTTTTTATAGTAGTACTTAACCAAAGCCTAATTATTATGGTAGCAACGAGAACCAACAGTACCTATAAAATGTATAAAAAAACCTTAATGCGAAGATGATCAAATTAAAAGAATGAGAACTTTGAACTCAAACGGCAAACTCTTGCTAGACGATTATTAAAATCCATAACTTTGAGTTGGCTACAGATATACGTGGCTCGATGTGATGAGTCCACGTGTATTTTTCTATATGCGGGTTGGTAGTTTGATACGAGAATGACTAGCTGTCATTCTTTGCATCTTTGAGTTCATGGAGATTGGATGAATTAATGAATTATAAATTTAAATTGCCCCCGACAATACCAAAAGGACCTTAACCCTCAGTCGTGCATAGCCGGCCAATAAACCACAAGAATTTCAACACGGAACAAAAGGATCTGATTTTTAAGGGTTTTTAATTCTCTATATTTACTGTTGGAGAATACTACAACAGTAGATTTTATTCCCACCTTTCCAATCACATATAAAGAAGTACTTTATTTGGGGTTTCATTTTATCATTGATCAGGTCGTGCACTGAGGATGATTCATTTTCAATGGTTTTTGTAGAGTCTAAAGTGTATATGTAATTAATTTCGGCGAATGGATGTGTAACTCGAGTTCTAATTGTTCGTAGTACACCAATTAGTCTTTCTCAAAAACAAATAAAAAAGTACACCAACTAGTCAAGCATTTTATTTAATTTAAACTTAGTCTGGCTTAAACTTAAGGTACTTACAAGGCAATGAGCACTACAATTTACTTCTGACCCTGTGTATCTTTAGTTAAGTAGAATGATCAATCACAAGATGGATGCATGCCTGCATGCAAATATTCAGTGTAATTGCTTTCTAATTATTTCCCTAAGTTATGCAACACTATTATTTTAAAAAAAAAAATTCAGTTTTTTAAACCACAATATACAAATAATCTATAATCATATTCTGACCGTGTATTGTCCAGATAAAAATTCCCTTAAGCTTGTATTCTAAATTAACTGAATAAAGACGACAACTCGTATTTAAGAGGTAAACTAAAATGTCAATTGATCATTTAAAGAGTTTCTCGATAGATAATTTAAAATCCTCTCAGTATTTAACATAGTATCTTTTTTACTACTATCCATTAATTATGGTTACACAACTAAACCGAAAAAAAAAATACTTAACTAAATCCCAGACAAGCGGTGAACTACCACCTGGCTTTTGACGTGTGGAAGCAACCCACCACTGTTCTCTTCTTGTGGTACCTAAGCCATTGCCCAAATTGACCACTTACATATTATAAATAAGAATGATATGTTTTGGTAAAATCCAGACTGAAAGGGAAAAGAAAAGGAAATTTGGTATATAATTATCTTAACATAATGTAAATTAAGATTATGTTGCAAAAGATCTTTTGAAGAATTATTCCGCGTAGTGTCCTTGAGATGGATATGCACATTCAATTTATATTTGATATGACAGCGTGTTATCTGTAAATAAATAAATTAGGGAAAAAACTATCACATTATCGAACCCGCTAAATGGCGTGTCCAATATGTTCATGGTACGATTGAGAATATATGCAATGCGATTGTGATAGAATGAAGAAATTTTAGGGAAACTTTTAATTTTGAAAATTAACAATGCAATTTTAAAATAATAACGTGAAATTATAAAAATAAAGAACGAATATAATAAAGTAGCCTTCTTCTACTAATTTATATCTGCCCTTTTTTTTCTTCCACCAACTTTAGACTGAAGGTGAATAGTTCAAGCTTCACTTTTATATCTTTGTTTCTCAAACTTTTAGCGTTAGAGATATATCGAACTCATTTTTATTTTGTTTTCTTCATCGTCATTTCTCTTTATCCAAGATCGACTTTAATCTTCTAGAAATTTAAGTTTTATTTTTTATTTTAAAAATAAATCAAATTAAAAAGCTCTAGGTTTACTCTTTTTTAGGTTATCTGTTTGAAATTAAAAAAATCTATATGGTTTCTTATTTATTTTGAATTTTGTTTGCATTTTAGAATAAAACATTTATATTAACGCATAATATTTTAGAATTACAATAGGTAACTGTTCATGTCTTACCAAATTCAACATTTTCAGAAAAATATATATATCACCATGCTCATACCATACTCGTATCAGTTGTAACTTCTATTAGTGCAAAAGTTCTAAAATCGTACTTTGATGGAGACAACACTTCAATCCGACATGTAGGCTTGAAGCATGAGCAACGGCGGAATCAATGGTGAGAAGATTGGAACAAAATTCTATATAAATGACTAAGTTCATGTAATCGCAATCATAGCATGGATAGATAATGGATTTTGAAGTAGTTAATTAGTTGTAGTTCTGTGTTTACGTACTGATCATAATCTGATTAATCTTAAACCCAAGATATCACAGCTGGAAATGGGTTCTTATGACAGATTTTGTGTTTCCCAAGAACATCTTCCGCTCCCTGTAATTTAACTATTCAATATAATAGACCTGGAATGTTTACATTGTTATAATATGGTGTCAACATCTTTATAATAAAATTTAAAATGACTTGTAACATGGCCATTTGTAAAATCTCAAAAAGAAGGATAGAGAGTGATACTAGTGAAAAATGCCATATTTACCATCATCCACATTATCACATGATTTGGTACTCCATAAATATTTTTTAATGTTGCATTATTCACTTTTACTTGTCCCAAAAAAAAAGAAAAGATTTTGGATCTCCACAAATATTTTTTAATGTTTGCATTATTCACATATGCTTTTGCTTGTAAAAGAAAAAAACAAACAAACAAACAAACAGGAACCGATATACGGCGCATCTTAGAGTAAAAACATTTGTTCACCTAAATTATATCAATTAGGAGTAATTATGAAATAATAATTAGTAACTCCTACAAATTACTACCAAAGACTTCAAAAACAATTTCTTCATACTTATACTAATCTTTTAAAAATATTTTGCAAACACTATCTAATTGTAATTACGGGGCAACTTAAAGCAATCTTGAATAAAAGAAAAGAGGCTACGTCTTAAGCTCTTGCAAGCTCTATTTTAGTTTTCATGTATTACAAGAGAATCAATCATCCACCGTTGTCAAAAATATTATTATCACAATGTTTGCTTGATCAATTTGTAACAATCTTTTGAAAGAGTTTCCCAAAGCATCATTGAACTGGCAAATTTTGAGCTACATAAATGCTGTTGGGTGAAATATAGCCCCAAATCGGAAAGATGAAGGCGAGAAGTTGGGTATATATATAGGAATAACAATATCTCTATTGGTATAAGACCTTTTGAGTGGATACAAAAGCAAATAAGGGTTAGCTTGAGCTTAAAATTGATTATATTATATCATTGCGAAGATATATTCTTATTAACTTGTATGCGAGTCAGTACTCCTATCTAAATTTGGAAACAAAATATTCTAAAAAGTGAATACACAAATAAACAGTCTCTACAAAATAATCTACCAGCTAAAGGTTTGTACGACCAATCTAACTAAAATATCAATGAAATTAGACTCTATCATAACTCGCTCTCACCAAGAATGCCCAAAGTCTCGCCGCAATGGTACCTAGGTCTGGAAGGAAAGAAGAAAAAAAAACATTTTGTGTGAGATAAAAATAGCAATGAGTTCTCAAGAAGTGCGTGAAGTGGGATTTTTTCTTTAAAATAAAACCTTTTAGAATGCAAAAGCACGATACAATGCTAATTCACATTCGATGGCATAGAATATGCAGTAGACACAAAGTGCCATTCATTAACAGATATCATATCATATCCAATTTCAATTTCAATTTTCAGTATCGTCCCTCCTTACTGCCATTTCAATTTATCCTTAACTTCTCGTCGAAAGAGGGACCCTCGAAACTATCTGCATGCCATGGTACATGTTCGGTGATCCCAAAAGACACTAACGAACCTCCTGCAGTGTCTAAAGGGAAGGGGCAAGGGGAACACGAAGCCCGACCGACAGCCCTCTTCTGTCCAGCGGCACTCCGTGCTATCCAAGCCAAATGGATCCACTAACTAAACAAACGTATTCAAACGGCTTGATTGTAAACATATAAATTTAGTTATCCTTAATATTTACTTCTTCTGACAGAGCAAATCACATAAAGTGCAACATTTCAATTCAATATGTCAAAATCTTTTTAAAGACATGGATGATAATCAATTAGAATAATCCCTCAAACGAAACAAACTTGCTCATGACCACAATGCATGTAAACTTAAAACATTTCACACATATATAGTAATATTACATACATATCTATACGTACATCCTTTCATTTTTGAAAATAATATGGTTTAGGAGAACTCACCCTATAAACGACCACAACGATAATATACCATTAAGAGCTAGCCCGAATTCACCATAGTACAAAAGTAAATCATTTGAATGCTAGCTCGAGTTACCTATTAGGACAATCAATGATTAACTAATCGATTTACAAATTCCAAACTCATATACTCAAGGTCTAAATAAAATGTCTTATCGGCACAACTTAATCTACATAACTTAAGCGAACTATTCACCGTCATTTAAAGTTAGGCAAAATCATCATATTACATGTAAAGTATGTACAACTAGATAAAAGATTGGTGCGCAAATTCTCAATATTATTCTTAAAAGAAAAATATCATTTTCAATGGAAATTTAAAGTCAGCAAATGGTTATAGTTTGTATCAAAGAGTTCAAATTAAATAAATTATTCACATATGTCAAAAGATCTGTTTTGTATAGCTGTCGGTTTGACTTCGTGTTCTCCTTGCCCCTTCCCTTTAAACACTGCGGTAGGTTAGTTAGTGTTTTTTGGGATCACCGAACATGTACCATAGCATGCAGATAGTTTCCAGGGTCGCTCCTGGACGAGGAGATAAGGATAAATTGAAATGGTAGTAAGGAGGGACGATATTGAAAATTGAAATTAAAATTGGATATGATATCTGTTAATGAATGACACTTTGTGTCTATTGCATATTGTATGCCATCGAATGTGAATTAGCATTGTATTGTGCCTTTGCATTCTAAAAAGTTTTACTTTGAAGAAAAATTCCACTTCACGCACTTCTTGAGAACTCATTGAGATTTTTATCTTACACAAAATGTTTTCTTTTTCTTCCTTCTGTCCAGACCTAGGTACCATTGCGGCGAGACTTTGGGCATTGTTTGTGAGAGTGAGCTGGTGAGATTGAGTTATGATAGAGTCTAATTTTATTAATGTTTTAGTTAGATTGGTCGTAGAGACTTTTAGCTGCTAGATTATTTTGTAGAGGCTGTTGATTTGTGTACGAATCTTATCGAGGTGGATCTCGTTTTGGCGTTTTATAAAGTTTTGATATAATTGTGATATGCATGACAGTACATGAATAGAACAAGAATCAAATTAATTGAATCGAGTAAAAGTAATAAACACAATTCTCAAAATAACTCGTACTCGAGACATGATCAGTACCATGTAAAGAGTTATGACAAACCCATTAGAAAACTATCACCTCTAACGTCGATGCTCTTCACATTCATCAGTTAACATTTTCATGTTTAAACTTAAAAACTTACATATATAGGTCATAACTTATTATAAGGTTTAGGCCAGGTGAAGGAGGGACAAAGACCCAGATTTAAGGTTACTATGTCGGAAAGTAATTTAGAGAATGCCAAACTTATCTCCACGATCAGTCGCCTTTGTGATTCATTTTATTTATCCATCATCAAAACAATAATTTCCAAACAGTCCCACGTTCTGCCAATCCCTAAAAACTCATTTCACCAAACTATATTATCACGTTAAGACTGTTAAACCATCGCTGTTAATCACCATCAAATGATCGTTTAAACTAATAACATATCCTTAATTATGTTCTAATGCACTTTTAGCAAGTCTAGGCATTGGTTTAATTGCATTTGCCCTAAGGAGGTTACAACTTATTAAAAAACCCATAATTGATGTACTTTGGTCACCCCTCGTGAGTTGTACTTGGCCTTTTTATGTTTTTTGGACCCACGGTGGACTCTTAGAATTAGTTACAAAGAATTAAGACAAAAGCATTTAATAATAATTTGGTATTACAATATTATTAATAAAATGATCAAGTCAATGCTCACTCACATTCTATATCCCTTCCCTTGGGTATAAATATAGCTTCTTTTTTTCAGTATTTCCAAGTCATTGTAACACACTAATAGTATTACAAGAAGCACATCCCTAAAAGAACTTTTCCTTTATTTCTTTTGCAATAATATAGGAAAAAAATGGAGGGTATAGGCGTTTTTCTTGATGAAGAGTGGGAGTCATTGAGCAAATTGTTTTCTTGTGATCAAGAAGATTCAAATAATCTTTTGCAACATTTGAAGGGCAGTGCCCTTTTCCCAAATCAGGCCAAACAAATCTACCAGTCTAGTAGTGGTGTTTATAACTCCCACCATGATCTAACAACTAACACATTTGAGTCCATGGATTTTTATACGGTGGGCTACGAAAGCAATAACGCAACGATGCCCGTGTTCTCTGATGATGTGATGGAAGAAATTCTCCAGTTGAAAGCTGAACTCTGCAAGGATCAGTTGAGTAATGCGCCCTTAGAAACCAGCGATTCTCGCGAGGAAATGCAGCTCAAGAGGAAGTACGAGACATCGGGCATTCAAACTCACCAAGATAATTCTGATCAGGATAATTTATCTGAAAGTCCCAAGAAAAAACCTCGGGTTTCTAGAGACGTAAGTTTGACCGATTATGTTACGCATCGATGTTTTTATCATGGCATGCATCGTTTTAATTTTGTATCTCATCGATATATAATTTATTCACAGACAAATAAGAGGAACGCTCAATCGAAAAAGAACAAGAAAGCTGATCAAATTAGCAGCAATGAAGAAGAGAATAGTTCTGGAGGAATTGTAAATAGCTCAAGCACTAATTCAAACTCTGAGGATGATTCTATCAATGCTTCTGAAGAATTAAATTCAAAAGGGAAAGCAAGAGCCAGCAGGGGTTCTGCAACTGACCCCCAAAGTCTTTATGCAAGGGTATAAATTTAACTATATAGAGCTCTTTTTTATTTATTTGCAATACTCATGGTTCT
The DNA here is from genome assembly GCA_946800315.1 of Misopates orontium. Classification (NCBI taxonomy): domain Eukaryota; kingdom Viridiplantae; phylum Streptophyta; class Magnoliopsida; order Lamiales; family Plantaginaceae; genus Misopates; species Misopates orontium. Next base: position 42,898,338 of record OX326948.1, on the reverse strand, counting down.
TTTTATGATGCATATATATAATATATTACTAAGATGTTTTTTCTTCATTTATCAGAGAAGAAGAGAAAGAATAAATGAGAGATTGAAGATCTTGCAGAATCTTGTGCCTAATGGAACAAAGGTAATTAAATTTCATGCAATGTAAATTTTAATTTGGATTTGACTTTCACTTATTTGATGTTTTAAGTGATCATAACATGATTTTGGTACTTGTTGTATCAGGTTGACATTAGCACAATGCTCGAAGAGGCAGTTCACTATGTGAAATTCTTACAGCTTCAGATCAAGGTAATATATATGCTGCCAATTAGCCCTTCAAAATTTATTTATAATATTTCCTTTTAAGATCACTAAAATCAACAACTCTTAAAATAAAATTAAAATTCCACAAAATGTAAAAGTACATAAGTTCTATATATGAATTGGACATGGTCAGACGCGGTTTCATTTCTTGATTGATGCTACGAGATCTTGAGATTTTATCACTATATCCGTCACCTAGCTAAGTGTTTTTTTTCCTTTTTTTTTTTTGCAGTTGCTGAGCTCGGATGATATGTGGATGTATGCTCCTATTGCTTACAATGGGATGGACATTGGGCTTTATCAAAAGATTGTTCCGAATATGTGGACTCAACATTAAGCAGCTTTATAACTAACACACGAAAACTATACAAATTCGATCATGAGGACTAATTCTCATGCTTCTATATAAAGAAAAAAGAAAAAAAAAAAGATATTATTTCTCCACTTGTACCCAAGGTACACGAATTTACAGCAGATACAACGAGAAGAATATGTACATGAGTTGTTGCATATTGATGCGCGTTTAATCAAGCGTGATGGATGATTAGGTTAACCAATTATCAAATGATAGAAAGCAGCTGTTCTCTTTTGTTCATCAAGTTGTACGTACGGCCGCCCAAATTTTGTTCATATACACTATAAATTTTCTGCAAAATCTATGTTCAATTGTTGCGTTGAAATAGATATATCCATTTCACCATGTACCCGATGTGATTACTATTAATATTTTTATTTTATTATTGACAATAACCAGCTTGTTTATGACTTTAAATATTTAATGAAGCTCCTATATATTGTATGCTTATTGGATGAATGGTTATTATATTATATTAGTCCCGGAGTGGAGTTAGTTTTAATTGCACGGACTAACGTAATAATTATCATCGACTAGTTACTATTTATGAACATAATAACAAACTTAAAATCAGTAACGTGGTGTCAATATCTACAAATATTTAACAAATTTATTATAAAATTATCAAAACTCCAAAAAAAAAAAAACTAAACTTTAAAAAGCGATGCAAATTAATTATTGATCAAAAAGTAAACCATAATGTAATTATATAACAAGTAAATTACACAAACTATCGTATGTAAGAAAGTTAGCCAAATACCATCGAGGTCATATTGCGATTTCTCCTAGTTAAATATAATTAGAGCAAGTACAACTTCTCCAAAAAACACAATGATTTTTAACATCAATTAGCTGAACTGTTTGTATAGGGGGTACTTTTGTGTAATTCTAAAAAAAGAAGGGTGGTTTGTTTAATTTATCTTTTATTTAAGTTTGAGGGCTTAAATGTATAAATAGCCAATGATCGGGGCGAAAACATAATTAGAGAAAGTATAAACCCTATAAACGAAATAAAACTAAAAACGCTAAAACTCAACAATCACTCTCTCTTCTGTCATTCCCCATGGCCGCAGCAGCAGAGCAGCCGTTGAAGAAGAGAAAACTGTACGAACCACCGCCTCCTTCATCTCCTCCGCCGCCACAACCGCCACCGCCGCCGCCGCAATCTCCGGCCACTCCGCCGCCTTTTTCTCCGGACGAAATCAACAGGCGGCGAAGGAATCAAGAGGAGATTCGAAATGTCTTCGAGTGTTATAAGAGGATCAAATTCTACGTCGAGCAGAAGAACAACAGGCGATTCGCGCATGAGCTCGAAGAGGCGTATCACTCTCTCATCGCCGCCTCTCGAGGTTGCAGCATTTTTCATTTTATCCTAATTTTTTAACTATGTGTAATGAATTGCTGCCGTGTTTCTTCGAGAGGAATCCGATTAGGTTTTGTCGATGAGTTGTCAATTTAGAGCATGCGAATTAGGGTTTGAATTAGTTTTTTTTTCAATTTTATCAGTATGACGTCACTGTTATGCTATTCTATTGGTTATATAAGTAGGAGAAATTAGTTCATGCAACTGTTGCGCGATGAGGTGGCACAACAATTCGGTTATTACCTACAGTTTAGGAAAGTAGTTTTATCTTGTTCATTGGTTGCACGGCATCATCGATGCAACGGTTGCATAAAATACTTTTTTCTAAAAGTAGGTGTAGAATTAATTGATTTTACGGTGTTTGGTTTAGTTATGAAGTGATCCACAGGAAAAAAACGGTTAGGGATGCTAAGTGCCAAAGATGTCAATGATATCGACTTAATTAAACAAGTTAGAATGATCTCATTCTTTTGGGAAGTGATGGCCAGTTGACTTTCTGCACGAGAATTTGTTCATAACATACACAGAAAACTTTGAGGAACTTCCAAGTTTCATTTGTGTACATAATATCGCCGATCAAGTATATCGATCAAAGCACGTTAAGTGGTAGATTTTGAGTTTTCGCACACATGAAAAGGAGAGCGATTTCTGAAGAACATCTTTTTATCGAGGTTGCCCTTTGTATTTTATTCCCTCAAACAACTGAAGATCGAGAACCTACTTGATTTATCATAGTGAAACCCAAGACAAGAATTATGTGATGCCATATAGGTAACACTTATATTGGGGAATAATTATTTTTTTTATTTAGTCCCTTTATTTACTAAAATTTTGATTATCAAAGTATTATTTTCTCTGTAGGAAGCGAATTACTAATTTCATCAGCATGTCACAAATAAAGCATATAACAATTTACATCCCAATGTTTAACCATGGGAGATATCTTCATGAAATGCTTTCTAAGCGATAGTTGATTTGTTGCTTGACTTAAAACCGTTCAGCTTAAACTAAATCAGTGTTTGCTAGCATTAAGTACCAGGTATTCTTTCACAAATTGCTAGAATATAATTTCCCATCTCCATTTGGTCTCTCTAAAACCCTCTTCATGCGGTTATGCAGCAGCTCTTCTTTCTCAATGAAAATTGCATGTCCTGTAAACTTGATTATGAAGATTTCCATCTTTCTGTGTCAAGTAAGTATGTTATGGTCATGTAAAGTATATATGTGCTCTATTTGATCTAACTATGCGAGCCTTTTAATTGTAACTTTAAATACCTTATGTGACTGTGTCCATAATAGTGGAAATAAAATTATATGACAAGCTTGAACTTCACTTCCACAGTTTGGTTCTTCTTGGTGTGCTCTGATCATAAAGTGCATAGTATTGTGAGGGTCTAATATAGTGACAACATTGCAGGTGGTGCAAGTGTACAACGTCTGATAGCAGAGTACGTTCCTCGTTATGCATCATATTGTCCTACTGCTCTTGAAACTGCTACCGGAGTTGTCATAAATATATATGAGAGGTGCTTCACAGAAATAATCCAGGGAGAAGATGTTGATAGTATTGCTTTCAAGACTGCTAATGCCTGCATATTAGGTTTAGTTGACATCTGTTGTGCAGCTTCTTCTGAGGCCCCAACTTCAGCAGTTACCCAACACATATGTTCTGCAGTATTCCTCAGGGTTTTTAATTTCTTTGTGTCCTCATTTGACGGCAAGGATGTATTTCAGATTGTAGATGAAAGAATCTTGAAGATCCATAAAGTTGCAGATTCGTTTTCTGAGTTTCAGCATGAGTTTCCGCAGGATGATAACTCCACATTGATCAAGTTATCTAAGATTTGTGCACTGAGTTTCTTGAGGATTCTCATCAGTTGTCCCAAAAGTTCAATTTTTTCATGCTTTGAGCTCTTTGAGTCCCCTGGAACAGAGGGGCCTAGAAATGGAACATACATTCTTCGGCAGTTGACGCTTGAACTAAATGGTGATGTTGTTAATCAACAGGATGAGGAATGTGTTGGTGACAAATTATCTAATGAGATTTCTATTGATTCCACCAGAACAAAATCTGAGGGAAAGCATCTCGTTGATAATTGTTCTGCATCAAGTGGTAAATCTTTCTCACATTGTAAGACACCCATATTGAAGAAATGCTTGTTGGGACTGGTAATGCTCTAAACTATTTGCAGTTCAGACATTGGAAGTTGATGGGTGTGTCCAAGTTTGTGGTTCTGCTATATATTGTCTGAACTGTTGTTTACATCTGTTTGCATCGCATGTTTATGCCAACGACGTGTTTAGATTGTTATCTATATTGATGCCCCTTTTATCAGCTTGATGGTTTGCTCTGATAGCTATTCATGCTGTGTAGTTGTCAGGATTACAATTAATGTGTAATTATGCTATGAGATTGGACGAGTAACCCATGCCTATTGCTTTAGTGTCATACTAACAAATCATAGGAACTGAAGTGTCAACTAAAATATTAAATTTAGCAGCCTAACTCGATTTTAATTAGCATATTGTTCAAATTTTAAATTACCTTTATCATGCATGTAATTTTACAAGGATGAATATAAGAGGTTTTCGAGTGACGCTTGATTCGTTGTCTTCTATCAAGCAATACCAGCCTTGTTTATTCGACAGGCTATTATTTTATGCAAACTAGCTTTTTGCGAATTTGGTTAGCCAAGTAACCATATACAATGGTGATACTATTGCGTCATGCATATGAAGTGGAAGCACTAACATTTAATCCGGTGATATAATCAGTTACTATTTATAGCTATCTAACACACTTTGTAAAATCATCAGATAGGTTCTTCACTTCTCTGTCAGCCTCATCAATTAGGTGATTCATGATGATAGCTTCATGTAGCTTTTAGTCATGCTTGTCTCGGAGCTGTTTGCTTTAATTGGATCACCTTACCTGGTCTTTAAGCTTGCTACATTTCTTTTCCCTGAGTGACTTCTATCTACGCTGTTGTTTCTTCTGCAGATTTTTGGTGAAGATCTGTCATTAAAAAGTTGGATTTTTTTGAAGTACCGAACTCTATGTAATTCTGCACCTTCTGAAATTGTTTCTGATATTACTGCTTTGCTAGAAGGGGTATTTGAATCTTTCATGCAGCAAGTCACTGCTGAAAGCAACCAAATTGATGGTTTTGAGAATATTTCTGGTTTTTCTAAACATGGGAGCCAATATGGGGTTTCTAGAATAAGTGGTCAACAAGGATCACCTTCTGTAGTTTCAGGGAGAGATTATCTGAACAAATTTTCAGGCATCCACTTGAATAATAGTAGTCCTGCTAAAGTTGATCCTATTGATGGTGGAGAATCAAAGACCGTGGATTCTCATTATGCAGAACCTGGAGATCTCTCTAATGGTAGAAACTTCATGCCAAGGGAGTTGTTGAGTCGACAATCTTTCTCACCTAAAGCAAGAACCCCTCGAGAATTCAGAAGTAATTCATTCGGTGGTCGAGACTGTACTGCACAGATAGACAAGAGTCCAGTTCTCAGTGCAGATCAGTCAGTACTGGCTCTGAGATCCTCCAGTGGAGATGCAAATTTTCAATTTGAATCTCCCAAGTGTAATACTCTCTCACCTTCTTCTTCTTCAACAAACCATGTAACATGGTACGTAGATGGAGACCCAGCTTCTATGGATATATTTCTGGCTTCAAAACAACTTTGGCTGGGGTCGTTGGGACCCGACGCATCTGAAATGCTTATTAGGTTTCAGTTTGATAAGTTTGGTTATATAGATCATTTTCGGTATTTTCCATCAAAAGGTTTTGCTACTATTGAATACAGAAATATTATGGATGCTTCAAAAGCTAGAGAAGTTATGCGGGGGCGGTCCCCTTGGGGTTCCTGCCTCCAGGTAAAGTTTCTGGACATGGCATTAGGAACTAGAGGAGCTATTAATGGTACTGCTGTGGGTTCTAGTTGCCATGTTTATGTAGGAAATGTTTCAAGCAAATGGGCAAAGGATGAGATGATTCATGAAGTTAATAAAGTCCTTCACAAGGGGCCTCGCATGGCCATTGATCTTCACGGTGAAGGTGCATTATTGATGGAATTCGATTCACCTGAAGAAGCTGCCATTTCGATAGCGCAACTGCGGTGGCATCGTAAGGAAACTGGTTATTTTTTCCCCCCTCCATCCACCACTGTTTCAGCAGCTCCAGCAAGTGTAATGATGCATGTTGAAGGTGAGAGACCCGCCCCCTCTTCAATTCATCCTGACACGAGAAACAATTTCTCAGCCAATAACATGAGTGGACTACCTCATGCTCAGAATGTTGCGGAGAAGCATTCTGACAGTTACCTGACAAGGACATCGGCGTTGTCAACTTTGCTCCACCAGCTACGTGCAAAGTATAATATTACTCATCCACATAGTTCTGTTGAGAATTTTACACCCAGTGCTCCCTTGCGAGAACAAGATCGAGTATCAGCAAAGACACTTTGGATTAAAATTCCAAATGTAAGCCCCTCATGCATCACCGATGATGATGTTTTGGCTGTTTGCAACCTTGCAATCAACAACGTTGGCTCTGTTGTCTGGTTGAGCAGAAGTAACTTGCCAATGGGTTCATGTTGGCTTGTTGAATGCAGCAGCATAGAGTCAGCAAACACCTTATCAAGGAATCTTCGGGATTGTCCTGGAACTTTCTTCCAGATCGACTTTAGGTTTGACTTTCCACAATTCAGTCTGTATTTGGTCAAATCAGTACTATTTATGTTCTGTTCATTATTCCTTTGCAATGCCTTTTGTTTCATGGAATTTGCTGATTTGGTGCCATTTCTTTGCTCCTGGTCTGATTGAGTGACAGATTTCATTCTCATAATTTGAGTTTTGTAAATCGGTTTTCCGCGTACTATAACTTGTTTTTCTGGACCTGACTTCCACAATAACAAAAATGCTTTCATAATATCTGGTCAATAGTTCGGATTTTATGGCATATTGAAGAATGGAAGTTATCAATTGCAAAGGTTAAACTGTGGGCATTCTGAAACTGAATTTTATGATTTCATTACCAATCGACTTTTTTAGTCTGCTAACAACTGCACGATTCTAACTGTAAAACAGGGTCCTCTGTGTCTAAAATTGGAGATTAACAGGACTTTTGAAGGCATATTGCTTTTTTGATAATACTTGATGTTGGTTTACATGTCCGATCAATCTGTGGAAAGCTGAGATTGTTTGTGTGTCCCATTTTTTCTCTATGTGGATGCTTCATGTCGGTTGTTAAGTTTATATGAAATTATCATGCATTTCTGGTCAATGCTAATTTACTTTTTATGATTTGCATCATTAATATAAGATCAATTGATGTTACTGTTGAGGATGTTCTGCTTCCTGCCGCAGGTTATAGGATTCAGTTACATTTGTCTGTACTTGCTGTTTTCTCCAGTCAGATGATCTCAATGACAATAGTACTGCAAAAAAAAAAAAAAAAAAATTATCGAATCTCTTTACTATTAATTTTGCAAATCCATCTTCTAGTTGCACACATTATTAAGTTGTTTCCGCTCTTTAATGAATCATTGCCGTGTCTTGGCCAGTAATAGCGGGAAGCACCACGGCCCTGCTCCCCCAGTGAGACCCGAAGGCAGTACTCTGGAGCTTTTATCACCTAGAGCAAGTCAGGAAAGTCACGGGCCTATGCAAAATGCACATACATTCCAGTCCACTTGGGCTGGTGGACGAATGCTAGAAGTTGGAAGAACTGGTCCAAGTGAACAATCATGGATGTATGGGAAACCTGAAAGTGGGATATACAGTGGACCAGGAAGCACTGCATCTATATCCATGCAAACTCAACGACCATCTGTTGCACCGCCCCAGCCAGTTCATGTGTCTACGTTTGGCCGACCTGTCTATGCATCACCAAATAATATCTGGGATGCGCGTGGCTTGGGTCATCATCTACCTACAAACCATGTCCCATCTGGTGTAGTTCCTAGTAATGCTCATGCTAATCTACAAGGCCCACCCTTTTTACCTGCTTCTGTGACTCCGCTGGCACAGATAAAGGGAAGCTCTATGGTACCATTTGATCAGAGGTTCTCTCGTCCTGTTGTTCTTCCTCCATTATCATCTTTACCTCCGCCTCCATCTAATATTCCTCCTCCAGTACCTCAGCTTGATTTTCGTCCACGATTGCCTCATCCTGGGTTGCAGCCTCCATTGCCTTCAACACCGCCACCTCTACCTCCGCCGCCACCTCATTCCCAGCCTCCTATGCTTCCTCCTCCCCCTAGTTCTCCACTCCCTCCACCTCATTCCCAGCCGCCTATATTTCCTCCTCCCCCTAGTTCTCCACTCCCTCCTCCACCTCATTCCCAGCCTCCTATATTTCCTCCTCCCCCTAGTTCTCCACTCCCACCTCCACCTCCACCTCCACCTCCACCTCATTCCCAGCCTCCTATATTTCCTCCTCCGCCTAGTTCTCCACTCCCACTCCCACCTCCACCTCATTCCCAGCCTCCTGTGTTTCCTCCTCCCCTTAGTTCCCCACTCCCACCTCCACCTCATTCCCAGCATCTTATGTTTCCTCCTCCCCCTAGTTCTCCACTCCCACCTCCACCATCTGTTTCTTTCAGTACCGATAGTTCTACTTCTAGGTTGTTGCAGCAGTATCCCTGGCAAGGAATATTGAGTAAAAGCGGTGTTTACTACTGCACAATCAATGCGCAAAGAGTGGATTCTGATATTTGCAAATATTCAAATGCTCTTGCTGAGCCTGAAGGGTAAGAATTTAAGTTCTATTTTGCTCATCCACAGAATGAGTTGAACAAAATTGTTTGTTTATTGGTGTTTAATTAAATGTGCAGATGGCCTGCTAAGTTGGATATGATGAAACGCACTGATCTCCGGCATGTGAAATCAACATTTTCTAGTACTCCACCGCACAGAGTAAGTTGAAATCATTACCTGTGACAGACCCCCCCCCCCCCCCCCATCAAAAAAAAAAAAAAAAAAAAAAAAAGAGAAAGAGAGAAGAAAAGAAAATCATTTCCAAAGCTATGCCTCTCACATTGTCCTTGGTATTCTTTGGTCTTATGTTTCTGCTGTTGGAGGGTTTTCAATTTATTTTTCTTGTTGGAAAGCATAAACCCCACCCACACAACTAGAAAATGAAAAAGAAATGTAGAAATCTTCTAGAAATAGATTGAGGAAGACTGTAACTTGCCAAGTTCCTGCAATTACTTGTAGTGACTATGTATTCCTTCTGTAAGAAACTAAAGTGTATATAATTCTTGCTTTGTATATATATATATATATATATGTCAGTACTATATAAAAGGAATGAGATTCCATGCCAGTTTCAACCACAGCTTTGGGTAATCCCAGCCTATTTTCCCTCCATACCTAAATGAATGATCAATTATACCCTTTACATACTTTTAGCTTTTCTTCACCGGCTTGTATTTATCCTGAATTCTATTGGGAAAGTACAGTACTTCTAGTGCTCATTAATTCTACATTTGTAATTTTTAGGAAAGATCAATTAGTATTTGTGCTACTGCTGTTCTATTCTCTGTCTCTGCATTTCACATGGAATGGAATATCAAATAATTTTTGTGGGATATCTAATATTCTGTTTATGGGCGCTTTAGTTCGACAGACATATATCACACATTTGCACTAATTTTATTTACACATATTAAAAAGTTATAATTAATGCTTAAGAAAGGAAAACTTTTCTGATTAAAGGTGGAGAAATTATGAAATTATAACTTCTTCGGTTACTTTATTTGAGGATAACATTTTGTTAATAAGTAGTATGTTTTCAATAAAAGTCAATATTGTTATACACTTATGAAAATTATTTATTTCTTAGGTTAAAAACGCATGTGCATAGCACATGCTGTATCATACTAGTACATATATATATATATATATATATATATATATATATATATATATATATATATATATATATATATATATATATATATATATATATGGACCTAAAATGTATACTTGTATGTTTTTCTTTCGTCACCATATGGTCTGGCTATTATCAGGTGCTACTGTAAGAAACTAATTGTCATGCAGTACTAGCATTTGTGATTGTTTTTGTAATCTTTAGTCTAAATCTGACGAGTGTGCTGTAAAAAATGGAATTTAGTTTTGTGCCAAACCACATTCTGGCTGGTGAATTTAATGCATTGGATTGTTTTTGCTCCTCTGACCCTGTTTCATCTTGAGAGTGTAACTGGGTTTAGTTATTTTCTCTGATCCAGCAGTTGCATCTCTCTTGACACTATTACGCTCGTGAGATGCAGCATCTAATCTGGAGATCATTTCTTTGTTGGCAGAGAATCTATTGATAATTTGATGTTACTTATCTAAATATATGATATTCTCTAACTATCTTCTCTCTGAATGCAACAGCGAGAAATTTGTTGGTTGCTTCCTTCCTCTCATGATGATCATAAGGGTGTAAGTGTACCAACTATTTTTCCTTCCATATTCCTCTCTCCTATATGTTGCAAATGAAAATTGTTTTTGAGTGTTGGTTCCTTTATTAGTCTAAAGGTGAGTTATGGATTTCAATGACATCTGCACCACAACACCCCTTTCATAAATAGACATCAACTAAAAGTGATGACAATCACTACGACTTTATAGAGCTTTTATAGATTGAAAATTTAACAGTATATGAATATTTAATGATCATTTTACCGTTCCTCATCAAAGAAAAAGATCATTTTACCTGCCCCCCCTCCCCCCGTTTAACTGAATTACTTATTTGATTTTATCTTCTCCATTTTGTACCATTAGCTTTGTTGCAATTGATAGAACGACTATGTTTCTGCTAGTGTCATTAATTTTCACATTTTATATTCGGAGTTGTAATTTTTGAAACATGAGGGCAATGAGTATCATCATAAGTCACCATTAGAAACAAAACCAATAGGCATTTAGCCAAGTGCGGTTTTGTATCCTAGCAATGTATCCTCTAAGCAGGGGTGTGAATGGGAAATTCTTACTATACACTGAAACCACTGAACCAAAACCCAGGCCCAAAGTAGACCTGTTGAATTGACCTAAACCAAAGCTATTGACCGGGAGTGAAACCATACCTGGAGCTTCAGGTCCAAGCTCAAGAGACTCTGATCAGGTTTGGGCCCAAGTCCTACCCAATCCAAAAAAATAAATAATGAATTGATCCTAAAAGTCTCTTGGTTAAGTAGATCTGACCCCATCCATTGCCATACCTCCATGCTTAAGAGTCGCAAAAGGTTTTGATTATGTTCCAATTCTGGTCCAGTTAAATAAAAACTATTTATCATTTGCTCTTATCTTTTTTCTGGCTTGGAAGATGCCATGTTTTTAAAAATTGCGGCTTCAGAATATACATTCATCTTTTATATATTACCTGTAGTGATAAACTAGAAACGGATAGAGGGATGTCAAGGCTTCTCCTTTTTAGTGGTCCAGTTTGCCTTAGACAAACTTACCCTAAGTAGGAAGTCGCTCTACGCTGAAGCTATGTTTCATTAGAAAGAGTTATTAAAAGATTCCGGTTGTTTCTTGATTGCGACCTTTGCTCTATAGCTTTGATAATAATCACTTGTGCCTGGCCTTTAATATAGTGATTGAATATACCACATTGTATTTTGCAGTTTCAAGATTTCATAACGTACTTGAAGCAACGAGAGTGTGCAGGAGTCATCAAAATAGCTGCTTCCAGGTCCATGTGGGCAAGACTGCTGTTTATTCTTCCATACTCACCTGATACATGTTCAATGCTATCTGTTCCTCCTAATCCCTCACTCTGCTTACTTGGTTTGGTTCTGCCTAAAGAAACTAATGCTGATTTGGCATGATGAGCGGCATTTAAGAGATTAAAGCTCTAGGTGATTCTTCTGAAGTTGCAGTGTTGTGTGTAGAGGATTAGAGACGTGCAGCTTGTTTGCAGTGAATCAATATCCAGCTGATCTTAATCAACCTTTTGCTGGAGGACAGAATTATGTGCTGAGCTTGATGCCGAGTTTTTTTCGGTCGCTTTTCCATGTGTATATGTAGATATGTGTATGTGGTTAGCTGCTTGATCTTTGGCAGAATCGTGATTGCGAAGTATCGAGGAGTTACAATGCATGTTAGACAGTTGTTCTTTTAGTGGATTCAAATTGCTTGGAGATCCGTCTTAGCAGGTCAATTTTCTGATGGTTACTTGCATAATGGAAAACTCTAGTCAATTTTTATATTTTATTTTTTTGTTTTGGGAAAAAACGGTAATATATTAACTCAGAAAGTTGGAATGTTTACTAACAAACATTGATCAAAATAAAGCACCAGACGAGTGAAAAACAGACGCAAAATCAAGCTGGCACCCAAGAACGAGAGCCAATAGCCTCCCTAGCCAAGTTATCCGCATCCTGATTAGCCATACATTGGACCAACTTCGGTTGAGAAAACTCAGGTCCTCAACAAAGTGTCGGATATCCTCGATGGTTGCACCATTATCCGCCATGACCTGTGAACTTTCTTCAATGTTGTGCTGAGCAACCGAACAGTCACCTTCCGAAACAGCTCGCGCCATCAGTGTTCTTCGGCCAGAACCCAATTTTTTTGCAATTACAGATTCAAGAAAAGAAGGCGACTAAAACCTTCTAAAAGATCATGACACCACCCCAATGTAGTCCCATTAGCATCTCTCACTATGACCCCGAAACCAACTTTGCCTTCCCGTCGGGAGATCGCCATCAAAGTTAATTTAACAACATTTTCTGGAGGAGAAATCCAATTCAGCCCCACGTGCGGTGTCACATTTTGCGAATGAGTATTGTACATAATGAAGTGCTAGTAGTACTGACTTGCAAATTGAACAACCTCAAGGGGGCAGCGGTCCGTTCCCTGAAAGACCGAGAATTCCTATTGCTCCAGATTGCTCAATAAAGACGCACAAACCACCCCACTTCTTCTTTATTCAGCTGGAAAATAATGGAACAAATTCGTTCCTTAATGCCACAAGACTCGTCCGCTAAAATTGTGTGTGGAAAGTCATGTGTGCAGAGTGACATTCAAACAACACATGTTCCACCGTCTCCGCAGAGATTGCAATCTGCACTCACACTCAGTTGTCAATTGTCATGCAAGTGTATAATCTGTTGGTATAGTTTGGCTATTACATTCTTCAGACAATCTTTTTACCTGTTTGGAACCATGAGCTGCCAAATAAAATTTCAGTTCTCATGCACAGTATTGCATTATCAGATAAAACTCTACTCAATTAAGCTCATGTTCCTAATACATAATAGATTATTCATCAAATTTGGTGTGTTACTCTTTCTTAATTTGCATCTGAATAAGTTTTTAAAAGGGAAAACACAAAGTATAAACTACATACTTTACTATCATAGTTAGTTATATTTCAGTCTCAGGTTAGTCCATAATATTCAAGTTGTGATATTATAAACCACAAAGTTCTGATTGGTAGCGCGATAGTGATCATCGTATATCCATTAATGTCTTATGTTTACTAACGACATTATTGCTAATATTGCCTAAATCATAAATAGTGTTACACATTTAAAGTTGATTGTGTATTTAGTTTTCTTATTCTGAAAGTAATTTTATATTTATTTGTATTATGATGAGTAAATTATAAAACACAAAAGCGAATTCCATATCTTCCAAATTCTAAACGCATCAAAATATAAGAAATTCTGGATAAATTAGATTATTTGGTAGAACATAATAGCACTATATATCCACATTCTTAAAATAAAATATATATGAATATATATTGAATACAAAGGGTCATATGTTTACAATTTACTCAAGCAATATCATCTTTCTTACTATAGCGTGATTTAGCAGAAATAAATGAAGATTTGACACAATATTTGAACGTGAAGACCAATCTGAATGTGTAACAGAGGACACATGCTTCATCAAGGCATATTTCAGTAGTTGTTTTTTTACACCATCACCCAACTTGGCACATATTGCACATCAATTAAATTATACATAAATGCTTTTGCAGCAAAAAGATTTCTTCTTGATTTTCGTATGTACTTATCTCTAGTTTATAAGCTCTTATTGTTATATTCCATCCTCTTGTCACAAACTTCTTGTTGTTTTATGAAGCTTTTAGCCAAGCGAATTCTAAAGATTCAGAACTAATTTATTTAAGCTATTTCTGATCGATGGCACGTGTCAAAGAGTGGGGGGATGCAGAAAATTTTGACATAATTAATTTAAGCTAACATAAATAACTTTAATTTATATATGTACTCGTACTTTATTTTATTATTAATTTAAAATAGTATGGCCAAACTATAATTGCAAACTGTATGAAAAATAATAATATATAGTATATACTAATCTATTATGACAAAAATGACTTGAGAAATAAGGGGGAAAAAATAAAAAGAACAGCATTAGTGTGGCAAATATAATCGAATAAGGCCATGTGATTGTGAGCACGCTGTCCGAAGAGTATTGGTAGTAGGAAGTTTGAATGTGTAGTCAAAACTTTGGGAATCCCCAAAATACTTTTGCACAGGTAGTAATAATATATATTTTTAAGCATAAAAAAAAAAGATAAAATATGACATTATATATCTGAATTGCTATAATTCTATAAAGCAATATTAGTAGAAGGTGAGATCGGCAGAGGACTTTTGGATGAACGAGATGGCATTGGCATGGGAGTTAGTGTGTTATTTTGTGGGGTATTATGTCGCTCATTTTTTACTTTTGTCAGGAAAATTTTAAGGCACTTAAACTCCTTCTGCTGTTCCCTTATCCTATTCCTACCTGCAGCCTTTTCATTATTTCTCTGGGGCTTATAAAATTCAACTCACACAAAAATATGAAATGTTGGATTTTGGAGCAGTTATTACTTATTACCTTGCATATCATGCATACTTTGCGGTACGGAACAGTTTCTTGTTGCAGACTTGCAGTATTAGGGACAAAAACAAATAATATAAGAACTCTAAAATCGGAGCAATTTGTTCGGTATTAAAATCTTCTAAAAATACTAAAAGACACATATTGATTTAATGAAAGTTTCAAGCACACTAGGCTATGCAAAATACATGCAAGCAAGAATGTGAGAGCTGTTGTTTGCAAAATTGATTATAAATATTAAAGTTCTTATTATTATTCACTTTATAAATGTCGTCCGACTAGAAGTTCTTTATAAGAAGATCAATTAGTAAAATCACTTTAAAATTAGATTGGTAATAAACCAGTGGATGTCAAAAGAGCTTTTCGAGGCAATTCCCTTCCTGTTACCTCATGTTAGAGAAAAATAAGTAAATTACCTCATGTGAATTTTAAAAAGATGCACACGCCTGCCCCTAGCACTTACGTTTAAAAATAGGTATTTTTATATAATACCCAGAAATTAAAAATTAAATAGAATAAATTCGAAACATAAAACTAAGCTAAACAAGAAATCCAAAAATGTAATTAAAAAACATATATGACTCAAATGTCAAAGACAATAGGGGTGTTCGCGAGCGAGTTTGGGCGGGTTGTCGTTCAAAACGTGATCATACCCAAAATTTGCGGGTTACCAGTTTGTCAACCCGAGCGGATTAAGTTAAAAACTAAACTATGTGGGTTGCGGGTTGGGCGGGTTGAGCGGGCTGCGGGTGGCGAGTTTAAATTGTGAGAAAAATATAGTAATATTTCGGTATAAAAACAAAACTAATCTATTTTGCGTTCTAAAAAACAACAACAATACCATAACTTAATAAAAATATTTAAACCACAACTTATCTTAATTAAAATAACAATATAAGGATGTAAATGAACATTTTATCCACGTACATTATAAAAAAATAATTTAAATTGATTCACAACTCAAATACAACTATCAAACAACATAAACAAACAAAAAAAATTATATTATAACAATATTATAAACATACAACTATATGACTCACGAAAATTCTTCTTACACCCTTCGTTCCTCGAGAAATATACAAATTAAGAGTCTATGCGGGCGGGTTTTGGCGGGTTGTCATTAAAAATGTGACCATACCCAAAATTTGCTGGTTCTCAATTTATCAACCCAAGCGGGTTAAGTTAAAAACTAAACCATGCGGGTTGCAGGTTCGGCGGGTCGAATTTTGGCGGGTCAGGCGGATCATGAACACCCCTAAAAGACAATGTAAATGATATTTCTCTAATTCTGAACTTGAAAGGAGTCAACCCTAGCCTCTCAATGCCTCGTCTTAAATATTATCAATGTCACCTTAATTAGTCTAAAAGGAAGAAAGAAAACAACAAAATACATTGAACAAAAGTTCTAATGAATACTCGATGTGTGTGTAAGGACAAAAAAATATTTTTTCTGAAAAAAGTGCACCAAATTACTTATGGACGTTTTATTATTCTTTTTAAGGCTGAATAATCTTTATTGAGTACCACTATAACTTACCTTAACATTCAATATGACGAAGCGAATCATAACAAATTAAATCAGATAACTTACTCAAATTGAATATTAGTGTCGCGAATCATAACAAATTAAATAGATAAATTACTCAAATAGACGATTAGTACCAAAAAACAATGTTTTAAAAAATTATTACTTAATTATGATGATCATATATTGTTTACCATAAATTGTTGATGCTAATCAACGTACCACTCTAGATGACCCTTAACACTTCGTGCAAGGAGTTGTATTGCAAACAATACAACATCTCATGATACATACTTCAATACCCCTGTCTAAGAGGGGGTAGCATGTGGCTCAACTGACAAGCCTTTTACTGTTTCTATACCTACCTAAGTCACAGTGATTTGTTAACTAACATTAGTGTTAGCATCCACCACTTTCACATGTGAGAGTGGTGGATGCTAGAATTGGGTCTAACTAATGAATAACGTATCAAATCAAATCATGAATATTAATCATCATAAATAAATTAAGTACACTGTTTATAATTCGAGTGCAAGGCTTAAACATAATTGCAATGTAATTCAAAAGTAGTGACTCTTTTGAAAAGATGTGAAAGAAGACTAATTGAAATTGTTTTATCATTCTAAGAAAATTTATTTAACTTGAGTTCAAAGTTTTGAGAACATTTCTCAAACATATAACTTTACATTTAATACTATATGTTACACACATTCCTTTCAATTTTTAGAAAATTAGATATAACAATTTTGGAGCACTCTCTAGAGACCAACTTCTAAATATTTGCTAAAATACTTAATTCAAGGCTCATGTTAAGGGGAAAACAGCGACTAAGATATAAAGATGCATGTCATAAGGGCAATTATTATATGATAGATTTAATCAAATTGTTTCTTGAAGTGAAATGATTCTTCCATAATAATAGTAAAATGCCAATTTTGTTGCATAATACTGTAAAACTAAATGCTCAATAACAATTTTTTAAAATTTAGCAGTGCATTATGTAATGAATGAATGAAACTATTTATAATAATAAGAACAACCTATTCGAAGAATATATGCATTCATTAGTATAATGATGAAAAATATATCCAATTTTTTGAAATAACTAAACCTCATAATCTTAAAAATTGAAAATTTGGAGATGAAGTTTTACTTTAATCTTTCAAGTTGTATAAGAAGAGGTTGGAGGAATCTTTAGGATTTGGGGGGGGGGGGGGGGGGGGGGGTTACGAAAATAAGAGGAAAGTCTAAATATTTTGAGCCTCTATTAAACCTTTTTAGTTATAAATTGAAGATATAAGTGTGTAATTTGTATTTTTATTTAAAACCTAATCGACAGGTCATCCATAAAAAAATGAAAGGAAATAGAATCACATAATTATATCTAGTAAAGTCAAAATTAAATAATTGTTTCTTATTTTATATTCAACTCAAACTAACTTTTACTAACTGAAGTAGATACAGTTTAAAAGTAAATTATAAGAAAAGGGTTCCACAAATTCAACCTTAAACTAATAAAACTACTCCCTATCATGCCTTTCATACTTTTAGCACAATTGTATGAGTTGGGGGAATCTACTTAAAACTCCCCTGTGGTTTCAAAAATCTGCATAAAACCTCCATGTAATTTGTTAACTATCAAAAATCCCCTTGTGGTTTCATGAACTCTGCACAAAATCCATTTTCATGAAACTACAATTGAGTTTTGTGCAAAATTTTATGAAACCACAAGGGAGTTTTGTGCAAATTATGGGATTTTATGCATAGTTTATGAAACCACAAAGGGGTTCTAGACAATGAACAAACCACAAGGAAGTTTCGTGCAGGTTTTTGAAACCACAAGAGGGTTTTAACCATTTTCCTGTATGATTTTTGGTTTACTTGATAAAGAAAGAATTTCAACGAAGTATGTTAAAGACGCTTTGTACTGTAACGTGCATAATTAAACGCTATAATAAATAGTATATCAACACACTAAACAATAATCTCACTCATAAATCTATTACACCACAAGGTCTATATATCTAAATCATTAAACTATCAAAATAGATTTTATAGTCTCATTCTATCTTTGAAAAACATTCTTAGATAAAACTTAAACTTTATTATCAGAATTCAGATTTACGGGCACACAAAATCGTTATAAAAGTGTAAGTGGTCGCTTAAGAACATGTTACACATAAAAACTATTGCAAAGAGGAAAAAAATTGTAATACTAGAGGACAAACTAGATTTTAAATAAAAAATATAACAAGCATTATAGCTTAAATAAACACGTGAATGTGAAGAACAATCAAATGGTGAAGTGGTTGAAGTTGAATACGATGAAGCAAAGTATTTAAGGACTATATAAATAAATTTGTTGATAAGATATTATTATGATGATAGAGATGTAACATTGGATGAATAAAACACCTATAAAGGTGGATGAACAGAATAAATAGATTTTAGAAGAAAGATCTAAGATAATTTCAACGTTGTAGCCCTAGGTAAGACAATTAATGAATATACTCTATACTAGACAAGCACCAAAAGCATTACGAAAATAGTCCATATACGATTTTTAGTTAAAAGAGGATAAACAACTTAAAATATTAAGTTGTTATAAAGAAACAGATCTATTCAAAGGGTTTAACATTGATTGTCGTAACATCTATACTTGTAAAATGAAAAAAATGAGAATTGCGAGGACTAC
Source organism: Misopates orontium (assembly GCA_946800315.1). NCBI lineage: Eukaryota > Viridiplantae > Streptophyta > Magnoliopsida > Lamiales > Plantaginaceae > Misopates > Misopates orontium. The sequence goes on along the minus strand of OX326948.1, from coordinate 42,879,205 downwards.
TGGCAATAAAATACACAAGGAAATGAAAGTAAGTCGAATAGTCTTCCAAGTAAAAACTCATATCGAGTTGTTATATGAAATAAAAACAGTACCAGAGAGCACCAGAGCATCTTGAGAAGGCGACTTGAAGTTTCTAAGAGATTAGGAATGTGCAAACTAGTTGTGACCAAGATTATACAATTAGAATGGTACAATGAAATCCAATTGAAAGTAATTGATCAATTTAAATACATGTATCTAATGAATAAGAACTAATAGAAAAATGAATCTTCAAAGACAGAACACTTAGGTTTATGAAGGAAGTAAAAACTAGGCATATCAAATTCGATGTCTAAGAAGCTGTTGTAGATTCAACATTAACATCAAATAAGTGCACTCGCGCTTCATAAGTTGTTTCGCTTAATTTAATTCGCAAGTTCAATCTTTCAGTTGCACAATCTACTAATAAATTGAGTTTTTGATCTTCTTATCCATTAGGAAAGCAAAAAAAACTTCATTTTCCTTATTTTGTGCGCCAGTCTTTACATTGTTTAGATTTAATTCATTCCGATGTTTGGATATCACCGATTTTATATATAGAACAACATGAGGGATTCATTGATACATTAAGACCTAATTTTATATGCTGATTGTATAAGTCAATTTATTGATTAAAACAAGCGCCAATGGCTTGGTTTACTATGTTGTTGCAACAACTCATGGAGTCGGATTTGTGGAATCTACAGTTGACTACTCTTTATTTACTTATCACTCAGCAACCTTAACTATTTATATCTTAATCTACTTTGATGATATAACTGTTATAAGTTCTAATTCCGGTGAATAATGTTTCTTATTTAATTTCACAGCTAGGACAAAACTTCAGCATCAAGGATTTAGGGCCTTTAAACTATTTCCTTGGCGTACATGCAACTAGAGACTCTTCTGGATTACATCTTCGTCAATCTAAATATATTCTGGCTCTGCTTTGATCGAACCAAAATGGCAGGAGCAAATTAAGTCGCAAACTTCTCCTACGATTTCTGGTCCAAAATTGTCTGCTTTAGAAGGTGATGATTTGCTATAAGATCCGACTGAGTCAAGTGGTGGGAGCACTTCAATTGTACTATTACAAGGCCTAACATATCATTTCTTGTTAATCAATTATGTAAGTTCATGCATTGTCCTAGATCATCTCATTGGACTGCAGTAAAAAGAGTACTACACTATCTTAAAGGCACAACTAATTTTTGGCTCTTTTGCAACCGTTCTGATCTTGTATTAAAAGCTTATTGCGACTCAGATTGGACATGCATGGGATCCAAATGATAGGAAATCAACAAGTGGCTATGGTGTTTTTCTAGGACAAAAGTTGGTTTCTTGGAGTGCAAAGAAACAAAGTTATGTTTCTAGTTCCGGCACTGAGTCGGAATGCAGAGCTATGGCTCTAGCTACAACAGAACTTTACTGGATAAGGATGCTATTTAAGGAGCTGAAAATTATGCTATATTCACAACCGGCTCTTTGGTGCGATAATATTGGTACTAATCCTATTTTTCATGACGATAAAGCATGTTGAGGTCGACTATCATTTTATTCGAGAGAAAGTTGTGAACGACATCGGTGCAGTATATCTCCACATATAATCAAGTTGTTGATGTTTTTACCAAAGGGCTGATGTTTTTAGCAATTCAAATTAGCCTGCCAATTCAATTCTTCTTGTTCTGTTAAATATCTTTCATTTCTAATATTGTGTACATTCGTTGTTCTAAACAATTATTCAATCTTTAGTGAAATTGTTTCATGCTGAACGTGGCCTCGTGAATCAGGTTTTGGATTGTACCACGGTAAAATTTCTAAGTCTTTTACTTGATTTTTTTTTTTTTTTTTGAGATGCTTTTACTTAAATTTCTACATGCATAGTATTGTCTTTTAACATAGCAAAATATTGATAATTAAACTAAAATTAGGATTTCATTACTTTGGCTCCATCCCTATCCGCATGAGTATACTAATTAATAACTGTTACATAAGTGGAGGTCCAGTTTCACAATAATCCAACCATTTGAAGGAATAGTCACAGAAATATATGAGAAAGGAAGTTTTTTTCATTTCCCCATACCGAGAAAAAGAAACATGCTTTCTCACAATGATACTTTCTTTTCAATTACCGAGGGAAGACCATGCTGAATGAACTGTTATTTCTAGTATTATAAAATACTTGCGTTTTGTTGCAGTTGTGCTTCCTGCAAAAACGCCTTTAAGGTCTGAAAATTTAGATGGGGTACACTTTCCAAAGACAATAAGCGGGCTTCTTGTTAGTTGTTTTCCCTTTTCCTTTCAATTTTCTAAAAAAGAAAAAGAGAAAAGAGTTGATTAGACAACCGAGAAAAAGCTTGATTAAACCGAACGTATGAAAAAAGAACGCTAAGAAAAGTGTTCTATTTGGTATGAGACTTTCCATTTTTTAACATGATTATATACGAGTCTTTTCGTTTGAAAAGGCATGGACAAATACTATAGTCAATGTACTTCATATAATAAGCTTTTCCTTTCTGTTTTACATAAAGTGGTTTTTGCAATTTATGGTTAGAAAATTGCTTCATGCATGGCGCTAAATTTGTATAAAAATTAGAGATACGTTTTATTCGATAAACAAGTTTTGGACACGAGATTTATTTTATGTAATAGGTATATAATGTGCATGGAATACTTTTTTTATTTTTTTAATACACGCGACGTGATGAGACCGTCATATCATTTAAAAGACTTATATTGAATGCACTAGAGATAATATGGCCATTGAATGTTTTAACTAATTTTTTTCAGAAACACAGTCCCAGTAAATGCCATTTAAATCACTATATAGCTTAAAATGTAAGGGAGTTATGTGCGAGTTTAATGTTTCTGTTTTTTCCTAGCCACTGGTGGAACCAACACACTATCAGTAACTGAAGGCATGGTTTCATATTCATATCCTTAATCTGACAATTTTTCTTCAAAGTTTTTTTTTTTTTTTAATCTCTTAACATCGATTTCGATTATTACTTAGTACCCGAATTAGAGGAGACCGGAAGGTAGTAATTTGATATGTTGTACTAAAATCAAAATAGAGACACTAACTAAAGAAAATAAATCAAGAAACTCATGAGTATTATATAAAATACTTAATAACTACATTACTTCGAATAAGACGGGTCTAACACTTCACTTTGTACCCCAAAAAAAAAAAAAAACATAATGTAAAGTTAGTATTGATGGGATTCGGTCAAAGATGTTGACTGGCACGGAATTTCTTGATCTTTACTCCATATTGTCTTCACTGCCGTTCTAATACTCTTATTTTCCATAAAGATTGCCAGGAACAAGAGGGTGAGGCAATACTTTTTATTTTTTATTTTTATTTTTAGCGTGCCATTTTTTAGACAATTGAACTTGCAGCAACTTTACGTGGTGTTTGAACACTTTCTGCAAAGAAGAAAACGATGTACTTCGTTTTTAAACTTGCAAAATTCTGAAGCATTTTCAGTGGGCTTCACGCAAGTACGTATTTAAGAATAAAAGTAGATTATTCAAATGTTAACATGCAAAAGGCGGAAGAGTTAACTATTCAAATATTAATATTATTCAAATTATGACCTTTGAGCATGTACAAAAGTTAAAAGGAGGTGTTCTTAAAGTTTAAAGGGACAAATTTTGCTATAAACTAAGAAGGGAAACCAAAAAGACTTGTACAAAATGTTGGTGCCTTATCTGTTTGTTACCTTGAAATTTTGAACTACTTCAATTAAATAATATTCTCATAGAATTTGCAACTTCCTCGTGAAGAAATTCTACTTAAACTTGACACTTTTCATACTAAACACTTTGCATGGAAAAGGATTTTCATTATCAGGAGTAATATGCATGGTCTTCGCTTTTAATTAAATAATAACTATGACTTGTGACCTAACGAGTGATAGAATGTGAAGCCCTTTTATTTCTCTCCTTAAAAGGCCTTATTAAGTGGAGATGGAACTTCTCTTTATAAACACAAGTCCAGGCTCTATCTCAAGCGATGTGGGACACTTCTTAACACGCCCCCTCACGTGTGGGCCGGTATTAACTTCGGTCCCATCACGTGGGTAGGTCGCAAGCCCATCATACGTCTTGAGTAGGCTCTGATACCATGATAGAATTTGAAGCCCATTTATTTCTCCCCTTAAAAAGCCTTATTAAGTGGAGATGGAACTTTTCTTTATAAACACAAGTCCAGGCTCTATCTCAAACGATGTGGGACACTTCTTAACAACGAGATCCAACCAATTATCTTCGATACTTATCATTCAAATTTGGTCCAATCTCTTTTACTTGAACAAAGTGTAATCATGATAGGACGACTATATGTTATTGCCTATAATTATATTTTGATGCCATTCACATGGTTTAGCATTTTGATTATTCTGATCATGATAATGTACTTAATTGGATCGATACATCCCGTTGCAGCAGTCGATCAGAACAATTTAATTGAAATACGTGGTTTCAATTAATTTGCTAGCGTTGAATTCATTTATTAATCAATTCCGTAGCAATTGCTAGTGGGATTCTTCTGCCATAATGGAGACAAAATTAGGTTATTAAAGTAAGTTAAGCGCACCAATAAATGAAAACATTTTGACTTAATTAAATTTAGCTTATTCACTGCCCATTAATTAATTTTTTTAAGTAAATTCCTAACGGAAATAATTAACACCATATTGGATCTTGCGCATACAGTTGTCTTGATTTTGGTTGTGAATCTTGTGATGCCTATGGTCCATGTTATTTGCCTATTAGATGTGCAATTGGGATCTGATGTTTTTTGGGCAGTGAGATCACATCTCTAGTGTTGGCTAATGGCAAGTGGCAACTTTGCTAACCGGAACGTACGGATTTACAAGCTTTCTCGAAGTTTCGTTTTTTAGCACATAAAATTAAACAATTAAGTAATAAATTTGAAATGTATATAAATGGTAAGTTACGAATTAATGATGAATGATTTATAATATTAAGCTATACAATTAGCTTGAAACGAGATCTCGCGATCGCAGAGGTTTGTGAGGCCAGTATTCAAAACAAAATAAATATATAAGATAGTTGATATCTGTGTACAAAAGAATTGTTATACATTAAGGAATCGAAGACTAATTAAGTGGAGTACATTTCAGGAGAAGTTTATCACTAACACTTGACTGTACAATATGTAGCTACAGATATATCAAGATGCTTTGAATATCGTAATAATTTGAATAATATTACAAAATGTTGGTTAGTCCTAAACACCAGATATGAACAGAACTATCCAATTTGTCAAGCGTGAGTATTAATTTTCAGCTCGAGTTGATAATAAATTTAATATTTCGTTTAGTATGTATAGTATTTAAAGTGTAATTAAGAATTTTGCTTAATTTTCGTTGTAAACGTCACAACTCCAAGTTCGAAAAGTTATTTTGTATAAGTTTTATTCTAGGGTAAGCCACCCAAATTGTTATTGAAGTATGAACTATATTTGCACAAATTGATCACTTTATATTTTTTGTCAATTTTTTTTAACTAATTATCCTTATACCAATGAGCCGTTAATTTAAAAATACTTATACGTTTGGAGATACAAACCTACCCTCAAAGGTCTTTGTCTAATTTTGTCAAGCACGAGTTATGGTTTATAAATATGTATATTAGGAAAGTTTGCATATTTTATTTGTCATGCATGTAAACTTACATTATGTATCATTTATCATTAAATAGTAACTTATATAATCTTGTTAGCCATAACCCACATTTAAAAATAAAATTTTAAAGTTCGTAGATATATAGTTAAAAGATTTAAAGTTCTTGTTAGCAATTCTATGAACTTTAAAATTTCATCTTTAAATGTGGGTTATGGCCAACAAGATTATATAAGTTACTATTTAATGATGATTGTATGATATATAAACTGTCATGAGCAGTTTAGAATTAATTAAGCAATTTACGCGCGCAATATATATGTTAAATATCAAAGCATGTTATGCAAATACAGTTATTTATATATCATGGGTCATTAAAAGAATTTTGTTTGGTAATTTGATGAAGATCACGAAAGTTATGTATTTTGAAAAGGTTTAAGCAGATATTATACATGCGTAATCAAGCTAGTTCTTAGCTTTAGGTGCGTAGAGTTATTTTCAGTGTTCAACAAATGTTTGTTCTTAAAAGACTCTTGCACTGCAATCAATCTTTAAAGAAATTATTAATCTCAGCCGCTCATATAAGAATTACAATGTACCAAGTATAAGGGTACTAGAATAAGAGAGAGTTGAACGTACTAATATGACTGTCATATTTGGATCGTCAAATCAACTTTTTTTCTTTTCACATTATCCTATATATAGGAAACTGATGTCATAAGCATGGATCTAAATGTTTTTTGAGAAAGTTTCGTAACGTTTTTGTTTTCAACTTTATAGAAGTGAAGCTTGAAAACATTCTCTAAGTCAATTGCAATAACTATATACTGTTATGACTTTTTTGAATGTCAAAGAAATTCTCGACATATTACGAAATATTTCTAATATTTAAGTAACAAATCAAAAAATAATCTTAAATTAAAACTTTAATCCATATATAGTTATAAGGAAAGAAAAAGTGTAACGTCGAGCGTGACAAGATGATGTTTTACCTTTTATCAGTTTAGACAGTAGAGGTGGTTTCAAATAAATAAATAAAAAATCATATTTCATGGTGATTAATTTAGATTATCCTATATACTTTTATTTACTAATTATTAACTCTTGAAAAGTAGGAGAAATCAAAACAAAGGATAGTTCATTCATTTTTCTTAGCAGGGCGAAGCATGCAATATTAGAAAGAAAACTATATTAGCCTCAAGAGCTTGTCATAAACATTGGAGCCAAAAAAGGTTTACCAATTAGTTTTGGAGTTAATTCGTTAAATCTTTCAACTTACGGAGTCCGTTGTAATGTGCCACTAACTTTTTAAAATGCACGAGACGCCGTCTCACTTATTTAAAATGTGTGAATTGCCCCCTGAATTCTTGATCAACTATTTTTAGACACGTTTCAACATTTTACTCAATTAGATTTGGTATGAGGAGGCAAATCAACCAAATTTCAAAAAGTTGGGATCATTTTGAAAGGTCAAGAGGCATACTGCGGCGGATTCCGTAGGTTAGGGGTTTGGCGCAATGAACCCTTTAACAATAATTTAGCAATATAAACTAATGGTTTAAATGTTGCATCACGCAAATGAGATGCTTGCTATCCGGAGCTGTGGCGTAAAACTAGTGGAACGCGCACTATAATCATATATATATATATTATGCCAATAATGAATTTAAAAATGAAAAAAAAAAGGTTTAAACATTTTTGGAAGATGTTAAAAAATTATTTGAGATATATAAAATCAAAAATTGCATAAAATACATATTTACATGTTTTACTTAACACACATTCGTTGGGTCTCATGATAATTATTTTGTTGACCATTGTGAAAGGTAACTATTAATGAGAAAATTTAAGATAATATACTACACAAAATAATATCCATAATGACTGATAATGAATAAGATATATTACAAAGCCTTACACGATGTACCAGAAGAGTGCGGCAAGGTGCTTATGCTATTGATGTGAGGAAGAGGAAAATAAGCAAAAATATGAATTTGAAGAATAAAAAGAAACTCACATGTGAAAGTTTTAATAAGAATGTAAATTATTTTTAATATAGTAGTCAAATAGTAAATTTTACAGGTTAAACATGATGAACAATCATAAAAAATAAACAAAAAGAACTTTTTTTTATGCCTTTTTTCCGTTGTAAAATTATGCATGTTGTGTCCAAGGATTAAAATTTAAAACCCAATTACATGGCGTACGCCACAGAAAAGTTACGCCTCAAGAATCATCTCTGAGAGTTTTTAGGTGTAAGTTTACTCCACGACGTGCTCCAAGACGCATTTTTTTGTGTTTTTGGTTATAACAAAAAAGATGATAGCAAAATTAAAATAAATTGTAGAGCAAAGAATAGGAAAATGCAGTCTGAATACAGCTGCTTGTGTATGTGATTATGACTTCATAATAATAATTATCCAAAATGAAAAAAGAAATATGACTTCTCATAATGGGGCCCAACACGTGACCCCAATCCTTTCAGGATGCTGACATGTCTTTGACCAGTCACGCCATATTACGGGAATCGGGCTTTACTATCGATGACCCAATAAGAACACCACGACTTTCAGTTGCGACCCACATTGCGCTCCACGAGGGTTCATCTAATTGGTTCCTATTTTACAGAACTTTTAGATTATGCTTGTACACTTGTACCGTACATCTTAGTATAACGTATCAATTTAATTACAATTTTTTTTTCAAATAATAGAAAACTTAGCCCTCGGTTTAGAATTTCGCAATTCTTTGTATTTAGTTGCTACATTTCTCCAAAAATAAAATTATACTTCTGTGGGTAATGGCCATACATACTTCTCTTTGCTATATATACTTCCAAGTTCTAACTTCTAACTAAAAGAATATGAGTTCGTAGTGTAATACTCAATTAAATTTCGAACTCCTTAAGATAAAATATATTTCAAGATTTTATTCGTTGGGTATTATAAGAGTCTTTCACTTATATCATATGCAACTTTTTACTTTAATTGATGTATCATATGCAATTGCTAAATAAAAATAGTTGTTCTCAACTATAAGAAGTGTTTTGTTTCCAAACTCAAAGGGTCAAGGACTAATCATTGTTCGTCGTTCGTGGTTGTCGTTGGCTTTAGAAAATTTTGCACACAGTAGGATTCAAACATTTAATTTTCAGCTAAAATGATCACTCACACACATAACATTCGCATATAGCGCGAGATTTTTCAAGCTCAAAAGGTTAAGAACTAATCATTGCTCAGCAATTTGTGGTTATCATTAACTAAAGAAAATTTAGCACATAGTGAAAAATCGAACACATAATGTCCAGCTAAAAGGATCACTCCACATGTGAGGACTCAATAAAGCTTTATGCATCATGGTATAGATACAATGTTGTGATTTTAGATTTGTGAAATGGGTTAGTCATTTTGTATTAGAAGGCATCTTGACAAATTATATTAAACTATACTTACTAGTCACAATCTCCACACCATTAATTTATATTATACTATTATACTTATTAGTCACAATTTCCACACCATTAAATTAAATACATTACACACTATTATACTTCCAAACTTATTAATTAGTGTGGGTGTCGGACAGTTCATGCTCCACTCACTCTCAAACAAAACGCTTCACAGTCAAAGCCAAAAGTGTACAAATTCTCAAATGATTTTGACTATAAACACAAAAAATAATTAAATAAATAAACTCAACCACACTTTGGCCTAAAAACAAAAACCCATATCTCCACCATCATTAGCAACTAACACCACACCCTCCACCACCATTAAAACCACCACGCCCAACCTACTATATTTACGCCACTTTTCAAGATTGCTTATAAATCCCGCAAAATCTACATAAAAAATTTTCCATTTTTGTAATACATAACTGATAATTAATAATAATAATATTTAGTTAATCACATTCCTAATTAAAACACACGAACATTATCACATACCCCTTAATTTTGGCGGCACCAATTACTCCACTTCTCCCTCCATACATATCCCCCGTATAAGATTTTTTCTGTTACATTTTTGTTTAGATGCACAAACACATAGGACACAAAGAGAGAGAAACACAAGAGAGATAAAATAAAAACAATAAAAAAAAAATGGAAAAGTCTCAGTCTTTATTATCTCCTACTAGTCTACTAGTGTGTGAAGAAAATGGTGCAAGCTTAGTTGAAGAAATGGATGAGTTTGATGCACTTTTACAACTTGGTTTTGATGATGATGATGAGTATACACAAATGCTTCTTCATAGAGAAGTTGTTAATGGAGGGGTCCAAATGCAAGATTTTTTGCAGAGTTTGACTCAAAAGGCTCGTTTAGATGGAATTGAGTACATTTTAAGAGTAAGTGACAAAATCCCACTTCAAATTTTTGACTTAAATTGGTTGTATTGTTCTTGATTATTGAGTTGAAACAATAAAAATTGAATCTTTGCCATTTTTATGCAGAAAAGGGACTTGCTTGGATTCAGTTTCCACACAGCTTACTTGTCAATCACTTATCTTGATAGATTTCTTTCAAGAAGATCTGTTGATGTAAGTTTTATTGTTTCTTGGAGTTATTAAAGTTAGTTTTTTGATTAATTTTGATCAAAATGTGTGTAAATTTTATTGAATCTTGATGTAAAATGCAGGTAGAGAAATCTTGGGCTATAAGGTTGCTATCAATGGCTTGTCTTTCGTTGGCTGCGAAAATGGAAGAATGCGAAGTTCCGGTGTTACCCGAATTCTGTTCGGAAGATCACTATTTTGAGAGCAGAATGATACAAAGGATGGAGCTTTTGGTATTGAACACATTGGAATGGAGAATGGGATCAATCACTCCCTTTGCTTTCACTTGTTTTTTCGCGAAAAAGTTGTGCGAAAACTCGCCTACTAGAGATTTATTAGCAGGGATCGCAGAAACCATTTTAGCTGCAACAAGAGGTAACTTGGCAATCCCATTTTTTAGAAGATGTTCATTTGTTGCAAGTTTAAGTAATCTTTGGGGAATCATGGATGATTCAATACTAATAGGCTCATAAAATGTTGCTAATGTCAGATTTGAAGATAATGAGTCATAGGCCATCTGTGATAGCTGCAGCATCCACATTGTTTGTCATTGATCAAACAATGACAAGAAATGCCTTGGAGCTCAAAGTTAGTCCCTTAGCTTCAAGTGGTTCTCTGAAAATTGTAAGTCGATTTCGATTTATGCTTAATTAAGTTATAAAATTAGAGTCTTCTCCTATTGCTTATATCATGTTTTACATAGGAGATTCTATGTTTATGTTGCTAATAATAGTCTATTATTCTTTTGCAGGAAGATGTAATCTCTTGCTATTACCAAGTTCAAGAAATGGACATGGAGAGATTAAGGTTTAATGGTGGCAATAAGTCTCCTTATTTATCACCTTTCCAATTACAAAGAACTGAAGTTTATGGGACATCCTCTGTCACTTCTGCTTCAAGTGGTAAAAGAAAGAGGCTTGTGTTCAATCAGAGTGATCAGTTTGGTGATGATACTCCTAATAAGAAGCAAAAAAGTACTTAAAAAAACTTCCAAAAAAGCAACTATTTTGGTAGCTGAAAAAGTTGGACATGTTGATGTTTTTTTCATATGATTTGGAGTTTGATTGGATGTGTCAAGCACAAGTTTGGGGTTGCAGAAAGAAAAGCAAGAGCTGGCTCCAGTTTATGCCTCAAGATAAGACTTGAAACAGTTAACAATTATTCATTGTTTTTTTTTTTAGCCCTTTGTTGTCCCATTATTTCTTTTATCATTTAAGCCATCTTTTTTCTTTTTTTTTTTTTTCAATGTGAATAGTTTAAATTATCCATTTGCATCCCTAACTTTTAAAGGGTGTGCTTGTGGGTGCTTATTTTCTTTTTTCATTTAAGGAGAAGTGGGAAGCTGTTTCTTTGATTTGATACATCTGTGTTGCTTGTTTCCCTATCACAAAAGTTTGTAAAAAAATTTAATGTTTGATTTGATTTGTTTGAATGTTTAGGGGAAGTCCCTTTTGAAAATGGGGTCTGCTTCTTTTATCTATTTTGTTTATCATTGGCTTTTTTTTGAGGGGCCATCAAAGATCCAAGATATTGTTTGTGAAAGGAGTAGAAATTTCTATGCCTGGTGGAACAGATCTTGCTGCAATTAAAGGAGAATGATTTGCCTATACAATTTTTACTGTTCAGCAATTTGTTTGATTTGATCAACTGGCATTTGTGTAGGCCTTGTCTGAAATGCATTTGATGAATAAGATGGTTTTGTTATTAGTTGCTTTTGCCATCAACAACAATGAAGAACCTAATGTCAGATTATTTGTATAGGCTATAACAAGAATTGCTATTCGAGAACAAGGATTCTTCAATCAGTTCATTTTGATTGATTAGAACGTTTTCATACTGATCCTTTCGAGCGTACTACTACACATGCAGTTCACACGTATAAGCATGATTAAAATACCACGAAACGCTAAGTATCACATGCTAAGACTCTTTCACTCAAGCTAGTCTTTCCAGCGCTTTAGTCGGTACGAGTCAATATCGTGTTTATGACTAAGTAAATTATCTACAAAGACTGTTAAGAAGGTTAGAAGAACATAAAAAGACAATGTGAATGACTTGTACTTTTTGAAGAGTCTGCTACACTTAATTGGTTAGCAAATGTCTCAAAATTAGGTACCAAGACTTTGTAGGTCAGCGCCCAGGCTGGCGGCAGTTTGCATCCTGGTTTCATAAGCCTACTTTAGTGCACATACCATACTTAAATTAGATGGAAAAAAGATGTGGTACTTTTTAACTTCTTTTTTTTTTATTGGTTTTTCACAATGAATGACATAGATGAGATCATATAGTATTATATCATTCAATTATTAGAACCCAACATTTAATTGGTACCATCTGAGAAAACGTGTAAAATTAAAAGTATAGATCAATTCCCCTCCTAGGTATTTATTCATACAAATATTGCACTTCTTTTGCTGCTGTAAATAGCCATTATAGTGTACAACTATGAACCATACAAACTATAAAACCATTTGAGCAGCTCAAAGTAAATTACAGTAGCTCTTTTCTTGGTATTACTTAATAGTTTGAATAGAGACTGATTAAGTTCCATTTTAAAAGTGGAGCAACAAACCTTCAATTAAGTGCAAAAATGGACATATATGATAAACCTTAAATGCATGACAAAATTATTAGCATAAGCGCACAAAAGTTTATAGATTTGTTGTCGTAATTCTACATAAAGCTAGTTTAGATAATTAAAAAAATTGCGACAGGCCGTATGCACCACAACATCATGCGGGCACACTCGTGATTGTTCGTTCGATTATACAATTTTACGTGACACGGTGTGAAACCGTAGGTGCTGATTTTGGGAGTGATGAATACCATGAGGCCCATCTCTCCTATTCCTAACTCAAAAAGGTGACATTATTGTCTGAGTGGTCAAGATGAAAGATTGTCGAGAAATATACATGGTTTGGTACTTCTCTGGGTACCTTCTGATCTGCCAGCTTTGTTTGCAAAGAAAAATGTTCTTTGACCTCTGCCAGCACCAAAATTCAGTACATGCCCATGCTCACTAAGTTTACTGTTAATGTTTTATCTTGCATAGTTTGCATCCAATATGTTTTTTCATGTGAATACTGCAGAAAAAGGATGTTTTGTATTTTCTTTTTTTTTATGAGTTATTAGTCACTAAAGTTATTATGGGGATGACCTTTATGGTTCTTTTTCCACTTATCTCTTTAAATCACTTTTGTAACTGCATTTCTTTTGGGTTTTGATGCAGAGTATCTTGGTAAGTGACCTATATACTTACCAAATTTCGCCTACGTGGCTTACTTCGCGAACTGAATATTACTTTATTAAGAACTTTTTGCACCGAGAGTTACTCGTTAGGTATGTTGGGGGAATCCAACGTCGATCTTTCAATACGAAAGTCAGTAATTAAGAGAGATAATCTATTTAATAGGTATGAACTACAATAGATGACATACCTTTTGCAAATGTAGAAGGCCTACTTATAGGTTTCTGACCGTGTAAGAGTTTGACTCGAAATGCATTCAGACGCACCGAGAGAAATCGACCTATGTGCTTGGTCGAATGTCCATCCACTGGAGGTCCGGTTCAAGAATATCGAGCCAGGACTGACTTATTGATGAAAGTACGGGTCACTCAATATGTGCCTGCTCCGCTTGAATATCTAGCCTCGTGTTCTAATAAAGCCCCATATTATGTCTGTTAATCTCCGATGATTCCAACTTATTTTTGCTTTTTATGTATTTTCACCCGCAAAAACAATTTCCTATTATCAATTTTCTGTTGACCAAGCAATGGTTGTTTGCAACATTTGGTTTATAAAGAGCCAAATGAGTTTAATGTGCAGGACATAAGGATGTAATTTGCTATTAGCTCCTCAAGTAAAATTCTTCTCCTCACATAACATACACAATAGTAAAGCTCTCAAGCAGATGCGGGGCATGCTGGTTTATCATTTAAGAGGGTGTTTTGTTGCATACAGAAATACACACGGTATAATTGCTACTTTTTGTTCTCCAAATGAGGATTAATTGCATTTTCACTACAACACAAGAGGTTGGATGAGAAGATTCCTGGTTGTGAATTGTGATCTACCATGATAGACTGATGCACTTACTAAATATCACATACCATCATTGCATTAAGTTCTATCCCAAAAGATAAAAAGGCAATGCACTTATCTCATTGAGAAGATAACTACAACACATGAATGATGAAGATTTTTGATCTCAAAGTAACTGCTGAATGAAACATTAAGAATATAGTGCATTGTCAAAATCCAAACACAAAATTTTCTGAAAGCTACTTCACCATCATTATTCTACACAACTATTATTTCTCCAAGTACACTTCTACTGCTCAATGAGCCTTATCTTCCAAACTTCTCTCATTTTCAATTCATTGTATTATAGGCTACTCTCATCATCCATGATCTTTAAACAGTTTTTTACTGCACTTCTTCAAACCAACATGAGCATTGATCCGATTGTGGCATCTTATCAGCTTATCATGATATGATAGTCCTATGGTAATGAGGGGCCATCCCGACCTTACAACTCAGTAGTAAATATTTTGCTCTGTACCAAAAAAGAGAACATCTGGAAGACCAAATACGATGGGCCTAAACTCCACCTATCATGCCACTGGGATTTTAGGTTCGCCTAAATTCACGAAGGCTTGGGCACGAGCCATGCGAGCTGCTGCTGCGTCCCATGATACGAGGTGATCCATAAACGTGTTGACATATTTAGCTCTATCATTCTGCTTGTTGGCATGTACATGACAAGCAAGAAAAATAATTGTTTAAAGTGCATTTTGTTGGAAAGAAGAAAAAAAATAGAAATATGAGCACCAACATACCCTGTAATCCAAATAATAAGCATGCTGCAAAAGAGGAAAGATAATCAATAAGGAAACGAGTTACATCGAAACAACTGCCCCAGGCATCCAAACCTTATCACATTTTCATGTTAATAACATGCATGTAAATCTTTTTATGTGTGTTACATATATGTGTATGGCTATGTGTCTATATTGATACATGTGTGTATACCAGATTTTGACCGGCACTGTGTGTATACACATACTATTACACACACACACACACACGCATAATATATATGGAGAGAGAGAGAGAGAGAGAGAGAGAGAGAGAACATACCTCCCACACATCCAAACCGGTGATTGGCTGCACAGGTAAAGAGATATTAGTAAAATTATGAAGTTTAAAATGATTAATGTCAGTTTAATATAGAAGGGAACACAGGAGAAGCTTCTTACAATGTCATTCCATACTAACGGATTGACGGCGTTGGATGTTTTAACAATTGCGAGGCACTTCTTCTCCCTCTTCACTGTAGAAATTCAGATAAAAGAGGAAATTACTGGTAGATTTGTTAAAAGAAAAGAAGCTTTGACTCTTATTAGCTATTGAGACGCTAACAAAGTACTGACCCTCCATACTGAAAACTCTTCCTCATTTACAAGGAAAATATAATTCTCAATACATTTCATAATGAATATACTAAGCATTGTATTAGAAACATATAATCCCATCATAAACATATAACATTAGATTATAAACGTCAAATTTATCAAAATTCGCCAATTCTTTGCAGTTCCAGAACCCAGTTTGGGAAACAGTAAAGCTCAGACTCGAGCAACAACAGAAAAAAGAAAATGTAAGTATGTACAATCTCAAATATTAACCTAGTAGATGCTTAAAATGCTTCCCATTTCAAAATACCATTCTATTTTACATCAAAATCTTTTTTATTTGGAGAGGACCTATTAGAGTATTGGTTTGCGCGATTTTAGAGTTTGGGCTAATTGTATCTATGCTAGAGCGTTTATGTTTAGAGGCACCCGAGCAAGTTCTTAAAGCTTGGGCTAATTGTATAGTTAGAGCCCAATTTTACGTAACACAAGGCGCGCATTTGAAATCCCGGTTGGAATTAGGCCTGTTAGAAATCCAGCCTGGATTAGACGCCGGGTTCAATCTTTCATTTTTCGATTTGGTCTGTCTTGTTGTTGGGCCTGTTGAATCACTAGTTTCCTGGCCATATTGTTTGGTCCGCCTTTCACAAATGTATGTTAAGGCCTTGTTAAAGGTGAGATTACTCAGTTGCCCACAAAATTCCTAATTCCACGGATTAAAAAAATAATAACGATTTCACTGATCTAAACATTAAATGGCTACAGAGGACTTACAAACCAACCAGACCCAGCAAGACCCGAACGACGTGAGGGCTGCTTCTATGAATTTTTCTTTAAAATTGGTATATGAACCAAAATCCTTTTCTATCTGCTTGAGTAGGCCCGATGTGGGCATGTCACCTCCACCAGGTTGCATAGATTCCCAAAAGAAGTCATGATTCCATACCTGAAATCGAGGCGCATAAGATGGAAATAACTCAGTAACAATATCAATGCTTTATCAGATCATCATAGATCAAAGGGGGAAAGAAGTATGCACAGTTTATGGGACTGGTTATGATAAAAATGACAAACTTGAGAATGGCATGAACTAAATACAGAGACTTTTACCAATATAGCCTAAAAATAAGGGTGATTACATTGATTTCTTAGATCCTTTTCTCTTTTAATCCACCCAATTCTTATGTCCTCATAACTGGGTTTAGTTAGAATTCCAGATTAACCGCTAAAAACTTATCTCGGATAAATGTCAATTCTTTCCAACATCAGAATTGATAGCAGAACTCAAGCAACCCCCAAGTTAGAAGGTTCTCGCAGCTCTACTAGCTACCGACACACGGATAGTAACTGGAATCCAAAACTTAATTATAAAAACTCCTACCCAGTTTATGTTTTCATTGATCATTAATCATCACCAGATTACATTTATTCTTAGCCATCTCATGAAGCTCTCCTGTAATGGTTAAAGATGTTAGTGCTGCATTATTAATGTAAAAGAGCCACAAATTCAACCATAAGACAACATTATCACACCAAAACATTAGAAAGATTATGTTGCAGTCCTGCATCCAACCATCATGATTAGTGAACTACCTTCATATGATTAGGCATTATATAAAAGCATTTTACGGAAGCATAGATGTTACTGTTTCACAAAGGTGCTAAAATTGCTCGTAATGAGTTGACTCAACTACGACACAGTAAATGAAAAAAAATCACAAAAGACCAGTATAATTTGCACAGGAGGAAAATTGCAGATGACAGAATTAACAGGCAAAACAGAGTCTGGAATCTCTTACTTAATCCGCTATATTGAAAGTTTTCAGTTTCTCTCGTCTTAATAACATGAGTGATTGGCCCTTTGCATCCCAGATACAGTGCTTTTTGACACTTTTCATCCGAAAATATTTTTTTCATTTTGCACTCTGAAAATATCCATTTCTTGGAAGTGGGAATTTTAGAATTTTATTTTTTCTGCCATCTTCGTGTTTTTTAAGAGGTGGTTGTTGTAGAGTAAGACAGTGGAATCCTGCTTTAGAACTTATTAAGATCTATATTTGACACATAATACGGGATAAAACATTTTTCATCAGATTCATCTCGTGGTTTCTGTATTAATATTGCTCCTAAGCTAATAATAATCATTCTGACACAATTATAGAAAAAAGAAACTAATCTTTAACCTCAAGCCATAGACCTTGAATTCGTTTGATGGCGTCTTTCTGTAATCACATATAGAAGTATATATAATGCTTTCAATTCATAGTTCTGTTATATAGTTGTGAGTTCCGAATTAATTTAGGATGAAGTTTGATACTGCTGGCAAGTAATGATTTAGATAAGCAAGCATGGAAATTTTTAATTATTGAATTAATTTGCAGATACAGTACAAATAAAAGAGAAATCGTCTAAATACCACGCCAGAGGAAACTAAGTCCTCCAATTAACTAATGCAATTAGAATGTTTTTAAGATTATAGAATTCAAAATTGTACAAGTAATAACTTTTTACATAACATTCGGACAGTAGTGAGGCTTTTATATATAATGTTGGTTAGTCACAAAAGAATCAAATTGGACTTCTTAATTCTATTTCTTTATGTCTTTACGGCAAAGTAAAGAACATTTATGCTTCCGTCCATTAGCTCAAGGGTCATTGGCGTTTTACACATCGCTCGTGAGATGATTGGCTTCAATTTGGACAGGAAAGGTAATGTGTATTCTACTTTTTGCACTTCATATCCTTGGGGGGTGCATTGTGGACATTTTCAGGGTGCAAAATGCAAACAACATTTTCAGAGTGGAAAATGCCAAAAGGCACTACTTGTGGGTGCAAAGTGTCAATTACCAACTAAGGAGAATATTTGGTTGTACCATACTTTATAACTTTGATTTAGAAATTGTCAACTCACGAATAAGTGCAAACTAAGGCACCCACAGAAACAAAATTATGGGAAAGTTGGTGTCTAACATGATGAACAAAGAACCTTTCAAGTCATTAATCCAAAAGTTGCATGATTTAACAGGTTTATGCAACTCTTTCCAAGTGTGATCAAAAAAGAAAAGGGAAAAACAGAGAGAAAGGTAAATGCAGAAGCAAGAAACATAAGGTGACAAAATCAGCGATGTTTCTCTAGCGATATTAACATATAGGCAGATCAAAAGATCTTAATAATATGTAAATGGAAATATTGATACAATTATTCAACTAAGTTGCACCAGGATTCACCTGGTCAACAATAATTGTTTTTTTTTTTTTTTCTTTATTTACAGATCTGCTTCATTAGTAGAGTATTAAAACTAACATGTTTGAATTTGATATATGTTTTTGTAATGTAAGAACCATGCTTGAGCGTTCACTTACATATACATTTAGATATACATGTATTATGCATGTGCATTGTTATTTTCGAAAAACGCTTTGCAGCTCATGTGCAGTCATATCAAATATTCAAGTCGAGCAACCTCTCACGCGAGACCTGAGGAGCGAAACTTCTTAGTGAAGAGAGAATTCTCCTTTATTTAGCTGATGTGACTAAGTTGACTGGATTCCCAAACACCATAGCCATTGAACAATACTAATCTAAGTCAAACCGTACCAGTTATATACCTAAACATTTTGAAGTTAGATTAAACTTCTTGGCAGTAGTGGGGCGAACGCTTTAAAATTACGCATTATGCCATTTAACGTTAGTCATATTATAATCATTATCTACCAGTTACATAAACTTATAGTATCTAATTTGTCAATCATGGAGAGAAAACTGCTCACTGGAAGGGTGAGATAATAGAGGAATTGACTTGCCCATACCTGAGCCGCGTTATTGAATTCAGGCAACGGGTTGCCATTATTATACGTCACTTTGATTAGCTCATCCATCGTACACCCATACAGTATATCATTCTTCGCGAGCTGTTTGTTAAGAGCTTCTACATAATTACGATGATGAGCACCCCAGTGCACTTCTAGCGTTCTCTGACTCATGTATGGTTCTAAAGCATCCTAAAATCACAAAAGGGAAACATATTTTCAAGTTAACATAATGATAACGAGAAAGCACCAAACAGTATTGAAGACATACAAACGTCCGAACAAAGTTAATTTTCGCAACAGATTCCTATGAATGTCTTGCACTTTACTTTACTTTTCTTAACCATTCTTCTCCCTTTGTTTGGGCGAGTTCAAAGTAAAGAAGGCGACAAAGAGAGCGTCTTACAAGTTTATAAGGCGGATTTCTCAGGCCATAATAACCAACAACTTTTGACACCTTGCTATTGTTTCGCGAATAACCACTTCTTTGCTTGCGTTCCTGCAATAACAGAGAGCAAACAACTTAACAGAATACAAGCCTCATTGCTCAAAAGCTTTTGTAATTACAGAATGTCTACGACAATAATTACCCAGAAACTAAACTAAATTCATACAACATACCAATTGCGGAACGCCAACGGAACCTCTCGAAATCTTTAACGAGGAGCTCAGAACACACTGGTTGCTACTACATGAAAGCAAATTCATTTCTTTTCCACCACAAAAATTTCTCGGCTTTGTAGCTTAGGCAAGAATCCCACTTCGAAATAAGCTAAACTAGAACCTGGGATTCGCAAGAAAAGAAAAAAACAGTAAAATTGCATTTAGAAAAATGTGAACCAAGTATACAATCTTCTCTATGAGGCATTTCCACAAACACGTAGAGTACTTGTAAGAAAACACATTTCACATTACATACCTGATTCAGTTATGGGTATATCCTTATTTCTCTCTGAGTTTCGAGTTTCTAGCTACTATATTGGTCGAAGTTTTGAGCTATTCTTTCAAAGTTTGAGCCTTTAAGATAATGGTGGCAGAATTGGTGAAGTGACTGACGCTGTGAGGACTTGTTCACTAAAATGGGGATTATTGTTTTTACCTCCTCACTTTTATATTGTTTTACACTTCACTCCTTAGTTTTTTTTTTAATTTGCAGTTCTACACCTTGAAGAAATAAGTTATTGCAAATTGTATCTGAAATCCTCTAAGGGACTTGTCACATGACCATTAGAAGACATTAATCTTCTAATGGTCGTCGTTTCATATGACCAAAACATCATTAAGTTTTCTCACCTCTTTTCTTTGATGAGTGTTACATCTAATTTTTGTGCAACTAACTTTGTTTTTCACCAACACGTGGATAAGAACTCATTTTTTGATACCAGAACACGTATAATACGCGGGCTAAGACTGCATTTTGTGACACATAAAAGATCTTGCGACAACTTATAATTGTATTTGTAAATGTTAATAATTATAATTTGTTTTATAGCGTTGTGACAAGCTTTGGATAAATCCAAAGCTTGCTATAAAATCCTTAAAATAAGCTTATCTTGGTAGAAATTTGTAGTGTTATAACATAAGCCTTTTCTCTTAATCTAGTTTACTATAGATTTAACTTTTTGACGACAACAAAACATGCCTTAATTTAAAGGATATATAAAGTTTCAAACTCTCCTATCTTATAGTGCTATTTGCAAACTGGCCCACAACTTCAAAAAGAGAGAAATATATCTATTTATCTATCTTAATAGTTGCAAAGTGCCCCTGGTCAACTTTCCAACGTAGAAGTACAAGCACATAATTCATCTCGATTTGACCAAAATTTTAGCAAAATGTCATCCTTTTTCCTTTATTTTTTAGTATATATTTAAGTTTTAAACCCTATTTTTTGATAATTTGTGAGGGTAGTTTGTGAATGACCATATGAAATAGGGAGTTTGACGTTTTTTTTAAACCAAAAAAAACAATAATCAATATACATCTATTTTTCAGAACACACTAAAATCATCATAAGAGAACATCACTTTGAATTGCATGCATGTATAGTATCTCCTTTTCGGTTTAAATTTAATACATGTCGAAAAGTTTTTTTGTTGAAACCTTGTTATTGTTATTAACTTACATTTT
The DNA here is from genome assembly GCA_946800315.1 of Misopates orontium. NCBI lineage: Eukaryota > Viridiplantae > Streptophyta > Magnoliopsida > Lamiales > Plantaginaceae > Misopates > Misopates orontium. Next base: position 42,857,629 of record OX326948.1, on the reverse strand, counting down.
ATATTGAACTGTCTTGCTAGGCTCCAAGAACCTTCCGACCACTCGGGTGGCCTCGATAAGAAGGTTCGACAATGCTCTCCAGTTTCACGAAGGTCACAAGGAAGTTTTTCCACCAAGAGCTTAACCAAGTTGCAGACTTTTTCGAAAAACTTGGCGCTCTCACACCAACTTACTTGTATGGTAATCCCCAGTTTGCAAGATCGAGGCCTTTGAACATGTATTTTGTCGCCCTACCTCCTTTAGTTTTCAGATCTTTCGGCAACTATTTCACGCCACTCACCTTCTCCGTTTTTGTGTACTCTAATTTTACGTTTGCATCAATATCATGGCTTTTGTTTGTTCCAAAATAAGAAAGATGGACAACTCCTATCAATAACTTGTTGAAGGATGTTTTCTAAGAGAAATATTTATCTTCATTTTTTATCATTAGAAGCATCTTAAGTGAAATAATTATCCAAACTACGTTTCAAAATTTTCCTTTTTACTAAATAAAACTGATGTCCATATTCAAGATCTCAACGACATGATACATCATGTATATACATTTATAGATAACAATCTAGGTAAGAAAAAGTTTCATACTATCTCACTATCTCGTACTTGCAGGCATAGCTTCATAAACCTACATAAATAACCTCTAACTTTTGTTTTATATCTTAGTAAGAGAGAAATTGCTGCAATCACATACCTTGTTCTTTATGTAACACTGTAAAAGATGAAATTAAAAGCTGTAAAATATCTCAGTTAACATATATATTACGTGTTCATACACATGCACTATTTATTAAGGGATAGTTAATTTCGTATTGTAATGAGAACCGTTATACTACAACAAAACAGTTAATGTATTAATTACTAACCACCCATTATGACAGTTTATAGCAACAATGTGAAAATCATATATGACTAATTGGCTGACCAAATGCCATATGTAAATAAAACTAGCTAGTCTGTTTGTACATAATATACCGTATGTATGATTGATTAGGGCGCATGCCAAATTAAAACTAGCTAGCAACAAACGAAAAAACTTTTAATATGACAATTAGAAGCAATAATATCGATAAGATAACTGCTAAAAACAATGTAAAGTTTTAAGTTAATACCTGAAACAACATGGCAGGAAAACGTTAATTTCATAATTACGAAAAATCACCAAGTTCCGTAATCATGTACGCAATAGTATATATTTGCATACTTATATAATTGTCCATAGCATTAATTCTAGATAAATAACTAACTCAATAGAGGATATATCTACGGCATATACGTCAAAGATGACATCAAAAGTATGCAAAAGATTGTAAAAGTACAGACATAGCGTTAAAATTTTCGTATCTACACACATGCAGGAAACATAAGTGCATGTATTTGCAAAAGTAGTTAGCTACCGAGGAGGCTATAAACCAGCTTTTGCTTTCACTTGCCTCGCAAAAAACAAAATTTTCGTCAAAGTGAAGTTTGAAAAGAACTAAACCGATTGAATTGACCGTATTGAATATTAAACCAAGGAAGAGAATAATCATGACAATGAAAGATTGCATGCAACTGAAAAACATGAAATGAAACGACTGGATGAGAAACTATTCATGACAGGAGCACAAAACCAAATTAATTACATTTATGTCGTAAGTCATCGATCTATAAAGATAATAGGTTTTTCCTTACAAGACCAAATTACCGTCCTTATAACAAACTAAAATTGCAAACATTACACATGAGACATGTATATATTAGATGTTTAAGGGAGTAATAAAAGCATAGTTTTTAACTAACATATGTTTCCAGATGGACTAGGGACCATTAACTATAAGAATTGTAGTAAGCCCAATTGATCTATGAGAAGTTACAAGATGAAATCATCTCCATCAAATCCATGTCCATTGCATCTGCAGAGTTATTTTGATTCGCCGCCAAGCTTGATCCTGGGTTTCCTAAATTACCCTCCAACATATAGGAACTAAAGTAAAATTCTGGAAACAAAACTGCATCTGCTGGAATCTCAGTATTTATACTTTCCAGGGACATTTGAACATCGGTCATCGCGGTTGAGCTAGGAATATTGGAGGAGGAATTGTTGTTTTCAGATGAATTTATGTCGACAGCTGATGAGTTCGTCAAGTTACTATTGTTGGACGTTTCTTTGTTACCGAATAAATTTTTCATGAAGTCCATCTCCTCTCTATAGGCTTCGAATGCTAAATAAGTTATTGATTCGTCGTCGGAGGTAGAGACGGAATTCTCCGCCAGAGTTGGACTGTTCTTTGGCGCGGAGGAGGGGCTCGAGGTTGAGTTGGTGGAGGTGGATGATCCATTGTTAAAACACTTCTTTTTGATGTAATCTTCTAATAAAACTGATTGTTTTATTCCATTCAGAGATTCTGGTTTCTTGATTTTTCTCTTTGAAACCTGCTTTCTTTTAGTGGCATTCCAGTGGTTCTTGATTGAATTTTCAGTCCTTCCTGGAATACACTTAGCTATTTCTGCCCATTTGTTACCAACTCTTTCATGGGCTTCAATTAACAACCTCTCTTCTTCTTCACTCCAATGATCTTTCTGTAACATATGGTTAGGGCAAGAAAATGTACATTAATGTTTCCTAATTATTGAAAAAGTTTACGAGAAAATTATACTAAAACAATAATAAAATTTGAACGAACATGACGCCACCAACGGTTAAGATTATGAATATTTTCTCAATTAGAGATCATTAACTTCCTAATACTCATTCTAATCATGCGTTCACACCAATACCTGAATTACTAATTGTGCAGTCGTTACACCAAATAATCTCTCTGGTGAAGGGGGAGATGATGCATGAAAAAATCCGAGAACAATTATCTCGTGGCATGAAAGTTAGAGCCTTGGTAACAACTTATGATGCTTTGTCGGTTAAAAGTTTTTTTGTCACATGGAATTTGACTCTAAATCAAAGTGGAATAAGGAACGAGAAAAATATTCTCGGAAAATAGACAGATCTCAACATTTTTATCCACTTGTTCGAGTTTGAAACCCTATTTAGAAAAAATGTCTGGAAAAAAAACCGGTATGAGCAACAATATGTGTGTTGTATTCGCAGAGATTACTGAAAAAGGTAAAATGTGGCCCGACAGAAATCTATCCAGGAGGTTTCTTGTTTCATGCCCTCGTAAGCAAACAGAAACCCTAATAATTAATCTTTTCTGACTAAATACTACACTAGACTTTGAGATTTAATGATAAATTTGGAGACATGCAACATATGGTAAACAAAATTGTCATGAAAATCTTTCAGAGATTGCAAAAAACTGATCTCATTGATTTAAGCATTTGAAGATTTAAGGAAAACTTACTGAATAGATTTGTGAAATCCGATCAACCAAATCTAAACAAAGATTTGAAGATAATTAAAACCACCCATACAAAGTGAAGTTGTTAATTAAACAAAAGAAAATTAGATGAGAAATTTATACAAATACAACATATTAAAATAAGTTTAGTGTCGAAAACCTTGATGTCAGGACGAAGATGATTCTGCCATCGCTCCCGACATTGTTTTCCAATTCTTCCGACCATATGTTCAGCTATGAGAGCCCATTTTCTTATGCCATGCTTCTCTACTAACTCAATTAGTTTCCTGTGTGACATTAATCAAAATGCAATTTAATGCCTTAATTAACAAGAATGAGCAATATCAAAACAAGAAAAACATAGATACTACAAAAACATGAGCAACGCTAATGGAATTTCCAGAAACAAATTTTTTTTTTTTTTGATCGGGCAAAATTTTATTAAAGAGTACAAGGGGTACTCAAACCCAAATATACAGAGAGCAAGAAAACATCAAACCGGTAAGCACATAGCGAACTATTCTTTCGCCTTTTCCAGAAACAATATAGACTTCACGACGAGAATGTTTAACTACGTTTGTAAAGCCCAATTTTTTGTCAAAAAACACCGTCGTGGTAGTTTAGTTTTTTTTTTTTTTGTGTAGCGGTTTGTTTTTGTTTTAGATTTACCTGTCTTCTTCAACTGACCACTGCCCCTTTATCCAAGGTGTAGAAGAGCCACCTTTTTTCTCCAGTGTTGATTTTGCAGGGCTAGAATCTGAATTCACATTGTCATCATCTTCATGCCAATCATTTATCACTCCATCTCCAACAACCATTCCATCTCGGTCCCCCGTTTCGAATTGAGTACTAGATACAAAACCCCCTCCTATGTAGCCCCCACTAGATCCACCTTCAGCAGTCGAATAACCGGAAAATACGTTATTGGGATGAAAGTTAGGTGGAACATTTGTAACATTATTGAAAAAAGAGTGTTGGGGCAAGTAATTGTTCTCTTGATGAGTCCACAAGAACTTGTCTATGGCAGTTGAAGGAGGGCTTGGCGTAAGCCAAGAATTATGATCATTTCCCAAATTTCCATAGAAAGAATATGGATTTCCTCTTCCACCTTCCATGAAATAGACTCTTTTTGTGCAAACAAAAAAGCTCTCATCAAATGCAAAGTTTGTGTTTTGTTCTTTATTAGGGAGAGAGCTCAAAATTGCTTTACAATGGAATAGTGAGAAAACTGAGCTTGTAGTGTGCCTTGTACCAAGCTGCATGTAATGACAACCGTTGATGTCCCGAAAATCCAAGGGCCGAGATTTTTGGATTAAAAAGAAATTCACCTTTCTGTGGCATAAAGGTGTAAAAAGAGATGGAGAGATTAGTGGGATGTCATTAAAACCACAATAATAAATTTTTTTTTTTTTTTGCAAGTGTGACCTTTTGTTTTTCTTTCTAAAGTGACACAATTTCCAATCCTATTATTAATGAATATTCAGAATTTATTTTCTTGTACAATTTTATTTTCAGAAGCATGCAAAAATGTATGGATTTTTACTTTCACCATGTGTACATACTTGCGGCTTTGTTTTAAGGAAAGCTGCATAATGGTCCTAGCTAGCTATATATATCATCAAGAATTAAATATAGAACGAGAAACCGTAATACAAGGTGGCCGTATAAATTTGGTTACTTCTTGATGATCATTACAGTGAGGAGGAAATGGGGGAGGACATTAAGCTCAATCTTAATTGCTCCTCTTTGACTATTAAAATAACACCATCTTGGACAAATTAACCGTTTATGGGATCCAAAGTTCGGTAAATATAATGTATTCGTACGGTATCATTTTCGACCCATTTATAATTATATATATGGTCCAGTAATTAGTTTTATCCTGCATGGTTAGTAACTTTCTTAAATTTGGTCTAATAATCCAGTTTCTATCCAATTAAGAAGGAGGCACAAGTCCGGTCAATCTCGGTCAATTGACACAATGCGTTACAAGTGGATAAATTGGAGGACATTTGTTCCACATTTTTGTCTAATTTTCCCTCCAAAATATAATAGCATAATTTGTGTCCAAGTATTCCCGTAACTATTTCATCAATGTATAAATAAAAAAAAAAAAAAAAAAAAGCTAGAGAATGTTACATTTTAGCCATTGTTTCCAATAAAGTGATTTTGTTATTTTTCCCACATGATATTTGTATGTTTTCATAAAATTTTGCAAAATATTGACCTAACAACGGCCCGGTTAGCCCATTTAACTCCCGTCCATGTCGCTTTTAGCAAATGACAATAAATTTTGCGCTCCAATAATGTTTTACTGAAATTTAAAGACTTAAACTAAAAGAGTTTCATTTGATTACTTGAAAATTATTTCTATTTATTGAAACTTCAAGAATTGATTATTATTTATGTTTATAATAATATACCTGATATTATTATTTAGTTATAGATTATAAATCCCTTATCACAACATTCAACATTATATGTCATTATGTGCGAGACAAATTATTATTAAGTTTAGTGGATCATAGCAATAGTTATGATGTATAAAATCTGTTTACGTTCTTATGCAATTAGCATGATTTTTCTTTCGTCGTGATTAATATTCTTATTTAGGTATTAATAACTTACATGTGGTATCAAAGCTTTGACTTAATAGTTAATCTTGAATCTATACAATTTGATTATCATGACAATTGTAATATTTAGGTGGTTGTTGTACAAATTGCATCATTTCATAATATGTATATTTTATAATATTTTGTTGTACTTTTACTTATAATGTTTTAAAGAAATGTTATAATCAAATTTGACATTACACAAAAGAAAATATTAGAAATCAAAGGTATTTTGGTTATTAAGGAGGTGGTGTACCAATTTTTAAAATATACAGGGAGGTGGTGTACCAATTTTTAAAATCACAAGGAGGTAATTTGCCTATTTATTTTTCACATGGAGGTAATTTGTCAATTTAACATAACACAGGAAAGTAAATTGCCAAAAACCCTTTTATATATATATATATATATATATATATATATATATATATAAAAAGTTAAGAAGGATGAAGATATTGTTCTTACTTCAAAAGAAAGGGGTTCTTTTGAAATAAAGAATTTTCAAAGGAATCGACTCAAAGTTATCTTCTTTAACATTGAAACCAATTATTTTGTCCACGTTATTTAAGAACAAAAACTCAAAATCTGAGTTGCATATGATGCAACTATTTTCTCTTAATTATCGGAGTAGTTCAAGTGAAGAGGGACTCTTAGTTTTCAAAGAAGATGAACGAGAAAACAGGTTTGGCTTTCTTTTCTTAGAGGGACTTTTAAGTGGTGTTTGCAAATGCTTATCAAATGAGCTTGTTGATTTTTTGCAGCCGCAAAAACACATATTTGGTGTTTGACTTTTACTTTTGATTGTCTAAAAAAAGTCAGAAAAAGTACAAGTTGCAAAAGCATGCCGAGGGATGCTTCTCCAACTGTTTTTGAAATTATGTTATTTTTGAAAGATTTTAAAAAGAAAAGTCACTTCTCATTAATTTTTGCCACCTAATTAATGCTTTAAGTAGCTTTTACAAAAGATTTGCAAACAGTCCCGACTTTTTATTAAAAGTCACTTAAAGTGACTTTAAGCAAAAGTAGTTAACAAGCTCCTTTTATAAGCTCTTGCAAACACCACGAAATCTTAAAAACTTTGCTTTCTCCCAATTTCTTTTTGCAAAAATGGAAACAAATTTTTTGCCTCTTGTTAATGTTTCGAATTAAGAACCTTATTTTCTAAGAAAAGAAGCTTCAATTCCTTTCATACTCTGAAAATTGGGACAAACACCATCAAACCTAAATTGGGCCGCTAGCGGATGAAGCGCTTTGGGTCGTTATAAGCACAATTCCATAAGTTGGCTCTTGTTGTTTTGGGCCTGACAATTTCGGGCTGAATTTGTAATTTAAGTCTGATAGTTTTATGTGAATTCAGTTTGGGATTTTTCTTATTTGGGTCTTCAATGTGTGATATCCAATTTACTCTGGCGTTTACGTTACCATTTGGGTATTTGGGTTTAAAATTTATATGATTTGGACTGAATTATTTAGGCCTATTTTGTGTAAAATTTACTCCAACACGTTGGGCTTTATCAAAATGGCTTTGATATAAATTGTATTGGTGGAATAGATTCCATTTGAGCCTGAATGTTTTTGTGCTGATGGGCTAGATGGAAATTAAGTTGTATCTCATTGAAAGCCTGGCCTGATGTTATGCATTATTCCATGTTGAGTATTAATATTGGGCCTTGTGAAATTAAAATTGAGTTGTGTACAGTCTCACTTACACTGTAATTGTATGAAGCCGAATTAAGTAAGACCGTTTTATAAGTCTATACCTACTTAAATTATGTCGGTCCAACCAGCTTTTGTGGGATATATGATTTTATGACCTCAATTATAGAAATTAGCTTTTTAATAAACAATTTTATGATTTTAATAGGATAAATCGAAATTATTTTATCCGTTATGAATAATAAGTTCATAAACTATAGAAAATATATGCATTTAATTAATATGGATTTTGTGCAAAGAAAAATTTGATGTTGTCAAAGTAAACTTATTTTTCTATAAAATCCTATTAGGCATATATTTATTTTTGTGGGCATTACAGAATTAATTCTACAGAGTCGATATGTTACTCATCGAAGTGGCCTTATTCCATGTCGTAAAATATAATCAAGCCATACATATTTTAAATATTTAATTGAGTTTCATGTTATGTCGATCCGTTGGTTACCAAAGTGGCTTGATCAATATGGTCAATACACGCTAATTGTCACATATTATTAATGCATCAAATATTCAAAATTCACTTTACGAGAATATGTTAGTCACCAATGGCCTTATATATTCTATTGTGAAAAACAAAAATTGTATAAATTTATTATATTGTGCATTAAGTTTAAATTTGTCTTATGAGAATCATTGTTAGTCACCAAGTGGCCATATTCTACCTCGCAAAATTTTGACTTTGCATATTTATAATATGCTTAAGTTTACATGATAATTTGTTAGTCACCAAAGTATCTTATCAGTATGATCGCAAGTATATGTTAGCCTCTTTGTCGATTGTGTTGGACGAGGATCTGAATCCCTCATAGTTGCTAGTGGAAGTTGCCGCAGAATTAGTTACACGAGGAAGGTTGTTGCTATCCTGTGATCAATTTTTTTGAGGAAGTCTGTCGTTGAATTGGTAATATCAACCAACACCGGCATTGTTATGAATAAACCTATTTTTTGACAATAAAAACTAAAGTTAAATTTATTTAATTAAACATTTTTTTCTCAATTTATGGCGCCCAACCTATTATTCATATAATTGAGATAGAAGAAATCATAACTATTAATCGAATACTTCTTTTTTTTTTTTTCAATATCTAAGAGCAGCCTATTATAACAAGTTAATAAAATCGTAACTATTAAGCCAAGACCTTTTCACTCAATTGATAACAATAAAACTTCCGTAAATCTTAACTATTAGTCAAACATTTTTTCCAAATTTATAAATAAACCATTTATTTCATAATTAAAACTATTTTATTTTTAAGAAATATAAAACAAACCCACATTTTATTTTTCATGTCAATATATATTGTACAAAAATGGCGGAACGAGGCAGCACAACTACGTCACCAACAGTGCATAATGGAGTGCAACGATTTCATAACAAATAAGTGAGAATCATATAAAACTAACATGAAGATTTCGATAAAAGACCCTAACTAACAATAACTTCATTACTAATATAATCAAATAGCATAGAAAACGAACAATTATATTTCATAATATTGGAAAAACTAGTAGAAAATGGTGAGTTGGTGAAGTAAACTCTTTAAAGAGAGAGATTTGGTGGTTACAAGTGAAACGGAAAAAGCAAACGCGGTGAGATTAATTTTAAATATATCAGAAACAAAACATACCTAAAGTGCAGTAAGCTAATCAGAGGCAACAATTTTGTTACAGATAAGTGGAGTTGAAAAAACACTTGCCCAGTACACAAAATTTGCTTTATTTTTGTTTTTTAAGTTAAATAAAAAACTTTTGAACTAATTAGTTATTTTGTTTACGATGCTTCTCCCTCAGCGGCAACTCTGAGTTTTAGCTGCAGTCTCTTGTTTTATCCGCGCATGTCAGAGTTCATGGGTACGTAGAGTTTTAACACACTACAAAAAAAGAAGCAGTTCTGCCGGCACTTCTTTTGGTTTTTGCCGGCGCTTTTAAAGCCGGGGAAAACATTACTGGCTCCTGGATAACCGCCGGTCCAAGTGCCAGTAGTTAAACCGCCGCCGTAGAGGTCCCGGCTCTTTTAAGAAGCGCTGGTAGATATTGGGTATACGGCGCTTTGAGGTGCCGGTATATATGCTTAAAAGCGCTGGTATATGATCTCAAAAGCGTCGGATCATCACTATGATGCTCTCTTCAAAACTAACAAAAGCTGAAAAAAATCGATTCAAAATAGGAAATATACATGAAAATTGACAAACTAAAATATATTGAAAGACGAAATCGTGAGCTAGGGTAGAGAGTGAAAGGGCGCGGCTAGGGCCCCGCTTTGTTATTAGGTTCTTTGTTTCATTTTCATTTTAAAAAAGCACCGAAAGTAACTTCAGCTTACAAATTTTTCCCGGCTTTCACCCTAATCGCCAGGAAAAATTAGCCGGCAGAACTACTTTTTCTTGTCTCAGATAATAACTTTTATAAGTAACAAAATTCTAAAATGATCTTGGCTGATATGCCTTTTTTTTTTCCCCCCCTTGTGGGCTTCCGTTAGGAAATATATCTTATGACGAAATTAAATTACTAGTTGCAAAGATTTATAGATGCAGCCATGATTTCTTTGTAAAGGCGGTACACTTCGACCAGCTCTTTCTCTATTTGCCACGCTTTCCAGTGGGTCTTTAGTTTAATAAATATGGAATTTCTAAAAATATTAAACAACATCCGGAGAGCAATGGTACTTTTTCACACTCTTGGACAATATATAAGAACACCTCATTAAATGATTTTATAATATCTAATTTGCAATAACGTATAAGATCCCCACCTCATTTAATTAATCATCACTTATGTCATGAAAATCTTGGAAATTGCAAGAACCGGTTTGTTACGTTCTATCAAGCAAATACCCTAGGCCTACATAGTACAACCTCTTAAAAAACACTAGCTTGCTGCAGGCAATGAATGAAGAAAGGGACATATGAATCGTGACAATGAAAAGATGTGGTCGTAACTTGCTGTACATGGTTACTTCTAGCACCAAAGATCACAAGCGGATGCTATTCGACAGTTGTATAGAGATTCGGAGAAGGAAGCAGAATACATGTGCAGTCACGGAACTTTATATATATTTTTGTGCATGCATGGGGACAAGAGAAACCAATGTACGTACTCTTATCTTTGATTTAAGTCTTTCATCTTTTTTTTTTCTCAAAAAAAAAAAAAAAAAGTCTTTCATCTTTTAACTGATTGTGTAAAGATTTTCTATAATAGTAATGAGATATTGTCATATTAAACTTGAATTAACGTAGCATACATCTATATTCACTGTCAACCAAAATAAAGAGTGAAATTACAATGAATGGTGTCGTGAACTGGACTTTTAAGATCAATTATCGTAGCCGAACAGACGACTGCAGAGATTCGACACATTGGGTCACTCTAAGGAACGTATCCTCGTCGCCAAGCAGTGGTGGAGACAGAAATTGGGTTAGGGAGCAAAATCAAATGAGATCTTTTTTAAAATACGAATTTTTTATATTAATTTAATTTTATCTATTTCCAAAATAAGAAATCATCATAAAAATATTTATACATTAAGCAACAAGTATTTAATAGAACTTTTCTATAAACGTGACTCTAAAGTGACAGAATTTGTAAAATAAAACTACATAAACATATACAGAAAAATATGTCATAATTAAAAAAATGAGATATTATACACTCATTAAGAGAGTTTTTTCGTAATATATGTTCACTATAATATTTATAACAATATTACATGCTTTATAGGAATATTAAATTGTAACCAAATAAATATCAAATATTACAATAATAAGAAAATATATTTAGTTCTAATCTGTAACTTTGTAATCACCACAAGTCTTTTCTATAAACAAATACACATTTCATTGTAATGTGATACGTGCCTAATTATTATTAGTAGTATTAGTATTAAATTCATGTGTAATAGTTATTTAGTTAATTATTAGTATATATTATCTTATATTATTATAGTTATCTATAATGCAGTTATTGTAGGAGTTATTTAGGAGTTATGGTAGGAGTTATTGTAGGAGTGGGTAGTTATCAGTTTATTTGAAATTATGCAATGTAATATATATTTATGTGTTGTACGGTGGAAGAGAGAAAAAAAAGAAGAAAAGTTTGTATTTTTATTTTCAAGTCTATTTTCTCTCATCCCCAATTCAAGGAGTTGTGGTTCTTCCTCTATTTAGAACTAAATAATCTTGATACATATCATTTTGGTTCTTTCATTGCACTATGCCTCCCACTCGTTCACAATCAAAAGAGGCGGAAGAGTTGAATTTGGCTGATTCTGTTCGAAATTTGGAAAAATAATACAATGATCATGATATTAAACTTGACTTGATAATGACCATGATCACAAATATTAAGGCACACCTGGACAAACAAGCCGCTGCCACTGTTGCTCCATCTCCGTCATAGCACGCTCAAGAATATCATGTTGGCAGCCCATCACAACAGTTTCAGAATTCGGTTTTTGCACCTCCGACCCAACTGGAAGTGTTTAAACTTCCCAAAATTCAATTGCGTTCGTTTGATGGTACAGATCCTTTAGACTGGATCTTCAATGCCGACAGGTTCTTTACACATTTTAATGTTCCTCTCGATCAGCGGGTTCATTATAGTTCATTTTATATGCATGGAAGAGCATTAAGTTGGTATAAATGGATGCATATGAATAACCAGTTTAGTAGTTGGTAAATGTTTAAACATGACCTCTCTTTACGCTTTGGGCCTTCAACTTATGCTAATCATCAGGCTGCGTTATTTAAGTTACGTCAACAGGGTACAGTGGGGGATTATCAAAATCAGTTTGAGGAGTTGAACAACTGTATTACTGATTTATCTCCATTAGCTATTATGAATTGTTTCATTTCAGGCTTGAAAGTTGATATTCAGTGGGAGTTAGCGGTACAACGACCAGTGACAGTTGCTGAGGCAATCAGTTTAGCTAAACTAATTCAAGATAAGTTGCGAGATTCGTGTTATCATCCTTATCCTCGTTTAGTTTCACCTGCAAATGCATCACCACTTTTACCGAATCCTCCTTTAGCACCGCCACCGCCTGAACCGCCTTCACTATTACCACTTCGACGGTTATCACAGGCTGAGATGCAAGCTCACCGTTCCAGAGGTTTGTGCTTTAACTGTGAGGAGCGATATACACCAGGGCACAAGTGCCAGTCCCCACAGTTTTTAATATTAGTCATGGAAGAAGGATCAACTAGTGAATTTTTTGATGAAGATTTCATAGGAGAGCGTTTGAAAATTCAAGATGCTGGACCTTGAGGACAAGGTCGAATTTCAGGGGCGGGCAATTGATATGTGCCTAATTATTATTATTAGTATTAGTATTAGATTCATGTGTAATAGTTATTTAGTTAATTATTAGTATTATCTTATATTATTATAATTATCTATAATGCAGTTATCGTAGGAGTTATTTATGAGTTATGGTAGGAGTTATTGTAGGAGTGGGTAGTTATCAGCTTATTTGAAATTATGCAATGTAATATATATTTATGTGTTGTACGGTGGAAGAGAGAAAAAAGAAGAAGAAAAGTTTGTATTTTTATGTTCAAGTCTATTTTCTCTCATCCCCAATTCAAGGAGTTGTGGTTCTTCCTCTAATTAGAACTAAATAATATACTTATCATAATGATACTAAATACAGTTAAAAAAATATTCTAAAAGATAACTATATGCTCAAATATTATATCATATGATCATCCTTTGTCTTATTTCATGAAAAGAGTATTAGAGAATTAAGATAAAACTAAAAAAAAATTGTACAACACGGCAAAACCTTATGAAATAAGGGAATTAAGTTATAAGTTAAAAAATACAATATAAAAAGTATATGGGGAAAATTTAAAACTTATTTTTATAGATTAACTATATTTATAAAACTTATCTAATATACAATTATAATATACTAGATTTTATACAATATATAATAGATTTACTATACTATATCATATATAAGAGTGGGGGGCTGGAGCCCGCCCCGATTCCCCCCCCCCCCCCCCCCCCACCCCAAGGGCTCCGCCTCTGGCGCCAATGTCGTATCCAAGAATTTAATCTGCATGAGAGGAATTGCAATAAAATTTTGGCCTTCTATTTAAAGTTCAAGTACCGAGCAAATACCAAATGAATAAATATTAAAGTACTTTTTAAAATTTAAACATACATATGCAGTTAAAGAATCCAAATATCACTTATTATATGACAAACTAGTATAAATTTCTTATTAGACCTGAAACATGAAAAATATTGCTAAGTGTATCTAATATCAACATACTAATATACAATATAATATAATATGTAATTTGAAATAAATATATCATTGATCTGAACCTTTTGTTTCTTCCAAAATATTGTGAAGAAAGACATTCTATATGTTATTGTCAGATATTTTATCGTAACATAAGAATAAAGATGTCCCAAACTTTGAATGGAGAATAAAATAGAAAATTGCAATACTTTAGGTGTATTATGTAAATAGTCAAAGCTCGGGGAGGGGTACAGCCCCTCCCAGCCTTCACTTGCATAAGCCAGTAACATTGAACGATTCATATCAGTTGTGAAATCAAACAAGTACTGAGCTTCATTAAGCAATGCCAGTAACAATGGATGGTTCAGTAACGTGACTTTAATCAAAATTTCTGGACAGTTATGCGAATTAACATAACAAATTATAAGCATCACATTAATACTTATGTAATAAGCAATCAAAATACTAAAAGGAAAATAGGATAAAATGTACCAACAGAATTATTTTAAGGTGAAATGTACCAAAAGAAATATTTTAGGATGCAATGTGTTATTAAACGTTTTGCTAGCTCTTCCAAAGTGTTGAAAAGAAAAACAGATTAAAATTAGACATACGCCACATTAGACGACTAGTATATCGATGAGCAGCTAAAATAAAGGGACTAATTAAAAACTGATTATTTGCCCTAGATTTATCACTAAATACATATCAATCAGAACACTTTAACAACTGTTCAATTTTTTTTATATAAAAAAAAAAAAAAACTGCTAAAAATTGAACATGCAATAAAATATTTCAAGACATAAGATTCCCAACTCATTGAATCATCATTTAACATGAAACTAACTTACTTTAATTAAGAAAGGTACAGAATCATCACAAAAAATGATATGTGTAAAGACAAGATCATGCTATTTGACAGCTAGCTGTATAAAGATTTTCAGAAGGGTCCATAAGAGAAGTGCAATCATGGAGCTAGCAAATATATTGCGCATGTGCCAAATTAAAGAGGGACAGGGACGAGAGAAACCAAGGTCCTCTTCGGTTTGAATTTTGATCTAAGTCTCTAATCTCTTAGATGATTTTATTAAAGACTTGCCATGATAATAATGAGTTAATTATATTCACACTTGAATATGTAGAAACATCTATATTCACTGTCATACAAAATAAAAAGTACGTAAAACTACACTTGATGATATATTGTGAACTAGACTTTTTTGATGAATAATTGTAGCTGAACAGACTAGGGATCCGACACATTGGGTTAACCAAGTGACGCAGAACAGAAATATGGAATCGAAAACACTAACGTGTTAACGATGAAGAAAGTTGGAATCTACCGGAACTCGAGTGCACTCTCAGTTTTTATTTAACAAATAATTAAAACCTAACTAAAACACAAAATAACCTAATTAAAGTATGAAAGCGAATCTTACTGCGAAAGAATTTCAAAAAGGAAATAAAATCTAACAATTATAAATCCTAACGATGTTAAAGCTCTAATAAAACTAAAATTCTAACACAATTAATGCATGTCCTAATAAAAGTACTGCACCATAGAACTGCCGTGCTCGGACACGGTCTTGAATAACGTTTTACGGACTCAAAGCTGCACCACATACTAGTAAATGAATCTGCTACATGGTCACTTTTAGCACCGAAGACATCAAGACAAGACTATGACATTTGCAGTTGTATAGAGATTTTCAGAAGGGACCATAATAGAATGTGCAATCATGCATGGAACAAATTTATTTGAGCATGTGCCAAATCAAAGAGGGACTGGGACGAGAGAAACCAAAGTACTCTTCTGTTTGAATTTTGATCTAACTCTCTTATCTTTTAAATGATATATTTTAACTATTTTCCAAGATAATAATGAGATATAATTACATACACTTGAATATGTTGCAAACATATATACTCACTGGCATACAAAATAAGGAGTTTAATTACACTTGATGGTATTTTAGGAACTAGATTTTTCAGATGAACTATTAGAGCTAAACAGACGGCTAAGGGGATCCAACACATTGGGTTACTTAAGGAATGTATTCTCGTCGCACGCGATAGAGAGTCTTTGATCAGTTTTGAAATAGTACAATTCATGAGCTTGATTAAGCAATGCCTTCAACACTGGATGACTAAGTAACGAGTTTTGGATAAGTTGTCAAATCGTTACGATTCCTGAGCCTGATTAAGCAATGCCTCTAACATTAGATGATTCAGTAATGTGACTTTGATCCAAATTTATAGACAGTCAAGGGAATTAGAAGTTTTTATCGAAATTGGTAGCTACAATTTGTTCAAGAATTAATTTTTGTTCTTTAACAAAACATTCGATTTTAGTCCTGCAACTATCAATCCGAGTTAAGTCCTATAAAATACATGTAGTCCCTAAATTATGTTCCTTTTATTCTCCATTCTTCCTAATTACTACAGCTGGAACGGGAATGTCTTATGCACAACAAGAGTTACTACACTCGTTAAATCCGCTTACTGGACACTCTCAAGGAAAGAGCAAGGATCGCACAATTCCATTTTTTGCAAGTTGTGGGATGTGTTTGAGCCACTAAAAATGGTCTCATTTGCTTGGAGAGTAATAATAAACATAATTCCTACTCTTCAAAATCTATCACGTCGCGGAGTCAATATCAATGGTGGGAATTTTCTGTGCATTCTTTGTAGTCAGGAAAATGAGGATTCAGTTCATCTTTTTTGCAGATGTAGTACTTCGCTGAAGATTTGGGCGGCATTGTTTAACTGGCTGGGGATTCAATCGGCGGTAGTCGGAGGCATTTCAGACTTTTTTTCTCAATTTGAAGGGCTGGCTCCAAGTGATAAAATGCGGAAAATCTGAGATACCTTATGGACTTTCACGGTTTGACAGATTTGGGTGGCGAGAAACGAATACATTTTTCAAAAGTAACAAGTTCATCACTCGAAAATGGTTGAAACCATCAAAGTGCAAGTTTGGAGTTGGTTAAGATTTAACGCAAGGACTTTATGTATTCTTTTACCGAATGGTCGAATTATCCTTTGGATTGCATGTAACTACTTTATTTTTCTTGGAGTATCTCTTGTACTCCTCTCTCATTAATAAATTTGCTTTGCCTATCAAAAAAATAAAACATACATGGTTATGCACAATAGGGTTTACTACACCCACTCAAATACATAGTGGGGCCCACAATGTGGGGACAATTTGCGTGGGTCCCACCATGTACGTGAGATGGGGTAATAGTACACCCCCTGAACCTAAGACAATCCGGGTTGGAACTACAGAGTACAGACTAAAATTTGGATGAAACAATGGACTAACTTGCTAGCTGTAATGTACGATGAAAAGGACATGTGAATCGTGACAATGAAAAATGTGTCCTTTTGCAATAAAAGATGCGCTTGTAAAATATGTGTACACGGTTAGTTTTAGTACTTGAGGACTACACGATGCTATAGCTGTACAAAGACTGGAACGAACCATATATAATGCATGTGACACTAAAAGGACGTATGTATATATTCTCAGTACGTTTAATTTAGTTACAGCCATTATGATCGAGAAAGAATTGCAACAACCGGTTTTTCAGACACCTACCAACTGTTAATTATTAACTTGCTATAATTAAAAAAGGGAACATTAATCGTGACGATGAAAGATGTGTCTGAAAACTTGCTGTACATGGTAAGTTTTAGTACTGAAGACCAGCGATGCTATTTGACAGAGATTCTGAGATAATGCATGTGCTGATGTACACCTCCATGAAAGAGGGATTAAGACAAGAGAAACCAAAGTACTCTTCTCTTTGATCTAAGGCCTTCGATCTTTTAAATGATATTTTTAAAAGATTTTCGATGATGATATTGAGATATGATCATATTCACATGAATTGGATTAGTGCAGCAAAAATCTATACTCAGTGTCAAACAAAATAAAGAGTAAAATTACAATGAATGGTATATCATGAACTAGACTTTTCAGATGAATTAACGACTAATTAGGGGATTCGACACATTTTGTTACTCTAAAGAACGTATTCTCATCGCATGTGATAAGAGTTTTGGATCAGTTATGAGATCGTATAATTCGTGAGCTTGATGAAGCAATGCCTCGCCTCTAACATAGGATGATTCAGTAACGTGACTTTCGAGCGCAGCTGCCACAATAAATGACTAAAAATAACTTTTTTTACCTAGATTTAATCATGCAAATATCCTACATATTAATTAGAACACCTACCAACTGTTAAATATGAACATGCAACAAAGTATCTCTAAGACATATGATTCCCAACTCATTTAATCATAATTTACGTCATCCGAGTCTTAAAAACTGCGAAACCAGTTTGTTTGGTTTAATCTAGCAAATATCCTTCCTACATATTAATGTACAAGAACACCTACCAACTGTTTAAAAGTTAATTTGCTGTAACGAAGAAAGGTACATGAGTCGTGACAATTAGAGATGTGTTCGTAAATTGCTGTAATGCCACTTTTAGTAGTGAAGACAAGACGATGCTATTTGATAGTTGAATAGAGATTTTCAGAAGGGACCATATAATTAAATACATGTGCAATCATGGAACATGCATATACATATTTGCGCATGTGCCAAAATAAATTAAAGAGGGACTGGGACGAGAGAAACCATAGCATTCTCATCTTTGATCTACGTCCTTATTCTTTGAAACGATATTTTAAAGATTTTCTACTATAATAGTGAGGTATAATTGTATTCACACTTGAATTGATGTGTAGTCATATATACAAAATAAAGGGTAGAATTACAATGATGGTATCATGAAGGAGACTTTTCAGATTAATTATCGTAGCCGAACAGAAGAGTACTACTCAAAAAACTTACTCTAGTCACCTCACATTTCCTGAGCTTGATCAAGCAATGCCTGGTACATTGGG
Source organism: Misopates orontium (assembly GCA_946800315.1). Taxonomy (NCBI): domain Eukaryota; kingdom Viridiplantae; phylum Streptophyta; class Magnoliopsida; order Lamiales; family Plantaginaceae; genus Misopates; species Misopates orontium. Next base: position 42,838,802 of record OX326948.1, on the reverse strand, counting down.
TGATTTTAGTAACATTAACAAATAAGCATCTCTTAAATTAGGTAATTGCAAAACCTACTCCTGTGTTATTTCTAATTGGCAAATAACGCACTGTATCTTTTTTTTCTTTATTGGCAGAAACCCCTGTGAAATTTTAAGAATTAGCGGAAAACCCCCAACTTTATCTTTCAAGTTAACTGTACCGATAATCAACGATCTTTATGCATTAAAATTTTATATCAGATGCAGTGGCTCCGCCGGGGTTACATGTGAGGGCCGTTGCACCCTCAACTGGCCTGCTGATGAATTGCTAAGAAGCATATAAAATTTGTATAAGGCTACGGCAAAATCAGCCTATTTTGCACCCCTGGACCCTGTGGTCCACTTCATTTAAATATATTTTTAAACTTTACTAACTATTGGGCTACCAATAGTTTAAGTTGTAGTAATATCGTAATATTAGAACCCACATGCCTATGAACAATGAGCATAGTAGCACAAACAAATTAAATAAAAAGCATAGAACTGTGTGAAAATTACCGTATTGCAACTAGAACTTACCGGTAAAAAATTTAAGATATTGTTTCATTAGGGAAGATAAACCTCTTCTCTCTTTTTCAACTATCTTGTAATATATTCATAGATAAAGAATTATTTGTTTATATTATGTTCATAATATTATTGTTTGTTTTTCTATTTTGTACAAATTTATAGTTAATCAAATCTTTTATAACATGATGTTGTTATATATAACAAATACGATAATACTAAAAATTATTCTTCTGGCAGGCTAACTATATAACACTTATCAAAATACTAATAATTTAAACAGGTTTTGATCAATAAATCTTCAAGATTAAGTTCCCATAAACTTAAGATTCCTACATTTAAAGATGATAGTACTTCACCTGAAAGTACAAATATTCGTGAAAAATGTGGATACAATTTAGAATGCTGACTAGATTACAAATTACTATTTTGATCTGTCTATAAATACAAAATATTGGTTTTGAAGAGAATTCAGTTACTTTCTAAAAAGAACAATTAAAAAAGACATTAGAGCTAGTTTATTTATGAGGTACACACTTTTTAAGCTAAACTATCTATTATGGTCCGTTAATTAGTATTTTGTATGGAAAATTAAATTATATTGACGAGTTGGCAATAGGTGCAATAACAAAAGACTAGAAGATTATATTGACGAGTGGCCATAATAAGGGCTCAAATCGAGCAACTGCCACATTAAACGGCTAAAATAATTTTTCTCTAGATATTATAAAGCAAACATCTACTTATATTTCAGAATACCTACCAACTGTTAAAATCTTGCAATAGAATATCTAATTATTTCATTACAAGGGAGGGTGAGAAGCCAGACTAACTAGACAGAAATGGTTCTGTAACTAATACCGCCGATAGAATCAAAAAATAAATATTGCGCAATATCAGGCGGGGGATGATCGTAGAATTGAATCCCAAAAGCAAGAGTATGACCCAAATGTGCAAGGCGATCGGCAACAATGTTCGTTTCTCGATAATCATGACGGATACTGCAAGAATCAAAGGCCTCCATAAGATTGCGACACGAATCAATGAGTCCGCGATAAGGGTGAAAGTTTTGAAGTGAGGAATTAATAAGAGAAGTAGCAACTTTAGAATCACAAGCTACAATAATATGGCTGAAATTGTATCTTTTAGCTTCAGAGAGTCCGTAAAAAATTCCACAAAGCTCCGCCATCGTAATACTCCCAAATCCCACATTTGCCGCATATCCAATGAGCCATTTTCCAGTAGAATCACGAGCCACTCCACCACAAGAAAGCTGGCCCGGATTACCCAATGCGCTACCATCCACATTGATCTTGAAAATATTCGAATCAGGGGGAGACCAACAAAGTGCGCGAGATACTTTCTTAACTAACTATCATTTATGCCATGGTGTTCGGAAGCAAGAACCGGTTCATTAGATTTTATCAATGATGTACGGATAGTCCAAAAAATCACTCCATCCGCGTGTGTATGGATACTCCAAATCTCTGATATACAACATGCACGTGTCAATTACGCCCCTGTGGCGTATTTGAGAATTTAAAATAATCAGAAAAATATCCAATATGTATCAGACACTTCTAGAGGACATACCTGACACCTTTGCAACACATTTGTGCGGATTTTAAAAAGTTTTAGTTTTTGTGGGTCAAACAAGAAACTCCAAAACTTAAAATATATTCTAAATAACACAAAATGAAAATAAAAAGTAAAGGTGAAACTGAAGAAAAAAGAATAGGCAGTGAGTGCAAAAGTAGAAAGTTTCTTTTTGTGTTTTACTTCCTCTCAAGAATGACGATTGGAAAAACTTCAATCTTCAAGCAAAAGCACTGAGTTGTTTGGACTCCCTTACTGTGCTTCTTCTCTCATATCTCGACCCTCAAACTTTATTGCATTTTCAGAGTTTTAGAAATTAATTTTCAGGCTAGGGGTTGTTTTAGAAAATCTGAAAATTAGAAATTGATGTAGATGGAGAACAATACGAGCTTTTGGTATTGACTCAAAATCTTAAATTGTTCAATTGTTTGCCTTGGTTTTTGAATTAAGACTTGGTTAAGAGATTCAATGAATTGCGTATTTATTTTTTCATGATTGTTGAAATTGTTTGCTTGAATTAATATTCAGTATAACCTCGTGATTTACACTTGTATTATTGTATATTATAAGTAAGTTTTTGTATTTGTGATCAATATAGATATCAATATAAGTAGCATCATCGTGTACTCGTATTCTATATTTTTGAATATATATATATATATATATATATATATATTATACTGTACTTGTATCCTATATTTTCAAAAACAGTTCAGACACATAAGCAGACGTCACACTGGTTACTGGGTTGATTGGTTCAATCGGTTCAACCATGGCAGAGCCACGTTGAAGGCTCACCCGGGCTACAGTCCGGGGTGAGTTTTTCTCAATCTATATATATATATATATTATATCTTGGTTGTAGTTTAAAATATTATTATACTCTACTAAAGTCCCCTATTCTATTGGACCACTATTCCTTAACATTTAATTATATTCTCTTAGCTCATCTTCCCCAATTTTGTAAATGGCATTTGGCACAACTCCCTCCTTCATATGAAATTTGTACATTATTCCCTTATAAAACAAACTAAATGGACAAATTACTCCATATATTATGTTAAAAATAGTCACAACACTCTCTATGAAAAAAAAAGAAAGATAGGCAAATAGATTGCATGTGTTATGTTAAATAGACACATTATCTCTTTGTTTATTGTTATAAGTTAATACCTCCTCTTATGCGCAAGTGTTAAGGGGTGGTGTGAAAATCGAGGGGGATTTGCATATTATTTTATCACAGGGAGGATGTCTAATAATTTTCATGTATTTTCATATTACCTACTCTTATACGAATCTTTTAAACACTATAAGAGATTTAAAAAGCTCATTTTCATGTATTTAAGATGTCTAATAATTTTGTCTTTATGTGAACTTTTATACATGCCTAATATACATTTTCTTTACGTATTTAATCTAGCCCAGGGTGAAATAAAATCCTGGCTCCGCCCCTGGGTTCAACATTAATGATTCAACCTCTATGTTGTAAATTATAAAATAAAAGAACTATATAATTATTTTAAATATATAATTTATATAAATTAAAACATGGTCACTTATAATTATAATCTTAAATTCAATTTAACATTTATAAAATAATATATTACACGTTTAGAAAACGAATGTATTTAGTCTAAACCAAAAACTCAAATCTTGATCATCTTACTAATCATTGCAGTAAATTTGGATGCCAATCAATGTCAAATATCTCCTTTCATATATATTCTTATTCATCATTAAATTTTGACCACACATTCCAAGAAAACATATTTAGTATTTTCTTCCTTTAAAAAAGCTTTGTAGAATAATTTGAAATAGTGTCATAAGTTCTGCACATTAATTTAATTATCCTAAGAAGGCAATTATTAATTTAATTTCCATTAGTTACACTTATTATTTTTTGCTTTATTCCAACAATGACTCACCAGATAATGCGTGCCTTTAATTTTGTCCAAATCACGCTTGTTGGAATAAACCAGTGTTTCCTCTCATCATTCTTTTCTATTTCCCTTTTCCAACATTAAAATGATTCCTTGTCTTCTCCATTTCTAAGACCTTCATTCTACATTTTTACCATTATATTTTTTCTGTAAAACACATAGTAGATAAAAGCTTGATTTTGTTTTTTGTTTTTTCCAACGGTAAAAGCATGATTAATTATCTTTCACCTAAACGCTAAAGATATCACTTGTGGAAGGAGAGGAAAAAAAGGCTGAACATGTTAAGTCGATCATCGGGGCGGTAAAAAGCAGCCGGTTTTAGGCTGCTTTTCGCCGCTTCACATTGACGCTGGCCTAAACGGGCGCCACCGCCGTGAAGACCACCGATTCGTAGCTTTACCGACCGGTCCGATCTATTTTAAGAACACTGCCATCCTTGCATCAAAGGATTTTCATTAAGCAAAAACCCTACATTTTAGAACACTTACGTACCAAGTGTTAAAAATCACTATGCAATATAATATCTAAAAATATAAGATTCCCACATTATTTAATCATCATTTATTTTAGTTCCATAAAGTGGAGGTCGTTATTTTAGTCCCATAATGTGCTCATATTTGCGACGGTAGTTCTTTTTTGCCAGAGTAAATGATTATGACCCAAAATTAGGGGTTTGACAATCTAATTTTAGATTTTTTTTTTTACATTTATACACCACATCTTTCACAATATTACATTTACACCTCCAAAAAGTTTCTAAATCTTTTTTTTTCTAAGCCAAGATTAATTCTAAAAAGTTTAAAGCTTTTTAAATTTCATTATTATGTAAAACTTAAATTAAAAAAACATAAAAAGCATGAAATGTGTGAAACTTTTTTTTTTTGTGTTTTTTAACATAAGTTTTACATAATAATGAAAATTTAAAAGTTTTAAACTTTTTTATAATTAACTTTGACTTATGAAAAAAGATTTAGAAACTTTTTGTGGGTGCAATGTACTTCTGTGGAGTGTCGTGCATCAGTGTAAAATATCCAATATTAGGTTGTCAAAAATCCTAATTGTGGGTTAAGATTGTTGATGACTCTGGCCAAAATTAGTTAAAATTGTCGACTCGATAAAAAAAGGACTACTGTTACAAATATGACCATATTAGGTGACTAGAATAACGACATGCCATTTCGTGAGACTAATTTTAAAAATAGACTACTTTGTGGAACTAATTCTACGAAATTTCCATAATTTATGTTGTCAAACAAAAATATCCTACTTTATTACATATCACACCAATTAACTGTTTAAAAGTTAACGTGCAGTAAAATATGTCAAAGACATAAGACCCCACCACATTTAATCGTTCTTTTTGCATGAGATACAGAGCTTCGGAATCATTAAGTCGTACAATAATTCCTGAGCTAAGAACATTGGATGATTCAGTAACTTCATGACTTTGAACACAGACTTTTAGAAATTTATGGCAAATAACATTAACAATTGCGTTGTGTTATTTTTAATTGGCAAATAACCCCTTAGATTATTTTTATTAGCAGAAATCCCATTAAAAAATTTGAAAATTAGCAAAACCCCCTTACCATTATATTGTAAGTTGACCTTACCGGTAATTGACGATCTTTCTGATTAAAATTTATATCAAACACGTACTTATTCATATAGATATTATAAGCTTAATTACTTATAATCCTTTTAGAATTTTTCGGAATTAGTCAAAAATATAATAAAAATATTAAATAGCGTAGGTTTGTTTCTACAGATCTAGCAAGTATTGTTCTCCTAATATTTTTGATTAACAACATATATATTCACTTTGCACAACAGTAATTCTTTGTGCAGTAAGTAAATACAAAAACATTCTCTGTACATGCGGATTAAATAAGCGTATTAGGGGTTTAGCTAATTTATTAATAACACAAATGGGTTTTTGCTAATAAAAATAACACATGCGGTTATTTGCCTATTAGAAACAACACAGAGGTAGTTTTTTCAATTATCTCTCGCATAAGTATATATTTAAATAAGCAATAAAACTGCTGGAAAAAGGGTGCAATGTACGAAAATAAATAATTAGTGGTGTAATATACCAAAATAAATATTTTACAATGCAATATGGTGTTATTGCACCTTGCAGGAGATGGTCCAAGTTGAAAAAGGACTAAAGCTGGAAAAAATGCCGAATTAGAGAATTGTATTGAATGTGTACATTAAGGACCCGAAACTGCCACAGTAAACGATCGACTAAAATGATGTTTTCATAGATTTTATAACGCAAACATCTTACATATTAATTAGACCACCTAGCAACTGTTAAATTTTAACTTGCAATAAAATATTTCTAGAAATAAAATGATTAGAGTAATATCGAAGCGATTTTGATTCAAATCATCGCGATTGATGAAATTTTACCTATCAATTAGAGCAATATCGAAGCGATCTTGATTCAAAACATCGCGATTGATGAAATTTCATCAATCAATTAGAGCGAAATCGAAGCATGAAGGCGGATTATGAAAGACGAAGTCGCGATCTAGGGGGCGAATAGGGTTTTTGTTTTTCTTTTCAACGAAATGAGAGAGATACTGAAGGGATTTTATTTTTAATTTTAAGTTTATACTAGCCCCTTTGTTAACAAAATCGTGTTGGATTGTTTCAGTTTTGTTTATAAAAGGACCGACCAGTAGCTTTGGTTTAATAATTCCCGACAGTCACTCAAAGCGCCGGCAAAAAAGCCTGGATAGCTCTTTTTTCTTGTCGTGCACAGTGTTTTTTTTTTTTTGGTAATTTGTAGAGCACGGTGTTTGGAATTTCAAGAACCGGATTGTTAGATCTCATCAAGCAAAAATGCTACATACTAGAAGAAAACCTATCCACTGTTAAATATTAATTTGTAATTATAAAATATCTCAAAACAGAAGATTTCATTTATGTTCAGAGAATCAGAGTCTTCAGACTGAACTTAAAAAGAAGGATTCCTCACGTCATTTAATCATCGTTCATGAGCATGGATCAATTTTCATTTCCGGTATATGTTTCTGTACGTACGTTAAATATTGGAAACTTTTTGTAGTGTTTCAAGAAAATTGTAAAATTTATTGTTCAAAATGGGCATGAAAATTACATTTATATTTCGTTTTCATACAGTTAAAAATGCAAACATTTCAAGACTTTTTTTTAAACGTTTAAAATTTTTGATCCACGCACGGGAGTTCTGAAAATTGAAAATTGCAAGAACCCCTTTGTTCTATTTTATCAAGAAAATATCCCAGATATTAACCATAACACCTACCAACTTTGAAAAATTAATTCCTATACATCCAACACCAACGCGTTTCACACTAGTTTTGTTTTTTTTACCCACTCTTACAAATGCATATCCTTAAATAGAATCAACTAGTCTGAACCTAACCACAACTGAAGGAAGAAATGAAGTCTCTTGTTATTGCAACGCTTCCTTTTCTTCTGGCAAATCTTTTCGTATTGGGAGCCACTTCACCTCATAATAACACTGATCTTCTTGAATGTCTCATCTCTCAATCTCATAGCTCAAGTTTACAATCTGAAGTGATTTACACTCCAGAAAATCCATTATATTCTTCAATATTTCAATCAACAGAGCAAAACCTACGGCCTGGATTAACTTCCAAATACAGACCTCTGGTCATCATTATGCCGATAAGTGTGACTGAAATCCAAGCAGCAATTACTTGCTCAAAGAAACACGGAGTGCTGATGAAAGTACGAAGTGGTGGTCACGACTACGAAGGACTTTCGTACACATCCGACGTTCCTTTCGTGCTCTTGGACATGCGAAATTTCCGAGCAATATCGATTAGTACTGAAGATAATACTTCATGGGTTGAAGCTGGCACCACGCTAGGGGAACTTTATCACGCCATTGCCGAAAAAAGTAAGACTCTGGCTTTCCCCGCCGGTGCTTGTGCTACCGTAGGTGTCGGTGGACACTTCCTTGGAGGAGGATATGGCATGATTTCTCGTAAGCATGGCCTCGCCCTCGACAACATTATTGATGCAAAAGTAATCGATGTTGATGGTCGAGTTTTGGACCGTAAATCCATGGGTGAAGATCTCTTCTGGGCCATCAGAGGAGGAGGAGGTACTAGTTTCGGGATCGTTCTCGCGTTTAAATTGAGGCTAGTTGTCGTGCCCGAACTTGTGACAGTTTTCAATGTTACGAGAACGTTGGAACAAAACGCAACACAACTTCTTCACAAGTGGCAGTACATTGCGGACAAGATTGACGAAAATCTAGTGATTAGGCCTTATGTAACAACTGCGATATCTCCCGAAGATGGGAAACGGAGAATTGAAGCCTATTTCAAGTCTTTGTTCCTCGGTCGAGCGAAAGATCTCGTACTACTAATGCAAGATAAATTTCCAGAATTGGGTTTGGTCGAACATGATTGCATTGAAATGCCATGGATCGAATCCGCGCTCTTTTTCGCTGGTTTCCAGAACGAGCCCGTCGATATTTTGTTGGAGAGAACTCGTTCAGGGATGTATCTCAAAGGTAAATCCGACTACGCTACACAACCAATTCCAGAATACGGCCTCACGGGTTTATGGAAGTTTATTTTAGAAGAAGAGATCACTGTTGGCGGCGTTACGTTGAGTCCATTTGGAGGGGTATTGAGTACGATTTCGGAATCCGAAACTCCGTTCCCCCATAGGGCAGGTAACATATACATGTTACATTATGATGCATACTGGGATCAAGGAGATTCTATTGATTCACAAAGGCACGTAAATTGGATCCGAAGACTTTATAGTTACATGACTCCTTTTGTCTCCAACTCTCCTAGAGCAGCGTATTTGAATTACAGGGATCTCGACATCGGGGCGATTAACAATGAAAACATGACGACGAGCTACGAGCAAGCGAGCTCGTGGGGGTTTAAGTACTTTAAGAACAACTTCAATAGATTGGTGCGTGTGAAGACGAGATTTGATCCAGATAACTTTTTCAGAAACGAGCAAAGTATTCCGCCTCTATCCCCAAAGGCTTCCCGAGCAATCTATCTTAACGTGGATGATACTCACCAGCAAATGAATGTTGCAGCATATTAGGTCTACCTAGTAAATATCTAAAATGTTGGTCTATTAAAATTTGACCTTTTGTCTATTCCAATGTATGGTTTGCTTATTAAATTGTATGAATAAATGAATGTATTATTATGTTTATTTTAGAAGTTCAATCTCATTGGGTGATAGTGAGAATTAACGATCAGAAGGAACTTTGTCTAAAGCAGGAAAAATTATTAGGTGCAGCCGATGCACGATGACGTGGTAAAGCATGGACGGACGGTTCCACCTAAGTTACTTTGCCCCTGTGACCAAAAAAAAAAAAGTTACGTTGCCCCTAGACCGTAGTGCAACTGCCCCCCATTAAATGCATTGCTGATGTATTAAGTGTGGCCCATATTTTCTTTCTTCTTTTTTAAGGAATAATAAATTGTATTTTTCTTCCGTATTTAGAGCCTGCACTTTTGGCCTCTAGCTCTTCAAAATCATTTCAAAACATGTCCAACTAGGCCTAATGTCATAGTCAATGATTATTCGAGCTTTGTACAAAACTTGTGTGCCAATGCCAACGTATTGTCCATCTCAGCTTATGTGTCATTTTTAGGGCGTTTTTTGTAAGTTTGCCTTGAAAAGTAAACAAAAAACTTAAATGCAAAATATCTCTGACGGGAATAAAATATCTTTTTTAATTTTCCAAATTATATTTTAATTGAGGTAAATACAAAAAAATATTCCCCATTAATTGTTATCTCTAATTGGCAAAACCTTTCCTATAATTTTTATTAGCAAAAATCTCCTTGTGTGTTTAGGTTATAAGTACCCAAACATGTTTCTGACTTCGAATTGATGAGTAATATCATTTTTGTGCTTATTTAAGATCTCTAATTCATTTCGTTTTTTATTATTATGCAGTTTTTTTTACAAAGATAAAAAGAAATATAATAACTTTACAAAATTTGAATATCAATGTACGTAAGTACCAGTTTGAAAATCTGAGAACAAGTTTTTTTGAGTTTAGTAGGGGGTGGAGAATCCACACATGTTCGCTGCTTTATTGAAGGACAAGGCGCCTCTAAAGATGAAGACTTTGATGTGGATGTTAGTTTGGAATAGGCTTCCAACTAGGGGTGTGTACAAGGGCGGGTTCGGGCGGATTGTCACTCAAAAAATGACAATACACAGAGTTCATCGAGTTACCAATTTTTCAACCCGTGCGGGTTAAGTTAACAATGACATTATGCGGGTTGCGGATTGGATGGGTTGAGCAGGTTGCGGACGGGTTGTGTGTTTAATTAGTGAGGAAAATGTTATAATTAAATAAAATGAACCACGCCATATTTCATTAGTAGTATTCCTCAAGTCCAATATTTTCTAGAAAAAAAAAAGAGATTTGCAATTGCTAGTAAAAACTATAAACTCAACAACATTGATGAGATCAAAACAACAACGCTTAATGTTAATTGAACAATAGTAGTAAATAGTCCCTCAAGAAAAGTTCAGGAGAAATTGCTTTATTTTAATTGGCTGAACCCCTTGTGTTATAAAATCAATGGTAAAAAAACCTCCCTCAAGCATGAAATTGCAATACACTCACTAAATTTTCAACCAAGTATGAAATTTTTATGTACGTAAGATTATCTTTTTACCCTCAATTCTAATTTTTTTGACATATTTTAAAAGAAAGAAAAGCATAAATTATAAAACAAAATAAGTAAATGAGAAGCTCACCCCTAAGTCCGCCTCCTCTAGGAGCAGTCGCACTGACGATGCTTATGGAATTCCTTCGATCCTGGTGGTACCACCATTGGTGATACCACCTAGGATTATGACATGTGTACACCAAGTTGTTGACACAATTTTTTTATTTTTTATTCAATTGTTACTTGCCACTCCTACACACTCTAGGCACAAATATTGTATACAGACACGATATATTACATATAAGTCATTAGTATTAAATCTTAAATATTAATGTATTATTAGACTTTAATTAATATCAAATACCGTTGCATTACGTACTGTTTCATTTTCAGAATGATGTGAGGCAAGTAAAAAATAGAAAGAAACAAACTTAAAATAATAATAGAAGTAAAGGTTGTTGATAACTTTCAGTTTTACCCTCGGTTATTGAAACAAATTTAATTCTAAGAGAAAATTAGATAAGATACATGTTATTAAAAATATTGCTTTATATTTAAATTAAAATTATAAACAGAAAAGAGCATTGTTGAGTATTTTTTAACCAGTCTCTTTTCCATTTAGTCCGCCTAATTAAGATTTCAATCAAAACAATGCGCCCGTAACATTTTTGACTTTTCAAATGGAATTACAACTTTAGAATCATATTTTAAAATTAATTAATAAATCTAATTTATATATCATTTACATTTATAAACACAACAAGATGCACCTTTTTAGCTCACCATCCTTAAATAATTGTCCAACATTTTTCATTGAACACATCATTCTTAAAAATGAAACAGTACGTGATGCATCGATATAATTTGATATTAGTTAAAATCTAATAATACATTAATGTTTAAAACTTACCACTAATGACTTATATGGAATATATCTTGTCTATACAATATTTGATACTAATTTCAAAAATCTTCATTATTGAAATTTGGAAGGACAAATTTTATAAGTTAGTCCTAAAAAATTTAAAACGTTTTTAATGAATCAATTTTGGGATTCGATTAGTATTTTTTTCGGTGGGAGAGAAGAATGGCTAAGAATATCCTTTTCACACATATTTTTTTAAAATCAAATTTGGGATTCAAACATTCTTTTTTTGGTGATCTGATTCATATTTTTTTTTTGATACATTTTTTTTTTAAAATTCAGATTTGGCATCAGGATATTTTTCTTTTTTGGTGGGAGAGAAAAAGAATGGATAAGAAGAATTTCTATAAGTTTTTTTATAAGCCAGATTTGGGATCCGGTCAGCAAAATCTTAAGAATTTTACAAATATAAACAAACTATAATTAATTTTGCCAAGAGTTTAGCATTTATTTGAAAGAAATATAATTATGGTTTAGTAGAATTCATCCAACTTTGTCCACACTTTTTATTGACAAGTGCCATAATTTTAGGTGGTATCACCAGGATCGAATTCACCGCTTCTGGCATCCCCAATTTCTTGTTTTATGCATTACAAACAAAACCCCAACTTTACCTTTTGCTCCCCTTAAACCATATCACCATCACCAAGAAGGTCGCGTACCAGGAGAGGAGAGTTGGTTTTATTTCTTTTAGATTCAGAAAGCAGTGGAGTAGTGACGACAACATAAATGAAATCAGATCTGATGACCAAAAGTTTTCCTGATTGATTTTGAAAATTTTCATTAAATGTATTTTTCTAATATCAGTAAGATACTCTTGCACTTTAAGTAAGCCGATTTCTATCCAAAAAGAAATTTAATTAATCAATCAACTTAATAAGATAATATCACAAGATATGATATCAGCAATCATCATTAATGAGTTGAAGCACGAGATAAATTAGATGAGATCAAAATGGTCATAATAATAAGGGGAAACTTTTCTTGGTAAATATTTCTCTCCTGGCCATAATAGCCTGTATATGACATAGTTCTTGAGTTTCACCTTTTTGAAATGAAATAAAATAAATTTTGGGCTAATATTGAGAAGAAGATATTGCAATAATATTTTGCACAAAATATTACAGCCAAATATGCTTACGGTTTGGATAATAATTTTTAAGCGCTCAACTCTTCAATTTTAATGTCACTCTCGCCACTCGTGCAATTCATCACTTGATATATTTTGTATGAGCTACTGGCATTACACCTCTGACATACATGTGAATAGATATTACTCTATTTGAAAAATAAATATGCAAGTTGCGTATTTATTTTGTACACCATCTCCTAACACTGGTGTATATATAAGAGAGGTATTTTGTGACATATAAAAATATACGGAGAATAAATGAGTGTATTTAACATAACACAGAGGTAATTCGCCTAATTGTTTTTTAGAAAGGGCGTTAATGTGCATATTTTAATAAAACACAATTAACTAATTTGCTCATTTGTTTTTACAAAATGTAATATATGCCAATTTGATGTAACATAAGCTTGTTGTGCCAAAGCCCTATTTTGTATTTACTCGCGGCTATAGCTAATTATTCTCCATACTAACTTGCCGTAAACAACATACAGCCACCCATCCTGTCCCATATTTATAGTAGACAAACCAAGTTAGGACTCTTAAATATCCAGATGTTTACATGTATTTAGCAAATTCTAGTGCCAACTATTGAATATAACATGACATTTAATAATACGATTCCAATTGTAGATAGTTGTTACGTGACTTCCTTCTTCATCGCATAATTGCGCACATTTTTGTTCACTGTTTCCTACAAATGCATTAAATGCCAATAGGTTGGGTAGTTTGATTGGCCTATACTAAAATTCGAAGTAACTTTCAACAGGCCTGAATCAGTAGTACAACTCCAGCTGCAAACTATACACAGATCGCTAATAAATATCAGACCCAATAATTCTCCTTCACCACCGAAAAGCGGTTTCCTCACTTTTTTTGGGAGTGTATGAAAAATGGAAAACAATGCAAAACAGCCACTAATTATTAATTCCAGCAACAAATTAGATGATGATGAACATTTGCCGATGCTTTCGAGCCTTCCTCGTTCTTTCACTGCGTCCTTTGTTGCCGACAGCGAGGACATTCCTCCGATCACCAATGCACGCGGCTTCTATGCCGCGTTCGCGGTGGAGTCGATAAAGCTATGGTATTTAGCCGGGCCGGCAGTTTTCACTATCATTAGCCAATACGCGATGGGAGCCACCACCCAGATCTTCGCCGGTCATGTCGGCACGCTTGATCTTGCTGCTTTCTCCGTCGAGAACAACATCATTGCCGGACTATGTTTTGGAATCATGGTACTTATAATTAAATTATTAGTGCTTCTCTCAGCATGCGTTAAACGAAAAAATAAGTCCGAGGTATGCTGGAAGAACAACGGGGTCTAATTCTTCTGTTCTAAATTGTGGGTCACTTTCTGTGTCATCGATAAATTATAACATATGTATGTAATTCATGGTAAAATTTAAATTAACGCGCACCAGTGGGTGATTAGAGAAATAAGAAAAATAAATCTAACTTAATATTAATTAGAGTGACATAGAAATTGATAAACCATTTTTACGCAAATTTTGTCTTATGTGAGAATAGTTGTCTTAAAGTCGATGTCTTATGTGAGAATAGTTGTCTTAAAATCAATTGACGGATGTTGCGCACGGACAAAATGGAACAAAAGGGCCCCTAAAGGTGTCTAATCCAGAATCACTTTATTGTTTCATTGAGAAGACAAAAAAGGTGAAAGCATAGGAGGATTGGTAAGATTTTCTACAACTTTTGAGGCATCTGGTAGGAAAAAATGATTAAACGTGCATTAGCATATTAAGAGATAATATATAGAATGGCATTTGGATGTAACCACAGTCACTTAATACCATAAGAAAATCTTGCCTTATCATATTATCTTTAGAAACATATAAATGAATTCGGTAAATTAAATTTTTATTGGGCCATGAGTCATTCATTACATTTAAAAAGTGATAGATTATATTCCACATAATCCCCCAAGATGAGAGAATTATATTACTCATTTACATTTAATTCTACTAACTCCTTACTCCAATAGACTTAACAAATGTACAAACTAGCATATATTTCCAGATTACGTAGCTCTTAGGATGTATTAAGTGCTACACAATAACTCCTTTGAAATATCATTAAATAGGCTCAAAATTGTCAAATTTATTAACTATTTAATATGGGAATCGTAATTTTTAAAGGTCCTTTTAGTAAGATTTGATACTTTAAATTGCGTTTGCAGCATTTTATTTCACGTGTTTTCTTATTGTATACATATCAATAAAATAGAGAAAAAAACAACTGTGTAGACAAGGTTAGAACTAGTACCAAACATTCCTGTCTTCATATATGATGAGAGATATTTTAATTTTTTTTTCTTTTGGAAAGTTATGTAATTCATTAGTTTGCTAACTATTTCATAATTAAATTGCGATTGCATTTGCACTGACTACTGGTTTTAACAGTGGGGAATGGGAAGCGCATTGGAAACTCTATGTGGTCAGGCATACGGCGCCGGGCAGATTGACATGCTCGGCGTTTTCTTGCAAAGATCTTGGGTTATTGTCCTCGCAAGCAGTATTCTGCTAACATTTCTGTACATTTTCGCGGAGCCATTTTTGATTCTACTCGGGCAAGATAAGGAGATATCGCGTTTGGCGGGGCGATTTGCGTTATGGATGATCCCTCAGCTCTACGCCTATGCAATTTACTTTCCAACTACAAAGTTCCTTCAGGCGCAGAGCAAGATCATGGTGATGGCGTGGTTTTCTGGGCTTGGTTTGATTTTTCACGTGTTCTTTAGCTGGCTGCTAATGTTGAAACTCGGGTGGGGAATGGCAGGCGGCACGGTGGTCTTGAACGTATCGTGGTGGATTGTGACGGCGGGGCAGTTGGTGTATATTTCTAAGGATAAATGCGGTGGAGCTTGGACTGGATTTTCATGGGAGGCGTTTTCAAATCTTTGGGGCTTTGCGAGGTTGTCCTTGGCGTCGGGCGTCATGCTGTGGTAAGCAACTGCCTAATTGATTATATCTAATTAACTATGCGGAATTTGATGCTTTTGTCCCTATAACATAATATCGTAACAAACTTATAACGATAGTACATTCTAACTTGAGTGAAATTCTCAAATCGATGTTGAGGACAATCTCTTAGAACGTACTAAGCACGTTCTATTTAAGCTTGCTACAACATTATTTTTGTAATAGAGAAGTATCTCAATTGGAATCTATATTAATATTAACGGAAAAGATTAAATCGAATATGTAGTAACCCAAGGATTTGTCTAAACATGGTCAGGGGTTTGCACACTTGAATTTTTGTTTTTTATGTTGTGTAAAAGGTTGTAGCACCACTGGTGCTGTTTTTCAAATAAATATCATCTTTGTTCGTTAAAAAAAGAAAAAATCATTAACCATACTGTTTAACATTTCATATGCTACCTTACAATAAAATAAACTCAGTAACTTTAAATCCCTCGTGGTTTGGTGGAAAACAGACCCTTATTAATTTTATACAAGAAAGAACTACTCGGGCATATGCTATAAGGCTCCGCTTAGAGACCTGTAAGTGTAGAAATCAGGCCCCACTCATATCATAAGGCTCCGCTTACAGACCTGTAAGTGTAGAAATCAGGCCCCCCTCATATTTCCCCCTAAAAGGCCTTATTAGAGGGAGAGGGGAAATCCTTTATAAACAGAAGCCCAAGTTCATTCCCAAGCAATGTGGGATAAATCCCAATACGCCCCCTCACGTGTAGGCCGGACTGGACATCGGTTCCTATCACGTGGGTTAGGTCCCAGGCCCAACATTGTCTTGGGTAAGCTCTGATACCATGTAGAAATCAGGCCCCCCTCATATTTCCCCCTAAAAGGCCTTATTAGAGGGAGAGGGGGAAATCCTTTATAAACAGAGGCCCAAGTTCATTCCCAAGCAATGTGGGATAAATCCCAACAGTAAGAAAAACATTTTCCATAAAGATCCGTCTTTCTCCAAACTAGGGATATTTCACTTAATAGAGTGTTTTTGCTGAAAGTAAAAATCATGTTTTCATTATCTCTATCTTTTGAGTATTTGATTTATATTTATATTTACAAACCCTAACAAAAACACTCAAAACACAAAATATATGTATATATTGTAAGTCGTAACAAAGAAAACATTCATAAATACACACGCACACAACCTCACATCTGCACACTTACATCACGCAAGAGCCAAATTAAAGTCGTCACTCATTGATATTTACTACTGTATAACGAAGTACGGAAATTAATGAATCATATTCTCCGTACCTTTTAAGGTTCCATATGACAAAGACGAACCGGTTACATAATTCCACAAAGAATCATGCAGTATTCGGGGGATCAACCTAAAACCCCCTTGTGGTTTCGAAAACCTGCACGAAACCCCCTTGTGGTTTGTTAATTGTCTTAAACTCCATTGTGGTTTCATAAGCTCTGCGCAAAATCCCCTTTTCATGAAACCACAAGGGGGTTCCATGCAAAACTTTTTGAAACCACAAAGGGGTTTTGTGCAAGTTTTGGGATTTTATGCATAGTTTATGAAACCACGAGGAGTTTTTAGACAATTAACAAACCCCAATAGGGTTTCGTGCAGGTTTTCAAAACCACAGGGGGTTTTATGCATTTTACCCGCAGTATTCAGTTTATAACATTCATTTCACTCTTTATTACAATTTTAATTAACGCTTTATAAAAGAAGAATAAGTAAGTTTCACTCGTTAATAAAACTAAAGTTAGCTGTTGTTTTAATTTCATTATTTCTTTTATGTGCAGCTTAGAGTCGTGGTATTTTACAGCACTCATCCTCTTTGCTGGGTTTCTGAAGAACGCAGAAATTGCCGTTGACGCTCTATCCATATGGTAAGTGTTACCCGCTCATTCTCTCCGCAATTTACTTTATTTGTGTGTATTATGCCAAATCAACAATATGTCGCAGGATAATGCATTAATTTTTGGGGTTCCGTATACGCTCTTTTAGGAATTTATCTCGAACTTCTTATAATATTGGCTAGTATGAGTTTAGCCCTTACAGATTTGTTTAGTGTTTCACTCTAAGAGGACTCGTACCAATGGATATATAGTTATTCCTTCATACCCATTTATTCACTCTTCATTTTTGAATCGTATGTATATATATATATATATATATATATATATGAAGACTTATCAATTTTTTTGAAAGAACATTGCTTTCTAGATCTATACAAAATCACTATACTCGTTATATCTATGTTTTAAATGATTCTAAAAATATCTCAAAAAATTATAAAAAGGTTCATAATATTTGTTGGAATAAATACACGTTTGATATAAAATATAATGCAAAAGATAGTTTTTAAATATAACAGTAGGATTTGTTGCTAATTTTTGAATTTTACAGGGGGTTTTTGAATAAAAATAAGATGGGGGGTTATATTTGCCAATTAGGAATAACACAGGGGTAGTTTTTGCAATTATCTCCACAGTTACTTTTATGGCTGACAGGTTTTTGTTTTTATTGCAGTTCTAATATACTTGGGTTTGTGGTTATGGTAGCCGTTGGACTGAATGCTGCTATAAGGTTAGTCCAAATTGACGCAGTCACATTTCTAAGTCACATGAAAATCTTAAACGAAATGTACTAGCAAAAAGATAATGCATTTGTTTTTACAGAACTATTTAATTCCTTATTATGTGATAATGTTGAGCGAAATTCGTATATCCTTATTTTGACACTTATACGAATGCATGCATAAATGTGCAGCGTAAGAGTGTCCAATGAATTGGGGGCAGCTCATCCAAGAACCGCCAAATTTTCAATAATAGTTGTGGTTGTATATGCTTTTGTTATTAGCGTGATCTGTGCGATTGTTCTCCTCATCTTCCAAAATCAGTATCCTTCCTTATTCTCAGAAAGCTACGAAGTCAAAGAAATTGTGTACCGACTCACACCTTTGCTTGCATTCTGCATGGTGTTGAATAATATTCAACCAGCTCTATCTGGTACGTAATACTTTTAACTTTGCTACAAAGTTTTCCACATAAATAGTCAAAAGGTTCCAATTCTTATCATTTCTATGGATAAAAGAAGTTCAAATAATAGTCTTTGATTCATTGATCACTTGTTTTCTCTTCATGCTCAGTTGGTAATAAAAAGCTAGGGAGAACATTGTAAAAGTTGAAGCTCAATTATTTATCTGCACATCTCATTTGGAGGGCAAAATTAACTTTGGCCTTCTAACTGGGCTTCAATTCGCAAATGGTCCTCCAATTTGGCACCGCATCAATAAGTCATGTAACTTGGGAAAAACTTCCATTTCGGTCCTCCAGCGCCGAAAATTACTTAATTTGGCCAAAATATGCACTAACCACCCACGTGACCCCAATTTGGGGAATTTGATTGCAATTAATTCACACATGCGAACTCGCACGACTACATTAGGAGGACTGAAATTGATTGGGTTACCTAATCCCCAACTTTACACAAGTGGATCAATTGCAAACTCTAAATCTCCAAATTAGGATCACGTGCGTGGTCACGTGTTCGAATTAGGTGTAATTTACAGCGTTAGAGGGGTGAAACTAATTTTTCGACAAATTAGAAGAAGACCAATTTAATGTGGTGGCAAGTTAGAGGACAAAAGTTGAAATATTTCCTCATTTGAAGCAAAGACGATAATGTTTCATATTATAATGTTAAAAAGAGTTTTCCAAATGATTTGAACGAATCTCAAGTTTGCCATATCTAAACTCTTGTCATTTGCTACCTTTTATCACCGTGATTCAATGTGATCATGCTTGTTGATAATTATCCCACATTGCATAAAACTGAATCGTCACGACTTCTATATATAAACAAAATTTTTGCTCCCCTTAACAATACTATTTACGAAATATAGATAGGCTTCAATACTTACTTTGTACTCGAGCTAGCTTACCAAGACAAATGATGTGTGTTGCAATATATAATGTGATATGATATATAATGATGGCTTACACGTGAGGAGAAATGTTGGCACAATCCAATATTGCCTGGAGTTGGACTAAAGCTTTTTCACATATATAAACTTTCATCGCTTAATATTACCTTTTTTAAGGGAGCATACACGGGGTGTTGAGTTTTTACAAACTCTTTAAAATTCAACATATTGCATGATTTACGCTTGTAATGCAAATGGTATATGTGAAATGATCAAACTGCTTTGGTTGATGCAGGAGTGGCAGTCGGGGCTGGATGGCAAACTTTAGTTGCCTACGTGAACATCATATGCTATTATTTGCTTGGAATTCCTATGGGTCTGGTATTAGGATTTACCTTTAACAAGGGTGTAGAAGTAAGTATAATTTTGTTTGAAGTTAAGAACTTTTAATTAATATCTTGATGTTTCAAAGTGAAGTATACAAATATCATGTTTATATGACAGACCAATGATTTTGTAGGGCATATGGTATGGAATGGTGGGAGGCACGGCTGTTCAAACGCTCGTCCTCTTTTTGATTGTCTATAGAACTAATTGGAATAAAGAGGTTTGCTCAACGGAGCATTGCATTTGACCATTTTCTATTCTTATCATTATTATATTTTGGTCATTTTGAAACTACATTAACTATGCATTGTAAATATACAGGCTTCAATTGCGGGTAAAAGAATTAAGAAATGGGGAGGAGAAGGAGAAGCTAAATCAAACGGCCGCGCATAAATCATTTAAAATGAAAATCGTATTCAAGTTATTATGAAGGACCATTTCTTGATTTGTATCAGAGGGCATCTATTTCCTATTGTATTTGTTTGTGTATTTTTTTTTTTAATTCATTTGATTCAAATGTAATTTGTATGTCATTATTGAAATGCAACTGCATGAAGCCATGATAAGTAATAAAGTGACGAGGGAAGTTGTTGATCCCACAAATTACGAACATAATTTTTATCATCAATATTGAGTATCTCTATGTTTACTAAAGAGCCTGAATTTTCATTTGTATCAAATGATAAAATTAACAATATTACTTATAAAAATGAATAATTATAACAAATAAAATAAATAATTACGACAATTATAACAAGTTATGAATAAGGATATAACTCTAAGATCACATTTCATGTTAATTTAACATGAATTAAATTTATTCAGACAAGGTTTGGGTGTGGATAACGATCACATTTCTTGAAACCAAGGATCTCAACACCATTTCACGTCTGTTTCTGGAATCTTCCCAACAACTTTTTGTTCGAACTAAAGCCTCTTGACCTTTCCCTTAATTCGGAAGTCCACCACATGTGAGCCTTTCTTTATGTTGGAAGCTCATGCCTTCTTTTTTGTCACTCTAGAACACTGACATGGGGTCGTGTAGTATGTCTGATACTAGGTCTTCAAAATATATTTAACTCCATATATACTGATACGATATTTTTCACTTTGGGCCCAATAACTTATGGATACTTTTCTAGTCTTCACCACAATAGCCTCGTACCAATGGAGATATTACTTATTCCTATAAAACAAGTTACTCTCTTTCATCTTTTTGATGTGAGACTTATTGTTTAGCCTACCAAAATATTGGCTATCCAATTGGTCGCTCCAATGAGCAGATTACCAAAGACTACTTATTGGGAATCCTCGATCAGTGATCTCGTTGATATATTCAGTTTGGACTTTGGCGCAATCACATAATATCATGATACACTCATCGAATGAGATTGTCCCTACCGTTACTCCATGTATGGTTCCCTACCTATTGGTTGTGTTTTTTAGGGTTGATTTACCTTCCCTTGAAGACCCTCTAAATTTTTTAACATAAAAGCCAACCCGCTTAGAGACAAATGGTAGTAATTGCCCCAAGATTAATACCTAGGGGCACTGTAAAAATATTGCCTCGAGTTAAGTGTCCCAAGGTCCAGTTTTGTTGTAGTGATATGCTTCATGTATTTATTAAGTAAAAACGTAAAGTAATTGACGTAGTTTTTTCAATAGAATATATAATTTAATCCTTTATTAAGATAAAGTTGAATATAGAACGATATTGGATAAGTAAGACTTATCATATCTAGGATATTGAGTGACATCGGTAAATGTTACGACGAGATTCATGTCCCATATTAAGGGATAGGAGTCACACGTCCCACTCCAAGAATTTCTAATGCAATATTTTTCTTTAGTTGAATTTTCTCTTCTTTTTTTTTTTTTAAATTCATAGTTGACGAGAAAACAATGAAGAACAAAAATGCGGACACTTTAGAAAAAGGAACAGATCAAAAAGTTATAAAATAGGTGTTTTTTTGTGTTCATGAAAAGTTCCGGAGACCAGACGCCCGAATTCGTAGAAATCAAATACGCAAGCTAGATTGGTGGTTTTGCAGCCACGATTGCGTAATTTACTGGCATAGGTTGAACAAATTAGACTATAATTCTACGCCACTTGAAAGCCGCGGATGTCTAGTTTCTATCACAAAAAGCGAATCGAGATTTTGACATTTGGGGAAGACGTTATAGACACAACAGTAAAGTCGCACAAAACTAACGTAGATCTAGCGGGCGCAACGAAGAAAGCTAAGTTTGAAGCCACATGATCAACGGGGTTTGTCAAAGGTGAAGTTTTGTTGATTATGTTAGACTTCCATGTTTATTAATTATTAAATATATCAGATAAAATTGTGTGAGGCTCGCTTGTCGATCACGATCGATAAATTCTTGAACGAGTGTTTTATGTGAATGATGAAAATAATGAGATGAATCATGTGAAGTTGTTTTTATAAAACCCACTTTTGCATAATTCGAGGATTCATATTTTTTTAGGTATAATAAGAATTAAGATTTTGAGCTTGGGATGCCATTATTCGTTGTTCAATTTTCAATAGTATTAAGTTCAACACTTTCCTCGACTCTTTTTTCACCTTTAACTCGTGAGTTCATGTCAAACTTCATCTCACCGCTGACTCTCAAGTCAAGTTTCATTCTCCAACATCGATCACGACCCTTCTAGTGACCAGAAAAAACTAACTCAAAATCAGTGAGAACCTTACCAACTCTAAGTGATTCTAATGCCTCGTGTTAGAAATTGGACCACGTTTAGTTTTAAGTGAGAAATGTCTATTAATCTATTTGGATATATCTATCCTTTTGTCAACAACAAAGCCTGTGCTTTGGGAGTTACTATTAACATGAAATCCAAGGTTGATTTATCTTATGGATCTCTTTGTTCTATTATTAAATATCAATTTTTTATTTTCAAATTGTTTAATTAGTTTTTATTTTGATATTTTATTGTATAAGTCATTTCATATCGTTTATATTTCTTCCATTTTTCCATGTCTTATTAGTTTATTAGGCAGGACGGATCAGCCACACTTTTTCCATACTCAGCTTGTCGCTAGCGTTTTTTAACCATAACACCCGCGTTTCTAAAATGCCGTTAATACCAGGGTTTACTGGCGATTCTTGAAAGCCAGGGCTTTATCGGAGACACGCGGTTCAACCTGAATCTTTTTGGCATATTTCGAAGCACCAGAACTTTTTCTTCCAGTTGTTTATAAACGCAGGGAAAACCGAAAAGGAAAACGCCAGGAAATATTTATATTTTTTGAATGAAGCTTCTGCCAGTAGCGCTCTACTATCCTTAAAAATTGGCAGCATTTTGGAAGAAAAAACCGCCAGCAAACCGTGCATTGTCCCGTTTCTTTTTGGTACTTCTTTTAGCCCTGTACTAATGCTTTCCCAAAGTGCAAACTTATCGTTTATCGGAAAAAACTAATACATTTTTGCCAGTTGGTAAAAGCTCTAGTAAAATCGTATTTCCTTGAAGTTTTTGCCAGCTAGCTAGAGTGGTTAAGGATTAATTTGTTTGCTTGCCTGCATATAGGAATAGGAACGTGGATTTAATCAATGCTGACGTACGGAGTAGCTCGAGACTCATAAAAGTCCAATTATGTCACGATTCATTCCAGACTTGTGGGTACCATATATAACTTCCATAAGTCCTAACCTGCAACACTTCATACATGAAACATGGGACATTAATTATCTGAGAGGAGGACATTTATTATTGTATATCTTGCATGCTTGAGAAATTTTTAAGTACATATATACATTGTTTACTCGAGT
The DNA here is from genome assembly GCA_946800315.1 of Misopates orontium. Taxonomy (NCBI): domain Eukaryota; kingdom Viridiplantae; phylum Streptophyta; class Magnoliopsida; order Lamiales; family Plantaginaceae; genus Misopates; species Misopates orontium. Next base: position 42,814,933 of record OX326948.1, on the reverse strand, counting down.
CAATCGATAATATTTATTCTTCAAAATCAGCAGTACTAAAAAACAATCGATTAGTTCTTCTGTTAATATTGTTATTTCTTTCACTTGAACTCGTCTATTTGGGAATACTAGCAAATAATCAAGAGTCGGGACGCACAAGAACTTGTGACCTCAAGGCGTTAATGGAGAGAATTTCCGGGAGCGACTGTTAAAAATATGCAATGAAGGCCCCACCTAATTAAACAAGGAATCAAATTGGTAGTTGAGAATCTCAAACAAATAATATCATTATAGCGGGCCTCATAAAGAATATTTGGAGTAGGGTCTTGTAGTACTCCATCCTCGGAGAGATTATTAGGTGCAGCGGTTGTACGATAGGTGGTGCAGTAAATCGTTTATTTATAAAAATGCATAGATGGGATGAGGCATGGTGAAGTTACTTCCCTATAACTTAGGAATTGTATTTAATCTCAGCTTTTGGCTGTACCACGTCACTATACAGCGGTTGTATCTAATAATTTTTCCCATCCTCGGTGTATAATACTTGGACAAACCGTCCAGATTGGTTTAATTCAATTATTACTCTTATTTGATGTTTCTAATGTTATAACTCGTTTTTCTTATTCTGCTATTCCGTGTACTAAAATTGTTATTTTGCGTTAATTAAATGACCACTAAGTTTTGTTAAAAAGATAATTACATATTAAAATAATAAGTATTTTGCATGATTAGAAGATATTTTAACTAAATATTATTTATTCGATAGCTTAATTAAGTCGGTTACGTAGTGTTATAAATGAGGGATAATGATATCCAGACTGTGTGAGGAACCAAGAGTTTAAAAGAGTGCAAACTCTTCTATACAAATATTGCATATAAGTATTGCAAAAGCTATATATATTTTGTCAAGTTTATATCTTAGCCCCAAAATACTTTCATCTTATTTAGATTTATCCCTACACACTTAGGTTGCACCGATATGGATACGGGATACGAATACGATACGATACGATACGGACAGAGAACACGGATTTTTAAAAATTACAGGATATGTAGAATATTTTATACTAATAAATTTAATTAATATAACAACATAATAATAAAATGACTATCAATAATATTTTGAGTTCACTCACAAAGAAATATATCCACCTATTCAATTTCAAACGTCATGGAATTATGCAAGGAAAAATGAAAAGAACCATAATATATCTAAACTCAAAGTACCAAAATGTAAATTCATAAATCACACTAACATTAAAGAGCTATACAATAACACTAAGTGAATATCCAATTCAAGCTCTAATAGCATCATGATAACTTCTTCGTGGTTCAACTACTTGATCCCTCTTTTATTTGTCTCAACGAAACAGAAGCTCCCATTTTTTTCTCTCTGTATATTAGTTCTTTCATTTGAAGAACTCGTAGAATTATTTATCCTTTAACTTGAGTGATATTTGCAAAATTAAGTCATAGTTCCTTGATGTTATAAAATAACCCCATCCAATTTTTAAAAGCTAATTAAACCGCCCCCTAAATTAACGGAACATGTATCAGATACGTCCTAGGGACGTATCCAATACGCGTATCGTAATTTTAAAATACAAAAAGAAATAGATACACCACGTGGCGTATTTGATACGTATTCAGCGAGTATCCGGTGCGTATCGTATCCGATACTGCATTTTATAAATTTTTCAAGTATCTGTGCATCCTGAACAGACACGAATTACTAAAACTAAAACGAGATATATAGTTATCATATCATAGTATAAGAAAGTTCACTCTGAATGTTGAATTTCTGTAAAATCACAGTCAACAGGTTTAGTTAGACAGTTCTAGTTGGCAAAACGAGGGGCGGAGCCGGGGGGCATTGGGGGCTACCGCCCCCCCCCCCCCCACCCCACCCCACCCCTATAGCCTATATATATATATATATATATATATATATATATATATATATATATATATATATATATATATATATATATATATATATATATATTAATACTATTTGTACATATATATTTTTAGTATAATATTTATATATTATTAAACATAGTTTTACATAATCTGAAATTATGACATAACTATATACTCAAAGTTTTTGTGGTATAAAATTCTAATAACCTGTAAAATTGTTTAATTTCACAATATAATAATTCGTATTTATTATCCTACTTTTTGAGTTTTATCTATATTTTCTCTTACTCCTTTTATATAGTTAACAAAGTACATATAATATAACATTTGAGTGTATATCTTACTTTTAGGATGATTTAATATTTTTCTTAAGTTTTTTTAACATGAAATATGTGGTTTTGTATTGAAAAAGTCATTGAGGCAAAGTTAAAGATTAGAGCTAAATTTAATTTCTTTAGTATTGCATTAGTAATTTCAATACCTTGATATTAAGTTAGATATAAGTTAATATCCTCTTAAAACCTACGTCACAATTGTAGATGTCTAAATGACCATAAATATCTTAGGAGCGTATACAATATCTCTAGTTCGTACGACATATTTTTTGTATATATTAATCTAGTTTTACTTTAAAACTCTTAAATTTAGTAGTTATATATTCTGTTAATAATATTTTAAATTTTGATATTAAATATTTACTTAAAATATTTATGTTTTGACGATGGTTCATTATTTTTAAAATGAGTAAATTAACAAAAAAAACTCATTTTTATTCAAAAATTCTTCACCTGATCTCGCCCCCTAAACCAAATTCCTAGCTCCGCCCATGGGCAAAACTATTATAGCCTGGAGCGGATTTCAATCATTCTCTTTATTGCTTTAAATCTTATGCTAATAAACTACAATTATTGGTTTGTGCAAAAATATAGTAGACGATTCGGATTACTGGCTTGTGCAAAAATATTTTTTAGCAGACAATTCGGATAGTTTTGCACATATCAACGAAAAGAAAATTTCTTAGTTGAGGTTTGGCATGATAATGCCCGTGTTATGCCACGTTGGGGTATTACTTAATTTCGGTAGACAAAGTACCTTAATAATTTCAAAAAATAGCATAGTATTACTATTTTTTACAAGGAGCTGTAGTTCACTCGTTCAAGCCGGGAGTTGAGATGACTTTATACCCTTTCAAAAAAAATATTTCCTTTGTGTAATTTAAATTACAAGAGAAAATCAAATCTTATGATAAACTTTTTAAAATTGAGGCATCATCTTGTAAGGTGTAAGTTTATATTTTACTTAATACTTCAATAATTTTTCAGAGAAAGACTACGATTAAATTAAAAATAATAAAAATATTAAAAATAATAAGAATATTTTGATTATTAAATATAATATATACACAACAAAAATATATAGTAAGGGTCATTTGCCAAAACCCTTATTTTTAATCCATTAGCTACTTAATGAGAGGTTTAAAATTGTTATATGAGTTCCCGTACGTAAACTGAAATAGAACAGTAGATGGTTAGTGAATATTTAAGAACCAATTAAAATGCGTGCCAACCAGAATAGATGTCACAAAATGTTAATGTGATGTAATAAGAAAAATTTATCAAAAATAAAAAGTAATTAGAAAATATTTGCCCTATTAATTAATCGCAAAACTTTAAGATTAGGTTGCGGGATCCTAGTAAGGCCCAGCATTATTGGATGCTTGTGTCGGTGTCACATTTATTCCATCCTATTAAAAGTTCATCTACTACACTATACGACCTATTCAGTGTTTGGTCCATTCTGAAGTGTGGTCCATTCTCCGCATATGATTTATGCATTTTCTTAGGAATTAATACATCTGTATTGTGACTGTGTGGTTGCAATAAATACCTACGCAAATACGTACATATTTTATTAGATCGGTCGCAATTATTTATACATGCAGTCGTATATATTGTTCGTCAAATGACTGTCAACCTGACCTGGATACAAATGTTTTCCTTCTTGTATATCTATCAACGTCCTTTTCTTTCTATGATGATTCTATCAACGTCCTTTTCGTTTTCAATGAAATGTTTCCTTAACATATAATGCATGGGGACCTCTCGTACGTCCTTCCTCCATCTTAAAAAAAGTATGAATGAACCGTATTCTAAACATAGTAAACACATCCAGTCGCAATGGGCCCGTATATCAGTAAATTATTGGACAGTACTGCACATGATAATTGACGCAGAACGGAAGCGTGCAATCGACACACCAACGTGTAATCGATGAAAAAACACCGGAATCCACCGGGAATAAACTGGAATCCACCAGAAATTGGAATAAAATCCCTTTTTATTAATAATGATCAAAAGATACTGAAAAATAATAAGAAACAAGGTATTTATAGTCTCTAAGAAACCCTAATTTAAAATAAGGAAATAAATAAAAGAGTCCTAAACAAAATAGGAAATTCAGGAAAATTTCTAAACAAAAACGACATAAAACTGTAAGTCTTCTCATCTGCCCTAAACGTTCGATTTTGGGCCTGACTCTCGTGTAGAGTTGTAGAAAACTCAAAGACGTTCGATTTAATATCTTATGGGCCTCAAACGGAGCATTGGATCAAAAGATATGGCGGTTTTCGTGCGGGCCTTTTTCTTCTGCGGAAATACCAAAAATCAGGGGGTTCTTGTCCTACATCAGTCCCTCCCACTTCAAAAAAACTCGACCTCGAGTTTATATCTGGATATGAACTCTCGCTCCTCGGAAAAATCATCAATTAATCTTCTACGTTGAACCTCTTTTGTTGTCTCGCGATGCTCTCTATTTTCTTGTGCTTCTCATTCTTTACCTCAAATTTTGCTTCGATACCATCAACTTGAACCTCAAGGACTTCTTTGGATGCCTCAATATATGTCTCTAACTTACTTTCAAAAGTCACCAAAGATACTAATGGATGATTTGGTGCTTCATTGTCTAATTCCTCGGACTTTTCATCAACAATATCATATAATAAATCATATGAAATTTCATCTGAATTATCATCTACTTTGTCACTTAAAATATCCAAATTCTCACATGAATTACCAACAAAATTATCATCAAAAGTTTCATTGGAATTTATGTCTTCATTACCTTGCTCATAGTGATCCTCGTTCTCTTTCTCTACCAAGCTCATAACTTTTGCTGGGATCTCAGCATTAATTTTTAAATCACCTCCGTATTGACTGTATTGAAAACAATCTTGGTAGCTCTGAAAAGCATATGGCTCATAATCGTGTGGTAAAAATTGATCCATCATCACCCGCTTCATTCTCCTCCAAGATTGTATTGGTGTTTTGCCTTTGCGTCTCCTATCGGTATTCTTTTTCTCCCACCAAGCAGCAGCGAAACCTCTTAGCTTATGACCCACCAGTTTTACTTTTCGATCTTCAGAATATTCTTTGAATTCAAAAATTTGTTCAACATCAGCGATCCAATCCAAAAAATCTTCAAGATGCATCTTTCCGGAAAACATTGGAATATCTCCTCGGATTTTGAAATCACCTCGGGGTCGATCCTCTGTATCTCCATCAAATCTCAGGTTAGTAATTCCATGAGCATATCCTTCCGAATTATCGCTGTTGGAATTATTGAACTCAGGTGTTCGTCTTCCCCTGTGCTGACGGACTTGGATTTGATTCTGATTGTTCCTAACGATGTTTTGATCCATGTTAGGGTTTTGGTTTAAGGTCAAGTTCTGAATCATCGCCTCAAGCCTATTAAACCTCTCATCAATCCGCGTTAGATCCTCTCGAAACTCCCGTCTCAGATTTTCGGCGTTCAAACTCCTTTGACCAACGTCATCGGAGAAATTTTCATTCGTGCCTCTCCCAGCCATCTGAACAAGGCAAAAATCCTTGCTCTGATACCACTTGACGCAGAACGGAAGCGTGCAATCGACACACCAACGTGTAATCGATGAAAAAACACCGGAATCCACCGGGAATAAACTGGAATCTACCGGAAATTGGAATAAAATCCCTTTTTATTAATAATGATCAAAAGATACTGAAAAATAATAAGAAACAAGGTATTTATAGTCTCTAAGAAACCCTAATTTAAAATAAGGAAATAAATAAAAGAGTCCTAAACAAAATAGGAAATTCAGGAAAATTCCTAAACAAAAACGACATAAAACTGTAAGTCTTCTCAGCTGCCCTAAACGTTCGATTTTGGGCCTGACTCTCGCGAAGGGTTGTAGAAAACTCAAAGACGTTCGATTTAATATCTTATGGGCCTCAAACGGAGCATTGGATCAAAAGATATGGCGGTTTTCGTGCGGGCCTTTTTCTTCTGCGGAAATACCAAAAATCAGGGGGTTCTTGTCCTACATCAATAATATTTTAAAGCATCCATAACAATGGCAACGTCTTTTTCTATAGTTAGTCATAAAAAAAAAAAAAGAACTTTTTTTTTTCTACAATCAAAATACGCGCGCGAGATGAATTTTATAACAGAGGTTGAATAAATATTTTCCTTGAAGAAATATTTACGACGTTGAACACACATTTTTAGGATATGAAAATAGTGGTTACTGGTGAGGCATTGAAGTTGTAGACTAAAGTGAACTCACTAGTATTACACATCAAGAAAGAAAGTGCTTTTATGTACTTTTATCTTCTTTGTAAAGTATGTAATTTTTTTATTTAATAGTTACTTTTGTAATCCGTGTTTTACTGCTTATCTATTTTTTTAGTTAACTATGTTTGTTACCTAATTGGTCGTCCTGTTTGACAATTAGCATTATATTGTTGAATATTCTGTTTGTGCAGATGTGAACAATTACTATTTAAGAAAATTTCTTAAGTTATGTTTCAATAAAACTGGACTTTTAGTATATTAATTACGGAATTGGACGATGGTGAGTCTATATATTCGGTTAGGTCCAGTTGAACTTCGATATCTATATTACATGTCTGTAATAGACACTTGAGCACTTGAGGCTTTTGTACACTTCAAGAATTATGTATTATTCACTTTTTTTTAAAGATCTTGCTTTGTTGTTTAAATTCGAGGTTTGATAGAAAAGAGCCACAACTCGTGTACAAGACATAAGTACTGATGCGTGTGCAATCACAATAATCTCAAGAGTCCTAGTCATCATATAAAGAGTTTTTTTATTTATTTATTATGTTATCAATCAAAAGTATCGGATAAAAGAAGCACAAAGGGTACTTCAATCCTTAACAATGTTTAGTAGTACATCAGCAAACACTTCGATAAACATTGATACAATACATCAGAGACATACTTCACACATAAAAAGAAAAGCAACATCTCTTAGTGTTTGCCCAACGAACTTTAATTAACTCTACGACCTTTGACACACATTTCTCCTCGTTTTTAAACAAGACTTCATTTCTATGCACCAGATGGACCAAACGACCACACACCACATCCCCTTGAAAAATGATTCGAATGAATTACTCCGATATGTTCTTCATCATGACAGAAGAGAGCAAACAAATCATTAGCAAGAACAGTAGAAATACCGAACCAATTATAAATGTGCATACAGACCTGATAAGAAAGGGAGTATTCAAGAAAAAAGATGACTTGTATTTTCAATAGCAGCACCACAAAGATTGCAACAACTCATGATATAACGAGTACTTAAGTTCAAGATAATCAATCGCAACAGAGACTTATTAGTACGGAAAAATATAAAGTAAACAAATTTATTCTATTCAGGGCCGGAGCCAAAAATATAGATTAGGAGGGACGAAATAACATTGTGGAAATATTTATTCTCCAATAATTAACATGATATTTGTTTCAGAATAATTATTTTTATTCTTAGAAATATAATTATTCATCATAAAATATAATAATTAGCCTTAAGAAATAATAATTCAACACGAAAACATGTGTACCTTAAAGATAAAATACTTAGTAATAAAGAATATACCAAAGTATATATATTAGTAAACACAATCATAACTAAAATTTGTAAAAGAATTACAATAATTAATCAAATAAGATATCACATTAAAATAAGGATGGTCGCACGTACATTCTTTAAGAGTTACCTATAATTTATTTTCACTAGACACCTTTAGTATCATCACATTCTTTGTGAAAAAAATAAATTATGATTGATTTAATATCAAAATTTTGAGTGAGTTCTTGCTTAATGGGTAGTATTAATACTATAAATAAGAAATAACCTTTGCATTAATCCATAATTTGGTCTCTATCGATTTTGTAATGGAGAAATACTCCAGGACTAAAAAAAAATAAAAAATCTATCCGTAAAGACAAGGTTACACTCTTATATTTCATTTGATAATTATTATTTTATTTCATCTATCGCTATGATAATTTATTATGACATAAAAATAAATTTAGAAAGTATTTGACAAGTTATGAACTATTGTGAAATTAATTATTGAATAAGTCGAAAAGAAATAAAACAACTAGTTCTTGGTGTAAAAGTAGATTAGTCAAAAAATATAAAGCAATAAACACATATCACATATTATATGTAATAGTAATATATATATATATACCCGCTATATATAGTGGCTTTTTTTTATGAATACCCACTATACGTAGCTTATCTAATTGGTAATCCCACTTATGATTATTTTTCAGAAAGTTAGAACGTGGAAATGGAAATTGAATGACCACCCCTCAACTCTATCTCTTCCTTAATTCACAACCGAAATACACTCTTTCGAACTCCTCTTGACTGTGAACTTTCCTTTGCCTTGAATTACAGAGTTTTCTTCATCTTCCACAGAAATGTATATGCATATACAGGGGAATAGGCTGGGGCGGGGGGCGGGCGCCCCCACATGCCCCCTTGGCACAGCCACTGATTCTATTCTAGACGAAATGTTTTTCTTTAACTAGTTAAGCTAAAATAACTAAATTTACTAAACCAGATGAAATATGAAGATATGACGAAACAATTAAGTTATTTTCAAATCCATCTTTTATTCGTCACTCGACTTGTTGAGTTGTGTTATTCAATGCAGGAATTCTAAGAGGCGGAGCCAAAAATTTAATTTAGGGGGTGAAATTTTTGAGATTTTTTTAAATATATATAATATTATTGTTATGTTTTGAAAAATCTATCTCAATATCATAAATTATCTTAAAAATACAAGTAATTCAAGAATTAGACATTTAACACTAGATATTATAAAAACAACACAATTATATTTTAAATTAGCAAAAACACTAACATAAAACTACATATATACGCAAATAAAGTATGTCATATAAATAGACACTTTAATTTGGACGCTCCTAGATTTTTCCTATCATTTATATTCACTTAGACATATATAATTTTGTTTTATGGATGAAGAGAGTTAGATTATAACTAAATTAATTAAAGCCCTGAGTATTTTCTTTCATAATGTATATCATTGATGCAATATTTAAAAACCATCTTTAGTTTTAATCCATAATTTTGTGTACACAAATTGTTTTACCAAAGATATATACATGTTTCATTGCAAAGATATTTATAAAAATAGTTAAATTACGCTAAAATTAATCTTATGCTCAATTTTATGTTAGATATCCATCATTACTTTATTTATTATATGAAAAAATATGATTTATTTAGAAAAACGTAACCAAGTTATCCATAAATTATTATAAAGTTAAGGAATTGAACAAGTTAAAAGGAGACAAGTGTGGATATAAATTAAATTAAACATTCAAAACATTTAGAATCATGTGTCATATATATATATATATATATATATATATATATATATATATATATATATATATATATATATATATATATATATATATATATAATATACTATGGAATACTATATATACGTTAGGGGGGGGAGGGCCCCCAAGGTCCGCCCGGCTCCGCCCCTGGGAATTCCTACAATAGCCTCGGTTCAAATAGTCATGTCCTGAAGACCTTTTATGTGGGCAAAATCACAGTAACCGGGTTAAGTTGGAACATTTAATTTGTACAACAGCTGGAAAAAAAAAAAAAAAGACAAAAAAACGTCTGTAGATGTTTTCTTTAAGGATTTAGATCTCATCCTAATAATAACAATTAGAGGTGTCTATGAAATGGCAGACGATTTAGAAAATTTGCGCATATGACAGAAAATTAAAATTATCACTTGAGGTTCTGGCAAATTATCAATTTGTAATGCTAAATTGACATTACCCAATCAAAGAATAAATGACATAGACAAATTACCCCGTAAAAAACAAATAGATATATTTCCCCTCGTGATTTCAAAAACTAGCACAATATTACTATCCTCTACAAGGATGTGTAGTTTACTTGCCCAAATTCAAAAGTGGGGTGAGTTTTTGCGCATAAAAAGGCATTTCTAGCCCATTTTTTAAAACAAAATGGGTTCATCTTTTGTTTTAATTTAAATCACAAAATATATAGCAAAGAAAAAAAAATTTAAGGTATTATATTGTAAAGTACATACATTTATATTTAGTTTATTATGTTTACTTACAATTTGTTTTTTGAAAAAATACTACAATGTAATCTTAAATTTAAAAAAAAATATATATTAGAAATAGCAAGGGGAATTTGGTAGTTAAATATAAGAATACACTAAAAAAATGAATTGGGGCGGGTGAATAATTTTTTGAGATCACAAAGGTCTCGTCTGTTTATTTTTTATAGGCGATAATTTGCTAATTTGTTATAAGACATGGGGTAATTTGCGAAAATTCCTTACTATTTTAATCCTTTAGCTACTTAAGGAGAGGTTTGAAATTATTATATAAGTACCTGTAGGTAAACTGATATAGAACAGTAGATGATGAGTGAATATTAATTTAAAGGAAGGATTAAAATGCTTCCCGACCAGAATATATGTCACAAAATGTTAATGTCAAGTAATTAGAAAAATTATCAAAGTAGTAATTAAAAAATATTTGACCTAATCAGATGCTAGCTTGCATCGGTACGGAGCACGTTTATTCCAGCTTGTAAACTTTGTACTAACTCTTCAGTGTTTTGTCCATTCTTTGAATGTCCTCTAATATTTGCTTCAATGGTGGTCCTTTCTTGGAACTTCCTTAATTCGTTGCTTAGCTATACATCTTTTTTTTCTTTCTTTGATGAATTTGCTTAGCAATACATCAGTGTAGCGAATTGTGTGTTTGCAGTAAATACATGCATAATTAAGCAAATACGTTGTTCTGGCATAAGAAAGTGGGGCCCTTTTCCTGCTTACGTCGCACGTGACTTTTTATCAAGTCCCATATTATTCGTTAAATGATTGTAGAAGTCATTTTATTGTAGGGAAATGTCTTTTACTATAAGGGGCACGTAACGGCCTTTAATTTTTTATTTTATTTTTTTGGTAAAATCGGGCAGCTCACGTCTTCTCGAAATAAGTATGCGAATCAATTTTACAATGAATAGTAGCAACATCTAATTAGTGGAGAGGAATTGAATTTATAGATTAAAGTGAATTCACAAGTATTACACGTCTAAAAAAAAAGAGTATTACACGTCTAGAAAGAAAATGCTCCAACATCTAATTTAATCTTATTTAATGTAATTATAATTTAATACTCTTATAAAGCATGAGCCACATGTTAAGATTTTATTTTGTTTTCATAAGCAAAATGAATCATTAAAAACAGCTTAGAAGAGTACCAGTAGTACTCTACAAGATGATACAAAGATCAAGATCCCCCAATAAACAAGTTAAGATCTTTAAACGAAAATAAAATATAGATAATTTTTAGGGCCATATATGCGTAAAATGTCTCATTTTTTTCCTATTTGTTTGCGTTAAGTGATGTACTTTTATCTTCTTTGTGAAGCACAAAAATTCTAATATTATAGTTAGTTTTATAATTCGTGTTTGCATGTCTATTTTTTGAGTTAAGTATGTTTGTTACGTACTAGGTCGTCCTGTTCGACAATTAGCATTATATTGTTTAATATTTTATTTTGTGTAGTTGCGAATTATCCCTACTGTTTGAAAAAATGAGTTCTTAAATATGTAATAAAATTGGACTTTAAGTATATTATGGTGGGTCTATATATTCTACTAAGTTCAATTGAGCTTAGATATTTATATTATAAGACTGTAGTGGATGCTTGATCACTTGGGCCTTTTGTACAGTTCAAGAACTATGTATTATTCATTTTTTTTAATATATTGTTTAAATATGAGAGTTAATTGAAATTATTCACAACTCTCCCAAAAGACATGACGGATACATAAAAATTTGCTATCACAGTAATTTTAAGTGTATGAGTCGAGTAATATAGGAGTTCTAAGTCCGAGATAATCAGCCCCAACAGAGACTCATTAGCACGCAAAATATTAACTAACAAATCTATTCTTTTCGAGAAGAATGTTTTGTTTGAATTGGTTACACTAGATAAAACATAGAATTAACATTGTCTTGGGTAGGCTCTAATACCATGTAGAAATTAACATGTAATTAGGGTCCTCTCATATTTCTCCCTAAAAGGCCTTATGAGAGGTGGAAAAAAAATCTTTTATAAATAGAAGCCCAAACTCATTCCCAAGCAATATGGGATAAATCCCAACCAACAAGATTCACTAGAAACGTAAAGCATATTCATAAACAATCTTCGTATAATTCGTTTATTCGTTATTGAAATATTGAGTTGTGTTATTTAATAATGGAGATATTGCTATAATAGCCTCGATTCAAATGATCATGTTGTCAGGACCTTTTATTTGTGCAAATCACAGTCCGGGTTGGGTTAGAACATTTTATTTGTATAACAGGTGGCAAAAATAAAAAAGCGTGGAGAGATTTCAATCCTTCTCTTTATGGCTTTAAATCTCACGCTAATAATAACAATTAAATGGGGTGTTTACAATTAGCAGACGATTTGGACAAGTTTGCACATATTAAAGAAAATTAAAAGTGTTACATGAGGTTTCTGCAAATCATCCATGAGTCAAATTGGCATATTCTCCGATTAAAACATAAATAAAATTGATAAATTTACATTAATCATGTACAAAAATTAAATATACAAATTACTCTACGTGACTCCAAAAGGAACACTTTGCCAGTTTACTCGCCCAAGTCCGAGAGTAGGGTGAGTTTTTGCACATAAAAAGGCATTTATATCCCATCTTAAAAAAAAAATGTGTATATCTTTTCGTTTTATCAAAATTATGAAAATATACAAAAGGAAAATAATAATTTAAAATTAATGTATCATTAAATCTGAGATTTACAAAATAAAATTATTAGAAATACCAAGAATATTTTGATAACTGTATATAACAATACACTGAAAAATGAATCGGGGTGGTAGGTAATTAACTTTTCAAAATCACAAGGGTGTATCTTGTTCATTTATTTGCTAATTACGCGTGACATAGGTAATTTGCCAAAAAAAATCCTTATTAGTTTAATCCATTAGCTAATAGCTACTAAATGGGAGGGCTAAAATCATTATTTAAGTGTCTGTCCGCACGTAAACTGAAATAAAAGAGTAGATGGTGATTGAATGTTTAAGGGAGGGATTAAAAGTACTATGCCACAAAATCATGTTAATGCAAAGTAATTACAAATATTATCAAAAAAATAATCAGAAAGTATTTGATCTAATCAGAAAATAGTTTAAGCCGCAGCTTTACTTGATGCTTGCATAGGTGGCACGTTTATTCCAGCTTGTAAATTTTGTAGAAGAACTTATGCGTACTAACTCTTCGGTGTTTGGTCCATGGACTCTGTCCTTTATGCTTTGCTATAGTGACGCGTGTACTACCTCTTCTCTTTTTTCTTTGGGTGATTGCGTGTACTATCTATCCTTCAGTGTTTGGTTCATTTTTCGAATGTAGCCTTTATACAAATAACAATGCATCGGTGTAGTGATAGTGAGGTTGCAATAGCCAATAAAAACATAGACAAATACGTCGTTCTACAATTGTGTGGTAGTTTAATAGTCCTTTTTGTTTGAAGAAACGTCTTAGTACTATAGCGGGGACCGCACGTCCTTCCTCCATGTTAAATGTCTATGCTGGTGAATTCGATCCTGGTGGTATCACTAATTAATTTCTAATTTCTATGCGAGGACAAAGTTGGATGAATTCTATTGAACCCTTAATTATATTTCTTTCAAATAAATGCTAAACTCTTGACAAAATTAATTATAGTTTGTTTATGGAAATATTTGTAAAATTGTTAAGACTTTGCTGGCCAGATCCCAAATCTGGCTTAAAGAAAAACTTATAGAAATTCTTCTTATCCGTTCTTTTTCTCTCCCACCAAAAAAGAAAAATATCCTAATGGCAAATCAGAATTAAAAAGAAAAACGTATCAAAGAAGACAAAAAAAGATATGAATCAGATCACCAAATTATTTGAATCCCAAATCTGATTTTAAAAAAAAAGTGTGAACAAGATATTCTTATCCATTCTTCTCTCCCACCGAAAAAACACTAATCGGATCTCAAAACTGATTCATTAAAAACGTTTGAAATTTTCTAGAACTAACTTATAAAATTTGTCATTCCAAATTTCAATAATGAAGATTTTTGAAATTAGTATCAAAGGCTTAAGATCCAAATAAATTTCTTCAAATGTAAATAATTTCTTGCATAGTGAAACCTTTAAAACACAAAAAATAAAAAAAAAATAGATAATTACACTTCAACCTCAAAAACAAAAATTTCTAGACTTTTAACTCTAACCCTTTTGACCTCATTTTTAACTTTGATAAATATAACAATACAACTATTAAATTTGTCTTTCTGTTAGAAAATATCATGTTGTAATGATAATTTTTCTTAAAGAACTAAATGAATTGAACAGTAGTCTCTTTTGCTTTTTTGAGTTATTGATTTATATATAATTTTGTGATATTGTGTTAAATAGTTAGGATCTCAAAATGTGGACACTTGTCATAATCCTAGGTGGTATCACCAATGGTGATACCAACAGGATCGAAGGAATCGTCCATGGCGCGTTGTGGTATCAGCTAGAAATAAGGCAGTTTTTAAATCCGAGGACATCAATATACTCAAAATTGTTGAGCTTTATCAAGGTTAGAGTGTGGTGTTGGCTTAGAGCTAAGAAGATTTTGTTTAATGTTTCTTTGAGTCGTGCAATCTCCCTCTTGTTAGCTTGGAATTTGTTTGTAACTCTTAGCAGGAGTATCTCTTGTACTCCTTTCTGCCTCAATAAAATTTGCCTTTTTGATTAAAAAAAAATAAAAAACTGTTACAATCATTTGTATTCATCAAGCACATTGTTTTGTCGCGTTGGGTATTAAACAATGCTCGTGATAATAGTTTAAAGTTTTAATGAAACATTAACTTCTTTCTCTCTATTTTAAAACAATTAAAGATAAAAAAAAAATAGGGTTAATTGTAGTAATCTTCTCAATCTATGGGGTCTGTTGCACTTTAGCGCATAACCAACGAAAATATATTTTCGTAGGTTATGAGCTAAAGTGCAATAGACTATGTAGGAGGATTTGTTGCAATTAGTCCATGAAAATAAGAGATGAATTTTACAACAAAAGTTGAATATATATAAATATATATGTAATCCTTGAATAAATCTTTACAACATTGAACATATATTTTTAGGATATGAAAAATAGTGAAGAGGAAGTTATAGATCAAAGCGAATTCACTAATGTTACACATCAAAAAAGAAATTGCTTCCAAAACTAATATAATATAATTAATATTTAATACCCTCGAAAAAAGAATGCGCAAAGTTAAGATGCTTAAATAAAAATAAGACATAGATAATCTTTAGGGCCATGCATATGTAATATCTCATTTTTAAACTTATTATCTGTGTATTTATGTACTTTTATCTTCTTTATAAAGCAGATAATTGTTATATTATAGTACTTTTATAATCTGTTTTTTGTTACATATATTGTATGATAAACTACTATTTTTTAGATAAATTAATAATGACTAATTATGAAAAGTTGCCATGTTGATAATTAGTTATTAAAATTAAATATTTATGATAATTTTCTGCCCTAATTAAAATTCTTGTTCCATTCCTGTTCACCATCTCATTTTTCTCGAAAAAATGAAATAGTTGTATACAAAACATCGTCATGTAATTCGAAAATTAGCATATATTGTCCAATAGTTTGTTTTGTGTAAAATTTGTTCCTAAAAAATGAGTTATAAAATTAACATGTTTAATTGTAGAACGAGCTCGGTAATGTCTAGCCCAATTGATCAGCTTTATATTTTATAGGACTAGGATGGACACTTGAAAAACTTGGGACTTCTGTACAGTTCAAGAATTTGGTATTATTCACGTTTAAGATTTTATTTTATTATTTAAATTCAAAACTGAATACAACAAAGTAACAACTCTTGTAACGAATTGGCTCAGGTGTGCAAAATGCGTAATCACATGAATAATGCTAGGATATGAGTCAAATATATATATATATATATATATGATATGGAGTCTCAGGTTAACTATCCCATAAAGATTGATTAGCATGCAAAATATTAATTAACTAATCTATTTTATTGAGACAAAGCTAAACTAACTAAAGCAAATAAAATATGAAAGATAAGATGAAGTAGATGAGAGTATCTAGAGCGTCAGTTCCACTAGAAACATGTAATAGATTAACCATGATTATTTTATTCATTATTGGACTTGTTAAGTCGTGTTATTTAATGCATATGTTTCTATAATAGCCTCGGTAAGGTGGTCATGTTCTCCAAATATCACCTATTCCCCGTAATTTTAATCCCATCTGGTCATGGATAGTCTTGAAATTCGAGTTATCTTTAAAAACCTTGATGTTCGAGTCTGCGGCTTTCATGCAATCGCATGTGGTGGCGCAGTTTGATTAGGGTTACGACTCTTTAGATACGCAATTCTATGCAATCACATAGTTTTGTATACTTAATGATTTAGCTCATTCGCATTCCTTTTGCATTCTTGCTCGCGTACTTTGCCTAGAACTTTTTTTTTTTGTGCCTCTTTTCACTAAAAGAACTCTTAATCACAAAAATAAAGGAAATAAACTAAAAAGACACAATATACTCAAGAAATAAACTCCAAAGTAGTCTTTTCTATACATAAAATATGAGCATATTAAAGACTCAATAACGATAATCAACACGCATTACATAAAGAAAAAAAAAAACCTGCAACATTTTAAATACGATATTTTTTTATTTTGTCTCTAGACAAGTATTTAACACACTTTGACAAACATCAACAAAGAGCAGTCTTTCTAAAATTCGGACCTGAATGGCCAATCCGACCGATTAAAACGGTGTTCAGTGGTCTCATTCAGAAGGCATCTAAGAACCGAGTTCTTGTCTGAATCAGCAGGATCCAGTCAAAATTGGTTTGTACTGGTAGGGTAAATAAACCAGCTTAGAATATATTTATAAACTTGATAAGTAGTAATTTAGGTTGCACAGATACTTCTAAAAACAACACGATGCAGTATTCGATACGTATCAAATACGATACTCCTTGGATACTTGTCGGTTACGTATCGGACTTACCATGTGGCGTATCGTATAATTAAAATAAAATTACGAATACTCGTATCGGATACATGTTGAGAACATATCGAACCTTTTTCGACACATCATATACCCATATTATATTTTCAAATTTAACGATAGAAATTATAATAACAAAAATTATAAACAAAACAGACGAATTACAATCTTTTCGTACCAGACGTAATTCTCCTAATTTAAGTTGGCACAAATTTCTTACTTTTGAAATTTATTACTATATTTTTCTTTTTGGAGTTTCCTTTACATTAATTAGAAATATGATATAAGATTTAGTTTTCAATTAGGTTTTTCAATATAGCTAAAACTGTAAATTTATTATTCTATCTGTCTTGAAATTTTTTATATATGTGTGTCTATATTTACGCGTACCATGCCGTATCGTATCCTAATATTTTTAAAAAATTTGTGTCCCATGTCCGTATCGAATCGTATCTGTGTCCCGTATCCGCATGTGTGTAACCTAGGTAGTAATTGAATCTTTAGCCTCCCAAAAAAGTAATAAAAGGCTACAACTGTTATTATACTATATATGGAAGTTAATTTATATAATAGATGTTAGGATGTATTTAATTTTCTGTGTATTTTATTTTGTATTAATATGTATCATATCATTAATTCTTGAGATATTAAATGAAAAACTTTTTGTTTGATACTTGTACACAAATATATTTCTCTTTAAAATGTATGTTTTTATTAATAACCTTTTTAAATGAAGAAGCATAAGTCAAAAAATAGACTATACATATCTTCTTCTTTTTCTCAAATCTAATTCAACATGTAAACATCTAAGGTTTATTCAATTGTTTTTAGTGGCGCTTAATGCAGAAAATAGTTAAACTTCTTTCTTTTATATTACATGTCATTTTTTGTGAAATTTTAAGTCAAATTACTACAGTTGTATTCTCGTAGTTGATAAATATAATTTAAATAAATAGAATATATTATGGATTTCACTTGAAAAATATTATCAAAATTAAAGCAACTTTTTGCTAATATTAATTTGAAAAACATATATGATTTATATGAACAAAGTAAAATTTATATAAGAGGATTAGAGAACATGTACATGTACTAATACTGCCAATAGTGACAAACAATTAGAGAACATGTGTAATAAAGCATCTCCGCAACGCAACATCCACGTCCGGCCATTGCCGTCGCGATCCTAATTTAATTTCACCGATTGCCAAAAAGTGAATGCTATATATATATATATATATATATATATATGTATACTGTTAAAAGAATATGATGTAGTTAAACACGAGCCAAAATCCGCCCTTGGCCGGTACACGGCTCCTAATACAAAATCGATAAAGAGATTTATCTTACATGTAATCGAGTTTGTGAACAGAGAAATATTTCCAGGTGGAAAACCTTTGATTCATCAGGGTCTATTTGCCATAATAATTTACCTTCCAAAACGTATGTTCAGATGAGTTGAGAATCATTTGATCCTTCCAACCAACTCTCGTACTGAAACTTGCTAATCAGTAAAAGCAGAAATAACAATGAGTTTATATTAGAGATAATTACAGCTACACTCCCTGAGGTTTGGTGTAGTTACAGATACCTTCCCTGTGGTTTGAGAAATTACAATGACCTCCCATGAGGTTTGAAACCTTACACATACCTCCCCTCTATAAGTTAAGGGGTGTTTGGGTGTTAGTCATGGTAAAATTATGCTTATTATACTTACACCCCTAAAGTTTTGGTATATTTATGAAAATAATCCTTAATATTAGAGATATTAAATTAAATACTCCAAATTATTTTAGAAACTACTATATTATTAGCTAAAATTATAAAAAGTATTTCAATTAAAATTTAAGAATAAATTAATCTAATCCAAAATATATTTTTGAATCAAAACACTTAACTTTTAGTTTTTTTCTCTAAAACAATTCCCGTAAATCTCAGTCGAAACTTAACCAACTACTCATTTTTATGCCTTTATTCTCGTTGCAATTTGAAACTAACAATTATTTTAGTAATAGAAGAAGATAACACACCGAAAATTGGTTTCAGTAAATGTAGCGCATTTACGTTGTTTATTTTGTCAAAAAGTTCAACAAAACTTGCTACCTAAAACTAGTGACCATGTCTGATCGAAGGATGATATTTCTATTGTCACTTGTTGCTGGTAATTTTGTCATCATTCTTCATTTTTAAAAATGGGTTGTGAAAATCTTGATTATTCTGTTATATTTGTTAATTTGCATTGAAATTAGAGTTTTTACAATTGAATTTTCTATTTCTTGTCTTTTTTTTTCAGAGATTGAATAGATATTTTATTCTTTTACCAAATGCTTCTTTTTTTGGTTGTGATCGGGCACGAGTAATAGTATTTGATATGGAACTATAGTGAAATTTATGAGATTATTAAAAGTATAACAAAAATGAAAAAATAAAAGAACAAACAAAAACAAGAAATTAAATATTTTTACAAAATAATAAAATATTTAGATTAGATTAAATTATAAAAAATAATTTAAATACTTTTATATTTTTAGTTAGTCATATAGTAGTTTCTAAAATTATCTTGAGTATTTAATTTTAATTTTTCTAACATCAAGAATTACTTTTATAAATATACCAAACTTTAGGGATGTAAGTATAATAAGCATAAATGTATCATGACTTGGGAGGTATGTGTAAGGTTTCAAACATCAGGGGAGGTCATTGTAATTTCTCAAACCACACGGGAGATATCTGTAAATCTCAAGGGGTGTAGCTGTAATTATCCCTTTATATTATATAGGAAAAGATTATGACGCAAATTACTAGCTAGTAAAGTTTAGGTTTCATTAGCTCCATTATATTATTTTCAGGCTTCACACAGTGTTTTCAGAACCGGACCGGGCTTTGAACCGGTAAGGCACCGGTTCACAGTTTAACCGGTTTAATCGGTTTAACCACTGGTTCGAACCGGTTATATATATTTTAATAAAAAAAAAAAACACCACCACCACCGCCGCTTCTTCTTCTTCTTCTCTTTCTCCTCCTCCTTCTTCTTCTTCTTCTCACCGCCGATTCTCCTCCTCCTCCTCCTCCTTCTTCTTCTTCTCCTTCTTCTTCTCCTTCTGTTTCTTCTTCTTCTTCTCCTCCTCCTTCTCACCGCCGCTTCTCCTCCTCCTCCGCCTCCGCCTCCGTCTCCTTCTTCTTCTTCTCCTTCACCGCTTCTCCTCCTCCTCCTTCTCCTTCTCCTCCTCCTCCTCCTCCTCCTCCTCCTCCTCCTTGTCACTCGAGCAGAGTATTTTTTTGGGGTGGGGCGATTGATTGGGGGTGGGGGATCGGGCAGATTCTTTTTTTGGGGGGGAATTGGGGGTGGGGAGATTTGGGGGTGTTTTGGTAGGGATGAAATATTTTTGGGGGTTGAAATGTAATTTACCTGTTTTTTTAAAAAAAAAAAAATGGGTTGATGACCGGTTTGGTTCACCGGTTAAACCCGGTTGGACCGGTAAAAACGCCGGTTCAACCCAGTAACAGTAAAAAACGGTTAGAGGGGTGCAATCGGACCGGCTTCGCGACCGAGTCGCGATCGGGACTGCCGGGCCGGTCCGATTTTAATAACACTGGGTAAAAGTAATAGATGGTTCTCCGAACATAGGGTAGCATTATTGGTACTCTTGCACGTCCCTCTTTCACTCCTGACTTAATTAACACAACTAGATTCGGGAGAATTTCAAATTTTGCTTGACAGCTTGTATGACTTTTTCACTTGTATTGATCTAGCTATTTGAGTCACGGTCATTTACTGTGAAAAGAAAAAAGGACAACTGATTCTTTGGGAAGGGCAGTACAGTTTGCACAATTGATTTCGTTTGGTGCATGCAGTGATTAAAATTGACTCGGAATGAGAAATTTTGTGCACTGGTTCTCGGTAGTACTCGCATAAACTCATCTCTCTTTTTAGAACGGTTACCAATTCCCGAAGCACTTGGGTTATATAAATTTGATCGATCTCCAACAACTTTATGTGACGTGGCCATACTCAGTACCGTTAATTTCACCGGCTAATCACAAAGCATTAATGAATGTTAATATTACAAATTATTTTAAAAACATTTATTCATAGTACTTCCAAACCAAAACGTGGAACACGTGATGTTTTTCTACTCGGTAGCCCTGCTTCCCGCTCATTATTTTAACAACCTAGAACCTCTCGAAAAATCAAGCAAACTCCGAGGAACTTGGAGAAAACCTCACTAGCTAGCTAGGGTTTTGCACACTAGCTCTTACAACAAATTAACAATAATTATTATTTTAGCATGGGTTCAATTGAGCACACCAAACCACATGCTGTGTGCATACCCTACCCAGCACTAGGGCATTTCAGCCCCATGCTAGATTTTGCTAAGCTCCTCCACCAAAAGGGCTTTCACATAACCTTCGTCAACACCGAGTACATCCGTCTCCGCCTCCTAAAGTCCTGTGGCCCTGCCGCCCTGGACGGGCTACCGGACTTTCGCTTCACTACTATCCCCGATGGCCTCCCTTTATCGGACGACGTTTCGCGTGATGTCGTTGCTATTTCTGTCTCTACCAACAAAAATTGCTTGGAACCCTTTTGTGAGGTGCTATCGGACCTCATGAGCAATGGTTCCGACCCACCGGTGAGCTGCATTGTGTCTGACGGGGTAATGAGTTTCACCCTTGAGGCGGCGGAGAGGTTTGGGCTGCCAGAGGTGCTGTTCTGGACGCCGGCTGCTTGTGGCGTCTTAGCGTTCACGCAGTTTAAGCAGCTTGTGGAGAGAGGATATGTACCTCTCAAAGGTTAATAAATATTGCATTATTCAATTCATTAAAAAAAATATTGGTTGATGCGGGACAAAATTCAAAATACTAGGTTTCACATTTTGAAGTAGAAGTACATGCATCACCATCATTTCATTTTCAAAAATAATTAATGAATTTAGTTGTATGTAATATGCCAACACTTGGTAGTAATTTGCATGCTTTTTGTAAATCTTTAATCATCATTTATAAAATTCATATTTTATTTAATTCATCATTTATTAGAATAAAACATAAGTTTATTACCCTAAAAGAGAAAAAAATAAAAATTGCTGGTTTGTTAAGCACTAGGACTGAAAAATATGTACAACATGACTAAGAAGCGGATTAAAAACTATATTTGCAAGTTATAACAAAAAAAGAAAAAAAAAAAGACTAAAGTTGTTCAAAATTTCCCATCCAATTTGTATCAGTATGGATCCGCTAAGCCACTTTCATGTGTCATTTTGCATTCCGCTTAGTTGTGATGATGCCACTTCGTCTATCTCTTAATACGAAATGGCGGACGCATGAAGTGACACACAAAAAGTAGTTTAGATGACCCATTGTGCATTTTTTTTTTGTCAATTTCAATAGACTTTCGAGGTTATTAAATTGCTTTTCACTACAAAAAAAAGTGTGTTTTAATTGCAGATACGAGCCAGATAACAAATGGCTACCTAGAAACTATATTAGATTGGGTTCCAGGAATGAAGGATATTCGATTGAGAGAATTCCCAACTTTCATAAGAACAACGGACCCAAAAGACGTTATGATCGATGATCTAATTAAACAAGTTGATGCCACCCCAAGAGCCAAAGCTGTGATCATCAACACGTTCGACACATTGGAACGTGAAGCTCTCAATGCCCTCTCCGCCATGTTTCCGCCCATATACACACTCGGCCCTCTTAATCTGATGTTGAATAATGCTGAGGTCGACAAACCCTCTAATGCCATCAAATTTAATCTTTGGAAAGAAGACTCAAGTTGCCTGGATTGGCTAAATACCAAAGAGCCTGGTTCAGTTGTGTACGTGAATTTCGGCAGTTCAACAGTTTTGACGGTTGAACAACTGGCTGAATTAGCATGGGGGCTTGCTAACAGCAAGAAGCCGTTCCTGTGGATCATTAGGCCTGATTTAGTAACAGGTGCCTCGTCCATGCTTCCGCCTGACTTCATGATCGAGACTAAAGACAGAAGCATGTTAGTAAGTTGGTGCAACCAAGAACAAGTGTTGAAGCACCACGCAACTGGAGTGTTCCTGACGCATTGTGGATGGAATTCGACGATTGAGAGTATTTGCAGTGCCGTGCCTATGATTTGTTGGCCTTACTATGCTGAGCAGCAAACCAATTGTAGGTACAGTTGCGTGGAATGGGAAATAGGGATAGAGATGGTTGAAAACGATGTGAAGAGAGATGAGGTGGAATTGCTGGTGATAAAGAGCATGGATGGTATGAAGGGAACAAATATGAAAAAGAAAGCTATGGAGTGGAAGAAGAAAGCAGAAGAGGCAGTTGGGTTTGGGGGCTCTTCCAACGTGAATTTGGATAAACTTATTGGCGACGTGCTTTTTCCATAATTTAATGGTTTGTGTTTAAACGCATGGGTGAATTGTGTGATTATTTAAAATAATTTAATTATTGGTGTTTAAGTAAAATAAGTCCTAAAGTTTGTTAAGGACAATTTGTTGAACTTTTTATGTCTTGCAAATGATGGTAGTACATAATCTCATATGTACGGGATTTGAATAAATATTGATGTGCGTACTTGCTTGAAAAGTCTCTACGTTCTTTTTCAATATTCAAGGTTAATTTATTTATTTTTACTTTCGAACAAGAGATATTTTACAAACATATCTTGTGTAAAGTAGCTTACTAACTTGCCTATCCTGTCTAAGTACACTGAAACTAGCCCATCTCGATGTCATCAAAGGGAAGAAAATGAAAAAGAAAGCCATGGAATGATCAGCAGCAGCTTTTAGGGGCTCTTCCTGCATGAATTTTGATAACTTATTAGAGAAGTGTTTTTTCTACAATTTAATGCATGGTTGTGTTTGTTTCATAGGTCAATTTTCATTACTTGGGATATTCACTACAAGAATAATGGCCTATAGCAAGGTTCAAAAACCTTGCTATAGGTCCAAATTCCCTTGCTATTGATCTATAGCAAGGGATGTGGACGTTGGTAGCATCCCTTGCTATAGGTGGCGTGGGTGCAGGTAATTTGCATGCTGCAAGGGAAAAGGACCTTGCTATTGGCGTTCTGACACACACCTGTAGCAAGGTCCCATTTCCCTTGCTATAGGGTGCTGACACACAGCAACGTCCACAGACGTTGCTATTTCTTCTGACACAAAGGTCAATTGCAACGTCTAAGGACGTTGCTATGTATTCTGACACAAGCTCAATTGCAACGTCCGTAGACGTTGCAATTGATTTAAGCACGTTTTTTTTTTAATTCTTCGATAAAACACAGCAACGTCTACGGACGTTGCTATAGTTTTTTTTTTAATTTCATTATTGTCCGGACATTTAATTGCAGCAACGTCCACGGACGTTGCTATAGTGGCCGTCCGATTTTTTTTAAAAATATGGCAGCAACGTCCGTAGACGTTGCTATAGTTGCCCGTTTTTTTTTTTTCAAATTTTGGCAGCAACGTCCACGGACGTTGCTGTACATAAATATTTTTTTTTAAAAAAAGTCGCGGTAATTACCGCCTCTTTTAATAAAATGTTTTTTAATATATATATACATATATATATACACACACACTCACACTATACTATTATATATATATGTATAGTATGTTAAAAAATATAATACTATAATAACTAAATTATACACACACACACACACAAACACACGCACATATATATATATATATATATATATATAGATATGTATATATATATAATATTAAGAAATGTTAGATAACATTTTAAAAATATAATGATATATATATACATACACACACTAAACTTTACAATGTATATAATTATAAAATAATCTCACTAATTATAATTATACAATATATATATATATATGTATATATATAGTATAAGATGCATGCATATATAATATATATATAAGTTGATGATGATGCAAAATAAATTAAGGAAAAAAATAAAGTGTAGGAGAGAAGGGGAGAGAAGAAGATGATAATAATATGAGAGGGAGAAGTGGGATGGATGAGTGATATAGTGGGGTATTTATAGTAGTATAGTGGAAGGGAGAGGGAGGGAAATGAAATTTTTGGGGAAATTTGAAGTTTCCGCCAAAAATTTTCTGAAATTTTGTAGCAAGGTCCAAATCCCTTGCAACAGGTTATAGTCAGAAACCTGTTGCAAGGGAAGTTGGAATCCCTTGCTGCTGTGTCAAAGCTGTTGCAAGGGAAGTTGGAATCCCTTGCTGCTGTGTCAGAAAAGTAGCAATAGCAAGGGATTTGGACCTTGCAATAGCTTTATTAGAAAAATGTTTTAATTATATATATTTCCTCATTCAATCATTTAATTATATCCATATATAATTATGGCTTGTAAATCATAATTAAATGAGACTTGAGCTAAATATATAGAACTAATCTTGATCTTGGTTAAATTAATTAATTAATAAAACTTATTTGATTGAATAATTATTAATTACATAAGAAAATAGAACTAATCTTGATATTTATAGCTATATATATATATATATGTGAACTTATTTGAATGAATAAGATCCTAATAACATAAATGAGAACTGGACTAATTAGAATTAATCTTGTATTGTAAAATTAATTAAAGTTATTAGAATCAATAACTTCTCATTAAATAATAATAACCAAACTAAACATACGATTCTTGATTTTCATTAAATAAACATTGATTTATAAGAATGAATAATATTTAGGGTTTAGGGTTTAGGGTTTAGGGTTTAGGGTTTAGGGTTTGTTGAATTAATTAAGAATATGATTGATAACTCAACATTACATTAGAATTGAACTAATTAAACAAAACTAATCTTAATTAAATTTTAATAAATTCATTGAACTTGTTTGAATGGACAACTCCTAATTAACTACAAATTAAATATATAAGCATCAACTAAACATAACTAACATTGACTTTTGTCAAATTAGTTTAATTACTCAATTGAACAAATATTAAATAAGAACTAAATTACTTAGATTTAATAACATTGATTTTATTATGAATAGTGTTATTACATAAGAATTGAACTACGTAGAAGGAATACAACTCTTTTTGAAAATATGATTTTGACCCCAAAAGATTTGATAAGTTACAATTTAGTCATTTCCCTTTTGAAAAATTTATGATTGACCGCAAATACGATTCTTGATTTTCATTAAATAAACTGAAATTATATGAATGAATAATATTTATACTACATAAGAATTGATCAACTACGTACAGGAAAACTTACTGTTTATTTTTGTTGAATTAATTAAGAATATAATTGATAACTCAACGTTACATTAGAATTGAACTAATTAAACAAAACTACTCTTAATTTTTGTTAAAAAATGAATTGAACTTGTTTAAATAAGAACTAAATTAATTAGATTTAATAGCATTGATTTTATTATGAATAGTGTTATTACATAAGAATTGAACTACGTACTAGGAATACAACTCTTTTTGAAAATATGATTTTGACCCCAAAAAGATTTGAAAAGTTACAATTTAGTCCTTCCCTTTTGAAAAATTTATGATTGACCGCAAATACGATTCTTGAGTTTCATTAAATACGTAAGAATTGATCAACTACGTACAGGAAAACTTACTGTTTATTTTTGTTGAATTAATTAAGAATATAATTGATAACTCAACGTTACATTAGAATTGAACTAATTAAACAAAACTACTCTTAATTTTTGTTAAAAAATGAATTGAACTTGTTTAAATAAGAACTAAATTAATTAGATTTAATAGCATTGATTTTATTATGAATAGTGTTATTACATAAGAATTGAACTACGTACTAGGAATACAACTCTTTTTGAAAATATGATTTTGACCCCAAAAAGATTTGAAAAGTTACAATTTAGTCCTTCCCTTTTGAAAAATTTATGATTGACCGCAAATACGATTCTTGAGTTTCATTAAATACGTAAGAATTGATCAACTACGTACAGGAAAACTTACTGTTTATTTTTGTTGAATTAATTAAGAATATAATTGATAACTCAACGTTACATTAGAATTGAACTAATTAAACAAAACTACTCTTAATTTTTGTTAAAAAATGAATTGAACTTGTTTAAATAAGAACTAAATTAATTAGATTTAATAGCATTGATTTTATTATGAATAGTGTTATTACATAAGAATTGAACTACGTACTAGGAATACAACTCTTTTTGAAAATATGATTTTGACCCCAAAAAGATTTGAAAAGTTACAATTTAGTCCTTCCCTTTTGAAAAATTTATGATTGACCGCAAATACGATTCTTGAGTTTCATTAAATACGTAAGAATTGATCAACTACGTACAGGAAAACTTACTGTTTATTTTTGTTGAATTAATTAAGAATATAATTGATAACTCAACGTTACATTAGAATTGAACTAATTAAACAAAACTACTCTTAATTTTTGTTAAAAAATGAATTGAACTTGTTTAAATAAGAACTAAATTAATTAGATTTAATAGCATTGATTTTATTATGAATAGTGTTATTACATAAGAATTGAACTACGTACTAGGAATACAACTCTTTTTGAAAATATGATTTTGACCCCAAAAAGATTTGAAAAGTTACAATTTAGTCCTTCCCTTTTGAAAAATTTATGATTGACCGCAAATACGATTCTTGAGTTTCATTAAATACGTAAGAATTGATCAACTACGTACAGGAAAACTTACTGTTTATTTTTGTTGAATTAATTAAGAATATAATTGATAACTCAACGTTACATTAGAATTGAACTAATTAAACAAAACTACTCTTAATTTTTGTTAAAAAATGAATTGAACTTGTTTAAATAAGAACTAAATTAATTAGATTTAATAGCATTGATTTTATTATGAATAGTGTTATTACATAAGAATTGAACTACGTACTAGGAATACAACTCTTTTTGAAAATATGATTTTGACCCCAAAAAGATTTGAAAAGTTACAATTTAGTCCTTCCCTTTTGAAAAATTTATGATTGACCGCAAATACGATTCTTGAGTTTCATTAAATACGTAAGAATTGATCAACTACGTACAGGAAAACTTACTGTTTATTTTTGTTGAATTAATTAAGAATATAATTGATAACTCAACGTTACATTAGAATTGAACTAATTAAACAAAACTACTCTTAATTTTTGTTAAAAAATGAATTGAACTTGTTTAAATAAGAACTAAATTAATTAGATTTAATAGCATTGATTTTATTATGAATAGTGTTATTACATAAGAATTGAACTACGTACTAGGAATACAACTCTTTTTGAAAATATGATTTTGACCCCAAAAAGATTTGAAAAGTTACAATTTAGTCCTTCCCTTTTGAAAAATTTATGATTGACCGCAAATACGATTCTTGAGTTTCATTAAATACGTAAGAATTGATCAACTACGTACAGGAAAACTTACTGTTTATTTTTGTTGAATTAATTAAGAATATAATTGATAACTCAACGTTACATTAGAATTGAACTAATTAAACAAAACTACTCTTAATTTTTGTTAAAAAATGAATTGAACTTGTTTAAATAAGAACTAAATTAATTAGATTTAATAGCATTGATTTTATTATGAATAGTGTTATTACATAAGAATTGAACTACGTACTAGGAATACAACTCTTTTTGAAAATATGATTTTGACCCCAAAAAGATTTGAAAAGTTACAATTTAGTCCTTCCCTTTTGAAAAATTTATGATTGACCGCAAATACGATTCTTGAGTTTCATTAAATACGTAAGAATTGATCAACTACGTACAGGAAAACTTACTGTTTATTTTTGTTGAATTAATTAAGAATATAATTGATAACTCAACGTTACATTAGAATTGAACTAATTAAACAAAACTACTCTTAATTTTTGTTAAAAAATGAATTGAACTTGTTTAAATAAGAACTAAATTAATTAGATTTAATAGCATTGATTTTATTATGAATAGTGTTATTACATAAGAATTGAACTACGTACTAGGAATACAACTCTTTTTGAAAATATGATTTTGACCCCAAAAAGATTTGAAAAGTTACAATTTAGTCCTTCCCTTTTGAAAAATTTATGATTGACCGCAAATACGATTCTTGAGTTTCATTAAATACGTAAGAATTGATCAACTACGTACAGGAAAACTTACTGTTTATTTTTGTTGAATTAATTAAGAATATAATTGATAACTCAACGTTACATTAGAATTGAACTAATTAAACAAAACTACTCTTAATTTTTGTTAAAAAATGAATTGAACTTGTTTAAATAAGAACTAAATTAATTAGATTTAATAGCATTGATTTTATTATGAATAGTGTTATTACATAAGAATTGAACTACGTACTAGGAATACAACTCTTTTTGAAAATATGATTTTGACCCCAAAAAGATTTGAAAAGTTACAATTTAGTCCTTCCCTTTTGAAAAATTTATGATTGACCGCAAATACGATTCTTGAGTTTCATTAAATACGTAAGAATTGATCAACTACGTACAGGAAAACTTACTGTTTATTTTTGTTGAATTAATTAAGAATATAATTGATAACTCAACGTTACATTAGAATTGAACTAATTAAACAAAACTACTCTTAATTTTTGTTAAAAAATGAATTGAACTTGTTTAAATAAGAACTAAATTAATTAGATTTAATAGCATTGATTTTATTATGAATAGTGTTATTACATAAGAATTGAACTACGTACTAGGAATACAACTCTTTTTGAAAATATGATTTTGACCCCAAAAAGATTTGAAAAGTTACAATTTAGTCCTTCCCTTTTGAAAAATTTATGATTGACCGCAAATACGATTCTTGAGTTTCATTAAATACGTAAGAATTGATCAACTACGTACAGGAAAACTTACTGTTTATTTTTGTTGAATTAATTAAGAATATAATTGATAACTCAACGTTACATTAGAATTGAACTAATTAAACAAAACTACTCTTAATTTTTGTTAAAAAATGAATTGAACTTGTTTAAATAAGAACTAAATTAATTAGATTTAATAGCATTGATTTTATTATGAATAGTGTTATTACATAAGAATTGAACTACGTACTAGGAATACAACTCTTTTTGAAAATATGATTTTGACCCCAAAAAGATTTGAAAAGTTACAATTTAGTCCTTCCCTTTTGAAAAATTTATGATTGACCGCAAATACGATTCTTGAGTTTCATTAAATACGTAAGAATTGATCAACTACGTACAGGAAAACTTACTGTTTATTTTTGTTGAATTAATTAAGAATATAATTGATAACTCAACGTTACATTAGAATTGAACTAATTAAACAAAACTACTCTTAATTTTTGTTAAAAAATGAATTGAACTTGTTTAAATAAGAACTAAATTAATTAGATTTAATAGCATTGATTTTATTATGAATAGTGTTATTACATAAGAATTGAACTACGTACTAGGAATACAACTCTTTTTGAAAATATGATTTTGACCCCAAAAAGATTTGAAAAGTTACAATTTAGTCCTTCCCTTTTGAAAAATTTATGATTGACCGCAAATACGATTCTTGAGTTTCATTAAATACGTAAGAATTGATCAACTACGTACAGGAAAACTTACTGTTTATTTTTGTTGAATTAATTAAGAATATAATTGATAACTCAACGTTACATTAGAATTGAACTAATTAAACAAAACTACTCTTAATTTTTGTTAAAAAATGAATTGAACTTGTTTAAATAAGAACTAAATTAATTAGATTTAATAGCATTGATTTTATTATGAATAGTGTTATTACATAAGAATTGAACTACGTACTAGGAATACAACTCTTTTTGAAAATATGATTTTGACCCCAAAAAGATTTGAAAAGTTACAATTTAGTCCTTCCCTTTTGAAAAATTTATGATTGACCGCAAATACGATTCTTGAGTTTCATTAAATACGTAAGAATTGATCAACTACGTACAGGAAAACTTACTGTTTATTTTTGTTGAATTAATTAAGAATATAATTGATAACTCAACGTTACATTAGAATTGAACTAATTAAACAAAACTACTCTTAATTTTTGTTAAAAAATGAATTGAACTTGTTTAAATAAGAACTAAATTAATTAGATTTAATAGCATTGATTTTATTATGAATAGTGTTATTACATAAGAATTGAACTACGTACTAGGAATACAACTCTTTTTGAAAATATGATTTTGACCCCAAAAAGATTTGAAAAGTTACAATTTAGTCCTTCCCTTTTGAAAAATTTATGATTGACCGCAAATACGATTCTTGAGTTTCATTAAATACGTAAGAATTGATCAACTACGTACAGGAAAACTTACTGTTTATTTTTGTTGAATTAATTAAGAATATAATTGATAACTCAACGTTACATTAGAATTGAACTAATTAAACAAAACTACTCTTAATTTTTGTTAAAAAATGAATTGAACTTGTTTAAATAAGAACTAAATTAATTAGATTTAATAGCATTGATTTTATTATGAATAGTGTTATTACATAAGAATTGAACTACGTACTAGGAATACAACTCTTTTTGAAAATATGATTTTGACCCCAAAAAGATTTGAAAAGTTACAATTTAGTCCTTCCCTTTTGAAAAATTTATGATTGACCGCAAATACGATTCTTGAGTTTCATTAAATACGTAAGAATTGATCAACTACGTACAGGAAAACTTACTGTTTATTTTTGTTGAATTAATTAAGAATATAATTGATAACTCAACGTTACATTAGAATTGAACTAATTAAACAAAACTACTCTTAATTTTTGTTAAAAAATGAATTGAACTTGTTTAAATAAGAACTAAATTAATTAGATTTAATAGCATTGATTTTATTATGAATAGTGTTATTACATAAGAATTGAACTACGTACTAGGAATACAACTCTTTTTGAAAATATGATTTTGACCCCAAAAAGATTTGAAAAGTTACAATTTAGTCCTTCCCTTTTGAAAAATTTATGATTGACCGCAAATACGATTCTTGAGTTTCATTAAATACGTAAGAATTGATCAACTACGTACAGGAAAACTTACTGTTTATTTTTGTTGAATTAATTAAGAATATAATTGATAACTCAACGTTACATTAGAATTGAACTAATTAAACAAAACTACTCTTAATTTTTGTTAAAAAATGAATTGAACTTGTTTAAATAAGAACTAAATTAATTAGATTTAATAGCATTGATTTTATTATGAATAGTGTTATTACATAAGAATTGAACTACGTACTAGGAATACAACTCTTTTTGAAAATATGATTTTGACCCCAAAAAGATTTGAAAAGTTACAATTTAGTCCTTCCCTTTTGAAAAATTTATGATTGACCGCAAATACGATTCTTGAGTTTCATTAAATACGTAAGAATTGATCAACTACGTACAGGAAAACTTACTGTTTATTTTTGTTGAATTAATTAAGAATATAATTGATAACTCAACGTTACATTAGAATTGAACTAATTAAACAAAACTACTCTTAATTTTTGTTAAAAAATGAATTGAACTTGTTTAAATAAGAACTAAATTAATTAGATTTAATAGCATTGATTTTATTATGAATAGTGTTATTACATAAGAATTGAACTACGTACTAGGAATACAACTCTTTTTGAAAATATGATTTTGACCCCAAAAAGATTTGAAAAGTTACAATTTAGTCCTTCCCTTTTGAAAAATTTATGATTGACCGCAAATACGATTCTTGAGTTTCATTAAATACGTAAGAATTGATCAACTACGTACAGGAAAACTTACTGTTTATTTTTGTTGAATTAATTAAGAATATAATTGATAACTCAACGTTACATTAGAATTGAACTAATTAAACAAAACTACTCTTAATTTTTGTTAAAAAATGAATTGAACTTGTTTAAATAAGAACTAAATTAATTAGATTTAATAGCATTGATTTTATTATGAATAGTGTTATTACATAAGAATTGAACTACGTACTAGGAATACAACTCTTTTTGAAAATATGATTTTGACCCCAAAAAGATTTGAAAAGTTACAATTTAGTCCTTCCCTTTTGAAAAATTTATGATTGACCGCAAATACGATTCTTGAGTTTCATTAAATACGTAAGAATTGATCAACTACGTACAGGAAAACTTACTGTTTATTTTTGTTGAATTAATTAAGAATATAATTGATAACTCAACGTTACATTAGAATTGAACTAATTAAACAAAACTACTCTTAATTTTTGTTAAAAAATGAATTGAACTTGTTTAAATAAGAACTAAATTAATTAGATTTAATAGCATTGATTTTATTATGAATAGTGTTATTACATAAGAATTGAACTACGTACTAGGAATACAACTCTTTTTGAAAATATGATTTTGACCCCAAAAAGATTTGAAAAGTTACAATTTAGTCCTTCCCTTTTGAAAAATTTATGATTGACCGCAAATACGATTCTTGAGTTTCATTAAATACGTAAGAATTGATCAACTACGTACAGGAAAACTTACTGTTTATTTTTGTTGAATTAATTAAGAATATAATTGATAACTCAACGTTACATTAGAATTGAACTAATTAAACAAAACTACTCTTAATTTTTGTTAAAAAATGAATTGAACTTGTTTAAATAAGAACTAAATTAATTAGATTTAATAGCATTGATTTTATTATGAATAGTGTTATTACATAAGAATTGAACTACGTACTAGGAATACAACTCTTTTTGAAAATATGATTTTGACCCCAAAAAGATTTGAAAAGTTACAATTTAGTCCTTCCCTTTTGAAAAATTTATGATTGACCGCAAATACGATTCTTGAGTTTCATTAAATACGTAAGAATTGATCAACTACGTACAGGAAAACTTACTGTTTATTTTTGTTGAATTAATTAAGAATATAATTGATAACTCAACGTTACATTAGAATTGAACTAATTAAACAAAACTACTCTTAATTTTTGTTAAAAAATGAATTGAACTTGTTTAAATAAGAACTAAATTAATTAGATTTAATAGCATTGATTTTATTATGAATAGTGTTATTACATAAGAATTGAACTACGTACTAGGAATACAACTCTTTTTGAAAATATGATTTTGACCCCAAAAAGATTTGAAAAGTTACAATTTAGTCCTTCCCTTTTGAAAAATTTATGATTGACCGCAAATACGATTCTTGAGTTTCATTAAATACGTAAGAATTGATCAACTACGTACAGGAAAACTTACTGTTTATTTTTGTTGAATTAATTAAGAATATAATTGATAACTCAACGTTACATTAGAATTGAACTAATTAAACAAAACTACTCTTAATTTTTGTTAAAAAATGAATTGAACTTGTTTAAATAAGAACTAAATTAATTAGATTTAATAGCATTGATTTTATTATGAATAGTGTTATTACATAAGAATTGAACTACGTACTAGGAATACAACTCTTTTTGAAAATATGATTTTGACCCCAAAAAGATTTGAAAAGTTACAATTTAGTCCTTCCCTTTTGAAAAATTTATGATTGACCGCAAATACGATTCTTGAGTTTCATTAAATACGTAAGAATTGATC
This sequence comes from Misopates orontium, assembly GCA_946800315.1. Classification (NCBI taxonomy): domain Eukaryota; kingdom Viridiplantae; phylum Streptophyta; class Magnoliopsida; order Lamiales; family Plantaginaceae; genus Misopates; species Misopates orontium. The sequence continues at coordinate 42,780,025 of OX326948.1, read as the reverse complement.
AACTACGTACAGGAAAACTTACTGTTTATTTTTGTTGAATTAATTAAGAATATAATTGATAACTCAACGTTACATTAGAATTGAACTAATTAAACAAAACTACTCTTAATTTTTGTTAAAAAATGAATTGAACTTGTTTAAATAAGAACTAAATTAATTAGATTTAATAGCATTGATTTTATTATGAATAGTGTTATTACATAAGAATTGAACTACGTACTAGGAATACAACTCTTTTTGAAAATATGATTTTGACCCCAAAAAGATTTGAAAAGTTACAATTTAGTCCTTCCCTTTTGAAAAATTTATGATTGACCGCAAATACGATTCTTGAGTTTCATTAAATACGTAAGAATTGATCAACTACGTACAGGAAAACTTACTGTTTATTTTTGTTGAATTAATTAAGAATATAATTGATAACTCAACGTTACATTAGAATTGAACTAATTAAACAAAACTACTCTTAATTTTTGTTAAAAAATGAATTGAACTTGTTTAAATAAGAACTAAATTAATTAGATTTAATAGCATTGATTTTATTATGAATAGTGTTATTACATAAGAATTGAACTACGTACTAGGAATACAACTCTTTTTGAAAATATGATTTTGACCCCAAAAAGATTTGAAAAGTTACAATTTAGTCCTTCCCTTTTGAAAAATTTATGATTGACCGCAAATACGATTCTTGAGTTTCATTAAATACGTAAGAATTGATCAACTACGTACAGGAAAACTTACTGTTTATTTTTGTTGAATTAATTAAGAATATAATTGATAACTCAACGTTACATTAGAATTGAACTAATTAAACAAAACTACTCTTAATTTTTGTTAAAAAATGAATTGAACTTGTTTAAATAAGAACTAAATTAATTAGATTTAATAGCATTGATTTTATTATGAATAGTGTTATTACATAAGAATTGAACTACGTACTAGGAATACAACTCTTTTTGAAAATATGATTTTGACCCCAAAAAGATTTGAAAAGTTACAATTTAGTCCTTCCCTTTTGAAAAATTTATGATTGACCGCAAATACGATTCTTGAGTTTCATTAAATACGTAAGAATTGATCAACTACGTACAGGAAAACTTACTGTTTATTTTTGTTGAATTAATTAAGAATATAATTGATAACTCAACGTTACATTAGAATTGAACTAATTAAACAAAACTACTCTTAATTTTTGTTAAAAAATGAATTGAACTTGTTTAAATAAGAACTAAATTAATTAGATTTAATAGCATTGATTTTATTATGAATAGTGTTATTACATAAGAATTGAACTACGTACTAGGAATACAACTCTTTTTGAAAATATGATTTTGACCCCAAAAAGATTTGAAAAGTTACAATTTAGTCCTTCCCTTTTGAAAAATTTATGATTGACCGCAAATACGATTCTTGAGTTTCATTAAATACGTAAGAATTGATCAACTACGTACAGGAAAACTTACTGTTTATTTTTGTTGAATTAATTAAGAATATAATTGATAACTCAACGTTACATTAGAATTGAACTAATTAAACAAAACTACTCTTAATTTTTGTTAAAAAATGAATTGAACTTGTTTAAATAAGAACTAAATTAATTAGATTTAATAGCATTGATTTTATTATGAATAGTGTTATTACATAAGAATTGAACTACGTACTAGGAATACAACTCTTTTTGAAAATATGATTTTGACCCCAAAAAGATTTGAAAAGTTACAATTTAGTCCTTCCCTTTTGAAAAATTTATGATTGACCGCAAATACGATTCTTGAGTTTCATTAAATACGTAAGAATTGATCAACTACGTACAGGAAAACTTACTGTTTATTTTTGTTGAATTAATTAAGAATATAATTGATAACTCAACGTTACATTAGAATTGAACTAATTAAACAAAACTACTCTTAATTTTTGTTAAAAAATGAATTGAACTTGTTTAAATAAGAACTAAATTAATTAGATTTAATAGCATTGATTTTATTATGAATAGTGTTATTACATAAGAATTGAACTACGTACTAGGAATACAACTCTTTTTGAAAATATGATTTTGACCCCAAAAAGATTTGAAAAGTTACAATTTAGTCCTTCCCTTTTGAAAAATTTATGATTGACCGCAAATACGATTCTTGAGTTTCATTAAATACGTAAGAATTGATCAACTACGTACAGGAAAACTTACTGTTTATTTTTGTTGAATTAATTAAGAATATAATTGATAACTCAACGTTACATTAGAATTGAACTAATTAAACAAAACTACTCTTAATTTTTGTTAAAAAATGAATTGAACTTGTTTAAATAAGAACTAAATTAATTAGATTTAATAGCATTGATTTTATTATGAATAGTGTTATTACATAAGAATTGAACTACGTACTAGGAATACAACTCTTTTTGAAAATATGATTTTGACCCCAAAAAGATTTGAAAAGTTACAATTTAGTCCTTCCCTTTTGAAAAATTTATGATTGACCGCAAATACGATTCTTGAGTTTCATTAAATACGTAAGAATTGATCAACTACGTACAGGAAAACTTACTGTTTATTTTTGTTGAATTAATTAAGAATATAATTGATAACTCAACGTTACATTAGAATTGAACTAATTAAACAAAACTACTCTTAATTTTTGTTAAAAAATGAATTGAACTTGTTTAAATAAGAACTAAATTAATTAGATTTAATAGCATTGATTTTATTATGAATAGTGTTATTACATAAGAATTGAACTACGTACTAGGAATACAACTCTTTTTGAAAATATGATTTTGACCCCAAAAAGATTTGAAAAGTTACAATTTAGTCCTTCCCTTTTGAAAAATTTATGATTGACCGCAAATACGATTCTTGAGTTTCATTAAATACGTAAGAATTGATCAACTACGTACAGGAAAACTTACTGTTTATTTTTGTTGAATTAATTAAGAATATAATTGATAACTCAACGTTACATTAGAATTGAACTAATTAAACAAAACTACTCTTAATTTTTGTTATATATATATATATATATATATATATATATATATATATATATATATATATATATATATATATATATATATATATATATATATATTTATTTATATATATGCATATATATGTAAAGAATGAAGAATGCAGCTTTATTATATTAAAAAATAAGTAAAACAAAACCTGCAAGGGAAGAGGAGGTTGCTGAAGTTGAAAGGCTACTGCAAGGGCCTTTTTCCCATGCAACTGTGTCAGAAAAGCTGTTTTTACAGCAGCAAGGGATTTGGACCTTGCAATAGATTTATCAGCTTCATATCCTCTCCTCCACACATTTCATTATCCATAACCTTCGTTTCACAACCCCAAAATCTACTGCATAACCTCCATTTCATTATCCAAAATCTTCTGCATTTCTTCCCCTTCTCTTCTCTATTTTTCAGCATAATTTCATTTCTTGCCTGTGATTTTTTTGCAAAGCGTACGTAATTCTCAGCAAAGCTCACTCCACGAGAGGTATCAATTTCAGTATTATCGTAATTCGTTGATTAATTTTATATATATATTGTTGATGTTGTTGCTTAAATTAGTGATTTTTGTAATATTAATACCTGTTATACATCATATTTAGAATAACTGAGATCTAAGCGTGATTTGATTAGTAGTATGCTATATATATGCATGTGTGTAATTAGTTGCTTACACTGTTAGTATATGATGATAAGTTTTAATTAGCCTTACTTTCGTGATTAAATAGTCAGATCTCGTGCTGATGCATTGTTAATTTGTTTTTAATTAGATAAAAAATGTATAACAACGAAGATCGGAGTTGGATGTACGATCGAGGCAACGTTGATGAGGGGTATATCAATCCATATTTCATAGATGGCGTCAACAGATTCCTAGAATTTGCATTTTCTCAAGGTCATCGAAGAGTTAAGTGTCCGTGCACTCGGTGTGGGTTTAGCAAAAGCAAAAAGAGGGATGTGATTCAGGGACACCTATTGACGTACGGTTTTGTTCCTCATTATTACGTATGGGAGGCACACGGAGAAAGGAACAACTTTTCTGGCAATTACACATACGCAGGAGAGTCATCGACTCGTAATGATAATGTCGAAAGTGGTTACGTAGATATGGTCAATGATGCATACGGAGGTCAGTATGAAGGCACGCACTATAATCAAAATACAGAAGAAGAGCCAAACCGCGAGGCCCGAGACTTTTTTGAAATGCTACGGGAAGCCGAGGTGCCAATACGCGTAGATGTGGAAACAACACCATTGCAATGGTTAACATCATTTATTGCCGACAAGGTTCGTCATGGCACAACAAACGCCTCTGCTGACAATCAATTACAAGCGGCCCGCAGATTAATGAGTCCTGCAGATCGTCATAGATTGCCTGAAAATTGGTACGGAGTCAAGAAATTCATCAAAGGTTTAGGACTTGGGTACAAAACATACGATGTGTGTGTTAATACTTGTATCCTTTATTACGGGGAGTATGAAAGTAAGCGCTGGACCGAGTGCCCCCATTGTGGCGAAGCTAGGTACGAGGAATGCACCAATAAGAAGAAGCTCGTTCCTCGTAAGAAGCTGTGGTACTTGCCTATTACGGATCGATTGCAGAGGCTTTACACATCACGCAAAATATCGGAGCACATGACATGGCACTTGAAGTGTCAGGCAGATACCGATCAAATGATTCACCCTGCTTCAAGTTTGGCATGGAAATCTTTCGACAGGACATTTCCAGATTTTGCTGCCGAACCGAGAAACGTTAGACTTGTGACTGTCGAAACAAGCTAAAAACAAGCTAAAACAAGTAAAAGCAAGCTAAAACAAACCACGTTTGTTCATAATTATACAAATACAAATAAAAGCAGCAAATAACAGTCTAAATTTCACTATCCGCTTCAAATTACATATCACCCAAGCCAGTGGTGTCGTCATCACCGCCCCCCGAACTCCTTTCCTGGTCTCCTTCGCCCTCCTGACCGATAGAATGTGACTGTGGTCGATAGACTGAACCCCATGATACTCGCCCGCTGCCGACACTCGTGTTCGTCGGTTGCAATGGTTGGTGGAAAACTGCCGGGAAGTTGTTAAACTGTTGTGGTTGCCCCTGTTGTTGTTGACCCTGTAGCTGTTGCGCTGACCCCCACAACTCCTCGGGCACCGGCACGTTTAACTGTGACACAAAGTATTTGAGCACATTCTTTAAACCGGCGATTTCCTCATCTTGAGAAGCTGTTTTGGCCCGCAGTGACTGACATTCTGAGCGAAGCGGCTCCAAGCTACTAGAGCCAGTCTCAACGAACCTAGAATGTCTCCGAGCCTTGAATCCTATGCGCTCGGGCTCACCGTAACTCGCCAGACCCACCACCCTATTCTTCTTTACACGTCCGGCTGCGGCAATTTCCACCCACGGTCTCACGTCCCAGACCGGCCACTGGCTCATATCGGGCCCATGTTCTCGTAGGCAGTGTTCCACATAGGCATCCTACATATGACATATTATGATTCAAAATATTTTTTGTAACAAACATAAGTATAATTACGACAACAACAATTATTAACGATTACACAACTTAAATGAAAGAATATATTATACTCACGTAATTAGCCTTGTCCTCAGGGTTTGGCCACTCAACCGTACCGTCGTCGTGTTTCTTTGCACGAGTCTTTACAAAGACATCCTGAAACGGCACCTTGTCGGGCGTTGTATTCATTTCCTTGGCCTGTCATAATATGAAAATTCATTAAAGCAAATATAGATCACATTATTAAATCAATGATGATATTTGAAAAATAACCAATCATATTTTTCTACTTACCAGATCTACCCTATGCTTGTTCGTGCTGCGCGACCCACCCCTATAGTTTACTGTTTTCCCCTTATCTCGATTTTTGGCGTTATGCTCCGAACGACCCTTCGTGGCCTCAAGCTCCCAGTAATCATAAAATGCCTGCCGAAAATCTTCGTGAATCCAACAGCTGTGAGTCAAACTATAGGTGGGGTCAACTCTGCAGCGCAACCACCATTTCTTGGCGTGGTTTACCGAACCTGCAAATCTCGCAGTGGCGACCTTATCATACCATTCCCTGACTGCATTTTCAATGGCAGGATCCCACTGGTAAGTGTGCTGCATTTAATACAGACATAAAGAAAAGTTGGTCACATAAATGAATAAAAATGAACAAATATTTATAAATATTTAATAAATATAGAAGCCAAACTAATTCCTTACCTTAAATCTGTTCCAACACATTTCCTTCTCCTCTTCTGGCCACATGCCGTACGTGAAGTATGGCCCTTGCATCATGTTCCTCAAATTTGTACCAATCGTCGTCACGGCGGAAGGGTTCTCTATTGAGCCGTCGAAGAATAATTCCAGTACCTCCCTGTCATCCGGATTTGCCGGGGGCTCGCGAGGTTTAGATTGTCCTCGCACTGCAACCCTAGCAATACCACCATCGTCTCCTGAATCATCGTTACCCCCCTCATCCTCGGCTAACTCCTCAGAAACGCCATGAGCACGTGAGCCTGAAGCTCGTGTGCCCGAAGCACGTGTGCCTGAACCACGTGAGCCTGAACCCCGTGAGCCCGATGATGATGGCCCAACAGTACTTCCCGTCCCCTGAATCTGTAGCTGTGGCCTCGTTAGCGGTGTTTGTGGCACACCAAATCCAGATCCACTCCCAAACCCAGGCCCACCAAATCCAGGCCCACCAAACCCAGGCCCACCCAATCCAGGCCCACCAAATCCAGGCCCACCCAATCCAGGCCCACCAAATCCAGGCCCACCATAACCAACCCCGCCGTAACCAGCCCCACCAAATCCACCACCCCCAAGAAATACACCCCCCATTGTCGATCCTACACCCATCAATTGATTGGTAAACGGCCCACTAGCGCGGGCTCCTGCCTCATTTGATCCTCCGGGAAACATCGGCATCATCGCTGAAAGTGATCCCATCGAACCAAGATCAGGCTGCGAAGAGAATGATCCTCGAGGTACCCCTTCCGGGTATGGCACCTGGTTCTTCGACCCCTTCTTTTTTCCTTTCCCCCTACCCTGATCTGACGAGCCGGCCATCTGATAAATAAATATTTAGAATGGTCAAATTAATAATTTCTCAATGCTACTAACCTTAATTTTTAGCATATATAATTAACATAAATACGTTCTAAAATAAACACAATTATATATGTTATATAATACAAAGTTAATCGATTAAATTCTACAAAAATCATAAGAAAATACGTAGCTATATTGTCATAATCACAAATCTAATATTAATTAATTAAGCATACATATATATATATATATATATATATATATATATATATATATATATATATATATATATATATATATATATATATATATATATATATATATATATATATAATTAACAGTACTAATACACTCGAATCAACAAATACATCACTATTATGCGATAATATTACACAAATCTAACCGATTAATTAAATTAAACCTTAAGATACATATATAAATCGTCACATATATAATTAATTACCTCTACTACCTTAATTAAGTATAAATAATTAACATATATATAAATACATTATCTAATCAACAATTACATCACAAATACTAATTACACAAATCTAACCATTAATTTAAAAAAAAATTAATAATACACATATATAGATCGTTCAAAATTACTTCTAATATTTTAATTAATCATATAATTACACAAATCTAACCACTAATTTAAAAAAAAAATAATAATACACATAGATCGTTCAAAATTATTTCTAATATCTTAATTAATCATACATAATTACACATATCTAACCATTAATTTAAAAAAAAATTAATAATACACATAGATCGTTCAAAATTACTTCTAATCTCTTAATTAATCATACATAATTACACAAATCTAACAAATACAACACTATGATGCTATAATATTACACAAATCTAACTAATTAATTAAAAATAAACATTAATATACGTAGATCGTCACATAATTACCTCTAATTAATACCTTAATTAAGCATAAATAATTAACACAAATATGCCTAAAATCAACAATTATATCACAAATAATCTAATTACACAAATATAACCATTAATTTAAAAAAACAAACATAATACACATAGATCATCACATAATTACCTCTAATACCTTAATTAAGCATAAATAATTAACACTAATATGCCTAAAATCAACAATTACATCACAAATAATCTAATTACACAAATCTAACCATTAATTTAAAAAAAAAACATAATACACATAGATCGTCAAAATTAATTCATCAAATCGACTAATTAATACATAATTAACACAAATACATCATCGAATCAACTAAAAAATCATATTTATGCAAAATAATAAAAATCTAACCGATTAAACCCAAAAAAAAACATGTATAATCGTAATTTAGAGGACATTAAACACATACCTTAAAAAAAGAAGAGATTTGGAGCTGAAATGAGTGAAATTATGTGAAATCGAGTGAAAATGAGTGAAAAAAAAAATTTTGGCCGAGAGCAGCAATGGCAATTTTCGCAGCAGAAATGTGCTGCGAAAATGCCATATAAATATGGCACCAACGTCCTGGGGACGTTGGTGCCATGGTTTAATGCTGCCGTGCAGCTTTGTGTCTGCATGCAGCAGACACAAAGCTGCACGGGAGCAGGCGTTGAATTCGACTGTCAGCAACGTCTAAACAGACGTTGCTGCAGTCGAAAAATGCTACCAACGTCTTTTTCAGACGTTGGTAGCATTTCAATCTTAAAAAAAAAATAAAAAAATGCAGCAGGAACGTCTGTACGACGTTGCTGCTGCAAAAAAATTCTGACAAATACCTGCCAACGTCCGAAGACGTTGGCAGGTATTTTTTTTTTTCAATTTTGCTGTACCAACGTCGAAAGACGTTGGTACAACTAATTTCCTGCAACGGATTGGAAATCCGTTGCAGTGTGTCCGTTTCAGTTGAACCAAATTCTTGTAGTGATTTCCTTATTGAAAAAGAATTACTTGAAATAATTAATTGTTGGTGCTTAACTAAAATAAGCCAATAAGCTTATTAAGAACAATGTGTCCAACCTCCAAGTCCTGCACATGATTGTAGTACATTATTGATATACGTATTAGAGTTAAATAAATATTTATGCATGTACTTGCATGGAAAGTCTCGATGTCTTCCCAATATATAGCCACGCCTAAAGTTAAATTTCCTTTAAACTTTTGAACAAGAAATATTCTATAAATATATCTCGAGTAAATTAAACTTGACCGATCCCTTCTTAAACTAGTAATATTCTATCTCCCTCAAAACTTTCTATCTTAATAGTAGGCTTTGTATTGCTCGCATTTATTAATTAATGATAAATACGAAAATGAATTTGTATCCTTGCCTCGAAGTCACTGTTTCACAAGTTAAGATTTGCTGTGAAATCTCAACATAAAACTCATTGTTGCAATAATGGTATGAATTGAATATATTCCACATCAAAATCTCATTCAATAATTTGTCCTTATTCAGAGATTTTCGCAATAATTGTTCAGTAACTTGGCACATTTTTAAAATTAATTCTATAGTTTTTTTTTTAGCAGACAAAAGAAGTTTTACTAAAACTGAGTACAAGGGGTACTCCGAACCCATATGAACAAAATACAACAAACAAAACAAAACCAAATCACCAATAACTCATTCTATAGCTTTTTTAACTGCAATTTTAGTCCTCTAAACTGACAAATGTTATAATTTTGGTCATCTTAACCATTTTTTGGCCGATTTCCTGCCAGAATCTGCTTTTTTTTTATATCCAATTTTCAGCCATTTTGGACAAAGTGACTTCCTTGTATTATTAGCAGTATTAAACTAAATGAAAATAAAATAAGAAAGATCAAATTTGGACTAGTATCGCAAAATTTCATATACGTGTACCCATCTATTATAAACATCAATCATTTTCTCAATAAGTCTTGTTCGTATCAATAAAAATTCACAATTGGCAGCAATAGCATAATATTACACAGAACTAATAAAAAATCACAATAGCATATTTTGAAATTCACATATAGAAGATCATGTTAATCTTTGGTATATTGGTGTGGCATCCACATTGCATCATGTTATGACTTACGAGCAAATGCAAAAGTTAGACTTCTAGATATCATGCACTACGACAATCAATCATGCTGATGGAGGAAAACAATTATACATATTTAAGATTAACTCTGTATTGAAAACTAAATTTATCACGTGCATTTCTGGTAGTTTGTTGGACTCGTATATAACAGATATTTTAATGCTCAGTCCCCACAATCTGGTAATTTAATGCACTTTCATTTGCGACGTTTTCCCACAAATATGAATGTCTCTGATATGGGCCCGAATGCCGTTCGGCCCATGCGTGTTAAGTCAGCCCCAGCTTGGGCTAAGGATTATATAAATTAAGTTTGGGTCTATTAGTTTAATATGTAATAGTTCCTTTTATTTGGTGTGTTTATGTAAATATATTATATTAGGAGTAGTGGGCAGTTTATGTGTAGTGGGTATGGAAGTTATTTTCAGCAGTTTCCTATGTAATTGAACGATCAGTAGCATTTGCAAGTTTATGAAATATTTTCCAGAAAATTATCTCTCTTTATCTTTCTTCTAAGGAGTTGGTTCTTACTCGAAAAGAACAAAGTTACATCAATTGGTGCTCTCATTGCCTTTTTACCATGTCTAAACATGGTCAAGCGGTAAGTTCGTCGGAAGATTCGTCGTTGTCGGAGGCTGTTCGTCAATTGCAAATTGACATGGCGGAGACTCGCGCCAACACAGTTTCCAAACAGCAACACGAGGATCTCGTTGCCATGGTTGCTGATTTACGCAGTGTGTGTATGAGTACACAGGAGTTCATTGCGAAACAACAAAAACAACCATCATCTGAGCCTCCTCTTCCCAATTATCAAGTTCACAGTCCTTCAACTTCCACTAATGTTAATCCACTTTATCATACTGTTGCTTCGGAGTCCCTCATTAAGCCACCAAAAGTAGCGTTGTCTCACTTTGATGGTAATAACCCGTTGGATTGGGTTTCGCAGGCGCAACATTATTTTAAATTATATCAGGTACCGCCCGATCTTCGTTTGGATTATATACGTTTTTATATGCAGGGTAATGCATTGGGATGGTATAATTGGATGGACAATAATGCGCAACTTAGTACATGGGATAATTTTATTCGGGATTTACTGTTGCGTTTTGGGCCATCTAGTTATGATAATATGCAGGCTACACTGTTCAAGATTCGGCAGGTGGGTTCTGTAGTGGAATATCAGCAACATTTTGAGACGATTTGTAATCTGGTCACAGGTTTGCCCGGTGAGGCCCTTTTGAATTGTTTTATATCAGGTCTTAAACCAGAAATTAAGGCAGAAATGGCAATTCTGAAACCTACTACTGTACCGCAAGCGGTTGATTTGGCTAAGTTGTTGGAGAAGAAGTTTTTTGAAACTCGAGTCAGATTACCTTACAATCGGATGCCTCCACCTTCAAATACAATTCCTTTGTTGGCGGCTCCACCAGCCAAAGCTCCTTTACCGATACGTCGTTTGACTCAAGCGGAGATGCAGACTCGTCGTTTGAAAGGTTTGTGTTTTAATTGTGATGAAAAGTTTGCGCCAGGTCATAAGTGCAAAACTCCCCAATTTTTAGTTTTATTGGTTGATGAGGATGTAGAGTTTGGGGTAGATTATGTGGGTGATCAGGGCAACGATTCGGACACTGAAGCTGTTACGCCTTTGCCAACTGCACGCTTGTTGAAATCTGGAAATACAGATGCTGACAAACCATTTCATTTATCTATGGCAGCTTATATGGGTTTGTCGTCCAAGCGGACGTTACGCATAGTTGGTCGCAGCAAAGGTCAAGATTTGACTGTTTTAATTGATTCTGGGAGTACTAATAACATTATTCAGCCAAGGGTGGTGGAACGATTGGGTTTACCAGTTCTGATGACTAAAGATATTCAAGTTATGGTTGGAAATGGCGAAATGCTGCGATGTGAAGGGTTTATTGAGACAGACATTTGGTTACAGGGGTCGTGTTTTACGGTTTCGTTTCTGGTTTTACCAATTCATGGGGCTGATGTGGTGTTGGGTATTGACTGGTTGAGTCAATTGGGCGAAATATCTGCAAATTTTTCTATTCCACGGATTGCTTTTGTGCATGATGGCAAAATGATTACTTTAACGGGCGAAAAAACGTTGTTACCAGCTTCACACGGTTTGATTAGGCCCAGTACCAGTCCTTTTTCTTCTCCAGTATTACTGGTTAGCAAAAAGGATGGCACCTGGCGCTTTTGTGCTGATTACCGTGGGTTGAATGCTATCACAATTAAAGATAAGTTCCCTATTCCTACCGTGGATGAATTGCTTGATGAATTGAAGGGGGCAACTATCTTTACAAAATTGGATTTACGTTCTGGGTATCATCAGATTAGGGTGGCTCCTAAAGATATTCATAAAACAGCTTTTCGAACATGTGATGGACATTACGAATTCGTTGTTATGCCTTTTGGATTGACGAATGCGCCATCAACTTTCCAGGCAGCTATGAATGATCTTTTTCGCGAACATTTGCGTGTATTCGTTTTGGTGTTTTTTGATGATATCCTAGTCTACAGCCGTTGTTTGGAGGATCATTATAAACATTTGCAGGTTGTTTTCACATTGCTGTTGACTAACCAATTTTATGCCAAGCTGCAAAAGTGTGTCTTTGCAGTTAAGCGTGTGCAGTATTTGGGGCATATTATTAGTGCATCAGGTGTGTCTGTTGATCCTGATAAGGTGGATGCCATTGTTAAATGGCCGGTGCCTAACTCTCAGACGGCCCTAAGGGGATTTTTGGGGCTTACGGGATATTATCGACGCTTTGTGCGTCACTATGCTACTATCGCCGCTCCTCTCACTGATTTATTAAAGACGGAGGGTTTTACATGGAGTACATTAGCAGGGGTTGCTTTTGAAACTTTAAAATTGCAGATGACTAAGCTACCTATGCTAATTTTGCCAGATTTTTCTGTGGCCTTTGAGTTGACCACAGATGCTTCGTCGGTAGCTGTGGGCGCTGTTTTGTCTCAAAATCACCATCCTTTAGCATTTTTCAGTAAGAAAATGTCGTCTCGCATGCAACAGGAATCTGCCTACAATAAAGAATTGTATGCATTAGTTGAGTCGGTTCAGAAATGGAGACACTATTTATTGGGACGAAAATTTATAGTGTTTACTGATCATCAAAGTTTACGACATATTCTTACACAACAGATTCACACACCACAGCAGCAAAGGTGGATTATCAAACTTTTGGGGTTTGATTTTGAGGTTAGATACAAACCTGGCCGGGAAAATGTGGTGGCTGACGCTCTTTCTCGTGTAGAACCGGAGGTTTGTCTTGTTCTTTCGGTGCTTGCTAACCCGCTGTTGCAGATACTTCGCCAGTATTTCTCGACCTCGCAACATGGTAAAGCATTAGTTGCAGATATTCAAAAAAATCAACAACAGGAACGAAAATATGTATGCAAAGATGGGTTGATTTTTTTTCAGAATAGGATTTTTGTGCCTGAACAGAGTGGGGTTCAACAGATGATTTTGCAAGAATTTCATTCTTCACCCTTGGGGGGTCATTCGGGTATAAAAGGGACGTTGGCCAGAATTGCAGTTGATTTTTATTGGCCTAATCTACGTACGACAGTACAGGATTTTATCAAATCTTGTCATGTGTGCCAACAGCAAAAATATCTCACGACAAAGCCCTTCGGTTTGCTTAATCCCCTACCCATTCCAGATCATGTTTGGACAGATCTTTCCATGGATTTTATCACACATTTGCCAAACTCAAATGGAAGAACAGCTATATGGGTAATTGTTGACAGGTTAAGCAAATTTAGTCACTTTATTGCTTTACCTACCAAATATACTGCTGCATATCTTGCTTCTATCTTTCTTAATGAGGTGTATAGTATTCATGGATTACCTAGATCTATTGTTTCTGACAGAGATTCAATATTTCTAAGTTCATTTTGGCGTGAGTTATTTAAGCAGTTGGGGACAAAGCTTCACTTCAGTTCGGCCTATCATCCCGAATCAGACGGCCAAACTGAAGTCGTGAACCGCTCTTTGGAATGCTATCTCAGATGCTTCACTATGAGTGAGCCGAAGCATTGGTCGAGATTTCTTCCACTAGCACAGTACTGGTACAATACTTGCAAACATTCTGCTATTGGAGTAACTCCATACGAAGCACTCTTCGGCAGACCACCAACTACTACACCGACTTACATTTCAGGTCATTCAAACAATGCAGCTATTGACACAACACTTTCTCATAGACAGACAGTTTTACAGACTATTAAAGACAGCATGCACAGATCGCAGCAACGTATGGTAGCCCAGGCAAATAAACATAGATCAGATCTGGAGTTTCAAAGTGGCGATTATGTTTACCTGAAGTTAAGGAGTTATCGGCAGCTTTCACTTCGGACCGCTCCATCTCACAAGCTGGCACAACGCTTTTACGGTCCGTTTCAAGTACTCCGGCGCATCGGCAAAGTGGCATACGAACTGGCTCTCCCGTCTACCTCGCGGATCCACCCGGTCTTTCACGTGTCGTTGCTTCGTCTGTGCGTTGGTACTCCGCCAACGTCTGTAACTCCGTTACCTCGCCTTGGCAGCAGCGGTGCACTTATTTCTCTGCCCGAAACCATACTTGATCGGCGCGTGGTGATACGCGATGGCGAACGAATTGAGCAGCTGTTGGTTTCATGGATGGGAGCTTCGATTGAGGAATCTACGTGGGTGGATGCGAAGGAATTTCATGGTGAATATCCGGGATTTGATGAGGAAGGAGTTGATTTGGGGTTTGGTTTGAATGGGTCAGATTTGGGGGCTGAAAACCCTAATTTGGGTGAAGAGGAATCAGCTGCGCATGCTGATTCGCAGCTTTTTAAAGGAGATTTTAGGGCAGCAGCTGGGTCTATGGGCCTTCGCGAAACTTCGGACGAAATGGGCCTTTCAGCGGACCTTGGGGACAAGGCCGAGCTTCTAGGGGAGGGTATTGATATGGGCCCGAATGTCGTTCGGCCCATGCGTGTTAAGTCAGCCCCAGCCTGGGCTAAGGATTATATAAATTAAGTTTGGGTCTATTAGTTTAATATGTAATAGTTCCTTTTATTTGGTGTGTTTATGTAAATATATTATATTAGGAGTAGTGGGCAGTTTATGTGTAGTGGGTATGGAAGTTATTTTCAGCAGTTTCCTATGTAATTGAACGATCAGTAGCATTTGCAAGTTTATGAAATATTTTCCAGAAAATTATCTCTCTTTATCTTTCTTCTAAGGAGTTGGTTCTTACTCGAAAAGAACAAAGTTACATCAATTGTCTCTCGTCATAATTGTTGAATTGGAGGCTTCATGGAATTAATGCAAAAATGTAAAAAAGTTGACAAAAAGACGAGCATATCCTTTACATAATCTTATCAAAATAATATAATAAAGAATTACATAAGAAAAGACATACATACCGTTAGTGTACTCAATTTAAACTTTTGTTGGCTGATTTGAATTATAGGTTAATCCTATTAAAACTTTAAAATTGTCTTGAAGATTTTGATCATCTTCATCATATGAAGAATCATAAGGACGATAATTCGACATTATGGAAATTTTTAAAAGATTTGAACAAATCGCAAGATAACTTTATACTATTTACGAAACTGAAGAGAATTATTGAGAAAATGAAGAGATTAAATTGAGAATGTAGAGAGATATTTGAGATATTATAGGTTGAAGATTTGTAGTGACAAATATGAAAAGGGTGGGGTATTTATAATAATGAAGTAGAGGTGTTGAAATAAAAAAGGATTTGAAAAAAAGGGGGGGGGGGGGCATCATGCAATGTCCCATTGTAGCGCACCGACTATATAGCCATTGCCATGCTAACGACTGAATTTTTGACCGTTGCAATTCGAATTGGGCTTTCGGGTCAATTTCATTTGGCCCAAAAGACCAACCAGCCACAATATATGTTGGGCAACCCATGCCCAGCACATGAGAATTGGCCTGGGCAACAAACTTTGGCCATTTTTTTAAATTTTAAAAGGGTCGTCCAGAGAAAAATCGGCCAGGCTCGGATTTGGGCCCATGTTGGACAGGTCTACTACGGTGGGCCAGTCACGACCAAGCTGCCAAATTCGGTCCCCGTCCAATCATTTTTCCGGTTGGTTCGTATAACAGCCCCAACTTTTCAAACCTAAATAGCGAAATTCATTCGCAACAAAAGCACTAATTTCAAAACAAAACTTCTCTACAAGCCAAAACAAAATCTACCTCGACAAGATTCTTACAAAATTCTACATTCTCTACAAAAGCTTGGACACATAATCTAACTCTGATGTAGGACAAGAATCCCCTAATTTTGGGTATTTTCGCAGAAGAAAAAGACCTGCACGAAAATCGCCATATCTTTTGATCTAGTGCTCTGTTTTCGGCCTATAAGATATCAAATTAAACGTCTTTGAGTTTTCTACAATCTTTCGCGAAGTTTAAGCCCAAAATAGGACGTCAAAGACATCAGATCAGCTTTACAGTTTTATGTCGTTTTTGTTTAGGAATTTTCCTGAATTTCCTATTTTGTTTAGGACTCTTTTATTTATTTCCTTATTTAAATTAGGGTTTCTTAGAGATTATAAATACCTTGTTTCTTATTATTTTTCAGTATCTTTTGATCATTATTAATAAAAAGGGATTTTATTCCAATTTCTGGTGGATTCCAGTTTATTCCCGGTGGATTCCGGTGTTTTTTCATCGATTACACGTTGGTGTGTCGATTGCACGCTTCTGTTCTGCGTCAAGTGGTATCAGAGCGAGGATTTGCCTTGTTCAGATGGCTAGGAGAGGCATGAATGTAGAGTTTTCCGATGACGTTGGTCAAAGGAGTTTGGACGCCGAAGATCTGAGATGGGAGTCTCAAATGGATCTAACGCGGATAACAGAAAGGTTTGATAGGTTTGAGGCGAGGTTTGAGCAGTTACAGAACGCCCTGCAAAACTTGACCTTAAACCAAAACCCTAACATGGATCAAAACATCGTTAGGAACAACAACCAAAATCAAAACCATGTCCGTCAGTTTAGGGGAAGACGAACACATGAGTTCAATAATTCCAACAGTGATAATTCGGAAGGATACGCTCATGGAATTACTAACCCGAGATTTGATGAAGATACAGAGGATGGACCCCGATGTGATTTCAAAATCCGAGGAGATATTCCAATATTTTCCGGAAAGATGCATCTTGAAGATTTTTTGGATTGGATCGCTGATGTTGAACAATTTTTTGAATTCAAAGAATATTCTGAAGATCGAAAAGTAAAACTGGTGGGTCATAAGCTAAGAGGTTTCGCTGCTTCTTAGTGGGAGAAAAAGAATACCGATAGGAGACGCAAAGGCAAAACACCAATACAATCTTGGAGGAGAATGAAGCGGATGATGATGGATCAATTTTTACCACACGATTATGAGCCATATGCTTTTCAGAGCTACCAAGATTGTTTTCAATACAGTCAATACGGAGGTGATTTGAAAATTAATGCTGAGATCCCAGCAAAAGTTATGAGCTTGGTGGAGAAAGAGAACGAGGATCACTATGAGCAA
Source organism: Misopates orontium (assembly GCA_946800315.1). Taxonomy (NCBI): domain Eukaryota; kingdom Viridiplantae; phylum Streptophyta; class Magnoliopsida; order Lamiales; family Plantaginaceae; genus Misopates; species Misopates orontium. The sequence continues at coordinate 42,762,354 of OX326948.1, read as the reverse complement.
GGTAATGAAGACATAAATTCCAATGAAACTTTTGATGATAATTTTGTTGGTAATTCAGGTGAGAATTTGGATAAAATTTTAAGTGACAAAGTAGATGATAATTCAGATGAAATTTCATATGATGTATTATACGATATTGTTGATGAAAAGTCCAAGGAAATAGACAATGAAGCACCAAATCATCAATTAGTATCGTTGGTGAATTTTGAAAGTGAGTTAGAGACAAGCATTATGGTGGTCAAAGAAGTCTCCAACGTTCAAGTTGATGATGTTGAAGCAAAATTTGAGGTAAAGAATGAGAAGCACAAGAAAATGGAGAGAATGGCGAGACAAGAAAAGTGGTTCAAAAGAAGAGACCTAGTGATGATTTTTCTGAGGAACGAGAGTTCATATCCAAATATAAACTCGAGGTCCAGTTTTTTTTAAAGTGGGAGGGACTGATGTAGGACAAGAACCCCCTAATTTTGGGTATTTTCGCAGAAGAAAAAGACCTGCACGAAAACCGCCATATCTTTTGATCCAGTGCTCTGTTTTCGGCCTATAAGATATCAAATTAAACGTCTTTGAGTTTTCTACAATCTTACGCGAAGTTTAAGCCCAAAATAGGACGTCAAAGACATCAGATCAGCTTTACAGTTTTATGTCGTTTTTGTTTAGGAATTTTCCTGAATTTCCTATTTTGTTTAGGACTCTTTTATTTATTTCCTTATTTTAAATTAGGGTTTCTTAGAGACTATAAATACCTTGTTTCTTATTATTTTTCAGTATCTTTTGATCATTATTAATAAAAAGGGATTTTATTCCAATTTCTGGTGGATTCCGGTGTTTTTCATCGATTACACGTTGGTGTGTCGATTGCACGCTTCCGTTCTGCGTCAAACTCAAAACCATTAAATCATACTCTAAACTTAGCCCAAGACCACCATTTCTCTCTCACCAACAATGCCCAAAGTCTCGCCAGAATTGACGCCTACATCTGAAAGGAAGGAAGAAAAAGAAAACAATTTTTTGTGAGATAAAAATCTCAGTGAGTTCTCGAGTGTGTGTGCAGTGGATATTTATTTTAAAACAAAACCTTTTTAGAAGCACTGTCACATCACAATACCAAATCACACAATATCAGACATTGCACGTAGACTTGAAGAAGCATTCGGTAACAGATATCAATTCTCAATTAATTTCAATACCATTGCCATCCCTCCTTATTGCCTCGAACATGTCTCTCTTATCGCCCCGTCCAATGAGTTACCTTGGAAACAATAGACTGCATGCCATGGATCATGCGACAAGTGACCCCACGAAGACACAACGAACCTCCCGATGTGTCCAAGGGGAAGGGGCAAGGGGGACAGAAAGCCTAACCGGCAAGCCCTCTGCTGCCCGGTGGCACTCTCTGCCTATCCAAGCCAAGGATCCCAATAACCAATAAATCAATTTCATATTCTCAATTACCACAATGAGTCAACAACCAATAACCAAACCGAACCGAACAATAATTCTCATAATTGACATAATCACTTTTCAATCACTTTTGCATGCTTTGATAAAACAGTTGTACAAGCTAAACCTATACATAATATACAAGTACATAGATATACATGCATCCTTCCAGTTTTTAAAAATAATAGAGTTTTAGTTGGAGCACTCACCTGACTGCACAGCTACAAGAAATTACGAATATACCCGAAGCTAGTCCAAGCAACTATTCCATATGACCTATTAGGCCAAAAGAAATATTCAAACTATTACATCTATTCACATAATTTAAATATGAAGTTAACCGAGATCTAGTCTAACTAAAATATCCTACTATGCAAAAATACATATTAGTCATGTAACTCAAATTATAATTTTCTAACTATTTATTCTACTTCCAAATTCCCAAGCATGTGTAGTTTTGTACTCATATGCACACAACACTATTTTCCATACAAAGTTTGCAATAACTAGTTATTAATATATTAGCTTCACCAATTCCTAAAATTATGAAAACTATACCATCTGTATAAAAACAAATTTATAAATATAGATATATAGGTTTACATAAATTAATCATTAAGTTTTCAAAAAATATATACACCCACGAAATAACACTACTGATTTCTACTTTTCAATTATTAAAGGAAATTTGACATAATTCAAAGCCAATCATAATTTTTCTATTGTTTAAGGTATCATCATACATAAACATAAAATATTGGTTTATAGGTATTAAAGGACTACACTATATTACCTTAAAATAACGTAGCATTCAGCATCATAACTTTGCCAAAACCGTGGACATCTCCCCACCAATAAATGAAATATATTATCAATTATGACTCATGTACATACTTACATATAACTCCAATTCTAGATATGGCAAACAAGACAATGTATACTTTATAAACAAATATAAAGATGGAAGAGATTTGATTGGCTAAAATTATATCATCAGCATAGAAGAGGAATAGCAGCAAGTGTAATTTTGTTCAAACACCCGTAAGCCCAACCAAAAAGTTAATTAAAATTACATACTAAAATATGGCAGGATGTGTTTTTCTCTCCAATGAATAAATCTATTATATAATAAGAGTGATACAGATCATGCAAACTAAGAATGAATTTTGATATTAAACAATACAAGAAAAGGTTTACCTGTTAATGAAAATAAGGAAACGGCGGCTGGAGTTTGAAGGGGAAATTAATGATATATGTGTGCGTGTCTTTGTTATATTTTAACTAATAACCTAATGCAATTAGTCTGATATACAAAGGCAATTGGGTATATTGAGGTTACAGATTATTAGTGGGCATTTACAAATTAAATACATGTAATACTTTTAAACCTCTCACTAATATTACTCAAGATAATTTACATTAAACTGGAACTAGAAAAAAAAAAAATCAGGATATTACAGTTCGGGTCACCCCGGGCTGAACCGACCCTCTGCTCATATCTAATCGTCACTAATGAGCGACTAAAGTTTCTTTTGCACATGCACTCTCCAATCTCCCTACTTGGAGAAATACGAAAGTGTTTTACTTTTTTTCAATAAAATAAATTTTATTGGTGGTCGTCTTATCATGCTTTTGTTTTAGATTAAGTTCATGATGATTACAGTAATCAAAGAGAATTTTGGATTTGGTTGACTATTGATTATGGACTCTCTCATGTGTCTTCCTCTCATTTCTTATATGAACTCCGGCTATTGTCGTATCTCCGTGTTTTCAATATATAATATAATGTACTGTGTTATAGCATTCCTTATCGAAAGATACAAAACACGATAAGAAACTTCGATCTTTTTTTTCCTAAGGTTATATAATCTAAAAGTTTATTTTATTTTACACAATAGTTCTTTGTTCTTAATTTTTATTGACGATTAAGATAATTACGGGACATGGGGATCTGAGGTAATTAGATACCCTTTCTTATGAGCTCCAACAACTCAACGGGTAATTGTAACTATCCATCTATATTGTACGAATACATTTAAAAATCACATGGTGTAGTGTTCGATACGTAGAACACTAGTATTGCTCGGATACTACTCGAAAACATGTTGAACGTGTCACATGTCGTATCCAATAGTTAAAATAAAAAAAAATTTAAGAATACCCATGTCGAAATCCTTATGGAGGACGTGTTCAATTGTTTCTAGCACATCGTATATTCATATTATATTTTCAAATTTAATGGAAGTAGAATAACAAAAATTATTACAAGTGCCGAATTGTGATATTTCTACGAGATGTTATTCTCTTAGTTTAACTTGAAATAACTTTATTACATTTTGAGTAAATTTATTATCAAATTTCTTCTTAAATTTTACTTTACATTAATTACAAAGCTATACGTTAGATTTATGTGTTATTTAATCTTCTTTTAAACAGAGCTAATATTATAACTTTGTTTGTTCAAGTTATACAATTATTATTTTAGTACCTTATGAATAATATAATTATATAAATATATATTTTTATCTATGTCACATCGTATCGTATTCGTGTACTCAAATGCTTAGTCACATAAAGTGGGTGCGTGTGTGAGTGTGTGCGCGAGTTTGCCAAATTCTGAAAACATAGATGTTAAAACGCCTTAGAGCGTATATTAAAAATAATTAAATGTTAAATATTCATTTATAATTTCGAACATATTTAATAATTGTAAAGTATATTTCATATTATTTATATATTTTAAAACAATCTAAATTATTTTGGGGGATAAACGAACACAAATTTTTCTATTAGCTTATATATCCAACGTGATGATGTATTAAAGAATCTTTTGATTAAAGCTAAGTTAATTTGGGCCATTCGATCAAGTACTATAATTTAACTTTTGGCCCATTTGATCCACTACTTGGTCCAAAGAAAAAATAAAATTCATTAGCCCTAAAAGTCAATCCCTCTACTTTTAATGAAGCTGCTCGTCTTCCTCTTCATTTCAATAAACACAATAAGCTTTTTTTTTTTTTTTTTTGATAAGCAAGAAACACAATAAGCTGCCCTTAGAGTTTTCAAAGACCTCATTACGCGATTTTACCGGTGTCTATGCACGTATGACATTGCAGATGTGGCAATTCCAAGCCCTAAATCCCTAAATTGGGGTCACGTGCTATAATCCATGAGTATTAGTAAATTCTGATGTCAGATGATTGAAATCGAATTTCACGCCAAGTTAGGGGACCAAATTTATGCAATACCAAATTATAGGATGATTTTCGAATCGAGACAAAGTTAGAGAACTAATGCTGAAACTTTCACAAAATCTTTGACAGTGCGACATGTCATGCTTCTTGATCTTATATGTTCAGTTGATGTTTCAGGTAGCTATCTTAATCTTTATTGTCTTGGTTTTGGGTTCTTTCTGACTTTTATTATGGAAAGTGGTATTCATGCAATTGAAATTTGCTTTATGTGACTATATTATTTGTAGGCGTAGCTTTCTGATATATGTTCAATTGTCAATGCTCCATCTACATGGCCGGCGATATTGTCAAAGCAAGAATTGTTACTTCCAGAGCAATTATGATAAACTCTCTAATTTGCCCTTTCAATCAAATAACTATATATGTTAAATGTCTAAAATTAATTAATAATAAATTTTCTTAAAGGATCTTTCTACTTAAATAGTCAGTTTCTTAATTTGTCACAATTAGATTATGGAAAGCCAATTAACTATTCTACTGTCTACCATTTATTTATAATAACACACAAATTTGTTATAATTTCGTACTCTAATTCTGGTAGCTTTTCCAAAATAATTTTGTCTTCAACTATCTTTTCTTGCTGAACTTCCGAAGTAACAAAATAATCAAAATGCAATTAACAAATAACTGGCAACATTTTATTTGCTTGTCCTATCAAATTTTCAATATATATTAATTATAATTTGCTTATACCGAGATTACAATATTGCTGGAGAGCCTGTATAGCATCTGCATATATAAGAAGAAATACAAATTAATTGGTAGAGTAATAAAATTAATGAAATAAAAAAAAAATCATTTGGGTGGAGATCCGTATTTCTTCATTGTTTAAAGATAAAAAATTGATAATATCAAATTATGAGATTTTCTTTTTCTTATGTTTAATAATCAAGAAAACTGTTTTTGTTTGAAACTTCATTAATTTCAATGTTACATACGTAAATATAACTTCAATTAACTGTATATTTGTACAATATGTAACTAATTTTTAATTTAGAAAAATAAAGCTTAATAACAAGAGATTAATATCGTAATACTGTAGACAAGATTGATTTATAAATTTTATTGGATGAGAATAAAAAGTAAATTATGGTTTGATATAAATTTATTGGAGTGAGAATAGAGTAGATTGTGTATTAATAATAGACAAGATTAAGTCATTATAATTTAGGAATGATTTATCAATCAATTGTGTATTAAAAGAAATATAGACGCTTTAACTTATTTAGTCTTTAATTAGAAGGGCAAATTAGAGAGTTTAACAGAATTGCTCTGGAAGCAACAATTCTTGCTTTGGCAATATCGCCGCCACATCTACATATAACAATTTTTTATAATCTTTTCTCATGTTAGATCAGAGTATATAAAATTTTAATATGGTTCAGTCAATTGGCATGTTTTATTCTAATCTTTAGAAACCCTCTAATACTAAATGCATATCTAATACCCTATTATCGATTTACTCTATTTGAACTCCAAATTAGACCACCTTTTGTTGTAATTCCGCCTTTCTCTACAGAACTCTGAACCTTTAACAAATGATAATCTAAGTATTCTGTAAAGAGTGGTTTTTCATTCTTAATAAATGTGCTATTTATAACACTAACAAAAACTATTTTGGTCCACAGTTGCAAGTACAATCACGTGACCGTTGCAACCGCCGGCTAGAATTTCTTTAGATCGTTCAAATTACTATAACAATAAGATGGGAGATGATATATATAGAGAGCAAAATCCCTAATTACAGAGCAATTTCTTATAATTTACTAGTTTACCCTTTTTCAAGTAGACAAATTGATCTCTCTCCTTTTTTATCTCCTTAAGTTCTCCTACATTGAATCACCATAAAATAGGAATATTTTCATGTATTAAAGATTGGGTTTCTCTATTAGTGATTTTTTCCCAAAATAAAAAGTTATTTTTCCCAAAACAAAAAGTTAGATGGATGTTTCATCCAAATGATTCTCGTACATAGTGTTTTTTTCTTTATTATGAACTTTGGAATTCTCTTCTTTATTGTATTTATTTTTTGGTTCTTGCGAACAAAATTAACACGCTTCATTTAGTTGATAAAAAGAAAACAAACATTAATACTTTTTGAAATTGGATAAAAAAAGAAGATGAATTATCTAATTAATAGAAAGTGCCCCATTGAATATGAATTGAATTTGTTTTTGAGATTAATTCATTCCAAAAAAAAAAAAAGAAATTTGTTGTGAAATTAAGGAAACACCTTTATGAAACAGAATGGTAAGTTCTTAGATTTCTTCTTATTAATTTTCTTATTTTTATTTTCCAAATAATGAATTGTTGCTTTGGTTTTTAATACATAACTTATTCAAATAATTTATTGACTATGTTTATAAAATATAAAGATATATATATATATATATATATATATATATATATATATATATATATATATATATATATATATATATATATATCTCCCGAATATGAAGATATATAAATAGGGAAGAAGAATGATTTTATTGAGTTTCTATATTTCTATTAATCATTGATTGGTACTAAAAAGGTAAATGAATTTTATAATTAATTTGAAAGGGGTAAAATAGTAAACAAAGAAATGTTGCTCTGTAATTAGGGATTTTGCTCTGTATATATCATCTCCCCAATAAGATATGGGAATACTATCTTCTAATGATTAATTAACATAAGAAGACAGATTACGATCAGAAGATAATAGAGTTAATTGTGACTAAAAACCCGAATAACTTTTTAAGATATTAATTACATTGTTCTTCTCCAAATAGGTGAGGCAATTTTTTCCTTAGAATAAGAATATGAGTTATCCTTTCACTTTGAACGGAATAACTTAATTACAGAAAATAATTATTTAACAAAATACACTTTACCAAGATGGATTTAGCAAATATAATTACAGACATAATTAAGAAATATTTTAACATAAATAATGCTGTTAACCAAGAATAAAACATGAAAGAATATTTTGAGAATTATTTCCTTAGAGATGAGATATCAAATTATCTTCCTAGGAAAGATATATTTTCCTCTAAATCTGATTTTTGGAATATTATAAAAAATTATTCTATCAAACTAATATAAGATAACCTGAATTTGCTCCATTGAATGGATCAATAAAATTCTTTCCATACAATAAACAATCGATATGCTTTAGGAAAAACATAAAATAATTAATTTAGAAAGCCAACTATATAATTACAAAAGACAAGTTAATTAAAGAGTATATTTCCTTATTCATGGATTCTATTAATATAATTAAAAAAGAAACTCTTTGACGTGCAAAAAAATAATATTTTAAAAAGACTTTTTCCTTAAATATGAAATATGAAATTATCTTTCTAAATAAAAATCTTTTTCCCTCTAAAAGATATTCCAGAATATAAAACTTAAGTGAAAAATTTATGTAACTAAATAAACAAATTTTGGAAATATAGATTTTAATAGTATGGCAAAAATAAGTCTGATCACAATATGAGTCGCCCTAACATGTTATATGTGGTTCTAGTAAGTTAGTATATTGTTTTTGTTTTTCTCTTTTCCGGGGCTGCAGGTATAACAAAGATGCTACGTAATGCCTCCATGATGAGTCCGTTTCCTGCTTTTCCTAATAATTCGAGTCAGCTCAGATCTTTGCTTGTTGAAGCGATCGAATAGCAGCTGATCACTTAGTTAATTATCTCCTATATTGTTTATAAAAATTTGGACATAAATGTTTTGAGATCTAATAATGTGCTTCCCACTAGGTCTCTACAAGTGGAAACTACCTGAGAATGTGTACTAAACAATTGTTTTGGATCATTTTTTAATCACCTGGACTTAGTCCGCCTTAGATTGGCACTCCGGCATTGAGTTGCGGCATCTCCCTCTTGTGAATTATGTGGCTTATACTCCACCATGAGTAACATCGTTTTTAACATTCACTCTATTCGGATTGTTGGCAAATGTCATTGTCACTATGAAAAGTAAAATTTGGGATATTATGTCCTGTGATTTAAAAAAAAGAAGTACACCAAAAAGTAAAATTGGTACAATTAGTTGTGATTGCACGTCCTTTTTAATCTGCAACGCAATACGAGTTAATAGCAGATTTATACCATGAATTGTTAGATTTTTGCGGATTTCACCATAGATTATGTTTACATGCAAAGTACACAATAAATTGTAATTCTTTTTGCATGAACTATGCTTCATTTCTTTAAAATATTAACATATCTCTTCTTTCTACTAAGCTTCTATTCTGTAAAAGTTTAACATGCTTGCAAAAGTTTTAAGTGTGTCAGCTTAAAGTTTAAAGTGTGTCACCTTTTTTTTTTTTTTTTTTATTCTAGCAAGCAACTTATTGCTTGTTATTTTGGGCGAATTTTTTTTTAAAAATAGTGGCGGCAATTTTACCGCCACTTATTTCGTTAGTATATATATAAATATATAATGTTACATGTGTATATATATATATATATATATATATATATATATATATATATTAAGTAATACGCACACATACATATGTATAGCAATATGTTAAATTTTTAAGTCAAAAATAAACAAATTTTATATACTAAAATAAATATATGTATGTATATAAACTGTAAATTATTTATATATATATGTGTGTGTGTGTGTGTGTGTGTATGTATGTATGTATGGATGTATGTACCTATATAGAGTTTATAACAAATTTACATAATATTAACAACTATATATACTAAAATGACTACATATAAACTATATATGAATATATCCATAACTTGACTAAAAATACAATATTACATATCTAAGATGAAGTTATAAAACTTAATCATCTATAATAAATTACAAAAGAAATGAAGAAAAATATATTAATGAAGAAACCATAAATAGCTAAACTATATATATATATATATATATATATATATATATATATATATATATATATATATATATATATATATATATATATATATATATATATACTTGTAAAACTCAAACGAAGAAGAAGAAGAAGAAGAAGTAGTATGAGGATGGTGAAATGTGAATCAGTGTATATTTCTTTTTCATTTTTTTTGCGTACAATGGAAGGGGGGACCCCGATAGAGGAAAAAACTAATCCGAAACAATAGTCCGGAGACTCGTACCACCAACTATATCAAACAAGAGTGAATGAGAGATAGTTGAAGGTGGACGATCAAAAGTATGCAGACCGAAAGTGAGGTCGTGTCCCGAGTTGGCCAATCTATCAGCCACAAAGTTCGTCTCCCTGTAATCGTGCCGAATCTCGCAGATGTTGAAGTTGCGCATAAGAGTGTGGCATGCGTCAATTAGACTTTTGTGGGGATGGAAGTCATGCTGCTCCTCCGTGAGAAGATGAACAACTGTTTTAGAATCACTAGCCATCATGATATGACTAAAACCATGAGTGGTATATTTCTTTTTCATTTTTTTTTTATGGTAAAATTTTTAGCAAGAATAAAGTTGCTTACTTAAAATGAGGGATGAAACTGACCACACAAATTTTGAAAGTTAGAAGTCACTTACTAAAAAGCTGATTTGGCAAGCAAATCATTCCTTGCTAAAGTTGGTAAGCAAGTACTTGCTTGTTAAATGGTGTCAGGTGGGTCGTACAAATTTTAGCAAGTAAGTACTTGCCTGCCACTTCTCTCTCCTCCATACAGGTGAGTCCCATTTTTTTAGCAAGGACACATTTATTTTCTAATTAAATTCGAAATAAAGACAGCAAGCATAATTTTGCTTGTTAAATAACTGCAAGCATATTTTGTTTGACAAATTTACTTTTCTATTGCTAATTTTGTAACTAATGTTTCTTGCGAAATTACTTGCTATTTTCATTATATAGCAATTAAAATTGGTTGGCTTGCTAAAATATACTTACTATTGGAATGTTTTGTTGTAGTGTTCATCCTGAAGACTAGCTTGAAACACTCTCATCCTTTATTCCCATTAATTAGACCATAGAGAACAAGGATTTTTATTTTATTTTATTTTTGATAAGTAAACAATTTTATACTGACGAATAAAGTATAAGGTGTACAATTTCTCAGACTACGAGATCCACTAACGAAACAAGAGCATGGTAATGAACACCAATCCCAAAACGAAAAAGGTCTTACAATCTCTAAACCCAAGAGCATGGAAGAATAAGGTCTTACAATCTCCCGTGAATCCAAAAATCATGGAGTCATGTCTAAAAAATCAAAAACAAAGATTTATCAAATAGTTTACGCTTTTTCTTTTAATCAGCCAAAGGAGAAATTTTCCTATAAGAGAGATGAGAGAGTATAAGAAATGCTCAAGATTCGAATACATGCAATCTGTTGGAAAATTCAACCAATCATACACATAATTAGAGGCAGAGCCACCCATAGGGCTTCGGTGGGCTTCGGCTCGGGTTCATTTTTTGGCCAAGTTCAATATTTGTATATGTATACATATTGCCCAATCCTATATATATATAGTAGTCTAGAAATAAGATAAAAATGTTCGAGCATATAGAAAAAAAAATTCCACACACATATTAAATATATGGTTCAAATTAACATATATTATATAATCGTTTAGCTCAATCTTATTACACAATGTGAGCAACAAGTGAGATGAAGAACAACAATTCAACAACTTTTTATACAATTCACTACAATCTACAGCAAATAAGAAATAACAACACACAATTTTCTTCAAATTTCAAAACATACAAAGCTCCTCTTGCTTTTGCAACGCCGTTGCCCCAATTTTAAGACTTTCACACAGGTAAGTTGCCTTAATTTTCTTATATTTTCTAACAAATCAATTGATGATGGTTATTATGTGTTCAAACTCAACTCATACTTTGATGATTTTTTAACTATGCATAAAATTAAGTTTATTTTTATTGGTGTCTTTTAATAGAAATTCATCGTAGGACGAGCTTCAATGTGGGGCTACCATAATGTTTGTATGATCAATAACATTTTCATTCTCTTGTTTATTCGTATTTAATTTTAATTATTTTGTACAGAAACATGGAATTATACTTTCTACTTTACACATTTGATTTTTTATTTTTATTTTAAATGTGTATCTCTATTTAATTTATTTACTTAATAGTAGCCCAGTGTGGAAAAAAAAATCCTAACTCCGCCCTGCACAGAATAATGAAAATATTTTGAGTTTGAACAAATCCAAATTTATAAATCAGTTAATCATATATATCAAATGAATTAAGGTATGCATCAGCCATAAAGATTTATTGGTATGGTAATCTTCTTCCTTTGCTTACGGTAGATACTTGTTGTAGGCTGACATAATTTTATGTTCTATATGTAGTTGTACGAGGTTTGGTTTGGAGTATTTCTTGTTGGTAGACACTTTTTGACAATTTATCACTTGTGTTATGTCAAATTACCTGCTGTGAAAAATAAATAGGCAAATATTCTCTCTATAATTTTAAAAAGTAGCAACTTAGCCACCTACACAGGAAGATGTAGCTTACTTGCCAAACTTGAGAGTGAGTGATTTTCTAGGTTATAAAGACAATTGTACCCCCTTTTCTAAAAAAATATGAATATTTTTTGGTTTAATACTTCAAATTATTAAAAAATATAGAAGCTAAAAATTAAAATGAAAAAAGTTAGTTATAATGTGTGTGTGTGTGTGTGTGTGCGTGCATGTGTGTATATACTTTTTATACTTTTCCTTATAAATTTCTAATTTTGATTTATAAGGAAAATATTAAAAATATCAAGGATATTTTGGTCACTAAATATAACAGATACACTAAATTAATTACGAGGCCCATTGTGCAACATTTTAAATTATAATTGTAATTTACCTATTTTTTGTTTATAAGGAGTAATTTGCCAATTTAGCATAGCACAAGAGTAAATTGCCAAAATTTCTGCTCGGCATCTTGTGCATTGATTGATTTGTGTTTGTTCATTGTTGTTTAAGGGTTTGAATACCCTTTATACTTTTGTTATATAATTGTTTCTGTATGTAAAATCCCATACTAGATTTGGATGGAGTGCTACAAATAAATTGGGGTCCGATTTGCAATATACCAAGTTTTTGACAAAAGATCTTATGTTCCACTTTGGGTCTTATTATGTGTCCCGCTTAAATACTCATTTCTCATATTTTAAAATCAATGACATATGTCATCCACTTATCTCACATGTATTAAGATAAAAAATACATGTTATCCTCACAAAGAGTGAATTAAACAGTGGAACACATAATCCTTACCGCAAATTTTTCCATGCATTTAGACAGCATATGGTTGTTTACCCAAAGAAAAGACGGTGAGATGTTTGGAAGGAATTGGTGTTTTACGTTGGGGGCCTGGGGCTTATTTGGCAAACAAGGAGCAAAAGGACTTTTAGAGTGAAGAAATTGATATTTCAAAAATTAAGGTGATTATTCATAACTCCTCTTTTTCATTCACTATTGGTATTTAAACCCACCAGAAAGTTTTGAATTATGTTTGCTCCATGTCTCAGGGGTTTGGTTTATAAGGATTGATTAGTACCCCGTGGACTCATCTGGTTTATTATTATCTTCTTAGTCTTATATTAATTAATTATTGATTCTTATCGTATACGTGTTGAGTACTCCTGAGACTTATTTAGGTTTAAATATGTATAGCTGGATTTTAATATTTCGGCCCGTGCTAAGTCTGTAGCATGATGTGATTCAACTATTTTTTATCCAAAGGCATGAGTTTTGACACGAGCGACGCTGACCTGATCAACATTTACACACACAACACCGTGTGTCCAACATCATTCTTTACATAAATAATGGTCATAAATTCTGAACACTTGTGCCAATAATGATGGTTATTTTTATTTTTCATCGAAGTCCATGTTTCAACCACGACTAACGCTAATTACGCAGATCATATATTGCTGATATTCTCACGAATCTTGCGAATTTGTATTTGCTGCAATGCTTAAAGGTCAATGTACCGAGAGCCAAAACTTTATTCCAAAAACTAAAGTTTTGGTACACAAAGTCTTTGGCCATTGACACTCGGTTGAACGAGAAAATGCATAAAACTCCCTTGGTTTTGAAATCATGCACGAAATCTCCTTGTAGTTTGTTAAGTCTAATTAAACCTCATTTAGTGTTAAACTATCTAATTCACCAATTACTCAACAATTGGTTTACAGCGTTCAACAAATAAGCGTGCTTTAAAAACGCGTCTTTAACTTTCCGCTTTTAGTAATTAGTTACGGTTTGTTACCGTTAGGATTAGTTTTACTTCTATAAATAGGTTCTTAGCTTAGATTAGTTCTTCACTTTTTCGATTGATATTTTTCTGATTACAAACACATATATATGAATCTCTCTCTGTATTTTAGAATCGTCGATTCATAATCGTCGATTCTCCGTTCAATTCAATTGCATTATCTTGATATTTAGTTTCATAAATTTTGCACAAAACTCCTTTCATGAAACCACAAAGGGGTTTTGTGCAAAACTTTTTAAAACCATAGGAGATTTTTTGCAAGTTATGGAATTTTTTGCAGAGTTTACGAAACTCAAAGGGGTTTTAGACAATTAACAAAATACAAAAGGGTTTCGTCCAGGTTTTCGAAATCAAAGGGGGTTTTAGGTTGATTCTCCAAAATATATATATTCATGTGGTTTTACATAGTTACTAGGTATTAAAAAACTAAGTATGCTTTATATTAGAGTAATATAAATTCAGCAGGTTATTGTGGTCATATTAATCTATTCTTTTTCTAGGTACGTAATTAAATTAAAATATTCGTCTAACAATTCTTTACGCTAGCTAATGTCATTGACATTTGATATTTTTTAAGGAAAGTCAACTAGTTCACGGAACACACTACACAATGATCTCTCACTTCTGGGACAAATTGTCAACTTCATTAGATATTTATAATCTAACTTATTCTCAATCAAACAGAAACTAAATTCGATAAATATGTATATATGTGTGACTATATACATCCAATCTCCTCATTCAAGATTTCTATAGGTACCTCAAAACCACAAATTTAAAAACAAACATCTATCAACACATAATGGAGAGGAATCATGAGGAAAGAGGAATAATCCCATTAAGCCCTTTCACAAGTGATTTTGGATTAATCGATTCCACGAATGAGACAAATTTCGATCAATTAATTGATCTCATTCGGGGTGAAGATGAAGCAAACCGCATGGTCAACTTCAACACACAAGGCCATGATTGTGATCAATTTCGAAACAATATTGCTAGTGAAAGTTGGATCGCTGACCAGCAATTTTTGGCAGCCCTTCCAGTACAAGATTTCAATGTATCAACAAATCATTTTGTTAATGATAACACCAATTTTAGGGTACAAGATGAATTTCCAAAGGAGATTGAGGAGGAAACAATGGACGAGGAGGAAACCATGGACGAGGAGGAATTATCCTCAGCCGCCACCGCCACGACCAATAATAATACACCAACGAAGATGAGTAATAAAGTTGATCGATCGAGAACTTTGATCTCAGAGCGAAGGAGGAGAAGCAATATGAAGGAAAAGCTCTATGCTTTGCGCTCCTTGGTCCCTAACATCACAAAGGTTTGTTTACTATTTCTATGCTTATAGAAAACATCATAAAGGGATCATCTCAAATTTTACGTAACAAAATAGTACACCAATAATACCACTAGATTTATGTCATGTGTAATAAATAAAAAATAAATATATAAGTACTTATGTTTCTAGCCACCCCAACACTGCATAAATTAAGATCCTATCACAAATTTATATCCACGTGTTATACATCTAGCGGTGTTACAAGAGTCGTACACAATTTTGATACAGAAAGTTCGGACTAAGATACGACTCCATGACTTTATACATGCTCCTCGTTTTAAGCTATGACCAAATCATTCATTTAATTTTCTGAAATACTGGTGATGCAGATGGACAAAGCTTCCATAGTTGGCGATGCCGTGTTATATGTACAAGACTTGCAAATGCAGGCTAAGAAGCTAAAACACGAGATTGCGAGTCTGGAATCATCAATGAAGAGAGGAGATAAATATAAATCGAAAATAGTTCAAAGTTCCAAGAAAATGAAAGTTACAAGTTCATCTCCCACCACGAAGAAGATCTATAAGGTATAAAATGATATCTATCTATTGCAGGATAACAAAGGGGAAAATGCATAAAACTCCCTTGTGTTTTTAAAACCTGCACCAAACACTTATGCATATTTTTTGGAATGGAATCCCTTTTATCTTTTTTGAAAAACTCTGCAGGGAATACTTTTGCGTTTTATTACACCACTTGTGTTTTTTAAAAGTGCACCAAATTCTCTCAGGTTATTAGAAACACTCACAAACTATGCACCATACTCCTCATATTATTAAAAATCTACATCAAAATCGAGTGTTTGGTGCATGCTTTTTTGGAAATACAAAGAGAGATGATTCATGCAGGTTTCTAACAACATGAGAGATTTGATCCAGATTATAGAAAACATATGGGTATAATAAAACACAAGGGAATTTCATTCAGGATTTTCGAAAATTCATGGGCATTATGTACATGCATAAATTTATATATACATATACGTGTATATATATAAAAGAATTTTATGCATTTTTCCGGGTATTAAAAGTAATTCCAGCTGAGATTTTTTGAATTCTATTGTATATTTTGAAATTTAATCAATTGAAAAATTGATAATCCACAGATAGATGTACTTCAACTAGAGGAAAGAGGGTTTTATGTCAGAATAGTGTCGAACAAAGGGAAAGGAGTGGCGCCACTACTTTATAGGGGACTTGATTGTCTCAAGGGCTTCAGTGTCAAAACCTCAAATTTAGCTGCTTCTACTGAAAATTATGCATTCAACTTTACTTTGGACGTAAGTTTTTTTCTTTTTAATTCCTTATGTCTTTGTATCATATTTATACAAAATAGTTTTTTTTTTTTTTAAATCTGACAATAAACTTTTTCCTCAATGACAGACTACCGATCGAGCGATGGATGTAACATTATCGGATTTGAAGCTCTGGATTGGTAGTGTTTTTGTTAATCAAGGATTCGACTTTGAAACATCGGCATATTTAAAGCATTAAGTCACCAAAGGAAATATTAGCTCGAACGTATCTTGCTTTTCCTTTGTAGCCGTTTTTATTCTGGCTAATTTGCTGTGCTGATCATGAGTAATGAGTGACTAAGTTACATGATTTTACGCTATTAAGGAATTCATGTATGTGGTCTTTCTTCATGTAGCAGATTTTATATTTTTTAATGCCCAAAGTAGTGCAGATGACATTTTAATAAAATAAAAATTGTACATTTTCGTAGTGCAGATGGCATATACATTTTATATCAGGCTAAATATATTAGTTTGTAGCTTATGTCAAGTATATAAGTTACGATCATTAATATTAGATGAATGAGTGTAGAACTTAATAATCAAAATATAGACCATAACAATCACTTCATTTAGAGTATCTTTAAGTGAATTATATTATTGATGCAGTACGCTTCCACTATCAAATGAACAGCCTTCCTATTTTGAGGCTAGTTTATATAGAGACGTTACTGCATTATGTTAGAATTTTTTTTTTTTTGATGGGTTACAAATATTACACTAATTAATCTATGTTGAATTATTTAATTGGAAAATCACAAAAAACTTTAAAATATAATATGAATTAGGATTAAGAAGATATGAATTAAAATTAGACTAACTAATTTATATATATATATATATATATATATATATATATATATATATATATATATATATATATATATATATATATATATATTCTTAGTGAAATCGTGGAAAATTGTAAAAATAGTCCTTTAAAGTGGTCTACTTGCAAAATTGGTCCTTTAAAGTGGCAGTGTCCAATTTAAGTCCTTTAAAGTGGTACCTGATGCAATTTTACTCCGCTGATGCCAGAGTCAACGATTTTGACTCAAAAATTGGACGGATTCTTCGAATTTGACCCTTAATTTTGGAATTTTTTTAATTTTCACCCCAAAACTTTTCAAAAATTTACATATACCCAAAAAAATTTCAAAATATTTATTTATATAAAATTTTAGTTAAATATATTTCAAAATATATATTTTTTGTGATGAAAATAATTTCGTAGCAATTGTCTTTAATTAACACGAAAAAATTAAAAGAAAAAAAAAACTTTCTCCTCTTTTATTTATCCTTTACTGTGAAAAGATTGGCGACTTCTCCTCTTCCATTCATCGTCCTCCGCCTCGCCGCCACGTCAGCCGATGTTGGCCCTGTACAACTCTTTTCTTCATCACGACCAGCACCTACTACCCCAATTTCGATTCACGGAATCCTAATTCCCCCAATTCTTTCCAAAGAAAAAACCTCGACAACGTTATCCTCTGTTTTGATTTGCTACCGCAGAAGAAGGAAGTTGGTTGATGCGAGAACATAGTACAATTCTCGTTCCCAAATTTTAGAATGGGATTTAGATAGATTGATGAGTGGATTGTGTTTCGCTGTTCATACATGTTTGTTTTATTTTCCCTGATTTTTAGTCAACAAAGTTTTTGGTTCA
The DNA here is from genome assembly GCA_946800315.1 of Misopates orontium. Taxonomy (NCBI): domain Eukaryota; kingdom Viridiplantae; phylum Streptophyta; class Magnoliopsida; order Lamiales; family Plantaginaceae; genus Misopates; species Misopates orontium. The sequence continues at coordinate 42,744,126 of OX326948.1, read as the reverse complement.
TAGTTGAGGAAATTCACAAGAAGAATGAAGATTGAAGAATTCTTTTCTTCATTGGGGTGTTTGGGTTATTTGGTCGAAGCAATATAACAATAAAAGAGGAGAAGTTGTTGTTGGCATTGTATTGATTATTCCTTCAAATGCGAAATTAAAATGAATACAGGGATGTTGTTTCTTTGAGGTATTTCTGAAAAGAAAATATTTTATTATTGCATTGATTTCACTAGGGACGTATGCAGTGAAATATTTACTAATTCAACAACTTCTAATTCATATAAATTATAACTTACTCATTTTTATGATTTTTTTTAATTCTTCCCTTAATTGAAGTTTTTTTATTTTATTTTTTTATCAGCAATGAAATTTGTTATTTAAAAGTGGAGTATAAGACATACTCCAAGGGTTACAAAAAGTTTAAACAAGAGAGTATTCATTCCTAGCACACATTCTTGGAGCAGAACTAATACCAATCTACAAGCACTCGAGTGGAAAATTAAACCAATCATGAGAGGAATAGTAGAATTCCCTTAATTGAAGTTTTAATTAAATACAATTGCAACAAAATTATTTTAAACACAAAAAATATATATTTTGAAATATATTTAACTTAAACTTTACATAACAAATATTTTGAAATATTTTAGGGTATAAATGTAATTTTTTGAAAAGTTTTGGGGTGCAAATGAAAAAAATTCCAAAATTAAGGGTCAAATCTGAAGATTCCGTCCAATGTTTGAGTCAAAATCGTTGACTCCGGCGTCGGAGAACTAAAATTGCATCAGGTACCACTTTAGATGACTTAAATTGGATACTGCCACTTTAGAGGACCAATTTTACAAGTAGGCTACTATAAATGACCATTTTTGCAATTTTCCCGTGAAATCGTACATGTTGAGCTAGTGGTTTAACAGGTTGAACTATTAAAACCAGTAAGTAATAAAATCATCGATCTTGTGTTCAGTCCAATTCTAAAAATGTTATTAGTTGCCCATCATTTTAAATTCTGCTTTTACTGATTTTGTTTAATCTTTTGGAACTAATGAAGAAAAAAATAATAATAGAGGGATCGATTATCCTTTATTTGTTGGTCTTGTCTTGTTGATATTATTGCACAGTGAAAAGCCTCATAGCAGGCTTCTTCCTATTGATTGCTGAAGAACTTCTTTTTTTCTTAGCAACGACAACGGGAGACCAAAGAGAAAAAGAGGAGGGAATAATCTCTATTGTTTGGAATAACTACATTAACCTGGGATATTTTAGTCGGATTCATTATTTCAAAATGTACTTACTTATTCTATTCAATAAATGACATGATTAAATGTTGATTACAAGGTAGATGACTTACTTATGGACTCAATCATGCAAGAGTTTTTCAATAGAGTGTATAACAAAGATGTAGTAACAAATAAAATATTTGTTGGTGCCATTGACCTTCAATATAATTTTTGTCACGATTGTTACACGCATTGTTTTTAAAATTGACAGATCGGTCAAATGGTGTATCCGGTTATCAGACCTTCAGTCGTTTCAGTTGGGTGCTTAGAATTAGTTTAATAAAAAATTCGTGTTTGGTCAAAATCCGAAACCCAAGCGATCGGTTTTATCGGTTCGACCCAGTTGCCTTTAAATGGTGGGAGAATTTACAAAATTGGCCTAAAATCTAAAATCACTAAATTTGGCCCTACATTTAAATTTCAAAATCACGTTCACAAGGCAAAAGTCACGAACACTCCTCAAAATTAAAAAAGAAATGCATAAACCCTAAAAGAGTGGTAAATCACAAATCGTGCCCCTCATATTTGGGTGGATCAATCGTCTAACAATCAAAATTTGCCTTGTATTATGAATATTGGGTACTAGTTTGATGTTTGTTGTGGTTATTGTCAGTTGTAATGGAATATATATATATATATATATATATAGTATAAAATTATAAAAATATATAGTACAAGATATGTTGGATTGTTGACTTTTTTACACCGGGTCGACAAGTGGTTCAATCGGTTCGACTAATAAAACTTGTAACAAAAATGTAGCCGGTTCAATAAACTGCCCAGATTTAAGACATTGGTTACAAGCTGATTTTTCGCTTTCTTTTATTATGTAATGCATGTGATTCCATCAAGAATTTTATTTGTATCACAATTAATATTCATATTAAGAATACAGTATTGGGCCATGCGGCATATTAAATTTACATCATGAGGGATAGTACTAATCTAATTAACAAGTATACGCTAACAATAATTTCACGGGATTTTAAAAATTATGAATAGTTTAGCATAATATATAAAGTATATGACTATTCAAATGGGTGAGTGTTCTCCATCCTTCTTTTGGTGCATTGTGCTAATAAGTTGACGGTAGGTACTCGTCTATTTCTAGAAAATGAAGTACCTAATCGTGAAGATAAAATTAAATAAAATTTCAATCATCCAGAAAATAAAGTCAATATTAGAAATTAGCTAAACTATTCCATACTTTGGAGGCAATCGTGGTTAAATTAATCTATACTTTGTATATATTCCCGACACCCTTAAAAAAATGTTCGTCGGGCTGATAGATATCGGTTTTGCGAGGAAAAATTAGGTTTGCTAATCATTACTAGCCACACTGTCCTATCATTAACGAATCAATTCAAATAAACAAAATATTGTTGAGTTGTCATTTGTCAACTAGTTCCACAACGATCTCTCAGACTCGGTAGAAATTGCCAACTTCAATAAAGATAAAATAGCTTAATCTTAATATATAAAGAAGAACTATATATTGCTATGCATGTTTTTCAAAATGAATCAATTCAAATAAACAAAACACTATTCACTTGTCAACTAGTTTCACAACGATTCTCGTTTGGTAGAAACTGCCAACTTCACCAAAGATTACATAACTTATTCTTACTATAAGCGGAACTATATGATATATATTCTGTTGGAACCAGATTTTTGCAGGAACCACAAAATTGTTGAACAAATCAAGTATCAAATATCTATCTAACACACGTACAAAATGATCTCATTAAGTCCATATTCAAGTGATTTAGGAAATGAGGCCAATTTCGATCAATTTCTCGATTTCATTTTGGGTGAAGAAATTGCCAACTTCACCACACAAGGCTATGACTGTGACCAACACAATATTAATGGTGGTGAAAGTTGGAATATTGCTGAACCACATTTTATGGCAGCCCCTCCAGCAGTATTAGAGTTGAATGTATCAACACATGATCATATTGTTAATGCTAACAACACGAACTGTAGGGCACGGGATGAAATTTCAGAGGATGAAACAATGGATGAGGAGGAATCCACCAGAACCGATAAGACGACGACAATAGAGAAGAGTGATAATATCGTTGATCGATCGAGAATTTTGATCTCAGAGCGAAGGAGAAGAAGCAATATGAAGGAAAAGCTCTATGCTTTGCGCTCCTTGGTCCCTAACATCACAAAGGTTTGTTTTCATTTCTGTGCTTAATCATAAAAAACACTTCCTTAACTATAAGTAAGCTAAATATGCGTGAATTTAAGTGTGACAACTAATAGTCCAAGACGAATAATGGATTTAAAGGTTTTCATTTGATCATGAATATATCCAGTATATGTTAGACTTCATCAGCTAATCTTATACTTAATTTGTTGTGATCCGACTATGGACATATTAAATACGTTCGAATTTCACTATTAATGATGCAGAATACATCCCTAGAGGCTTTCGAGATTTTACTTGTGTCATTATATAATTAGCAGATTGGAGACTCTCCCCCCGTTATTCTTAATTGGCTAATGATCTTTTCGTAAATTTTTTAGTATCTATATCTATGGCGGTTTTTATGTATCATTAAAACTTTATATATGATGTATGTTTATTCAACTAAATGCGTTAAGCTTTCTTATAATTTTTTAGGCCTTCATGTAATCTTTTAAAAACATTATAAAAATAATCAGCATCATATATTTGTTTTTACAGATATAAAAAAATAATTGATTTTTCAAATTTTTTGATAAAAAACATATAGAAACTTCAATCTGAAAAGTACTAACCATTTATATGCAACAAATAAGTACAATAAAAAAAAATTCCTGTTAGTACGGATCAATTATGAGTAATATGGGGTATTTGCTAATTTAAAATTAAGTTTAAAGTGAGTATTTGCTAATAAAGTTTCTACTGGAGGTTATTTATCAATTGGAAGTAAGAGACGTGTAGCTTCTAAAATTACTGGTTATTATTTTATATACTTATTTTTGGATGTCGCGAGAATCTGCGATACTACTCTTAAGCTACTCAGTCTATTAACCTTGAACTATAACGCATGATCAGTGACAACTCTTGTGGGTAACTAATAAAACACTCACTAAACTCTTATTTACATATTTAATATTAGTAAAGGACTCCAAAGTTGACATATATATGCTCCCTAAATTGTAAAATTAGACCAAACTAATCTTTAAATCTCAACTCTCAAGGGTGAGAAACTCTTGACTGGATGCATCCATTCGTTTTTAATAATAGACATTATCTAGCGCTCTAAAGTTCTAATGTCGTAGTACTGATGTAAGCAGATGGATAAAGCCTCCATAGTTGGTGATGCCGTATTGTATTTACAAGGCTTGCAAGCTCGGGCTAAGAAGCTAAAAGTTGACATTGCTGGTCTCGAATCATCAATGAAGAGAGGAGATAAATCTAGATCAAAAACAATTCCAAGTTCCAAGAAAATAAAACTTACAAGTTCATCTCCCTCCACCAAGAAAATCATTAAGGTACTGAACAAGTTCTACCACGTAAAAACAAACCAATTTAAGTTTCTTGCACTTGTTATAAGTTTGTGACATTAGTATTAGTGGAAAAATTAATGATCCACAGATGGATGTACTCCAACTAGAGGAAAAAGGGTATCATATCAGAATAGTGTCAAACAAAGGGAAAGGGGTCGTGACATTCCTTTACAAGGCCCTTGCATGTATCACGGGCTTCAGTGTTCAAAGCTCCAATTTGGTTGTCTCAGCTGACACTTGTGCATTCAACTTCTCTTTGGACGTAAGATATTTTTTTCAAAAAAAATACATGTTGTCTTTATATCACAATTAATTTTTTAAAAACTTTTTCTTTTAATGAAAAGCAGACTACGGATCGAGAGGCAGATGTAAGCTTACCGGATTTGAAGCTTTGGATTGCTAGAGTTTTTCTAAATCAAGGATTTGAATTTGAAGCATCGGCGTGTTCCTTTTTTGAGTAAAAGATGGAGAAGTGCCAACTTCTGAATTCCGAACATTCCAACTAGGTTGGCACCCCTGAAAGCATCGGCGTGTTCTTAATTTTACAAGTCAAGGCATCATTTAAGCAATAAATTAAACTCTACACATTTGTTTTTCTCCTTAATAATTTAACTTCCAGCTAGCTAATTTGCTATGTTGATGAGTATTGAGAATGATACATTCAAAATGCTTCTTCAAAGTGAAAAAGTGTAACAGTCCAAACTTTTCAAGCCTAAAATATCAACTTCAACGCATGAAAGTAAACATAGAATCCCATAATCGTTCCATAATAACACTATCTACAAAGTCGAATCACCACTAAATGTCTTATACAGATAGATCTAATAAAACTATATCAACTAATTACAAAATTATGAAGCTCAACTCAAACTCTCTCACCACAATGCCCCATAGTCTCGCCGCAATGGTACCTAGGTCTGAAAGGAAGGAAGGAAAGGAAAACATTTTGGTGAGATAAAAATCTCAGCGAGTTCTCATGCGGTGTGTGAAGTGCAATTTTTCTTTGAAAATAAAACCTTTTGGAATGCAGAGGCACAACACAAATAATAATTCACATACAATGGCACACAATACAGAGTAGACACAAAGTGTCGTTCATTTACAGATATCAATATCCAATTTCTTTCAATTTTCAATATCGTCCCTCCTTGCTGCCAATTCAGAATATCCTTATCTCCCCGTCCAAGGAGCGACCCTGAAAACGATCTGCATGCCATGGTACATGCTCGGTGATCCCAAAAGACACTACGAACCTCCCGCAGTGTCTAAAGGGAAGAGGCAAGGGGAGCATGAAGCTTAACCTACAGCCCTCTGCTGCCCAGTGCCACTCCGTGCTACCCAAGCCAAATGGATCCACTACTAAACAAACGTATTCAAACGGCTTGATTAAACAATTAAATTTAGTTATCTTTAATATTTACTTTTCTGACAGAGCAGATCACATAAAGTGCAACAGTTCAATTCAATATAGGTATAGATGAGAATCAATTAGAATAATTTCTCAAACGAAACAAACTTGCTCATGACCACAATACATGTAACCTTAAAACATTTCACACGTACATAATAATATTACATACATATCTATACATGCATCCTTCCAGTTTTGGAAATAATAGAGTTTAGGAGAACTCACCTGATTCCACAGCTACAAGGAAACTACGAATGTACCATAAGCTAATCCAAACAATTAGTCCATATAACCTATTCGCACAAAATATTCAACTTTATCATATCCATCAATTCAAATACGCAATCTCAACGATATACTCTAGCTATAATATTCTATTATGACAATATTTCATTAATTAGGCATGTAACTCGAATTAATTATTTAATGATTTATTTTATTTATTTTTCTTCTAAGTTTTCGTGCATACTATAATACTCATATACGCACACCACAGTTCATAGACTCACACCATGATTACCATGCAAATTCTGAGGTTTTAATCCATTACTTCAATCTATTATGATATTTAAGTTTCAATAAAATAAATTCTTGTTCTTACTCTATCTTATTTGTTGAAATAAATCTGTACACAAAACATACAAACATGTATACATGCACACTCCACGGTTTCCAAAGCTAAAAATATATAAATGATGGCTTCACTTGTATTAAGATATCTAACAAAAACTAAATCCAACTACACTGCTAATCTTTGTTTTTTTTCTTTTCAAAGTAGTATATATACAGTGTTCTTAAAATCCTTGTAGAATAACATTAAAATCTATGTATGTCAATAAAGTTTCAACAAAATTCTACCACCAGTGGCATTCAAGGTGCCATTATTATTTATACTCATGATATTATTATTTATACTCATGATATAATATCCATATATGTTAATAGATTCACATAATGAACTTTAATTAAACATAGAAGAAAGCACATAAGGGATTTTGAAGGCTTACCGAGATGCGCCGTCGTAATAAAAAACAAGAAGCAGAGCACTCGTGGGGGTATTTACTATCCTCAGGTTGAATTTTTGTTTTGCCGATTAAGCCTAATGTCTAAAATGATTATTAAAAGGCTAATTACAAGTTATGGGCTATTTATGGGCTTATTCATATACGAATAGTTCATCTGTTATAATTTAGTTCGAAGATTTATACTATTAAAATATTTATATTAGAACATTAAGATGTTGTGTTTAGTGTTTTTTTTTTAACAAGTGCATTTACAAGGAAAAGAGTACGTAGCTTTATATTAGAAAGGATTAATAGTTTAAGTACAAAAGTCCTGTAGCATGTTAGACATTAATTCACCAACAAATGAATCAACCATATTATATTTCAATATTTGTAGTATATTACAAATAGAGCTAAAAAAAATACCCAAAAATTAGGGTATTACAATGGAATCCATTTGCGAGCTGAAAAGTCTTTAATGCACAATCCATGATGCTAATGGGAATTCTAAATTTTCTTTCGTTTCTTTTTTTTTTTTTTTTTATCGGCAAAAAGATATTATTCAAGAGAGTGCAAAAAAAGCCAAGAGTACAAGAGATACTCTCGGGAGAGTCACAAATCATCAGTTCTGCCAAAGAATCAACGGAAAAAAATTACAACAAACACGCCATCGGTTGAGAAAACCAGCCGACAAAGGAAAATGGGAGATTATTGCTATTTGCCGTAAACCAGCTCTAATATCTTAATAAGTTCACACGACTTCTCGATATCGCCTTGTTCGCCTCTAAAGCAAACTGTGTTTCTCCTTTTCCAGATTTCCCCGACGATGAAAAACCAGAGCTAGATCTACTTCGCAGTACCTTTCTTAAAAGGTATCAACCCGCAAAATTGTTCAAAGTGACATCTCGGATGGCAATGCATGCCAGAAATGGGAAACCTAAGTCATATTTCATAGTCAAGTGACGTTGTCAATAATACTATGCCTTAAAAATGAGGTAATAGAAAACTACCATGTGTTATCTCTAATTGATAAATAACCCACTCAGCTATTTTCATTAGCAAGGCACCCTATAAAATTTAAATTAGCGAAAACAAAAACCCCTTGACATCATATATTTAGTTAATTATACGGATAACTAACAATTTTTATAAATTAAAATTTCACGTCAGATGTATATATAATTATTATTCAAATAAACATTATAAGCTTTTTTATAATTTTTTGAGATATTTTTAGAATTATTTAAAAACATAAAAAAGTTACGACAACAGTTCAAGAAACTAGAAAGTAATGTATTTTTCAAAATTTCTGATGAAAAATGTTTAAAAATTCAATATGAACAATATTAGTTCTTTATGCATCAAATAAGTACAATAAAAAATAATTTTGTTATCAATTTCATTATGCGTAGATTAAAAAAGTGTACACGGGGTTTTTTGCTAATTTTTTAATTTCACAAGGGGAAATTTGCTAATAAAAGTAACACGGTTTACTTGCCACTAACACAGGGGATTTTTTGCAATTACCCTACGTGTGGTTAGGTGCAATAATAGGTGGAAGATGGTCGATAATATACTTGAGGTGTTGAGCATTCATAGCATTTTACATGTGAAACACGAGCGGCTAACACTCCTGAAAAGTCGTAGACTTTTGTTTGTTTTGATAATTAGACATGAAGAATGCCATAGTATAAGACATGGACCTCCTGCTATTTCCATCCTCTATCTAATTGTATGGATAAATTATCAAAAAAAACGAAAAATCTAATGGTATGGATATGATATTTATTTGTGGATTTCGGGGATTATCAAATTTGTAATCTGCCACTTTTACAACAATTAAATAATTCTAACTTCTAACTTTCAAGTGTTTACATCATTGATTTTTCCTTTCGTTTGTTTTCGAAAGAATCACAAAAATACACAGACATGAAGTATATATTTTGTCGTGCTTCTCAAGCTATTTTGGAAAATAAGTTATTATAGACAGTTTTTTGAAAAGGAAAAACTTCTTCTCATTCAAAAATAATGGGGAATGCACTTTTTACTCAAAATTAAAAGTAATTACAAGCAAAAAAAATGAATAGGTCCATCTATAAGCTCTTATAAACACCCATGAATCACATACGAATTTTTTGTTTATAATCTGGTTATGATTTTTGAAGAAAACATGTTACAAAGAATTTTATTTTTTTTGGCTATATGAAATTTTTCTTTATTCGAAAATATCACGATGAACTGTTTTTTTGTTTCTCCACTATTAATGAAATAATCTTGAAGGAATTTGATGAGATTGAATCAATTTTTATGTGTGATAACTATTAACTTAACTAACTACTCCAGGTCAAACGACGTTGTAAGTACGATGTTGCGAAGGCTCGTTCTAACAAGTCTCGTAGGAACCTTAGCTAGTTGGAATAGGTCGTAAATTCATAACTCTCGATTGTACTCGAGTACGAGGCTTTCAATACTCTTTATGTCGACATTAAGACATAATGACATATATTCTCAATAGGAAACACGGACAGAACAATCCCCAATTTATTATGAATATTACCTCACACTTGACTTAGCACCTCCAATCGTCCACTAGTCAACACTACATCGATACTTGGCACTCACGCCCTATACCTTAGGCACACACACCCTATACACTTGTCATCCATGTGTGAATTATACCCCTTATAAAAGGAAGACTAATTCTTTTATCTACTATTTTCGACTAAGACTAACACTCTATTACTGACTTTTTCTACACTATACAATACAAACCAAATATATGAACTATGAATGGCTTGAATCTCTTTTGTGGGATATATAGGTATCTTGGATTATTTTCAAGTCCATAAGTAGAACTCTTTTCTCGATCGGAATCGGCGTTCCTCAGCCTATAAATTTGCATGTAACTTGTTTTTTTATCTTCGTAAATTTACTTTTATCTTTGTATATACAAAAATATTGTTATTAATGTGAATAACAAAATTTAATTGATGGTCTTTTACCTTAGAAGTACTTTTCAACAATTTCAGGATTCAATTAAAAAAATCATAAATAGAACAGAAGACTATAATTTATTCACATTTCAATAACTTCCAAATTGTTAGGGAGAGTTTCAATAACTTTTTGTGGCATCTAATTAGTAACCGTAAGTACTTATGGTCGTAACTAACTAATAAAATAAAATTCAATTCATTACATAATATAAGTTATAGAAACAAATTATTCATGCCCATAAACTCTAAAACCAGTTTTTAGTAAAATGTAGGCCGGAGAAATACACAAACAATTATAGCATTACCAAAACAAACCCTCTAGCTAGTGCTTATAAGGTAACAGCAACACACTGAGAAAAGGAAAAGAAAAATGCAACCATACATAATTTAAGATTTCCTCAGTACTCCGCTATGGGCTCGTAACTAGAATGGCTGTGGCTGATAAAGAACACTTCATACACAACACCGGCAAGCCCACCACCAACAAGAGGCCCAGCCCAGTAGATCCAGTGGTTTGTCCAAGTAAAACTGACCAAAGCCGGCCCAAATGCCACGGCAGGGTTCATTGATGCTCCAGTGAACGCACCACCGGCTAGAATGTTGGCTCCGACAATGAAACCGATGGCAACGGGCGCGATAATGCCGATTTCACCCTTCTTGGGGTCGACGGCAGTAGCGTAAACGGTGTAGACGAGCCCAAAAGTCATCACAATTTCAAATACTAAGGCAGCCCATACCGATACGCCGGATAGAGCAAATGCTGGTGTTGCCTACCAAATAGGAGATAAACATGAAATGAAGTTCATGCATTATACACTAGAAAAAAATAGAACACAATCTTGTGGTATAAGAAAAGAGCAGAGAGTAAAAAAATTGGGTGCTATATTTAATTGACAACGAACAAAATATTTTGTACAATTTCTTCACCAAATCTATACTATTTGTGAAATGAACAGAGCTACAAATAAGATCAAATAATACAGTTAGTGTAAAAAGCTTTGAAATTAACATTTTATCCTTAGATTTATTCTTTTTCACTTTGTTATTTTCCGTTTTCCTATTCAAAGATATACTACATGAAATTGCGGGTAGGTCTAGATCAATTCGACTCTAGCTCTACTGCACATGCACTTGGCATGGTGATGTACATGTTACTCTACCCAGGGGCGTATTTAGCTAGGGGCTTGGGGGGGCTACAGCCCCCCCAAGATTTTCAGCCCCCTTACGTAGTTATATTTTATATTATACATATAAATCATGCCAATGCCAATTGTTCAAAGCTTATCAACTAGAAGTTTTTTAGTAAAATATGACATAATAATCCAAAACTATAAAGAATCAAGTACTCTTCAACATCACATAATCAAACTCATCCATTAAACTTTAATGTTTTTGGTAAAATCTTGAAGTAATTTGAAGTTATAATTATGTAATTAAGGAGCATAAGTACTCATATCGTGTGTAGAAAAATTTTAAAATCACATATCCAATTCTTTAATCGTGTTGTTTTCTGATTATTCATGTTTATCATGTAGTATGTTTAATTTTTCAATTTTATTGATTACATTGTTTTGTTTTTGTGTTATTTGACAACTTTAACATCATATGTATTACTTGTGTTATTAAAAAAAGTATTTTAGTGATTATATTTTTGGAATACAATTGAATTTTTATTTTTATAAAGTATAAGAATTTTTTTCAGTCTCTAAATTAGTTCTTTAAGTTAGCCCCTGCAAATCAAATTCCTGGATACGCCCCTGCAGTCTACCTACTACGTCACAAATTAAAGATCAATGTAGACATTAAACGTCAGCCGACAGACTATTAGTTAAGTTACGACTAGTTCTTAGATTTGATGAGTTGTTACCACTTTTGCTATCTTCAGAAAGTTCCCAAAATTAATTCTCAAGCGAAAGTACAAAATTAATTCTTCATAACTTTGAAACTATTGCAAGAATAGTCATTTCTCTTTTACATTATTGCCAATTTTAGCCTTTTATGCAATAATAGTCTTTTTTCCTTTGATGAGCAATATGTCCATTATGTTTAATTATTAGCAATTTAAATCTTCTTTTCTTCAATTTTAGACCTGAGTTAATTTTTGTAAATTGTTATTAGTGGCTGAATAAGTTATTTTTAATTTTCACCTCTCGATACATTCAAGTGGTACTCATTCTTGATTTTCTATAATGTTAGATAAAAATTCAATGATTGCTTGCTTGAATATTGAAATAATTTCATAAAACATAATAATGAAGTAAATTCAAGAATAAAAAATGATTTAAATTGCAACTAAAGTGAAAATGCTTTGTTTGCAAGTTATGTAAAAAAAGTGACTAAAATTGTGAATTACGTGAAGATATGTAAACCAATTTTTGCAAGTTATGTAAGAACAACTTTATGCAAGTTAAAGTTATGTAAAACAATTTTACGCAAGTTAAAGATATGCTATATTTGCAAGCTATGTAAAACAATTTTTGCAAGTTATGTAAGAAAAAAGACTAAAATCACGAAGAAAAAAAATGTTCAAATTGCAAACTATGAAGATACAGAACTGTTTTAAGAAGTCATAGAATTATTTTTTTCATTTTATCCTAATTTTGCATGATTAACTACTTCATTACATAATCCAAAACTTACCAAGCCACCTGTGGTGAAGTCCAGAAGAAGGCAAGCAACGACGGACCCCAACAACTGAGCAACAATATAAAGAGTACCACGAAACAAAGTGATATTTCCACCGATAAACAACCCAAAGGTGACGGCAGGGTTGACGTGGCCGCCGGAGATATTGGCGCCAACCGATACCGCCACGAAAAGGCCAAAAGCATGGGCGATCGAGGCGGCGATGAGGCCGGAGGGAGTGTTGGGAGCGTTACCGGTGACTTTGTTGTAGGCCATGCCCGAGCCGGTGCCGGCAAAGACGAAGATGAGTGTGCTGATGAATTCGGCCACCGCGGCCTTAACCGCGCCGGGGTGGCGGAATTCGTTGCGGTTGCCGATTGCGACGCGGCAGAGGGGGACGTTGAAGTACTCGTTCCGGCTAGGCATGGTCGGAGAATTGAGAATTAACTAGTGATATTTGATGAGTAGTGATGAAGTGAACCGGTGCATGGCATGGTACTTATAGATGAAATGAAATTTTGGCACATGGTTTATTTGTGATGAATAGTTTTTAGTTTTATATTATTATCCCTATTTTTATAATTGACACTATTTGAACTGCGAATTTAGTACATGACTTTGGTATAGACATTAATTTGTCATCAGCGACAAAGATTTAGCAATAAAGGAAAGGGGACACGAATTTGATACAAGGACTTAAATGGTAATGATGGTTCATATTGTTATCGTTAAATTTACACTACATTTAAATCATTAGATAAGATGATCGTGATTCAAATGTAAACAAAGGGAATGGGCATCTTAAGGGCGCCCTCTTCCAACCTCGATCACCACTCCTTTCTACGCACACAACACACACACATTCTACTTTAATTTATTTTGAAGTTTTAGTTTGATTTCTAATTGAGTTGTGTACGTATGATAAAGTTTTCCTTAGGCTTTCTTGATAAATTATAAGTTTTATAATAAACTAAATGTAATAACTATAAAAATTATACTTGTTAATGAAATAAATCTCTTCAAACACTATTTCAGTTAACCTAATTCTTGGCTTTGCCTCGAAATGTAAAATGATAAGAAATAGGAACTAAGACAAGTTAATATTTATGAATTAACAAGCCACATTCTATCATCTTTGACACACACACACACACACACACACATATATATATATATATATATATATATATATATATATATATATATATCATTGGACTCAAAAGAAAATTGTGGAGAGTACTGGAACCAGAACGTTTTTATGAATTGAAATACTTATTACTGCATTGACTATTGACACATGTAAATGCAGGAAAGGACCAGATCACGTGGTCTTTGTTATTTTTGGATAACGTGCAATGGCAGCCCTTGCTTAGTCCTTTCCTTTCAGTACCTCCAATAATTCATGTTGGGCTGGCATACTGTCGAAGTTGCGGTTTTTGTGACAATAACAAGTTGAAAAAGAATGTAAAATTTCTATAAGAACTCGCACAATGGAATTAATATCAAGTTTATCGTTTAATTTCTTGATTATTTATCTATTCAATTAACAAATAAAGATTTTATAATTCATACTTGTACATGCATATATTTTATCTAATGATATTCAAGCAAGTGAACTACTACTAATTAGTTACATATGTAGAGCTAAAGAATAAATTCCACGTATAACACTACAATCCAAATCTTTGCTTTAATTTAGTCCAATTTTAAGTTGGCTGAAATTTTGATCAATGTTATAGATTTATCAAGTACCCCTTCACCGTTTAAATCTCAATTATACGGATCGTGAAATAGGTAAGCTAATAATTAAAAAGTTGCAAACAAAAAAAAAAGCTAATTAAAAACTTCACTTGAGTGTCATATAATTTAAAATATGACCAATTAATATCTAATAGTTTTTGGAATATTTCATTTTCTAGAGAGAGAGAGATAACGTTAATTATCAGCCTCTTATCAAGTACAGTACTATCTATAAATTACAAACTGAAATTGCAGCTAAATGTTAAAAAATATTGTTAGGATGAAAGGTTGAGAATCGGTCGGATTAGCTTTGTAGTTTTATTTCTTTATCTATTAAAAAAAATATTTTTTTTGTTTGTAGCAGTGTTTTCAGAACCGGACCGGGGCCTTGAACCGGTAAGGCACCGGTTCACGGTTTAACCGGTTTAACCACTGGTTCGAACCGGTTATATATATTTTAATTATTAAAAAAAAAAAAAACCACCACCGCCGCTTCTTCTTCTTCTTCTTCTTCTTCTTCTTCTTCTTCTTCTTCTTCTTCTTCTTCTCGTTCTCGTTCTCCTTCTTCTTCTTCTTCTTCTCACCACCGCTTCTCCTCCTCCTCCTCCTCCTCCTCCTTCTTCTTCTCCTCCTCCTTCTCACCGCCGCTTCTCCTCCTCCGCCTCCGCCTTCTTCTTCTCCTTCATCGCTTCTCCTCCTCCTCCTCCTTCTCACACGGGCATAGTTTTTTGGAGTGGGGCGATTGATTGGGGGTGGGGCGATTGGGATTTGGGGGTGGGGGATCTGCAGTTGTTTTTTTTGGGGGGGCGATTGGGGGTGGGGAGATTTGGGGGTATTTTGGTAGGGATAAAATATTTTTGGGGGTTGAAATGTAATTCACCTGTTTTTTTTTTTTTTTTTTTTTAAACGGGTTGATGACCGGTCCGGTTCACCGGTTAAACCCGGTTGGACCGGTAAAAACACCGGTTCGACCCAGTAACAGTAAAAAACGGTTAGAGGGGTGTAACCGGACCGGTTTCGCGACCGGGTCGCGGCCGGGCCGGCCGGACCGGCCGGGCCGGTCCGGTTTTAATAACACTGGTTTGTAGAGTCAATCGGTAACTTGCACAAATGAGCTTATTTGAGACCAAATTAAAACAGAATATTTAAGTGTCCGTTTTGATTATAAGAAATGGGAGTTCAATTTCTAATACGAATTTGGTTATCATTATGAGAACAATGAAAGGATCTAATAGTTTACCAACCCCTAAATTCCATCTTAGTTCTGTGCAAATAGAAACAAAACTAGAGCGAATACGAAGTGAAGAGTGAAAGAGGGACTAGATAGTTTGACCGATACATCGAGTAGAAGTATAAAACGACATTACGATGATCCTGCACTAACTAGAAAACTTCTTTCCTTATTTTTATTTATGACAGTTAGGAAACAGGGAAAAAAAATGTTACGTTGTTTCAACATCTGTACATTACCTTGAGCATTTCTGGTACTCATTCTTTTTAATGAATTTGCTCATCAAAAAACGAAACAAAAACAAAATATTTACGTGGGACCGTAATAACTATTGCACAAGAGTGTAAACAATCACATGTTTATTATAAGGTTTTTTACGCTTTCAAAATAAAAAATTATAAGATTTTTTACCTTTTCTTTTCGAAAGGGATTCCCTTGAGGACAAGATTTCCGCCAAACCAATCATGTGTGCCCTTCTAATAATTGTGAAGACTGTAGAGAATTGATGCACGAGTTTCTCATTTGTAGTCTACATATATCGATTTCCCCTTCATTTCAAATGTTTGGCATTTGTATGAGTACTATCTAGTCTCTTAGAGTCAAGAACGATATAGTATGCCAAAGAATGTCGGCAAAACGCATTTTCGGAAAATTGTTTGCAAATTATTTTTAAAAATAAGTTACTAAGTTTTTGCTTAAGCTTGTTTATGGTATAATCCAGACGTGCAAAAAAAGAGAGGAGAAGCAAAGGTTTTTAAATTATACAGGGAGGCACTCCCTAGGGATCGTAGAGTAGTGCTTGCACTTATCTGTTTTTAAATTCAAAGAGTGTCTCCGTAACTATTAAATCTTACTGAAAAACAATTAGTAACTAGATCACAATTTAAGGATGTAAATGTAACTATCTGATGAAAATAAAGATAAAGATATCGGCATAAACAGTAGCAAGTCGAACTAAACCTTGTGATAATACGACAAAGCTTTTACAGTTTGTCCAGTTATAAAAATCTTCTATGGGACATGAATAATTACATGGATATATAAATTGAAGTTGGCACAACTGTTACAAGTAGTGAAGTCGTTACATTTTTAAGGAGAGCTAGCTTTCATAATCTTTGTTCAAATATTATGGAGTGACTTTGTAAGCTTTGCTACTTTATAGTTTTCTACGTTTCTAAAATTTAAACTATTAAATCAAACCTCAAAACAAAACCAGCGTAGTGATTTTTTTTTTTTTTTTTTGAAAAACCAGGAGATTTATTATCACACACCAAAGCTATTTACATAAGTAGCAGGGGTAGGGGGGCGCGGGTAAACCGCTGGTATGTACAGTGTATGTCAGACAAAATATAAGATACAAGCCAGGGAGGACAGGTCCTCCACAATTGATACAAAATGTCCGGTTGTGCACCGGTGCTAGAAAGATCCTGGCTCGATCCCCTCCTCGCTAGCAGATCCGCTACTCGGTTTATCTCCCGGAAGCCAAAAGAGCACCCAATCTCGTCAAACTCAGTCCACAACATCAAAATGTCCGTCATCAGGGTTCGAAGGTGGGTGGGACGGACCTGCCTCTGCATCAAACTGCAAACAACAAACTGTGAATCAGTCTCAATATATAACTTCTTAATATCTAAAGATTTAGCTACACTTAGTCCCTGTCTAACAGCCCAAAGTTCAGCTTTATTATTTGTGCACAAGCCAATGGGCGATGAGAAGGCCGCGACCATCGCTCCTTGGTGATCCCGGATAATCCCCCCAATACCTGCAGGGCCCGAGTTGCCAAGGGAGGAACCGTCTGTGTTAAGTTTGAAAACCCCTCGGGGTGGGGGTTCCCACTTGATTTGAATAGAGCGTGTGATAGGGACATGAATAGGAGCCACGTTAGATATATCTCGAGTATGCATATAAATAAGTTTAGATAGGTAAAGGGTATTGATTGGTTTATGTTGGAAAATGCATTCATTGCGTGCACGCCACATAGTCCAGCAGTGAATAAGGAAGGTTTGCCGATTCTCATTGCTAAGACTATGCAGGAAAACTACCGGATTAGTAAAATGGATAGCAGGAAAGCATGTAGGAAATAGATTACGTAAAGACTGGAACAAAGGACATGAGAAAAATATATGATTGCTATGCTCGGTGTCCGTGTGGCAAAGTGGGCAAACGTCCGTATCAAGGATATGGTGACGGTAGAGATTCTGCGATGTTGCCAAGCCGTCAATAGCCCATAGCCATGTGAAGTGTTTGATACGAGGCAGGACCGGGACTTGCCAAAGTGTATGCCAGGGTAAGCTCGGTTTTGCCCCCCGGATCCCAGGCCCAGTGGAAGTTATTATGTGTAGTGGCGAGTGGAATAGGGGTATTAAGAATGTTAGCACGGATATTATCAGGAATGAGATGGTCGACCCCGGTTAAGTCCCACTGGAGGTTGTCTCGCTTGATGAGCTTATGTACCTGAAGATTAACTAGGTAATCAGGGATAGTTAAACGTGGTCAACGATAATAAAGTCGCCGAGCCAACGAGAGAACCAAAAGTTAATACTAGTAAAACTAGCGTAGTGATTGCGGATTCAATATCGTGGAATGAGTCGTACGTGGGAGTAAATTTCTTAGATTTTATTGTTTTTCATTTCCAAGTAACAAACTCATGCATGTTCTACACGATGTTCTTAAATTTTAATCAAGAATTAAAAAGATACACACACACACACATATATATATATATAGGAAAAATAAGATACATACAGAAGATCTGCCGAACCTTGATGCTAAATATCAAAGACGAAAAGACGTGATCGATAAGAATATTGGAAGCATTAATGCATGATTTGATCAATGGACACTAACATGTGAATGGTTTTCTTCAATATCACACTTTCATGTTATCCACCGGCCTAGCTTTGCCAGCCTTCATTGTGCCTCGTGTTTTTCTTTTTCTTATTAATACTCGTAAGTGTTCATTTAATTCATTCAATCTTTTCATCGCGAATTTTTACAAATCTTAAGAGTGATTTCAAGAAATCAAAAGCTGATTAACTAGTGTTATATAAAATTAATGAATACGAATCGTGTCCTGGCACTCATACATTGGTTAAACTCGTTTGTGTGTGTGTGTGAAAACATAAGTTAAGTTTTACGTAATTTGAGATTCCAGTTTAAGTTTATACTCAATTGTTTTTTTATTGTTTAGTTTATTTAATTGTTTAATTTCATGATAATTTACTAGTAACTTGTTATACTACTTTCAGAATTTTATCTGAATTTTCTCTGATTCTTTTCATGTAGTCAATAAAATTAAAGATCATCACTTAATTAACATAATATATATATCTGAGTTTATATTTGAGTTATAGGATGATTTAACCTTTCTTACAATTATCTCTCATAAAGACTTTTGTAATTATATTTCTATGGCAGAAATAAAAGTTATCATAATCTTTATTTCCTGCCGCTTTTTAAAAAAAAAAAAAAAATAATCGGATATCTGTAGGGATAAAAATATCTATCTCTTCTGATTCCCGCCTCGTTTCTTTTGAATATTTTGTCATCTATAGGGACAGATACGCCTGTCCTAATTGATGCTGCGAAATATTTTGGAAAAAGAGGCGAATTATTAGAAACAGATATTTATGTCGCTAAAAATTCAATAAGGACGGGTTCATGCCTCTAGAGCTAATTTGCTGTTTTCTTGCAATGGCACGCACGTAGTCCTCAACAAGTACATACCAAAAGACCTAAGCATTTTGGAACCTTTAGTTAATAGCAAATAGCTTTAGTGAGATCTATGATCTCGAATTGATACCATGTAATGATCAGTTCGCTTTTAATTTTTAATAGGCGGTTATAATAAGTACTTTTTGATGGAATGAGACATATAACCTTATTTTGATCAAGAACAAGTTTGAACCAGTTGCACTTGAGCAAATGCACTATGTTAGTGTTACTTTCTTTTGATTTTGGACTTCTTAGAAAAGAAGAGCCGGTTTTGTGTGTGGTTCACAAGCCTCCCCACCCAGTGACGTGCGAGTTGAATATGATGGTAATGGCCTAATGGGTATGCCACATTCGTACCTATAAATTCGAAATAGTACAACTCATAAAGCTCAAAGGAGAATTAATTCAACTAATGATAAAGCTATGTGTTTCGATAAATCAGAATCTGTAAATAAATCGTAAAGATATAAACACGTAGCTTGTTTTAAGATTCTTAAGGAAAAATTATATTTGCAAAATAAATTTGGAAAAATTGTAGATTATTTATTCGACATTCATCTCGTGATTTCCATATATGAACTAAATTGAACTTTAATTATCGACAAAAAAATATTTTAAAAACTAACAGCCTTTTTACCATATCCCTCTCTAACAAAAAAATTTCCTCCTGGCGTAGAGTTTTCAATCTAAATTATTTTGTTAGTGCCACTAATTGGGCAGAAAGCATTCAATGCCATTTCCTTGCCCAAAAAAATGATATATGTCACTAATTCGGCTTCAACTATAAATGTAAAATGAGTAAAAGTAAACCCTGTGACGAGTGTAGCTAAACTTTGAAACCTCAATTGATTCAACATTTGAGCAATGTCGGTACCCAATATAAAGAAAGGAATGGCTAAAACTAAAACAGTTTTTACCTTCACATCCTTAAATATGTCAAACTCAAAATAGATATATGTAATACACAACATTACTTCATATTTACTTATCGTATCCAGAAAATGGGGAGATTAAGAGAATCAATTACATAGAACGACAGACGAGAGCAAAAATATATAAATACTTGAAAGAATGTTAGAGGAATAGTATTAAAATCTGAATAAGATATAACCTCCCATAAATAATATGCCAACTTAGATCCCCCTAACAAGAACTACAGATTGATTCCTTGAGGAGGAAATAAAAAATACACCAAATCGGTGGCCCAAGAAAAGGATATATCTAAATTATGAAAATTTCAAATGATGCTCATTAACTTTTTTATTGTAATTATATACAGTTAGATGCCTTAAAAGTTAAAACAGCTAGACAATTTATGTGAGTCAACTTTATAACTGTACTTATATCTGGAGAACACTTGAAGCACTCGCATTTAGGTGCTGTTTCTTTTATTAATTACAGACACATTGACGGTCAATTATCAATTATTGAATTTTACTTTCGTAATAATAAATAGGTTAAATAAAACAATTAAGCAAAATTGAAATTTAAGAAGAAGAAGAAAAAAAAGAGGAAACATCCATGAGTTTGAATATATAAGACCTTTAAAGGATCATCAACCTGAAGTGGACGTGCCGGAGTGGTTATCGGGCATGACTAGAAATCATGTGGGCTCTGCCCGCGCAGGTTCGAATCCTGCCGTCCACGATTTTGTTATTTATTCTTCCTTTTTTTTCTTCTCTTGCAAAGGACAATTTTTTTACAGTTTACATTGTAAAACCTGAGACTCAAATCAAAAAAAGTAATTTAACAAAGTAGAAATCCTTGACTGAGCTAAACAAAGGTATTGTTGCTCCTGGCACTTAACAAAGAAAAACGTTCGTTTGGGGTCACTGACGACAGCTAAATATTGAAAGACATTAGTATTTGGTGTCTAATTCCTCTGACTCCAAGAGGCCAGTTCAGAAAGTCAATAGAAGTTATATGCTAGTGAATGAAAAATTACCTATACCACAACATATATCAACTACCTAGCTTGCCAGCTATGTGCCAAAACTTAACTATAGTGATGAAACCACGAGAATAAGTTCATTTAAACAAAGAATATTATTAGGAAGTTATAACATCTACAAATAAATAGTCATGAAAAAATAAGAATTATAAAAGTGTCCTTGGTGCTTACCCCTTCGGTGCAAATACTGAGCTAGCATGCTTTCTACCCCATTCCCAGCCCACTTGAAAGTGGGCTTTAGTGTCGTTGTCTCACTCTTATATATTTGCACCACAAATAGATGTATCTGTGTCTCATTCTAAACACTATTCTACTTAACTTTTGTAAGTACATAAGTAAATTAAATAAATACACTTTTGCTATAATTAACAAATACATTTACTTAAATGTATAAGCAAAAAAAAATTATTTTCTGTGATTTATGCATTTGAACTGGTTTCAAGTAGAAGTTGTAAGGGTTGGAGCACCCCTTGTGCTACCTATATTTAGTGAATTTCTTTTGTCTGTTCAAAAAAAAAATGTATAAGCAAAATGACACTTACATTGAATGTGTGGCGCAATTAGCAGATTAGACACGACATGTGGCTATTTGACTCGAGCATGAAAGGGATTACCTAATGTTAAAATATCAAAGATAATACAACTCACATAAAAATGTTTACGTTTATGTGGTGGAGAAATAAATAGTTTTCTATTCTAGTGTATGTTTGCGTGTCTATAATAATATATATAAAAGTAGGATTTAGTTTGCTTGAAAGTCACCCGAATCTTGTTGGTTGGCTCACTTGCTAGCTAGCTCATACATACACACACATACACACCCCCTCTACCTTCTTAAAATAGTATACTTTTCTTTAAGTTTAAGAAGACATGGACAGATTGAGGTGGAGCATGCCTTTTGACGTGCGTCCCCTTTGCTTTGCTTAGTTAGTTGCAACCTCTATTCGTGATTTTCAAATGTTACTACTACTAATTACTTTATTTCATCTTTCTCGTCTAAAACTATTTAATTACACCAACTTTATTTGTTAATGTTGGATTCATCACACCACTCTCTTTGTAATTTTCAGTTACAGGATAGTAACTTTCAGTAGCAAAATCTCCATCTTAAAGTCCATTAAGTTCATTAAACACGCTATATCTTACCTTTTAATTGTCCAACTTATAGATATACGATGTCAAAACTCGTAAGCGACAACTACTAACATTGCGGATTGATTTTTATTTTTTAAATATTCTCAATTTCACTCGATATACAAAAAAAGAAAGTCAAAAATACATGCGTGGCATTTTCCAAGTGAATTTTACCCCTAACTTTAGTTAAATTATTCCAAAAACTATTCGAAATTCTAATAATACGAGGGAAAGAGAACGTGTGCTTGGCCATACATATTTGTAAGTTGGTGCCTTGGTGGGCATAATTTCGTGGTAAACTGTTACACGAACTGTTTTTGATTCCAAACTCTCTTTTCTCCCTTAGTCGCCACTCACTATCCCAATAAATACAACTCACAAACACACACATATACACATATAAAATAGGCCGGCTTTAGTACTATCCTATTCACAGTTTCTCTCATCACACTCCTCTTCACTTTTACACTAGTAACGATCACTCAAGCTTGTGTTCTTTCCATCCCTCTAACATCCATCACAAAACTTGCAATTAATATTTTGTTCTTTTGAGATGATGATGAGCATGGAGTTCTTAGAAGAGTTTCCTTGTTCCGTCGATCAAATGATCGTTAAAGGGAAGCGTACCAAGCGGCCAAGACCGTCCTCCTCTACTTCTTCGGGAGGAGTAGGGGAGTTTTACAATTCTTTATTGGTTTCATCTCCCACCACCTCGACCACGACCACGACCACAGAAGAAGATGAAGACATGGCTAACTGTTTGATTCTCTTAGCAAGTGGAGGTTCTCCACCACCCCAAGTGGAGGCGGAGAATAATAGATTCGATAGTCGAAAGTGCACCGAAATGGCCTCCACTAAAGAGGGTATCTATGTTTACGAGTGCAAGACTTGCAACAAATGTTTCCAATCTTTTCAAGCATTGGGTGGACATAGAGCAAGTCACAAGAGGCCTAAGCCCACCACAGAGATTATTGATAAAAAGAGATCTCCACCGCGGCAGCCGAGAAATCAAGAAGAGCACGGATCAGGGCAGTTAATTAGAGTTCATGCTACTAAAACTGAATTGTCCAACAAAAGTTTTTATCTTGAAAGTAAGGCTAAAATTCACGAGTGTTCGATATGTGGCTCGGAGTTTGGTTCGGGGCAAGCGCTGGGAGGACACATGAGAAGGCATAGATCATCCACTTCAAGTACTAACAATAGTGCAAGAGCTGGTGTGAGTATTGATAGAGATACAAATGTCTGTGACGAGACAAGAAACATGTTTGTTTTGGATCTCAACTTGCCGGCGCCACCGGAGAACGAGCATCAGGAGGCAAGCAGCTTTCATCAGTTTTCGTCGCGGCATGCCTTTTCCGCCGCGTCGCCGCTGGTGGATTGCCACAATTAGGAAGCGAGTAGGACATGTGTTAATATTTTAACTAATGTGGATGACCATTTTTGGTTAATATGTTATTTTCTCAATGTGAAATGTCATTGTTCTCTACTTCAATTCTTATTGTTATAAATTATCTGAACCGAAATTAGTACTAGCCTTTACGTTTGGAGTTGAGTTTTTCAAGTCCGAGCCATTATCTTTTTGTAATTTAGCATAGTTTTTGAATTTTTTGTAATACTCTAATTAATAGGGGAAATTAAATATTTTGAATTTTCAACAATATTTGTTCGAATGATTCAACTTGAATTATTCCAATTAGAGTTTGATGAGTACTGGCTAGACTATGTTTAGAACATGTTCTATAATTTTACTATATCATTAAAAAAAATGTAATATTAAATACGAGCAATAACTACAGCCAGAAGTTTTAACACATGCATGGTCACATGGTCTACTATATACTTAATCTATTTCAAAGAAAATGTTAACTCTTTGGTGGTAAATATTGGAGGTCCTCTTATGTTGTTCTTTCTTATTTATTTAAGGGTTTTTTTTTTTAGTTCTTCATGTGGTTTATTTTAATTTTTAAAGTGGGAGAGCGATGTGTAACACTCGAACGTGAGTGTGTGTGCGTTGTGGCTTGTGTGTAAGTGTGTGAGACAGAGAGGCTTGGAATGGGATGGCATTGCTAGGGTTAGGCGTAACCAGAACCACAACTACAAGTCGTGGATTAGGTTCTTTATGGTTTTTTATTACAAATAAAGCTAAAGAAAGACTTCGCTTCACCGAGTGTGTGTTTCATCAAATGACAAATAATAAGTGGATAGGAAAGATGGGTTGGTAACTGCCTATCCTCATTCATCAAACTATATATATCAACCTCTTGAAAATGAAAATTAGATCAGAAGTACAAATTATCTTATAAATTAGACACTCCAGAATTTTGTTAATTATCAGTTTGTAGTTAAGACTTATATATGCAGTGGATTAATAAAATAATTTCAATCAATTATATTAACATTGTCTATAAAATGCAATTTCCTTTGTACGTGCTATGCACTTGAACCACATTTTTAATTTGTTTGTTAGTAAGTTTGATCAACTCACTTCACTTGTAACTCTCTAAACCCCACCAATCCACACCTAATTGTTCAACTAATCAAAAATTCCTAACTTTTAAAGTTATTTAACCTATACTTATCCACTTCTCTCCACTAGCAATCGCCTTATCAACGCAATCCGATATGTAACTTTTTAAATCGTATAAATCCTTTGTGTTATTTTTTTTTTAACTTATATACGACTTATTTAATTTTATACAATAACTTTCTTTGCTGCAAATAAAAGAAAAATAATTTGTCCCCATAAAAAACAAAGTTTTCGATACCAAGTAGCTCGGTGATTCATAACCTCATGATCTTTTGCTCTATGGTCACACTAACTTATTGTGGAATTAGGTATGATTAAGAATGAAATTAGGTTTGATTAAGATTTCTCACTTAAAAAAATATTATGGTTGGGTCGACTAACTCTTATCATTTGTAAGTGATTGATAATTTTGGTTCATCCACAGACACCACAAAAAGGTGGGTACCTTAAGTGAGATAGCTGATCCATAAGTATTAGTTATGTACACGTTGTGGTAATTATTAGTGTTAAACCAAGAATGTGGGGGCACATCGCGTGAGATTGTGTCCAATAAGAGAATATTAAGGAGATTGCTTCTTCATTATTCAAATGGGCACATGGAGTGCGGTGCTACCCTGTCAAGAATATACTCGCTTAATCATGTTGATTAAACTCATTAATGAGATCGAAAGAATTTGCATGGATAATATGAAATTACATTCCAACTCACGATACGTATATAGTACTTATAATTTGTAGAACAACATTCCCGACATGAAGAATGGAGCATCGCCCCGCATGATTAAATCAACAATTACTACCGAGTCATTTCTTTGAGATTATGCAAAATCTTTAACTAATTTTTGATTAATATATATATATATATATATATATATATATATATATATATATATATATATATATATATGTGTGTGTGTGTGTGTGTGTGTGTGTGTGTGTGTGTCACTGTCGTAGTCAGCCATAATACGAGTTGTTGATTGGTCGCAATTCTAGTTTGAAATACATTACGATATGGAACGATCTCTA
Source organism: Misopates orontium (assembly GCA_946800315.1). Classification (NCBI taxonomy): domain Eukaryota; kingdom Viridiplantae; phylum Streptophyta; class Magnoliopsida; order Lamiales; family Plantaginaceae; genus Misopates; species Misopates orontium. The sequence continues at coordinate 42,717,995 of OX326948.1, read as the reverse complement.
TGAATATAAATACCAAGCAATGAAAGAATAATACGCAAATAAAAGTTTTTTCACCCTTATACAAAAATACAATAGAAAACGTAACAATTTTCCTCAAGCATCTTCTTATTTTTTTTTCGAGTTTTCACTGTCATTTACTAAAATATATTAACATCAACATTAAACATAAATATTATAATACAAAAGGTTAAAGCACAATATAGTCAATTTAATTATTATCACTCAATAAAAAAATAAAGTATGAACTTTTATAAAAAGAAGTAATCATATACTAATTTAGTTTATGTAAGAAAATTAGTGTGTCTCAAACTTATATCATGGTAGCAAGCTGCAACAAGATTCATATATTGTGTCACTGGAAAATTATAATTTACGATTTTGTCCAATAATATTTCTACTTGTTGGAATATCTTGGAGGTAGGAAATAGCACAACTTAAGTTTTTAGTGTAGTGTTATATGTCGTAACTTGTAAGAGAGATTTTTAAGTTGAAAATCTAAAGTTTGTCTTGGCAAAAGTTCATTGACTGTTTATTTTTTCGGGATTGATATTTTTTGTGAAACCCATGTTAGATAAATTTCAAGAATAAGAGCTTGACTGAAATTAGAGTATTCTTTTGGAATTTTATTATTTCATGCGGATGCCAAAAGCTTTTTCATATTCGGAAAACTGGGAATCAAGTTGGGGTGAATTTATTTCGGGCTAGTTAGAACTATGGGCTGGGCCAACCCATCATGGTGGTGGCCTGGTGGGCCAAGTGTGGCTCAACAAGGCTAGGGGACGGGCCGTAGCCATTTCGTGAAGGCTGCCATGAACACCAAAATCAAAATGCTAATGATTCTTTATCGTGTGTGTTACTTTAGGTCTAGCATTAGTGACACCTTGAGATTTAGTTTAATTCTAGTGCATTCTCTTTTAATAACATTGTGGTAATTCCTCTGACTAACACTACTAACAATGCCGTTTGATCAAGGGAAACGTATTCCTTCAATTTTGAATACGGTATAAAAATAATAAAGTAAAATTTATTTGAAATCTACATTATAGAAATACTGTTAAAAATAGTAATCTTCAGTTAACGTATCCAAAATTATAACTGGTTAACTAATTTTAATTATAATAATAAAGGTAGGTGCCTGGGTGGATCATTGAGTGAGGTTTGTTTTTTTTTTTTTTTTTTTTTTTTCATTTTAAAATCGTAACTAAGATAGGTTAACCAGTTATTCACTAAATATTGGGATCCATTTGAAAAAGTGTTTCTGATATAAGTTTAAAAGATTTTCCAAAATATATTCCTAACTAGAGGTAGTGAAGAAATAAATTTTTTATTTTTTTTATACTATAACAATTTTATTAACGGTCTCACAACATTTATATTAAGAATAATTAATGAGGCCTTGTGTAATTACAAAGACATCCCCTGAAATTTGAAAATTCACAATCACCTCTCCTGAGACTAACACTGTAAAAGATACATATAAAATTTGTTGATGTCATTATGATATCATACGAACTTTCGCTTATGCTCCTTGTCAATTAAAAACTTTATTACGTATAGATGTAATGATATGTTACAACCTGCGTACTTGAAAATTTTATTAAGTTTCATGGGTGTAGATATAATGTTATAAAAGGTTTTTCCAATATTATTTTGAAAAGTAAAACTAACATCAAACGACCCCCTGAACTTTTAATTAGTCATGGCAAAACCCAAAAAGTTATTATAATTGTTTGATGACATCGCTAAGTTCTATTCACATTTTTAACGGTTGCTAGCTTCATGGAGGTTACTATAGTTTTTCAAACTTCGGAGGAGGTTTCTGTAATTAAACCAAACCTCAAGAGGTGTAACCATATAACTTCATCTTAATGTTATTCAAGTTGAGGGGATGTAGTTAATATTTCACTCAACCTGGAGAGAGCATCACTGGATATATTATTCACTTACTTTTATATTGTACCCTAGCTGTTTATAGCTAGCTAGTGAAGTCTGAAGATAAATTGTGGAAACTTAAATTGCATTATTAGTTTCAATTTCAAATAGAGGTTGTAAGTGACTTAATTTAAGACTGACACCATGAAAGCTAGCTACTAATAATAATCTCGAACCGACGACTGCGCGTGAAGCCATGAACAATATATCAGGGTCCATTCTCAAATAGAATCATGGGTAGCGAGATATTATTTTTTATATATATATATATATATTATATGTGTGTGTGTGTGTGTGTGTGTGTAAAAGTGAACGCTCTCAACTAATAAGAAAGAATTCAAACTTTTGTTATGTTATGGTATAGGAGTATGATTCATGACTTGCATTATGGTCAATATTTTATAAAATCTTAAAAAAACTTCAACTCCCATTTCATACGTAATAGTTGACGTCAATAGCCAGGGCAAAAAAATTGAGTGTAATATAAATTGAGAGATTCCTACATAAATCCATTAAAGTAAACGCTTGAAAAGAAATATAAAATTAAACAACTAGTATATATATATATATATATATATATATATATATATATATATATATATATATATATATATATATATATATATATATATATAACTCACTCTTTCTTCGTGAAAGAATTGTCTAATTGTGGGAGTGGTAGCATTTGAGGGAGGTCGTAAGTGGTGATGAGTTGAAGCTCAAAGGTTTGACTTGCATATACCTCAAGCAGTTGTTTCCTGCTCCTTGGTGCTTGTACACCCAGCCTCTTCATCTTGAGTTAAAGTATATCCGAACATTCGTGTCTAACACACGCGCTTCGTAAATTTAACCTTCTACGTTGAATTATACCAACACACCCTACTAGCTACAACATTATTTGTAATGCAATACATGATCAATCACATCGTAGAATTTACTAATTGTAGTACATTAACAAAATTGGGTGCACTAGACTTTATGCAGCCGCTGCATGAAATAATTCCTTCGTTTTTCTTTCTGGATTAAATTAAGTCAACTAGATTGCATGATGCAGACCATTTCATCATATTAGCATACTAGTATCTCCTTATATATCTGTCTCTAAAATTAGTATAAACTACAAGGCTTTTGTGGGGAAATAGTTTGAAACAAAATCTAGCACAAAGAACTGGAAAACAAGTAAGTTTATTTTCTCTTGATGATGATCACAGGGGCCACTTACCCCAATGGATCACAAAGGATTTCACAAGAAGTTGGCTCTTCCTCTTATAGACACCCTGCCTCTTTCCTATACAATCTATCACTTCTTAAGGATAAAGTCCACCAAGTACAATCACTAGCTACAATCTTCTTGTCGCCCGATCACGGCCACTTCTCCGAGTCAACGGCCATCGCCATACCAACCATCGGCACCTTAATTCAAGAAATTATTGTCACAGCATCGTCTATGAAGTTTTCTTGCCAACAAATGGTTCTTGGATCGCAGCCAAAAGCCAACAACAACATCGTCCAATTAGGCCATCACGACACATTTGATCATTGGTATGGTGACAATTATAATTATTGCAACTCAACCGATGATAAAAATATTGATAGCAATATTCAGAATACTATTACTGTTGGTATTAGTGATATTACTACAGAAGGATGTGCAAAGGAGTTGTCTAAAAGAACAAAAAATAGAGAAAAGACGGAGGTTTTCGCTTCGAATAGTACATATGATATAGTTGAACTTGATGCTGCTGATTTATTAGCCAAGTACACTCATCACTGTCAAGTTTGTGGAAAAGGGTTCAAACGCGACGCGAATTTGAGAATGCACATGAGAGCTCACGGCGATGAGTACAAATCCAGCGCCGCGTTGAGCAACCCCACGAAAAATAACGACAAGACAAGAGGAGAAAACACTATCAACTTGCCTCACGAGACACAGAGAAGATACTCATGCCCCGAACAAGGTTGTCGATGGAACAAGAAACACGCCAAATTCCAGCCTCTGAAGTCAATGATTTGTATCAAGAATCACTATAAGAGAAGCCACTGCCCGAAAATGTACGTTTGCAATCGGTGCAACACGAAACAGTTTTCAGTTCTATCGGATTTGCGCACGCATGAGAAGCACTGTGGTGATTTGAAGTGGCAGTGCTCGTGTGGGACGACATTTTCACGGAAGGACAAACTCATGGGGCATGTTGCGTTGTTTTTAGGTCACACACCGGTTATTAGTTCTTTGAACAAGATCATGAAGAATGGAGCTCAAAGTGCACTGCAAATACAATTACACGATTTATAGTAGCTAAGTAAAAATTTCTTGACCAGTAATAGAATTGGTGTGTATTCTTGTTTCAATGAAATGTATTAATTAGTTGTAGCATTTCTCTAATTTGCATTCTGTATATAGTTTACGGTTACAAACATAGGCTAGTGCAGAAATCTTTACACAAAAGCACTTGTGGTTCTTGCAATAATACTCCAATCCAGTTCTTGTTTGACTGGACTTTCTTTTGGATATATATATAAATTCAGTTTCAATCAATTTTGTTCATTCTTAATTTGATGCCGATCTCAAGGCAGCTTACTAGATTATGCAGATAAACTACATAGATCAAGTTTGTTTGTTTGAAATGGATTTGTGGTAATATTTTTGCTATGCACTCTGCTTAACATGATTTAATCTGTCGTACATCCAACTTCGGTCTTCATTGTTATACATTTTATAACCTATTACAAACACAAAAAACTACCCTTAATTATTAAAATGAAAATATTAATATATAACTACAATATTTATCTATATATATATGTACATATGCAACACTACTTAATTAACACTTAATTACAGTTAAAATGCACTAACGAACTATTTGTAAACATACAAAGAATATACCAATGATGATCATATATATACCACATAAAATTAAACTATTGTATTTGAACAATTAAATTGCATGCTAAAACATAATAATTTTAAGTAAATAAATAAACCAAATTTAAGCAAGTCAAATCAAGCCAACAAAACAGTAAATGTATTAAAATTACCTTCTAATTGCCGAGAATTGTGAGCTGTGGAGTGATCGATGGAGGTTTTTTGGAGAGTTTGTTTGAAAAAAAAAAAATAGAAGATGGAGGTTTTTGGGTGTGAAAACGAGTGAAAATGGAAGAAAATGGGGGAAATGAGGGGAAGAAGATAAGAAATCTGTGATAATTTGTGATAGTTGTATAGCTTCAAAAAAATCACTCATCATAGATAAACAATGGTGTCTGATTTATTTCTTGCTAGGTGTAGGGTCCAGAAAATCACTCACCAAAGCATTAAAGTCTATAGGGTCAAAAAAATCACTCACCATGTTCAGACATGGTGAGTGATTTTTTTGACCCCACAAAAGCACAATCCATGTGATATCAATGGTGTCAGATTATTTTGACCCCATTGAGGGCACAATCCTTGTGATAGCAAAGAGGTCAAAAAAATCTGTCACCACAATTTTATATATCTATAAATATACCCCATTTTTCACAAACTTCATCTCTTCATTTCTTCTCCCTCAATAATCCGAAAATCCTCCCCTCTCCCTCAAAAAATCCGAAAATCATCCCCTCTCCCTCAAAAAATCCGAAAATCATCTCCTCTCCCTCAAAAAATCCGAAAATTATCTCATCTCCCTCAAAAAATATGAAAATCTCACTCTAAAATCCGAAAAATCCTCTCTTTTACTACTTTCTTTTTTGGGTGTTATATTAGTTATGTATTGTTTCGATTTTTATATATTGTTTTGTGTGTTTATATATATATATATATAGATAATATATTGATTTTTGTGTTTATATATATATATATATATATAGATATATTTTACACACTACATAACATATATATATATATATATATATAAGTATATTTTTAAACATATATATATACTACATATATCATGTTTATATATATATATATATATATATATATATATATATATATATATATATATATATATATATATATATATATATATATATATATATATATATATTTGTGTGTGTTAGTATATTATGAATTATATATGTATATATAATAAAATGGAGGGAAAAAGGCAACAAAATTGAAAAATTTGAAAATTTGGCAAAAAAGTGGCGGTTAATCCGCCACCAATTTTTTTTAAAAATTTTCGGATTCCATGGTGAGTGATTATTCACTCACCATGGTTCCACGGTTTTTAAAAAAAAAAAAATTAAAAAACCATGGTGAGTGATTATTCACTCACCATGGTTTTTAAAAATAAAAAACCGTGGTGAGTGATTATTCACTCACCACGGTACAATACGATTTAAAAAAAAAAAAAACGAAAAAGCGTGGTGTCCGATTCTTTGGACACCACGCTTTTAAAAAAATAAACCGTGGTGAGTGATTATTCACTCACCACGGTACAATACAATTTAAAAAAACAAAATACGAAATAGCGTGGTGTCCGATTCTTTGGACACCACGCTTTTAAAAAAAAAAAAAAAAAAAAAAAGGCGTGGCATCCAATGAATCGGACACCACCCTTTTTTTTTTATTTTTGCTTTTCTTTTAATCTAATTGCATGGCTACCAATTCATTAGACACCACGTCATGGCTGCATATTATTTTGACACTACGTGGTGAGTGATTCTTTTGACACTATTGTTGGTGACTAATTAATTTGTAACCATTGCTGACATAACTTTATGCCTACGAGACCAATAGTTACAAAAGCTGGTTACAAAATTGTTTGTAGCCATTGATCAATGCTCACTGAAAATATAACAATGGTGAGTAATTTTTTTGACACCATTGCTACATTTTCTTGTAATGACATATGCATTTGAATTAAAAGAGCTAATAATCATTGGTATGATCATATTATTGCCGTTGGGATCAAAGAACCAGAGACATTAATATGATTAATGTAGCAAATTCAAAAATATAGCCAGGTAAGTGTCATTTGTAATAACAAAAACTTACAGTGGTATTATAAAATGTCAGTGCATGGGGTCGCGAGAACCAAAAGCCAATGAGCAACACAAGTGTAAAGATTACATCCTTGGAGTCTAATGTGGTGAAAATTAATGGAAGAGAGTATATGCCTTTTTGTAGTATGTACATGATTATTTGCAACATTGTAGGTGGCAAAGAAGGTTTTATGTATTTAATTTAGATCTCCTTTACAATTTGTGGGAGTCCAAGAGTTATTAACCTTGTTAAAATTGCCTTTCCAAAGTTTAGAAAATATGTAGTTTCCGAAACGGGAAATAGGACTTTCAGGATTAAATTTCGGTTTTGGTGTATGTTTCGGTCTCCTATATATTAGAAACGTTTCGTAATTTTTTGGAGTTTTTCGACATGTTTCGAAGACTTCGTAAAAGTTATAGTTGTAATGAAGTTGGAAATTATTTCTAGGTTTTGTTTCGACCAAGTCAAAAATGAAAACATTTCGGTAATTTTCGAGGAAAAGTATGGAAATTTTGATCTAGAATTAGCATAGTCCTTTTAACAATTTCAGAACTTTCCACATTATAAAATTGGCAATTTATTAGAAAACATTAAATAAAAGTATCGACTGATTTAGGCAAGTTGTAACAAGTAAATTCATAAGAACTGAAGTTGATGTCTTGTTAAAGTGTGGTTCACTCGAGAAGTATGTAGCCAACTGTTAGTTTGACAGTTTACTTACACATGTTGTTCAATTATTTGTAGCTTTGTACCATGTAGCTTAATAGTTTTATACTTATTATGGAGTCAATTGCCAAACTAACATTCTTAAAAAAAATAATTCCCAAACTAACACTCTTTCAAAAATAATTCTCAAATTAACACTTTGAGTATAATATTTCCCATTTTAACCTTTGTCTTTTGTGAAACAAATGTCTAAATAACACTAAATTATAGTTCTATATACTATTTTGTAATTAATATCTTAATTTTTACATAACTGAATTTATAATATTACTTAAATCAAAACAAACAAACAAATGTATCGTCTTCTTCGACCGACCACCCCCCCCCCCCCCCCAGGCCCCAACCAACAACAAACTCACACGATAGCAAGCAGGAGACCTGCTCCCCATCAATTGCCGGTGAATTAATCGGAGCTGGCGACAATCCCCGACCAAACAATTTCACGAAATTAACGACGAATTATTAACCGTGATTCACGAAACTCGACAGACGAATTTGCCCCATAATTTAAACTACTTTTTCCGTAGAAATAAAATCTTAGATCCATGTAATAACTGTATTTCTTGTGTTTTGGGGTTGGGAGGTGGGGTTGGAGGGGGGGGGGGGGGGGGGGGCTGAGGAAGATGGGTGTTTTTTTCTGTCTGAAAATTAAAACTTTTCGATGATGCGGTAACATTATCGACGAAAATCATGTGCATTTTTCATAGATATAATATGGATAACACACTCCTCGAAGATTTTAGTATACTCTATGAATTCTTTAGATTGCTTTGCAAATAATGATAATGAGGAAGAAAATCAGAGCATGGTTCTGAAAGTGAAATAAGAAAACGTGGAACTTTACTTATGAAAGTTATAAAAAAGAGAGAGAAATAAAGTAAAATTTGGGTTTAAGTTCGTTCTTTCCTCTTCAAATGCAATTCTGGGTGTTTGCAATAAACCACTAAAATTAAATGAAAAAAGACGAAGAACTTCCGGTCTAAATTGCCAGAAAATTGATGGGAGGACCAATATTGAAGCTCTTGACAAGTTATAGGACTAAAATTGTAGATTTAAAACTTATAGGACCAGTTTTACAGAAGTACCAAGTTAGAGGACGTTTTTTTGCTAAATTCCCTTTATTTAGGCATTTATTTCATAAAATAGAAAGGTCAAAATGGGAAATCTCTTCTTGAAAGTGTTATTTTAGGTATTAGTTTTTCTAGAGTGTTAGTTTGAGAATTATTTTTAAGATGGGTGTTAGTTTGGCAATTCACTCCTTAAGATGGGTGTTAGTTTTCTAACGTATAGTTTTATCACTGTGAAGAAAACACAATGAGCGCAATTTACCAAACCCAACACCAGAATTAATCTCAGAATATGAATGTACAAACACCACAAGCAGTGGCTATAACCTTCAAGATCAAAATAAGATCTCTGACATGAAAAAATGTTGAAGGATATTTAATGTCTGCAAAGTGACTTGTAACAAATTAATGGACAAGCGACTCACCTGTAAATATAATATAAATCACGACAAATCCAAAAAATACAGGCTGAGTAGCTGAAAATTAGTTCTGTTAGTTCTTCAAATCCAAACTACCGAATTCATGCTTACAAAATTTCCATGCTTCTGCAATCAATATGGTGCGTTTAACCGTTCTAACTGAATTCGATTCTATAGCTGACACATTCGAATCCATAATGGGATTGTAATGAATACAATCTCTTTGAATCTGATCATAATTCTCCAATTCCAGTTCCCAGGGCTTCAAGTCCCAGATACTAAACGCTATTTAACCGTTTCCAGGTTTTACCTTGATCCTACAGGTATCATCTTTATAGCAGCAGCAATAGGCATGCCGAGAAACCCGAGCAAAATATTCGCCAGCCATTGTTGCAACGTCAGAGGATGGGTGTTGGCAAAAGTTCCCAGGAATTCAACAATAATGATCTGGAATAAGACTGTGCAGCTTAGTACGCCCACAAAAACGTAGTTGTCGAGTATGCCTTTGAAGACGTTAATCTTCTCCATCTCTCTAGAGCTTATCTCATTGAAAACCTGCAAGAGAAGTAAAGATCAGGGTGCTTCTAGGAAAATGACAGGTCCTACTTATTTCTTGAAATCTTTCTCTATTAAGTTCGTAGAAGGGTTTCATAGCGCAGACTACCAGGGAGGGGGTTCATATGCAGTTTTTGAGGTTTATTAATGCACAATGCGACAAAAGATAAAAGTTTTTAGAAATTACCTGGCAAAAGACAAATGAGTTGAAAATGAGAGTGTTGAGGATTAAATCGGAATCCTGGCCATCAAGATGGAACACCGCTTTTCCCGATGTTTGAAGGTACCATATGATAACAAACTGATAAACAGATTGCCCCAGAATATTTCTCCACATGACATTGCTGATGAAATTTCCTTTCCGCCCAACAGGAGATCTCTTCATCAAATCATCATTCGGAGGTTCAGTAGCTAGTGCAAGTGCTCCAAGTGTATCCATGATCATGTTCACCCATAGAAGTTGAACAGCAGTGAGTGGAGCGCTGCCTGAAAGAATGTGATCACAAGAAAACAGATGTAAACAAAATATGCATATATGGAACTCAGATCACGATAAATGGACACAATGTAGCAGTAGTCTGCTTACCAGTCAAGCAGGCTGAAGAAAAGTTGACAATTAGAGCAACCACATTAACTGTCAGCTGAAATTGAACAAATTTCTGAATGTTCACATAAACTGAGCGACCCCATTTCGCCACAGTAACAATGGTGGAGAAATTATCGTCTAGAATTATAACATCAGCACTCTCTTTGGCCACCTGGAAAATCACAGAGTCAAAAGGTGAATACTCATGATCGAAACTCATAGTTTTATGAATTTAAAAAGAGATTTGGCCCCAAGAACCGATTGCTCAAGTAAGGAAAATTAGAAAGATATTTACGCTGGACAGAGCGGAAAGAGACACATGAGATATAAACAATAAAAGCTTATATAGTCATGAACCAAAACAACCAATAAATATTGGAAACAGAGAATTCTTAGTAAATCAAGAAGGATATTTTAAGAGATTACATGAATCTTGCACACTCGTATTTAAACGTTCTCAAATAAGATACCACCTAGACGCGATAAACAAAGGAATATGTCTAAATTTTATGACTACAACGTCAAAATTGTAACAGAGTGGCAATGTCAGGTTAGGATAAGACACATACGCCAAACTCCTGACTAATGGCTCTGCAGCAAGCTATTGGGATACAACCCTATTGCAAAAAGTCGAACTCTATGACAATTTATCACCACTAAATAAACATACAATCCGAGTTAGAAAGGTAAAGACAACTTCATGACCACATTCAGAAGAACATTACACAAGTTAAACGATTCAAGCAGCCAAGCAATTTCCAACTATTCTAAAAGATTTTTTCACCAGGAACGACCGCTTGAGAAAAGTAAATCCTCAAGTATGGAGTATTTCAATTGAAACAACTTTCCGCTTTTACACTTTTCTTTTTCTAGTCTTTGTTTAAAACCTTCAAGATCCAATCAAATTCATACGACGGTCTTATAAGCATAAAACAAGATCTTGTTGCCTTTAGTAGACAGAAAACATACTATTTTTGGAGAAAAAAATTCTTACCTCAGTTCCTGAAATTCCCATTGCAAGGCCAATATCTGCTTCATGTAGTGCAGGAGCATCATTTGTTCCATCTCCAGTTACTGCAACAACCTCACCAAGTGTGGTTCGCAAATGTCTCACAAGGGTATGCTTATCCATAGGTGAAGAACGAGCCATTACCTTCCAAAAAATACATATCAGATGACCAAAACTAAAACATGTGGAAAAATTGCTAAACATTAAACCCGCATTAAAACATGTACAAACGGTGCATTTCAAATTTGAACGAGTTAAAGATATTTTCTCGAGTAATGCCCAACAAGCAGTTGTCTCCATCGAAAAGGAGGAATCTTGAGGGGGACAAACTCAAATAAAGTGCTGGAAAACATATTTTTTGGAGTAACTCAATTTGATGTTGAAATCTCAAGAAAACTATACCAGGTGGTCATACAATAGACCGCAATAAACTTAATACAATTATTCAAGGGATTTTCCAATTAAGGGATCGCTAAGCAGAAACACTGAGTTTTAATGAAACAATACCTGTAGTTTTGGGATGAGATCTTGCAATTCCTCCTCAGTTTTTAGCCGAAATTCTGGGCCTTCAATGGCAACACCATCATCAGTCAGTATTCCACATTCTCTAGCTATTGCCTTGGCTGTGGTTATGTTATCTCCTGTGACCATCCGCACAGTAATGCCAGCTGACCTACAAATTGCAACAGACTCCTTGACCCCAGGACGAACTGGATCTTTGATTCCAACGATTCCTATCAAAGTATAACCCTCAAAAGGAATAGGATTTTCAGCAGAGAAGTCACTTCCTATTTCCTTGTACGCAAGGCACAGAGTTCGGAGCGCTTCACTTGCAAATTCTTCAATGACGTCCTTAAGATGATTAACGGATGATTCATCCAGAGCAACGACTTCCCCATTTGAGCTCAGGACCTTATCACATGCAGCCAAAACTATCTCAGATGCACCCTTGCAGTGTGCCTGAAAACCTCCTCCAGGTAGCTCCAAAACAACACCCATGCGTTTCTTCTCGGAATTAAATGGCTCAACTTTAACAATCTTTGACGCCTGTCTCTCTGCTTTATAATCTCCTCCAAGGAAGAGGCCAAATTCGAGAAGTGCAGCCTCAGTGGGTGTACCAAGGATTTCAATTTTGTCATCTTTAGCTATGACGATATCTCCTCCAGTGTTGTTAAATATTGATTTCTGAATCATACTCACAGCAGAATCAGGAAGGTCAGAGCAAAATTCGGAGCTCTTCATAACACTTTTAACTTCTTTTGTTTTCTCACAAATACAAGCTTTCACAACAGTCATGTGATTGGTTGTTAGCGTCCCAGTCTTATCACTACAAATAGTTGTGGCAGATCCCATGGTTTCACAAGCTGCCAAATGCCGAACAAGTGCCTTGTCATTCATCATCTTCTTCATCGCAAATGCAAGGCTCAAAGTAACAGCTAAAGGCAACCCCTCAGGAACGGCCACCACAACAATTGTAACTGCAATAGCAAAGTATTCCAGCATTTCCAGTGCATCATCACCATTCCAACTCAAGTGTGAACCTTCAATCAACTTGCGGCTAAACAGGCTTTGCACTAGGACAGCAAAGGTGATAACAGCGAAAAACAGTCCTATTTTCCCGATAATGGTTGCCACGCCATTCAGTTTAACCTGCAAAGGGGTTTCATCGTCCCCTCCTTCACTAAGAGTAGCCATCAACTTACCCCATTGAGTTCTCATCCCAACAGTAGTTACAAGCATTTTGCAAGATCCATCCTGCACTTTAGTTCCAGAGAGGAGAAAAGGATGTTCCGCCGATACATTTATCGGTTCACTCTCTCCGGTCAAACTAGATTCATTTATCAACAACGAATAACCGGAAACAAAGAGTCCATCAGCTGGCACCTGATCCCCAATAGCTAGATGAACAATGTCACCAGAGAGTAAATCAAAGATTGATACCTTTTGTCTATATCCATTTCTCGTAACCTGAACGGTGATCTTTTTCTTCTCCTTATCCAAATCTTTGAATTGCAACGACTGCCTATAATCACTCGTAGCAGTGACAAACACGACAAGAAGGATACTGGCTACAATCCCAAGTCCATCATGCGCACCCTTTGGCCATCCTTCCGTTGCAATGCCGACAATCAGCGAGACAAGAGCACAGAAACCAAGTATCATAAGAGTAGTATCTTGAAGTGCCTCCCAAACAAAAAGCCAAAACCCCTTAGACGGACTCTCGGTGAACTTATTAAGTCCGTAAATTTCTTTTCTACGACTAAGCGACTCCTCGGAAACACTAATCCCATTGGTGACGCAAGTCGAGAGCTCTCCCGCAACACCCTCAACGCCTCCATGAACCTTCAACCTCTTCAAATTATGCCCTTCGACAATGGATCCTAACTCGTCCGCACACACACCGAAACCAGCTTCCTTCACAGCCTCTGGCGGCGTGTAAGTGATACCTTGAATGAAACTAAGAGCAGCTTGAGAAACTAATACTGCCACCCTAAGCTTCTCCTGCAATACCATAAACAAATCATTAGTACATCAACTTCTAAATATTTACACAAAAATATAGTATCGCTCAAATCTAGCTAATTAGCAAAATTACTACAAAAAGCGAGTCTACTAACCTTTTAGCTTAAACTTAATAAGCTGACTGCAGGGGATTCTTATGATAACAACTTACATAAAATTAGTCTAGCAAAAATGTCACACACACTTCAGTTTGCATCAAATATAGCCAGTTAGCAACAAATTATTACAAAAAGTGTGTATAGTCAACTTTTGCTTAATCATAATAAGCTGACCAAAGGCAACTTTAATGATAATAATTTGACCTTTTTCTTTTTTTTTTGTTGCTTTTTACAGAGATGAAAAAGTGCTTTTTCATAAGCACAACATTAGAATCCAGTTTTTTGAGATCTATCACAAACACACTGATTACAGCTTAACATAACTTGAACAAACAAAAACACAACGCGAGCATGAATCATGATTTAAGTTGAACAGAGCAAAAAGTCAAACTAGAAAAGTAAAAAGTCAACCTGATTTGACTTTTGGATCTCGCGAACTTCGAAGCGTTTGGAGAGATTAGCAGTGAATCTGAACCTCCTCTTGCGATTCTTGACGAGCCAACACGCTTTTCTCCATCGCTGCAGCGCTTCTTCCGACGAGTTCTTGGGTTTTACATCTGAAAAGTCCTTCATGATATCATCCATACTTGCAAATCTACTACTGATGCTCTGTTTTTGTTGATGATCTTGTTAAATATATATAGTTAATAAAAGGAGTTGATGAAGAGACTGTGAAAATGAGAAGAAAATATCACGCAATGAGAGAGAGAGAGAGAGAATGGTGTGATTGAAGAAGAAGAACGTGCGAGTTTATTGGAAAAGTAATGGGAAAAATGCAGAGAAGAGAGAGAGTATAAAGACAGGGGCTCGAAAAGCGCGTCCTTTTGAGTCATGGGGCTGCGTATGTATGTATCTATTGTAATAATGATCGGATTTAATAATGTCAATTATGTAACAAATTTGGTCTATGCATGGCTAAAGTTCAATATTATTGCCTTTATGCGGAATTTTCACAAATTATTTGAGTGTTTTTGTAATTTTTTGTATTTTACCTTTTGATCTTTTGACCTGAGTCGGAGTTTTGATTCTAGAGTATGTTTCGGGTTGCATGATATTGATAGAAAACAAAAACTGTCTTGTTTCGAGATCTTTTTGGCGTGTTATGGAAAATTCTTAAAATTAGTTGTTGCAGGTTAGGCGGAAAATACTTTTTATGTTAAGTTCCTGCAGAGACGAGTACAAAAACGTTTTTATACTTTTAGGGTATGTTTTCGTCAGCTAAAGATTGAAAAACAAAAATCGTCGTGCTTCTAGATCTTTTCGGCATGTTGTGAGAAGTTCGTAAAATTAATGGTTGCAGTTTGCATGAAAAGTACTTTTATGTTTTGATTATGTTAATAGAGATGAAAAAAGAATCATTTTTATAGAAGCTCTAATGCTGTTTTTTAGTACAAGCAAATAGATGAAATGGAACATTTTTTACACAAGTTGATATATTTGACAATAAAATTATATATTTCTTCAATCATATTTACCTTGTTTATTGTTTTTCCACGTTTCTTTGACGCGTTACTTCAATCAAATATCTTCACCTAACAAAAGCATTAGGTAGGTTTTCCGTCATAGGAACTTTCGGCAGGTAACATTAAATTTTATATATGTTTATGGCATTCATTTAGAACCCTTAGATCTTTGGCTTGCTAAGGCATAATTAGCTTTTAATGTGTTTGATAGTTGTAAATCATGAAAAATATCAAAACAAGACGATGATGGGATGGAGAAATTAAGATAGTTTCCATTCGTTTGATTGAGACATCTAGGCTCTGTTTGATTTCGTATTAAACAGGAAAATTGGAAGAAAAGAAGAACATGGGATTTCCTCAAAACTTTTCTAGCTAGAAACTTTTTCTTTATTTTCCTTGTATTTTACACCGCTTTTGATTTATTCACTTAGCTTCATTATGACATTGCAAAGAATATAATTATACTTTAAAACTTAAAGTATTTGATAAATTGTATCGAAGTTAATTCTTCACCAAATTGATTAATATTTTTGTTTAAGGTTTTCCTTATTATTGTTTTCAGTTTTCTACAACTTCTTGGGTCAAAAGTTATTTTAAATTTAAGTCTACAATGCTACGTTGATTCAATACCTTTTACTGATGTTATAAGTACATTTAAACAAGATGATATAAACAATGCAGAGATGTGGTGTTCGTAAACTAAAACAACTAGAATCTATTTTTAATCTAATCTAAGTATCCACTTTAGCTTGTAATAATTTAAATAAAATAATACATCATTGTATAATATTTAGAATAGGAGTGTTTATATAGTACTCTTAGAAGTGTTTATATAATATTCGAACTGAAGTCTTCCACTCTTAAATTGGGGGAATACATTTTTTTTCAAAATAGAATCTCTTTTAATATTGATGAATTGCTCCACATGCATTTTGTATAAGAGCGAGAGGGAAAAGTTTGATTAATTTAAAAATCTTAAAGTTGGTTTCAATGTTTTTCATATTATTTTGGAAGAAATAAGAAATTTTATTAGAACTAGTCATATAGCACGTGCTCCGCACGTGCAGAGTTCAATTTTACAATTCATATATTTATATAAGGTTAAACAATCAGTTAAACAATTTATTTACCAAATTAAAAAATAAATATCCAATGTGAATATGCATATTATGCATTTATCTATGTGAGTAATCACCATGATAAAGTTTATTCTGTTAAAGATACAAAGCCTGAGAATGTATTATAAATATTATACTACTAACATCCGTTTCATTTTCGTAAGCAAAATAAATAATTGAGAAACTACAGTTATGCACCAATTAAAAATGTCAACGCATTTTTCATAATTTACGCATACTAAAACTCCAGTCACTACCATTTCACTCATGATCTATATTTTTAGTCATTTAAAATTAATCCAAAAGGACTACAAAAATTAAAGAGAATATATTATATATGTATATTTATGAGGATGATTTGAAATAATACATTAGTAGATACATAATATAAGATAAGATATACCTACTATTACAAGTTGTGATACTGAAATTACTAAAATTTCTTGAATTATAAATGATATAAAATATAAATTATGTTTCAGTCGACAAAATTATATAAAACCCAATAGAATTAAAGCACTACAGTCACACAATTCTCAACACACGGCAAGAAATTGATGCCACAATTCCATATATATAGAACAACATGCATTCACCAATACAATAAATAAATTTGAAGGGAGAAAGTGTGAGATGATGTGTATGAACTGGGACTGGCCAATATTATTAATGTAGGCAGAAGGTAGCTAAAATAGATCTTAGGCTCGGATATTCCAGAGGTGGAGAAAAATGGCTCGGAGTTTCATTTTTTTAGTATAGTATAGATGATGCAGAACCTATTTTCCTATTTATTTAAAAAAATATCTTTCTTTTTCAAAAACATTATGTGCTAACAAACACTTGAAAAATAAAAGAAATCCGCTATTTATTTTCTTTCCCATTCTTTAGAACCAAACGAAGCCATAATATTTAAGGGTATCACTATTAACAACATTGCAACACGATTACATCTTTTAAATTTCTTTCTGTAACTGGTTTTTACAATTCATTAATTGAACAAAAATGTCATTAAATTTTGAGCAATTGGGAAAATCACGTTGCGCGGCATTTTTTCCTTAAATTATTAAGACATTTAATTGACGCGTCAAACGAAAACTAATATTCGTTTTTCCAAAAATAAGTGCGATGTTTCAGAAGAAATTTAAAAATAATAGCTTTTGCCCA
This sequence comes from Misopates orontium, assembly GCA_946800315.1. Lineage (NCBI taxonomy): Eukaryota > Viridiplantae > Streptophyta > Magnoliopsida > Lamiales > Plantaginaceae > Misopates > Misopates orontium. Next base: position 42,700,369 of record OX326948.1, on the reverse strand, counting down.
TCAAAATTTCAAAATTTTTGTCATTAAGCAAATAGCAACTACTCGGGGTTTTCGTATTAATTTCCATAACAACCAGGTCAATTCTTATAGTTTGACTAGGTCAATTACATTTGTAGTAAACAAATTTTTCAAACCGTAGGATTTGAGTCATTTGACTGACGTGAAAAAGTTTTCGAAAATCCACGGCGAAATGTTGAAGTAAAGTCTCTTTCACTAAAAAACATTCAAGTCTTGTGCTTTCAAAATTCAAATTGTAAGGTCTCTTTAAGAAAGTTCCCCAGCAATAACATCAATCATGCATGTGGGAGAGGAAGTTTCCATGAAGCTCACGATGTACGCGGCATAATTTTTCGAGTTGATATGATCTTACAAAGGTTCATAAGAGTACGTCCAAAAATTCCTAAAGGGACTTGCTTAAGTTTTGAAATGTGACACTCCCTTTTTACTACATGTAAAATAACGAACCAATGTAAAACTTTGTCATACTCGGCAGCAATTTTATTGAAGTACATTATAGATATATTTTAGAATATAATATAATCTCATATGCAAAGTATATAAACCTTAGATGATGTCAAATTTGAAGAAATCTTATGTGCCAAGATTGGTTATAAGTTATAACACTAGCATGATCTGAATATATATGCCGCGAGGACAAGAGAAAATCATCTCAAGCCGTTGAGATGGTGATTGATCATGATCAATCAGTGGCCAATCGACCTATCGTTCGTGTGATTGTATGTTCTACTCAATTGACCTTTCAAGGCTACGCACGTTTCACTTAATTAAATATGGTCCCAGTTCATCTACATACCGCGAGAATCGGTTTTGATCACTTATAATTACCCTATAGTTAATTCGACTAAATCATTTTAGGAGCTTGATAGATCTACCATACCGTTATCCATCGTTCGACGGTCTTATAATACAGATATAGTATTTGTAATGTTGTTTAACCTGAAAGCTAAACTAAAATTCTATAGACACCTAATTCAGTCTGACGTGGAGTGTCTACCGAACAAATAGAAATATCCGCATCAAAACCTTTGAAAGAGATTTATGCTATTCATTATTGTTGGAAATTAAATGGTTTCAAATAAAATTAATTTATGATTCTATACATTGTATCAATTTATGGATAAAGTTAATCTTGATATACATGTACTTTGGCATACATGTATCTTTATATACATGTACCTTGACATACATGTATCTTGGAATGCATGTATTTGGACATACATGTATCTTGATATACATTTAACCATATATTAAGGGCCATGAATAATGTGTAGGGAAAATGAATATGGTTTTATTATGGTAAATGAATGTAGGATTCTGTGGCTAGTGGATTCCTACATTGGAGAAGTAAAGGTCTTGGATCCTCCTATAAATAGCTCCATTGGTCCTACAAGTGAGACATGCAAAAAAAAAAACATTGTCTAGCTGAAAATAGCAAGCTAATCACTTGTAGAAAACTCTCTACACTATAATATTTTTTTCTTTAGTTTCTTTTTGATTATCAAGGATGAGTCTTTGAGGAGGTCTTTGATTCAAAGGAGGAAGAAAGTGTTCAAGGAGATCTTCAAGTCTAAAAGAAAATGATGTGGTGCAAGTTGCTATTGGAATAACAAGAAGTCTTCAAGTTTAAACAAAAGGAGATGGTTCAAAAATGATGTCTACATCCGGTAACTTTTATATGTATATTTATTCATTGATATTAAATAAGAATTATATGCATTGCTTATAATTATCTGATCCAATGAAAAATCTCCGAGTTTTGAGATTTTTTTGCTAGAGATTATAACCATTTGTGTTAGTGTATTACTTTAGATGTACTGTAATTACACGTAGTCACTATTTCTAGACCTAGGATTCCTTTAAAGTGTTTTCCTTGAAGATATGTAAGGCTGTAAGCTGTGACCTTATTCTCTTTGATTGGATCTGCTTTTGTTTATTTTTACTAAGTGCTCAGAATTTGAGTTAAACAACATTTTCTAATGGGGACCCTTTTCTTGTAGCTTCTTTTAAATATTATCTTCTCCATTATATTATAGTACGTAGCAAACTAGCAATAAACTTTTTAACAACTGCTTTTCTTTTGCTAATTATCTTAACCACTTTGGAAACGAGTTGATTTTAGTCAAGAAGCAAGCGTAGCATTGAAGACTTTGGTCAATTTCCCGAATATCCGATCCACTCGTATAAGCACAACATTATTGTATTCCATGTAGTTCTGCATCTCTTTAATTTGCAAAAGTTTGTAAATATTTAATATGGCAAAATATAAATTCTTATTACTGGTGTTCTGAAAAAGAGAAGCAAATATCAGCTAATCTCCTATGTATTTGTTTTGGTTTATAACACCGTATAAAATGTCGTTATCAAGAGGTGTGGAACTTAAATAAATAGGGTTGTTGTATGTGTCGCATGTGGCAAATATTTGAAAACATCCTACCCTCTATGTTCTTAGACACATATTTGAAAGAAAGAAAAAGTTGTAATGTACCAATACAACTATATATTTAACTTTTGATCTTACAGTAACAATCTCAGTTGTGAGAATTGCTGATGCTTCTCTTTTTTTTCTTCTTATTATTTGCTAATATCACACATACTATTGGTCCCTCTGCAATTCTTGCACTTTCAAATTAGCTCAACTAAAGCCCTGTATGAATAGCTAGTTGTAATTAAATATAAATGGATCTCTAATACCAGGACTTTTACTGTAATACAGTTCACAGTTGGACCAAACCCAACATGAAGTGAGCCAACTTGGCCCGACTCGGTCCAATATGGACTGGATCGTGGACACACCAAGCCGAATCTAGTGGGTTTATATTAAAGCCCAATTTAATGATACATGATATGCAACCCTTGATTTTCTTATCCCGAGTCATTCATTCAAGAAGAAGATTGAGGGCAGCGCCACTTTATTCTTCGCAAAGACAACTTGTTAAAAGGGGATTAGGGCACTTTGTCCCACAATTATTGACATAATTTGGCTTTGATACTCCAGAACTTAGGGAAAGTTCAAAAGATATAGAACTTTGGCCCGTAAATAAACTTCTTCATAAATCTGAAAAGCACTATTTTCATAACACATTATCCATGAGAACACGTTACCTCTAAACACTTTAACATTGTGCCCCCTTAGAACTTAAAGGTAGGCACTTTGCTGCCTGAAAGTTTTAAAAGCATACACTTTCTTCCACCAAGTACCATTCTTTCACAAATTTTAAGGACATTTTGTGATACCGGGAATTTTGAGTTCCTATGTGGTAAAGTGCTATATCGTTTTAAACTTTATAGGGAGAGACATTTTTTATTTGTATATATATATATATATATAAATCATGAAAAAATAAACACGTGAATAATTGTCTGATAACACAAATTCTTTAAAAAAGTAAACCGATTAGATACTACTTTATCGAGATTTTCAATTTTCTTGTCATGCTTACATAAATAATCATTCATGTGATTAAGTTTGTATACACTTTAAAAATATTATTTCTTTTACATGCTAGGGATTTGGTTGTAGCTATCAGAAAATAATGCAATGTAAATAATCAGTAAGGTCAATCCCTTGTATTATGTCTAATTTAATTTAGTAATAATTTTAGTAATTCGTAAAATGATTTGTAATTCATCCCTTAAAATATGTATCCTTAACATTAACTATTGTGACCCACAAAAATTCAAAAAAAGAGCAGCTTGTAGCGGTTAATAACAAAAAAACTGGGCCGCAGACCCAATTGTACATTCCCTTCGTTCTACGAACCCTTGTTGATTCTAAACTTCGTTCGCTTCCTACGAGGACCATTTAATAATAATTATTCACGCAAACTACTTTTAATCTACTTTAATGAATTAAATAACAAAGGGTGGATTCTAAATTTTCAAATAATAAACTAACAAACAAGAAATAAATAATGGGTTTGGCAACTAAATACTCCATATCATGCTGAATCTAGTTCCCTAAGAGTCATTCAACTTAAGTTCAGATAATCTACTCCCAAAAATATTGCATGTAATACTAAATCAGGCTGACATGGTGTAAACCCTATTATGCCTACATAAGTAAGCTAGGATTATAATAGCGCACGATCAAGCGATTGAATATTAGGGTAAATTATGGTCGACCAAACGAGTGGTCGGGTCATGGTGAATTTGATCGTCGCCTAGGGTTCATTGGGGTTTATCAATTGAGTTCGACAAACTAATTGAGTCAAATTAACTTACCTTTTTTTCGTGCAGCTTACACAATATTTAAAGGTAATTAACTATGTGTTTCATGACAAATAAATCATCTGTAATTAGCTAACGCCTGTTATGTTGATATCTGGAGGATAATCAAAAAAAAAAAGGTTCATGATCAATTGGTAGAAAGGTCAGATTACAAGTTCAAACTACATGGTCAATGATCACTATTGATTTTATGTAGACTAGAGTCTCGTCATTAATGATTTTCTTTCTTCTCTTGCTCACTACTCAACTCGCACCAAGTGCAAATGCCTAATTGTAGCATATCAACGATGTATCATGCCTAAGCTTTCTTCGGTCACTATGTTCTCGATCTCTAATTAAACATAACTATAGACAATTCTTAGAACTTATTCCATAATACAAAAGTTAAAGTGTGACTACAATTAGCACAATACTAGGGAGACAAGTGTAATCTTATCCATATTTTAGGTAGTGGATAGAAATATCGTCATTCCCACCCCCACCCTACATTGGCCCCTACTCTTTTGTGCTTAGAACTTTTATCTTATCTTCACCCAACAACCAAAAAAATTAAAACGATTCCCAAATAGCCAATTCCCTCTTACAATTTCTTAACTACCAAAGCTCATAATGTCCTGCGTGGGGACCCTAAACTTATACATCAACTTTCAACTGCTTTATAAAAACACGCAATTCACTCGAATTTTCCATAAAAACACGCGTGCGGCGACGTTTTCTCACCCGTTTTAACCCAGATTTGGCATTAAATCAACACCACACGCAAACTAACTAACTCGTCATTAACCATCATAAATTCACAATTGCATTAACGGAAAAGGAAATAAGAACCGGGTCCAATTCGATAAACAAAAGTAGAAAGCAAACAGACAAACAAACCAATCGTCACGTGATGTGCCACGCGCACAACCTTATCCTTGAGTCAATATCAATACAGAGAACACAAAAATCAACCCCCACCACCCCACCCCACCCACCCACCCCCACAATATTCAATACACCCGCATCTCATTCGCCACGTGTCAGCTCTTTATTCCCTTCTCCCAATCAGTAAAGTTTCTTCTTTTCTTTTCTCATCTCAATATTCATCGTGGCAACACTTGCCGGAGCACGTGAGCCAGCAAATTCGGAGCAGAGAGGTGTGGAAGATGCCCCTCGATGTCGAGGGGATGCACGGTCGTCCTACCGCCTAGGTGGTTTTTCAGATAAACCGCAACCGACGCCGGTACGGACATGTCTTTGGCTGTCTGAATTATGGAACATGGGACTTTAACGAATCCTAGTAGTCCACGAAAATCGCTATTGAAGACAGTTCGCGATACGAAGAGGGTTATGTCGGGCCTCATGTTGAATAGTGTGCGGCTAAATTCGCGCACGGCCTCAGGGACGTCGGCCCCCACGGCGAGCGGGGCGAACCCGTTAACCCACGCTTCGTAGTTCGCCTCCATTGCCCAAAACACTTTCTCGATCTCGCCTTGCTCGAACCCGCCATGGTAGTCTTTATCGTTCAAGAATCTAGAAAATTTGAAGAAGTTGTAGAAATTTGAATTTATCTAATATAAAAGTTAAAATTTTTAGAAAGATTGGATACATGAATATATAGATCATAATTTTTATAGTTTGTTAAGCATGCGGTACACTATTTTATTGAGAAGTAGGTGGTATGGTCGAACTCGCTAGACTATGTCCGATTTTTTTGCATGATTTTTTGTTCTTACATGTTTGGATAGGAATCATCGTGTTTGCTACCAAGTAAGTCTATTGCAACTAGTAATGAAAATTCTCTAAGCAATAGAGTTCCAAGAAATTTGAGTGAAACGCTATATAATAGAGTGTTACAACTTGTTTTACGCTCTGCAGTTCTGATACCAAATTGAATTGTCGTTCAACTTCAAAATTCAAGCTCAATCGAAAAGGTAGTACAATAAAACCCACTTCAAATTTCCCAAAATCTAAAAGTTAATATTAAGTAAAGAGGGGATGAGTGATACCTAGGAGAGGCTCCGATGAGAATGAGCTTGGCAAATAGCCTCGGGCGACGAATGGCGGCTAGGATACCGATCATAGCGGAGACGGAGTGGCCTACGAACGTGCATCGTTCGACCCCGATTGCGTCGAGGATGTGGAGCAAGTCATCAACATATGCGTCGAGTGTAGTATACCGCCGGAAATTGAAGAATTCGGGGTTGACGGTCCCGGCGCAGACGAGGTCGTAGAGCACGACACGGTGATCGTGCACGAAGAATGGCACGATGGCTTTCCAGGCCGATTGGTCGGTCCCGACGCCATGGGAGAGCACCAGGACTTTCTCACCGGAGCCTACCACTCTAACGTTCAACGCTTCTAATAAACTTTGCCCCATTATTTAAAAAAGTTATAAAGAGATGGAATAGATAATGGGACACTGTTTATATTAATATATATGGGTGGGGGGGTTGTTTGTGTATTTTAAATGTGTGTACAATGTCTTTGGTCCATGAGATGTTTGGCGTATGCTATTTATATTGGATTGTACGGTATATGATCATCGGGGTTTGGGAGTGGGGGTTGTTTTTTTCGTTGGAAGTATATGCTAATGTGACTTGGAAATTTTGGTAGTGAGTGTGACAAATGAATCTGGTGTACATGTGTATTACGTGGTGGCTTGTGTGGATTTTAACAAGATTTTGTTTGAGATAATATTTTGGAGAAGACTTTGGAGTTTCGGTTCACACATGATGATCATGTGATACATAGATTCGTGTTGCATTAATTTGACGTGATCAAGAAAACATTTACTTTTCCTAATACGGTAATACCTTTGGAATATGTAATTAAAACTAGTTATTATGATCTCCTTTATATTTGAACCCCAATTCTTTATATGATGACATAAACTAATTACACGATATATAGACATAACCGTCTCGTGCTATAAGTAGGGCGTAAGTGCATATTAATTTGAAAATAAATTATCTTATGCACTTTTCAGAATTCATGGAAAACAGACGTAGAATTAGTACTTTATATGATTATATCACTGTAATAAATACTTATCTATTGCAACGAAACAATTGTTGGATTTGTATTCAGAAGAGTAAGTCTCGACAATATCCCATCTATTTAAGAGCGGATGAGTCATATCTGTAAGTTTTAATCCCTCAAGGTGCTTTTAGAAAAGTTCTGTCTATTAAGGTTTTGTAAAGGGTCAACTATGTTCTGCCTCAAGGGAATCTTTGATTTTCAGCACCTTGTCTTACGACGGTAGTTTGGATTATAAGATGTTTCCTCTCATATGTTTCAACCTTCTGTAGTTTTGACTCTTGAGAGTTTCACTGTGTCCATAGTCGAGTGATACTGACTTCTCGACTTTTGGAACACCTTTCAGCTTGATTAGAATTTAGATATGAACCTTTGAAGTCGCACCATTTTTTAGACTACCATTCAAGGGATAACAAATCCACTTCCGTAGTTGAATATATATGCACAAAACTTCTCTTCACTATAGATACCCATCCAAATGGTAATAAATTTCACTTCCATTGTAACAGCAAATAAATTAACATGTGTACATTTTTCAGTGAAAAATTCATAAGAAAATAAAACGTGTGTACATACTCAATGTGCTTATGTATTCGATGTATTTTGGTGGTGCCGTATTATGATTTTATTTATTTGTAGGATAACTAATGTTCAAAAATTATAGTAGAATTCAAAATGACACTAACATCTTTTATTATGCTCATACGGTGTAATTACTACGAGTAAAAGCCAATCATAGACGAACTTTAAAATAGGAACACAAAATCTGTTCTTAAAAGGTTGTATCCACAACAAGAAGGAAATTGCTGAAAGTATTGTTTTCTAAAAACTATTTGCGGACAGTATTGTTTTCTAAAAACTTTTAAGGACAAACTTATTTTCTCTGATAACAGAATATCGTATAACAACTTTACTTCTTCCATACGTAAAATCATAGAGTAAATAAATTGTGAAACTAATATAATATACAAATTAGATGATTCTAGTGTTTGAATACGCACGTATTGCACCAAATATATCTGTCAAATATCATATCAGTATGATCAGTGACGTGTTAGTTATTCCAAATATTACTAACACACCCATAGAGAGAGAGAGAACAATCATAATTTTTAAGTTGCCATTATCAGAGACCACATATTTTGTTGCTCATAATCAAAGAAATTATCAAAAAACCATTTTTTTTTTACTCTAGTACTTGAAAACTTAAATATTAGGAAATAAACACATCAAAATGTCAGACCACTAAAATTGACCGATTACTGGTTTCAACTTTCATGGATGATTTATTTATGACGAATGTTAATCAACACCCTCTTTCAGTTGCCGAGACTATATTTTCATCTTATATTACACACAACAGTTTTCTATAAATTTAAGTATTCTGAAACTAACATTAAGTAAATGTTTCTAAAAAAATTAAAATAATGAAATGGAACTACGAGAAACAAGTTAACTATTCCTACTATCATATCTTATTACTACGGATAAAGTAACTTATCCTAGTAATTTTTTTATTTTTTTTTATCGGCAATGATATTTGTTATTTAAAAGTGGAGTATAAAGACATATTCCAAAAATTATAACATAAAGTTAAAACTAGAGAGTATTCAGTCCTACAGCACATTCTTGGAGCAAAACTAATACCAATTAATCTACAGAAATAGGTTAGTCGTCCGTAATATTTTTCAAGTCCCTAAACACTTAACTAAAGCATCTAAATGTATATACATATATATAGTACAAACGTTTAAGTTCAAAATTAGTTTTTTCTTGGTTGGATAGAAATAGAATACGTTGGTTAGTAACCTACAAGTAACAAAAGAATTAGAACAATGAATTGTTCGATGCAACAACCATCACAAATGTTGTTGTAATTCATATTATGTATGGTAACATCATTCTCTATACTAATATACAAAAATAACGTATTGGACACTTTGTAACACTAATTTTTTTATTTCTAAGCTTAATCTTATAATTTATGTTTCACTATGACTTCTTACTATTAATTCTCAATCTAACTCTACAATTTAAATTAGATTAAATTAATTATAGCATTTACTAAGAAGGATGATTTAGTTTCATTGTAATTCATATTCTTTTAATGTTGATTACTCTTTTGCTTTTTACTCTAATTATGATGATTATCTCTCCCATTAATTCAAATTTTCTCCATCTGGGCAAATCTTTTTTTTTTTGTCTTTTTTTTTCTTCCAAATTTTATTTTTTCCTCACAACTTGAATATGAGTAAATAATACTTAACACTATAAAAAATTAATATGCGCGGGGCTCAGTTTACCCCAATTTCTAGTTAGTCTAAAAATAAAGTAGGTGTACTATTAAATTAGTTTCAACACATAAACTCGCGCGCGCGCGCGCACACACACACACAAACATATATATATATATATATATATATATATATATATATATATATATATAGTTATAGTTATAGTTGTCAATTAATTAACTAGGGCATATAATACATATTACTAGCTAGTTGAATTGTGATTTATATTTTACACACCAGACACACGTATATATGATTCAACACAAAACAAAGTCCCTCTACGGCTCTACCTAAAAAAGAAAAAAAAAGTTATCATCTCACCAGTCCCACCCACCACAACCAAATTATAAAATAGGGATTCAATTGACTTCAGTCGAGGCGGCGGCAATTAGGAAGAGTACTGTATGGTAAATAAAACGGAGAAAACAATGTCAAGAAGCACATATAAAAATGAGAGGCGCAATGGGTACTCTAGCTATGAAGAAAAGAAAAAGATCCTTCAGTCCCATATTTTAATGAATAAGGTAGTCTGTAAACAACGCTATGTTACATAGCTAAAAACTCCTAGATTAATTATATCAAAGCAACTTTAAATTTGAGAAATGTATTTTCTTTATGAAAAAAAAAAAAAAAAAAAAGAGCGACGAAATAAGGACACTCTACCGTTCTTTAATTGCCTTTTCTTCTCACATAAAATAATTTGTCTGTAGTCGTACTTTGTTGCTCAATTTATGAAGTTACAATATTTTAAAAACTCCACACTTACGATAATTAATACTCTTCGGAGAATATTGACTTGTACAAATGTAATGGTTATCTTTTTATATAAACTATGAAAAGGATGTTTGTAAATGTGATTAACCTCCTTTATATAGGGTTGAAACTGGAAACCGCGTCACCTGTAAAATCGTGTTAGCCTTTTTGTGAAAAAAAAAATCGCGTTGTTAACGAGTGGAGCAATTAATGTGACATATAATAATTGACCATTTTCTCATGGTTTACATTCATATCCAATAATCCAAAACTGAGTAAAGTGTCTGCTTTTGGAATCTTAGTTTAGTGCACAATGAAAAGACAGTAGGGTCGTATCTTGAAGAATATGATTCAAAGGGTGTAGGTTTCATAGGCCAAACTGTATGTACTCCTCAGAGTTTTATAGACGGGTCCCTTATTTTTCTTGTTGCCGCGTCGACCATGTATGCCATTTGCCCTAAAGTTCAATGCTCTGCATCCAAAATTCACGTGGGTTGTATTCCCTTTGTTGCGTCCTAGCAAAGCTAAGGGGTGATTTAACCCCTAATTCCTAGGCCATATATAAGAGAAATCTACTTATATATTAATCAACGTTCTCAAAATTGGACTAGATATAGAATCAACAACTTCACTGATCGAACCGGAAAAAGCATGCATTTATAAAGTAGTTCAACCTTCGTCGCTACAAGTTATTAATTATGTTCTAAAATATAGTTATTATCCTATCATATATTATTAATTAGTAGTATACCCAATAAGCATAAATAACAAATTTACACACACATAAAAACACATATATATAGACTTGATAAGGGTAATATCAATTGAGTGGTAAAAGTGACATGTATATATAGGGTAAAGTGTATGGTAAATCTGGATCGTATCGTATGAAAATAAGGTAAGAACACACTGTTTCTAACTGAGTGTTCGTACGAAGCGTACATCGATCGTAACTAGGCGTAGTATTGCAGAAATCCTCTTTCTTAAGTGTAGAAGTGTGGTATGTTTTTCTTGGTGAAATAGATCAAGCAGTCGTGATATATACAGGCTGCCGAGAATGACGCGTGGCGTCTTCTGATTGGCCGTCAACGCGGCTCGTATTAATGCACCTCACGAGGGGCATCATTCAAGACCTGCCCATCTCATGGGTCGTATTCAATGTGGCTCATTTAAGAGCCGTCAACCTCATGGGTCGTATTTAATGCGCCTCATTTAAGAGTTATTCGCATCATGAGTCGTCATTAATGCTTGTCTGGTGGTCGCCGACAGCTCTGACACCCATAAATGCTTGGTCGTTCCTATTAATGCCCGATCGTAATTCTCTGATCATTCGAGCCTCGATCTCCAAGACGACCCCTATATTCGGTCCATGTTCAGGTCGAGAGTTTTGACCATCGTAACTATTGATTTACGGTCGTAATTATTCGGACCATTATCAAGACTATTTTTGATATAACACGTCAACAAATCAAAAACTAATAATATTTATATTTAAATAAAAACCTATATAAATAAACTTGACACTCTAAATATGTCGACAAGCGTGAATTCATTGATTATATATTCAGAAGATTATATGTAATTTTAAGAATTAAATTTATAATTTAAATTTAAATTTTCTTAAACATATAAAATCCATGTTCACATTCAAATACCATAATTATATGTATACTAATTACCCACCGAATATATGGAATTCAAAATTAGGGAATAACTTTTTTCTCTCTAATTAATTAGAGAAGATAAGAAAATACTCCACTGGCGGTAAAGAATTGCATCTGTAATTAATGACCAGAAATCTTTCTCTTTTCATGACTTATCTATTTTCTATGCCATTAATTGTTAATTCGCCTTAGATTGTTCTTCTCCTTTACCGAAGAACTTAAAAATTGGGAATCTCTTTCCCCTCTTTGTTTGATTAATAACCAAAGAAAGAAAGAAAGATAATATCCACCACTATTTCTCTTGCTTTCATAAATTACTTACTAATTTTCCATAAAATTAGCCTTTCATTAACATAAGTTTGGACGTAGAATATATTCAATCAAAAAAAGGCAAAGTATATCCACCACCATTGCCATGCAAAGAACGATGGCATAATATATTAATATGACTTAGCCGCGGTGGAAGGAGGCGGAGGATGGCAAGGGCTGATTCTAGCTTTTCTTTGAGGATTTTGCTTTTAATATTGTTTTGTTCTTTTCCCTTCTTTGTAGTTGTTGTGTTCTTGAGCTTTTAGGAGTCTTGGTGCTAGAAATGAGATAGGGTTTTGAGAATTTGATTCAATGAAGAAGAGGTCGTGTCATAAAGACCAAAAGCACCAAAAAGGAAAAGAGAGAAGTGCAATCGCTCCCCAGGTTGGTTCAATGGTTTAACCGGTGAACCGGACACTTACGAAGATTTCAACAACATTTTTGAATATCCAGTTTTTGGGTTATTCTGGACCGAATTGAGGATCGCCAATTGAACCGGTCAGACCGATCAATTTGGGTTTAAAAATATTAATATTTTTTTATTGTAAAAATATTGATATTATATACCAATATATATGCTATATATTATCACAATCTCATATTGATATAACAAAAGCATAAATTTCATGTTGAGTGACACCTGCTAAATATATAAAAGGAGCTTGTGTAGTTGTCGAATTAGTCGGTTGAAATTTATTCTATATTACTTAGAAATGAATTTGAACTTGTGCATATTAACTCACACGATAGAATTATTCCGGTCTACGTGTGTTGAATTTTTTTTCTATTGAATAAGAATGATTTGTATATTAATGATCTCACTTCTTCCTCTAAAGCTTTTTCGGGAAACGAGAGGAACTCCAATTTCTAATAGCAGAAACCCTGAACTATAGAGAGCAATTAATTATTAATTTGTAACCAATTGTACTTCTCTCTTTCTCTCTGTTTTTATCGGACCCTATTTTTTGTTTATATAAGACTTTTGTAATCTTTGATCCACCTTGGATCAAACCTTTGTTTTCACATTCTTCATAAACTCTTTTTTTGGCAAGAAAATATAAAAATATCCCCTTTAATGAAAATACTTAACTGACATTAAATATTACTCTAGCGAAATGCATAATTTCCTCATGTTTTTCAAAGATAAGCCAAACTCTTAAATGTTTTTCCAAAACTCGCACCAAAACTCATTATGTTATCAAAAATCCTGCACGAAATCCCTTTAAAAGTATGAAATTCACGCCTGGAGGGAGTTTAATACAAAGAATATAACACGAGAGGAATTTGTGAATTAACTAATAACACAAGGGTTGCTTAAGCATTTTCTCCGGAACAAAGGAAAGGACAAAACCTCCACTAATTTATAAGAAGTGGGAGTCAATCACAATGATCTGCGAATAAATGGCTGCCGCCATTTTTAAATATTGACTAAACTCTTAAGCCATAAGTTTATGCTAAGATCAAACTCAGTGCTTCTATACAATATCGCATCCTGAACTGACTATTGATGTTTTTATATGCGACTAACATGTAATTAATCACCTGATGTGTTATGTAATAATTATTCAGACCATACACTTTAATATGATAATAGTAGTAGTAAAAAGTATGTGGACTAGATGTATACAAATAGACGAGAAACCTACCACAAAGTTCAATTAGATAGCAAGTTTGTGCTTGGGACCTTTTTGCGCAACAATGCCACAGTAATTGAACGACAATGACATCTCTAAAGAATAACATTTTAATTATTTTCGTCATCCTTTATACAGTCTATCATTGAAGGTTCCATGCATGATGTCTTTATGACTACTAGTCTTATCTCTTATCCACTGTCACATTCTCCATGTTCTTTTGTTTTCCCTGCTATATGTTTGGACGTTGTCCTCTTGATTTTAATAGTGTTGATAATCTTGATTAAATCGAAACTGTAACGAAAATACATCCATATGTGACACAATTACGTCATATTAAGTATCTGGCCCTTGTAATTCTAACTTACTGGTAGCTACAAAATATGAAAAATATATATAAAGGAAAAATATGAGGGGTGTATGCCCCTACCGCTCCAAATTTTTTTTTTACATAAACTGATCAAATTAAAGGAATAAAAATACTGTAGAGTTTAAAATTAGTATGACAAGTCACTATTATAATATGAACTTTTTCTACTCTTCTACAAAATTGAACATGTAGTTTTAGATATGAAAAAGTTGGTGCGACAAAGTTATAAATTACTAAAAAGAACAGTTTCTTATGTGTCACATTACTGATACACATAAAAAAGAACTACTAATTAAAGATATTATCTTAGTATAATTATAACTTCATACATATGCAATGTTGAAAGTGTCTAAATGGAAAAATACCATAGATAAATTTTAAAGACATGTGTGCAATATTTAATTTTTTTTGTCCAATATCACTTGTGTTCGTTTATGTAGCTTTTAACTATTTGTCTCTTGTAAACATTGATATATTTAAGTTTTTCTAGTGTTATATTTTTTGTTTTTCTATTATATTTAGTATAAAAAATTTTAAGTTAATTGTGTTTTTATGATGTATTAAATTTTTAATTGTAAAAATAAATAATTTTTATAGTATAAACAAGGACACTACTAAAAAACCGGGCTACTTAGACGCACATAACCTGACACTTCACTAAAACCGTGATTATAGTATGTTTATTGTGACGCCCAAATAAAAGCGTGAAATCAGGTTTTAAGTTTCTTAGTTTATTAACGCAATTAACATTTAATTATAAAACACTTTCATTTCGCCTCTCTCCTCGTCCATTTCCCAAAAACACTCTCTGTTCTCCCCGCGCCATTCTTCTCCAACAACGCCTTCGTTCTCAGTTCTGCGGTCAGTTTTCTGCAATTTTCTTCTACATCAACCTCAATCAGTTGCTCCATTGCTTGTTTTAGGTTATCTTTCGCTGCAAAATCGACATACAATTGCACATATTCTGGATTCTGAAGTAAAGATCGAGATTTCATCGCAATTGTGACTCGATTAGCTGCAATAATTTGGTAGATGTGACTCGATTAGCTGCAATAATTATGTATTAGCTGCAATAGTTATGGATTAGCGGCAATAATTCTTCGTTTGAAAGCTACGGTCTATTGCACAGTGAAAACCCTAGGTTCGATAGGTTTATTCGAATCAGATCTCTTGAAGAATTTTGATACTTGTTTTAGGCATAAATAAGGTTAATTAATTTACAGATTTGGCATTCGATTGAAAGTAGAAACAATCGGATACTGAGTTCGACTGATCTTAATTAATGTCTTAGCACAATAGAGGATTCTAGTGATTTTTCTGTAGATGAGATACCCTGTTTGTACATAAACGTGCAACAGAATATAGCTTAATACACTTAACATATGCCTAATATTGGCTGCTGACGGAACTCAGAGCTATGCTGACTGAAATCAGAGCTATTGGTTGCTAAGACTGGAATTTAGATTATAGTTTACTTAAATTCTTTCTCTAAATCGAAAGTATATTTTACATTGGTTGCTATGTAGTAGAAATCAAGTTTCACTACTTAGTTGAAATTGTTTTTGCAGGAGGATCAACAAAATTAGCGAAAAGGGAGTTAAATGCGATAACACCAGCTTTGCTCCTATGATCCTCCATGCACAGGGTAGAAAGTTTAAAACTAAGGAGCTTCATTTTCTTATTTTATGTCTTTTATTGATGAGGAGAAAAGTAGATTAGAGGTTCTTTAAGTACTAATTACTTTAAAAACTATAGTAATGGGGATGTAATGAATTTTAGCAGTTGGGTCAAAGTGATGGCCCCTATACTTTTGAAGGCTGGCTGGCGCATGCCGAGTTACCACAAAAGAAAAATCATCATGATAACAGCTATTGGTTGCTGCCCTTGCGAGGTTTGTTTTTGTGCAATGAATTGTGTACTAGATTTCTATCTCAGTTCATTTGTATATTTCGGCTCAGATCTGAACTATGACACTATATAGTTGCTTTTGTAACTAATTAGTTTAAATTGATGTCGAATTCGTGCTTTTGGACTTATTTCCTAAGTACAAGTATGATCCTTTTCTTGATTTCGAAAACTTGAATGAGTTCGAAAGTGTAGAGAAATTATTGGACTTTTGTTATGGATATTGAATATTTTCAGATGCTGTGGAAGTGTCAACCTCCAAAAACAGAAAGCAAAAAGATGTTGAATGTCATTTTGTGGTAGTTGACATCTTAACTGATCTGACTATCAGCTGACCGACAACCCTGGAACTGGACATATATAGAGTGATGTAATCTTGACATTATCTAGAAAAAGTAAGACAAACCTCAAGCATGAAGTTCCTCTCCAGGTGTTGTATCGTACAACTGTGGAAGCCTTACACTATCTTCCTACTTTTTTGTTTATGCTATACAACTATACCCTTGGAATCCAAAATGGTTTCACATGAATTTTTCTTTTCTTTTGTGAACATGCATTTTCCTTGGAGGGCATGGAGATAGGCCTTATAGTGGAAAATATATTGAAGGTACTTTTCTATGGAATTATTTTCCTGACTCTCGTATTAGATATCGTACCCGATTTTTTTATAACTGCTAGACATTTTTTTACAAGTTTGTTAAAATTAAAATTCTTGTACCAGTATCTCTTTCTACCACAATTAAAGTAAAAAACTGAAGTAGTCTTACTTTAGAGAGTTTTGATCCTTAGTATAATAGAGATTGTTAACTTTGCTACTTGGATACTTAGGCATTTATGCTCTGTTTTCTCCTATAAATATCGTTGCTGCGATAAGCTAGGTAATGCAGCAAAAAGGCTGGTCCAATAACCGAAGGTACAGATTATTTGCGCAATCCATCATTGTCGTCGAGGGTTGTTAGTAAATAATCACATACCCATTCCCCCTTAAATTTCATGCACAAATCATCTTTCTTACCAATCAATTTCCTAAATCCCATTTTCTACTGTTATTGGTGTCTTTTTGTAATGGTTGCAATTTATGGTGAATTCATCTTTGTAGTGATTTACAAATTTTTATTTTGAGAATGAAAGGTAATTAATCGGGATTGCCTCACTTATGCATGTTCCATTTCTGAAATTTTATCCCTCCTTTTTGTCCTTAAAGTACATGTTTCAGGAACTCAGCGGAATTGTTCATGCTCGTGTAAAACAGACAATAGTCAAAACTGCCATGAGTAAGGTAAGGAGTTAAATGTCTTCATGGATATGTCAAATATCTTTTGTTAAAATAAACTAATAACTTTCTTTT
Source organism: Misopates orontium (assembly GCA_946800315.1). Taxonomy (NCBI): domain Eukaryota; kingdom Viridiplantae; phylum Streptophyta; class Magnoliopsida; order Lamiales; family Plantaginaceae; genus Misopates; species Misopates orontium. The sequence continues at coordinate 42,682,826 of OX326948.1, read as the reverse complement.
CCATTAGTAGTTATGCGCCGCAATACAATTGCAGTTTGATTTCCACTGGCAATTTACAATCCTGGAACTATTCTGGTTAGTTCAACACCTGCCTTGTCCTTTCATAAATTTTCTGCTCATATTTTTGTTTTCTTAAAATATAATGATGTTGGATTCTTAGAAAAATGAATATGAGATGAAATGCGAAGGCTGTAACACAAAATTACTTCTTATACAGTTGAATTACTTCTCAACGTAGCTATCGAGCGTCACTATAGCTATTTTGTTTTTTTAGTAATGAATCTTAATTGTTCTCAACGTAGCTTGCTTGGTAGAATGTGCATTTTTCCTTGAGTAGAAAAGGCAGTTTTAATTGGCGATTAGTAATGGTTTAAAACTAAAAGAGTGATTATATTTTTAGTACATGTGGAGTGGGAGACACTGTTTACTTCAACTGACTGGGTATAAATATTTATATTGCGGTAGTGCAGATCAATGAAGAACATCTTGAGGATATACATTTCGGTCAATTGGAAAAAAGAAATTCTATAAAATTGAAACTTTAAAAATTGTTTATTTTTGTTGATTGAGGTGGATGAAACAAGATGAATATGAGTTTGCTACAATTTGCGAAGCATAAACTTGATAATCTCGAAGATATCATGCAATTTATGTGCTTTTCTTTGTTTTATGCATTCTTTAATAGTGCTTCAATTTAGACAGAAAATATATGCATATACATAATGTATGAACTTTCAATATTGGCTTCTATGCTGATGCAGGAACAAGAAATTTGAGCAATTGAGTAGAGATTGGACCATTCAAAATTTCTCATGTGGAGAACACCATTATTAAAGTTAAAATTCTCCATGGAATTCTTACATGAGTCTGCTTCGGTAAGTGCAGATCTCTGCTCGATTCTGTTTACTGTTTCAAATTAGAAACTTTGACTGATTGTGAGCCTTAAGTTTTGCAACCAAGCTGCCTTAGTTTATTGGGTGAGAATACCCTTGTTGTGATTGTAAATATTTAATTAAACAACCAGTAAAAAGGTTTTGTAGTTTTCATGACTAACTGTATTCAATGCATATGAGTTCTTATATTTTCAAAAGTCAAGTTAATTCACTACACAATGGATCAGGTAGAGTTGAATCTTAATTTTTATGGTATTTGGAGTTTGTCAATGATTTACTCATTGAATCTAGTTATTTCAAATACAATAACGCTGGAATGATTTATTCTCTTTATTTGTTCTACGACATCTTTTGGACTCTCTCACCCAGGTAACTTTTGTAATTCTCGCACTTATGCTTTATCTCATTTTGTCTTCATCAATTTCTCTTTCCCAATTGTAGGTTGTTGTAGTTTGATTTTCTTTATACTCAACTCCTATTAAATAGATAGGTATGGACTCATCCCTTGTCATCTATGACCTTCTTGAATTGTTTCTCTGTTAGATATATAGGTGAAGAGCACATGAAAAAGAATCCATTTTCAAATATGACCTTAACGGACAGTTCAAAGCCGATCGAGCTGTAAACTGTGCGACAAGAAGTCCAATGTCCTTGTAGTAAAGGCATATACTGTTTCTTTACTTCTGCATAGGAAATGGCATGACATTTTTATAACTTTGGATGTAACTACCTGATTTTAACTATGGGTATTCCTTGCTTTGGTTTCGAAGGTACATGTATTTCTGAGGATGAGCATCATCCAGCATTTTGAGAGAAGCATTGCAAAAATATGTAAAGGATTATGTTTGTGAGGCGATCAATATTCCACTCTGAACTAAAGTCCAGCAACTATTCTGGTTAGTTCAACACCTGCCTTGTCCTTTCATAAATTGCCTGCTTTTTTGTTTTCTTAAAATGTAATGAAGTTGGATTCTTAGAAAAATGAATATGAGATGAAATACGTAGGTGTAACACTAAATTGGTATTACCTGTTGATTGAAATGCAGTATGGATTAGCAGAGGACATATCAAGAACTGGAGGACAGATGAATGAAAAGGAGACTTAAATCAACATGAACAGGGCGTTATATCAGAAATTATGGAACAAAAACACCCTAACATGACTCGCTTAACGGGACGATACACTAATAGCGTCTCTATATCAAACCAAACGAGATGCGTCCTCAAGCTGTCACGAAATCTGAACATTTTGCTGGCTGCAGATAGTCAGGATTGATATGACATTGCAATTGAAGACATTGCTATGCTGGCAATCGAAAGTTATGATTTAGTTTTACTTGTATTATCGTATTAGATTTTTAGTTCGGATCTTTTTTTTTTTATATGTATTGACTTCTCCAATATTTCAAGTAATGCATATTTTTATTCGTATATGATTCTTCTTTCTGTATTTGTTTTGTAATCCAGGAAAATCTCACCCAAAAAGCTATTCTTGCACTATCTAGTGTTCCATATTCATTTCTATAAGTGTCACTATATGTACATAATAGTGACACTTTTTGGTGTTTAAAAGTGTCACTATATGTACATCTAGTGACGCTTTTTGGTGTTACAAAGTGTCACTACATGTACATATGGTGATGATATTTAGTGACGCTTCAAAGCGTTACTCTATCCTCATATAGTGACGCCACAAAGTGTGACTACATGTGCATATAGTGACGCTTCAAAGCGTGACTATATGTGCATATAGTGACACTGTTATAGTGACGCTTTTGGGCGTCACAAAAACCTATAGTTACTGCCACCTATGTGACGCTTTAGGGAGGCGTCACTAAAAGAAAAGCGTCACTAAAACCAATTTTTAGTGACGCTTTTCAGCATCACTATAGCTATCTTTTTTAGTAGTGGGAGGAATTTTCATTGAGATTTTGCGCCTCCTATATGATATTCTTGGTTCCGCCCCTAAATTGAGACATGCTTCATTAATCTTTAAGTTCTTCAATCCTCTTTTCTATATATTGATATCAAAGTCATTTTTATTTCTACTATTTTTCAAGCAATATAGTGTCCTCCATTTCCTAACCTGTTTATGTAGCGCGTGCTCTTACCATGTGAATTGTATTGGTTTTGGAGCACTCTTACTAAGCTATGCAATCAAGAAAGTGTTGGGTTGTGGAGACTAAGTTACTAGAGAATCGAAGAGGCTCAAGTTGCGTGAGAATTACCACGACTCAAATTGCATGGCATGGAAATTGCAAAGTTTACGTAAAATTATAGTTAAAATTGTGTTTCTAATGTAAATAGCTCATGATTTATATGTAATTTTATCTTTACAGTATCAAAGATAGTAAAAAATTTGGCTTGGTCATGTCCGTAGACGTAGTTTTCCTTACGAACTGTAGATCTTTTCTTCTTTTTAGCTTTTCGTGTTCATAATTTTTTGTTATCATATTGATGCGTGAAAAAGTTGATTTACAATTTTTATGGAATACAAGATGCTCATTGAATAATAAGAAAGAAATTTTCACTTATCCAATTTCAGAGATTCAATGATTGTGTTGCTGTTCAAGATTAACGTAAATGGTATATTGTCTGCCTTAAGCTCAATCCCTCGTGGATGTAATGTTCTTGAGTTTTACCCAAAAGACCTCATACCAATGAAAATATTATTTATTCACATATATATTATATACTAAATGTCATTCCTATCATTCCGATGAGGGACTGTGGGTTGCCCCCAACAATCCCCCATTGAACAAAGATTAGCAAATTTCTTCTATGTACCTCATCGTTGGAAGGATATTGGTTTGTCCACATAACTCTTCCCTTAAACAAATAATCATCGAGTCTCGCGCAACCTGGGAGCTCACCACTTGTGAGTCTCTCTTTAACTCGGGAGATTACGCCTCCTTTATTGTTTGCGCTAGGGCACTGATGCAGTACAAAAAACGAGAAATATGTCTAAAGTCAAAGTTAGTGTAATTTTAACCAAAAAGTCAACGGAGTCCGATTTTTGACAAAAGATGCCACTTTTTCAAGTGGAAGTGACCATCTACGCAAGACGCAAAGATTTAAATTTTTCTACCAACTTGATTAGCAAAATTCGGAAGTTTTAAAGGTCAAGATCTCAGTTTATTTTCTAACGAGATTTGAATTTATTTTAGGACTTTAATTTTGGCAGTTGATTTTTTATTAGGTTTTATTTTTATTATAAAACACATTTGACTGATTATTGAATAAAATTCTCAGAGTTTTTCTCATCGAGACCGTTACAATGTGGAATCAACAAGTTATTAATTTTCAAAATTTTAAATTCTTCAGAATCAACGAGTTTTTGATCCCATGTGCTTTTCTAATCTTTCGTATGGCTCTTGTTACCTACGTACATCAGAAAACCACATGTATTGAACTATTGGCCATAATACCAACTTTTAGAAATATATATATATATATCCACGATACTGTCCACTTTGGGCAACCTTGGTGAATTTGTTGAAGCTAGCTTCCCCCCAAAAGATTTCGTGTTAATGGGATATTATATATTCTTACATATTCAATTATACTTTTATATCTTTCGATTAATACGCAGAAGTAGCATAGGAAAAATAGCTAGTATTAGATTTTTTTAGATTCTTCTGTTTATTCCATTTTCTTGAAGATCTCATCGACAATTATTTTTTTATTAATATCTCATCGACATTAAATCTCCATAAAAATACTGAACTGATAGACTGACGCTAGAGCAAAATACTTGGCATAAGAAGCCTTACTTTTAGTTCAAAGCCTTTCATCATAAAAGTATAAGTATTCAACTATTGCATGTGAAAGTCCACTATATAATGATTGTCTTACCATACAACATCACATGCAATTTAAACCTAACATCTCTGAGTTTCCACTCTTCAACTTTTGTCCTCCTTTTGATTATCTGTTTGTGTACGTACGTGTCCTGTAAAGAAGAAACATAAGTTATCCTATTTCCTTTTCAAAGCATGCGCAAAGAGCTATTTGCCACTCCACTATATGGTTAGAATTAGACATGACAATCATGGATAAGGTTGAAATAGAAGCCTGAAACTTCGAATTTTTTAGCGCATCCACTTTGCACGGTACTTCATCATTGTTTGAAAAAGGCTCTTTACTTTCTTTGACCGGTTGAGATTCTAGTAACCTCTTCAAAAGATATTCTAATAATTAACCGTAACTTTAGGAGTTGAATAAAACTCATTTAGTTGAAGTACTTAGTACTCGTTTGATTTTCTTCGTCTGAATATTTTCGGACCAAAATATTGAAGCAAAAATCATTTTTTAGATTTTCCAAAACTATATAATAAGAAGGGAAAAAAGTTTCGCCCAAACCACCTACTGGCCCGTCACCCGGCCCCTCGCGCGGGCCACCAGCCTCTTCGCCTGTTGTTTTTCCCGGCCCTCTCGCCGGCAGGCTCTTTCACCTCGCCCTCCGCGCTTGGGTGCTCACTCAACGCTGCAAAATCTGGCCCCTCTCTTTCCCCTCAAATGACTTTCCGTGCTCAACACAGGATTTTTAAACCTAAAAAGTCTTTCAATCTCCATACTTCCCTAGTCTACTCACCTCTTCCCTGAAACCCTATGTCCCCATTATCTGATCCGAATTGAAGTTGGACATGACCTAAGTCACATAATCCTTCTTTATTGGCCAACGCACATGCATTCCGCTTTAGTCGCGTTCTCGCGAATTGAGTGTATGTGCTCCGCATTAGAACGCTTTAGGAATTCTCATTCTCGCACTAAAAATTCTTAATTCTTGTATTAAGAATGACACACATTCAAATCTACATTTTCTATACCTCACGCCTACTCAATGTGTCTATTGCCTTTTCCTTGGACTAAGTTGAAAGAAAAATAGGACAAAATAAAATTAGCAAAACCAATAACTCTCTTACTCTCATTAAAAACCAAAATTCTCTCCTACTTATGAATAGAAAACTAGACATCAATGACTTATGTGTGTTAAATATAATTATTTATTATCTACTTTAATCATTTTTATTTATATATATATATACATATATATATATACATATATATATATATATATGTATATATATATATTAATTATTTTCAATAAACGCACTAAGACACACTCATATTCATAAAAATTTAAATTTGGCACACACGCTCTTGCTCTTGCAATTGCTCGCGCATCATCACTATGTGACTTAGGCCATGACTTACGAATTTGATGCTCTTATTAAAAATAAGACATGAGAGTTAGTACTCCCGCCCCCTAATGTTAATGTGACTTGATCTATGAGGATTTTTTGCCATAAATTTAATTATGGTGGTTCTTTTGAGCGACACAGGCACATCTTGTTGGTGATGGCAGATTTCAGCAAGTTAGCATGGATTGTGCAGAACTTTTAGTCCAGTGGTGAAACCTGCCACGATCAGGGCCGTTTTGAGCATTGTCGTATCCAAATCCTGGTTCATTCATCAACTTGAAGTTAAGAATGGTAATCTTGACGATACCGTTTACATGCACCAACCGTTAGGGTATCGTGATCTAACACGTCGTGATTTTGTGTGTTTGCTCAAACGTTCTCTCTATGGCTTGAAGTAGGCGCCCCGCGCCTGGTATCAGTGTGTCACGGACTTTGTTCGTACAATCGGTTTCTTCCTTAGCCCTCTTTGTTTAGCTATCGGCGGGTGTGACATTGCTCATCTCTTTTGTATGTGGATGATATCATATTGACTACTTCTTTGCGGCTCTTCGCGAGTCTATCACTTAAAGTGGCTTTCGGTAAAATTAGTGAACATACTCATTTTATAAGTTTTGGTAGATACCCCTTAGTATGCACAGAAAGTTGAAACCCGACCAAATTCTGAACTTTCCGAGTTTAATAATAAGCCCAAAACTTTGCTTAAGTTCAAAATAGCCCATCCTTTTTACAAATTTGAGTGGCACCGTGCTTTTAAAGTATTTTGCTTATCCTCGAGCAGGATTGTTCTAGGTCACTATTTTTGGTTCTAGGACGATTTATTAAACCTTCCTTTATTCTTTTTGCTTTCGGCTTTACAGTTAATTTTGTTTTCAGTCTTCATTTATTCTTGTAATTTCGTAGTCGGTGAACTTGGTCCTCCAAACTTTTTGAATCCTTACTTTCTATATTGAGATACTGTTAAAGAAATAAACAGATTCAAGTCATAATGAAAAAATCATTATTAAATTGTACTACAAGAAAAAGACCCAATTATCCCCTGAACAATTGCACTATGGCTTGGACAGGGAGTAGACTAAAAGGTGTAAATTGGGCCGGTCGGGCCCTTCTCAGTCTAGCCAAGCCAGTAAAAACCCAACCTTGCTTACAGTACGGCCCGAGTTGAGCTAGCCCGTTGAACTTCATGAGCTTAAATATTTAAGTGCAGATTCAGTCCAAATTAGCCCTAGCCCAGGCCCAAGCCTAGCCAACCCAGTGGCCTAGGAATCATCAGTATGGCCTGGGTCAACCCAGGTCTTACTTTCATATATATTTCTTCTACAGGGCCCGATCTTCATGACTGGCCCCTTTGATTCGGTTCAGCATATGGCCGTATAAACAACCACCGAATGGGTCCAGTTTTTTTATATTAAATATTATTTTTTGTTTTTTTTTTATGACCTATGTCTAAGAAAACTTCTCTTTATTTTTCTCACCTCAAATCTTCTACTCAATCTATTATTTGTCCCTGCCAGTGCACACAATCTATTCTCTATCCCTACCAATATAGACCTACCATAGTCCTAAGAAGAATACAATACTTTAGATAGTATAACCTCATCTCAGCGTAAACTAAATATCGATTTGGTTACGGTGGGCGCATTAAATAATTTTCCGTGCGCCTATTGGGACCACATTTTCAGTATAAAAAAGACGAAATATAAAACATTACTTGTGCAGAACCAAAAAAAGAGAAACAAGAAGAAACTCAACACCACATTACATTTCCAAAAGGCAAGCTACAATACAAAAATGGACAAAAGATTAGAAGCAAAGTATACGTGGAACGTGATGCACTGGTACCACTCTCTTTTTTACTTTTTTTTTTAATGATTAAAACACTATACCAAAGGTCAAAAACACCAAGTTTACCGCACAAAATATACAAACTTTTTCTCACAAGCATCGCCATATTTACAATTTTAAAAAGAAAAAAACCATCAAAAAGAAAATTGATTTTATATTTTCATTTTTTCTTGGGCATTTTTGTCTTTTTCCCTAGTGGTTCCATTTGCATTTTGTCTGTTGAGAGTATGGGGGCATGTGAAAGAGACACATCAGATCAGATGTCTTTTGCAGCGGCCTTGCCGGATCTTGGCTGTCGTAGAACCTCAATCAGTGCTTCTGCCTGTCCTCAAAATCACACACACACCACTTGTCAGAATTAAAAAATACTTTGCCACAATAAATTAATAGTTATTTTTGTCTGTGTAGCATCAAAGACATTATTGTGAATTCGTCACGTTATTTTGTTCGTACAGAAGATGACCAATACAAAACAAATTTAATGCATATATTATAGGGGGAATTTAATGCAATCTGGAGAATTTGATGCAAGAAATTGGCATTTTTGTTTTTAGCCGTCCAAGTACATCAAGGACGAGGTCTAGAACTTGAATAAACAAAGCTTTCAATAATTGTTGTTAAGATTTGTCATGCCATTTGGAATATTTTGCCAGAGTAGAGAGAGAGCGTGTGTACATTGTCATCTCAAACCAAGAAATATAGAAACATAACCTCGTTCATATTTAAGTTATTAACAATAATGACAATAATGATGTTCATATTAAGTTATTAACAATAATGACAGGAAAGAAAATTTAAGAGAAGAACAATCATAACTAATGTAAGGGCTAATGACATTTTGCTAGGTGAAATAGGCAAATTACAATGTGTGAAAATATATATGGGCAACTTTTCTCTTATGTATTTTTATAAGTGCAAAATACCTCTTGCAACTATGAAATTTATAACTTGTCCACTGTTTTTCCACGAGGGACTAATGTGTCTATTTCACATAACACGTGGGAGTAATTTGGCTATTTATTTTCTCCGGGGTAATATACCTATTTGGCACAAAAGAATAAGAAACGCAGAGACACCCATTTCAAGTTTATAATCTAAAAGCTACACGTAATTATCAGTTTCCGTCAACATACCTTCCAAAGAAAACTTTATTAAAGTTACGCTGCCTAAAAATCCTACTTAGCTTTACAAAAATCTTTTTAAAGTATAAACAAACACTTACCTAAGTGTCAACTATCGTGGTGTTCCATTATTAATTAGGCGATGACAACATGTCAACAACTCATACTACCATGCACCATCATCAAAAATTAATAACCAAAACTAACTACTACTATATTATTTTAATCGATTATTAATCAGACCATGTTGAAAACCTCCACAGGCCTATGAAATCCACCCCGTCGTACTAGGCTATGACATATAATCACATCTACTTATTCCTTTTCAAACAAATTAATTAAATATTTAATCACGAAGACCAATCAAATCTTTTTTAAAAAGAAAAAACCCACATTTTTTTTCTTTTCCCCCAAAATGCATTTCAACTTATCAAACCAATATGAGAACTTGTGTACTTCCATTAGCCATTAATGTCACCAACTTGAATTGCTAGATCAAATCTTTAACGCTGGCTTTTTCACCAACCATATAGTCCACAAGCTACCACATTATCCAATTAGGATTTTAACCATAATTGCACAAACTATGGCTAGATTATTAGGTCCATTCTAAGCTAGAAAAGGGACTAATTCACTACCAATACTTTTGGTTTAATTAGACTTAACTATATCCTAGCAAAATGTGATAGTCACTTAACTCTTTTAACTCAAATTGGGATAAATGCACACAACATTGTAATATAACTGCAAGCGTAAACATTCTTTTTTTACATCTTTTACCTTTTGTTTGGCCCGAGTGGTGCCGGTCTGCGACAAAGCCACCAACGGCGGTATCGCCCCTTCGCGCGCCACCATAGTCCGGTACGCCAAGCAATCGTCGCAAAGCTGCAACAAAATCCCCACCGCAATCTCCTTCTGTCGTTGCGTCCCAACCTCCACAATCTCCACCAACACCGGAATTCCCCCTTCCTCCACCAAAGCCGCCCTCGCCTCATCCGCGGACACCAATAGCCCCACCACAAACGCGGACTTATCAACCATATTCGACCCCAAATCCGCCATCATCTCCACTAGAGGCTTCATGATACCAGCACCAACCGCCCTCGCCTTATTCTCCTTAACCGAACACAGCGAGTAAAGCGCGGTACACGCGTCCTTCTTCCCGCGAAAGTTCCCGCTCTCTAGTAAACTCACTAGAGGCGGAATCGCTCCCGCTCGGCCGATTGGTATTTTATCCTCTTCTCTCTGCGAGAGCCGCAGGAGCGCGCACGCCGCGTTCTCTCGCGCGGTCGCAGTGCCTATTTTGAGCGCGCGGACTAAAGGCTTAATCGCGCCGCGCGACGAGATCTCCTCCTTGTTCTCGTCGCACAGCGAGAGGTTCAGGATCGCCGTGACGCCGTACTCCTGCAGCTGAGGATCGGTCGACTGGACGATCGAGATCAGCGGCGCGATCGCACCGGCTCTGGCGATTTTGATCCGATTGTCCGGTTTGTTCTTGGCGAGGAGACGAATCTCCATCGCCGCCTGCTTCTGATCGTCGGCGCTGGGCGAGTTGAGGTCCGATACGAGCTGAGAGATGAGGTCGTCGGTGTTGTCGGAGGTGCTGCAGGAGAGGAAGAGGCGGCGGCTCTGAGACGACGTGGTTTGGAACTCGCCGGATCTGTCGCTGTTGCAGTCGCTGAAGGCGGAGGAGGAGGTGGAGGAGGAGTCGAGGCTGAGATCGCTGAATTTGCGGCCCATGTAAGTGAATCCTGACCGTTGAATTGAGTCTGTTTCCATCATCAATATTTCAATTTACTTGTTGTTGTTGTTGTTGTTACAGTTCATGGTGGTGAAATGAAACTGAATTGACTTTTTTTTTTGTTTGTTTTTGGGAGAGAAGAGGGGATTAATACGGCGGCGTTTTGATGATTGGATTTGATAGAGGAGTATGAGGAGGTTGTGGACTATTATTATTATGGTTTGGTTTTGAGTTTGAAGTGAGATAGAAGGGAAGCATATAAAGGGGGTAATACCAAAACTTCTAATTGGCAAATAGCTTGTAATGTCCTTGTGAAGTTTTGAATTAGCAAAAAAGCATCTACTATTATTTTTGTAGTGGACTGTACGAATGACTAACGATCTTTATGGAGTGAAATTTTATGTCAATCGTATATCTATTCGGATAAATGTTATGACCTGTCTTATGGTTTTCTGAAAATTTCTTCTAGATTATTTAAGAACAGAAAAAAAAAACAATCAATATCATACTTTTGTCTCTACATATTTAGAAAGTAATGTTTTATTCAGAAAAATTGATAAAAATTGAAGTTACACAACACTAATGTTGAATATAGTATGATTGATAAGAGCACTACGACGCACTTGGGAAAGATTGATCTGTTTTCAAGGTGTGATTTTATTCTGTAACTTGAAAGTTACCTCATAAAAAGCATGGATTAAAGTTTCGTTTCTATAGCATTTTTCGGTCTGGTAAATATTAAAAACTTTTCGTAATGTTTCGGACCTTTTCGATATGTTTCGAAAAATTTAAGAAAATTGATGTTGTAATAAATGTGGAAAATAAATGTAAGTTTCGTTTCCATAGACTCAAAAATGGATACGTTTCGATACTTTTCGAGGAAACGTTTAGAAACTTTGATCCATGATAGAAAGCCTCTTCACGTAATTGGACTTTACAAAAAGAAAGATTGAGATGCATCAAGTAATACATCAAATTAAAGTTTTGTTATATATTTTAGTACATGCAAATTAAATAAGTGCATAAGGAATTTGGCTAATTTTTGAATTTCGCAAGGAGGTTTCTGCTAAATAAAAATAACAGAGAGGGTTATTTGTCAATCAGTAATAACACATGGGGTAGTTATTGCAATTACCTCGAACATAAAGTGGGGTGGAAGGGCAAAAAACACGTGGAAGACCGTACAGGATCGGAGAGGGGTCAGAGCACGTGTGAGGTGTCTGCTGCTCTTTTAACGCGTGCGGAGAAGGTTCGCCATTCAATACAATTTTTGTGGGGTTTTTAGTTTCTCTTTAAAAAGGCCCACCACTGTCTTTATCTTTTTACTCTTTGCTACTCTTTAATTATTTATTTGCAGACTAATCTTTAATTATTTTATTTGCAGGCCTTTTTTTTTCTTTCTGTTTTAGTAATCAGTATGAATGATGGTACTCTTATATAATTTGTTATATTTGTTGCCTAGTGTATATTTAAAGTTCAAATATATTAGGAACACAATTATTTTAAAAGATTTTATATATATACATATATATATATATATGTTATTTTGCATGTATATAATTACAAGATTTACTTTTAATTTCACCAAGTCAAAATTGCTAGTATTGAGAAAGTATTGAGACTATTTATATATAAAATTTTGTAACTATTTTAGTATAATATGGCTGATTTTAACAGATAAAAATGGGAAAAATTACATTTTTGATTCCCTGACTTGGCATCATTTCTTTTTTCATAACCTAGTGTGGCAGATCGCGATTTTGGTACCCTAGTTTTGCAATTTTTTCAAGTTTGGTACCTCGGAGGCGGCGATTTCAAAATTTTGCTGTAATTTTTCATGTGAGGCTAAATTTAGGGGGTTTTGGCCTCAGCCAAACTCTTAACTCACCCATTTGCCATTTTGGACGCCACGTGGAAGAAAATAAAGAAATAAAATAACAAAAAGACAAAATCCAAGGTGCAAATGGGTGAGTTAAGAGTTTCGTTGAGGCCAAAACCCCCCAAATTTAGCTTTCGCGGGAAAATTTTGAAATCGTCGCGGTTGGGGTACCAAAATTGAAAAATTTGCCAAGCTAAGGTACCAAAATCGTGATCTGCCAAGTTAAGGTATCAAAAATGCAATTTTCTCGACGAAAATGAAATTCTAATATATTTAAAAATTTAGGGTAGTTGTTATGTTATTTTTTCATAGAGATATGTAATATAATTACCAACTTTTAAGTAAAATGGTGCAGTAAATAGTGACGTCTAAATATATGAGTCTAAAAGTAAGTAATAACTAATTGCCAAGGGTATTTTAAAAATATTGTTTTGGAGACATTATCTTATTCTATTAGATTTACCAATGTAATCCAGAACTTGACAGGTGTAGTTTGTGTAATTTTACAAAGATGGGGTAATCTATTCAATTAACGCATACCCTAGGGGTAGTTCTTATTTTTTAAATTTTACCTTTTTATCCATTTCTGTTTTTGTAATCAGTTTATGTAAATAAATGCCGCTTAATTTTATACGATTAGGGACCATTAGATAAGATGACTACTTTAGGATTATAAAAACTGAAGGTTATAATGAGTCATTTACAATATTAATATTGTGGTTGGTAAGTAATAATGTTTTCTACGTTTTAAAAGTTTACTAGGATAAGTAATAAAGTTTACTATAACTCAAGGTTAGTAGATTATGTGGATGATCTACGTCTTGAAGCACGGGTTACGTTGATTCCCTCATATTTCAATTAATTTTGTAGCTATTTGGAATAAGTTTTAGGATAACTTAAATACTGCATTTACAGTATTGATTAACTACTCGAACTATCTATCAATCATATTTGACAATTTAACACACGCTTTTAAAATAAAGTAGACGAATGACACAAATCAATGGCATCCCATAAAATTATCTAACATGAAATTTGATTAGTGTGCGTGTACGATACATTTGTTGACTCAAGCTATGCAATATTGTAATACATTTTGAAAGGCACCAATTTGTACATTAGCTCATTACTATTCTATGATGCCAAATTGAAGGGCTCCACCTAGTGCATATAGAAAATTTAGCTCTTTTGGTCGTTTTAGTACATCTTTTTTTTTTTTTTTTTTTTTTTATTTTTTTTTTATTTTTTATGAAACACGTTTTAGTACATCTTTTTGATTGTTTGGGTCTTTGGTTTGGATATTTGGACATTTTCAAGGCAACTGCAGGAATAGACGAAACGGGAAAGAGGTGAGAAACGAGTACAGTTAGGAAGTGTTTGCTTTAGGTGTTATTTTAACTAGCTCAATTGTTAGTGTTCTAGAGATATTTTGTCTGTCAACTCAATTATCATCTATTTAAATCCAAAAATCTTACATGCTCCAAAACTTGTACATGCAATTCAAGAGTACCAAGATTCATACTCTGCAATTAAGTATCATTTTTGTTCGTATATATTATCCATATTAATTGTAGTATAGTCATCAATTTATTAGTTTCCCTAAGCTCTTAATATTAACCGGATGTGTTGGATAATATCTTAATTTCGCCGAGTCCCACGTTTGCCAATGCAATTGTCATTTAGCAATAAAAGGGACCTGCAGATTGATACCTAACTTGCGACTTAATAGTACTCAATTCCTAGAAAAATAGCAACAAACGGAAATGCAAAAGCAAAACATAAACATGGAGACAATCCAGTTCACTAAGAAACCAACACCGTTTGAAATAAAATAGCATTGAATGTCATGTAACCCCTCGAAACAGTGAAGTCAGATATAGATGTGCATTTCTTTCTCTACTAACAATGTACTAAGCATAAGAACACGAAAGTAACCTGGGCGAAAACCCGTCTACTCGTCGTTAAACTTAAGATTCACCAAAAAAAAAAAAAAAAAAAAAAAAAAAAAAAAAAAACAATTACACTTTTCTCTGACTGAGATGAATCTGAAACTTAGCGCATAGGAATGCCATTACAAAACAATTGCGGAGGTTAAACTTACGTCCCATTTCTAAATCTCGACTAAGAAATAACTTGCTCTTCTGTGAGAATTTTCTACCAACTCGTTCCATACCATGCTTATCATGATGCCATCTTGCAGAGTGCTCCTGCAATAAAGGAGCAACAGAAGAAACTTGATTATGATTGCCCCCGCTCCCCTCCACCCGACCCACCTACCCCGCCCCAAAATAAAAAATCATTTGCTGTCTGAGGCCATTCGAGAGAACCATGAAACAGAGATCCATCAATACTAAAAGAACTGATGCCCCGACAGAATTCTTGATGGACAAAAGATGAGTGAGGAAGACAGCAAAATAATTTCATCCTGCAACATTTTCTGTTTTAATTTTTCTTTTCTTGCAAGCCAATGAGAATGATACAAGGCAACTACACATGTATAAGATTCTTGCAGGCTACATTATATAAGAAAATCGAAACAATAACATGTAATAACTCAAACTTAAGTTACAGGACCTAGAAGCTGATCTACGAGAGCTAACTCCGTAACCTTTTCCTTTGTTCACCGGTTTCAGTCGATTCCTGGATATGGAAAACAATAAGAGGATGAGTTATTTTTCTGCGTAAATCGGCAACTATAACCATATATAGTGGCCAAAAGCATTAGAGTGTAGATATATGTGCCAACAAAAATGCACATCAAATTACTAACAATTTCCAAGCATGGCAGCAATTACATAACTTAATACGATAGTCTTACTAAATAAACAACAATAATCTAAGATGATTTTGAATATTTCAGTAGATGCAGCTCTACATACATGTGCATCTCATAGTTTAATACGTGTAGGTTATGCAACAGTGTTTGTGCTCATTTTCTGAAATAAGGAAGGGAAGTTTTATTATATAAATATTCCACGGGCTCAACTTACCCAACTTACTGGAACATAGTACTCCAATACTTTCGCATAAATGTTAAAATTTGGCCAAAACTAGCTTACACAAAACTTACGGCGAAATGCAGCATAGATATCTCTACGCATAAATATACAGATATATATAGATTTCTAAAGGCTAACAACATACAAGAATAAAAGTACCACATGCCTCCTTCCTTTTTTTCCTGATCAGGAGTAATTAATGTTAGATTTGTTTTCATCACAGATATCCTATTGAAAGGTCTGTCTAGAGATATATTAAATTAATTCCATGCGAATCGATACCGAGTTACAAACTCTGCTATAAAAGCTTTGAGTTGAGAAAAAAGTTAAAATAAGCATGTTTAAACATCTGTTCAACTAGAACTAACCGAGAAATTGCATAATACCTTCAATAAGGATTTATTCCTATCACAGAGATATCAGTATTTTAACATTAACAACCCTAGCTGTTCCGGAAGAACATATCTATTACCGCTCAAGACAACCAGTTTTTCGGGGGTGTGTGGGGAGGGGGGGGGGGGGGTTGATTATTTGCCACCATAGGTGATTGGTATTCATTATCCATTACTTCAAACAGAAGTTCTTTTTTTGTAAAATAAAGCACTCGCTTCATATATTAATAAGGGAACACATGAAGGAGGGTAAGGAACCTGGCCTTCAGACCATCAGCAGTTACAAAAACAAAAATTTACTGATAATAGTGAAAATAAAGGTTCATAAGGGGCACAAGGAGTCTCATTAATAAATCCCATAAGGGGCACAAGACTCTTTGAACTTATAATCTGAAGTCCAAAAGAATTTGCAATGTAAATGTTGGTGTAACTAAAATAGTAACCAACTAACATAACGGAGATGACAAGATAATTGTGACTTCAAATTTCTCAAAACAATCCCCATCACATGCACCATATAACAAAAAAAAAACACATGCAAGAGTTAAAAGTCACGTTCAGAAACAAGTTTAAAAAGGTCCAAGCAACATGAACAATCATCAAAACAGATGAGAAGAAAACCTCATACCCCTTCATCTTTCGTAAAATCTCCAGATGGAGTTCCATGTGAATCTGACCTACATTTAGCATGTATTATAGGGCCCATCTGCGATCTATCCATTCCCACTGTTAACCCACCAGCCGGCGCGTACATATATACAGCCCCCTTATACATCCACTCTTCCGTCTCATCACTATAAAAATCTTCAAAGGGCTCTCCGCATAATGCGCAGGCATTCTGATCTTCATCAGCAGGGACAGCCATTTCTTCATCCTCCATCTTTTCCACAATATCCTCAGCAGGCAAAAAACCTGGAGCTGAATCTGTACCCAATGCCTCTGCACCACTAAGCCACATATTGATGCCAACAAACCACTTCGGAGAAGGCTTTGTCTTACGATTTTTTAACGTCCGATTCCTATTAACATGCCAATCCATATGCTTGCTGTGCTCTTCTTGACTTTTGAATCGGTGGCCACATGTTTTGCATTGTCTCGGAAGATCCGCATATAAAGCAGTTATTGCAGATTCATGACGTACCTTAAGACTGTCTTGATCAAAATCTACTCCAACAGAATCCTATATGTTTGAAATACATGTGAGGTAAATAAAACTCAATGAGCTAACAATACAGAATAACTTCAAAAGAGAACCTAATAAAATACCTTATTTGTCACGGACAGCAAACCTTGGGCCACTAAAGAGCTAATTAAACCTGAAAGTGCTCCTCCCGCTGGAGGGTTAGAAGCAACTTGACCAATATTATTACCAGCCTGTAATGCCTGAGTTGAACCGTGCAGAGGACCTTGGTTTAGAGACGGCAAGGCTGTCCCAGGTATTTGAAATGGCATATTTGGCGCATTGATGTTCGTAAAAGGCGGCTGCACACCTGAGGTAGTACCCATACGAGGACCATAAGCAGGTGGTAAATATCCATAAGCTGAAGGCGGCACCATAGCGTGCAATGGAGCCGATGCCCCAGAAGGCAGGGGGATATTTTGTCTGCCCTCCTGAGGCATCAACATATTTGGCTGTACTTGAGAAGTTTGTGCAAGACTCTGGAGATTTAAAGGAGCTGGTCCAGGACGCTGATTAGAATTTCGAGCCATATTCACTTGTGACATGATTCGGCTACTACCCAAATGTTGTTCAGAATTATATGTCTTGTTTGGACCTTGATCAAAGGTGAAATTGCCATATTGACCCCTAAATGGCGTTTGCTGAGGGGTATAAACTGAGGGCAAATTATGCGAGCTTGGCAACTTTGATGGGTGCCAAGCATTTGTTACATCAGCTGCTGGAATCTCAGGAGCCGGAGAGTTATAGGTAGTATTAGACATGGATAGGGGATTTGAGGGTCTACCTAACATCCCATCTACAGTTGGGAAATTGCCAATTATAAGGGGCTTTCGCTCACCAGCAGTTAAAAAGCTTTTACTTTCCGGAAAAGAACCTCCGGCCTCGGCATTCAGACGGCTCGGAGACTGCTGTGGCCGTAAAAATGTGGAATCCCTGCTAAAGTTTGAAGGAAGTTGGCTTATTGAGCTAGCGGGACCTGCAATATTTGGCAGGACTCCAGTAACCTTATTAACTGATGCGTGAAGAGACTGCAAAAAACAACAAAAAGAAAAAGAGGATGTGTTAGAAGATTCAGGAAAATCCAACGACAAAACTACAAAGAAGAATTTAAGAAGGAAATACATTTGTTTGGGCTATAAGCAATATTAGAAACAGAAGAAAAGGTTAAAGACTTTACTGAGAAAAGTTTTAGTGATGACAGGCAAGATAACATATGCTCAGACATTTGTGCAAATCATTCTGATTTTATCAGTTGAAGCTCATAAACAAATGTCAAACGTCGCAGATTCATAATCCATTAAACATGAACAGGGGGCAGCTATCACATATAATGAGCTTAATCTTAACCAGGAAAGTAATCACCAGCCATTAAGTAATATCATGAGCATAATTTTAACAGAGCAGTATGATAAGTATCAAATTAGCCAAAGGGTACTCAATAACCTTACGTCGATATGGTGAAAATCTTCCATAATAGATGAATTAGGAACAGAAGAAAATCGAGCCTTGGGCCAGTTGCTTCTGTAATCAGTCACTAATGGAGCAGCATGGTTAGCAGTATATCTGTCTCTTGCAGCCAGGTCACCAGGAAGCGGAATAGATGAGTGTGGTTCATTAAATTGTCTCTGATCTGATGATGCTGGGGCCATATCTTGCCAGTCAAATTCTTCCTCTTCAGTGTTTTGCCAGGTTTTAACAGCTAATTTTTGGTTCACACCATTTGAGTTCAATTGCTCAGGTGTTTGATGTTTACGCTTCAAGTTTTTCTCTCGTTCATCTATTCCATAGGCATTAATCAAAGCTCTAGGTCCTCGAAGATCGGCACTGTTGGTATAATTATATGCAGAAGAACTTTTAAGATGTTGATTGGAACTGCCCATCCAATTTCTTGCTTTCCGTTCAATTGGCTCCTCTTCTTTGTCCATCACTTTGCTCAGTCCATAATTTGTAATGCCCATATGAGATGGCGAGGCCCTGACAGCAGGTCCCCTTGGAGAATTATCCACACTAAAATCTTCAAGTGGAGGTGATAATGAACTGCCATGCCCAATTCTATAAGGAGAGGGAGGCTTTGTGATTCTGGTAGCTGATGCCAGAGGCTTTTTTACAGCATCAAGCCCAGAAGTTGCAAGGCTTGCACGGTTAGTTGAGCTAATGCCTTCAACTCCAGCCTGCACAGCAGAAACCTTGGTATATGAGAAACATGATCATAGGGCTATGGTAAGGTTCCAAATTTGACTATTTAATATATTAAAGTTCGTTGTGTGTGTCATGAGTATTATGAATCTCAGCCACACTCTCATAAACAAAATCATACACACGGCCCAGCCAGGATAGGAAAAGATATCAATTGAGAAACAGGGGTAAAACAATGTCGACACTTAACTGGTTTACAAAATGTAGCTAAAAAACTAAAACGTAATCATATGAGAAAATAATAGACGGGGTGGATAAAACCACGACTGGGAGACAACGCCTATATATACATGTAAAAGGCACGGAACCTTACAAAAATAAATATACCAAAAATAAAGGCGGTGATACTAATAATAATAATACTAATTACAATAATATAACAATAACAACTATTAATATCATAACACCTCAAGGCAACAAAGAAAAAATTACTTGTACATAAAACCCAACCTCCATTTAGCACTTATCTTAAACTTAAAACTATTTACATGAATATAAAGATGGGGTTAATTAAAACGAACTACTTCTTTTGCCCAACGTACAATCCATACACTATCAAAAGGAAAGAAAGAAACAACTCAAAAGCACGTATATTTAGTATTTTAAAGTATATTAACAATTATCATTAAACTCAATAAGGCACTATATGCATGCGAGGATGGGGTTTCCTTTTCAACTGCAATGCACCACTCGCATTTGCAGAAAGGACAGGAGAAGCATATCAAGAGAATTTCAACTTTCCAATCCTCAACATCTCTTAAACGTGTATTATACCTGCCACTTTTGTCTAACCTCTAAAAAAGAGAGAGGATAAATACATTAAAAACATCTATAACATCCTATGATTTAGATACATGAAATAACAAAAAACAAAAGAATCAGACAAGGCGTAAAACTGTAACCATCGTATCTATAATAATAAAAACAAGCAGGAGGAGGACACAAAATAGGGAAGGAAGGAAAGGAATGACAAAAGAAATTACACTACAAGCTTGCAGTGTCTACAGCTTAATACCCTACCTGATGTCGTGTTTCCAGATATTTTGGATTCACGTGTATCCCGTGCGTTGGTCGAGGAGATTCAGAAGCTCTCAAAGTACTCAAGCTAGAAGATTGACCATGTCCAGAAGGTGAAAACTGCAATCGCGCTTCAATCTTGCGAAGCACTGGCAATGGGAACACTGCAGACCATGTACCAAACAGATGGCGCATTGCGGGACGCATGCTGGGGTGGACTTGTGCATAGGCTTCACAGAAAACCTTGGCCAAAAAGAATTTAAATTTTTTTATATCACAGCCATTTTAAACCATAGAACCTCAGGTTCCCAGCAACAATGACTATAGATAGACATATTGTATTCAGTGTAAATTCAAATGATTCTCACCTCAGGCAAGTGCACAGAGAAGTATCTAATATATTCCTTGCCAATGTTCTTCACAATACTATCCAAAAGGTATAATGAAGGCAGTTTCTGATCAACCGGAGCCTGATAAGACAATATTCAGACAGAAAACATCTTAAAACCCAATAATTAATTAACAATCAGATGCTTCTATTATATCTTACACTATTTTAAGAATTAAAAAAAAAAGAAACCATAGGAAGGAGCAAAGAGAGACCAGTAAAACAATAATAGGATAACATAATGACAAAAATACCGCCAGGCACAAACTAAGTATAAGCTGTTATTCCAAGGTAAAGTGTACATAAAGTATCACATGCCCAAACTATATTTTATGCGATAAGCATAACATAACTATGAAAAGATCAGGTAATCCAGAACATGCAAATCCACATTCTGGGAAGAAAATAAATCCACATTGTAATCATTGATACCAAGGAATCCAACAAGGGAACAAAAAATGGTTAATGGAGTGGCCAGTCTAAGTTACCGAACAATTTTAGCAGTAATATACAAGTTTTCAGAAAGTAAAAGGTGTATCCTAGTGCTCAACCATCCAAAGCATCAAGATGTAAAGCACCACAATGCCGCAACATGCCAACATAGGATTCATGAGGTTTCAGGCACAAATATATCAAAAATATCATAATAAGCCAAAACTTTTAACTTTTAGTAGCCAAAGCCATTACAGGCCGAGCAAGCACCAAAAACAAGAGAAAGATCAGGGGTACAAAATACATCTCTTGCCACTGGAACCAACTAAAATACGACATATGTAAATAAGAAAAGAAGTCGAAGCGGTTATAATCTGCACAAAAGATTTAGAAGTGGGAAAGACCACTGGGTGTTAACTAAAACTACATTTTGAATAGAACTTGAGCTGGAAGTTTCATAGTTAAGATCTGAAAAGAGTACTAGAATGGTAATCTTTGTTTTGCCACAAAGTTCAATAATTTGATGATTGTAATGACACCAAAATCAAAATCCACTGGCGAGGACCCCTTACCGTCCAGCCAACACTCAAAATTTTAGTCATGGCAAATTATTACCAAATAAGTGCTGCAACAAAACAAGCCTCCATCATTCCCAGGTCAAGCCCAAGCACAATCCACCCAAATTCAGTGCGATAGCACCATAAAAAATAAAAGATCAGCATTAGCAAGCTCCAAAACTTCTGGCATCTATTTTATTACACCGAGTAATTCCATGATATCTTTTACATTTCAGTTGGAAATAAAACCCGATTTCTCAAATTATATATTTAAAAAAAAAAAAGCCATTTTTTCCATTACATTATTTAATCTCAATCGATTAAGTTAGGTTAATTTGTCAGCAGCGTTTGTTGATCTTCCAAAGCCATGTTAGTATTAATAAGTCAACTGAAACTTGTTTGAATTTCAATTTTATTTCACCATTCCATGTTCTATAATAGTTCGTTAGAATTCCTCCTGGATTTGCATTACTTCAAACACAATAAAAAACAAAACTTGAAAACGAAAAAACGCAAAAACGCGAAAAAGCAGACGAAAATATCGATCTTTTCAATGCACTTCTCGAGCTACAACTACAATACATTCGCAACAACTCGAAAAAAGAAATCAACAAATTTACAAGAACAACAACAACAAAAGCTCTTGACAAGTCACCAAGAAAGTAACCCTTTTTTCGATTAGCTATACCTCGATAATCCGAGCACATATCGCGTCCGCGATACCCTCGCCGTGCGCCCGCTGCTCCCCCGCTATAATCGTCAGATCAGTAATGATAGGCTTCGAATTAAAAGTGAGCGACGACAGCGCAACCTCGTAAACACGCACAATTTCATCGGGACCCACTTCGCCGCCAAAAACCCTAAGCTCTTCCTCTCTCTCCTTCACCATAGCCCTAAATCGATCGAGAATCAACGGCTGTAAAGGCTTGGCATCGCTCTCAACTGATGATGGCTTTGCAAAACTCCCGTTGCTGCTGATAGGCATAGAAGTTAACAATCTCGAGGCACTTCTGTTCATGTATGTGCGAAATTAGGGTTTTAGATTGAATTTGGGGCAAAAAAATCGAAATTAGGGTTTTTTTCTCAGCGAGAATTGAAATTAATGTAAAAAGACAAAAGGTTGGGGTTTTGGATGTAAATACCAGGACGGAGGCGGAGGATTAAGGCTGAGATCTTCTGCGGCGAAGAGGATTTGGGAGTGGAGATGTGTGTTATAATTTTATAAACGATTTAGATGATTTTCTTTTTCTGTTTATAATTATTTTTTGGGTATTTTTTTTGTCTTAAACCTTAAAATCTATTGGAATAGGACTATCCTTTTTCTCTTGTACATAATTTTATGGGAAAGTTATGTGTGAAACCCTAAATGGTATTTGGAAAGTGAGTTCTTCTTTGGATGAATAAATTTGGAAAGTGAGTTGGCTTAAGTTTGTAAGCTATTGCGTATAACGTCATATTTTAATGAATAGTGGCAAGGGTATGTATATTGTGTTAAATATTATATATCAATTTAATATTTTTATTAAATATTTACTCATGTTTTTGACCTGATTTGTTAGCTATTGCATTTAGTCTTTATAATTTATTTATAGCGTGATTTAATAAATAACAATGAGGGTTCATATATATGTGTGTGATATACAATATTCAAATACATATACATATAGTACATATTAAATAAATATATTGACGACGCATACTATCTTAGGGGTCGTACCTGTCCACGTGGCATGTCCCCTGATCCTAGCTTCTTCCCACGACCCACTTCTTTTTTCCGAACCCCATAAACAGACAAAGGTAAAATGACGGGTAATAATATTTTCTAGTACGAACCTATTGATCTCACCCCCTCTGGTTGTTTAAACGATGGGGGAAAGTATTTCAACACAAGCAGATGCTTTTCTTATTATCTAAGGAAGACTCTACCGATTTCTCGGCCAATCAGAGCCTCATGACGAGCTAAGCTCCCACATCACGACCTACTACACGAATGTGTTGTCACTTGTATAACCTCCTACAGCCCCCCTTCCTAAATATCGAGGCGGGAAACGAAGGGGGATTCGGTGCGGAAGGAGCACCAAATGCACCAAGGATCGCACGCAAACGCCACATACCCTACTCTAGGGAAGTATTCGAGTACCCTAAAATCTTGACATCGCATGCACGCCGACATGTGCCTCCTGAATAAGACGCCAATGCCCTTACATCGCCCTATGAAATGAGGGAGAGTTTTCACCGTAAAGACAAGAACAACATCACATCTTCTTAGTAAATAATGCCCCAAGAGTAAAAGCAGTCAGAGAATAGGAGATCAACCTGGGCTCTGTACCCAGCAGTCGCGAGTTCGCAGGAGTAAAAGCTCGAAGAACTCGGGTCTCGAAAGAGCTCCCACATTGCAGGAATCCCTTCAACAGTTTTCAGCGTCTCCAGCCCCCTCTCCAACTTGTCGTGTCCAGAGCATCCAGGTAGGGAGGTAGGGATTGACGTCCGAACGAAAAACGGTGACGCGCATCGAACCATGCAGGGAAATTTGCAGCGTCATCATATATTTATATTATTTATTTAAAAAATAATAATAACTTTAACAATTAACCATATCACACAAGCCAAAAAAAACATAAAAAATAAAAACAAATTAGTGTACTTCTCTTGATTTAGATTTAATCCAAACACATATTATTCATTTGCACAAAACACAATAAAAAATTTCAAACATCTTTTATTGTCTAAACACTCAAAACAAAACTAAAATGAAGCAAGACAACTTTTTAGTAAAAGACTTCTGTATATATGATATTGTATGCAGTGGCGGAGCTAGGGGGGTGCATGTGGTCCGCTAGGGGGGTGCATGTGCCCCACATGCACCCCCCGACTTCTTAAAAATTCTTAAAATAGTAGTATGAATAAGTAAAATTTAAATGAATTCTTACTTGGAATTAATTTTCGCCCCCGTCCCCCCCCAAAAAAAAAATATTCTCTAGCATAATTTCCCCCCCACCACACACCTTCTAAATCCTGCATCCGCCCCTCCGCCGCTGATTGTATGTTACCTCTTTAGATATATTTCTATCTTTAGAAAAGCTAAAATCTACTTCTATTCACCTTTTTTATTTTTATTTTTTATTTTTGAATGTTTGTAAATTGAGTTCTTTTTTATGCAAAACATAGATTGTTTTAAATAGAATAAACCAATTGTTGAAGCTATAAGATAATTCTCAAACATCGTCCTCTTATAAATTCAGATTATTTTTGAAGCGTAACTTATTACAATATAACTTCTATTTTTCGAGAAGTATTTAGATGCATCTTTTGTTGGTTATGATTTTTAAATTCAAATTAAACTCGCACAAATAAGAAGTAATCCTCATATTTACATTAACTTAAATATAAATATATAAGGAAAATATACAGACTGTTATACAGAGAACTATGAACTTAAATAGATACTGAAAAATTAAACAAGGACCTTAAATAGAAAGTAGGTTATATGAAGATTCGGGCAAGACGGGAGTTTAATTCCTTCCCCTTACGCTCAATATATTCGGCTACCATTTCAAACCTTCGTGGACACCGAACTCTCAAGGTACAATGTCGCCGTAAAACAGATTCGTTAGATGAACGTTGCCCCCTATCGGGCCATATGATATTTTGCAGAACTATGAAAGTATGTGTGTTATGTTATGCATGCAGAAAGCTTTAGAAAAATGTTGGATGATTTTCACTAACTAGGCAAAACGTCTCATGGCGTCATTAAGTTTGATAACGGCACCAATTTAAGGTGGTGTTTAAAAGCTCATAAAAGGAGTTTGTTCACTATTTTTGTTTAAAAATACTTTAATTGACTTTTGACGAAAAGCCGGGAGTGTGCAATTTTTTTTTTAAAAAAAAATCTACTTAAAGCATTAATTAGGTGTTTGCTAAAATTATTAGAAAGTGAAATTTCTTTTTGAAGACTTTTTAAAAAATAACATATTTTCAAAACAGTTGGAAAATCAATCATGGGCATACTTTTGCGTCTTGTACTTTTTTGACATTTTTTTAGACAACCAGAAGCAAAAGTCATTGTCCAAACAACGAAAATGTATTTTGGCGACTGCAAAAGCCAATTAACCTTTTTCATAAGCATTTGCAAACACCACCTAAAGGGGTGCTTTGACTGTTAAGTATTTATAATTAAATAAAGTTTTAATAAAAAGATTAGATGCCCTTCACGACAAGGCCGCACACGGCTCAATGAGCTAATTGGACAACAACACGACATGAGGAACCATTCTATACTAGTTCACTTCATCAAACTGAATTATTTTTGTAGATGAACATTCTTTAAAATTGAACTTTTTCTAACGTGAGACAATTCTCACTTACACTTGTCTCGGTGAATTTTTCACACGCTTAAATTTAGTTGTGCGCAATTTTATTTCGATTAGACTCAAAATCCAATTTTAATTCACTTGATTTAGGCCTCATTGCCCAATCAACTTCTTCAATATCTTTTTGCATTACTAGAATCGTTATGTTTTCCGTTGGGATGCTTTTGCTATAATTAGGTAAAATCCTTCTTTTAAAAGCTTTTAAATATTCACAGTGACATCACTAAAATTTTCATATATATATATATATATATATATATATATAAGGATTTTTGCAAAAATGGTACCATAACTTTTCCCTCTTGCAAAAATAGTCTCATAACTTAAATCTGTCAATTTTTGGTCTCATAACTAAAATTAATTGTAAAATTGGTCCCTTCGTTAATTGAAACTGACGGAGTTATTTTTTTTTTAAAAAAAAGTGTATTGATAATGACGTCATGTTAAGAGTAACATATGTGGAATTTTGTAAAAATGGTACCATAACTTGTCCCTATAGCAAAAATAGTCCCATAACTTTTTTTTTTTTTGGATTTGGGTCCATAACTAAAAACTAATTGCCAAATTAGTCTTCCGTTAATTCCATTTCTTTACGGAATATTTGATTCCATTAATCATCACTAATTTGCAGACAGCGTGTAAATTTTTCATAGGGCAAGACCCCCTTAATTCTTCATATAGAAGTGAGTAAACTTCAAATTCCACACCGTGACCAACAGGTAACATAAATGGATATAAATGGATATCGCAAAATTGACGAATATTTTGAAGGAACTAACAATTTGTATCGCAACAGGGCCATTTTAGGGGTATGAGGAGCAGTAGTAAGGCTACTAATGCCGTGTAGGGCAAAAAATTACTTAAGTCGGGAATATGGAAGAAATGATAAGAAGATGTAAAATTTGAAGGGGGAAAATGAGGAGTTGAAAAAATTGATCTATATAACTTGGGTCGGCAATGTAGTCGTAGTTGGTGTCTTTGTTGCTATCCTCGGTTGAAGTCGTAATTTTATTTGTATTGCTTTGTATTTAACTTAATCGATTTTTTGTTTTCGTAATGTATTAACACGAGTTCGCAATTATTGTGTGCTTTGCAGGACTGTTTGTTGTATGGTTATTGAAAGTGTTTTCGAATTTTCGGTAACTAAATCGAATATTCAATTAACGGAAGACTAATTTGACAATTAGTTTTTAGTTATGGACCAAAATTCAAAAAAGTTAAGTTATGGGACTATTCTTGCAATAGAAACAAGTTATGGTACCATTTTTGCAGAAATTCCACACATGTTACTCTTAACATGACGTCATTTTGGCGTCACTATCAATATTTTTTTTTTTAAATAGCTCCGTCAGTTTCAATTAACGTAGAGACCAATTTTGTAATTAATTTTAGTTATGGGACCAAAAATTGATAAATTTAAGTTATAAGACTATTTTTGCAAGAGAAAAAAGTTATGGTACCATTTTTACAAAAATCCCTATATGTTTATGCTCTCTACCAACTCCCTCACCCTCAATAACTTTGTCATCACCTTTTAAAATATAATTGCTTGACCACTATACAATTTGTTTTCCTCCCTAAATCATTAAAAAATATTTTTTCCTTACTAAATTAAATGTAACAATTTGTTTTATCGTCGTAACAACAATCAATTAATTCAGGTATAACCCCTTTCTTGTTAAATAAATCAGGTCAACTTAATAAGTCGTCAAGTGTTTAACCTCCCAACTTTTCTTCTTTCAAAACTTTGAAATAAATTAAACTTCTCTTTCAATAGGATGAAGAGATTGGTAAAGAACAAAAATTGTTGATGTTCGAGGAAAAACTCTATTATATAGTTACCTATCCCATCCTAACTAAGGATATTAAAACTTGGTTTGACAAGCTAGTATCACATAAACATTTCTTTAAAGTTAAAAGTGCTTACACTCTCGAAGTTGTTGCATACCTACAAATTGATTCAATTAGGATCACGACACACTCAATTTAGTTTAATTGCAATATAATTTGGAGTAATAAAATCACAATTAAAGATAACAAAGTGGAGTTTTTGGTTCCTATATAATTAAGGCTAAGCGGTTCAATCATGATCAATAATCATTGAAACACGTCTAATTCCTATATAATCGTTAGTAGCCATTGATTCAAATAATATGAAAAATCATTTGATTTAGTGCAATTAAAATATAAATAATAGGAAGAGATTCATTCCATATCACGTTTCATTATAATTTTGAAATAAACATGTTTTTTAAACAAAGTTAGAAAGGGCTAATCTTTCCCTAAGCCCATCTATATATAATGCTTTTAGAGAACAGAAATCTTCATATACTTTTTCGAAGGCACTCTCCAAAAGTTCGTATTACAATATTAGAGAGAGAAGTTCCATTGTAAAACTTACGGACATACCTTTACAATGTGAATTTTCCTCTCTAAAAGCTTCAATTAATAACGAAAAATCCCTATGATATCTTTAAGGGCGAGTAGTTGTCTCCATGTGGAAAAAAAATTATTACGCGCAACCGCTGCAAGATGACGTGGTACAACCAAATGTTAAGATTAAACATATTTCCTAAATTGTAAGGAAGTAACTCCTCTACACCTCATCTCAACCATGCATTTGCACTAATAACCCCAACTTGTTGTACCACCTCATAATACGGCCGCTGCACCTAATAATCTCTCCCATGAGGGGGTGAGGGAGAGGGGCATATATGGGGCCCCCGACCCCAGCCCACCCCCTATATATACCTTACCTTATGTAAACATATTATATATAATATGTTTAATAATATATACTGAAAATTATACTTTTACAAAACCTGGAATTCTAATTTACTTTTATACTAAAAAATATATATTTAGTTTCTTTGAACTTGTTCAAATGTTAATTTCATAATATATTTTATTCTTCATTTGTTATACCAATTTATGAATTTTGTCTACATTTGAGTGTATATTATAATTTTAGGATGATTCAACTTTTTCTTTTAAATTCTTTACCTAAAACATGTACTTTTGGATTGGTAAGTCAATTGAGACCAAGTTATAGACTAAAGCTAAAGATAATTTCTTGAGTATTGCATCCATAAAGTAAGGAGTTACTCAATATTATATTTTGATGTTAATTTATTTATAATCTAATAATCTTAAAGCCAGCATAACCGTAGATGTCTAAATGAATATAACTATCCTAAATGCATATATAATATCTCTATTTCATTTATCATATTTTTATGCATATTTATCTTGTCTTATTTGAAATATTTTAAACTTATAGTTAGAGTTGCGTTACTTTAAAGTACTTTATAGAAAAGAAAAATAGATATCTTCATAAAAAAAATTATGTTTTCATGATGGTTTAATACTTCTCCAATGAATTAAATT
This sequence comes from Misopates orontium, assembly GCA_946800315.1. Taxonomy (NCBI): domain Eukaryota; kingdom Viridiplantae; phylum Streptophyta; class Magnoliopsida; order Lamiales; family Plantaginaceae; genus Misopates; species Misopates orontium. Next base: position 42,653,228 of record OX326948.1, on the reverse strand, counting down.
AATGAAAAAATTTATCTTACAAAACTTTCTTCATATGATTTTGCTCCCGAATTAGTAATCCTGGCTTTGTGCCGGTTGTCTCCCGCGAGAACAACTACATTGTTTAGTGCCAAATAATCTTTTCATAAAATTATAAAGGGATTTTTCGTCTCTATAAAGTGTAAGAATAATGGTTTTATTTTGTGTTAGGAAAATCCATCCCCAAAGTCCAGAGATAAATTTTTCACACTCATAAGTCATAACTTTCAAAAAAATGAAAGTTGTTTTTCAAGTTGAAGGGGCGGAATGTCTCTATTTCTCGAGGGCTTTTTCATCCTTGATACTCCCTCTCTGACTTTTAGAGAGGGACATTCCCTTCTTAAAGATGTGGATTTTTAATCTCCAATTGCCAACTCTATTTTTTTAAGGAGACATTGTTTGTTCATAGACTTTACAAATATATTTTTCCTCTCTAATTTTGAATTTACCCGTGTTTCCAAATTTTGCCTCGTAAGTTTTGTTTAGTGGTCGTCCTCCTTGGCCTCTACAATTCCTGGTGATTTCTGGATTTTTACCCCCAAAAAAAGTGATAAACTTCATATTTTATAGAATTAGATGTGATAAAATTTTGAAGACCTAATAGCAAGTATTTTATATTTAATGACGAAAACAATAAACCAAATTATTATCAAACTTTTGTTGACTGTTTCAATTTTGCTTTATGCATTATAGTAAATTGTAATGGTTCTAAGATACATTAACACGTGATAAGTACTGAGTCTCATCATTGAGTAGCCACACGAGTTGTAAAATTAAAATATTTTAGCAGCTATAAAAATACACATTATATTTCTTCTTCAGAAAGCCAATTATCATTATGTTGTCTTACATGAGCTGAAAATAAATATCCTATTATTAAAATCCACGAAAAAACACTTCTTTAAGCATAAAATCTATTCTAGTAGGCAAATTTATGCTGAATTAAGCATGCAAAAAATGTCGATATGGTCTACTCTTCCGCCCACATCGGGTTGGATCTTTAGTGTTGACATGCAGTAGCTGCAGCACCATGTGCATGTCTTGTTGGCATTCACTAAAAGTAGATAAACGTATTGTGTGGGATACAAGTAAGAAGGTTGAATAGGATTCGACTAGAAATGAAACAAATTAACAATAACTCGTAAATACTTAATTACTCTTCAACTTTGAGGGTGAGAAGCCAAATATCCAAAATTGCTAATGTCATTTATGACCATTAGCAAATAATGTTCGTATTGTAAATTTTGGACGATTTTAATGTCATAGTGTGGCTATCAACCTAAAACCCCCCTGTGGTTTGGAAAACTTGCACAAAATCCCCCTGTGGTTTGAAAACTACCTAAAATCCCCTTGTGGTTTCAAAAACCCTGCACACATTCCCTTCCGTTAAATTTAACATAACTCCGTTAGTTTTATTTAAGAATGACTAAATTGCCCTTATTTATTTTTAACTTCTTTTAAAAAAAAATTCTGGACGTTTAAAAAAAAATAAAAAAATAGGGATTTTGTGCAGGGTTTTCAAACCACAGGGGGATTTTGTGCAGGGTTTTCAAACCACAGGGGGATTTCGTGCAGGTTGTCAAACCACAAGGGGGTTTCATGTTTTCAATTTTTAAGGGTGAAATAGACTTTTTAATTCGAAAAAGTACACAAAAGTTAAACACACTCTCACATAGAGCGAGTGGTCGCCACTCTCTGACGGAGTTTAACGGATTAGGGATTTTGTGCAGGGTTTTTGAAACCACAAGGGGATTCTGTGCAGGGTTTTTAAAACCATAAGGGGATTCTAGGTAATTATCAAACCACAAGGGGATTCCGTGCAGGTATTCAAAACCACAAGGGGGTTTTATGCATTTTCCCCGTCATAGTGTTGTAAGTTTGTAATTATATCTTATAATGTTAAATTTAAAATGTTGTAAGTTTGTAATTATATCTTATAATGTTAAATTTAAAATGACTTAAGATTTGGTCAATTTGATGAATGACCATAGTTTATGTCTGCAAAATGAATTTTACCCGTGCAAACTTTTGGCATCTGACCATTCATCTTGAGCACCGTGCACATTTGGATTCTTCATTGGGAGATGAATTGTTAATTGTGCATTAGTCAGTAAATGCTTTATGTTAATGATATTCCCATGATGCAAATCTTGAAAAGTCGTGAAGGAGATACGTAACATATAATTAATATTGTGTGCGTTTAATAATTGGCGATGCTTTCATACATCAAGGCTCAAGCTTTTTGAATTTTCAATATTTTGATTTTGAAATTAACCTTTTGACAGATGCAGAAGTATTAATCATGGCAAAAATGATAAAGGAAAATGAACGGCACGTAATTTAATTGATTACTTCCAGCCAGCTTCTTAGCTAAATATCTCAATATTGAACATTGGTAATATATGCTATTTTGTGTCGAATTCTTTTTATGTCTACATTTTTGACCTGATAATATGATGCATCACATTTCACTTGGTATGTCTATAAACTTATGTAAGAACATAAGCCATAGAAACTCGTGCGGTATTGAAAGAATTTGACTGGTTAATTGATAAAAGTGTCTTGCAAAACCTTTGGTCACATTGGGCTTGCTGTTGTTATATATGTCATTTATAATATTGTAAAATCAAATAAATAATATAATAAACTTAACTTTAACATATGATAAAATTATACATAAATTTATTTTACATAAGAATTTTCATGTTTGTGTAAGATAAGATAAATACTCCTTTTCGTGAGTGACCTGGAAAGTGGTAAGTCACAACTTTCCTTCAAAATTGAACTTTGCCATGACAAAGAAGGAAGGACCAAGACTAAAGATAAAGAGTTGAGCCCACAACTTGCCCTCCTATTCTCCTAATTTCAAATTCAGTATTTTATAGGCAAAACTCACCCCCAAAAAAAAAAAAAAAAAAAAATCAACTGTCAAATATCCTTTTTAAATTAACTGGAACAGCCACCTCTCTTATCATAAATTTTGTCCATGTTTAACATGTACAATCCCATTAGACAGGTCTAATCAATAATTAAGATAGTTGGAGGGGTGAAGCTGGTAATTACCCTTGTCTTTATCCCATGTGCGAGATTATGCTACCTCAAGCAGTGTTTTCAGAACCGGACCAGTCATCGAACCGGCCGCCTCACTGGTTACTGGTTTTACTGGTCGAACCGGTCGAACCGGTATGAATATTTTACACTACGATTTTCTTGTATTTGAAACTATCTATAATTTTATACTCAAAAATATGTGTATGTCATCACAATTCACAACAATTTAACATTGAACATCATGAAAATAGTACACAATATCCATAATAAAAATCAAGTTCAATTATTTTGCAACTAAATATAGTAAAATTTAATAATTCTCTCAACTCATTTAAGCATTATACTAAGACCAAGCATTATCAATGATTAAAATTAAAAAAAAAAAACAATAATCAAAAAATATTTTTTGTAATTTTGGGCAGAGAATACAATATATAATGCAAATCATCAATAATCACTTCATATATCAACAATTCGTCATAAACCAACGCATCAACACATAATATAATTTATATTATTAAAAAAACACCTAATTTAAACGAAAAAAGAAATTCGAAACAGAAAAAAAAAAAAAAAAATACCTGATTCGCCGCCGCGAGTGCGCGAAGAAGGAGGCGCCGCGGCAGCGCCTTGAATCGCCGGCGAGCGGACGGATGTGGAGGGGCCGAGGGGGTGGCAGGCTGGCAGCGACGGATGTGGAATTGTGGAGGGAGGTTAGGGTTTGCTAAAAATTGAACGTGTTTTTTAATTTTTAGCTGATTACGGGGTTTTTCTGTAATTTCAGAATTTTTTTTTTTTTAATTAGAGGGGCGAACCGGTTCCCGGTTTTGGGCCGGTTTTTTCCGGTCGAAACCGGTTCGCTAAGCAGCCCGTTTTATTGGGCTAACCGGCCCGGCCAGGGGTCCGGATACCGGTCGAACCGGTTCGACCGGCCGGTCCGGGCCGGTTTTGAAAACAGTGACCTCAAGTCCTTAACAATTAGCACAAAGTTTGCTAATTATTATGGGGAAATGGCACCGAGACCCTTGGTCTTGTACAAAAATGTAAAAAAGTCCAGAATTCGAATCCGCTGGCTCAGATCAGTGACATAACTAGGATGTTATATGTTTTATCTGATTTTTGTTTCATGATGTTTTCTGTTTGGACATAATGTTGACTCCCAAACTTGCCTTTCTTTCATCATCATAACATTTTAAAGGGATAATATCAGTGATACCCCCTGAGGTTTGGTGTAATATCAGTGACACCCCCTGAGGTTTGAATAATAGCAGTTACACCCCCTGAGGTTTGATTTCTAGGGGTGTCACTTTTAAAAGGACGCTTGTACCCTTTAATTTAATATTACCAAATACTCTTCAATAATTAAAAGACACAAGTACCCTTTATTGTTCAAATAATAAAATCAAATTAAAATATAATAAATTAAAACAATTCATATATATAACTATAAGAAGGGAAAAAAAGGTCCCCCCACCCTTGGGGGCCTATTAGGTCTATAACCCTCACAAGACATTTCTGCCTTTTTATTGCTGTATATATATATATACCCTCAATATATGTAAAGATATATGTTAAGTACGGACAAAAAGATAGAAACAATTCTAACTAAAACTTTTGAGGCTTATTTTAAATAAAATCCAACAATAAATCTCAACTGATGAAAAATCTTATTCTCTTCAAAATTCAATACAAAATCATTTCTCTTAGATAAAAGGTTAAAAAAAAAAGGAGTAAGTATTTCACTCTCTTTAGAAAAGAAAAAAAGGTAAGTAATCAAAAGTTTTCATGTAATTTATAGTCCAAAAAATATCTTCAATAAAGATGTATTTAAATAGTATAGCGTACAAAAAAAATTATTTATATAAATCCATATAAATCGTTTTAATTATGCAACATGACCAACTATATTCTTATTTGATTTTATTATTTGAACAGTAAAGGGTACTTGTGTCTTTTATTTTTGAGGAGTTTTAGCTAATATTAAACTAAAAGGGTACAAGTGTCATTTTAAAAGTGACAACTCCTTAAAAGCAAACCTCAGGGGGTGTCACTGATATTATTCAAACCTCAGGGGGTGTGAGTGATATTACACCAAACCTCAGGGGTGTCACTGATATTATCCCCATTTTAAACTGATTGCAACTACATAAAATATATCGCAAACCTGTTTAGCAATAACATCATAGGGTTTGTTTTTGCTATTAACTCCAAAAGAAAAATCTTTTTTTTCTTTTTTTTTGTGATAAAACTGAAAATTACCACATAAGTCATAACATAACCAAGAAATATTATAAAATATTATCTGTCACATGGCGTATCCCAGATCAGAGGTCCTTTTCAAATTGTAATAAAATAATGTAAGAAAAAGGACAACATACAAAACATCAAACCCAAGAAACAACACTAGTGTAAAGAAAAGAAAACAGAGCGAATCTTAAAAAAAAACACAGCTGCATATTCTGCAATACACCCCATCATGCACAGTCAAACCAAACTACTATAATTTCTACCAAAACCAAAAAAACTTTTCTTTGTTGAAAATGAACCTTCAAAATGTCCCATCAAACTCAAATTTCAGATCTCAAAATCCCATTTTCAAAAAAATGTTTTCTTTTTTGGTAAGTCCAAAGCTCTGCTGCTACAGCTTTTGTTCTTTTTCATTGCGTTTGCCTTTTGTGCTTTACATCTTTTTTCTCAGTCCTTTTGCTATATTTATCATCTACATTTTGTGCATCTATTCATTTCAAATACTTAAAGTGGTGCAAGTATTTAGTTTGTTTTCTTCTTGAACTCTCTGTTATGAGTTTCTCTTAAGTTGTAGCCATCATGGTAATGATTATATTCATCACTTTCTTGATCTGCAAAGCTGTTTTCTGATGAAACCCATTATTTATTTTACAGAACTTTTGTTATATACTGGAGTTGAGATAATATTGAGATGTTTGTGTTCTTTTGGACAATGATCATGTTTGTAGTGTATAACTTCTAACAAATGCTATGCATTGTCTACTTTTTTCTTCAGGGGTTTTAATTAATGAAAAAAGGAAGTGAAAGGTGACATTTTTATTTTGCAAGAAAAAGTGAAAATTCTCCTTAGCTTTTCCTTTTGTGGCAAAAAAAGATGTTGTGTGCTTGTTCTGGGGAGCAATTCAAGTTTGAAGAAGCAGTGCCTCAGTCCCCAGAGTCACTGGCCACAAGGGATTTTTCTGCTAGTGGCCTTTCATCAAGAACTGGAACTCTTGATTGGGAATCAAGGCTTGAAGATGCTCAAGTAGATGAAGCTGAATCTACCTTAAAAGAAGCACTCACTTTAAATTATGAGGTATTCTGATATAGCCATTTGATGTCTAAGTGCTTGACATTGATTTATTACCCTTTGTGTTTTTAGTGAATTTTGTTATATATATATATGAATGTAGGAAGCTAGAGCATTGTTGGGGAGACTTGAGTATCAAAAGGGCAATTTTGATGCTGCCCTTCAAGTGTTTCAAGGGATTGACATCAGAATATTGTCATCAAGGATGTCCAAGGCCATTGTTGAGAAAACCCGGCCGCGAAAATTGCGGTCCAGAGGGAGGAGTGTGGTGGCTGATGTAATGTCACTGCATTCAGTGAGTCTAATTCTTGAAGCAATTCTGCTTAAAGCGAAATCTTTGGCGGAGCTTGGACGGTTTAAAGGTACTCAATCGTGGTGCTTTTATTTGTATATGGTATTATGGTACCATAAGTGTTACACCAATTCGTGTTGTGCTGAAATTTATTAGATAGACTTGTTTCTGATGCGGTATAATTAGGACTGAACCATGGAGCTTTAGAGAATGTTATTTCTAGCCCTTGCTACCACATGATGGATTTAACGAGTACTAATAAGTTTTCATATGGTATAGTTTTTCGCAAGCTAAGCATCCGTCTACAGTATCAGTATTAGTTAAATGCACACATTGAAGTTTTTGTAAGATTTCATTGAAATTGTGGATTTTTTTTCTTCGTATTCAACTTGAGAGAAACAAAACTAAAGGATATATTCAAGTGCAGTGCATCGACAGCTAAAGTTTTCGAAAGCATCTTGAAAAAGTTTCAAAAGTTTATAATATTTATCTAGTCGAACATACATTAACAACAGATTTTACTCAACAATCCTAATGTGCCTACTTTGTAATCTACTCTCTAGTGTAATGGATAGTTAAGGATGCTTACCTTCTGATATTTCTATTTTGGGATTTTCAAATACCAGAAGCTGCAAGAGAATGCAAGTTTATCTTGGATACGGTTGAATCAGCTTTACCCAATGGTATAAACATGGCAATCAGTGAAGATGCTAAGTTGCTAGAGATGTTTCATCGAGCCCTGGAGTTGCTTCCCAAGCTATGTATACAGTCCGGATCTCTAGATGAAGCCATTTTTGCTTATCGAAGGGCTCTGGTAAAGCCTTGGAACATTGATCCTCAAAGACTAGCAAAATTACAAAAAGACTTGGCCACCACGTTGTTGTTTGGAGGCGTTGAAGCTAGCGTTCTTTCCCAATACAAACCCGGAGGACCAACATTCCCGAAAAATAGTACAGAGGAATCAATCCTTCTGTTGTTTATACTCATGCAGAAAATTCTGTACGGTGAGATTGAGTGGGATCCGGAAGTTATGGATCATTTAACTTTTGCACTCACAGTTTCTGGAAACTTCGAGTCTTTGGCAAATCACGTGGAGCAAGTTCTTCCCGGGATATATAATAGAGCTGAGAGGTGGTACTTTCTTGCTCTTTGCTACAGTGCTGCGGGTCAGAATGAAACGGCACTGAACCTTCTGAAAAAAGTATCGGGATTTTCTGAAGCAAAGCACAAACCCCACTTAGCATCACTCTTACTTGGAGCAAAATTATCTGCTCTAGATCCAACAAAATCTTTTGATGGGATAAATTTTGCACGTGGTGTGATTGATGTTTGTATGGAAAGAAATGAGCATATACTCACTCAAGCTCATAAGTTTCTTGGTATATGCTATGGGAATGTGGCAAGGATATCAAATTCAGATTCCGAAAGAGTTAATCTACATAGAGAGTCACTCAACTCCTTAAATCACGCTTCTCAAATTGGGATGAAGGATCCGGAGATTAACTTTTACGTTGGGCTAGAAAATGCCGTTGAAAGAAACTTGAGTTCAGCATTTGATGAGGCGATGTTATATTCGAAAATGACTGCTGGAAGTTCCGCAAAAGGTTGGAAACATTTGGCTCTTATCGCTTCTGCAGAGCATAGATTGAAAGACGCTGAAGCCATTGTTGATGTTGCCTTGGACGAAACAGAAGGTATCGATCAGTTGGAACTTCTGAGGGTGAAAGCGGTCGTTCAGATTGCTGAAGAACAGCCAAAGCAAGCTATAGAAACTTACAGGATTCTGCTAGCTTTAGTTCAAGGACTTGGTGAGCATCATGAAAAGGAGAACAGAAAAGAGGTGTGCAACTCTCTCTTCGATAAAATTCAAGCTGTCATTTTTTCTCATTTCTTGTATAAAGGGTTAATACTATTTTAGGAACACTTAACTAAATACTGCAGCAACTATTTTAGTGATGTTTATAACATATTTAAACACTGAGCAGGTCTGTACACATAAAGAATATCACTTTAGTCCATGAAAATCGTCACTTCTTGATGTAGTTAACCGAAGACTTGAGGCTGGATGCAATTTCCTATTGCTTAGCTTTCACACTAGAGTAAATGCTAATAAAATTACAGAAGAAATGTTTTCCTGTAAGAGTTATAGTATAACATTCGAACATATTTTGCCATTTACTCATTTTTCTTTTTCGTGAACTATTAAAATTATAAATGCTGTCCCGAGGAAGTGTATGTGAACTCAACAAGTTCATGAAAAAATAGCATTCTTGAGGGGTAATTATCTTGTTCAATTTATCAGGAAGTAGCTGAAAGGAGATTGAGATGTGAAGCATGGTTAGATTTGGCCGGACTTTATTCAGACCATGAGGCGTGGCTTGACGCATTTATTTGCATAGATAAAGCCAAAGCAACAGAATTTTACTCCCCTCGTTGCTGGCACGTAACAGGTTGATATGCCGGCCTCCTCATATCTATTAACAACACAACTAGCCCTTACTCAAAACACATTTTCTTAAAATTTTGCAGGAAAACTCTTTGAAGCCCAAGGAGAACACAAGGAAGCCATTGTTGCATTCTCCGTATCTTTATCAATAGATCCAGATTATGTCCCTAGCATAGTTTCGACTGCTGAAGTACTGATAAAGATGGGTCGTAAGTCACTTCCTATAGCAAAAAGTTTCTTGATGAGTGCACTACGTTTGGAACCCACAAACCATGATGCGTGGTTTCAACTTGGAATGATTTATAAGATGGAAGGGTCGATTAAAGAAGCCGCGGATTCATTTCAAGCGGCCCATGAGCTTAAGCTCTCGGCTCCTGTTCTAAGCTTTGAATGAGAGAAACAGCTATTGATATCAAGCCATCAAGTTCAATCTTGGATTTAAATGCAATAACTGATTGGATATACAATACCATGATCGTTCTTGATTGTTTACCAACTTGTACAGGGGGGCTGATTGTTTTATGAAAAAGGAAACAATTTGATGGACAAGGCAATGTTAGCATGAGTCCTTTGTATATCATCTCAAATATTTTGTGCCAAAATGTTGTGTCACTCACCCTATTAGTACTAGATTTAAGACACTTCAAACAATTGTAAGATAAAGATATAATTACTTGTTCTCTTATCACCTATATATTAACGTGTCCATTACCACCATAACTTAATAAAAACAACATAATCTAACTAAAATAACAATACAAGAATGCAAATGAACATTTTATCCGCATATTTCACGGTCCAAAATACAACTATCAAACAAAATAAAACTAACAATATATATATATATATATATATATATACTGATTAAACAAACAACATAACATAGTCCAACTACAACACGTTTAACATTTAAGTTTTCTTAACATCAATATTGAACAATAAACAAACATTGATGATTAAGTCGAGATAGAGGTGGTTTGATGTTGATAAATTGGAAGATGATGATTATTTTATATGATCTCCAGAAACGTTTCTCGCTCTTTCATTCCTCTAAGAATTATAAAAACTAGGGGTGCAGGACTGTTGTTATTAAAATATGATCATATCCAAATTCTCTAGGTTAGCAATTTATCAACTTGAGCGCGTGAAGTTATAAAGTAGATTTGGCGGGTGCGAGTTATTACAGGTTGAACACTCCTAACTTTTCTCTCATTTTTCTCCCTTTTAACTAGCAGGATAAAAGAAAAAGGAATGAACTAGGTACGCTTTTTTATTATTTCAAGAGTTCGTAATAAAATGAATTTGTTGATTGCTTTGAGTGAATCTTCAAAAGACACATAAACCTTCCTTTCAGCTTTGTAGGCGTTGTTAAAGTGAGGACGAAATGAGACTTTAATGTGAAAACAACATCTTCACCAAAAGACATGAGTGGTGACAAGGAAGAAGCTTTCTTTAACGTTAAGTTTACTAGGAACCTTTTCAAAATCAACCTAACCGGTTACCTTTAGAAAGGCTACTAAGGACCGGGTGAAGAATGAAAAACGTCCGCTAAGGCCTACGGGAGAAGGTTTGCAGATGCGGTCTTGAATCGAACCAGATCGAAACATCCAGCTGTCGACGGACAAAGCTGGAACGTCGACCGCAAACGAAAGATGGCAGGCCCCAGTTCTCAGGGTTAGGGTATTCCCTATTATGAGCCTACTCAGATCAGAACTAAACTAGTTGATTCTTCGCCTATCGGCCGACCGGCTTTAAGCAACCTTCACGTTTCCTGCTGAGATCCCAAATCTCCAAGTGGGCCCTCTTGGCCACCCACGACCTTGGCTTTTTAGTCAGAAGAGTAATGAATAATTTCAATTCGTTAGACCAAGTTAGTCACATGTTTATGTTAATCGTCAAAAAATGCATTGATAAAATTGCATGAGAATGTGTGATGATCATGACTGCAACTTCCTAAAAAATTGACTATGTTAATATGTTTGATGAGTTTTGTAAGTATGGTTTTGTCCATGAGATGACTAGAATAATTATCAAGAAATCATACTTCCGGGTTTTATCAAAAATTCAAGTCTTTGTAGCTAGAGAATTCTTGGGCTTGAGAGATATTTTAGTAGTAATATTCCCAACACTTGTTGCCGCTTAGAGCATTTTTAAATCACCGCTTCGCCCAAACTTAATGATTTAAACATTTCTAAATTTCTTCGACCATGGAAGACCTCAACTTTGGAAACTCGTCGGCTTTCGCCTCCAATTTTCAAGAGTTAGTTCAACATAATTAACTTACCTCAAAAAAGTATTTGGATTTTTTTTTACAATATTGACTTTTACTAAGCCCAACTCACCAAAGAATGAACTATTAGATCGAATTCCCTATCAAAAAAAAAAGAACTATTAGATCGAATTCTAGTCGTAAAAGATTTGTTTTAGTTGATAGTTTCTCACTTTCTTGCTAGATACAAGTCTTATACACAATGTTACGGAGTTATTCTACATTTGAAGGACATAAATTTGGGACTAAGGAACTGTGGATGATACGGAAAAGAATCGTATTAAAAGAGGAACGACTTAATTCAACACTTCAAAATATTAAGTGAAGTTTACAAATCATTTCGTAATTATTAAGGACTGATTTGATATTTATTGTGGTGTGGTTGGATAGATATATATGATTCTAATTTCCATTGCAAATAAGGAGTCACTTGGAGTTTGTAAGTGGGAACAATGACCGTTCTTCTAAAATGTGAAAGACTGCAGCGTGAATCTATAAGTTCGAGTCTTGATATTTTCAATAATAACAACTACTATTTTTTATTTTTTTTTGATTTTCAAGGTCATTGCCATTTTACGTGCAAAGAAAATTACTAGAAAATTTTACATTTTTAAGAATTGATTTTATGTTCTTAGTGTTTAGTAAAATATAAGAGTCAAAGAGGTCATTTACTACATTGTATTGAATTTTACATAATCTTTCCTAAAATTATTTATGACCTTGAATTTTTAGGCTTAAAAAATAATCAATTTAAAGAAGAGACAAGATCTAACTCCAAACAATATAGTAAATGACCTCTTTGACTCTTGCATTTTTCTAAACATGAATAAAACAAGTTCTTGGAAATTCTTAATTCGATTCTATATTTTCTCAAGACATGTAAAACTGCAACCACCTTAATGATTTGATGAAACACCTTGAGAGTATGTTTTATGACCAAAGCAGTAAAGCTGCACAAAGTTGAAATGGTCTCAACTATAGGAATCAAAAAGGAAAATAGATGAATAAGATTTCACCTAGAAAATATAAAAGTTTAGACATAATTTTCAAAAGATAAATTATTTAGTCAAAAATCATAATAATGTGTTCAAACGCACCTAAATTCTAACCATTAAATCACAATTAGACATATGGTTGCAATGCAATCTTACGATTTTTGTTCACCTATAAATAAAAGTATGCCCAAATAAGCTAATTTCAGATTCTATTTATGTGAACAACAACCTAAGAGATTCTCTCATTTTAATTTAAAGGCTAGAAATTAATCTTCCATGGTGAATTTGAATATATGTATCATGATTTTGATCAAATAATTAATCTTTTGAAAACTATGTCTAAACTAAGAGCTGTACCAGATGTAGTGAAATTAGAGTGGGTTTTAGGTAAAGTGTTCATTTTAGTTTTTTTTTTCACTCTAAGTTTAAAAAAATAAAAGTAGAAAAATCAGGATAAGGATCTTAATTCTGGGTCGTATTTCATCCTTATACTAAGTCAAATTTCAGAGAATCAAATAACAAAAGAAGTAGCTAGAAAATCAAGAATGAGATGTAATTCTCATGGCCAATCCCAAGAGATAATGGCGAAAACTCGCTACTCAAGGCGATAGGATATGACAATGCTCCACAAATACCACCTTCGGAGATCTAAAAAAAAGACCTCAACAAAGATAACAAAAATAGAGCTTTATTTAGCGACAAGTTTCAAATAAAAACACATGAGTTATACGAACACACAAAAAAGTCCGCCCCAAATTTGTGCTAACCGTCGCAATAAACATAACATCAAAAAATAGATTGTAAATAATAAATATCCAATCTTAACTGAAATTGATTAACAAAAGAATGTACCAAAGCTAGCGAGCCCAGAAAAATATTGAAAAATAGGAGATCTGGGTTATCTTAAGCTTTGGAGAATAAAATAATAATTAATTTGTGCCTCCAGAACAAGGCCAACAAGAAATTGATCATCCCTTGTAGCCGAAAGAAGAGGCAAATTTATTTTATTTTTCATAAACAAATAAAACAACACAATAAGTGCTAATAATTAAAGAGCTAAATGAAATAAGAACATAGGAAAATCTACAAATTCATATCAAAATGAAACTATCTTTAGGAGAACAGAAGAAACCTTAAGGGAGCTAAGGTTTGAGAGATGCGGATGATACGAGGTTTGAGGCTCCGCCGTTTATTTGTAGTGAGCTGACGGTGCCCTATCTAGGGTTTTTCTTGGCTACAGTTTGTGTATTTTCTGTAGTCGTCCTTCAACTATTGATGAGGCTCACTTTGACCCCATCTATTACTTATAGTAATTTAATAAAATCAAAACTTTTTTCAAGTACAATATTACGATATCAATTCGATAGTTTTGTCAAACTTTTTTTCAAAACAAAATAAAAGTCCGTCATCGTATCGCCTTTTAAGTATGAAGTTAAGAACAACATGTGATAAATAACAAGAACTTGATGTAAAAAGTAGACTATCAACATTTATGGAAATATTATCAAAAAACATATCAACACAATGAGATAACTCGTCATTCTCTAATCATAATAATACAAAACGAAATATTATAAGTTTCTTAGGATATGATTTCAAGAAATATTAATATAGCTAGATATCGAACATGAGACCAAGAAGAACAAGTTGAACCTTCTTAAGTTGAAGGCAATAGACTTACGTTGTTTCTTTTGAAGAATCGAACTTGAGACTAATGAGAAGAATTTCACCTCTTTAACCAACTACACTACTCTTACGCACTAGCATATCATTCTATTAGTTCAAATTGTTTACCCTCAAACAAGGATTTGATATTTTGACATGAAACAATTACCCAATCATGTGTTCAACTCGCTAAACGATCCGTGTCGGTGAACTCGGTAATCCAAGATTCTTTACATGTTGCAATTTATTAGCATCCCTATTTTTTCCTTGATAGATTTATTTTACAATAACCGGAGTCAGAATTTCCATCGGTTAGTGAGGAATCTGGTACAACAATTTCGGTTTCTTTATTTTATTTTTCAAGAAACTGATTCTGTCTTTTAACAAATTTTGCAATTTTTGTAGCTGAGCTCATTGATCTTCATTAATTAACTATCATTAAGGTTCTTATGCGATTGGGTAATAGATGATGTCGCTGATTATAAAGCTAATATTTAAATATCAAATGTGGCAACACTGCAAAATTGCCTCATTAAAAGTTACCGATTTGAAAAATACATTAAAAAATCACCACGCTTCTCGTGAGTTTAACCACAAATGTCATTTTTTATCATCTCACTTGTAAGAAATTTATCAATTTTCCCCAAGTACCCATATCAAGAATCTCAGTAACAAATAACAGTAGATTAACACAAATCAATTTGATCTGAGAAAAGCAAATTCAGTTCTTAACATGATCAAATGATGCATTATGCATAGTCCAGTTTTATCTTTCCAACTTATTATGCGTCAAAACAACGACAGAAAACGTATGTCTTCCAAACCCATCAACCACTTATAAATCTTTCAAAATACTCATGTTGACTTGTAGTTGAGCGTAGTCTTGTGCATGAATTTGTAACTACTCTATATATTTTAAGATGCTACAGAACTCAACCTTTGAGTAGATCTTTGTAGACTTTCATAATACTTTAATCTATCAAAAAATTATGTAATAAATTTAATACCACTCTTTCTTCTTCTTTTTTTTTTTTTTTGAAGGAAAATACAAACCATCATTTTCATTTTTCAAGTCAAACAATATGTCGCCTCTAGACAGCTTCAACTTATCAGCTTGACGGTGTTGACAAATCCAGAAAATTCATTCATCAAGAATTTGTGGTGTTGGTTAAAAGAATATTTAATTTGATAAGTTGGTTAATTGTGAAATTATTAGACTAACAAAAGAGGAGTGTTTCAGTTGTCATTATCATTCTGAGAAGAAAATACAAAGCATACAAGCGAGTGATGAGTGTATGCTCAAGTATTGTGATATGTTCTTTGTGTTGAATAACATAGTTAGTTAACTTAACAAACGCCGCACAACCATAACAAGGAAATCTATGAATCCAATACTGCAAAACTGAACCTTAATCATGGTTGCACTAGATTAGAAACTCATTACATCTTTCTCTAAAAGGTGTTAGAATCACACTTCGAAACGAACGAAAAAAACTCGAATTATACAAGGCCAAAACACAGTTTCATAATACAGAGCTGAACCTACCATAATTTATCTATGCACAGGTAACAACAGCCAGCAGACAGAACAACTTAAAAAGATCAAGTGACTATTCAGATTTATTCACTTTTTTACATACATTTTACCCTGAGAATTCTTATTTCAGCTCCTACTCCAGATGTTCATATATCTGCAGGAAAAAAAGAAATTGAAGAATAATAAAAGATTTTACTGATGAACGCATAATGTTCTATTCAATATGGAAGTAAACTGGTTAATCATGATGATACCACTGACATTGTGTTAAATATAACAACACTGTCAAGAAAACAATAGGCATTAGTAAAGAAACAAAACATTACAATATCCTTATGGTTATATGATGAAAAAACTCATAGGGAATGTAAACATAGAATAAATGAACTAACACTTCTGAGGTGAAAGTCAATTCAAATTTTCATATAGTTTCAAACAGTTAAAATCCACTGAACTTTCTCAACACCGTAAAACTAAGACGTAAATCGCAAATTTTCATTTTGCTATCAGTCATAGGTAACATCAATGTGTTTCTTTGGGTTTTGAAAAAGGAAAGGGAGTTGCTGCATTCCAAGCAAATGCTAAGGAGTGCCATTGTAATTCACATTAGAATGCATGGCAAGTTATACTTTAGTACATCGACATAAGCAACCACATTATCGGGTTATTCTCTGGCCTATGACCTACCAGGCAAACAAAGAAATAGAACTCAAAAAACGATGAAAAGGAACCTAAAACCCAAAAACAATCACTAGCTTTTGGGGTGACAGAATAAACTTTCCATATTTATTCACAGTAAAATCCAAATCAAACAAGCTCTAAGACCAAATTCATATCTAGGAACACCATCAACTCATGGTTTAGTTATGGCCTCAAAAGAAACGTGTTAAAGATGACACAAAATAAACATTATATATCAATTCTCTGTATATACCATGCCATTTAAGTTTTAACAGAAAGGAAATTTAGTTCTCCTTTTATTTATGCACTATCAAACAATGATAAAAGTTTCACAAGAACAGAATCAAAACATATTATAAAGTGTCAACACGAACTTTGCAAATTACAAAACTTTCTTTATTTCATGTAAATACTCTTGTATATCAAAACCCGAGATTCGTCGCATATTATTAAATATATTATATAACATCATGATCCCAGATAACTGGGGATCACCTGTTTCGTGGCATGTGACACCCATGATTTTCCAATTTATTATGTAAGGCAAGAAGAGAAGGGTATAATGAATTACAAAAATAATCGAAGACTCACTGAGCCAAGCCATAGCATTGAAGCAGTAAAGTATCCTCATCCCATCTGCCACTGCATTGATATACGAAAAAGATGATCAACTTAAAGCATCATTATAAGATACGGTGGTGGTTTGTGAAATGCATGCCATATCAAGCTCAAAATGCCAAATCAAGGGTTAGTGCAGTTCTCTTTTGGTTAGTTTTGTTCATTTTATTTATCGAAAGAAAAAGGAAGGGATTAATACAGTGTAAGAGAAAGGAAATCCAACCAACTACTAACAAACTGAACCATTAATTCACAAAAGAAAATATATAACTAGAACAGGAATGATCATAAATATAAACATAGGGATATCACGAGATGCTAAGGAAAGAGGGAAAGGAAGATCCATTAACAGTCTTTTTCTTAAAGGGTTTTCAAATTACTATTAGAAAGGAAAAGGATATATATATAGGGAATAATACCTTAAGAACTGGTTCCCCTTGGTTGGCATTAGCATTCTGTTTTGCCATAGCTGCTAACTGAGCTTTTGCAGCTCTTCCTGCTGCAGATTTTTCGAATTCTTCTTGCCTGCATCCATGGTCATAATGTGTCGGTTATGCAAATTTTTAAGGGAGTATAATAAACTTCGTATCAACAAAATTCTCAAAAAAGAAAACTCCATATCAAAAGTAGAAATTCCAATTAGTTCTTTTCCTTTTGTTTTATTTGTAATTAAGAGTTGTGCTTTTGTTCATGGAGAATATTCTTCTCATTTCCATCAAAAGCTCTAACGTGTTGTATCAAATAAACACGTAAATCCAGAAGGGGGCTCGTCCAAGGTTCTTCCTTTTCTCCCAAGAAAACTACAACTCACCAAACCACAGCAACCTAAAGGGCACAAAAGGCCTCACGAGAGTGTGAACATGAAAAGAGTTCTGGACAGACAGACTTTTAGCGATTATCACATATAAAGCAATTTTGTACGTTCTAGCTTACAGAAACTCTTACAGATTGTTTTCTGTAAAAAAACACAACTTTTAAATGTCCAGTACTTCAAAATAAATATTGCAGAAATCTCCACGCAATACTCTTCGGATCACCAAGTGATCATCAGGTTTGAATATCCTTAACTTTATTCCAATTCTCTAATCAGCAACATCCTCCATGCCCTATGAGAATATGTAGATTGTAAAGTTCCAATTACGTATGCCTTTGTAATGTTGGCTTCCAATCCTGATCCATCTCCCAAATTCCTGCTTTTACCTCCATGGTATTGTGGCTAAAGTAGTGCCAGTAGTTGATCTTTTAAGGCAAACGGAAGTCGAAAAAAGCTTATGCACACTAAGTAATTTCCTAGATATGTTTTTTATGTGTTTGCCTCGTATTCTATAATCCCGCGATGCCAACCCACCAGTCAAATACTCACTCTTGCCAGTCTCCATAAGTACAATGTTCCTCAGCCTAACAAGCCAAACTTAGAACCAACACCTCGTCTTGCGAACTCTTCTACATCTGAGAATTCAGATCCGACTCGCAAACATCAATAAAACCTCACCTTCAGATAATTTACATATTTTCACACTTGATGGATTTGAACTAAAGTCTGCATCTGTACTTTCTGACAAGATTTGTCCGCAATACAGTAGCACAGTTACCATGGAGCAGGATATATCTCGCGCTCTATATAAATTAACTATCGATACAAGATACATACCCCACTTTCTGGTTCATATTTTGAGCCTATAAGTGCAGCATAACCAGTATTTATCACACAAAGATGGCACCTTTCACACAAAGGAGATAACGAGGAAATTCTGAGTCACGTATCACGGAAGCACTGGATAAGGAGAAGTCTGAAGCACCAAGTTAAACACATCACTGAAACAGAGCTCACCCGTTCTCTCTTTTATAATGAGCTACTCATTTCATTTTCTTCTCTTTAGTAAATACAATATCCAATCTGAGCATAAAGGGGTCGCAGAAGTTCCACGGCAAAGAAATATACGATCTTTTAAGATTCCATTAAGGCGACAACCACAGATACACCATAAAAATGTACAATTCAATCAAGAGAAAAATCTTCAAACAATTTATATTGGTCCTACACATGCTTAATCTGATTTTCCATGAGCCTCACCACCCCTTTCATCCTCATTTCAAGATTAGCTCAAACTAAAATCAATTCATTTCTACGAAGATGCATATAAAAATGAAAAAATCCCTAAAACAGAGTACTCATCATGAATTAAAAATCCTCGAATTAATCCTATTCTCTCTGATCAAAATCCAATCTTTCTTGTACCAACATGAAGCTATTTCTTCATAGAACAAAACCCAGATAACAAATTAGCTTGTCGGAACATAATCACAAAAATAAATTGCAACAACAACAATAACAAATTAGAAAATGATTAATTAAAAAGTGACCTTCTTTGTGCAGCTTCAGCGGCTTTAGCACGGGCTTGTTCAGAGGCCAAACGGTCTTCTTCTTTTCTCCGTTGCTTGCTCCCTCCATCGAAGCAAGCAAAGCAATTCATTTCGAATTTTTTTTTCTAATTCTCCTTTTGGTTTAATTGAGACCCTTTTTTTGACTTTAAAAGCTTTGCTCACAAATTAGATATGAAAAATGGTTTGTTATAAATTTGGGAATGGAATTGGAATGGGTACTGATTGCAATGCCAAGTCTTGGTCGCATTAAGGTTGTCTGTATCTATTTGTTTCAGGTTAAGTTATATTTTGTTTATTTATTTAATAAAACTATATATATATATATATATATATATTTATTTATTTATCTCTCTTTGGATAGGTTATTATTGTATTAAGTTTACTTAATTGCACGTAATGAAATAGTATATACTTCTCCTGAACGCGTTTTCTTTTGGGTGTTTAATGTTTTAAATGTAAAATGCAAGTAGGATGTTACTTTGACATTAAGGTACTTTTATGTTAATTATAAAAAAAAAAAAAAAAAAAAGGTACTTTTATGTTTAATTTTATGAAGATTTTTGTTCATAATGTGATAAGGAAGCAAATGCAAAGTCTAGAGATTTGTTATTGACTTTTGGTGAAGGTTGTATTTTGTTTGCGACTTTGCGTGAAATAAGTACCAATATCATTTTTTTTTGACTAATTGTGTTTATTTTAAATGCTAATAAGATTGATGCATAATTAAAATATGGCACTGATATGAAAGAAAAAAGAGTCATTTATGTGTATATGCTACTTAAAGGAAAAGTTGAAGATATGAGTTAATTTCGTTTATATCAAATTTCATCCTTAGAAAGAAAGGTACGAGGATAAATTAATCATTTTACTGGCGATATTTTATATTGTTAAACTTATGTGGTGGTTTTCTTAATCCCTAGTTTGTGCCAGCTGAACGCGTTTATAAAGAAACAAATAGTAGTATAGATACTCCTTAAATTTCACAAATTAATAGTTTAACAAAATGTGTCAATATTTTTTTCAATATCACATATTCCATGGATAACTTTACTTAAAAAGAGCAAATCTTATGTATAAAAAACTGTGTTTGACTTCCTACTCTGTAGATTTGTCACTTATAGTTGTGGATATGTTTATTTACTTATTATCAACAAACGATTTGTTATAAACTATTTAATCTTCATATTTACGTAAGTTTCACGGTTCACGTAAATATGAATACATTTACAACGCTCATGCTGGATTAAGGTGGTATTTGCAAACTCTTCTCAAAAAGTAGAAGTTTAAAATTTAAGTTCAAACTCAAAAAACTGCTTTAGGCCATAAGACGAAAGTGTTTGAAAAATAATTTAAAAGTTGGATTTTTCATGGTAAGGTGTTTGTATGAAAAAAGTGATTCCACTGATTTTCTTATAATTTGACTATGATACCCTAACTTATACATTATCAACATTTAAATGTATTTCCATAATAAACTATTACAACTTTAAAATATTGAATTACAAGTTTCGAGTTCATTAAAAGTTTATAAGAATAAACTAAATTTTAGAGTATCCATATGAAAACTCAGTTTGATGAATCGCTAAATAAATTATACTCGTCAACATGATATGATAGAATTCTCGACAAAAAAAATGATAGAAAATAATTCAAATAGCTAAAAAGAACTTGTAAATCATTTATAGATTGATAAGTTTTTTTTCTTCCAAATGAAGACCCTAAGCTCCTTCAATTAACATTTGATTTTATTAGATATGTTGTGTTATTTGATAAAAGAAGATAAGGGTATAAATAGATAAATAAAATTTAATTTATTTAAAAAATGCTACCATAAGCTAGAAGCATCTCTTTAGCAGCTTCTTCAAAAAGCTTTCAAACCATAGAAGCTAGATTTGCAAACACCCCAAACTGCTTAAGTTAAGTCAAAAGCTGTTTTTAACTTTTTTAAAGAGTTTGCAAACACCACCTAAATTAAAGAGACTTCCATTAAAGCTTTAGTATTAACAAAAACACTCTTTTCGGGCTCGTGTTTACGAATTTTATGCATTTAATTTTATAATTATCCTAATCTCACATGAAGTTTTTATAATTAGTTCAGACATCAGCCATTGTAAAAATATAGTTACCCAGAAGCGCTCATTAAGGCCTAATTATTGTTACATCGTTCACTGTTAATAGAAAACTAAAATGAAAGCTTTGAACTCTCTTTTTCAACTAATGAGTAGAATATTTACATCATAAAAGACTTCAAGTCACATGGCCTTGCAAAATGAAACAGGCTGGAACCTTAGATCACAACCATCGGCTAAATAAGACTCCATCTCAACATTCCAATGAGGCAAGGACAAAACGAATTGTCGAACTCAGCAGGTGAACTACTGCAATAAGCAGCGTTTTTAAACCCGGACCGGGCCTGTGAACCGGCGAGGCACCGGTTCGCAGTTTTTGGCGGTTGAACCGGTTCGACCGGCGGTCGAACCGGCCGAACCGGTACCAAATACAAGCGACCGGGTCCCGGTCCGGCCGGGCCGGCCGGCCGGTCCGGTCCGGTTTTAAAAACACTGGCAATAAGAGAAAATTGTACTATTGACAAACATATCTATTCAACTTAACTGATGGAAACAAATTAAATAACATGGTACAGAAAATACAATGAACTTTTGCAATAATATTAACCACTAAATTCAAACAAATAAGAGACAACTATATCTGTGACTAAAATCCATGGAACATTCAGATTAGAAATGTTTTACAACTGAAACTTAATTTCTCGAAGTTATTTCAATCCGTGGGATCAGAAGCAATCTTAGTAAGAGGTTTATTCAATTAAAGTTAATAAAATAAATTATGATATAATCTTTGTTATAGTAATTGAAGATTTTGCAGTAAAGGATCTATCTATCCAGCATAACATATCGAAATCAGATTACCAATCATTTTGGAGCTCCATAAAACCAATTTGCATTGAAGTAAAATTAAGCTTAACATAAACAAACCCATAACCTTTCACAAACTTGAACTCCCCTAAAATTACGAAAAGCTCCTATGCATAAAAAAATGATCAATTCAATCCCCACGCCACATTTCTTCTGCATTGCTCACGATAGCAAGTTCATTAAAATGAGCAATCTCCCATACTAATAACCCATTACTTAGCATAAACATAAACAATCGTCAAAAGGAAATTAAATCAAAAAAATAAAAAATATTAATATAATAGTAAAACTAACTAAAAACTAAAAAAATGAAAGAGAAAAAATTGAAAGATTAGGTACTGTGGGTAGCTCAGATTCTATGGGTGTAAAAAGAGTCTGTCAAGCTGTGCAAAAACATCAGCATTCAGTACGAGGAATTACTTTCTAATCACTGCTACCCACAAAAAAACTCAATTCATATCAATTCAAAATGAAAATTTAATAAATAAAATTGCATAATACATACAGAGTGAGAGTTGTGATACAGAAGCGGCGATTTTGGGGTTTGTTTTATAGAGGGAATAGAAACCCTAGCTAGCTCGCCCATTCTTAGGCGCTCAGCTCAGTTTTATTATGGGCCTTTCAAATTAAACTATTTGACCCAATTTTTTAAGTATTAAAGACACTATCTCATAATTAGAAGAGCAAAATGGTTCTAAGTTCTAAACAACTTGATTAAAGTTAGATAAAGTTGACCAAAAGCTAACGTGCCCGGTGAAAAAAAATATATATAATATCATTCCCAAAACGCTAAAAAAAAAAAAAAAAAAAAAAAAATTATCCATCAACTATTTGAAAATGGTGATGATGAAGCTTTTGATTTTCCTTTCTCGGAAGTTGACAATCTTGTATGTCGACGTCTAGAACGTCAATTAAGCCCACATTAGTTTAAGGGGTGTTTGCAAGACCTCCTAAAGGAGTGCGTTCACTATTTTTGTTTAAAGCTACTTTAAGTAACTTTTAATAAAAAGTTGGGAGTGTTTGTAATATTTTTAAAAAGCTACTTAAAGTATTAATTATGTATTTTTAAAAATTAATGAAAAATTGCTTTTCTTTTTTAAAGACTTTTCAAAAATAACATAATTTCGAAAGTAGTTGGAGAAGCACCTCTCGACATGCTTTTGCGGCTTGAGCATTTTCTAACTTTTTTTTAGATAAGCAGAAGCAAAATGTATTCCAAATACTAAAAATATGTTTTTGCGGCTGCAAAAGCAACAAGCTCATTTTTTAAGCATTTGCAAACACCACCTAAGAATTAGAAAAAGCGTGAAAGGAATAAATTAATTAAATTTATAGAGAGCTCTGATATTGTATTTATGGCTTATTGCACAACAATAGAGGTGTGAGTTTCTCGAAAAGTTGACACAGCTCTCAAAAAACTTTAGACATTTTCAAAACTTTTTCAAAGAAACGTTTATGGACAACTCTCTAATTTTGTGAAAGTGTCACTTAGAACATCATGTTAATATGCAAATAGAGATACTTGTAGAAAGTATAAGGTCTAGTAAAGTACGAGATTTCTCAAATACTTTGTACAAATGTGTGTATATCCCCTTATAGTCGTTAAATCAAATTGACCTCCAACATCTTTTGAGAAGTGGGAGACTATAATTAGGGGTCCAATCTCATTTGTAAATCATCTGAGAGGTTATGAGTAATACAACATTTCTACCAAATTCTACTGCATTTTAGAAACCCGACGAATTTATTTCGAAACATCTTAAAAAAAAATTAACTATTTCTCTTGTAGTCTATATTTTTATTACTAATGTGTATATTTTTATTTTAAGAGTATCAAAATTTAAGGGGTTTATCCCTCATGCATCAGGACTTTCGTTCTACTTAAAAGTCCATAAAAACCCCACCTTATGCCTTGCCTACATCCTTACAACTTGATTAACGATATTGTTTTGGCCGATAAAACTGAATATCACATGACATATGTGAACAACACAAATAAGCATTATGCCTCATATGAAATTATCAGAGCTAGTGATTTATCTTGATTTGAAAGCATGGGTATATCTAATTATGATTTTCTTGGAAAATTAGGGAAACATATGATAATACCTTTTTATTAGCATTTCCATATTTTATAAAACCAATTTGCGATAATGCATAGACTGGTATTGACACTATTCCCTATTGATAACACTTCGTCCATATAAGAGACGACAATCGCAACCCAATTGAAGTGTTACCTGGAATTCAGTAAGGATCAACCATTTCTAGAACAAATTGCATAATTTTTGTTTGCTACTTTCTTTTGCCGATATGCAAGCGTCGCGGTCGACGCCTTTTGCATGGCAACATACGAGCATCGAAAAGTCACGATGCGAGAAGGATACAAGAATCAAATTGAGACATTTGCCTCTTCTTCTTCAAATAGAGTCGTTATGATTTTCACAAATATTTGTATTATCGATTTGGTCTCTCTCTAAAACAATGTTAAGATTGTGATTTTCCATTCAATTTTCAAGATTACCCGATGAAGTTTCGCTATTTTAAAATCTTGTCATAGTTAAGATAGTCACAAAATTGCAATATTTTAATTTCAAATGAATAAAGTGGAGAATATTATTAATTAGTTCTAAATTTCATTTTATTTGAGTATCAGTAAATAAAACAGTAAATATGAGGTTTCTAAGAAAGATTTGATTTGTTTAGTAAAGACTTTCAATAGTATAGAATAATACTGGAGTGTTGGTTTCACTAGATTCTGTCAATTACTTATGTTTTGTAAACCAACGAATTATGGTATTGTAGTATTTCATACATGTATTCCAATTAATGCTCGATAGTAGTTCACGAATCATTGCACTCTATTCACTTGAATTGAATGGTACTTTGTGTACTCTATTCTCATGAATGTATTAACTTCGATTAATTACCTATGTCAAATAACACAAAGCAACATAAAACATGTATCGTATTGTCAATCATCCAACATAATTTCATGGGTTACTCTACCGTCTACACATGTGATCTATTTCATACAATTCTTCGTATAAAAATCTAAACATGATATGTTGGCGAGACATACTTAAAGCACTAAGCACGCATAAAATAATTAGAAATACATTAATACTCAAAATATCAAGTTAAAATATAAGATCCATAACCTCCAAAATTTAACTACACCCTAACTCCAAAGTTATAAATTGGCTACTCATAATTCTACGAAAAATATAAAACGGTTCAAAAATAAACATCAACATTATAATTATATAAAATAAAAGAAAGATCAAATCTGATTTTAATGTCTTCTCCATCTCCTCCAAATTCTGTTGCAGAACTGCAAACTAAAACTAAACTAAAGAAAATACTAAAACTAATGACGAGATTGTGTGGTTTCTTAGCAGAGATCTTCTTCTTGCTTCCTAAGCCTCCATGATTGTATATCCTCAACCATGTAGCCTCTATATGTTTCCTTGTGTGTTCCTTGCTTACTTGTGGCTGAGAGTCTGAGACTAAGGTTTTTAAAAGTGAATGGGCCAAATTCTTTCAAAAAGTTTAAATGTATTGATGTTGATTACTATGAAATATCTTTTTTTTTTTTTTTTTGTTTCCTGTATCTTCTTAAGCAGTTCAGCAAGGGCAATAATTCTATGACAAACAGTGGAACATAGAGATTAAATAGTTACTAAATTATCACAATCTTCCAAAATCCGGTACAACTTTCAAAAAGTTTATCCTATTATTATTCGAGATAGATTTTTGAGGGATCAAGGTTGTCACAAAATTGATATCTTTTTGAAGAAATATTTCTTTTTTCACGAGTGAGGGGTACCATCTACATTTTACATAAGGCAACATAAAGGGACATGATCGCCAATCGATTGAGTGAAAACTCTGCATGTACCAAAAAATCATGAGTTGGATGTCTTGTAGAACAAAATGAGACGACATGTTTATTGATGGAAAAATCACACCAAAAATTGGAAAGCCCATATCACGACAACAATTCCAACGGACGAAATATCTAACATATGCCTGACTCAATTAATTATAAAATGAGTCCCAAAGGACTTCTCCAAGAGAAACAAACATGTGTCAGTTTGAAACAAAAACAAAATAGTTTGTAGTTAGTCACGCACTCAACTATTGGGTGACACATCGACACAACTAGGGCTGTGCGTTTCGATTAAATCGAATCGAATCGATCATATCAGCTAGAATCATTCGATTCTGGTTGTGGGAAACTGACAATCAAAATCAAATCGTTTGAAACGATTCGATTCGATTTAAATCGAGTTGATTTTGATTCGATTTGATCCGATTTCGATTATGAGCCTTTTTATTTATTGTATTTTAATTTTGAGAACATAAGCAATATAGCGCTTCGAATATGCATTTAAAACTAATGAAAATATGTACGAAATAATAGAAAAATAATGTACACTCTCTAATTCATCAATCATTAAAAATTTACAATTGAAAAGTGATATTTCTACTCAATTCAACATAATTCACAAACAATAAAATATTAAATCCAAACACAATTAAACATAAGAGAAATTAAGTCACACTTCAAAATTCATAAATATTCAAGACAAATCATTCAATTCATTATGTTCTATACATATATATTAAAAATAAAATATAGATTCGATTTTCGATTCGATTCGATGATCGACCCCTAAAATCGAAAATTGAATTGAAGTGGGTTTCGATTTTTCTGTGACAACTAAAGATCGGATCGAAAATGCAACTCGATTTTTAAATCGGATCATTCGATCGATTCGATTATGTTTGCACACCCCTAGACACAACACACATCTTGACTTTGGATACAAGGACAACAATTAAGCAATGCAAATCTCATGAACATATGTCTCCACCGCAACAAAGTCGTTTAATGATCCCCAAGCTGTTCTTGACATATTCCACAGATGTCTGAGAATGTATTTCATGCATGTGAGGAGGCACAAAAGAGAGAGACAAACGAAAATATGAACTACAACTCTTGTGGATCAAAGTCTAAGGAAAATATAGATTTTTTTAGTGAGTAATCTCGTCTCAATAATGTGCCACAGTTATACAATGATAATTTGACCCTAATGTCATGACCTAGAAATTATTTTGCTACTCAAATTGTGAAATGAGGTGTCATTGATATATTGTGCTAAAATGTGATAATATTTTAAGGTGAAAATAACTCAAAAAAATATTTTATGTTACTTAAAGAATTTTGTTAAAAATATACTTTTTTTATTTTATTTTATTTTTGACTTCATGAATACAATACATAGTTATTTTTCTTAACAATAACTTACTGTTCTTCTAAAAGGAGCTTGTTTACTACTTTTGCTTAAAGTCACTTTAAGTGACTTTTAATAAAAAGTCGGGAGTGTTTGCAAATCTTTTTAAGAATCTACTTAAATAATTAATTAGGTGTTTGTAAAAAATAATGAAAAGTAACTTTTCTTTAAAGACCTTTTAAGAATAACATAATGCCAAAAGCAGACGGGGAAGCACCCATGTGCTGCTTTTGCGGCTTGTGCTTTTTTTGACTTTTTTGTAGACAAGTAGAAGCAAAAGTCAGTATTCCAAACACTAAAAATGTACTTTTGCGACGGCAAAAGCCAACAAACTCCTTTTATAATCATTTGCAAACACCACCTAAATATCATTCATAACATACTTGGTCCAAGTTGTGATTAAAGATGAGTGATACATTGCAAAAGTTTTGACCTCATAATACAATAAATGAATAGTGGTATATTAATAAAATGTAGCATGTTAGCTTAGTGCATTCGGATGCCACCTCAAGATTAACTTAACCATGTCGATATTGTTACTGCTCATTAATATAACATTTGGTATGCTACCATAATGTTATTTATCTAATTCATCAACTACACGCGACTATTACATCATATTTTTTTTATTTTTTTTATCATTACAACCAAACGTAAGAACTTGTGCAACACTGTCACTCATCTTGAATTACAACTTTGACCCAATTATACTAGAGATAAAGATTCCATTTCACGGAAATAATAAACAAGTAACTGAAAATAAAAGAAAAAAACATATATGTTTACAAAACTATTTAGAAACGCTAAAGTTGTCTTTACCATTAAAGTTGTTAATGTACATCAAAGATACTCTTGATAAACAACAAACATATTGATTAAACACTGTCTCATAAAGTTAAAATGGACTGAGGTAAAACATGAAACAATAGACTTATTTGATATGTTACTACAAATCTCAATAAGTGTCGGTGGTATTATTAAAATCTCAAACCCAGATGTTCCAGTGATATTATCCCTTTATAAAAACACACCCTTCGACACATTACGAGACTGAATTGACGCTGAATCACAATAAAAGACTAAATTAAAATAAAACCAAAAATCAGGGGACCAAAAAAAGACTTTTTCTTTCACCATTTCCGCACAACATAGCTCTCACTCCCAAAATCAATATAGAGCTATGTTTAAGTATTATATATTTCATATTTGTCAATGTATGAAATCGATTCGAGCAATGATTGAACCTGTTGAGCCGATCGAACCAGTAATCTATTAGACTACCGCTTAAACGTTCGTTTCGCTTTTAAGAACGTATCGCACGACCCATTAAAAGACTAAAATAAAATAAACCCCAAAATCAAGGGACCAAAAAAGTTTGAGTTTTCTTTTCTCATTTTCACACAACATAGCAGCATCTCTCACTTCACTCCCGTAGTCCAACACAGTCCCACCAAATCGCCACCCAACAACCGCTGCACGTCCGCCATGACCGACCACCACCACCACAAACCCACCACCACTCTCCACCCAACACAGCCCTTCTCACTAGACAACACCTCTCTCTCTCTCATCCCCCGCCTCAAACTCAACCTCACCCTCCACCGCGCCGACAAATCCGTGTCCCCACTCAACGACTGGAACCTCAAGCGCTCACTCATCGACTACCTCAAAAAAACCCACAACATCAATCTCCCAGAACACGACATCAAGATTCACAAGTACAAGGACCTTAAGAAACGCAAGCGAGACGACGCCGTTGCGGTTGGGTCGATCTTCGTTCTTGATTTTGAGTTCTTGGAGAAAATGGTTTTGTTCTGGGAGGAAGAGGGTGAGGGTGTGTTGGAGAAGAAGTTTGTGGAGTGGAAGAAGGAGATTGTGAAGGAGATGGATGGTATGGAGTTGAGTTTGGAGGGGGTTAAGTTTCGGTTGAGCGTGGCGTTGCCCGAGTCGGATGATGTTGAGGGGATGAGGAAGGAGTGGGAGGAGATGGCTGCTTTTGGGAGTAGAGGTTGGTTGGTTTTTGTTTTTTGTGCTTGTGTTTGCTATAGTTTGAGGAATATTAATTGTGTGGTGATGAGCTGAAGTATTGAGATTTGTAATGTGAATGTTAGAATACAATGTAGCTTACAATAACTTCGGGGGTGTTATGAGCATGTAATTTGAAGTGTTGTGGTGTATTTCTGAGGGCTTTTAAGATGTTCTTGGTTTTTATGCTCTTGCGTTTTATAGGATTGAATTGTTGGCCGACTAACTTAATCGTCACTTTTGTTCGTGGAACTTAGTTCTTGGAGTAGCTCAAATATTAGTACAAAGTCCTTCTTCCATACAAATCTAAAGCTAATGAGAAAGGAATTGCCATGTACTCTGATTGTTTTAAGCACAACCACCAATTTGGGTTCCCCTTTACCCATTTAGACTTGGTGCCGAGTTTTGGGTATCAATTTTTTGGTTATCGATATTCTTCTCTCAACTATTAAGAATTATTGTTGGCTGGCAGATCTAAATTTACGTGCAGTGTGTGTGGGGGGGGGGGGGGGGTTGTTCCTTTTAGGAGCTTCTCAGAAAGCATTAGCCGTATAGAGAGTCCATTCAAGATTTAAGAGATTGGTCATGGAATGTCATACTCGTCAATGTTACGGCAATTGAAATATTGATGTCCATTATTCATATCAAAAAACCATCTTTGCTTATGTGGCTTAAAGAACAACTTCGGATGAGTAATAAACTTGTAAATGACTTCTTTAATTGTCGATTAGTTATCAATTGAGTTTGGCTTAGTAGTGCTTGTATAGGTTTGTAATTTGTCATGCTGTTGTCAATGATGCATCTCTCTTCACCAAAGTTGGGAAGAACTCCTGAGGAACGTATTCTTTAAATCGATTCCAATTGTTTTGGCCAAGTCAATTTCCTTCTTTTTTGCTGAAAATTAGTTCTTTATTCATATTTTACTTTATTGGCCTTGTCTCATTCAGTTCTGTAGTTGAAAAAGAGGTCAAGAGACCCTTGGGAATCAGCTAAGGTTGTGGGTTTTTCTTATAACAAATTTCCGCAACATATGGGAACTTCTCTGTTCTGAACCATGTTTAACCAATATCTTAGTTGTCCTGATTTCTTGAGCTTACTTTTGCATCCTTACTTTTTTGGGTGGTAGCTGCTTTAGCATTGTTCTTGCTCCTTTTTTTATGCTCATTACTAGATCTCACATATATTCGATAGGATATTCAAGGGGCGAGAGGCAACAGCCTGATACTATTATATTAAAAGGTGTCCCGTCAAGATGGTTTGCTGAACCACGGGTTTCATCTAAACCATCGATGCTAGTCAGTCATACAATTTTGTCTGCACTTGGAGAGATAAGGTATGTGTTATTCTGCTTTCAATGGTTATACATATATTCATTGATTGCTTGCAAGGCGACATGTTCAATTACGAATTTTTGGTTTCTATGCCCTATTTGTTCTGTATATTTTTTAGCTTAGCCACTTGAAAGGTAGAGGACGAAAAGGCATAATTTTATTGATGGTGTATCCTTAATGACTGATTCGGCAGTTTTTTTTTCTCTGTCATTTCATGCATGGTCACACAACAAAGTTTAACACACCTGGAAGTCATGTTTTGATCTATTTTCCGTGTCCCTCCTAATAAGTTCCTCACAAGCAATAGCATTACTTTTTCCTTCTACAAACCGAACAGCCAAGTAACTGCTAGGATAAGTTGTTTGTCATCCTATATTTTATTGCGTACGATACACCCCATACAATAAAAATACATCTTTCTTCTCAGTTATTTTCATTTTTCTTTGGTTTTTCTATTTTCTTGTTTTCTTTGCCTTGCCTAGTCCCTCTTACTTATTTTTCTTCAAAGACTTCTATGTTCTTGCTTCCTTTGTATTTGATGTCATCAAGACCAAGACAGTGATGGCCCCACTGCCATGATGGTGCATGGAGATTGTGAAGGGTTGGCTTGTTCTAGTGTTCGTTTTTGTTCTAAATACGTATTCCCCTGTAAAACATAGGTCTTGGCAAAACTGAGTATCTATACTTCCCTTGTAGTACAATTGACCCTCATCAGCTCTATATCACAGTACTACAATTTGAAAAATAAGAGTTAATCTAATTTACATGTAAATTTAATCACCTGGGCAAATCCTATTATAACTAGAGATAACCATATGAATATATAATTGCCTACACAGCGTTGCATCATCCAAGTGGTGAGATGATCTTTCCGAATTTACTACTCGGGAAATTCCATCTTCATAAATGTTACAAAGATCACAATGCTTTTCTCTATAATCAGTTTCGTCGATAATAGACCTCTACGTAAAGGTGGTCGCTAAATTTAAAAGTTTTAAGAGCATGCAATTTGAAGAACTAGCTTGAATTTATTTTTCTTGCCGCTGATGTAAATTATGAGTTAGAGATACTCCTGCAATTACAAATCCTCTTTATTTATGAGATTGTGCAGTAAGCTATTATTATTGTCTGTTGTTCCTTCAAACTGTTCTTTCTATAGGAGTCATGATGTTGCTGAGGACAATGATATAGGTGAAGATGAGGATGAAGATGGCGTGGACCTAGTTTCAGGCCTCAATTGCAAGTTTGTGGTTCGGTTCAAAACTCATGCCGACTTTTATAATGCCCTGAAGATTTTAAGTGGCCGCTCTCTAATAAAGGTGGACAGCAAGTCTTGTGTACTTGATGTTGTCATTTTTAATAAATTACCACATTCCTAAAATATTTACATTTCTCTCCCCTGATCTCCTAAATGTCAAATAAACAATATCATTGTGATTTTCTTGTAAAAGTTTCGACTATTGGATCTCTGTTTAGCATGCCTTAACATACTTAGTTAATTTTTTGATACGTTGTCATCTTGAAAGAGGTTTTCATTTCTTTAATGATTCCCTATTTAGTTTCGCGATTCTCTACCTAATTTTTTTGGAATATATTAGACCTCAATTCAAGTGAAAACTATCATAAATATGTAGTAATTTCTTTCAGCCATTGCATAAGATTTCTGGTTGATTGAGATTGTAACCAATGCAGGAAGGATCACGTTTGAGGGCTGATTATGAAGTGACCTGGGACAAAGACGGATCTCTTCAAAGTTCTAGAAGCTCAGTAGAAGAAAGAAGAAGATGGACGCCAGGTAGCGGTGCAGGAAATTACAGAAGTGAATCTGGACGTGCTTCACAAACCTCTCGATTTGACTCCAGTGATGGGCGAAGAAAGCGGTTCAAGGTCAGTGAATTACTAAATTTGACAATATAAATTAACTCAAGGCCAAGTAGAATGGTGAAATTTTTTGCTCTGCTATATTTCCTTTTTGTTTATACCTTTAATAGGTCTCATGTGCAATCAATTAATGAATATGCACATCGAGGGCTCAAATGTTGAATAGCAACCAATTAATGAATTATGCATGTCGAGAGCATATTCTAGACATGGTTTTCATTGTTCTCAGGAAAAGTTCCTATTGTATTTTCTTAAATATGGGAAAATCCCATTTTTTCCATTTCTAATAAGGTACAAATAGAGAAACTTCCGAATTTCAGTGAGAAACAAATACAAATCTTAGTCCAACCTATATGTTGTATAAGATACACACATCATATTTTTCAGTATCTACCCACTGTTACTATTTACTTCTTTTGAAGCAATCTCCTGCATATCTAACAGCTCACTGTGGCTGGAATTTTATGTGTTATTTAGATCTCAGCGGAATATCACGCCAATAGTTTCCTACTCCAGTTTAAGCACATTAAACAATTTGGGGAACCAAAAAACAATCAAAGGATTGATCGTAGTTCTTGTCAATTGCAGGACTGAAGAATAGGTTGAACATCACAGGGATACTTATGGTAAATTTAGCAGATAGCTTTTGTTGTGCTTTCTTTACTGCAAGCAACGTAGCCATGTGGATCAAGCCTTGGTGTTTTTGATGAGTTTGGCTTTTATCCAAAATCTCGCTGGTCACAGTCCTGAAAAAACCGCTATTTCTGCAACCGTTCCTCAATCTATTTCTGCATGATCAACACAATCAGACAATGTATTATCTGTGGCATTAAGCTAATTTCCGTAAGGTCAGTTTTATTTATTTGCCTGGCTTTATAAAGTTTTGTTTGTACCTTCTGATCTTATAAGTTTTGCGAGTTATGTAGTAGATTACAATGATGTTTAGCGAAGTGTTCAATGTTTAGCTAAAAATCATTTATATTTAAGAGGGTATAGTTGCATGAAAGGCATTTCATTTGGCATGTGCACGAAGAGTGATTATTGCTAACTGGAACTTGGAATAGTATACTGAATGTTTTGCATAAAAAAGGGTTTGGGATTAAATGAAACAAACAGCCTGAGAAATTGAAAAAAAGTAAACTTGTAAATTAATATTCTAACAGCTTCATCGAAAATTTCATTCAGAGGCCAACTGTCATCAACTTTTGCTATTAATATGTCATATTCTTTGTTTCTTTTTTAAAAGATTACTGTTACTCGTGGGTTTGGTGTTGTCACAAAAAATATTGCGGAAGTTTGTTGATAAATCAGTTTGAAACATTAAACAAATAACCGCGTGATTGATGTGTAGATGTTGATTAAAACTTGGGGTGAGCCAATTAAGTAACTTGACCCGCTTGTATCATTAAAAGATTAATGCGTTGATGTTGATTACTATGAAATATCTTAATTTTTTTTGTTTCCTATAACTTCTTAAGCACTTCACTCAATAAATTATTTAGCCGCCAGGGAAATAATTCTATGCCAAACAGTGGAACATAGAGATTAAATAGTTACTAAATTATCTCATTCTTGCAACTACTCAATATTCAAGGTTATTGCAGTTGAATACAACTATACAAGGTGTGCCTTCCACCCGTCTGAATCTTGAGTTCTTGTGTCACAGGTTAGACATGTATTTAATAGGATTTATAACAACGTGTCATCGTATTAGGCTACTCGACATGTTTTGACCCCTTGAAAATAGCATTGCGAATGTTGATTTATAACCTCACAACTCACAAGTACTCAACACAAATAAGGCGAAAACAAACCTTAAATAACTTGTCTGGAACAAACATCTCATGTCACACTTCGAGCCCGGGGTGTATACAAGTATTTTTTACAACAACAAAAACGAGCAAAACCACTTCATCCATAAAAAGGCTTTGTCAGGGAGAGCCTGAGGTTAAAAGTATGATGGTTGAAAATAATGATATCTCGTTTCTACTCCTTGTACTATTGTGTTATCACGTAGAAATTTTGCGAAAACTGAACAATTCTGTAGTCATGTTGAACTTTATGTTTGCGTATTGCTTAGACTGGTCAACAATATATATATATATATATATATATATATATGTAGGTCATATTACAAAATTAAAAATGAAAAATAAAATAAAAGGAGCATCCAATTCAATATACATCTAGCTTTTCTGCTCTATCGATAATCGACAATTATATAAGAAAAGATGCACGATCCCTTTATAAGCTATAGTCTTTGGTCATGTATCCCTTAGGCATGAAGCCTCAACGCTTAATGCGTCTTTCAGCTTTGATTTATTAGTTGTATACTATTCAGAAGCTCTATCAATCCTTAAAATCTGCCTAGGATCAAGCTTTGTAATTGCATCAATGCTTTTTTCAACGGTCCCCAGTGAGGCCCCTACCTATTTACATAGATCACATGCAACATAAATTTCATAATAGCTAAAATTAACACGACAACCTCATTAACCACACTTCACATGGCACGATGTACGCCAAAGAACGTGTCAAATGCAGTTAATTATGTTAAAACAGTTGCATTTATACCATGAGATGAGATGTGTAATATCATGAGTTGTTATGCGCAACTATATAAGAACTTTATTGAGTTATTTTTGGCAAATCTAACATATATGCAAAAAAGGAGTCTCCTTGATATGTTTGCAAAATTTTATTAAGATCTGGAATTAATTTCTTTTTAATTGTAATAATGACTTCTACCTGAATTTTCAGCCAAGTTTCTTTGTTGTAAGTTTTTATGGAGGAGAGCGCATCTTAAGTTCAGAGCGTTGTAAGTTGTAACACAAATACACAATGTTATAGCCCTTTTCAAAATATCGTATTTTATAATATTTAATTGTTCAATTTTCAAAAATATGTGTGAAACTTCACCCAAATTTCAAAGAAATATAAATAACATTTTAATTTATGTTAAAATTCCAGGCCCGGTATCACATGTTTTCGAGGTATATCCATCAACATCCCGTCACGTTTTATTTTTTTACCAGATACCCTTTAATTCGTATAACATCTTTGATTCATTAATTGTTATTAACAACCTAATATAAGGGTAATAATGTAAATCAAAAGTAAAATTAACTATTAATTAAGTAAAAACTTATACAACAACTAACAACAAAGAAAGAGAGAACATACACCAAAAATCTAATCTAAAAGATGTATTTGAACAAACTATGTAACCTTAATCGATTCAAAATACCCAAATGTTCTAATGAACATACGCTTAAGTCTTAACATAGATGTATAATTATGCAAGTGTATTTACATCCACATCCCGGCGGTAGTTTTGCTCACCGGGACAAAATAGGACAAATTAACATCCCAAAAAAAGCTCTTACAACAAACATTTGAAACTCTATTTCATCTATCCAAAAAAAAAAACTCTAATTCAAAGAGAAACAAAAGAAGTCATCAAAAAAACATGAACAATCTTCATCATTTTACCTCTCACCAAATTTAAGCACACTTGTAGGAGAAGAAGGCCCTTCACTACTATGCACATTATTAATCTTCTTCTCACTCAACAATCTCTTGCCATATTCTTTCTTCTTCCTCTGTCTCGGCTTCGTTTCATCATCTGTTATCACGCTCTCACCGATCAAACTCGGTACCAAATACCACCCGATCGAAGCGCACAATATCGCGAAAGACCTCCCGAACACCACCAACATCATCAGGATCATCACCATAACCACGGGCAAATAAACACAGGGCTTCTTCAAATTCTCCACCTTAAAACTCCCGCTACAACTCAAGCTCCCCTGTTTTTTGCCCTGTTTTTCGACCTCGACAATTTCGCTGTTTTGAGATATAGAGCTCTGTGTTTTATCCAATACTTTCGTGGGGTTGCCTTGTTTTTCCTGTTTGTTCTTGTTCTTGACTCGAACGACGATTGGTTTGACTTTTTTCGAGTCGTTGGTGTAGGTGAACCGGACCAAAGAGATGTCTTTTGATCCCTTTTGCGTGTATATGTGCTGTTTTTTGGTATCGAGATCAGCTAAAAGTGCGTAGAATTTGTCGAGGCCTCGATCTGCATAAGGGTTCTTGTTGTTGATCAAGCTTTTGGATGATCGCTTTGGGGTTGTACATGGGCTGGTGTTGGAGTTGTACGTTTCATTTTCTTCGTTATCTGATTGGCTGCTGAAGCTTCCACTGCCGCAAATCAACATTTGATTTGAATAGTGTGTGTTTTTTTTTCTTCTTCTTGAGAATGGATTTTGAATGTGAAGAAGTGTTTGTGTGTTGTTTATATATAAATATGTAGAAATTTGACGTGAGCGGGTGTTTCATTAATAGATAGATAATAACAAATGTTAAAGTCTTTGCCAAGTAACGTTATTCTAATGGAAGGTTCTATTATATTTGAATAAATATTTTGGAATATATTAAGGTGTTTGACTTATTCTAGAGGGCTTATCAAAAATAAAAAATAAAATTATTCTAGAGGGAAAGTGGGCATTTGTGTGTGATTTCTTGTATAGTTGTATTTGGTGTCATGTGGATGACTGGATCTAAAACGTGATTTGAGGGCTTTCTAGTAATTATGTTTTTTTTTATTTAATTAAAAGATATTACAGTTACACCCCGAGGTTTGGCGTAATTACAGAAACCTCCCATGAGGTTTGGAAATTTTAATGTGACCTCGTCTTGAACCTAACACTGATAAAAATATAAATTTAATTGTTGCAATATCTATGATATTGTAATGAACTTCTCATTTTTCCTTGGTCAATTTTATTGAATTGTCGTTCTCTCGTGCCATTTTTTGGATTAGTGGGTGGTAGTGAATTTGAACCCATGACCTCCTGTTTTTCTGAGCTCTGATACATATTGAATCGCCATTCTCTCTAAAAGACAAATTTGTAGAGATGATTGATATTTATTTATTTATGTATTAATGTCCAACAAATTTAAGGTTTTAGGTTTGTGGATTTAATAAAACTATTTAATAGGGGGTACTAGATAAGAGCTTAGATGTAATGTTATATAAAAAGTCTATGTAATATGATTTTTTAATTGACTAAGCCAAAATTAAAAATTTATTGCAATTTCATGATGATATGAATAATTTATATCCACATTTTATTGGTCATCTGTTTCGGAGATGTTATTGTACTTTTTCAAAGCTTAGGGAGTTTTTTCTTAATCTCACCAAATCTTTGGGGGTGTAACTATAATTAACCCTTTACTTATTTTTTATTATATCATATGCATATTCAATTAGGAGGTCGTCGATCTTGACTTGAGGAGGGTCTCGTGGCCATTATTTGAAATATCGTACACGTCGTTGAGTGTTTCTTTGAAATGATCTCTGTGAAACTGAGATTTGTATGAACGTGAAAAGAAAAACATACGATATTACGTTATATAATACTTTTCGTATGTATTATGCTCCTCCGTTTTTATGTTATAAGTTTATAACGTTATAACTTATATGAATACTTTTTTGTGAATGTTGGAATGAGTTGTGTCTTTAGACGTTACTAGTCCATTATAAATACCTTTGATAAATTACAAATTAAATTATTTATATTAATGCATAATATTAATGTTAATATTAGAGTAAATACTCATATCTGTGTTGTAATGTATCCATCATTATAAAATAAAAAATAAAAAACTGATTTTAGGGAAGTTCTATATTTTGAATTTATTTCTGTGAAACGTAGGTTTTAGTTGATTCGGCAGAACACTGGAATAAATGTGCTAGTGTGACAATGGATTTAATATTTCAATTACTTACGATATGGGTAATTGTTATTGAAAATATTCGCCTAACCTACCTATTGTTGTTCTATATTAATTATTGCCCAGGAGGGTACATGGGGAGGCCAAAGCTCTCTGTCAAGGTACCTTTAACTTAGGTTAAAGAATATTTACAATTCGGAACTGATCCACAAGCTTATAGCTATATCAGTTGTTTGTTATTTCTTTTAAGTGCTACTTTGACTTTTTTTTCTTCTTCTTAAAGGGTAACCTCCAGTACTAGAGTTTTTTTTTACTAAGTTTACTGATTTTAGGTTCTAAAATTGCTTCTATTATATTGAAAGGTACGAGTACAATTTGACTTTATTCACCTAAGCTAATAACTCCAAAAGCAATGAAAACACTCAAAAACTTCATCTTATTCTTACTGCACGGAATGGGATTCACACACCATATAAATACCAACCTTGATCTCTAGAAGGAATTGTTCGTACGGTTGTCAATGGGTTGGGTTACATATATAATTAGCTCGACATATATTAGAAAAATAGAGCTTCTCTCTTAAAAAAATGAAACTTATCTACTGCACCATCTTTGCATTAATAAATTAAGCAATATTATAAACCCCACTTGGACTTGAAAAAACTAATAAGCTTCAATAGGAATTGCAATTAATAGGAGGATCTGATACTTGATTTTCTTTCGAACAAGATATATCTCGTGAAGTGCACGCAATTTATTATAATGTTTTTGCCATAACAGAAATGAAGGTTAATTTAGTATATATTACAGCCTTATACTAGCTAGTAAGATTTAGATAGCTTCAGTTGACCTCTGGGGTACAATTACAAATAGTAAAAGAGATGGTGTATATCATCCAGACTTAGTTACTCGGATTTGATTAATCTTGCAAACTTCTCCTGCCATACTTATAACAAAATTGACAAATTCTGCCCTATCAACGATTTTACGAAAATAAAACAATCAATAAAGGGCTAAAGAATATAATTCTTAGATAATTTTAACCAAATTACGTGATGACTACAAACACGAGAGTTTAATTAAGTAGTCCACGTTTATTTAGATCAATTAACATTTTGTCTCAGTTGTCTCTATGTCTATAACCTTATCCATTTTGTGGGCTGACTAGTCTACCTAACACAAATTTTAAGTATAATTAAACAATTAGCAAGCTATTCGTTGCTAAACATTTTTTAAATTCATACACCATCCTTGTGCTAATTTTAATTTGATTTCATCCCAAATGAAGCTCTCAAGTTAATTATAAAGTGACAATTTCTAGCCTTATTTTTCCACACAATCTCGGTGTCCAGCATACATACACATACACACACATTTATATAAATATATTTATATATATAAATATATATATATATATATATATATACTATAATATATATTTACATGTATGTACATTTTGTATACATATATACGTGTGTGTATGTGTTCCTCTTGACCCTGGGACTTCGTGTATTCTAGAAGGAGAAAACGAGTTGTCTTATAATGCCGTGGGGTGCACTACACATCCGCAGGCTTCTGAATATTCATTCTAGAAGGCAGAAAATTATTTATTAGCAATTATTAGGACTTTAGGAGCAGAATGTTTGAAGAAGTTTAGATACTTATTAGTGTTTGAAAGTGACTATCGTAATAATGGAGGGAGTACGTAGTTTTTATGTTGGATTTGGTGAAATTATAATAGTTGTAAAAGGTGAAAAGTCGCGTAGAAATACATCAAGATCATCAAAAAATTGAAGTACCATATATGTCAAATGAAATTGTTCCAAATGGATACCATAGTCTTTTCTTTGAATGAAAAATGAAATTATTCCAAATAATTATGTTGTGATCAGACCGCCGCTGAGGAAGTAGTATTTCCACATACAAGTTAGATTTTGGGCCCTTTGAAATTGATAGGCATGTTAATTTTTTATCATATTTTTGTCTAGATCATGTTGGTCAAATTTTTCTGTCGTCACACATCATGGGTTATTTTTGAATTTGTAAACTTCCTTTTGTTTTTGTTTTTGTGTACCAAGATCGCCTATTGAACACTATGAAGACTCTAATACCATACATAAGACGTTTGTTCGTTTTTTTGTCAACATTATCGGACATATCACTCCCAAATATTAAAGCCTCAAACTCACATTGAGAATAAGAATCCATCGAAATTTTATAAATCGGTTTCTTCATATTGTATTTGTGCATGTAGGGGTTGTGTCATAAGAAAAAATGAAGTTAGAAGATGCAAAATCTTTTCACGTGAAAAATAATCAAACGATTAGGATTGCCATGCATTAATTATTCCACATGTATTCCCTTATCTTTCTATTTAAATGGGCAGTTGAAGTATTTACAAGCATACCTAAACCTATATCATAAATTAATGCATAATAAAGATACTAAACCTATGTCATAAATTAATGCATAATAAAGATAAGGGAGGATTACACAAACACCTCGCGAGGTGTGACATCGAATTTATCACAAACACTTCTTATGGTTAACTTTTGTTTAAAGTCTGTTAAATTTTGTCGAATGTATATTTGCACCCCTTATTTATTTTGTATAGTAAACGAGAAATAAACTAAAATTGCTAAAAAAAAAATTAGAAAATAAGTCTCATTTATGGAGTTCGAGAAAATGTAAAAACATCAAGAAAGAGTATTTTTTAAAGTTAAGTAAATTATAAGGAGAATTACACAAACACCCCTAAGGTACGGGCTAATTACATGGACAACCCTTTATGTTTGAGAAATTACACAAACACCCCCTATAGTATGTATCTCATTAACACAAACACCCCTTTGTAGTATATATTTAATCAAACAAACAAGTTTATGGCGTTAGATCCCAATGAAAAAAAATGATGCGGCAAATAATTTACTAAACTTGCGAAGATACCCACTGTTTTTTATGTTTTTCATTTTCTAAAACAGAACAAATGAGACTTATTTTCTATTTTCCTTGGAATTTTTTGTTATTTTTCATTTATTACGCAAAATATATGAGTGGCGCAAGCTTACATTGAATAAAGTTTAACAAATTTTGAACGAAAATTGACCACACGGGGTGTTTTTGTAATTTTTCAAACATAAGAGGTTTTCCTGTACTTAGCCCATACCTAGGGGGTGTTTGTGTAATTCTCTCAATTATTTATCAAATCATTTTCTTTAGTAGGATATAACATTGTAAGCTTTTTATCTGTGCAGTTAAAATATACACTAAAAAGGGTGTTTCTGTAATGGAATACATACAACAAGTAATTTTTCAAACATGATGGGGGTGTACCTGTAATTAGTCCATACATCAGGGTGTTTGTATATGTGTATAGAGAGAGAGAGTTAGTTAGTCAAGACTTTCTAGAATAAGTTAATTGTTCTTCTGCATTAATTAAGGATGTGTTGATCTGTCAATATCTTTCTAAAATTTTAAAATAGAACGGTTAAGATGGAGATGTCATTAGTATATGCGTGCATCACATCGAAGTGGGATAGCGGGAGGTTATAATACTCATTCTAATGTTCGATAGTGAAGTTTGAATGATGTATTATAAGACATGTTATATTAGTAAAGTCTATCAAATTTATAATCAAATCCATCATTTGATGTTTGGTTAAGTTTTGCAACGACTGCCCTGTTCCAAAATTAGCTCACATTAGAGGTTGAATGTCGGGCCAAATTTGTCTAATGACTCATTGTTCTTAAATCATCCTTGCATAGTAAGATGTTGGGTTAACTTGTTTAAACATAAAAGAATTGAATCATTCTGTCAATTTCAAAACTGAAACTATTCGAAGCAACGTTTTTAAAATCGGACCGGGCATCGAACCGGTGTAGTCACCGGT
The DNA here is from genome assembly GCA_946800315.1 of Misopates orontium. Lineage (NCBI taxonomy): Eukaryota > Viridiplantae > Streptophyta > Magnoliopsida > Lamiales > Plantaginaceae > Misopates > Misopates orontium. Next base: position 42,610,856 of record OX326948.1, on the reverse strand, counting down.
TCACTGGTTTTACAGGTTGAACCAGTTAAACCAGTTGGAAGTGTGCGAACAAGGGGCTGGACCCCGGTCCAACCGGTTGGACCGGCCAGCCCGGTCCGGTTTTAACACCACTGATTCCAACTTCCAAGTCAAGTTGGCCTGAAAGGATCTCTGCCAATCTGAACATAGTCAAAATCCAAGTCTAGGTGCGAAAAAAAAATGTTAGAAGCTACACTTCTGCCAACCTGAAGATAACAAATTGTAAAACAACTGTTCAAAACAAAGCTTGCAGCTTCAGCGTGGGACAAAAGTCCTTCCCTTTAAATAGCATCAAACACCTAGATCCAGTTAAACATATATGTTGCACAGAAATTAAAATTTGATCACTTATTATCTCATAACTGAACCCTTCCAACCAAACGTATAAAATCAATATTAATATAACTAGTGAACCACACCCAGCTAGGCCATATGTATTTACTCTTCACATAGATTGCACAAGCCATATACGTTTCAAAACAGATACAATATGATTGTCCTGTATACTTATCTATTAAATATCTTAATCCACAAAAAACAAAAAAAGAAGTATTGTCTGATCCAAGATAAAAGGGTATATATACCGTTAACCTGACAAAATTGTGGACATACCCAATGCTAAAAAGAAAGTAACTAAATTTAGACAATACATAATAACATGACACGCTTTGAGAATTATGTGATAATTTACATCAATATGATCTGCAGAAACACAATGAAGGACAGTTAATGCACAACAACCCCCCCCCCCCCCCCCCCCCCCCCCTGCTTGTTTCACATGTCATCTGGGTTATCGTTATCAAAAGCCTCGTCGTCTTTCATGTACTTCTCCTGTACTGCTGCAACTGTGAACAACTGTTAAGGGAAAACTGTATAGCTATCAACAAATCAGACTTCAAAGAGCAAATGTCCCCTAAGGAAGAAGCAATCAAGTAGGCATGTCGAGTATACATAGGACACATAGAATTCAATTTGTTTTGCAATAAACTCAAACGAATCAAAACTTGCTAAACGCTAGTCAAGTACTTAACGTTTCCGACTTTGGATCCAAATCGCAGAAAGTTAGCATCTAATCAATTAAAAGTAGATTTTACGTATTCCTACGCGCCTCTAAACATGAATTGAGGATAGTATGCAACTGAAATTAGAACATAAGAATACACAATTAGCAAAACATAACAAGTTATGGATAAATATCCAATGAGAAAAACTATAAAAAGGATATCTATAGTAGTCCCAATCAACAGGTCCAACTGCGATTTTGCTGAACTCGACAGCAGTTTCATCAACTCCAGCAAATATATACCCGTTGCTCTTGTCAATCAGTTTAACTAAATTTCCAACACTCTCTTTATCCTGAAAAATCACAAGGGTAAGCAAATCGCGATAGATGATCAGTTGGCAGTCTTTAAGGCTGGCAGAACTGTCAACATGCCTGAATGTCCAAAGTGGTGAAATTGACAAGTCCATAATCTTCTATCACCTCACACAACTCCTTTGTCAATTTTCTGCATGATAATAAGAAACAATTTCGAGTAAAGTGGAAAGTCACGAATATGGAAATTAAATGCAGCAGTATCTTCAGTGATGGAATATACGTTTGATGAAAAAGAAACAAATTGTTGAGAAAAAAGAGCCATCAATCGGCAGGGATAAAGGTGAAACTCATGATAAAACATGTTGTTGACACAGAACTCTAAAAGAATCTTCACCAAAATAATCCATACAAGGAAGTAACCACAACAACAGGTGGAGCCGGGAGTACAAAGAGCGAGGGAGCAGGCGGCTGGATGGCACAAGAGAGATGGGCAAGGTTGGGGAAAGGGGGTAAGATAGGTGAGAGAGGGGAAAGGCTTCGATTTTCTATAAAAATTTGATTTAAATCTTTTAATTAATAAATAAAATGAATTGACAAATTAATTCTTTTAAACCAAAATGAAGGGCAATTCGGTTGAAAGTTTACATTGTACATCTTGAAAACCTTTCCCTCCTTCAAAAGTAGATAAAGGGTAACAACACCTTTGAGTACTAAAGTAACTTCTCCTAATTACAACAGCGGGTTCATTAATATTATTGAGTGAGCTGTGATCTTACAGTATAACGTTAGGAGCGTACTTTACGTCAGCAATATAGCAAAATATTGTACTGCACCTAGAGTAAGATACTTTGAGAATGATCTATCCCTACCAGTAACTGCTTGAGACAGAATAAACCAACGAGACAATAATATAGCATGGCTCAAGTAACCGACTAATAACTCTAAAAACAAAATCATGGAAAAAAAAAACAAAAACAGAGAGAGAGAGAGAGAGAGAGAGAGAGAGAGAGAGAGAGAGAGAGAGAGAGAGAGAGAGAGCATAATAGAAGGCAAATAAATCTAACAATAAAGCATTGTTATCGTCAACCATAAATTTCTATAAAACTATGTTGACCATGCATACTACTCGAGATCAGATTTACCTGAACTTAGCAGATCGAGGATCTTGATCAAGATTATGCTGTAAATAAGACAAATCTTGTACATCGGTGTAAAAGTCAAGATTGAAAGCTGCAAAAAACCCATGAATAAATTTAAGTGTGGCATTGAAATGTAAGACAGGTTAAACCTAAATATTTTATTCGCTACTGATATCAACACAATATTGATCTAACCTAGCTTCCCGTAGCTTTCAATCAGATCAATCTTAGATAAAACATTGATATGAGGGAGCTCCAAGTGTAGCATGGTAGACAAAGATAGAAGCAATGCACTGATATACTTCCCAGGATCACTGCAAAGATGTGCATCAACCAAGTGCACTGCAGTCAACTGCAAAAAATATAGAAGCGTTAAGAACCTAACAGAACTAAATAGCAAGTGTTGCATCATTTCGAAGACAGACTTCACATCCTAGGGCACCTTCTACAAGAAGTTTGTGCTAAAATGTACAGAAGATTATTAGGAAGATGAAAGTTATACCCGAAGATTTAACTTTTTTATGAGTTTCATAATGACACTCTTCGCATTTTCGTGAAGGAAAAAGAGTTCCACTTGTCCAGGGAAATCAAAGAGAAGATAATGATCTGCAAAATGATTTTAATTTTCAAATAAATATAAAAACTAAAAAGTAAAGCTAGTTTATAGGACATATTGCAGGAAGCAGATACTGAGGAATAAGCTAGCTAAATGAGCAACAAAAGACAGCAATAAGTTTGCAGGAAATGGGAATGGTTACATACAAAGAAATTCATGGTACAAGAAACTACATAAATAAATACCAAAAAGCTGAATTCGCAATAAACAGTGATCAAGGTAAAATACAACTCAGATTCTTGGGATGAAGGAAAAAGGAAAAAAAAAAAAAAAAAAAAAAAGGATGCATATCAAATATGAATAACATATTGGCTGTATATAGACATCCTCATAGCAATAAATGAAAAAGAAAAAGATGTATTAGAGCTTGAAGAAGCTGTCAATAACCTCTAAATGTCCAATGGGTTAACTAGAATTGTTCTTAGGAATTCGCTGGTTCTTAGATATCCTAGCAGTCTTCTAAAATGAAATCATAATCATAAGAATTCCACGAGCAAGATTGATATAATATTCACTTCATAATTTTGAAAAACATAAAACAGCTCCTTAGAAACATCTATTAATTGTAAAGAGACTAAATGTTTAATTCTTTCACTATTATACAACAACTTGAGCATCGTCAACTTATTCCAGGAAGATTAAAGCAAAACAAGATGCTTCTCAAAATACTGTCAACCCATAATCAATAATAACAATGTGATTGCAACGGTCTATATAACACGAACTTAATCCAAATATTCTCAGGAAATTGATATTGGTCTCCAAAATACTACTGTTTTGAAATTTAGAAGCAGTGAACATTTCATTGTAGAGTGTCAGTATCATATACCTAGACAACTACCGTAAGAAAGAGTTTACTAAACTACAGAGTGGCCCAGAAATCCGAGATTCACAAATGTTAGATATGCACTGCAGAGATAAGCATGCTTCAAAAAGATAAAAAGGCAAAACAGAATTGCAAAGAGACCTTTGAGCAGGGGTTTCAGTTTGGATTCTAACCAATCGATGTTCTTCTCCAAATAATCCATGCAATAAACGATTCCTGTAAAATATGAAGAGCGATTCAGATGTTCATCAAAAGAAAGAAAAGGGTGATTTCAGATTTAGGAGTTCAACCACCAGAAAGACTTGCAAAAAATACGTGTAGAAAATATTATTACCAAAAGAATAACTATATGACACCTAAATCAGGCTTCAATTTTGTAGGTCAGTAGTCTCCAGTTTTCAAGTTCTTGGGGAGAAGAGTGCTCCCAGCCAAATGTTTAAACATCGAAAAATAATCTGACTTCAAATTAGAATAGAGACTGAATTTGAAGAAAATTCAATTACGCAACAACATCCATGCATGTCGATCAAGCACACTTTTTCGTTTTGAACCATGGTAAGCGATACCTGAAGCAGGTTAAGTAGTTATAATATCAGAATTCCTGATTCTTGACTTTATACAGAAAAGCAGTTTTTTTTTTTTTTTTTTTAATTGAAACATTTCTCTGTTTTAACTGATTGATGGTCTTAATGAAACAAATTACTATACCTAAATTTCACAATAAACTCAGTGACTGAGAAAACGAGAGAAGGGAAGGCTTTGAAAACAATATTAGAAAAAAGACAACACGCTGGGGAATTTTGACAAAATCTTTCAGTAAACCTTCATACCAAAAAACAAAACCAAAGTACAGGATATCAAAAATATCAAGTACACAATAATGTCAAAGAGATGAAGCTAACCAACATGCAAAGGCCTTACCTCCATTAGGACCAAGGGAATGCTCAGCCATGACATCAGAGAGTTTAATTAACTGCTCAATATTTACAGCACACTCATATCTGTTTTCTATAAGGAAATATATCATCTAATACTCCAATAAACCCAAATGCACCACTAGTGATGGTGACGCGTGAAAATATATTTCATTAACATAAACCATACTCTTAAAAGAAATAGATAATAACTAGTAAATTGGATACGGCAAAGCGTCATTTGCGGGATCCAAATTGATGATAGCAACCTTCCTGCCACGCCATTTGAGTAAAATTTAAAACCCGCATTTTCAATTAAAGATAAAATCGTCAATGAGCAAGCAGATTAGGCCTTTTTCCCTCTACAAAAAAAAAGGAGTAAAACTACTAATGAATCAATAAATAAAAGAGTTACCGGCCAATGAGGTTGAGAAATTGAGACATGCCGTTGCAGTAGGTGGTCTTGCCTGAGCCTGGTGGCCCAATCACCACCTGACCGAACACCATTTTCCTTTCCTACTTTGTTTGGATAACTGGTAAAAAGGCTTAAACCCATCAATTGAAGAAAAAAAAAAGGATTTTATTGGTGATGAACGCCCAAGGAGGCCGCGCCACAGATTTAGGCCTACACGTTGTGAGTTAAGGGACGGGGCAATTCCGGCCATCTATTTTTCCTTTTATTCTGTACTTCCCTTTATAATATTTTAGCCGGGTTAAATTGTTATTTGTGAGCTCCCCTATACCATTTAAGTAATAGGTGCACCCAGAAAACTTAATATCAGAGAATGGATTTCGATGATATTTAAAAAACTCTACAACAGGTTCATTCAAATAGCTAAAAGAATAAAAAGTTGAAAAAAGTATATCTCCAAACCCTTTCATTTCTACCTATTTGGGTTTTCCATCTTTCGTAAGGAAAAACTTCTGCCGTAAATAGCTAAGTACAATTAGAGACATCATTCAGAATTCATACTTTGATCCAGCAAAGTACAATTGTTCCATTATTCAAAACAATGTCTAGAGAATCAATGACCAAACATCTTCTAGCTAACAAAATTCGCAAAGACAATCAACAAATGATTAATCAGTTTAACGGGCGATAATGCATCAAAGCGTGCACATTTCTACGTAAATCAAATTAACTACTAGCAGCTAAATAGATGTATTAACACGTAAATAGGCGCGATAAAGAGTTGGCAGCAGCCAAAATTCTGCAGAACATGTAAATTAACTTGTTCCAACAAAAACCCTTGTTCAGAACTATGCAAACAAGTATAATAGGAGAGTAAAAAAATGAGTGGGGCATTTTATCAAACACTTGAAGAGCTAAAATGACTCAGTCGATCACACTAAGCAGCAACTCATATTTAACCAATTCAACTCTAAACAGTAACAAAGAGATAATCCGTAAACAAATATTTAATACTTTGTACAAATCAGGTTTTCTTACAGGCGTACGGGCGGCGGTCGACGGCGAGCGGCGGCGTGAAGACAAGTGTTCTAATATGCCGTTGTGCAATTTTCAATTGTTTTTCTTTTTTTATTTGTGTTTTATTTTTATTAAACGGTTCATTTGGTTGTTTGGTGTTTGGGCCTCTGCCGAGTATTGGGCCGGAGTCCAGTTTGTGGACCGGCCTATAAATGGACCTAATCGAGGAAAACATATTTTACAAAATCGTTATATTGTTAGCATGGTGCAGTGTTTTAAAAGGCGTTGGGCGTAAGGTGGGGCGTTTCGTGGATCTAGAGGCGGGCGTAAGTCCCGAGGCGTTGGGCGTAAGCCTCACAGATTTTGATATTTAATTTATTAAAATTATATATTTATGATAAAAAGTAGAGGCTAGAATTATGAATATAAAGAATAAGTTAAGATATACATGAAATAAGTAAAAAGAAATATTAGTGCCAATATAAAGTAAAAAAAATATTAAAAAATGTTATCATACTTTACATCTTGTATAAATTTCATATCCACCCATCCCTATAAAATACTACATAAATAACGAAAAAAGAAACCCACAAACTATGATCATAAAACTAATTTGAAAAGGAAGACGACTTTCAGATATAGAGAATAATTTAAGAAGAATATCAAATATGCTCTAATAGGCTTGTTATATTTCGTTAAATATATATTTTGAAAGCAAAGTAAAGAAGAAACCTTAAAAATAAGTGAACAAAATCAATCTTATTTGTTATCTTTCTCGGGCGTAAGCCCAACAGTTTGGGGCGCAAAAGACGTAATTTCTAACTTCGGGCGTAAGCCCCGTGAAGGTTAAGTCCCAAAGGATCGCCTCGAGGCGTTTTGGAGTCAAAAAAGCCCCGGGCTAGCCCTGGGCGAGTCCCGGGCAAGTTTTTTTAAACAGAGGCATGGTGTGACCAACGATTCTGATTAAAACTTTTCCTAAGTTATAAGAAATAACATTCTTATAAACTTATCCAATTATGTATTTACACTAATAACCGACTTATCACGCCACCTCGTCGTGTAACGATTACACGAAATAATTTCTCGTAATCGAGAACTATCTAACAAATCAATCTTGCCAACGATTGTCATCATTATTTTGAGATATGTGTTTTAAATTGCCTTGCAAGCAAAAAAAAAAAAAATTTAAAAACTTTACAGCGTAAAAATGTTGATGTGCATCTCATCATGACTATCCCCAATCATTAAAACGTATAGCCTAAATATTTATCCTAGAGGCGCATTTCCATTACCTATATTTAATGAGATGGATATAAAGGGAAAATCATAACATCATGAATTATCTAGGACTTAGATTTTGACAACAAAAAGAATATGTAAAAAGAGTCGGCATATTAAGTTTTGGAATTAATGTAAACTAATTTTCTTCAATGCATATGATGAGTAACGAGAGTGCCCGTCTAGAAGTTGCCATTTGCCAAAGATAAGGGGGTGGATATTGGATAATAATTCCATCAAGGGGTGAAATGTGAATATCAATTTAGACTATGTCAATAAACACGTAAAATTAAATATTTGCATGTGTTTGACTACACTAAAAGAAAATTATAGCCCCTCAGACTTTTTTCTGTATTATTATTAATAAGAAAAACTTCGTGGGGGCTTAATTTATTTTTGCATAGAAAAAGCATACGACAGATCACAAGTTCACAACTATCATCATCATTTACCTCTGGCACTTGCCTTGCAAGGCATATCTGGCAGCATGCATGATACCGTTGTCATTCATTTGAAAAGAAGATTATAGCTACTTAATTTGCTAACAATTTGATTGATTATCGAAAATATTTTCATTTTGCGAAAAAATCATATTTACTTCCTTTAGTGGTTTTGTTGTCTTCAGGGGGGACAATAGTTGGATGGATGGAGTTAGAAAATAGATTAGAGTAGATTCAACTTTGAATCTTATTTTTTGTTGAGTGAAGAATTGGTGAAAATTAAATAAATTAAGAAAATGAGGTGATTTGACCATTTTATTAGACATAAGTATCTGTGTTTTTGTTTCTTTAGTTATACGTTTGTAATTTTTAAATTTACAAATTGGAAAAACTAGTCAATTCTTTTTGGTTCCTTAAATAATATTATATTACTTATGTTATTTGTTTATTAAAATTATAAGAAGTTAATACTTTAATTGTTTTTATGGGTCAATTGCGTTTTGCCCCTTAATGTTTGGGGTGTTTTGCAAAGTGCCCCCTAACGTTTCAAAAAGAGCACTTTGCCCCTTAACGTTTCAAAAGTTGCCCCCTGAGTCAAATCTAATGGATGAAAAGATAGCCACGTGGCAAAAACCAACGGTAGATCAAGGACTCATGGGGCAACTTTACAAACGTTAGGGGGCAAAGTGCTCTTTTTGAAACGTTAGGGGGCACTTCGCAAAACACCCCAAACGATAGGGGGTGATCGCAATTGACCCTTGTTTTATAAAGTTATTTCATCTTCCCACCTCCACCCTCGCACCTTGTCGAGCAATGGCTGTAAACTTTACAAAACACATTTGTCACAATAGATGTAAGTACTTTTTTTTTTTCTTTCTCATATGGTACTTTTTTTTCTTTTTCTATCTCATATGGTAAAATAGTTTCGTATTCTGGTTAAATTTTAGGAGAAGTTGGTGTAAAGTGTAAACTTTGGCATAATTTGAATTTGAAAACCTATATACATGTGGTCCTCCACCATCCTTAGATTCTACTTTGTCGCATATGGTCTTTGCCATGTCCAAAAATCACAGCGCACACCCCACGCACCACAATGGTTTTTGTATAAGTGTGTTGTTTTACTATGTGTCAAAGGATTTAAACGTTTTTCTTTGGAAAACACTGAAATATCTTAAAATTATGCAAAACTCTTATGTATTTCATGTCCATTGTAACAATTGTTTGTTGATTTTTTAAAAACATTTTGACAACTCTCAAAAAATTGATTTAATATTTGACGAATCAAAAACGTGGAAATTTAAAATCCCCTTTGAGGCTTATATATTTACCATGTCAAACAAAGTAGCAGAGCCAACCAACGTGGGCTCCCACAAGCATGTGGCTTCAATTAGTATGTAAGCAACAATAATGACTTCCAATGTTTCCATTTATCAAGAAAAAGAGATAATAATAATTCCAGACATATTCCTGAAATGCCACGAAAACCAATAATGTCACAAACATTTATCACCATCTCCTTTCAAAATTGCAGGAATAAAAGCCAATTATCATCTATGAAATATTTAAAGGGTAAAGTGTTTATTTATTCATATTATAGAAATACGTTGTCGAAAAAGTAAAGTACTTGACGCTTTTATCCCTCTAAAATAACCCACAGCTCAACAGGATGTAGGTTTACGGTCAATTATATTAAAGTTTCAAAGTTACAGTGTCTTTAGCAAAGTATCACAAAACCTATTAACTGCGTAAATTGCCACTTAATCTAATAAAAAATGTGTGAATTGACCCATGTGTCCATGATGATCATTTTAAACACGGGTCTGTATTTTCGTCCGTTAGATTTAGCCTAAAAGGCAAATCGCGCGCTTTAACATATATTAGGAACAAATCGCACATTTTACTAGTTTGAGGGACATTACGACAGAGCACGTAGTTTGGGGTTTAAAACGAAATTGACATAAAAAATACCAAAAGTCATCTCAAAATAAAATAAAAACAATCAAAAATGAATAAATGGGGAAAAAATATCAAGCAAAAGGGTAGTTGGGAGCTGTACAATGGGACCAAATGATTACAAAATGCATTTTCTTTCCAGTTAATAAACATCTTTAAGAGAATTGGTCTCCTCAACCTCATTCAAATATCTCTGTCCAATTCCCTTATCTTCTCCATTTCTCTCTCCGGCAAAAACACAAACACATACACTGCAATTTGAATTTCAAATTTTATTCAGTTTGTATAACAGCTATGGCATTTGCAGGGACAACCCAGAAATGTATGGCCTGTGAGAAGACTGTTTATCTTGTTGACAAGTTGACAGCAGATAACAGAATCTACCACAAGGCTTGTTTTAGATGCCACCACTGCAAAGGCACCCTCAAGGTTTGTGCACAGTTCTTGCTTATATATCTTGTTTTCTTTGAATAGTTATGGGCATTAAAAGGAACATTTGTATTCAAAAGATGATTATTTAGATGATTACTCAAGTTTATTGATCTGGGATTTTGCTTTTTTGAGTTAATCTTTCAGATCAAGAACTTAAAAATTGAATCTTGAGTCAAGATGGATAGTTTTATAATTTTTATATCTGCTTCACAAGAATAGTTTTTGTTCTATTATGGTAAAGAATGGTTTTTTATTCTTTTTATTCATCATCTGATGTAAGAGCTGCTTTAGTTGGATCTGTATGCTTTAAGCTCTAAAGCATCTCAAATGTCAATTAGTCAAAAGAGAAAAACTTTACAGGTTTATTATATATCTCCTCTGTTAATATTTTTTAATGTGGCTTGAATACAGCTGGGGAACTACAATTCCTTTGAGGGAGTTCTCTATTGCAGGCCACACTTTGATCAGCTCTTCAAGAGAACTGGCAGCCTGGACAAAAGCTTTGAAGGTAGCTCCACAGAATTAAAATCATCCATATATATATATATGTGTGTGTGTGTGTGTGTGTCCATTGCTGAATAAGTATTTATTAGTTTTCTCGTGTGATTAGGAACACCAAAGATTGCAAAAGTGGAGAAACCTAGTGACATTGAGGTAAGAAACAATTGAGGGAGGCGGAGATGATCCTCGTAAATTATATGCCAATTATTATAGACTTTCAATCCTTAAACTTGCTACGATCACCCAACACGCTTAATCTTGAATCTCGAACTCATATTTTCATCATGAAAGCCTCTCATGTATTCAGCAAATGACAATGGCAGTGGATCTTCTAACCTATATGTTTATTTATAGCAGAAACCGAATGCAAACAAAGTTTCGAGTATGTTTGGTGGAACAAGAGAGAAATGTCTGTCCTGCAAGAAAACTGTCTACCCAACTGAGAAGGTATTTTTGCTAGTCATTTGATGCATTCCGCAACCTTTATTCACACTCATATGTCTTGTACACTTTATCCAACAAGACAACCTCATATTGATTTATATCGTTATATTGTTTAATATTGCATTCCAAATATCAAAGAACGAGGAAATCTTGAACCATTCACAAAGTCTCGATTACATTTTAAGTTGCACATTTAGATAATCTCATACGAAAATTATTGACAGGTTTCTGTGAATGGAACGGCGTACCATAAGAGCTGTTTCAAATGCAGCCATGGAGGATGCACCATTAGTCCATCCAACTACATTGCACACGAGGGGCGCCTTTACTGCAAACACCACCATATTCAACTTATCAAGGAGAAAGGCAACTTAAGCCAGCTTGAGGGCGACCACAGCAAGGACTCACTAGAAACAGCAGCATAACTGCATAATATCTTGGTCCCGTTGTCTTGTTACTTTTCATCCTGAAATTGGTTATGAATCTCCTTGAGTGTACTGTATTTCTGCAATCAAGAATGAGTTTTGGCTTGAAGAAACAGTTTAAATTCCCATTATTCTGAATGTATGATTGCTGGCTTTTGGTTGATTTTCTTGGCTCATGCCATGGATAATGGATATTCAAAAGTGAATAAGATATGTGGTGTCTGGATCTAGTTCAATTTAGCACTTCTATCTGTAATATTGGCACCTGATACTTCTGAAAAGAACAAAATCTGTGCATACAAACATGCATATGATGAAAAACAACAGATAACTTACTTGAAGTTGCAAGGTTAACTATAGAAGAATAAATGTATTAGTTCCTTGAAAGAAACTTGAGACAGTACAACAAGAATAAACCCACCTAAAATCTCACAATAACATATGTACAGTTACAATCATAATAAAAGGAAATTCTCCTCTTCATCTTTGATTATTTCTCCTAGACAAAGGGGATGGTGGGTGTTCTGCAGGGGAATGTCTGGGGTACCTCCGGGTGTACCACAGCATTCACTCACATTGCATGTGGGCCCCACATGCATGTGAGAGAAGTCTGTGGTGCCTCATGAGGCATCCCAGACGTCCCCATTCTACAAAAGTACAATCAACTGCTACTAGATTCTATTGCATCAAGAAGATGACCATCTTTAGCAATATGCTTCAAGTCTATAATGTGGTCATCTCGAAGAAACCCGAACCCAAAGGTCCCATTGCCATACTGCCAAATTCTTCCCTCGACCTGTCGAGGATTTGTAGTAGTTCCAGCCAAGTCTGGAATAACCAATGCGTAGCTTGAGTTTATGAAGAGCATTCGTGAGACGGCTTCATCATCAGAAATCCGAGGTGCTTCATCAGATGGGCATAGATGCAAACGAGAATTGTATATTTGATTCTCTTCGGGTGAAAAGGGTGGTTCGATGAATGTCGTACTTGAAGTCCAAAATACTGGGGCGTGGTAGCAGAGAGGTCTAGAAGTGTCCCCAACCTTTCGGCAAGAGATACCGCCAATATCATCGTAGGATACTAGGTAGAAATCCAAGCTCATGTCATCACAAATTCCCTGCAGCAACAGGCAGAAAGAAGCATGCGGTAGGGTGACTTCTATACATTTAGAAAGTAAGGTGGTGGTAGACTTTCCTTCTAGTTTTTTATTTCATGTCTTTTGTTATATAATCACCAGAAGTATTTTCATCTATCATGATTCATGAACGTTATTTTCAAAGTTTAAAGGCTAAATTATACAACCATTTTTCCAAAAACCCTATCTACATTATAGATTAAGAAGAAGGAAGCCGGATATTTTTTTCTACACATGGCAAATCGATTAGACAACAACTGCAACTCAATCAAATGCACTCTCAAGGGCAAAAATGGTTGGCAAACAAAATCTCACTCAAATACACATAACCGAAAACATGAAAATGGATATGAAAATAACACCAAAATAAGCCTAAGACTTGTAGTCCACATAGCAGCTTGAAGAAGCAAGAAGATCAACACACTTCAGATACTAACTGTGAAAATCTCAATAAGCTCAAGCAGTGGTTGATAACATCAAAGGGCTCATATGGTGGGTGAACACTTTTCTAAGTATAGGAAGCAAATGGTTGTAGTTAGGTCAGTGAAAGATTATCACCAAAATACAAAAATCCAAATTAAGTTCATCAAATGTCTAACCTAATGAAAAAGGAAATATATAAGAATATCAATTTCTAATAGGAGCTGAACATATATTCCTAAATCTTGAATAAAGAAAATGACAGTGTGCAAACAAAATAATACTATGCAAACTAAGGTGAAAAGTAAATGCAACAAGTAACGTAATCTGATAGATCAAATAGCAGCCAAGTGTTGTCCTGCATTCAGCAAGAGAGCAGAGTAGGAGCCAGGGAGGTAGATACAGACTATATGAAATTCGCCACTATACAGCTAAGATCCTCAAACTAATGGAACCTATCACCACTCAAATCTTTGAATTCAGAGCAGTGAAATAAGTTCAAAAGTGCAATACATATGAATTTGAGGTTATGCACTAATTTATAAGTTCAAAACATAATGAGTATTCCTATACATTTGGAACAAACTGCTTAACAAAAATAACGAGACATATATAAATCACATTGATCCGACGAACTGGCGACAGAATCAATTATAATTCCACGTCTTTAGACTATATTAACTAACTAAGGATTTAAACAAAATGCAGTTCATAGGCCCTCAGCATTTCAAGCATTCCAATAAAGTGAGGGAGGGGATAATTTCAGCTGTCACTACGTTATCATCTAGTAATCAGATTCAAACACAACAGTATCACTCAAACACAATGCACAAATACTAACTTTTAACCAAATTTCGATGATGAAGCCCAGTTTCATGGCAAGACGCTTCACCTCTAACCAAAAAGTCACAGTTTTAAGTCACCCTAGGCGCATGTGTCCGAAAAATATATTTTTTCAACCATACTTTGAGTACTAAAAAATTCATGGCACCCCAAAGGAATAAAACAATATTCCAGTTTTCATGAATTTCCAATACCTTCCACAGTCCCTGCAACGGACGGCCAGGATCAGGCGAGCAATTCACAATCTTAACAAAATGCTCCGTCTCCCATTTCCTTTTCCTCCCCAACTTCTCCTTCTCCCTCCTCCTCTGCCTCCTCGACGCCCCATTCCCCCCAGGACTCGTCCTATTCGCGAAATACTGATAAATCTCCGACATCAACCGATCGGGCGGTGATCCATACACACTACTCTCAATCTCCTCACCTCCCACCACATTCCCATTACTCGACACCCTTCCAAACCCGTAAAGCCCCAAACTTTCCTCCACCACCACATGACACTTCCCCATAAAACTAACATCCACCCTAACCAGCTCACTCTCCACGCCCTCCGCGCCTTCCAACTCCCCAATCAAACCCTCCTCCCCAAACCTCCCACTAACCCTCCCATCCACATCAAGAAAATTCATCTCCTCCCCCTTCGACGTAACGCTAATCCAACAAAAGGGTTTCTTGATCACACCATACCCACCACATTTTGACGGAGATATCCAAGAACCGGTGATAAAGAACTTGCCCCACTCGAAAAACACGATAAACGGGGCAACCGCGGCGGGGGAGGAGGACGACGAATCCCCAGACCTGCGCCAAAACCCAATTAGATTATCGTAGTTGTCGAGTATCTTGTAGAGGTGTTTGTAAGAGATTTTTCCGGATCCCCATTTGTCGATTAGGGTTTTGGACCCCCAACGGCGGTGACACATGGCGAACCACAAGCGCTCGTCGTTGAGGCAGAGCGAATTGAAGCGCTTTGACGTTGAGGCGAACGATGAGAGCTGCGATGAGTGGAGGAACGATAAGATGCAGAGCTGTACGTCTTCGGGGAAGTCGCTGAACGATGATGATGATGAAGATGGGATTATTTTTTCCATTTTTTTGTTTGTGGGTTTGAAGGATTGTGGTTCTGGGTTTTGATGAGGGGATTAAAGGGAGATTTTTGGTGAAATTGGAAATTTGTTTGGTGAAGAATTGAGATTGGAGAAGGATCTGTAGGAACTGAATTTGGTTAAATCTGTTAATATGGTTCTTGAGGGTGAAATAGATTCTTTTTGTCAAAATGGGATAAACTCTTGCCACAGACAAAGGGTATAGATGTCTTTTTCGTTACAAGTTAAGATATGCTTAACAGAAGCAGAGGGGTATAATTGTCTTTTGAAAATGTAATTTGGAAATGTAAAATTTACAGATCAAAACATATTTATGTCTCTATTTTTATTGGTACTATTATTAGATTTATGTCACGCATAAACCGTAACGATTGTGATATAAAGATATATGTGCTTAACTTTTTATCTCCGCGTACTAAGATTCTATCGTATGTTATATACATGTGTCGTAAATCTAACAATAGTAGGAGAGTAGATGTTTGACACATAATTTCAACTTAGATCAATTAACACATGAATTATCAAGAGTTTCCTGTCAAATGTACAAGGTAAGGAAAAGTTATTTAAGGAAATACTCATGCCACTTTTCTCTGTATCTCAATCCATTGATGAAACTTGAAAGTATTATAACTCAGATGTATTATTACTTGACATCAAATTTAGTACAACATATTACACTCGTATTTTTTGGTTCAAATATCAGTACTATTGCTATATTGATCATATCGTGGAGACTCTCTGCTCAGGCGAGATCGATCGACGAATATCCTCCGACTACTCATGCGATCACCCGAATCACGCCGTACATGATTAGTTTTTCCTAGTTCACCACCATCCTCAAAAATTTGTCCCAGTACATCTTCAATATATTCATGTGAAGGATAGGACTTGAACTGCATCAGAACTGATGAATAAGTCCTGAGAAACTCTTTATATGCAGGCACTACTACCTTAATAGTTGCATCTCTTATTTGTTCCCTCAAACCAGCATCAGACACAATCTTGTAACTACTCTTATGCCTTTGACACATTTCGTCAAATCCAACCATAAAAGCATCCATTTTCCCCCTCACAAGACCTCCAATCCCCTCGCTAGTCGCTCTTTTGATCTCTTCTTTATCGAGCAATCTCACTAAAGTACCCCAAGCTTGCTTCTGATACAAATACGCGGATTCTTCAGCTACATTTCGGTAGTTTTTCTTCATATAAGGCTCTCCCAATAGCTTTCCAAGATCCGTGTTTCGAGTCCTCATGTATATGTACCAATAGGTGTTCATAGCAAAGACTTGTGCCAATACTTTATCCTTGAAACGCGATTTCTTGGACTCGATGTTTCTTTGAATCGCTTCCATGACGTTAGATACAGCTTCTTTTAGCAATTCTTGATCGTTTTCGAGGTTTGAGAGAATCCCCGATTTCCATATTTGCTCGGTGATGAGTACTTGTGCCATTGGTGTGCTGTAACTATCCACTGAAAGGTTCTTGAGGTAGTTAATAGCATACCTTACAAGTTTCGGAACATTCCCATCTTGAGGTGGAGGCAAACTTTCCTGATTATTGCCTTCGATTTGAAGCCCAAATTCCCAAAAGACTCGACTTGATGCATGAACTAGAAGTTTTTCGAGTTCTCTAAACCTTGAACAGATATCAACTCCAGCTTCACCCTCAAAAATTTCGGAAAATTCAGGTTTTAACTTTTCTAGTGAATCAAACATGTCTAAAAGCTTGAACAACTTCTGAGGTTCTTTGTTGCTTCGTGCAACGCCTTCACCGAATCGGAAAAAGACTGCCATGATCTTGTCCGAAATCTTGATGAAGCACTCAGGCCATATTACTCCTTCCATGATGTTCCCGAGAACTTGTCTGCAGAGGTCTTTTTCTGATACGAACACTGCTTTGACCGCAAGTTCAAAGTGTTGGATCCAAAGTGCGATCGCTGTTTCCAAACTCTCCCATTGCAGTTCATCTATTTCTTCTGGAGTGTAAGTTTTTAGATAATCTGGATTTAGTCTCATCAATGCTTTGGCTGCTCTTCTGTATCTCACCTGTTGAATACAGATATTCGCCGTCAAGCTTTCAAATATACTACAGAGACTATCATGTTATATAGACTTGAGCCCTGTTATTCACCAACTTAGTTAATGAATATAAGCTGAGTACCTTCCTTCTTGACCCTGACTTGGTTTTCCTATTCAACCATCAATTGGTTTCCATGTATTGTTATTAGAAAGGCTATGTTAAATGTAATGATTTATGGACTTCCTAAATGTGCATAAACAGAACATTCAATCAAGAAAAGAGAGACGAAATTATAACTCTTACCTTAACAAATATGTCAATACATATGTCCAAACAATCATTTGCAGCCAAAGTCTCAGAAATCCTCTTAAGAACCTCAACTTCCAAATCACTGCCTAATTCATTACTCACCACCATTTTATCCTCCTCCTCCGCCTCCGCCTCCACCTCCACCTGCGCCTCACCAACATTCTTATGCCTCAGTTTTTGCAACAATCCTTCATACTCGTCCTGCAAGTTCAACAAAGCCTCATCCAACAATCCATCGAACCTCATAGAATCCACCTCCGTCTCATGAACTGCCTTAAGCGTGATCAAAGTCTCCCTCAAATGTTGCGTTCTGTAATGATCGGTGGCCTTAGTCCTGCTCAAAAACTCAACAACTTCTTGCAGTTTTTGAATTGCTGAATCACTCTCTTGGCTGATGGAGTTCACCGCTTCGTTTAACTTCTCCACGCAATCAACGTACTTGATCAGCTTCTTTAGTCTTTTTCTCGAGTTTTTCTCCTTTAGCAAGTTTGAGGCCGTGTGGAGAAGTTTGCGCTGAAGGGACTCGAAGTGTTTGAAGCTATCGAGAAGGGCGAGGGCCGGAGATATAGCGCGGTTAATTCGCGTGTCGAGGGCTTTGTTTGCAATGGATAGTGATTGCAATGGGGCTACTCTTCTTGAAGCCATGTCTAAGTTTTCATGAATCGAGTCGAATTTCTCGTCCATCTTTTGGTAGCTTGATGCCATGTTTTCAGATGTTTTCAAGAGGGCTTTGAGACCAGAACAAGCTGATTGTAACTTGATAAATGTTGCGTCATCTTCAGTTCTGAGTTCCATTGTGGAGAGTTGTTTGTGTTTTTGCTATTTTGTTATAATGAGTTATTCTCAAAGTTATGATCTAAGGTTTGAGAAGATGTCAGAGATATGGACAAAAAACGAGAGAAAAATGTCCAATGAAGTTAGATTTCGATGTGAACTAAGAGCAAATGGCGTTTTGTTATTGAATAGGAGAAACAATCTATGCAGAGAGTTGTAATGTGACAGCCGGTATACTTGAATCAGTCCAAAGGCTTAGAAGCTGACGACATTATAAATTATTCTTTCATAACTCACGAGAAAAAATATAAATCCATGGATGATCAATCATAGTTTATGATTGATATATATATAACAACTCATTATATTCTGATGGATCCAAGTACAAAAATTTACAGTTATGCAATCGAATAGTTAGAAACAAAAAACATATTAGATCTTAAACATTATTCAGTACTCTTTGAGTATATCATGGTACAAGTCACTTCTCCTAATTTGCTCCTAAAATATGTTACACATCACATAAGTTATTAAAACTTGTAGGAATAATGTTTACATTAATTAAGGAGGTGCGGGTCGGTTGCTAATATAGTAATTTCGCCTTGAAGTCCTTGCCACTAAAATTTATAACTTTCAGAAGAAAATGCATAAAACCCCGAGCTAATAGCAAAAACTACCCTTGAGCGATCTCTAAATGGCAAAAATATTCTATGTTATTTTAATTGGGAAAAACTCCATGTGTTATCAAATAATTAGCACATTGCGCCCATTTGTCATTTAAACATTGACCGACTGTATTTTACCCTTTTATATGACTTCCTCAATATTCATTCTTTAATTTTTTCTTTTTTTCATTGAATTTAGCGTAGATTAGACTGATTAGCAAAGAATTAGAGAAGATAAAGATGATTATCCTTGCTGATTACGAAGCAATTCTAACAGTTTTTTTTTTTTTTTTTTTTTTTTTCTTTTTCCATAACCAAAGGTAAATTCAAAGGGATCAATGGATGTCCATCGGAAATCGTTACATGAGATTCCTTCTCAATCATGGTCGATTTTGTTTTCTCTTCCATTCTTATGCTTATTAAGTCTACAAAATTAAGAAATACATACACTTATTCAACTGAAGTGTTTTTAGGGGCCTAAAGTAGGTAAATATCTACCATAAGCTATCTAGAAAATTCTAGAGCAGCTCCTTGTTTTCACGATTTATTTATAATATCATATCAAACCTTATCGTTGTGACCTAAATGATGTTTAAAACTATGAACCTTAGCCAACTTCAAAATAGCAAACCATTTGACAATTAGTCTGAAGATAAAACAGAGACGACTACATTTTTCAGTCATAGATTTGGTTATACTATTTGTTTTAATTACCAATTTGAGTTACAAAAGATAATCAAATTCAGATAATTCATATGAACTCATCGTATACTTATAATTGTGTTGGAGCAGTTATCATAATTTAGAATTGTGTTTAAGATTATTTATGGATCTTAGAACATTTAGATGACATATGTAGTATGTTTTCATGCTTAATCTTTCAATTACTTCAATTGTAAATGGATTATTGTATTTATCTAATGGTCTGAGCATCTACACTAGCTATTTAAAATAATAGAAATATTATGAAAATGTTATTTAGATTGGATCTACATTATTAAAAATTGTTATGAGTAATATATACAAAATTATGTAACTTTATGTTCATAATTGTAAACAAAATTATTTTCTACTAAAGTTATACATGTGATATAATTTATTCAAGGGCTTGATGAAGTATTTGACTGATCGTATGACTATGATAATTTTTTTTTTGATGGAAATCATGTTTCAGCTAGGAGTTTCCATTAATTTTCTGAAGAAATATAATTTTAAAAGGTTTAAATATGCATCAAAAATATAAATATTTATTAAATCCTAAATAGGTTGCTAATGTAATAGAGATGAATATCTTACTAATATTTAAGTAACTAATTGCGTCCTTAACTTCTCTACTTCATGTTAAGATTTATCATTTAGATTTTTATATCATATTTAAAGTTAAAATAAATAATTGTGATGCAATATGAACAATAGTTAGATGTCTACTCAACTTATTTGACTTTGATAAATGATGAGATCAAGAAATATATATGTATTATAGAAAAGTTATTATTAATCAATTAATTGACATCATTTTAATTTATTTAAAGGTTCGACAATTGTCATCGCTAATCAAGAATTCCGCGTGCGGTAAAAGGTGAGGTTCGATTCCTAATTTGTTCAAGTCTCGTCCGGGTACTCGGCCTTGAGAGTACATTGTTGATTTACTCTGTCGTCACAAGATGGATAGAGTTTAGCCCCTTATAACTCCAATGAGCGGCAAACCCCCTTTCACGGTTTCCTCCACAATTGATGCGACTAGGTATCACAATAATACTGGTGGCTTCATTATCTCTCGCTAACACGCCAAGACTTTGTAATCACGGTTAGATGTCTTGCTCAGCACATGGGTGCTCCTTTGGAATGTCATGTCGTGAAGTGTGTCTTCCATCATCTCAAAAGGATCCTCTATCATAGCGTTCTCCTCTGAACAAGTTCTTCATGTATTTGTGCCTATTTGGATGTGGATTATGTGGTTGTCTGACAGATGGTAATTCCACCTCGGCTTTTTTTTTTTTTTTTTTTGATCTGATCCTAATCCAATCTTTTGATGCTTGTTGTAAGCTGAATAAAGTTGTTCACTTCTCGACCGCAACGAGCTATTGCTACATTGCTTTAACTATTGAGAAACTTTGCTAGATCAAACATTTGTTTCCTGATCTTTATATTGGTATATTTCGACTACTTGTTTTTATCTTGGTCCTACTCCAACCTTTTGGCAATGTTGTAAGCAAAATAAAGTTGCTCACTCTTTGACCTCGATGAGGTGTTGCTCTTTTGCTTTTACCTTTGCTGTTGTGGGACTTTGCGATCAAACATTTGTTTGGCAATCTTTATATTGAAATTTCTCCTCCTAGCCTTCTTTGTGATAATAGTCCTGCCACTCGTCCCGCTTTTCATCCAGTTATGCACTTCTAGATAGATACATCACCGAGTGATATCATATAGCTTTGTATCGGCTAAGTTCATGGTTGGAGATAAGCGAACTCAACTTGTTCACATCAGGATAAACTCCGCCTCTCATGTACCAGATATAGAGGCCAACCATAGACAATAACTCACCCCAAACACGACTTAAGATAGATGTCCACAATAGACAATAAAACAACTTACAACTTTCATCGTGTTGTCCTCTCTAAGGACACTTTTCTCAAAATCTCACCCAAAACGTGTTGAGTTCGAATCTCCCTCCGACTAAGCATCTTAATTTTGAAATTTCCAAATAGTCACTTGACGGTTCCATATGTTCAAAATCTTGTTGATTTCGAAATTTCCAAATGGTCACTTGCCGGTTCCATACGAACATGATCAAATTTCAAAATAATTTACTAGTGAAGCGTTTCCATTTTCTACAACCAAGACCTAGAAGTATTTCTTATTTCATTAACACTTACAAAAATCTCCAACACATATCGAACACTTGGTTTTCGAATGTCTCTCATATCCAGCAGAACAAAGTATATGTCGAGATAAACTTTGATCGTGCTATAAAATATATTTCAAAGGCATGGTTAGAAACAAAAACAAGATCTTAAAACATTATTCATACTCGGTATATATCTCACGATATTTCTCGTCAGATCTCCTAATATGCGCCTAAAATTGTATTGATCACCAACCTCGACAGAAAAATAAAAGAAACTCAAGAAAATCAAATTAATTACGTCTAATTACATCCTAAATTATGTTTTCAACTTTCACAAAAACTGGAGGGCAGACATACCAAATTAAACAAGAAAACATAATCGCTATATCCATATATATAATGAAAAGCCTAGAAATTAAATTAATGAAAACATGAGTATACTAACTAATATTTAAGCTGTTTGTACATTTACAAGATCCAAATTAAAGTCTAGGCTAATTTGGAGTCTTGATTAATTACATGAAACCTCCACATAAACTGATAATCCTTACCCTCGCAGGCCAACTTCAGTCCTTGACAAGTAACATCCACAACAGTCTTCTTCCCATCACTCTCCCACTCAATCTTGCCACCACATTTAAATCCATGCATAGACAATATTTGATCCCCAAACTGAAGCACAACTTCCCCACCAATCCTCTTCGAGCCGCAAGCGGTCGCCAGCCAGCAGCACTCGGGTTGCCCCACCATCTCCTTATACGCCGAATTGGTCAACCTCACACGGTTAGCGGAATCGGACACGATAACCGGCACCGTCTCCGCTTCAACCTCCTCCTCCACCTCCTCCGCAGTACTCTTACGCTTCGGCTCACAACCCGACACATCGTCGTTAATAACCTTAATTACAATTTTAGACCCAATTGGCCTAACGGGGCGCGGCGAGATCACGCTTGGTTTGATAGGCTCCTTAAGCCTCGCCATGAAGTCGAGTTCCTTAGGCGGCACATCGGCAACCTCCATGTTCAAATCCAGGCCTTTCGCGGCGCTCTGGACCATAGGGAGCGTCGTAACTGCGGCATCGAGGCCGCAGTTGATCGGGACAAGAGAGATTTTGTGTAGAAAGTTTGCGGGATACCCATGCATGGCCGCCACCAAGTTCTTCTGGGGCTGATAAGGTGGTGGCGCGAGGCAGGTCCTGGTCCGCTTCACCGTTGTTGGGGCCGCAAACGCCGCGGTGCGTCCCCGTTTCCTGGTCCTGGTCGGCCTGGCCTGGAGATGGGCCCACACGTTTCTCAAATAAGGAGACTTTCTTATGTTTTGTGGCAAGATTGAGTTTTGATCATTTTCGGACATGGTGTTGTTTGTTGAGGTTAGTGGAGGAGCTTCGGGTTTGGGGGCTATTGGTCTGTATCGAGACATGATTTCAGCGGTTTTTGCCGTGGCGTTGTAAGGATTCATCGTTTGAATCATGTTTGTTTTGTTTTGTTCAAGTGTAGTGAAGATTGGTGTGAGGAGGTGATGGTGAATGGTGTGAGGATGGTGATTTTAAGTGAAGGTGCAGCCAATGAGAAGGCGGCAACATGAAGGGGAATGAGGTGGTGAGGTGACACTTGGAAGTGTACGGTGGGTACGTGTTTGAGAAAAGTTAAGAGATGGGGACATGTGGGATTTTAAAGTTGTTTAAACCTACATGCATGCTTACACTTATCAGTGTGTGCTTGCGTGAGAGAGAACAACACAGGGAGGAAATTTTTGTGCTAATTATTGCGTGAGGAAAAGAAGTAGGGTTTTTTTCTTTTTTTCCTTTTTTCTTTTTGCTTTTGAATTTGAACCAACAATACATTTGTAACGGATGGGCACGAAGTAATTATTTTTCTCTAGTCATGAAAAAGTTTTGTTGATTTTATGAAAGTGTTGCATTAATTCGTGTGGTATAAATAACTCAGATGAAATATATATATTCTTGTATTAATGTTTTATAAGAAATATTTTATTTAATTGTTAGGCATGATATATGTAATTTATACAATTCGACGATTGCTATAAATACACAATCAAAATGGAGCTATAATGCAAAGATGTTCACCATCTGGCGATTGGCACAATATATATTTTTCATTATTATTTTAACTATATGAGAACATAAATAGCTAATTACTTGTATCATATAATCATACAACATTGTTGCTAATATATTCTCTTTTGTACGAGAACTTTCCTAACAAAATTTAATTTATATACAATACGTAACATAAATGATAATAAAACTATATACTACGAAGATGATGCAATATTAAGCACGTTCACATGATTTATCAAAAGAAAAAAAGAGAACCAATTAAGTGTACATATTATCTGCTCTTTGATATATATCGGGTGTAGTGGGGAACAGATATTTAAATATCTAAACGGTGGAAGGTGGAGAGGTGTTATTACCAATCAGGCGGTGGCTCGCATCTCATTGCACCACGGATATATGGATGTGCAGTAACGCGTGTGCAGCTGGGCTGCATGCATGGCTACACCTATCAGAAAATTGTTTGGCTAAACTTATTATTCCTTGTACAATCAATTGCCTATAGTTTGTTGTGCAATATTTTAATATTGTGTTTGTACGACGTTTTGTGCTTTCTGTTTGGCTGATGATCGTTAACTTTGTCTTGTCTACTGCGCTGTCACCAATTGTATGGCAGGAGAACCAATTGGTCACTTCATCTACTTCATTAGACTAGATAGTACTATTTTATGTATTTGTGAGTACATACTACATACAGAAGAAGCTGTTTTTCTTTTTCATTTTTGTTTTAAGTTATAGGAAAAATGGTCTTATTTTCGAGAAATTATTTCGTTCAAATTGTACGATGAGGCGGCGCAATCAGTCGGTTATTTGTGTAGATAAAACGATTGGGATGTGATTATGAAGAAGTTATTTCCTATAATTTAGGAACATATTTTAATCGTGATAGCTGGCAGTGCAACAGTTGAATAAAATAATTTTTCTTGTTGTAGGCTTTTTAAAAACTGAAGTAGAAATTGTCCCAATAAAATGTACCAGCTCAAACAACTTCAAAATAACTCCTTCCGCCTACAAGCATCCCGCCTGCAACTTGCCCAAAAACAACACCTAAAAGTAAAGACATCTTCATTACAAATCCTTTACGGCCTATGTTCATTCTATTATATTAATAGAGAAAATTAAACGTCTTCATATATATATCGGTGTGTAGCAATAGAGGAAGCGTTGTCTAAGTAGGATTTGGAGAGGCTCATTATGATTTGAGTGATGGAGGCAGAAACGAATTGGTAATCCGTCTCCTAAACTCTATTTAACTAGGACTATCTTAACAAAAACCTCATTAATAAAGAACATAATTAGTTCATTATACTTGCCTCTTTTGCAAAAAAAACCCAAATATTATTTTCACTAAGCTGTTTATTGTCGGACATAACATATATTTTTGAAAAACACACAGTACATACTACACGTATTTTTGAATCTGGAAAGGTACAATAAAAATTTTAGACTACAAGACAAATAATTTCTTATTAATGCGCTAGTAATATACATTAAGAAAATTCCTCACATTTTAGCTTAATCTGTTGATACCGTGCTCAATGCACGATTTGTCGATACATGTTCCCTCCACATTCAATTGAACTATTGCTAGTTTTTTGGCTTGCGTTCTTTGAGAAAATAAAATGTTCTACTTCTGATTTATCAAATTAAAATGTTCTATCATAAACTAGAGGAACGGGTTCTTTATTTCCTTTAACGGGAAATATCAATCCATTTTGCTTATACCAAACTCTGAATCATATCTACAGAATATAAGATGTTTGCTAAACATGATAACTTATCTCAGCTATATTTTCTCACTTATTCGAGACTTGTTAGATAGCAGCGACAGGGTAGTTCATCTTCGATATCTGTTTTAAACACACGTTCAATTAATGTATTATGCATCTTTGAGTTATCGAAAATTCTTATATAACATAATTAAATTACGAGTTTCCTCTTCATACAACTATTCCATTAGCATAACTTCCTATATAAAAAATTTTATTGATATTTTTCTACGTCAAGAATTAGTGATAAATTTGTCAAAATAGAGTTATATCATCCTAGATGTATAAATTTATCACAAACTCAAGTTAGGCTTATTCCAAATTTTGTGTACCGCGTTTTCACCAAATAAATTCCCATCCTCTCTCTCACACACAAAACCTCAAATCAAAAAACCTGCAAATCCTCTTCTCAAAAATTCGATTTGAATCCCTAATGTTGAGAAGAAAAAACTTCAATTCAAAACTCAAACAGAATCTTAAAAGCAAATAATATGGAAACAAGGATCATATAAGCAGGCAATGTTTTAAAAAAAAGTACAAAAACTAAAGAGGAATAGGCAATCTCCACAAAACATTAACCACAAGTAAACAGTACTAATAATTCTCATAATCCATTCTTAAGAATCAAAATTAAACATCATGAGGACTGTAATTACATATTAACCAAAAAAAACCCCAACTAATATCAAAATCTTCCTCTTCTAAAAAATAGTAAATAATATCTCTATTCCTTCCTCTGCACAGATCCGCTATCTTTACTAAGACCCTAGCTATCGATCTTCATATCAGGGCTTAAAAAGAGGATTAACAAAAAAAAAAAAAAAACAAACTAATCAGAAAATATAAAACATTATTTTAAAATGACAAAAGTAAAAGGAAAAGAGTTCTTACGTTGGTAGAAGTAGAAGTCCAGAAGCAAGAGTACTTTTTTGAACCTTGAAGATGTATTGGGAATCGATTTTCGTGACCGCGTAATTGCATTTGCAATCGCACGCCATGAAGGCTACAGGCTCCGGCGTCGGCGTTGGCACAGCGTCGATCGGGATGTTATCAAGGATGATTTTCAAAATTTCAACAATTGTAGCAACCCAATTGATTTCGAGTGAGTTTTTAGACAAAAGGCGAGTGTAGAGTGTGTGTGTGTTGTGAACAGTGTTTTTAAAAAACTCACCCCATGGCTCACCCGGGGCTCGACTCGGAGCATTTTGACCCTAGAACACCCTGAGCCAGCTCGTTGGGGCTTAACTTTAATGGGACTTACGCCTCGTAATTTATATCATATGCCTAGAGGCAAAAGACTTGCCTCTGCGCCTCAAGGAGCTATACTTACTGTCACGTGCTAAGACTTTCCTCACAAAATTTATAAAGTGCGGTTTTACTAGCACCTCGTGTCCCTAACAAGTCAGGTTATCACAAAGTCAAAGGTTGTTAAAAGTGAAAGAGCAAGGAAGTATGTAGAAAAACTTGTATGTAGTGCTTAAAAGTTATTTTTGTTGTTTACAATGACTTCAAACACCTATATACAAGGCCACATCCTCAAGGGATGGTGGAGATTAACTCAATCTAATGACTGTTATTTCGTATCTACAATGTTCTAAACTCTTCTAACTGACAAATAGCAGGCCATTCTAGAGTCCTCTATACCATCCTGCAAGCTTCTCTAAAAGTGTAGTTATAAGAATTCCCCTGAAAAGATAAAAAAACTGCAAAACTGGCCCATGTAGCCTGCATGGGCAGCCTGTGCGCTCAGCGTGCGCACGGGCTGTACGTGTGGTGCCCATCGGGCCGCCTGGCCAAGTTCGTTCTCTTGTGCGCTGCATGCACCCAATGTGCTAGCCCGACATTTCTTCTTGGCGCGAGACCGGGCTGGCTATGTGCCTTGCTCATGTGTGCCATCTTTGTTACCATGTGCACCAACTTTTGCGGTATTTTGTGCACGAGACACGCATGATGACTTATTTACGCCCTAAAAAATCAGGATTACTTTGTCTATTTAATTATAAGTTTCATCTACATGAAAAGTAATATTCCACTTAAATTAGAAGTATACTGATGGCTATTTAATATTCCTATTCGATATTAAATAAATTTCAAATTCATCTTCTTCTTATTATATGTGTTTTAATCATAATAATTAATTTGATGATTTTTTTTAGGTTTTCTTTTAGTTATTTATTTAGTATTTTATATTTCAATTCTACTATGGTAAATGATTAGAGAAAATATCACTTATATATAACTTTTAATCATTAAATAGGCCATAGATATCACAGTAGTATACTTAAAGGAACTCTTACGTCTAGAACTTTAAACGGCTATAAAGTACAGCAACGTCGATATGTTCGAGTTGTAAGGAAGACTAGCTTGAAATCTGTTGGGGTTCGCCCGCGCAGGTTCACCTGCTGTCGACGTCTGTGATTTTATTATTTTTATTCCTATATAACAAGCATTTTAATCTCTCATTTCTAGCTCGTTTCATCAACTTTCTTTTGCCACAAATTTCAATTCGAAAACGTTACTGTCACGTGTATTTCAAAAGATTAGGCTCAAATTTATATGAAGAAACACAAACTAATAAAACTACCCCAATTTTTGTTTAATTTTTGTTTACACCCAGGTTTAATTATTGTAAGAATTGCACAAGAAGATTGTGGCATCTGGTATTCCAATGCTTTTCTATTGAAAAACTATACCACTAAAGTGTACTAAAACATTGAACTGAAATGAGACCACAAGCCTAGTGATTAACTTCATTATAGAGTATGGACTTGATGGAAATCAAGAATTAGATATCATTAGGAATTTAGAACTATAGTTTAATTAGAGTTTATTTATATTTGGATATTGTTAGATCAGGATTCTAGTTTATCTTGTTACTTAATTTTATTAAGAGTTTTAGTACGGTAGGTTTTATTTTCCTAACATATAAATAAAGGGGTAGGGTTCTATTGTTAAAGACGTTTTACGAATATTGATTATTATTGTTGATTCCAATGGTCTCTCCTAAATTCTCTTCTTTTCTTCTAATTCTTCTATCTTATTCTTCTAATTCTTGTTCTTATTCTTCTGATTCTTTCTCTAATACCTCTAAAGTCTAATCTTCTCTCTAATTCTCTATTCTCTCTTCTCACAAGTATCCGAATACTATTAATTTGGTACCAAAGCCATACGTATCCCTTTATTTTCCGCTGCATTATTATGTTTGGTTAGATTTTTTCTGTCCAATTTGTTTTAGAAAAAATAAAATAAAATAATCCATACGGAAAAAAACGAGCGTGCACAACACGGGCTCACGAAAATCACGCACTCCGCCTCCGTCATTGTTTGGAACACAATAATGTAATTGTTCTATTTAGGAGTAAGAACATGAACTCCAGAAAATGGGGATTAAGAGAGAAATTTTCTAAAGATAAAGATACTTCATATTTTTGCTTAACAGCAAATGTTCAGAAAATTACATAATAAACACACAAACTACTTAGCTGCTTAATCCCACTATGTACTTAACTGCACACCCACTACATAATTACAGAAAATAAAATACATTTCAAACACACATAAAACCACATCCTAATATAATATTTTAACTAGCCCAACTACATAATGTAATCAGCAGCCCAAACTGGAGGCTTAATAGCCCGAGTCCTTCCACTAGGGCCTGGGTCCGTATGAATTCCCCCCGTCTGAGAATTGGGCTTGTCCACACAGCCCAGCCCATCGCGCGACAAACTTGAGTCGTCCGATCCTAGGGCTGGAGCAGCGACTTCATCCTGACCATCCATGGGAGCATATAAATGAGCTAGGTTAGCTGAATCCACCCACTCATTTTCATGCGCAGCTGCGCCAGTCCACACAATTAGGGTTTGGTTAAACGACCTTTCTTCCACACACTTCGAGTTTCGGAGGTGATTTCGGGAGTGAGAAGCAGTGCGCCATCGTCGTCCGGTGTCGGTAGAGAAACAGCACCGTTGGAATCAGTACCAAAATAGGGCCGGAGTAAAGAGGAATGGAACACTGGGTGAATGCGACTCGCCGGCGGTAATTCTAATTCAAAGGCCATAGCTCCGATCTGCCGTAAAATGCGAAAAGGACCGAAAAATCGCAGTGTAAGCTTGTAGAAGAAGTGAGGACAGAGCGATTTTTGCCGATACGCCTTCAACTTCACCAACACGAGGTCACCAGCCTTAAAGGCATGAGCCTTCCTTCGTTTATCTGCCTGAGTTTTCATAACCTGTTGAGCTCTGTTCATATTATCTCGTAGCTGCATAATTAGCTCAGATCTGGTAGATAACGTAGCGTCAATAGAAGCATATGCACAAACTTCTGGTTCATAATAAGGTATATTGTGTGGGGGTCTGCCAAACAGTGCCTGGTAGGGAGACACTTTGATAGTTGAATGTACCGTAGCATTATACCAAAATTGTGCCGTAGGAAGAAAACGCGTCCATTTTTTCGGATTATCAGCAACAAAACAACGCAAATAGCACTCTAATGATCTGTTTATCACCTCGGTTTGGCCATCAGATTCGGGGTGGTAAGCACTACTATAGCATTATTTTGTTCCAATCTGCTGAAATAGTGACTTCCAAAAATTACTCAAAAACAATGGATCTCGGTCAGATACAATCGTTTTTGGTAAACCATGTATACTATAAATTTCAGCGAGAAAAACAGACGCTAAATAAGGGGCTGAAAACTTAGCAGGTAAAGCAAGAAATCTGGCAAACTTAGTAAGACGATCCACCACAACCCACACTGTAGTTTTGCCAGCTGATAATGGTAAATTGGTAATGAAATCCATGGATATGTCTTCCCAAACATTCTGGAGAATCGGTAGAGGGTTTAACAAACCAAAAGCTTTACCTGTTAAGTACTTGTTTTGTTGACAAATCTGGCATTCTCTAACCATTTGTTTCACTGATTACTTCATGTGTGGCCAATATAAACTTGTTGTCAAACGAGCCAACGTTGATTTGACACCAGAATGCCCTCCCGAAGGACTGGAGTGAAACTCAGAAAGAAGCTGCTCCCTCACCGAAACCAGATCAGGTACAAAAATACGCCCCTTAAAAAACAACAGACCATCATTAAATCTGTAATTTTCAACCCCCTCAAACTTTTGTCTAATTTGCAGGCCTTCATGGGAAAGGAAATACTGGCGGAGCTGATCCAACCAGGAAGTTGTCGGCACCGAGAATGCTGCAATTTCAGGAAGATCCACACGAGATAAGGCGTCAGCAACCTTATTCTCTCTGCCAGGTTTGTACACAATGTCATAATCATAACCAATTAATTTAGTGATCCACTTTAATTGGTCCGGAGTCTGAATGGTTTGAGACAGAATGTGCTTCAAACTTTTCTGATCTGTAAATATTGTGAATCTCCTCCCCAATAAATAGTGTCTAAATTTCTTAACTGCTTCAGTGACTACGTATAATTCTTGATTATAGGCAGAAGAGGGCTGCATGCGACCAGACATCTTCCGGCTGAAAAAAGCAATGGGGTGATCAGATTGAGACAGCACCGCGCCGATCGTCATCGCCGATGCATCGGTTGTCAACTCAAACGGACGATCAAAGTTAGGCAGAATTAGGACTGGTAGAGTAGTCATAACTTGTTTAAGATGTTCAAAGGCCTGCTGAGCTTGTATGTCCCATGTAAAACTCTCCAACTTTAATATATTTGTGAGAGGTGAGGCGAGAGTAGCATAGTGGCGAACAAATCGCCGATAGTAACCGGTGAGGCCCAAAAACCCCCGAAGGCCTGTGAAAGACGTGGGTGCGGGCCAAGCCAAAATAGCTTGCACGTTGTCTTGGTCAACTCGAACCCCTTCACTCGAGATGACATGGCCTAAATACTGCACTTCACTAATTCCAAACACACATTTACTCAATTTAGCGTAAAACTGGTTATCACGCAACCTCGAAAATACCAAACGAAGATGAGTCAAATGATCTGTCCATGAACGACTATAAACCAGAATATCGTCAAAAAAAACCAAGACAAAACTGCGTAAATACCCCTTAAACAAATCATTCATAACAGCTTGAAACGTACTAGGAGCATTAGAAAGCCCAAAGGGCATCACCAAAAATTCATAATGTCCATTCCCCGTACGAAAAGTTGTTTTGTGAACATCTTCAGGCGCTGATCTGATGATAACCTGCCCGTAAATCCAGTTTAGAAAAAATCACAGCACCATGTAATTCATCTAACAATTCGTCAACTGTAGGAATCGGAAAACGATCCTTAACAGTAATCGCATTTAAGGCACGGTAGTCTGCACAAAAACGCCAAGTACCATCATTTTTTCCCACCAACAAGACTGGGGAAGAATAAGGTCTGTTACTTGGTTGAATTTTCTTCTCAGCCAACATTTCCTCAACTAATTCAGCCATAACATTTTTCTGAAAATGTGGGTAGCGATACGGTTTGACATTAACCGGTTTCGCATCAGGAAGTAAATGTATATGGTGATCTTGAGGGCGGGACGGGGGTAGCGATGTAGGCTGTTTGAAAATTATGTCAAACTCAGCAAGTAGGGAAGCAATATCCGGATGAGGATCATTATCCGAATTGAGCACGAGTGAGGGTTGTGTCGGGGTAAAAGTTAATGTATGCAAACTTGAAATAGCATCCGTCTGAAGCATACGATTAATTTGATGGGGTGTCGTATCCAAAATACGAGGTTGACCCGACAGCACAACGCGTTTACCCTCCGCCATAAAAGTGATACTAGGAACACTAAAATCTGCCTCAATAGGACCCAAAGTCTGTAACCACTGAACACCTAAAACAACATCTGCACCCTTAATCGGCAAAACCAGAAAAGATATGGTAAGAGAAACCCCACGTAGTATAACCATTGCATCAATACAACGACCCTGACAATGAATGAACTCACCATTCCCGATCATAACCGTAATAGGAGAATTAGCAACAATTGGAAGTTTCAAAAACTCAGCAACCCGCGGCTGAATTAAATTGTGAGTGCTTCCCGAATCGACCAACACTGTGACGGGCTGACCCATAATCTGTCCTGCGGCCCTTAGAGTACGTGGTGCAGATTCACCCAAAAATGCTGTCACTGAACAATGTTATTCTGCCTGAGAATGTTCAGATGGAGTCAGAAAATGAGAGGCGGTTGAGGTATATGCGATGTATCCTCATCCAACTGTTCAATGCGCAGTTCCGTTAAATTCTCAGAATCATCCACAACAAGAGAAAGGAACTGTGGTGCCTTACACTTATGACCCGGAGCAAACTTTTCGTCGCAATTAAAACAAAGTCCCTTGGATCGACGCTCCTACATTTCACTTTGTGTCAAGCGTCGCACTGAAAGTGAATTAGGCAACTTAGGTGGAGGTAATGGTAACGCTGGTGTCGGCAGTAAAGCCGGCGCTACAGAATTCGAAAATCTGGTGTAAGTAGGATGTGGACGAACATCCTGTAACTTATCTTCCACCAATTTCGCTAAATCAATAGCTTCATGCATATTTATCGGCCTTAAAATTGCTAATTCCTTCTGAATATCACTCCTTAATCCCGATAAAAAACAATTTAATATAGCAGAAGGCGATAAATCATGAACAAAGTTACCAATACGCTGAAATTCCTCAATATAAGCAGCAACTGTACCATTTTGACGCAGTTTGAATAACGTCGCCTGATGATTCGCATATGATGAAGGTCCAAATCGGAGAGACAAATCCCGAATAAACATCTGCCACGATCCAAACTGATTGTTCGTGAACATCCATTTATACCAACTAAGAGCTTATCCCTGCATGTAAAATGATGAATAATGCACACGTTGATCAATAGGAACATTATGATGCGTAAAATAACGATCAACATTAAACACCCAATCCAAAGGGTGAGTCCCATCAAACGATTCTAAATGTAGCTTTAAAGGTTTAAAACTATCATTCAAAACTGGCTGAAAAATAGGATTAGGACCCGGTTGCGAGGGAGACCCAATATGATTCTCCGGTGGATGAGAATGAGACTGTCCCGAAACAGCCGCCTGTTTATCCATTTTCACCTGCATATCCGTCATCATAGCGAGCATTTTCTCCATAGTGGATTTCGTTTCTACCAAATCAGCCTCAAGACGACGAATAGATTCGGCAGTTGCCGAGTCATCTTGGGAAGATGATGCCTGCGAACGAGTGGAAGGCATAGTGCAATGAAAGCACCAAAATGTTAGGAACACAATAATGTAATTGTTCTATTTAGGAGTAAGAACATGAACTCCAGAAAATGGGGATTAAGAGAGAAATTTTCTAAAGATAAAGATACTTCATATTTTTGCTTAACAGCAAATGTTCAGAAAATTACATAATAAACACACAAACTACTTAACTGCTTAATCCCACGACGTACTTAACTGCACACCCACTACATAATTACAGAAAATAAAATACATTTCAAATACAAATAAAACCACATCCTAATATAATATTTTAACTAGCCCAACTACATAATGTAATCAACAGCCCAAACTGGAGGCTTAATAGCCCGAGTCCTTCCACTAGGGCATGGGTCCGTATCAGTCATCTTCAACAACTCGTCCGCCACCGCCGCCGCCGTCAACACCACCTCTTTCTCCATTACCCGGAGCCATCAGCAGCAACAAATTCCTCCTATTTAGAAGCTAATTTCACCAACCGCAAAACCCTAGATCCCGCATCCGTCTTCTCCCCTGTTTCGGTCAACCTCGCTGCTCTTCTCCGGTAATCGTTGTTGCCATCTAGATCTGTTTCCAGTGCTCCACCGCAGGGAGCTTCCAGATCGGGTCATCAATTAGGCTGAAAAATTCAGCATCCGGGTTGGGCCAAGAAAATAAATAAACAGTGCCTTATTCTCTATTGATTTGGGCCGAAACTGGATAACGAACGGGCTGGCAACATTCCAACACTTGGGCTACTCAAATTTTTTGTGGTGTTCGGTGTTCTTAAGCCCTAAATTGGAAAAGGAGTGGACCATCACGTGACATTGAAAATTCGGTTGCTACTAATTGTTTCGGTAAAAGTATTACTTTATATTGAATTATGTACTTCTAGTTATTTGTCGACAAGTCTTGCATCATTATATCGAGGTTTTCGAAATTAGATCAAGCAATTGATAACTTTCTCAATTCAGTGAAATCTTGTTGTCAAGAGCTAAACGAAGAAATTCGTAGAGAATGTAAATCACGAGAAAGTGAAGTAGGAAATTCGAAAATAATTTCCTACCCGAGCATGACCAACTTGTACACTTACCTCTAGATGATAGTAGTAAAATTTGTAAAAATATTGAAGTTGATGTCTCTAATTTTGATAGCACCCATGAGTCGCCTCACAAGGAAGAAAGCTTTACCCTAACTTCCGTAATGTCACCCACTTGTCGACCTAAGCCTGACATGAGTAACACTCAAATTTTTCCAACCACTGCTTCTTGTGAGAAGTTGTTATCTTTTAGAATTGATTGTGAGATGAAAATTAAATCTTGTTTATTATTGAATGCACCATTATTTGATTCTAAGGATAGTTTGTTGGACTTGCCTCCAAATTTATTTGAGAGTACTTACTTCAATAATAAAGATTTAACTTTTTTTCAAATTATTATTGGGCATATTGAATATTCTGCTAGTGCTTCAAGAGATTTTGCAACTTCGCCTATTTTAGTGTATAAGCTACTTCCTATACAACTGTAGATCTTGAGGGAAGTCCATGCTTTATTTGACACCATAGATATATATTATCTATATCTTATTCGATGGAAGGGTCGTTCAGATTTGGCTAATTTGAAAGTTTGATTGTTGCATTCATTCGACTTCCACACCTATTGACGACTATCTTCATGCAAACTCTCGGGGGTAAGTTTTTTTCAAGTCGGGGAGAATGATAGAAATCAAGAATTAGATATTATTAAGAATTTAGAATTATAGTTTAATTTATTTATATTTGGATATGATTAGATTAGGGTTCTAGTTTATCTTGCTACTTTATTAAGAGTTTTAGTATGGTAGGTTTTATTTTCCTAGCCTATAAATAGAAGGCTAGGGTTCTATTGTTAAACACGTTTTATGAATATTGGTTATTATTGCTTATTGCAATTGTCTCTCATAAATTCTCTTCTTTTCTTCTAATTCTTCTATCTAATTTTTCTATAATTCTTGTTCTTATTCTTCTGATTCTTTTTCTAATCCCTCTAAAGTCTAATATCATCTCTAATTCTCTATTCTCTCTTCTCACAAGTACTCGATCTCTATCAGGGCTGAAGATCAAGTTTGATGACGCATATTTCTCACGAGAAATACGCTCGCCTTATGGTTCAATAGACGGACCCTCGGTACGTATTTTTATCGACTAAACTATACTTCATTATACTACTTAAATTAATTATGCTAAAATCTCCACACTTACTATCTTAAACACATACACTTGTCATCCTACCCTCACACCACTTGTCACCTTAAGCCTTCACCACTTGCCTCCACCTCAAGCTTCCACATTACCCCCACCCCTTCCACCCGCCCCCCATGTGTCTTCACCTTAAACCTCTACCCATCACCCTCCTCACCACTTGTCCCACATGCAATTTGTAAGAGCCCCTATATAAGGAGCCTTACCCCCCCCCCCCCCCTTTGAAAACCAAGCAAGACAAGCACAAAACACAAGCTCAAGTCTTACACCCCCATCTATACTAAGTTAGCTTCTCCCCTCTTCACTATACTAAGAGGGGTACTTTCTTAGTTAAAGTAGGCTACACTAGTTCACATATACCAGGCGTGTATAGACACGAGTATAAGAACTACGTTGGTTTGATTCCCCTCGGGATACGTAGTACAGTTTCGAAATATATCTGGGTCCAGCCATAAATGACACACACACCCATATTTTCTGCAGAGACGAAGCCCCGCCAACGACTCCGCCCGACTCAACGCCGATCCGAGGTCGGGATTGACATTCGAACAAATAACGGTGACGTACATCGGACCCCGAAAAATTTGCGACGTCATCACATAAATTATACATTTCTCATTTTAAAAGAATTCTGCAAAGACATCAAACCTTCTGCGCATTTCGATTCAATGAATTGTTAGAAAAAAATTAATTTGTACTATTAAACTTTAAAAAATATCTAGTTTGAGTTAGGTACTATATAAATGGCTTGAAATAATTAGACAAGGAAAAGAATGTGTAGTGTAAGATCCAATAGTTATTTTTATTTCACATGTGATATATGATGTATCGAATTTATACTTGGACATGGAGGTACCACCCATGTGCATAGCTAGTGAGACTGGTCTATTACTTTCTATAGCGAGGTTTTGTAACAGTCCATTGATGACTAAACTTTTTACAAGCAATTACTTAATGATGGCATGATGGAACAAGATATTGTTTTTTTTTTTTTAAGGTTAGATATCAAGGCTTTTTATCATTTATCCATCCAATCATGTAATTAACATAAATAACTGATTTGGTTGCACATCTCATTACGGAACGATTGTAAGAAATAATTTACTCGTGAACTAAATACTTATGATTATTGGACAAAAAACATGGACTTCGATTGGGCATCTTGGCCTAAGTTCCTTTGTCTTTCTTTTGGCTGAGGTGGGCCTTTTCACTTGATTGTATTTAAGGTCAGGCCCAACTCGCCTTCTCTCGATTTAAAAATGGAAACGAAAGAAAGAAAAAAGATGCATCATGTGCTAGAATAGTCGTGGAGGTGATAATTGTTGTGTCGATGAAAGTTTATAAATTGCGTAAGGTAAAAGAGAGGGCAAAGATTACGTAATGTAATTTATTGTATCTCTGTGCTATAAAAAAAAAAAAATTAAATCCAAAGGAAGATACAGTTTTTTTGTTTTTAACACAATATGTATAGATACAATTCATTGTTAACATATATATACGTGATTTTCAGCTCTCCAATTCACATATGCGTTTCATATTTACTGTAGCTGTTCATCTACTTTAGTTTAGAACCAATTTTATTTATTTTCGCATTTATTTGCTGATGACGTCGTTATGCTTAGAAAAAAATAATATGCATCTTAAGGTGCTCTATAAAAAAAAATAGATTGTGTATGTTGGATTTAATCATATATGGACTTTTTTTTATCCTAAATCTAGATTAGTTGTCTGTTGCACCAATTTATTTTGTATTTTGTTGAGTTAGCACTATCTGATACTACTGTATTTAGCTCTAGTTTATCCAATACCGTAGTGTGTACTCTAAAGATAATAGCTACATGTCCGAATGACATAAAATTACAACCATATATGATGCCCTAGAACAAAATGTTAAAATCAAAGTACTAAACATGCTATAAATTTTTGAAAGTAATATTTTTGAAACATTACTTTTTCGAAAACATTTAACCATATTGATTTGACACCTAACAATGTAACACTTCCCAAAAAAGAACAAAAAAACCATGAATCACAAATGAAACATGCTTTATCCTAAAAACAAAATTACCATTCCTCTAATATCACTATATTGATCAAATATTTTAATAACCAGTCACAAATTTCAAAGCTAACTTGGGAGTTTCTCCACATGATGCCTCCATTTAGCGATTAACATAATCACCGTGAAGATACGAGTGATTTCATATGGTTTTCTTTGTCTATTTCCGCTTGTTGATGACATGAAGTATTAATTAAAACTTTAGTCGATTTATTGAATAAACCAAAAATGTTAGGCTTAATAAATTGCATGACAGCTCATCAACCCTTTTTCTTTTCCTTTATTTTTTCTGATGAACATGACATGAATTCACACATTCATCTTTAAGCCAAACAATGCCCTTCCTTTTTCCATTTTCTTTGGTTATTATTATCTTGCCAGCTTATCTTATTCATGAAAATAGTGTCTTTGAAAAGAGAGCTTTCATCCAAAATTTCAATTCCTTTAATATCTTGTTTGGCATTTAGCAACGTGGGGTTGATAATGATATTTGATGGTATAGAAGCTAAGGGACAAAAATCTGAAGCACATGGCTTAGAACAGCACACGTGTGGCACTTGACCAAACCTACTCCCAAAAGGTTTAATACTGGCCCACGTGGGCTTTTGACTTGTGTGTTACTATTTTTAATCTTATTTTCTTGTAAAATAAATAATAGGAGTATAGGACAATATAAATAAGAAAAAGGAGTGGTCACCCACACGACCAAAATAATTTTGAGGATTTCATAATGCGTAAAAGACAAATTAGAATTTGATAAATCGCTTGACGTAGTATTTCTACATAGTTTTGATTTAATTGGACTGGATTTTAGTTATTTACTTAAAATATTTATATATTTATCAGATTGTAGCACCAACTGCGACACTCATTCTCTTTACCCAAAAAGTCTTAGTGCGTTATGCTATTATAAGGTTAAAGGAAATGATGTCACTGTCACTGGGTAAAACTCTATTGAATGGTTGCAAGGTTACAATTCGAAGTTTACAATTCATTAATTACAAACTAATTGCTTGTTAGGTGCTCATGTTTGCAATTTATTGAGATCATTGAATCAGCACTCGTGCACCTTATTCTATATTTTAAAGGCCGTGTTTTGTGATTCTTCGCAATTGTGCAATGTATTTAATACATGTTAACCAGATTTTTTGTTAGAACTATGCCTTTTTTTTCTTTAGATATTTTAGAAAATTAAGGCTATTTAAGAACTTCATTTCTATTCATGTTTGTAGCCGTGTTTAAGATAGACCAACTTTTTATTTTTATTTTTTATATTTGTATGTATATAGGACTTTCGTGAGAGGGTCTACGTACCTCTCTTTGGTTCACCTCAAGGCTATAATTAATCAAGTTTCTGTTCAATTTCAATGAAGTTTTATCAGTAGATCTTCGAGATATCAATTGACTTAGTCTATACTCACAAACTTCGAGATTTTACCCCGCCATAAAGTGTAATTAATATTTACACTTCAGAAAAAAGAGTACAAGTTTTTCCAGCCTGTTCCAAGCAATTGGGGGGGGGGGGGGGGGGGGGGGGATATACAATCAAAAAGGTCTAGCAATTTTCAAGATATGTTGCTATATAGTACCCAAAGAAGAGCAAAACAGTATTGAAAATTAATCGATGGAATGAGCTATATGTTTACACTTCAGTACTGTCAGTTTGAAATTGAATGCATCATGCATGGTTCAATCTGACTACAACAAACTCCCTAATATATTTACAAACCTATGAAATTAACTGGACTATGAATCTACTGACCAAACTAAGAGCAACAAACTTGATTCAGTCACTAGAAACTTTATTATGTTTTATTTGTATGATATGTAACACTTGTTCGATCTCTTTCCCATGTATTAAAATTGCATGATTATGTTAAATAAATGTAAATAGTCTTTTTAAAGAAAAAAAGTAAAAAAAAAAAAGTGATAAATTTATTTGTGCACAAACTGGCCTGCTGTCATGAGTCTGAGATTGATAGTCCTCTTATGAGTGATGCGTTGTGTTAGGTCCACTCGCACATTTATTGTTCAGATGCCTTGCATTATTGAACTAGCTAGCTAACCCAGCCATGGAATTTACTGACTTCCGTGTGTTGTTATATATCACAATGTACCCGAATCAAATGTTGTAGTTTTGGAGGATTTTGGAAAGTAGTATGTTAGGGTTCTTTTTTTCTTATACGTAAAACAATTATAAATGTTGTCATATCGTCTGCGTTAAATTTGTGTGTCAATTCTTACACATGATGTTAGATTTTTGTGATGTACAATGTACACATGTTAAATCTTTGTTACGTACAGTATGACCTTATTAGGCTTTCTAACTATGATATTCACTATTCTACATGCGATTCAATACTAAATTACTTTATCTATCATGAACAAAAAGAAAAAAAATCTATATTACTTTTAGCTACTCGAGAAGATGATTAGATGAATGAACTAAAAAATTTGGAGGCAAATCAACATTCTCTCTTCAAGGACAAAAAATATTTACATAGACCGAGTTTACCATAAACTTTATAGTAATATTTGATTCATGTGTTGAAACTTATAGTTACGTACAAATATCTTAGATATTTAATATCAAAATAACGTAAACTATAAATCTGATTTATGTAAGTATTATCTCGCTATCATCTTAGCGCAGAGCAAGACACGGTCTTAATTTTGTTTCGAAAGGCTTGCTTGAGCTTCAGGTGGAGCTAACCGTGTGCTAAGCAACCTTTTGACAAGTCCGAACCGAAACCCCTATAGGCATGAGTGTTGGTCACGCTTTACATGTAAATCTAAGTATGATTCAGTAAAGTGCCAATTCTTACAAATCTATTGTATGTGTAACGAAACGTAAAAGGTAAGTTCTTTTTTGCGGTATATTTTTATTAGTGAATGTAAAAGAAGATCTTTAGTAAATATCAGGAAATATTTTCATGCATAGTAGGAGCTATATAGATAAGGGAGTTAGACTTCAATTGGTGTAGTATTTGTGTTCTTGTTTGTAACTCACTCTATCAAAGAAAAAGATGGTGAAATTGTCTTGTTGCGAGGGAACTAATGACAGATTTTCAATTTGCGTATCATTTGACATTACTTTTTGCAAGGGACCATATGATTTCTGCAAAGCCCCATAACTGGACCATTAGAGTAGATCTTCAACTGAGTCTAATGTCAACTAAATTTGAAGTATTTTACCTTATCTATATATTTGTAGCAAGATATTTTTCGATATTTTGTTCCCAAAAAGAGATGAAAGTGCCATAATAGGATGTTAGGGTATATAGCTGATTTTAATTTGAAGAAGAAAAAAAAGGCATTGATTGCTGCATGTGATGCATGTGGTGTACTAAGTGATGCAATTTAATGATAAATATAAAAAGTAAGGTTAAAGAAGATTAGTGGGAATTAATGGAAAAAATGTCATCTTAATTGAGATTTTCGAAGTGGTCATTGTAAGAAATAGATATTGGTATTAAGTAGGCGGCAAAGCGCATGTGATAATGAATATATATAGGTCCTTGGTGCTTGGACCAGCTGAATCGGAAGCATATTATAACATATGCCATTCCCGTGAAGCTTAAAAATATTAATTTCAAACTACGCCCCTACTTTGCCTAGCTAATTGGCAAGAATCTTCTTGAATTTCAAGAATCACTTGTGTTTTCTGCAAATTAATTAGTATATATAACATCAATGTGGTGTTTGCATACTCTTTAGATAAATAAAAATAGAAGTAGTTGTAATTTGCTTAGGTTGAGCAATTTTAGAGAGTTTCATCAAGAAGATTCAATCAAAGCCTCTTTCTAAAGCCAGAAAATATGCTACAATTCAAAGTCGGTATTTACATGTTTTGTGGGTTTTTTTTTTCTTTTTTTTTTTTGTGTGTGTAAGTTCTTAGATATTTTTTGCAACTTCAGTCTAACAATACTTTACTAGTAAAAGATCAAATTACGACAATATCTTTTTATTGACTGAACATTGCAATTAATTCTATTAATTAGACATTGTTAGAAAATTACAAGAAATCGAAGTTAGTACTGATAAGATTGGCCCAGGTTCTATGTTCACAAATTTTCTCTTATAATTGTATAACTTTATCCACTTTGCAATTAAATTACGTGTACAATTATTTTATCTCTCTTTCCATTCAAATGTTGTACTTGTTTGTGAAAAAAATAATTTTAACTAAGCCGAGATATAAGACGTGATCTAAGTCATATAATCCTCCTCCACTGGTCAACGCACTGCGCAGTAGTCGCGCTCTCGCGAATTGAGTGCATGTGCTTCGAACTAAGACGATTTAAGACTCCTTAGTTCTCGCACTAAGAAATCTTAGTTCTTGTAATGAGAATTCTTATTTTACTCACATTCAAGTCTACATTTTGCTCCACATCTAATCTACTCCATGTGTCTAGTGCCTCAGCTTTGACTAGATTGAAGGAATAATTAGACAAAATAAAAGTAGAGAACAAAATAATTGCGAAAAATTGAGAACGGGAATAAGAATGAAGAAGACCAAGTTGTAAAACGAAACAAAAGATTGGCTGAAGAATCGTTTAAACACTTCCACAATGTTGACAGTGACTTAATATGTAAGAAAATAAAATTAAAAGAAATTAAAGATTTGAAAATAACAAAAATACAAAGACGAAGGATTGAAAGAGGAAACATAATATCAAATGGCTATGATATCATGTTTTAACTAATAATACGAAAGATAGGAAAGAAAATGAGAAAAAAATGAAAGGAAAATAAAGATACAACTAGTGACATTAAAAATCAAATTCACGTTTACCTACGAATAAATAAATAGAAATGATGGATTATATATGTTTGATTTAATTTATTAAAATTACTTATGAACTACTTTTGTAATTTATATTCATATAAATATATATTTTTAATAAACACATTA
Source organism: Misopates orontium (assembly GCA_946800315.1). Taxonomy (NCBI): domain Eukaryota; kingdom Viridiplantae; phylum Streptophyta; class Magnoliopsida; order Lamiales; family Plantaginaceae; genus Misopates; species Misopates orontium. The sequence continues at coordinate 42,567,775 of OX326948.1, read as the reverse complement.
AGGCGCACTTATATTTATGAAATTTTGAATTTGGTTCACACGTTCTCGCACACGCATTCGCTCTATATGACTTAGGACGTGACAAATAAAGAAAGGTTTCATCTTTTTAACTATGATCAAAGCTAAAGTATCGGATGGGGTGTATGATCTTTAGTATATAAAGTATTTGATAATACAATTAATACATTTAAGATTTTGTCAATTAGACAAGAAAAGAAGTTTTGCATTTAGCTCATAGATCTAGGCCTACAAGAACTTGTTATCTACTTTTCTCTTTCAAAATAAAGCCAAATAATTTTGACAACAGAAATGTTATAAATTTCCTGGTGTAAATATTATTTCTTTATTGAGCTTCGCCAGAGTGTGGCAGATTGAAATGATAGTACATGGTTTAGTTGTAAGTCGGGGGGGACAGTTGCTCTTGGGCCAGAAGCAAAATGTTAAATGCGTGTACTCTTAATGAGCAATTTCATCCACATCTCTTATAGGTTTACTCTCTCTTTATCTACTGTTTTACTAGCTAGTTTGATAATTTTCTACTGTTTTACTAACCTCCACTCCGTTAGTAAATTTAAGAGATAAATGTTTAGACGAAAGAAAAATAAACCATTGAATTATCAAGTTAAGTAAACATATATATTAAAATATGATCAAGAAACAATGAATTAATAGTTGATAGTAGAATATATTGAATGACAAATATTATATTTAAAGTGTTATATTTAAATAATTAAATTTTAGTAATAATAAGATATCTATGCATCTTTATTGCCAATAAAACATAAACATAGTTAATGTACAACATAACTGAAATTGGAACTTTTCTCAATATGGCCTTTTAAAGATGTTTTCCATGCGTCAAGTAGGTCAAATTAACAAGAATATCTCCAAGAGAACAATGGCTAGATATGTATATAAAAAAATTTAACACAACAATTTATCTTTTTCAATTAACTGAGGCACGTCATATATTTGAAACAAAAATCACATCACGCATATCATATACATGAATTCTCTTTATTTATTTATTTATTTCAACCTAACAATATACGTGTCCCTATAGTCATTTTGCGTCGACCATAACGTTTCTAACGACATCCCATCTAATTTCTTCGGTTATCTCCACGTTATAATCGCTTGTTCTAAGTCAAGAATTATTAGCAATGATCATGGTGTTACAATCTTGATGCTTATGTCTCCAAGATGTGCAAATAATTTGTAGCCTAAATAGGTAAGTAAAAGGGTAATTAAAAAAATCCATCAGCTCTAAGTGTGTTGTATTAATTGGCTCTCTTTCTAGTACAAGTGTATCTATTATCACAACCTATCTGTGCATGTTATCACAAGCAAAAGAATGGGCCTACTATCCTATTGTACCCTTAGTCTCCGCTGTCATTTGCCGTTCTCTCACTCGTAATGGGCCAATGCTGCATTAATTCAATTTTGGCACCATATGTGCTATCAACCCTTCGAGAAAAAGGCATTTCCGTGTAAAAGAGTATATACATTGCACACTTAAAAGATATATATAATATATATTCGAGTCAAGAAAATAAGACAAATGCTAACATGCTGATGAAGTCCAAGTCTCGGCTTTTAAGTTCACTTTTTGTAAAGTCAAAAAGTTGAGGGGGGCAAATTAAGTTATTTTAATAGCAAATTATTCTAAAAGAGATTAACTTTGGTTGTAAAGTTAAGAGACAACCTTAGTAGTTTATGTGTATTCTTGTTGCTGAGTATGAAGGTGAACAGCAGCATGACAAGCAGTTCTTTTTTCTGTATCTTGTTTTCGCTTTTGAAAATTGGGCATTATCAATTATCATAATAATACAACTTTTCTAATTTTGCAATCCCAAGGGTAGCTAGGTTCTGTCCCCTTTTGAAGTATAGTGCATTGTGATGAACCGCATGTAAAGAAGTAGTAATTAATTACATTTGTTGTATTCCGCACCGTCAAATATGTTTATTAAGTTTACTCAAACTAATTCAATTTGTGGTTAAAGCCATATTTATATTCTTATATATGTTTTTAAAGTATACTTAAAAATCACAAAAGAAAAGTAGAATTCTATTATATATGTGTGGGTTTGTGTGCGTCTCTTTCGTATTTTAAATTATAAAAGAATCCAAAATAATGCTACAAATAAATCTAAAGAAATAAAATAGAAACACCAAGGGTATTTTAGATATGAGACATAACAAATACATTAAATAAATGAATAAGTAGGTAGTGCGCATGCGCTTCTTTCTGAAATGAGAAAGTTATTTACTATTTTTTACACTATGGGCATTTTGTCAAGTTATCATAACGCACTGGCTAAGTTTCTAATAGCTCGTATATGAAAGTATTTCATTTTTACCCAATAGAGTTTACATGTAATTTCTCAATAAGGAGAAAATTGAACTTCTGCATCTTGTTGTGAAAATCCTGATAAAATAATAAATTTCTACCACGGTAGATAAACAAATATTAGCTTTTCTCCACATACACTGTACATGTGTTACAAACATCAATTGTCAATGACCAACCTCCCTATATCCCCACCCGCCCCACCCCATGACCATGACAACTGGCACTTGATTCTTCTCGAAACACACATATATATAATACTCTCGTAGCAAATAAAGGATAGACCCAAAGACAAATTAATTTACTCTAAAGTTTTCTCTCAAGTCTCGTCTCATTCTTCTTCTTCTATTTTCTCTTACAAAATACATACACACTCAATATTATTAATCTTAGCTCAACAAAGAAAATGAATTTATCAAATTCTGAATGCAGCAGTGGATGTGAGTCCGGGTGGACTATGTACTTGGATCAGCTCTCAAATTCAACCGATCCATATTATAATAATAATAATTATTATTATGGAGAAAAAGGTGGAGGAGCATATGTTACTGATGATCAAAATCAAGAAGATGAAGATCTTTCTATGGTGTCTGATGCCTCATCGGGTCCTCCGACACGTTACAATGTGTGTTACGAAAATTATGGCTATGCAAATATTGCAGTACCAGCGGTTTGTGAAGATAAAAGCAAAAGCAAAAGAAAAAATAAAACGAAAGAGCAAAAGAATTTGTGCCTTGATGATACCGCTAGTTCTCCAGTTTCTCGTTACAACGAGGTATATAAGTTTAGCAATAAACATAATTATTTTTGGTCCTATGCTTGGTTAATTTTTTTTGTTCTTTTTAATTGATTCTTAATTATGTCGTTTTTGGATTAATTCAGGACAATGTAGCTCCGATTGAAAGTCGTTACTCAATGGGAAATGTCCCCGGCAATTTCTCACAGGTGTTTTCTTCTGATAATTTTGAGGTATGCACTTATTGACCTAGTATTTTTTCCTAAAGAAAATTGCATAATATCCTTTTGTTTGATTAAAAAACTAAATAGAACTAGTACTTTATTTTTTTTTTAAAAGAGGATCTCGTCTTGTTTTCAAAAACTCTGCACCAAATTTCTCCTTCTTTGATTATAACCTCGTGTTTTCGGAAACTTGCATACAATTTCATCTTGCCTAAAAACCGGTACGAAATTTCCGGTTATTATCGAAAACTATGAATCGTACTTCCTCATGTTATTAAAAATTTGCATCAAAAGAGTGTAAAATTGACAACTTATATTTAATTAGAAATTTTGTGCATGATTTTTGAAAACACAAGCAAAATTTACACGACGGGGTTTGGTGCAGATTCTTGAAAACATAAGGGGTGTTACGACATTTTTCCCATTTTTCTACCCTTTTCTCCTTATAATCATTTTATTTTACTGATTAATTAATAATCTTTTTTCAGGGTGAATCTGTAAAGAAGAAGCAGTTGAGTTTCTTCAAGTCTTCAACAAAAGGGAAATCAAGCAGTTTTCTGGGGAGAAAAAGGCAATAAAATGAAGCTGTGGGGATGAGATTGTAATTTATGTAAAATCTACTGCAAAGGGGATTCAAGAAGTAAAAAGGAAATTGAAGTAAAATTCTGAGGATCTTTGTTTGTATTCCCTTTTTTAATTTTATTTGTTTAATATTTCTACCTGGTATTTGTTCCTGTCTATGTTGTGGGGAACAACCTGAGAACATAAATGTAAAAATTAAAGTCAAAAAAATGAAAAAAAAAAAAAGAAGTTTCTTTCATCAGTAATAGTTGTTGCAAAATGAACCACCAATTATTGCATGTCTGCATCTACAAAAGTTCAAATGCATAAGAGAGTTTATGAATTATTATTTTATTTTGGTAAAAGTGTGTGGATAAATAAACAAGGTTGAGCAATTATTAATTGATGTTTTTACTCTTACTATAAGTATGTAAATGCAGCTGCTCAAGAGAACACAAGCACATTACTCACATTTTTGAGCAACCATGTGGGCACATCCCAGCAATAATTAAGATATCTAAGCCTCATAAAGATATGGAGAGGGAAATGAAGATGGTGATGTGTAGTAAATATAGAGTTTTTATACCCTCTATCTATAATTCATTTGGATTTTGTCGAGAAAATTAAATTGATATATTTGATCATAACTTTGCTGGGCTGACAAGGAGGGTAGAAGTTATCTTATTTTTTACTTATCAGGATACTTTTTAATGGAATAAAACTATATGTGGGTTGATGTAGATATAGTTTCGACTTTCGAGTTATATTGCCTGTACGGATACTTCAAAAGATCGCCATGTGCATGTGTTTGATACTTTTCTATAACATCATACTCTGATACTTCTGTCTTTTTATGTTGCGCAAACATTTCGTAGTGAATGTTTAGATGAATTGTGTGTATAGACTTTACTAATAATATATAATAAATTAAATTTTAAGTATTATTGTAGGATAACTATTTATACTAATGTATAATATAACTATCAAAGTAAATATTACAATATATAATTGTATCCATATCCAATTGTATTCCCAATTTTTTTTAAAATATTTATGTCGCTATACCATATTGAAGACATATTGTCGTATCAATATCCGTGCAACATAAGTTACAATATTACACAACCCTACCGTCGCTTGTCGAGCCACTCTGCCATAGTCCCTCCTCCGGCCTGAAGTAACGACATTGGAGCAAAGCTCCTGCATCAAAAATTACTCGCGTCCCTTCCATGCGCAATAGGATTGTGCACCGCCTCCCAAGTTGTTTGTCGTTCTATTGTTTTGTATATTTTATGATTTATTTTCTTCTTTTTTACAATTTTAGAAAAAATTGTTCTATTTTGTTTTGAATTTGTCAGTTTAATATACTGGAAATACATGAAGAAATATAGTAATATAACTGAATCACCTTTTACTGTTAGTTATGTTAGTGAATTTTGTTTTAATAAATAACTAAAATACCCTTTTTAACAAACATGTGAAAATCTGTTTTTGTTATTAATTATAGTTTTAAGTATTATGTCATAACCACCCTTGAGGTTTGACATAACACCTCTTCTAATTAGGACAGTTTAGTCTTAAAAAGACTTTTCATTAAAAAGGTACAGATATGTTGTTGTTGAAACATTATGAGAGGTTTTTGTGATATTACACCAAAGTTAAAAGAGATTATCACTGATATTATTCCTATCTCTACTTTTATCTTGGGGTGATTTTTTCTTGAGAGCTCTTATATATTTTCCCATACAACCAAGATTTGTAGCTTGCATTTGTTTTTACTACTTTAACCTAATTTATGTGCTTATTTTTTTTTAAGAGACAACCAACACCACTTATATATCAATGTGACTAACAAAGACTATAGCATAAACGATAACTTCAATTCAGTTTAAAATGAAATTTGAAAGTTTGATCGACAACCTTGAGACTTTTATCAGTGCCATTACTAAATAATGGCGCTTAGCTGGTGCTTCTACACAAAAATCCTAACTCAAGTTCCTTAAGTGGGTCGATATAAAGATTATGCCCTAGTAAGATAATCAAATATCATAACCGATAAATCAAATGTAATAAGGAGGTGAGTTGGTCACTTCATCATAGGGGTAAGCCAAGAAAGAGCCAATTAAGTAGCCACACATTTCTACTCTGGGAAATGCCAGCCTAGCCCAGAACTAAATTCAGGTGACAAAAGTGAAATAAATTTGGTAATGTAATGTGCTCATAACTTAAAGAGGACAATATCTAGGCTGAAAACTTTATGCCACTCAACTATATTTCTTTCCTCCAAAACTCCAAAAATGACATACCACCACTCATGACAGCTGCATTCTAAATTTGTGATCCCCATACTTAAAATCAGTGCAATTATTAGATTTTCCTCTAATTAAACTCTTCCAAATTTGTCTTGCAACCCTTAAATTCTCAAGTCCATATCCTGGGGAATGACAGATTTTGGAATAGGACAAAAGCTTCCAGCTGTGTATCCTTAAGTCCTAACAATCTCTCACTTCATGGTAAATTGAAATAATATCACGCAGTAAATTCAGGGTTGAATTAAATGAACATATGCCTGGTTGAGATTAGATTTTTTATATAGAAAGAAAAAGGTGTGGGAACGATTTATATGACCAATCTTGTCATTCACGATCGACATTGGCCTTGTGAAACTGCAACCACTAGTTTTGGGGCGTGTACTAAATAAATTTACAGGCGAAAAACAATAGTACTGACATAATAATAATACTATGTAAACAACTCTGATTTCGAAATCACACTAGATAAATTCGGTGTAACAGGCACATACTTAGACGAAATAAATATATGAAAATTGGATATGAACTAATTAAGAAGAAGAATTTATATCATTAATTAATTAGGTCACCCTCGTAAAGTTCTTGATTGAATGATGGCGTTGTGTATGATACTTTGGTAATGAATTGCCTAGGAGTACTAATTAGGGAAAGAATAATATAATCTAAACTCAGTTCATTTTCCATATTTGCTTCGGACATTTATATTGTGCGGACTTGGACCAGATGAAAGGTTAATTACGTACCAAAATGATTATTGAGGATTTTGTAGATAATTTGATGTGATCTATGATGGAAATACTATTAATTACCTTATGAAAAATTATAACAGAATACTAGAAAAACTTATTGCAAAAGAATCACGCACTTGGGAATTCAAAATTATGAAGGTTCCGCAAAGGTTAAAATTAAGATGTTGAAAATTTGTTGAGAAAATTGTACTTATTGTATATAATTATTAGCATCATGTGCATAGATGTTTGGGAGGGGTTACGTTCTATTGTACGTTTCTGCAGAGCGCTGAACTAAAATCCCAATGATCGAATTGTTTTATTGATTGCTTTTTTTCCTAGTCAAACGTTTGTCCAATGTTTGATAGAGATTTTTGTCCACATTATGTTAAATAATGAGAAAGCAAAGGCTCCAATTATTATTTTTTTTCCCACTTTTTTGTGCGTCAATTATTGAATAAATTCATGCACACACGTGGAGTCCATTAGGCACAAAAAGAACGACTTAAGAAAAGTCAAGAATATCTAATCTAAACAAATAATTTATCTGCTTCAAAAGTATAAACAATAAAAACAGTTTTACGTGGTCTTATAAAGTACATTAAAAACAACACGGGTGTTGCTTATAATTATTGCTACACGGTGATACTGTTAATTTTGCAAAAGTTGGACACTCAAGACAAATTATTATTGCAACTTGTCCCTTTTTTTTATGTCATCCATCACATTGTCATTTTGTTGAAAAATTCAAAACATTGAGCTCGAATAATTGATGTGAATGTACTATGTAGTAAAATAAAAAATACTGGTAGAATATTCTACTGATGGGTTTAATTCAAATGCATGTGAGTTGAGTGGTTGAATATGTGGTAGTACAAGAAGAAATAATTTCCAAAGTTAATATACTTGCAGTAAAGTTAGTACAGAACATTTCAAAAAAAAAAAAAAAAATCATTAAGTCATGTGCGCCAAAAACCTAAAAGTTAATAATTATTTTGAAGTAGCTAAAATGATGAAAAATAGGAACTAAAAAAGCAAGTTTGCAGTTGCAAACAAGATTCGAAGCTGTATCCGCACTTTAGGGCGAGTTTATAGATCCCAGGTAAAGGAATCTTCACTATGACAAGGGGGCTCAATTGTCACCCACCAAACTTATTATATTGGTTAATTATTGAGAATACATTTATATCCTCGAAGTTAGGTAGGATAACACAATTTTGTAAATAATTATAATAATAGTTTTAGATATATGATACATGGGCCAAGCTATTGAAGAAATAGATTGAGATTGTTGAAGCAGCTGCAAAATTTTGATGTGAACCTAGTTTCTCTTTTTTATCGTTACCATGGATTTCACTTAGACTTTGGTGTACAAGAAACATTGCAAAAATTAGATACTAATTTGTTTACGTTCGTATTTTGTTCATCTTTATAATGTGGATGCTTAATTATCTAATGCTCAAGTTTGACTGATTTCGTAATATAATTGTCCGTTTCAATTAGTTATACACAATAAAGCGACTTCTTTAGTAGAGAATTTTGCCGCTTTTCAAGTTTCGTCTATTTTATCTTAATCATTATTAGTAGCAATTACAATTCAAATAAATGTATCACTATGCAGTTTTACATAATGCAGTCCAAAGCTTCACAACGTAGCAAGCCGACAATTGCAACACCGAGAACAAAGGTTCCACTTATATTTACCATTAAAACAAACTGTTGAATCGCTGCTTTTCGCCTTTACATACAGAACAGGTTGAAGTCAGGATTCCCGATGATGTACAATAACAAAATGTCAAATGCACGTCATTCAAATTCCCATTAATTAAATGCAAATACGAGGAATTCAAAAAAAAAAAAGGCAAATATAGCTAAAAGAAAATAAATTCTACATCAAATCGGTGCACAATTCTTTTAATTTAAAAGTACATTAAATTTGAATATTACTTCCACTTGTTAATAGAATAGCAAGAGATACATTGCACAACATGGTCACGACAGCCCCGTCCTCACATCCCTAAATTGATCACTAAGAAGAAAGCAAGATCAAAAATGGTTGAAGGCTTAACCTTCCGCACGTAATAAGGGGTATTACGTCCCGAAAATATGTCTATGGACAGGCTCGGCATCAAAGGTGTTGACGACTTGTTTCCATGGCTTGTCTATGACCAATAGAGAATTTTTCGAAAGATGATCAAGAAACAAAACAGGATCTCTAAAAGGGCAAAACTCAAAGTTAGTTCTACCGCCATGTTTAGTTTCTAACTCCTGAACCTTCAATTTGCGCTTTAGTATTCCATTGCTGTGTAACTTTCCCGACATTCCCTGACCATTTGCAAGGTCAGCATTGTTCTCTCTATCCACAGGCATCCCAAAATCAATCAAGCACATAGCCCTGGAGTGTCACAAGATGTTATTTTCACAAATGAAACATTGGATATGGATATACGAAGCACATTACATAAAATCTTTAGAAAGTAGAAGGTTAAGATGGAAAAGCTTTGAGTCTTCCACTTTCATCCATTACTCCATCACAAATAGTAAGTTTACCAGACTATAAAAGGTAAGTTGACTGTTTATATGCAACACTTTCATCCACTCTGAAATATTATTTGACATTTTTTTCTGACATAGCTCATGCTATTTGTGATTTAGGGTCGAACCGTTGTTTGCCTAAGCTGAGTCTAAAACACTAAAAACCACAAAAGCTTCCATTGGAAAGCTATTTAGCAGCTCGCATGTCTGTACAGTCCTATCATGCAAAAATATACAAAAAATAACTTCCACTTGTGATTCAAACACAGTAGAGTAACAATAAGATTTTCTCAGGAGTTTCGGAGTCAGAGGTTTACCGAGAAGCCTGAGGAAGAGGTAATATATATATATTTGGCCAAAAAGCCCCACAAAAAAGACAAACAAATATCATTTACCACTGTAGACAAAAATGTTTACCTTGGACTGTAGACGATAACAGACGCTGAACTAGAGGATGGCGGAAAGGTTAACCCAATTACTTCTCCAGGAAATTCTTGATACCTTCTAGGCAGAGAAAACGTATGCCGCATTGACCACTCCCCCAATTGTTTGGCCTCCACATCGAAGGCATAAACCTGATTTGAAGATGTGGAGATGACGAGAATGTTGCTATTTCGGGGTGTAAATCCACCGGCTGTAACAGATGCTCCATCCAATCTCGATATGAACCAATGTTGCCTTCAGTCAAAAATAATTAGTTACATAAAGAAAACAAGGGAAGTCAATCAATAAACGCAAAGAGAACGGGTCCTTGCAATATTTCATTACCAATATAAAAAACTGCACGAGAACAAAAGTAGAAGAAAGTAGCACATATATGTTTGAGAAGACATCACAAAAGTATGATAACCATACAAACGTTAAGAAAGATAGTTCTTTTCTTTGCTTAGATATAGATATATACATATATATATATATATATATATACAGAGAGAGAGAGAGAGAGAGAGAGAGACTGGGGGTGTCATCTTTATCTTTGGAGCTGAAAAAATAATATTTTGAAAAATATCTGCTGTTTCGACAAGAAAATCAAGAGCTATAATATGGATTGTTAGATTTACTTATGCTATCAAGCTATTGATTAGATCAAATGTTAGAGAAGAAAAACATAATATTCAAAAGTATATTTGTACATACAGGGATAGCTCTAGAAAAAACAAAAGGACTTGATTGAAACAGCGACTGATTACTACCAATCACCCAACGCCCCCCCCCCCCCCCCCCCATCCAAAAAAGAAGGCGCCCTGTAGTACCTTAGAGTCTCAAGATTAAAGATATACACATCTCCAAAGCAGTTGATTGCCGCTAGCCACTGGCCATCTGTACTTGTGAACATTTTTGTAATAGGAGGCTCACTAGGGGGCAGCTCCTCTCCATCATCTATGCGACAAGGAGTGAAGGCATGGATGAGTTCCGCATTTCCCACATCTACTACCTGCAGGACGATTAGTACCTTTAAAATAAGAAATCAACAGAAGGAATTATCTCCCAAGAACTCGGGAGTCTAAATAAACATCAAGAACCTTTCTCGAAATATTTTGCATCTCTGAGAACTTTAGTAGTGAGGGAAGAGTAAATCAATAAATATATCTTACTTCATCTCCCTTAAAGAATTCATAAGTTCTCGAATATTTATTATTTGTGCAGATTATAAATTTAGAGATACAAGATGATAAATAATTGCAGAAGCATAGGCTTGCAATCCCTGAAAGTAAAACAAAAACTACCGCTATTGTCATTAGAAATGACAAAGCAAACCGCGAAAGACATTGTACATCCATATATGACCACCAGTCGTCTAGCGTTAAAAGTCAAAAGATTTAGTAGCGTATATGAATGGTTCATTAGCGACCTGTTTGAATTTCAGTAAAGACGTTGAGCTGACAATACTTCACAGTAAAGCAACACACATATAAAAGAAAACTATCTAAAGTTTTTTATGAGGTCATTACTAGAATACCTGAGGTCATTGGATCCTTATCACATGCCTCATTATCAGTTAACTACACCCAAAAAGTTTTATGAATCTCCTATGATTAATCTTTAGTTCAACTGGGAATGCTTCATTCTAGGGAAACGCAGGTACAAAAAACAATCAAACTAAAGGTTTTTTAAAGGGACTCTCAGCATATCAATTAGTCATTTGATAACTCAGTTAGCCCCACACCGCTTAAGTTACTCAAATGTCCCTTTAACTTATTACTCCATTTAGTTTAATATAAAACTCAAGGCTAGGACCTGCTCGCCAAACTTAGTTTTCTGCAGATGGCACTACCGGTTGCATTAATAAAGCTCAAGTGCCATATACTGCAATCACAGCAACTTCCAGTCGTCTATTCCCACAGCAGATGTTCTACCACGTCTCTTCACCCAGCCTCCCCACTCACTGATCTTTCCCACTCCCTCCACAGAGCTCAGTTTCCCATTCCCATAAATTAACAATGTAATGTACAAATAACAGTATGGCTTTGAAGGAGAAATTATTTTATGCAACTGCTGCACGATGATGTGGCGCATATGGATCAGTTACTGGTATATGTATGGTGACATGGGGTTATGGGATGGTTAGTGCCTATAATCTAAGGAATATCACCCTCTTAAACGCTGTTTGCACCACGTCACTCGTGCAGCAGTTGCATAAAATAACTTTTCCTTTGAAGGATGCACAACCATATAATTCATTTACTGCAGTCAGAGTCAACATGAATGCAACTTATATGCAACAAGATTAACAATTCTTACAGATACACTTAATACATTTTTAAACTAGACAAACACAGGCTGATATCAAATCGTAATAACGTATAGTTTACACTACAGCCTAATTCAAATATACATCACTTTAGAAATATCCATATGCTTTCATTTCTGAAAAGATCAGCGACCATAGACCCAAAAAGTAGTAGCTAAATGTTGTTCAGCTAAACAACTATGAAAATCATAGTAGAGTAACAAAAACTCAAGTGATGCAGATCAAGGTCAGAAACTCAAGTGATGCAGATCAACGAGACATAAGACCTGAGAGAACCCCAGGAAAAGAAAACATAGCATATAAAAGAAACAAGAATACACATCAGGGGAAACAAAAATAAGACAATACGTACATATATTCTTCTGTCATGCCCAGCTAACAGTAACCTAGAGGAATCAGAGCTATACACCATGGAATGGGCGTATGGTAACTCTGCAGGGAGCTTCCTTTTAGTTACAGTCCACAAATTCTTGCCTGGTTTACTTCTTTTCAACTCAAACAAATTGGGTTTCACATGATCTGAGTAAGAAAATGATGTGCCTGACGACGAAATTGTACTACATATGATCTTCCGAGAAGCCTTACATTTAATGCGTGCCACTAAATCTGTAGCTGCAAGACCCCCAGATGGCCCAGGACTTACGTCAGATACTGCACCACTTTTCAGACGCACGCAACAGATATCTAACGAGTGTGCAGCCTGAATCAAAACCAATGGAGTCTGATTGAAAACTGTTTTAGACACAAGTTGCATTGGCACTCTCTGTGGTGCGGGGCATATATCATGTGGAGCAAACTTGGTAAACTCCTTAGCAGAGTATGCAAAAAGTTTAGTGTCATCACCAGAGGAGATGAGCATCGGAACACCTAAATGAGCCCACTTAAGGTAACTGAAATCAAGGGGCTTCTCCCTACCACGTGGCCTTTTCAGTTTTTCATCAGGTGGTAGATCTTCTGAAAAAAGAGAGGGCAGATATATTCAATTTCACAAAAACTACCATGAAAGATGAGCAGAAATAGACCTTCATTCACAAACAAAAGAACCGAAGTGATGAACAACCTTCACGGCTGATAGGAACTGCCATGGTCAGTGCCCTCACATCGTGAGTATGAGCTCTAACATACCCAACATAGATCCATTTCTTAATGGCTTCAGAAACAGACTTCTCATCGCTAACAGGATCACTCGAAAGTTTATACAGGATGACCTACAAAAAGCAGCAGTTATCATATGTCAAAAAATTACAGAAAGGAAAAACTGATGCAATAAAAGTATTATAAAATTATGACCTGAAATAGAACTAATGAAAGACATGGTCACAACATTCAATTACAATTTCAACAGAATCTGATAGTAATTTTTAACACCAAAATGGATTCCTCATGCAATACCAAGCCGCAGGGATTAAATATATGCACATAGTACCAGTTAAAGTATCATGAACTTCATAAATTTGTTGCACAATAATAATTAATGACCATTTTGCTTTACAACAATTGTTCTAGATTCATCAGTAAAATGCTAACATTCTAACTTTCACGTCACCATATTTAGAACCCATAATATGTAAAGTACCATGTTTACTATACATAGAATATTTATTGCTCCACATAAGTTTATTCCATATTAAGCAATTGAGAATTATTGAGATTTTAGTTTTTGCTCCAACTGTTTTTAATCACATTTGTATTTACATTTATCCAATATAACTTTCAACATAAATTATAATAATTCACTAAAGCTATTAATTCTATTAAGATTTCTCACAGAATCTTCTAAAGCTAAATTTAGAAATGATACAAATTTGTTTTCATGTTAAGCATGGATACGGGAAATCGCTTACAATGGCTTAGGCATTTGAGGGCTAGACCTATAAATACACTAGTACGGTGTGATAGTGCTCTTGATTTAGGACAGAAGTACAAAACACCAGGACAACTGAAGGAAATGTGGATCGAGGTCATTCGGAAGGATATGATCACAATACGGGTAGTTGGAACTCTTTTGAAGGGTCGATGTTGCTATTCTTGTATGTTATGATGGAATACTGGCTTTCTGGTAACAAAGAGTAGTTTTTTAGGTTTCCTAACGACTGTTGAAGTAAACAAGTAGTGGCAAAACATTAGGTTGAAGAATAACAACAGCATCACAGTATCAACAGATTGAAACTACATCCCTGATCTAGCAACTAGAATAAAATTACTATCTACGTTAGAGAATATAACAATTGAAGGAATCAAACAGGTGAGAATAATGATCACATCCAATTATCAACTTGTGATACCTGACCATCAGAACCCGCGGAGAATACTCGGTTATGGCTAGGAGCAGCTGCCAGGGCATTTACATCACCCTTGTGATACGAATGTCTCTGCAAAAGAGTTCCAAACTGACTATCCCAGAACTGCACACTACCAGAACTATCCCCACTGACAATGGCCCCACATCTGACACCAACAAATCCAATAAGAGACAAAAATACAAAGACTTCTGCAGAAAAAATATACTAATTGCGCAGATGACACCACATTCATAAACAGCTAGCCAAAGTGAGTAACTTCAGCTGAATTTATACCTCAATGCAAGTAATGACCATATGCAAAGTTCACTCCGACTCCCAACACCTTCAAGCCCAACAGTTATTCTGTAAACCTCATGACCCAACTTGGCATCCCAACATCTTATGAACCTAATTTTTGGAGCACAAAAAATAAATATTTCAGAAACTAATAGTAAAAGCAGTGCTATCATTGTTACCTTAAGCTACTATCTACATATTAAAAGCAATGCTAAGGAGCTGCATTATGAAAATTTAGGTACTTGATTTATGAATATCATACTATAAAAACAACATCAGCATACCCGTCACTACTCCCTGAATAAATCCTTGTTGCATCAGGACTCCAAGCAACGCTTAATGTGCGTCCTGCAATAACAGTAACTCAATAAATCTGAACAAGAATTGGAGAATAGGGTATCTTAGAGGGGCAGCAGTCTCACCACCAACCCTCGGCAACGTTTTACTGTAAGTAAGCTTTTCTTCATCAGAAACAACATAGATCCGCACACAGCCGTCATCACAAGCAATGGCTAGGCGCGTATCCTGGGCATCATTATCCTCATGTAGCTTAACCAACTGCTTATCATCGTCATCATCCTCACTTTCGCTATTCTCCTCCTCATCAATCACACTACTAACTGCAGGACTAGCACGATTACCGTTCTCGTAAGGGTTCAATGCTCCCCTTTTGTCGCTCTGCAAATCACTACGCGGCTCCGCACAAATCTGCCATATTGAGGTCCCAATCGAATCCAACACAGTCTGCCGTAAACAAGAAAAATCATAACTTGATCAATTGCAAAACAGAAGCTTTCTAATACGCATACTACTCGTGCATTCAATGTATATATCACACAATCAATACGAAATACACTAGGTTTGTACTTAATTCTGTGAGATAGTATTATTATTCACCTTCTGTCTCAAATCGAAAATATCCCACTCGGAAATCGATCCATCGATGCTGGAGGACAACAAACGGCCCAACGGTCCACCTCCGGGCCCAGACGAACACCACACCAGCGACGACACTCTCGAGTTTGGCTCTCCATGTATAGTCTAAATATCAAACCAAATCCACCCGAAACAACAACAACAACACAAAAGCAACAAATTGAAATTAAATTTCATATTTTTATTTTTTTGTTGTTATTTTGTGGAAAAAGACTAAAAATTGAAATAGTAGGTAGTGTTTTACGTACGAGCTGACAGTGCCAGCCGACGGAACCGGGGGAGACGAGCCAAATCTCGAGTGAGCCGTCGGCGCGAGCGGCGGCGACCTGCGAGCCGTCGGCGCTGGTAGCTAGGGCTACAACGGCGGACGGTTTCCACTCCATCGAGCCGCTGCTCCGATAAACCCTGAACATCGCCGGCAATTTCAGATTTGATTTTGATGTTGGTTTTGATGTGTATGTATATATAATCGTACGGCGGACGGGGGCGAACAAGAGTTGGAGGGTTGGTTATTAGGTCTGATGAGTAGAAGGGGTTTAAGCATGTATGTCAAATCCCAAACGGGCCGATACGGGTCGGGTTGACCCAATAGCTTTTATTTCAAAATTAAAAAATGAATTTTGTAATAATCAATTATGTAGGAGTAGTCCCGTATATTTTTTATCAGTAATTTTAGTCTCATAAGTTACAATATGTTTTAAAATTGACCCACTTGACTAATTTTATTGACAATTTGGCCAAAACATTTCATGAAATCTGGTCATCTTTTTCCCCTTTTTTCGTTTCTTTTCCCGATACAAAATGTGACTTTGTGTTTATATGTTAATGCATTAATGAATGGGAAAAAAAAAAAAGGAAATTTTCGACCAAAATTGCCGAAAAAAAATGGTCAGACGACCAATTTTGAAATATGTTATAACTTAAATAACTAAAATTATCAATAAAAAAACTTACAGGACTAATTCTACAGAAGTGTCAACTTAGAGCTCTATTTAATGTTAAAACCTCAATTTGCAAATTCCCCAAGACGCAAAGAGTTCTTCTAAAGTCCCTTAAAGATAAGGATATTCTCGGCTAAAAACTCATATGGAACGTAGAGATTTATAGTCAGCAATACTCTTTTGGTGAAAATGTCTCTCTAATACTCTATCAACGTGAGTAAAATTGATTCCATTTTTAAAATCAATTTGGATCCTCCAAACACATCATTTTACACTTCCAAGTGTCTGATAATTATTTGGCTTTCCTCTAAATAGGGTTGCATTCTTAGTTGTTTTAAGGACTAACTATCACTGACTGGATTTCTGTAATAATTGTGATAATTGTGTGCAGGTTCAGCGACATAAAAACAGATGACGAGAAAAGCGAATGTTGTTAACGCAATTGAGAAGGTATGGAAGACTCAATCATATATTCATGAAGACCACAATGTGGATCTTCAGTGGACTATTCACTAACAAATGATTATACATGGTCATCTTCTTAGTCAACGCTCAATTAGAAAAGTTACTCAAACTTAGTAATCGGTGGTGAAAGGCCTAAAACTACGTTGGATTAAAAGAAATTTGGACACATTGTTTGATCTAACTAATGCTTCTTTAGGATCATATTACAGTGGTTCTATTACCCTCGCAATTACAAAGATTTTCTTTTCTTTTGATGCTACTACAACATAAGTTCAATCAGTGCTCAAAATTGTATATTTTACACACCATATGAAATAGAAAAAAAGTGTCTTTCAATATAACAACCTTGAAGTGATTAATCAGATTGCAAATTCTTACATGATGCGTTAATCGAGATCAAACAATACATGTTTAAGATTTGAAAATTCTGAGCATGATGGTCGAAATGGAAGTTTCTCTTTGAATCTAGATCGAAAAATTGTGCAACCCATGCTGTACAAATACAAATTTCACATTTTCTTCATTTCGTTCGAGAGTGGGTGCTCCAAAATGCATTTTAGATATTTCCAAACATAAAATAAATAAATACCCTTTCATATGCACTTTTAACAAAATAGTCCAAATTTGGGTTTGCAACATCTAAACATTTTTTTTTTTTTTTTGGCAAATGTAAAGAATTACAAAGGGATGTTGTAGATTCAAGTTATTTATTTTTCATTTAGAACTTGCATAATATAAACAACAAAAAAGTTACTGAAAATGTTTTATTTGAATATTAAGAAAAAAATATGCTATATAACTTAATATTAAAATCAAAATAGGCTACAATTGTATACTAGGAACACATCCCGATACGTAATTTTACATTTTATGATACATTATAAATTATATGTTTTCGAGATTTAATTATAGTTAAAGGTATGTTATAGTTTTTTTTCTTCTCAATACGTCAAGTATGCACTTTCTGAACATGAGTTATATGTTTTAGTGGTGAATTGTTCTTTTTATGATAAATCTAATACTATGATTTGTAGGAAAACAGCTCGAGTTCTGAAAAGTATAACTAATTTTCTTCATATTTTGCCCCTAAAGGCTAAAGATAATGCTGGTCTGAAATATCCCTCTGGAATTTCCAAGATGTGACTTGTGGAGCAGTAAAAACTAGGGTAGATAATATCAGGATGTATAGATTAAAGTTAGACTATTGGATAAATGGTTGTGGTGTATGGTTGTATATTTTTTATTTTTTTGGGTTGGATTGATTAATAAGACCAAATAGTTCAAATGTTTAGCCCTTTAACATAGAATTTTTTATTTAAAAAAAAAAACTAAAAAAACTAAAAAAAAACTAAAAATGAAATTGCGTACTTGTGCAAACGTTTCGCATATAGGGGTGGGCAATGGGTGCGGGTACCCATTCCCGATCTCGACCCTATAGGGAATTTTCTGATTGGGTTGGAAAAATTTGGGTACGGGTACTCAAACTCTCATTACCCGCGTATTTTAGGGCGAGACCGATAACTGGTTCTGGTAGTTACCTCACATTTTCCTAACCCGATAGGGTTCCCGCCCTCATCTCATTAAATTTTTATTTTTATTTTTTATTAAAACCCCAATTTATTATGTACATAGAGTAATTTTTTTCTTTCCAATTCTAGTTTAAATAATTCACCACTCACACATTTACTCATAATTATTGTTATGTTTAATTTTGATTTATAGGAGGATATTTTTTTAGTCACAATTAATTTATAGAGGTGAAAGTATGAAATTTATTATAATGATTTAGAAGGGACGACAATTGATATGATAAACGAAAAATGTAGCAATATTTTACAGAAAAAGAAATGTAAGCTCACTGCCCACCTTTCTAATTTGAAAGCAAAAGATCAATCTAGAAATAAATCTCTCACTCATTGTTTGAAAATGGATGGAGTTTGTGTTCGAAAATTAATTAGGGAAATATCTATTTAAAGTCTAGAAAAACCTCGTAAAAGATAAAATAAAAAAGAAATCTGGTAACCTAAACCCGCATCATCAGATACTCGTCCCCATCGGATACCCCCAATCAGGTACTCGACAAAATCGGGTTAGGGAACGGGATTTGTTTTTTGCATTCCCGAACACGTGGGTACCTGCAATTATTTTCCGAAAGGGACTGATACCCTACCCGCGCCCATCCTTATTCACATATATATGTTATATTTAGTAGTTGTTTGATTATAAAAGACAGTGTAGTATTCTTTTGACTTCTAAGAATACTTTATTGAAAGAAAACTATCTTCTAATATACGTATTCAATGTAATATTAAGTACAATAAAAATCGAATAAGGAATATTTTACTTCTCTTTTTTATGATTTTTCATTCTTATTTCGCCTAGAAAAAATATTATTGAGACTGAATAGGAATGAGTTGTGGGCTACTCTCTAATTTTCTTATATGGAGCATTGTGTAAATATTTAAACAGTGAGAAATCTTAAAAATATTAAAAGCTCAAGATTACATGACTTTTCTCAAGAGTGTTGTACAAATGTATAGATGCTCATCAATAGATGTTAAATCAAGTTGATCTCCATTATCTACTGGAGAATGTGGACTAGTATAAACAAGTGTATTATCTTATATTAAAAGCACTCAAGAGTTGTAAGAAATACATAGCTTTCTAATGCGCATCAGTGACATTCATACTCGACAAAAAGCAAAACAACTACTTAGGGTGCTTATTTCACAATATTTTTTTAATAGAAGTCGTGAATCAAATACGGGACATGCCAATATGGGTCGACTTGAAAATACAATAAATTTATAATTTGTAGTGTATTTGGCTTCTGATTCTTATAAAGTATGGTTTAGTTTTATAAAGTTTATAAAAGTTATTGAGTTTAGAAGGTTATCTAACGTCAAGTATAATTGAACATAGTTTAGGCTTCTTCAAGGATTTTGAATGCCATTGGTAAAGATATTAAGCAACATTTCAGCTCCTTCACTACTTCGCATGGAGTTTGGGACGCAATGCACTATTGGTATGCGTTTAAGCTTGAGCAAACCCTAGGACCGCTTAAACAAGGATCAAATTCTATAACTCGCTACAATAATTCCTTTAAAGCTCTTTGGGAGCAATACATTAGCTACCAGTCTCCTCCTGATTTCAAGTGTAATATGGCTGCATTGTAATCTTGAGATGCTCTGTTCCGTAGGCAACAATATGAATCTGTGATTAAATTTTGATAGGATTAGAGGATTAAACGACTTAATTCGCAGTCGTATTGTTTTGAGCTCGCCTCTGCCGGATCTAAACAATGTCTACGCCGTTTTGTTGGCCATAGAAGTTTTAGAGTATATATTATATAATCGAACTGTTTGTTGTTATTTTTTATCGACTCTGGTGGCTAGGGCTACAACGGCGGACGACTTCCACTCCATCGAGCCGCTGCTGCGATAAACCCTAAACATCCGCCAATTGCAGATATTGATTGTGATGATGTATAATCAATCGTATTGTGTTATACTATATATGTTGTTTCGCGGTGAGAGACAGGAAAATGGGCGAAGAGGTATTAGGGCTGAGGGTTTAAGAATCTTTTTTTTTTTTTTTTTATATATATTTTTTATAAGAGGGTTTAAGAATCTTAAGCGGAAAGAAATAGGGACGGGCCAATACGGGTCGGGTTAACCCAATATGAAAATAAAAGAAGATTTACAATTTTAGGGAATTTTACAATAACGGTCCTCTACGTTGGTACTTCTGTAGAATTAATTCTGTGAATTTTTTATTTGCAATTTTAGTGTTATAAGTTATAACATGTTTTAAAAAATAGATCAATTTTTTTGGCAATTTTGACCGAAATTTTATGAAATTTGATCATTTTTTTCCCGTTTTTCTCGTTCTTTTCTACCTCTAAAAAACGTGACTTTGTGCTTGTGTTTTAATGAATAAAATCAATTGAAAAAAAGAAGGAAAACTTCTGCCAAAATAGCCAACAAATTGATCAAAGGACCGATTTTGAAATATGTTGTAACTTATAGGACTAAAATTGCTGATAAATTTTTTAGAGAACTAATTCTACATAAGTGTCAACTCAAAGGACTATTATTGCAATATTTCCTATAATTTATTGGGACAATTACACAAACATCTCCCAAAGTATGAGTCAACTACAGAACACTCTATAGTGTTTGGGAAAACGGCACAAACACCCCATGCAGTATGAATTATATTACACTGACACTCTTTATAGTGTGTATCTACTCACAACAGACAAGCTTACGGGGATATATCTTAACAAAAAAATAATTGATGCGATGAGTAATTTACTGAACCTTTTGGAAGTACCCTTTGTATTTGATGTTTTTACAAAAAAAAAATATGAGTAAATGAGACGTATTTTCTGTTTCTTTAGCAGTTTTAGTTTATTTTTCGCCTTTTATACAGAATAAATGAGAAGCATAAATACATATCCAGCAAAATTTAACAGATTTTAAACGGAAGTTAACCACAAGGATGTTTGTGTAATTCCTGTCTCTATAACTTGCCCATATCTCAAGGGGTGTTTTTTTTTATTTCCTCTAATTTTTATTTATTTTATTTGGTTTCTCATCCTTGTGAAGTATGGTTTAATTTTTAAACTTTCTATGTAAAAAGACTACGTAATTGAACATATTTTCAGTTTCTTCAGTCTAGAACCATTCATTCAATTGAAATGCTTATTTCAAAAACTTACTTTAATTAACTTTTTATTCAATTGAAATACTTATTTCAAAAACTTACTTTAATTAACTTAAAGTGAAAAGATAAAGAAGTTAATGTCTGTCATATCCAGTGTTTTTAAAACCGGACCGGACCGGCCGGTCGAACCGGTGTTCGGACTCTTGTCCGGTCTGGTTTGCCTCTCAAAACCAGTCAGAGTATAAACCGGAAAGAACCGCTAAAAACCTGTCCAAAACCGGGAACCGGTGGACCGGTTTTAGTGGTTCAAACCGGTTCCCTAAAAACTGTTTTTTTTTTTTCAAAGAGAGTAAAAAAGAAAAGAAAAATGCAATTACTCAAAAACCCACCTGCATTAAAATTCTTTGTTTGTTTTTCCTCAAATCCTTTCTCAACCAGTCGGTTCTTCATCCTCAATTGAAAAAATTAGAAACTCTAACCCTACTCTTCAATGTATTTGATTGAAAAATCTAAATTCTTGACTATTCAACCAGTCGGTTCTTCATCCACATTCATCACCTTTTATATTTGATTTGAAGAGAAAATACTAAATTAGGGTAGTGAATTGAAATTGAGATTTATGACTTCTTAAATTGTGATTGTGTGTAAATCATGAAGAGCAATATGAGGAAAGTTTGACTTTAAGTTTTCTTACAATTGGAAAGAAATGTGCCATAATCATTGCCTCTATATAATATTGATATACATAGAAATGATTTAGCTACACCTTATGGAGATCTTAATTGGTTGATTGTGTTTTAACTTTGCAAGGAAACTTACCAATCACATTGATAATCTGTGAAATTAGTATTGCTATATACTTAGAAATTGATAATTTAGTTAAATTAATCATGTCTTATTAAGAAAATAATCATACTAATGAAAGTGATTAAGTTTAGTATTAAAATTATACTTAAAATTTAGCCATCTAACCAAGATTATAAATAAGTAAATCAACAAACAAAAGGTTATGTATGATTTATTTATAAATAAAAAAAAAACTCTAAAACAAAATAAGTATGCATAATATTTATAAATATTGAGGGTGATATTTATAGAACTACTAAGAATAAGCTATGTCTAAGCATTAATGCAAGTGTATAAATAGAACAACTCAATTTGAACAAACTTAATTGAATTTCTTCATGGTTTTTGGTAAAATGTTGAAAAATACTATATATATTTGAGAAAATATATATTATGTAGATATTGAGAAAATATATATTATGTATATCTTCATAGTTAATATAGATTTTCTATTATACTAACGTCGTTTACCGGTCGAACCAGTGATTCCACCGGTTCAACCGATCAAACCTGTAACCAGTGAAGCCACCGGTTCATCATCCGGTCCGGTTCTGAAAACACTGGTCATATCTTGATAATGAAATGTCTTTAACCTAATCACACAATAAAACTATTTGTAAACACAGTGTATACTTTAGAATATGTAAAAAAACTAAAGTCTTGTATTCTATTAAACAAGTCCTCTAATTCATTATGAATAAAAGCTATTCAAGAGATTTAGAAAAACGAAACAAAAGAAGGATATCACATGTGGAGATAGCTCTAAATCAAACTTAGTTCGGATTCAAGAGAGGACATATCTTAAGGAAGTGTAAATAAAACACCCTTGCTAGATCTAAAAGATGGGCCAACACTCAATCTATCTATATGATTTGCCCTTAATGTCTAAAAATTATCTTGTACGAGGCAATCAAACTATATCTAAGATTTTTGAAGAATTAAGCCTTCGGGTCAATAAAGACGCTAAATGGTTCTCTCATCTTGACCAAATCCCCTCAATCCATCACCCACTCTTCTGCTTTCTATGTCTTAGGCTCTATTGAGGAGACTGTTATTCACAGAAAAATTAGAATCATCAAACCAAAACAAGTGTTATTACAAAAGATATCTAGGAATCTCAAACAAATCAAAAAAGCACGGTTCCACGAGGGTAAATAAATAAAGCCCATCATTATATCCAGGAACAACCAAGAGGTTTACCAAGAGGTTTATGTATGCCATGGTCAGTCAATATTTATATGAATATTATTTCTACAAATTGATAGGTCATTCATGCAGATATCACTTAATCCATTTTTGAAAATAGTTGGCTCGTTACAATTGTCTATAGTCCTTACCTCAATCTTGCAAAACTGAATCTTGGTTTTTGATTAATTGTTCAAAACCTTTCACTCATAAACCTTTGAATCACACGAGAATATCTATTTTCAATCTCTTATCTTTTGAGGTATCTCATCTAGAGTCACAATACAAAATTGAGCTTGTAAACTGCAAGAACAACTTCATAAATATCCATTTATGTGCAGAAAACCTCATTGAAAAAACTGGCAAGCTTGTTACAAAATATTCTTTGGTCTCATGATTACGATTATATTCAAAAAGAGAAGGAGGTGCAACGATGATTGGGTTAACAAATAAAAATATTCTAATAAGAAAAATGTCTAAAAACATTAGGTTAAAGAAGGGGATGTTGTACAAGTTAATAAGTTTGACTTCAACATTTTTCATAAGTAGGTAAATTTGTAATCATTTATTAAGATGATGCTAATAGTATTAACCTCACACTTGGGAGGATATCTCTAAGGTATTATAATGACTATCTCCAAAACTTTTGCCTTGGATTTTAATGTCGACGGTCTTCTTTTCCCGTTTGTTTGGAGGATCTTCACCTCCAGCTTTAGGGTTTGCTCAATGATTTTGAATTCTGAACCATAGGGATCATAAAAAAACCTTTTATTTATTTATTTATTTATTTGAACTCTTGTAATATATCCAATCGTAATGGGTATTTCTCCTTTCCTATAAAAGTTACGGGTCGAAAAATATAAAATAAAGACACTCAATCAAAATTTTCTTTAAAACAAGCCTATGTCGAATACTTTCATTCATCCTCTTACCATGCTGATTATAAAGAGACTATTAAGCGTGCAATCGACACACCAACGTTTAATCGACGAAAAAACACCAGAATCCACCGGGAATAAACTGGAATCCACCAGAAATTGGAATAAAATCCAATTTTTATTAATAATGATCAAAAGATACGGAAAATAACAATAAACAATGTATTTATAGTCTCTAAGAAAACCTAATATGAAATAAGGAAATATATAAAAAGATTCCTAAACAAAATAAGAAAAACAGGAAAATTCCTAAAAAAAACGACACAAAACTGTAAGTCTTCTCGGCTGCCCTAAACGTCTGATTTTGGGCCTGACTTATGCGTTAGCTAGTAGAAAACTCGGAGACGTTCGATTTGATATCTTATGGGCCTAAAACGGAGCACTATGGCAGTTTTCGTGCGGGCCTTTTTCTACTGCGAAAATACCCAAATTCAGGGGGTTCTTGTCCTACATTAGTCCCTCCCACTTCAGAAAAACTCGACCTCGAGTTTATATCTGAATATGAACTCTCGCTTCTCAGAAAAATCATCATATGATCTCCTCCTTTGAACCTCTTTTGTTGTCTAGCCATTCTCTCCATTTTCTTGTGCTTCTCATTCTTTATCTCAAATTTTGCTTCAACATCATCAACTTGAACGTCAAAGACTTCTTTGGCCATCTTAATACTTGTCTCAATCACACTTTCTGAATTTATCAAAAATTGATGATTTGGCACTTCATCTTTTAATTCCTCAAACTTTTCATCTGAATACCATCTTGTATATCATATGAAATTTCATCTACATAATCATCTGAATTCTCAACTGGTTTTTCATCAAAATTCTCACATAAGATGTTATCTAAAACATTATTACCAGGGATTTCATTGGAATTCTTATCTTCATTACCTTGTTCATAGTGATCCTCGTTTTCTTCCTCAACCAAGTTAATAACTTTTTCTGCGATCTCAGCCTTAATTTTAAATCACCTACGGATTGATTGTATTGGAAACAATCTTGGTAGCTCTGAAAAACATATGGCTCATAGTCGAGTGGTGAAAATCGATCCATCATCATCCTTTTCATTCTCCTCCATGATTGAATTGGTGCTTTGCCTTTACGTCTCCTATCTATATTCTTTTTCTCCCACCAAGCAGCAGCAAAACCTCTTAGTTTATGAACCACCAATTTTATTTTTCGATCTTCAAGATATTGGGTGAATTCAAAAAATTGTTAAACATCAAAAATCCAATCCAAAAAATCTTTAGTTTGCGACCTTCCATAGAACGATGGGATATTGGCTCGAACTTTATTATTCTCCATATCGCCATAAAATTGGTTGGTGATTTGGTTGTTGTTCCTAACGATGTTTGATCCATGTTAGGGTTTTGGTTCAAGGTCAAGTTTTGAAGGGTGTTATTTAACTGCTCAAACCTCGACTCAAACCTATCAAACCTTTATGTGATCCGCGTTAGATCCTCTCGAAACTTCCGTCTCAGATCTTTGGCGTCCAAGCTCCTTTGACCAACGTCATTGGAAAACTCTACATTCATACCTCTCCTAGCCATCTGAACAAGGAAAATCATTGCTCTAGATACCACTTGACGCAGAACGGAAGCGTGCAATCGACACACCAACGTGTAATCGATGAAAAAACACCGGAATCCACCAGGAATAAACTGGAATCCACCAGAAATTGGAATAAAATCTCTTTTTTATTAATAATGATAAAAAAATACTGAAAAATAACAATAAACAATGTGTTTATAGTCTCTTAGAAAACCTAATATGAAATATGGAAATAAATAAAAAGAGTCCTAAACAAAATAAGAATAACAAGAAAATTCCTACAAAAAAAACGACACGAAACTGTAAGTCCGGACGCCCTAAACGTCTAATTTTGGGCTTGACTTTTATGATGGTTCGTAGAAAACTCGAAGACGTTCGATTTGATATCTTATGAGCCTAAAACGGAGCACAGGATCAAAAGATATGATGGTTTTTGTGCGAGCCTTTTTTTACTACGAAAATACCCAAAATCGAGGGCTCTTGTCCTACATCAACTATGGCTAGTAACATAGAAAAATTCAGGCATATAAGTCTTTCTATGTAGTGTACAAAGTCATTGTCAAAATCATATGATTGGATTGACATTTCTTGAATACATCATATCTTCGTAGCAATTATCTCTGTAACGGGGAGGCAAATTCACCAAAACAACATTATTATGCATGAGAAATGCACTATATAAAGTCTAAAAAGAGCTCTTAAGCTTTCATGACATTTAAAATTGATCCTACAGATATATACTTCAGATAACCCATATCTAGTTATACATTTATGTAGAAGATATAACGAGGCTAACTTATAACAAAAGATGGAGGCAACAAAATTGAATTACACTTTCTTTGCTTCAAATGCTTCCACCAACCCTAACAGTACTCACTACAATTCTTGGTCCTTGATTCTTTCTCTAGAGGTGTTATATTTTACTATCAACATTAACTTGAAAATCTCACCAGTTACAAATTAAATTAAGATTGTCTCATTACAAAGGTCACTCTAATGACTAAACCATTTGCATCTCATCTCATTACACAAAAAATGCAAAATAATGATTGTAGCATATGGTGAAGAAAAAGGCCCAAGTTGTCTACTAACAACCTGAATTGTAGCTTGGAGCTCCAAGGCTGGCACTAACCCATATTGAAAAGCTTCTTGCAACTGACCTTTCTTTGGTCTATATGCTAGCATCTCCGTTCAATACGTGAAAGTTCATACATAATGGTCGAGGATTGAGATAACACTCCATCGTACTAATTACTAAATCTCACCACGAATTATATACACTTGTAATAAATGACCATATAAAGTGGTGCACAACATGATACAAAAGAATAAGACCGCGATACAAATTTTCAAGAAATAAAAACAATGGATAGTTACCACTACACCCCTTATGTTCAATCTAACTAAAAATCATCACTTGCTCTATAAATAAAAATCACAAACACTCTTAAATAAATAAAAAAAAATTAATACAAATAAGCCATTTGAGATTTGGATGATTAAATTCAGTTGACAAAACATTACATTCAAACCCCTCCGAATTTACATGTTGTTTGGGAGTTCTATGAAATGTCTCTAGTATATATATTTAATGGAAAAGTCTAAAAATCACAACCTCGCCTAATAAAAACAAAGAAAAAAACAAATAAACAAGTACCAAAACCTCAAAATACACTTTTTCTTGTGACAACATGACTTTTGCTTCTAGGATATTTTCCAAATTCGTTCTTATTCACACCAAAACTATCACCATTAATATTTTCTTCACCAAAATAGCAACAAGGTGCATCTTCATCAATCCTCCCCATAGCCACGCTGCTGCTCCTCGGCGGCATGGCCTGCGGTCCACCGGTTGAGCCGGTCACTTGCTGTCTTATGTACGAGTCCACGCTGACCCTAGCTCCGAGGCTCCGTGCCGAGGAGGCCCGGACAAGCTCCCGAAAATCCTCGTTTTCGTACAAACGTGATGAGGTTGCACTAAAGCTTCTAGGCAGGCCTTGAGCTTGCGATGCACCGGGCACCGCCATGTGGCCGTAGTTCATTCGATCCGCATAGTTTATCATGCTTTTGACGTAGAGATCTCGGGCCTTGCATAGAGCACGAATGGGAGTTGTGATGATTCGGAGGAACTTGTTTTGTTGGCTTGCTTTGGCTTTCATCTTGTTCATCCTTTTTTTTTTTTTTTCTTGTTATATGTGTATCAAACGCAAAATGTTGAGAAGTGTATGAAAATGGTTGAGTTTTTTGGAATTTAAAGAAGCAATAAGAAGAAGATTTTAGATGTGTATGAAGTGACTAGTCTTGAAATGGTTTATATTGGGAATTAACTTATAGTTATAAGTGGTATATAAGTTGGTTTGTGAATAGATAGAGCTTGATGGCCAATTGACTATTATTTATAGATATACACGTGACAGATAAATAATACATTTTTTTAATTAAATCAAATGGCGTGTAGTTGAGGCTCTTTTTCTTTGAAGTGGGGACTAACGAATTATTATGTCATTTAGATAAACAATGGGAAAGTACGAACAAAAGAAAATGCGCGCGAGAGAGGCAACCGTGGACTTTTTCCAAAGGCCAAATAAGAATTTACTATTGTAATTAAGTAGGGATAATTATATTCACCCCCCTAAAGTCTTATTTAGTTACAAGATGATCTCCCGGTCTTATATATAAGTAATTACGAAAATACCTCTTCCGAGGAAACATAATCTCTTTTATTCAACACAAAAAATAATTAAACGATCACCCACTTATATCTTTTGTTATTTCTATGTCTGAGTTAAGATTCACATAAAAAACACTCATATATTTATAAGCTAGCCTTACAACTAACCAACTTATAATCACATTAATTAATCGTTTAACAAACACCGCTAATTTTACAGACACTTTGAAAGTACTTTCTCGACGTCAACACTACTTGTGGATGAAAGTCGGTAGTTGATGGCTGGTAATGTCTAACAAGTTGGCTTATAGTTTAAATAGATACGAAGATGTAGTCTGAAAAAATTATAATGTCGCCTGTAGTTTTAAAGTTTGTATTAGACTATCTACATTTTCATCTTTAGATTTTCAGGGATGTCCTTATAATTATTCAATGTTTTGGGACAAAATTCTATAATTAGATCAACCTCAAAGGAGCAGATGCAATAATACCTATTAAGTAATACTTATCGGGTCAGCCGCGTACACAGCATAGCGTGCCAAACTTGAAAAAAGTAAACAAACCATTAATGACTTTAATTGAGTGTGGATTAATTTTTTGACTTAAAATTAAAATAATGTAGGCCTCCATGCATCAAGTACACTCCACCATTTATCTTATTTTTGAATTTAGATCTGTTTTAAAACACATTTAATTTAGGTAGGTTTCAGTCGGTTTGAAATGTTGGAATTGGTCTGAACTCTAATATTTAATAATAAATAAAGGGACTATACCGGGTACAAGTAATTATAATATTGTGGGCGCCTTTTGTATGCTACATAAATGTTTATTTAAATTTTAAAAGTTATGTGTCATAATAACAATATATTGCGTATTTTTCTAAGATATATGACAGGTCTGCATAATTTTCATATAAAGCACCATGTTATAATTTGCTGGGCGTACTTATTGCTTGTGTTGTGTGCAAAGTATATAGTGCCTTAATGATCAAAAATTAAGGCGCTTAGGTCACTTGTTGCATAAACAATGCTTAGCTGGATTATGAGATTTTCCAAGTGGGAACATTAATTGTAAGTTTTCTCAACCAATTTAATATAAGTCTTATCACCTGCATGGCTATGAAATAGCACATTTGAAGACTTATGTTTGTAATATTAATGTTGTCACGGATTTTTGATAATTGTGACCAGAAGGCCTTTAGTAGACTTGGTTTATATTTCCGACAAAAAACTATGAGTGTCGTCCAAAATTTTAGGTGGAAAATTAATCGTAAATTAGAGGAATAGGAAAGTGAGATATAATTTATCTGGTGAGAATTCTTAGTACAAAAATGCTGTAATTATAAGATTTTCAAGACTTCAAATAATCAGAAGGTGACATGATTCTAATTTAACGATTATCAATTATTTAATTGACGGGCAATATTGTTAACAGATTGTCAGACGAAATGTCACCGTCACCCTCATGAAAAATTTCCTTTCATATACTAATGCGATAAAATAATTACTGAACTGTTGATGCTTTGACTGTAATTGAATTGCCATACCTGATCAATTTGAGTTAACAAATATTATTTATGGTCGATTGCATTTTGCCCCTTAATGTTAGGGGTGCTTTGCAAAGTGCCCCTAATGTTTCAAAAAAAGCAGTTTGCCCACCCCCAACGTTTGTAAAAATGTGTGATTTGCTCCTTGATGTCAAATGTAATGGACGAAAAGGTACTCACGTGGGGGCGAATTACAAACGTTGGGGGACAAAGTGTTTTTTTTTTTTAAACATTAGAAGGAACTTCGCAAAATACACTAAATGATAGGGTTAATTGCAATTGACCCTATTATTTAATCACTTAGGATTTAGAAAGTATGGGAAGACAGTTGAGGCGGATCGAAGATTTTTATGGATAGGAATTGGTAGCCAACGGTATTGGTAAAACGGATATAAAATAAAGGCAGACTCTATGGGCTACTTAAGTGATTGGTTTGAGATAAATATGGATTAAATTTTTTACTCACGTTCACAAGAGGGCGACAAATTGTAATATTAATCTATTAACTTTATAAGCTATGGTAAAAGTAATCTTTTACTTTTCTAATTTATAAATATAGCTTGCATTTTTTTCTTTCTACTCCATGATTTAGCCGGCACTACTCTAATATAAAGGTAAATATAAACTTAAGAAAACGTTTGAATGGTTTGAAGCACATGCTTCGATGTTTCCAAGATGGTAATATCATCCGTACTAATAGATATATTAAGGTAATATATGATTAAATTGACCAAAAAAATGGTCAAACGAAGACTATTCCAACAGAGGAAATTATGTAATGCACTAATGCCGCTATTTTAAGGTAACTTAGGTATGACTTCGACTTCAGTAGCTTGGAATTATATGAGCTTCCCACAGGCCAAATATAGAAAAGTAAATTGTTAAGAAAATTTAAATCATGCAAACAAAAAGGCGTGCTTGTTCGAACAAGGGATATATGAGGCATGTGCGTATTCTTTCTTCTCTTCTTTTTTTTTTAGAAAAAGAATTATTCTTTGTTTTTAACTTCTTTACTCATTTGGAGAGGGGAATCAATCTAAAACCAAAATGAATTTATATACACAAAGTTTATGAAACTACAAGAAGATTATGCATATAATCAAACAATTACGCCTACATTTGCATATAACAAATTAATATGATGTTCATAGATGGAGATGTATGTGGACGAGTATGCAAAGGGTGGTGAGGCGTCACTGAAGAGTTGAGAGGATAATGATATTTAATGTTGTTGTTTTTTTACTTTCATTTTCATTTCATTTAATAAGATTCAGTAAGTGCTTAATTAACTTAGTAGTTACTAGTTAGTACTTTCTTGACTTAATTAAATATTATTATAATTTTGTTTGGTGAACCAGATACTATTTTAGTTATTAAAGTATTTATGTCTATAATACAAGTTAACAACTTTTACAGTTTCGAATTTTTAATTGTATGTATTACCATCTACTTTCGATCAATATAATTCAGGCTGGCTAAAATACTCATCATTTTTAGACAAACGAATTAACACGTTTAGTTATATTACTTTCACAGTGATTAGCTATAATTAAAGAAATATTATACACGTTACTAATAGTACAGTGGTGAACCCAATCCATTTCCACACAACTCATCAACAAATAATAACTTACTTATTAGTCGTTTTTTGAATGAATTGTGAACTCATGAGTACTAATTTCAAGTTATTATCAATTTTCACAAGTCCGTGTACGAGACAATTTATTCCTCTGGGACGCTAAACAAGGTATATGTTACAAAAGAACATGTTGGTTTTCAAATAAATTAGTAAAAATAGACAATAAATCAAAATCATTGTTATTTACTTTTTTTAGAGTGAGTGCTAGAATGAATTGATTTTCTTGTATTAACACTTGTTTGATTAATATTATTAGAAAGGTAAGATTCATATATAACTACCCATCTCAACTAATTATGCATGAATTTACTGAAACAATTTGCAAATTTAAAGCAGGAGTCTCTAACATTTTTTATAATAGCCGTTGACATAACCCTTTGGTCTTTCCTATCGTGCGATAAATGTTGGAAATTTTATTCGGCTTTGAGGCCTAAATTTGACTAATTGAAATTGGAAGCAGATCCAACTGAAATAACTTGGGGTTAAATGAAGTGAGTCCAAATATAATTAAGTGTTTGAACGAAATTGTATTGAGACAAGTGAAGCGAAAGTATGAATTGTTCCGCATTGAAAAAAATTCACTTCTTGAGAATTTTATCTACAAAAACAACTAAAATTGGTGTAGTATATAAACTAGTGAAGATTGGCTCCTCATAATGTCGTCTTCGTGAACTTTAATTCGTTTAATTCAATTAGACAAAATAAAATAAAATCTAAATAAAAATAATTTAATAATTATATTTCAGTCAATCTCACACTTAATCTGCCATTAGTCAACTTAATAGCCGTGTTTTTAATCAGCTAAAACGTTCAAAGGTTCCAGACATTTTGTTTAAGCTTAATGGCTGAAAAATAAATTCCTCTCTTGATTGTGGTGTGGCTGTTACACTTTTTCCCACTTATAAAAGAAGACCTACATGTAGTACAGTAGTAGTTACATTATCCAAAAATCACAACACTTTTTTGCTCTCTTACTCTCATAAGCATACACGAGTTTTACCAGTATCTCACATTTCGAAGGGGTGCACTTCTGAGCTTCCAGACTGCATCAGTGGTAGACGATGTACCTTGAAATCCATTGTCAAGGCAAGACTGAATCGATAGCCGAACAAATTGGATTTAAGGGTAAAATGCCAACCTTCTGCCTCGTCTAGATCTTCTTAGAGTTGTACAAATTCTGCTTTGAGGTCCATTTATTTTCTGAAGTTAATTTGTTGTTGCTGTTTAAGTTTGTTACTTGTAATCCGGAATGAATTGCCAAACTAACACTCTTAGAAAAAATAATTGCCAAACTAATACTACTGAAAAAGTAAATCCCAAAATAACACTCTTAAACAATAAATTCCAATTCTAACCTTTTCTTTTGTCAAATAATTAACAGAATAATACTAAAGTGTAGTTAGTGTGCATATAAAAAAAATTAGTTTATAATAAAAAAAATGCTAGAAATATTATATAAGTTTTAAAAATGTATTAATTTCATGTTCAATGAAATCTCAAATATTCTAATTCATTAATCAAATTTAAAAGGAATTTTATTATTCATAACTCCAGCATGATATTCTTGAAACAATTTTCTTTATATACTTTATAAATCCTATTTTTATTTTTAACTAAAGCAATAAAATTTGCACCAAAAGTAAACTAAGCAATAAAAAATAAAAACATGTGTTTCAAATTTTTGAAAGAGCACATTTTTATTTAGTTTAAACTAGCATACTTACTTGTGTAACACAGTAAAATAAAATTTAATCTAAAAGAAAGTATCTAAAGAAAATAAAAATTTGTTTAATTTAAAAATAAAATAAAAACAAATAACTCATCTTCCTCACAAACCCACCACCGCCAGCCCCCGCCCCTCCCCCTCCCCCACACAACCACCCAACAACGATCTCAATGGCGGGGAAAGCCCTTCAGTAAACAATCTAATGGACCCCTAGCAAGATCTTGTCAGCAGCGTAGCACGACTCGAACGGATTCGCCATTGTCAATGTCAAGTTATGGCTTAGAAGTTAGAACTTTTAAATCCATGGCGAGGGTTTGGGGTAGGCGGCAGCGGCGAGAGGGGCGGCGGGGTGGTGGTGGTGGGGGGGAGTGTTACGTTCGGGAAGACAAAGTTACTGAAAAAAACCTTTTCGTTTATTAAACCTAATTGAGATTTTTAACAATATGTTTTATATATTTAAGTAAATGTGTTTTACTTTTAGATTTGGGTGAATATTGAATTACTTTGCTAATTATGAAACAAAGGAAAAATGGTAGAATAGTAATAGGTTGTTAAAAAATGTTATTTTGGGAATTAGTTTTTCAATAGTGTTAGTTTGGCAATTTTTTTTTTTTTTAAAGTGTTAGTTTGGCAATTCACTCTGTAATCCGTTTATGTTTACAACAATCTTCTATGTGTTCTGAAATTATTACATATATATGCTTGTTTATAATCTGAAAAAATTATTCGCTTGAAAACCATCATATCCAACAATAAGATTCATTGAGATATAATCACATCAACCGGACATGCAATAAATATGGATTTGAATACAATAATTTATGAGTTAAGCTTTTTATAACCATTTAACAGAGTATAAATCAAATATATATATATATATATATATATATATATATATATATATATATATATATATATATATATATATATATTGTTGAGATCCAATATTCACCCGGATAATGAATTTCACTTTTGTTTCTTATCGCGTTTCACCTCGGTAAATTTTAAAAATGTCGGAACTATTAAGATTTATATCAAACTATTTCAGTACACATATTCTAAAAACATTGTAATTTCGATAAAGTCAACAACTATAATAAAATAATTGAAAAAAAAACAGATTAGTTAACTATAATTAGTATCTTAATACACACTATAAATGTTAAAACTAACTAACTTTTAGTGCTATAATATTTAATAAAAGGCCATCAGGTAAGATGAACCATCAAACCGGAGATGATCAATAATGTAATGAAGATTTAATTATTTATACTAATGCATAATATTAATACAAAAGTAAGCAGTCGTATTCATACTGTATCATATTCACCACTTCTAAAAAAAAGTTGTGTTGCATAACTGTATCTATCGTACTGGTATCGTCGTGCAACATAGAGTCTGCCTCGACACAAATAGAACTTGTGGAAGCCCGCTTGCTTGAAGCCACCAAAATTCCGAGATAAAGTGCTTGGAAATTGTTAACATGCTCCACAATAATGATTGGAAACTTAACTAACGACCCCAAAGTTACATCATCGAGATTAGAAAATTTGGGCGTGTTGGCCGAAGTAGAATACAAATTTAAGTCTTGGAACTTAAATGTAGCGGTTCACAGCTCAGCTAGTTGAGCTAAAACTTTAGGCAGATCGGGCTCAATTCCCTTTACGACATTCTTGCTAATATATTTGGTGAAAGGTCTCTTTTTAGGAAGTTATTTCATGCACATGTTACATGGTGAAGTGGTATATAATAACTAAATTGGTTGCACAATCTATATGTGAGTCATTTCACCCCATAATCTCTCTTCTTTATGATCATGATAGAAAATATTATGAATAAAAAAAGCTCTAATAATTGATATGCATATATATAAATATATATACATATCACCCCTGTATTACGTAAAATAGGCAAATTATTTCCTTATACAAAATAAATGGACCCGACGTGTTATGTAAATATGACACGAATACCTCCCTAATAAAAAAAGAATAGGCACCACATCACTCCCCTAACACTTGTGTTTAAGAGGGGTACTTTGCAATGCTTAAAAAATTCAAGGATGTAATGTACTTAATTATTTGACATAAACACAAGAAGTTAATTCGCCAAGCACTTTTTATAAGAGAGGTAATGTTCCTAATTTAACATAACACATGAGAGTAATTTATCTATTTATATTTTAAGAGGAATAGAATTCTTATTTCACGTATACAGGGGAGTGTTATGCCAAAAACTATGCAATACAATAATTATAAAAAAGAACAGATTATCTAACTATAATTAGTATTTTAAGCACATTATAATCTCAAATCTAACTAAATTTTATTCCTATTATGATAAAAAATTGTCATTAGGTAAGATGAACCATCAACTAGAGCTGGCCAATAATTATTACTTAAACTTAATATCAATAGCTATAGCTTTTAAACTCAAAATAGACTTTATAACACAAAACAATGACTTTTAGTACTAATAATTAGGGTCAATTGTGATCACTCCCTATCATTTGGGGTGTTTTGCGAAATATCTCCTAACGTTTCAAAAAGAGCACTTTGCCTCCTAACGTTTGTAAAGTTGCCCACTGAGTCCTTAATCTACCGTTCATTTTTGCCACGTGGCTATCTTTTCATCCACTAGATTTGGCATCGGGGCAAATTGTACATTATTACAAACGTTAGGGGGCAAAGTGCTCTTTTTGAAACGTTAGGGAGCACTTCCCAAAACACCCAAACGTTAAGGGGCAAAATGCAATTGACCCTAATAATTACTAAGCACATATCTAAAACAATATGCCACAAAAATAAATTTTGAAAAGCATAAACCAGTATCTCAAGAAACTACGAAATGAGAAAAATCCTAAAAAGGCAATCTTGTTCAGGAAATTGCATTAATTTTTATCTTTTCAAACTCTAATCAATGGGATTCCCCATATTAGCTCTATTGAGAAAATTCGAAAAAGGCAATTTCCATTTTAGTTTTTATCTTTTCAAATTCTTTTCAGGAAATTTGGCATTAGATTTAGAAAAATGAACTATTACTTTAAATTTTGCTTCAAAAGAGTAGTGCTAATTTTGTTTGGATAAAACGTCAAATCTCCTACACTATGCTCCATGTTATACTTTGCGCTGTACTTCTTTTCTTTTTAGCAACATGCTTATACACTGATAAAAAATAAGTCAAATGCCATGGCAAAAAATATAAAAATGCGTCTACATTCAATAATAAATCAACAATTCATGAGACAAAGTGCTAATTTTTCAACAATATAAGAGGTATGTGGAAAAAAAGGAAAACAAAAACAAAGTCCTTAAAATTTTTTTCTTTGAAAAATTCCACGTCAGCAGCAAGATACTCGAAAATAGGAATGGGACAAAGACACCATCATTATTTGGGTTCACCTGCTGCAAAACAGTATCTTTCTCTCCCCAATCAAAAATTTCAAATCGTGACCAAAACGACGTCGTCGAGCACACCAACACCATGTCTTGGCTCGCTCGTTCAATCGCCAACACTCTCAATCTCGACGACGACGAAGACGACGCCGTTCCGTCCGAACCACAAACAAACTCACTCTCCGAACAACAACAACAACAACAAGATCTTCACCACCACCGATCGTCACCTAATTCTATCAACGGCGACGAAAATCGCCCCAATTACATCGATGCCGATGAAGATCGCGATCAAAATAGAGGAGTAAAAGATGATTTATCGGAGATCAAAGACGGCCTGACGCGTCAATTTTGGGGAGTCGCATCGTTTCTCGCTCCTCCTCCGCCGCCTCCGCCTCCTCCGCCGCCGACGCGGAGTCAGAAATCGGATTCCGAATCGAAATCGGAATTCGTCGGAACGGATAATGAGGATGAGGAATTCGGTAAAATTTCGTATGTTTCGCAGCCGGAGGATCGCGACGATGAGGATGATGAGGAGGATGATGGTGATAGTATTGGTAGGTTAGTGGAGGAGGCGGTGGGGATTACTGAGGAAGTGCTGGCGTTCGCTA
The DNA here is from genome assembly GCA_946800315.1 of Misopates orontium. NCBI lineage: Eukaryota > Viridiplantae > Streptophyta > Magnoliopsida > Lamiales > Plantaginaceae > Misopates > Misopates orontium. Next base: position 42,529,884 of record OX326948.1, on the reverse strand, counting down.
TGAATATCGCGCATCATCCGGAGACGTGGCTGGATTTCCCCTGTTCGGAGGAAGAGGAATTTGACGGTGAGGAGATTGGTTTAATTGTGAATGTACTGGTAGATTGTGTAATTTAAGCAGTTTATGCTATTGGTTTGAGTCCTGCATTTTGTTTGTGTTATAATAGTAGAAATGTGAAGAAAGTTACATAAGAGAAGTGAAAGATGATAAGGATCAGTTTGTGTTATTCTAGGACTAAATGTAGAAGAGGCCGACCTGTACGTTTGATGGTTCCGCAAAAGTTTGCCTCTGTGTTGGTGTTGGAATGCTCAGCCTTTTCGTATGAGTAGGGTTTTATAGAAGTTTGATAGGATTATAGTTTTTGATTTTGTAGTTGCGGTTGGTATGGAGCTAAGAGGAATATGTACTGGATATGGTTTGTTAGGTTTACTTGAGTGTCTTTGAGTTCCGACTTATTTGTGTTTAAAGGGAGCAGTTGCATGAAGAATCTCAATACTTTACTTATTAGTCATGCATTCGAGTTTTACTTTGCAAATAGGTTTCCTGAGAGTTAGACAAATAATTTTATTTATAGGTTGGCAGCATACTTGTTTTCACTTGATGTGCAATGAAACTGTAAGTTCGGTGAGTGGCAGGATGGCTTAATCTTGAGAAAGTGGCGTAAGAAAATTAAGTTTGAATTTAAGCTATAGATCAATTGTGGAAGCTTATTTTATTGCAAGAAAGATTAGCAATGAAGGAAGGAAAATATCTTTGTCATTTGTCTATAGGAGTCATGTAACACATTTCCTGAAACAAATGTGGTTAGTAATCAACTGAGGATTTAGTTTCAGTTTTCAATCTATAGCCAGCCGTACAACCAAACTAGTCATCCAGATGTTACCTTCTGTGACAAGGTTCACATGTATCACTTTGTTAGCGTTGAGTGTTATTAGTTTTGCTTGAAAACTTAAATATTTACAGAAAGGTATCCTGAGAAAAAAGTCTGATTTCATTAACCCCATTAAATAAGTATCCTACTGTTCACAGGTTTATGTGATTTAGCCAAAATCTGTATCTGCATAACTTGTTTCAAAATCCTCATAAGTATGGCTAGCTTATTTGTTATCTGCCGAGACCTGTCCATCCTCATTCAGGAGAAACCAGTTTCCAAGAATAAGAGTCTTGATGAAATCATTGTCTTTTCCTGGGTCTTTTCTGGATGTCCAACGATGGCAAAAGTACCAGATCTACACCGGCAAAACCAGACCCTTTCCAAAAATGTTACTAGTTCTACCATTCTTACTCGCATAATTCATCTCTTTAAGTCCCCACACTGCGGACGAACCCGATTTTTCAGCTTCAAGCCCTTCTTTCACCCCACTTTATAGTTGTAGTATTCACATCCTGAGATTATAGGAGTAACTTGAAGAGGTTAAAAGTTATAATTCCAGAATGTGATTGCAACGAATAGTTGGTACCTTTACCGTTGGAGCCTTGTTGTCTAGCCAAAGGCTGCATGTAAAACCATAGAAGTTGTCAAGCAGATCAGGCTATCACTAATTCATGCCTAAAATTAAACTTAAAAGTAAAATTACCTAACATGCTCACAACATTTGCCACAAGCATATTAACCACACATGCAAGAATTGTTTATTGGATTAGCATTTGCTGCCTCCTGTGGCTGGTGCTTGTGGCAAGATTTGGCAATTTTTTGCCATATTGTACCTTCAAATTGTGGGTTCAGTAATTTTTATAGTTTTAATCATGACTACTGGGCCAAGGACATGCACTATGAGGTTCTTAAGTTTTTTTATGGAGATATTTTTAATATTGTTGGGAGCAAGACTTAGTCATTAACTGCACACTAAGGGAATACGGTAGTGCGTGCAGCTAGGTCATAAGAATTAGAAGTCATGAATTGTTGTAGTAAGAAAATATATATATATGTAGGTTCATCATTGTGAACTTTTTAACTTGCTGTGGTAATATGTATCTTACAATAGGTTCTGTGATGATGGCTTTCTCATTCTAGTTATCATCTGTTCCTTCTTCTCCAGATTTTGATATATCTGATGCACAATACAAGCATGCACTGGCTGTTGAACATCTGGCACCAAGATTATCTGCACTTAGAATTGAACTTTGCCCAGCCCATATGAGTGATGGTTATTTTTGGATGGTTTATTTCGTACTTTTGCATCCAAGGTTAAATAAACACGATGCTCAGCTATTGTCTACACCGCAGGTTAGTTAGTACTTGACATGAAGAGCTTTCTGGTGCATTTAACTTAAGCATTTTGGGTTCAGTTAGAAGCATATTCAATTTTCAATGCAGTAGTGTTTTTTTATTGGTTTTTGATTGGCCCAGATTTTCAAGTCGAAATAGCCATTGGTTAACATATTGCTGGATTAGTGATGGCTTTGGAAAATAAACTCAAATTTCATTTAAATTTTTGGGCTTCATGCTAAATTATTTTATGTTAGTTCTCTACCTTAAAATTTAGCAAACATTCAGTTCTTCGTTTGCTATAATATTATGTTGCAGAAGTTAATGAATTTCTCGCGAATTAGATACAATGCTGGTATTTTTATAACTCTTTCTTATTTTCCCTACACTCTATTTTATGGGTGTATTAAATTGTTTAGTTGGTCACAATGGTGAACTGAGGATTACATATTTACATTAGGATTACCGCTCTTGCATCATGAAGATTGATTATACTTTATATTTTCGTTTAAGTGTACCATTGACAAAGCATGACAAGCTTTTTATCTATTGTAAATACTATTGAATTTCTGACCAAGAACCTCGTATGAAACTAATATTGTCTATAGGTTGTGCAAGCAAGGGCTATGTGGATGAAAGAGCTGCAAAACCAAACTAAGGAGGAGTCAGGCTGGTTAGGAGCCAGTACTTTTCACTCAAAAGACAGTGCTCATTCATCCCCTCGTGACAATTTCATCGTGCACCCAAATGAAGATTCTCATTCTGGGAATATTTCAGACAGGACATCCCAGTTTGAATCTACTCTGCACCATATGACTACTCATCATGATATGGAGCACCGGTATTATGAAATTGAATTTGTTGATAAGTCAGTTATCAGAGAAGATCCATCACCGATGCTACAAGAAAAGGAGGTAATTTTGACTCCTCTAATTGAAAAACGAGTGCAGCAGGAAATTGTTGCTTGTGATGATGACGATGATGATTACTGGCTAAAGGAAGACTCAGACTTGGTTAGACTATCCAATGCCTCAATTCTTGTAAATGAAGAAGATATATCATTCAGTGATCTGGAGGATGATGATGTTGACTGCACTATGCCTCTAAAGTCAAAAATAGCCACAACTGAATGGAATGTGACCACGAAAACTTTATGAGTTTGAATTAACTACTCATAAGTTCTGCAAAGAAGTAAAGTCTGGGGGATTTCTTGAATTCCATATAGGGCACGGAAATGTGCTGACCGACCCTATGATATTGAATGCTTTAGGCTTGGAAATGTTGATCGGGATATTGAAGTTTGTACTTCGATAATGTTGCTGGTAAGAACAACCTTAATCCCAGAGTAATGATGTTTACTGCAAAAGGAGGAGAATGGCAAAGCTGAAGAATTTGGTTAGTCATTTTCTCTGATTCTTTTTGTTTTTTGAAGTTCTCCTTATATGGCATAAGGATTACGTTTTTATCTCTATTATTTTTACTTCATTTGTTTTTTGATAGTGTGAGGTAAGAACTCGACCACTACCACAGTAGTAAATATTCATTACAACATAGCAAGTCATGATCATTTGTATGTAAATATGATAAGGAAATGTGAAGGATTGATTTCTTGAATACATTTGAATTTTTTTTTTGTTATTGTCTTTGATGAATGGATGCACATATTGAGATTTTAATCTTATTATAAAAACTTTACTTACGACATTCTTGTAAAAAATTGTACAAACGTTACCGGTGACTCTGACGTTGTATCTATATCTATAATATTTATGCAAAATTAGGTCTTTATAGTTAATGAAACACTTTAATATAAAATTTCGATATTCGTTTTTCAATAATGCATAACGTATGCCTATCACACATTAGTTTTAAATATCAAAGCACTATTATGCAGGGTTCCGACTTATTGATACCTATTGAATCTGTTCTGATATAAGGGGAGAGTTGAAACATTGATCTGTTGTTAGAAGGAAAAGAGAAACTTATGACTTTGTCGTAAAATTTGAAGCTCTTTCCTAGTAAACCAAATTGATATATATATATATATATTCTCGACGTCCGTCCGACGGCTTGGCTTAAAATTTTAATTATAGCAATTTAATTGAGGAAGAGCCTAGGTTATAAGAATAAAAATGGACTCTGTAATTTAAAAGCATTAAAGAGAACCATTAGTGGGATTTAAAATATCAAAAATGTGGCCATTTAACATAAAATAGGAGTTAGATAAGATCAATAAAAGCCGTAAATCATCACTGTCCGTTTAGAAGAGGAAAAAAAAAAAAAACATGTGCCAGGTTTAAGTAAAATAAGGGCTACCGCTGCACAAGAAGATTACATATCATGAGTTCATGATAATTACGTATCTCTCGTCTCGATAAGTTAAGTTAACATAACAATAAACAGTTATAAGAAGACATACATATAAAGATATGAATATGATACACAAATACAACATACCAAGGTGTCATTACAGCAAATCAAAGTAAAATAGATCATACAACAACAACACTAATTAGTTCACTGGGTTCAAATCTCCATATGATAAACCATTTTTCAAATTAAGCGGTATCACGTTTGAGTACAATATAATAAATAGCTCCAATGGCCTAAAAGGAGTTACGTTGAATCTAATAGGATTCATGGGAAATTCAATCTGTATCATGGATAATGAATAGTGGATACCATTGTTTCATTCTTCTATATTGTAAGTCACTCCAGATATTCAATACCTGCAAAAGAACCGATGAAAAGACTGATAACAACAGTTTTGTCAATAGAGTAGAGGTTTAACAGAAAACTTTACAATACTTACAGATGCTTTAAGTTTCTTGTCGTCACCATTCGAGATGATCATGAGCACATGTGTACTTGAACAGTGAGCAGTTCATTTCCGTTATCTCTTTGTTCTTCCAGAATTAGCTTTGCCGATTTTGCAGCAGAAGGGCTGCACCGTAGCACTTCGATCTTCTCTAAAGAATAAAAGTCTCCAACGCTAGAAGGGATCTCCTCAAGCTTCTTACAACTTTGTAAAACCAATTTCCTAAGGCACGGAAAATTCTCAGGAGAAACAATCCATTGTTTTATGTCGAGAGTTTCTAGTTTCAGGTATCTGAGTTTGGGGAATTCATCATCTCCAGTATCCCATAATGCCCCCTCAACAGCTCCGCTGCGTAGCTTGAGAACCTCTAGGTTAGGCAGTTTCTGGAAGCTTGCGATTTCACTCCATTGAAGCCTGAATTTTGACAGAGTTAGCTTTTTTAAGGTTGAAGGAAGACCAAATTTGCCTGAATGTGCCATTCTACCGTAGCATAACATCTTAAGTGATTCAAGTTGATTAAGAGACTCCAACTGAGGCAACTGATAGTAGTTTCTGTAGAAACTCCTTGGTTCAACAAATATACATCTAAATTTTCGAAGATTCGGTACTCTAGTTATCAGATTTTTCTCTTCTTCATAACCAACTGCAGGGGTTGACAGCGTTTCTAAATTTTCCAACTTGGAAGAGCTCTCAAGTACTACCGCGCTGCTGAAATCAGCACGATCATTTACATGCAGGTGCCTTAATTTCACCATTCCCCAGATATCTGCTGGCACAACAACTTCGCCTCTCGCACACTTGATAATCAAGGTCTCCAAGTTCCATAGTTTGGATATTGATGATGGGATTAAGTTCCAATTTGTGCGAATCGAAATGTACCTTAAATGAACCAGCTTTACTACATCTCTGAATAAATTTTCATCAACCATGCTGCTTTCCGAATGTAAGATCCTCAACAATTTGAAGTCGCGTGAAACTGATATCACATTCTCCTCCTTGGAGTTTGAAAAAGTTTTCTTCAAGTTAAAGAACAAGAAGGAGCTAAGAGGAGGAGGGATTGAAAGCATAAGAAGACCTTCGCATTTGACAACATGTCCATCGTAATTACTTCTATTTAGAGAAATGCTTAGTCTTCGTTCATAGACTAAGGGAGAAGGTAAGTAATCGTCGCCCACAGTTGTCTGTCGCATGAAGTTTTCTTCTTTAGCTTTTCCCAAGCACATATCACGCAACAAATCATGGATGCGACATGATTTCATTCTGCCGTTAGACCTTCTTTCAGCAATCATGACGAGGCTTCTATCAATAAGATCCATTAGATTTTGTTCTGCTTGAACTTCTAAGCTGATTGTAACCAAGTCATCAGTCTTGTGGACAAATCCTTCTGCAATCCATAGCCACGTTAACTTGTTTACAGGGATTTCTTTATCCTCCGGAAATGCTCCAAGATAAAGAAATAGTGGTTTTAAATGATCCGGTAAATGCTCGTAACTTAGTTTTAACGCTGCCATCACTTGTCCTTCGGTAGTATCACCATTTATATGTAAACTCAAATTTGCAGCAACTTGCTCCCACAAAGAACACGTCTTTTCTGCCTTGGCAAGAATTCCAGCAACCACGACGATTGCAAGTGGTAATCCTTTGCATTTTCCCGCAATTTCCTCTCCAACCCGAGACAATTCCGATGGGCATTCTTCTTTGTGATTCACCTTCTGTTTTAATAAATCCCAACTCTCGTCGTGAGTTAAAAGACGAAGTTGGAAAGGATCCCTATAATCTTCTAACCTGTTCCGACTAGTCAACATGATCCTGCTTCCGAAACTGTTATCTGGAAAGAAACGTTTTAGGTCCTTCAAAGCATCAATTTCCCAAATGTCATCCATGACTATGAGATACCTCCTCCCGCTTAGTTGTTTGTGAAGCATTACAGATAAGTCGCCGTCACTCTTTCGACGGATTAGATCAGTGAGCTCAATCATACAACCTAAAATGGTAAGCAACAGTTCTTTCTTGTTGTATTCTTGAGAGACACAGCACCATGCGCGAAGTTGAAAGTGATCAACAATGGAAGGATCTTCATACACTTTCTTCGCAAGAGTTGTCTTACCTAGTCCAGGCATGCCAACGATCGAGACAACATCTAGCTTCTTTAAGTCACTAACCAGTCGTACCATTAGTAGTTCCATCTCATCCTTAAATCCCACCATCACATCAGTTGTTGGGAGTAAAGTTGGAGACCGCACACGATTCGGACTTTTGCTGCTCCCAACGATGTCAATATTCATGTCATCATAAGCTTTTCTGTCACCAATATCTGCAATAGTTGCTTTAATCAGCTTCATTTTTTCTTCATAATCAGAAAGCCAACGAGATCTGAACCGATCATGACAAGCTCCAGCAACGTATGAGTTGATAAAATATTCTGCTTCATATGCTGCAAACCTGATCTTGTTAGAAAGTTCTTTGGATTCATCATCCCCAATGCTATTTTTGACTGTGATACTCTGGATAAATGACCTGAAAAACACCAAGTCCTCGTAAATAGATTTGAACTCATCAAATGGCAAATCCTTTAACCCCCTCAAGTTCTCGATGAGAAAATTAAAGAAACCAAGTTGATCTGTTTTGGGGGAATTTCGCCCTATGCCTTCAGAAATTGTGAGCAAGACAAGGTCCGTGATTGGATCTTTAAGGAGATGAGCTTTTTGGCCCCAATCAGATATCCCAAGACTAGTCGTTTCTGTTGACATGTTCCCTCTCATTTCTTCATTGAGTGACAATAAGACAAGAGATCCTGCATTCCCCACCAACGTTTGGAATCGCCTTCTGATGTCTGAGAGTTTCTCTAGCTCAGCTGCATTCTTCGGCGGGCAATTGAGAATCAAACCTACCAGAAACTCCAGCTCCTTGTCAAGATCTTTGAATTGATTCTTCGCTTGCCTCGTTAGATTGATAACCTCATTATCTATTTGCGCTCTAAGATATGGTTGGATCCAACGCACACAGCCCTCCAGAAGTCCATCAGTTAGAGGAGGAAGATCGGTGGAGTCTTCTAATTCCAATACCAGATGTTTTAGAACTGCAGTACCCATTTCTGAGTCTACACGAATTTTGTTTGGCAAATACTCCTTTTGGCAATTTAAATTGCCACGTTTTTTGACGAAGGAGTAATATGCCGCGTTTTCGGCAAGAACTTCAACAGAAATCAGGAACTCTTCCAGACCTTCCCCACTGATCCAATATTCTTTTGTGAACTGAAGGTAGTTTCTCAAGAACTCCAGTTTTTCAACGGAAGCTTTTATATTTTTGTCTTCCATGTCACATTCATTCAGATTCTCCAGAACCTGGTCCAGCAATTCTACCATCGATTTGTTGCTGCTTATGAAACTCGATAAAGGTGGTGACAACTCCCTACTAAAAACAGCTGTGAATGCCTTGATAAGTAGTGAAGGCATCACATTACCTTCCGCAAAACCACGTACCTTAATTTCAAGGAGTTTCCATTGCACATATCCCCTTTCCTCGCGTGATAATTGAGTAGTACAAAACTCATGGAGTTCCAAAAAGTAAGATTCGAGATACGTCAAGACTTCAATCAAATTACAGTTCACCGCCCCACCCTCCTCCACGCACCGCTTCAACAAGCACCTGAATGGTGGAACAAAGAATCCAAGCGCCTTCCTCAACTCAAAAACATCAGGATAATAATTGTATATTTGGAACTTCCTGTCCAAATTTTCGTATTGAGAAATGGTGGCCTTATAGATCAAAGCAAAGTTCTCGTCCACGTCCTTCATCACTTGGATCAGATCGATATTTTCGACATCAAACACACGCCAGTGCATTTTCTTACTTACTTTGGCAACCTCCATAGTACTACCTTCCGTATCTTGAGTTGAGTTTTTGTTGTGAGTCAAGTTTACTCACAATGAACAGCTTTGACTTTTAGCAGCTCACTGAGATGTAATAAGACATAGAGTTGCTAAAACCGGAGTTTATCATTGATTAAAATAATTGATTGATTCCATTTTGATCCGGTTCTATTCCATTATTTTGCCCAACAACATTATTCTCAGTTATTCTCTATAATATTAGCCTGCCCATCAGCCCATGCCATCTTACCATGCCCATTAATTGTATCAACAAATAAACAATCTCTGAATTTATTTCAACTCCTTTGCATGACGTTCTTCAATGTTAATTTCACACCTTTAAAGTTATTAAACTTGTAGCAAAAATGAACAGGATTAAAGAAAGACCAAGATTGTCAACAAGTTGCTAGGTGGAGTTGTAAATCATGTATGGTGCACACAGTAAGAAATAATTGGATATTTATTGATTAAGTTCAGGGGCTAGATGAATGCAACATAAAACTTGCACAATGTTATTTTACAATTGTTGCAATAACGGAAAATGATTCATGAGAGATTTAAATATCCTACTACACTCTAATATCCAAAAATAGGTGGATTAACATTATAATATCTTAAGAGGTCCTATTTGAGGCTCGCACGACCTATTATCTATACGAGCAACATATGAAGCATCCAGTGTCGGAACAAAACATTTTCAGCTGCAATACGCAGAAACTAAAAACTAAATTAAAATGGTGGTTACAGCAGGACTTACTGATTCTAATTGAAACTTTGAATTGTTCAATGGGACAATATCAAGACTGAGCCAAACTAAAGAGAATAACACACAGTAACCACTACTAGAACGTATAAAAACATTAAAATTTGTGCTCATTTAACATAAAATCGGATTAAATCAAAATGAACAAATAATTCATATGATAGGTTTAAGGAAACAGAATGTGGACATATCTACTTTTTGAGCTCAGTAAATATCATCCATGGCAAATTGCATAGATATGATCACAAAAACAACGTGCCAAAGGTCTCAATACAGCAAAACAATGTAAAATAAATCATTCAACAACAAAAACGGAAAACAACCACAATATACAAAGTTGAGCAAAAGTAGCCTTGCAACAGAGCAGAAAGTTTTGTTTCAAGAATCTCAATCTCAAAAGTTTTATTAGACATTTATTTGAGAAAGGCGCATTTCGTGCGTATGCGTCTTCTATCAGAATTCTGAATCGGACCTGAGCGTCGAACACCTGTATAGTATGCAGAAGAAACAATTAAATCTCTGATATTGAAAAACCGAGAAAAAGATTAACAACTATATAGCTCCAAATGCCTGAAAGGAGATAGGTTGAATCTAATAGGATGAATGAACAGTTAAATCTGTATGCATTATTCTCTCATTCTTATTATAAATCATTCTAAATATTCAATACCTGCAAAAGAACTAATGAAAAGATTTCGACAAAAACAGTTTTGTTAATAAAGTAGAGGTTGAACAGATAAAAAAATTTCAATACTTACTGATGCTTTTATAGTTTCTCGAGTCATCACCGTTACTTTCCAGTTAATCAGGAGGACATGTGGATTTGAACCTTGAGCACTTCATTTCCATTATCCCTTTGTTCTTCCAGAATTTGCTTTGCCGATTTTGCAGCAGAAGGGCTGCACCAAAGCACTTCGATATTCTCTAAAGAATAAAAGTCTCCAACCTTAGAAGGGATCTCCTCAAGCTTCTTGCAACTTTGTAAAACCAATTTCCTAAGGCACGGAAAATTCTCAGGAGAAACAATCCATTGTTTTATGTCGAGAGTTTCTAGTTTCAGGTATCTGAGTTTGGGGAATTCATCATCTCCAGTATCCCATAATGCCCCCTCAACAGCTCCGCTGCGTAGCTTGAGAACCTCTAGGTTACGCAGTTTCTGGAAGCTTGCGATTTCACTCCATTGAAGCCTGAATTTTGACAGAGTTAGCTTTTTTAAGGTTGAAGGAAGACCAAATTTGCCTGAATGTGCCATTCTACCGTAGCATAACATCTTAAGTGACTCAAGTTGATTAAGAGATTCCAGTCGAGGCAACTGATAGTAGTTTCTGTAGAAATTCCTTGGTTCAACAAATATACATCTCAATTTTCGAAGATTCGGTACTCTTCGTATCAACTTTTTCTCTTCTTCATAACAAATTGCAGGCGTTGAAAGGGTCTCTAAGTTCTCCAACTTGGAGGAGCTCTCAAGTGCTGCTGCACCACTGAAATCAGCACGATCATTTACATGCAGGTGCCTTAATTTAACCAGTTCCCATATCTCCTTCGGCACTACAATTTCGCCTTTTAATCCCCTGATAATCAAGGTCTCCAAGTTTCGTAGTTTGGATATCGATGATGGGATCAAGTTCCAATCTGTGCGGATAGAGATGTATCTCAAATGGACCAGGATTTCTACATGATCTCTGAATAAGTTTGTATCAACGGTGATGCTTTCAGAATGCAAGATCTTTAGCAATCTAAAGCTGCGAAAAACTGATTTTGTTGCTGCCCCTGACAACGGAAGACTTTTGTTCAGGTTAAATAACAAAATACAGCTTAGAGCCGGAGGAATCGAGAGCAGATTAAGACCTTCGCATGACAAAAGTATATCACTATCACATTTCCTTGTATTTACGGAAACACTTAGTCTTCTTTCATAGGTTACAGGATCAGGTGAGTACTCATCGTGCACGTTTATCTGTTTCATAAAGTTTTCCTTTTTAGCTTTTCCCAAACACATATCACGCAACAAATCGTGGACACGGCAGGATTTTACTCTTCCATCAGACCTCCTTTCAGCAATCATGACGAGGCTTCTATCAATAAGATCCATTAGGTTTAGTTCAGCTTGAACTTCTAAGCTCGTCGTAAGCTTATCATTCTTGTGCAGAAATCCTTCTGCACTCCACAACCACATTAACTTGTTTGCTGGGATCGCTGTATCCTCTGGAAATGCTCCAACATAAAGGAATAGTGGTTTTAAATGTTCCGGTAAATGCTCGTAACTTAGTTCTAAAGCTGCCATGACTTGTCCTTGAGTAGTATCTTGAGCGATATACATACTCAAATTTCCAGAAACTTTCTCCCAGAAATCAAGTTTCTTTTCGGACTTGGCAAGAATCCCAGCAACCACGACGATTGCAAGTGGTAACCCTCTGCATTTTTCTAGAATCTTCTGTCCAATTTGACACAACTCCGGAGGGCATTCTTCATCTTTCTGAAAGACCGTCTGTTTCATTAACTTCCAACTCTCATCATGAGTTAAAAGACGAAGTTCGAGAGGATTGCTACAATCTTGTAACCTGTAACGACTAGTCAACATGACCCGGCTTCCATTGCTATTAACTGGAAAGAAACGCTTTAGGTCCTCGAAAGCTTCCATACCCCAAACATCATCCATGACAATGAGGTACCTCCTTCCCATCAGTTGTTGGTGAAGCATTAGAGATAAATCGCTATCACTCTCTCGACGGATTAGATCCGTGAGCTGAATTATGGAACCTAAAATTGTAAGCAGCAATTCTTTCTTGTAGTATTCTTGAGAGACAGTGCACCATGCGCGAAGTTGAAAGTGATCAACAACAGAAGCATCTTCATACACTTTCTTCGCAAGAGTTGTCTTACCGTGTCCAGGCATGCCAAAGATTGAGATAACATCTAGCTTCATTGAGTCACTAAAAAGACGTTTCTTTATTAACTCCATCTCATCCTCGAAACCCACCACCACCTCACTTGTTGGGAGAAATCCTAGAGATTGCACGAGACTGGGAGTCTTGTTGCTGGAAACAGCATCGATATTGCTATCGTCATTTTCTCTTTTCTCACTGATATCCACAATACTCGCTTTAGTTAGCTTCAGCTTCTGTTTAAAATCAGAAAACCAACGAGATCTGCACCAGTCAGGACAAGCTCCAGCAACATATGAGTTGATCAGATATTCTGCTTCATATGCTGCACACTTGATATGGTTAGAAATGTCTTTTGATTCATCATCATTTCCCATACTGCTATTGCCCATCGTACTCTCGAGAAATGATCTGAAGAAAACTATGTTCTTGTGAATAGTTCGGAACTGACCAGATTCAAAATCATTTAACTCCTCCAGGTTCTCGATTATGAAATTCAAGAAACCAAGTCGATTAGTTGTTGGAGAATACTGCCCCATCCTGCCAAAGGTTATGAGCAATAAGCTGTTCTTCGTGTAGTCTTTGAGGAGTCCAGCCATTTGAATCAAATAAGATAACCCAATACTCTTTTTCCTTTCCTTGTTGCTGCTTATATTTTGATTGAGACACTGTAAGACAACAGATCCTGCACTCCTCAACAAATCTTGGAATCGTTTTCTGATATCCAAGAGTTTCTCAAGCTCAGCCTCATGCTTTGGTGGGTAATTCAGAATCAAACGCCCCAGCAAATCCAGCTCCTCTTGAAGATTACTATATGTATAATCCACTTGTGCCCTTTCACCATTTGAGAGCGCTGTAAGATTAGCCATAAACTCATCATTCAAGAGCGGTCTAAGATTTTTTCTGATGCAATCCACATAGGCTTTCAGAAGTCCATAAGTGAAAGGGGGAAGAGTAGAGTGATCTTCTCGTTTCAATACCAAAGCTTCAAGAATTGCAATATCCATTTTTGCATCCCAAAGGTTTTCAATCTGCGAATGCTGTTCCCTCGAAGTGAATTTCCCATACCTTCTTAGAAAGGAATAACATGCCGCTCTTTCAGCAAAAGCTTCAACACAAATCAGTATCTCTTTCAAACCTTTGCGACTAATCCAATCTTTTGTGAACTGAATGTAGTTTCTCAAAAGTTGTAGTTTTTCTAAATAAGTTTTTTGAGTTGCAGCGTCCGTGTAAACGCCACACGTCTTTATATCCTCCATAAGCTGATCCAGGAATTCTACCATGGATTCGTCGCTGTGTATGAAAAATGGTTCTGTGCTAAGAACAGCAAAGTATGCATTTGAAACTCTTGGAACCATATTCTCAAAACTTCCTATTCCAAGAGGCTCGAGCTTTGAATCCTCACATGATAAATGAGCAGTTAAACGCTCGTGGAGATCCACAAACTGAGATTCGACATCCGTCAATATGTGAACTAAACTCTGATTTATCACCCCAGAACCCTTGTCCACGCACCGCCTCAACGCGCACCTCGAAAATGTAATCAAGTATCCAAGCGCCACGCTCCAATGATAATAATTTTGGCGGAACTTAGTTTCAAAATTTTTGAGTTGAAAAATGGTGGCCTTAAAGATCAATGTGAAGTTGTCGTACATGTCTTTCATCTCTTGGCGCAAATCGTCATCATCGAACACATGCTTGTGCATTTTCTTACATACATTTTCAACCTCCTCGTAACGACCAGATTCCATCTCTCTGTTTTTCTTTCTTTCCCTTGAGTGTTTGGTCTTTGGATCATGAAAAAATGGGTAGATTTGACTTTGAGAAGTTCACAAAGACTACCATTTTCTATAACGGAGATTTGAACAGGAAGTCATGTTTTCTAATCATCTGTGTGCTGACACATAGTATTTGGGAAATTAAATTAATGAATGATTCCTTTTTTGATCCGGTATTTAAGGCTTCCATTAATATCCTCCATGCCATCTTCACATGTTCATCATTTCAGCCAATAAACAATGTATGAGTTTAATTCAAACTCCTTAGCAGTTGGCTCTTCAGTGTTTCACACCTTTAAAATGGTTGTAATAGCCAAATATACCCCTGTGTTATTTTTATTAGCGACACACCCCTTGTGCTATTCATTCAATGACAACCCCCCCCCCCCCCCCCCCTATAGTCCATATTTGGCGTACATGCACACGAATTCGAAGAACTAGCGATTCGCTATATCTGTTAATTTCTTGATGGTTGCTGAGTTGTTAAGTACTCTTTCAAGAAAGAAAAAAACATGCACACGAATTCGAAGAACTAGCAAGTTACTCCAAATTTTTACTTGGTTCGTATTAGAATCTATTATCGATGGAGTTCTCTTATTCTAACAAGTAACTGAGAAAGAAAGCTAGAAATAACATGGATCGAATAGGGAGAAAGCAGGAGCTGGACCATATAACTGCAGACTGTTCTAACAATTCAAAGTAACATTATTCCAAATCCATTTCTATACTTTTGTCTAGGAACTTTGATGTCGTAAAATAACCATAGCATGCATGGATGAATTGGCCGTTGGAAGTTTTATTTTGTTTCTTAACTATTTTAACTGATTGATTCAAATGAATATAAAGCAAAAACACATTGAATTCTAAAAACCGAATCACACTCCTATATATAAGGGACATTTTGCTACAACAATATCACACAAGAAAAGTGATTTGTCATTGTTTACTCACCGAAAGGAAATTGTCAAACGAGCATAATAAGGAGAGTTTGATGCCAAAAACTCATTAGATTTTGTTGGAAGTAAATATTAAAAGTTTATTTACAGATACATATAATATGATGCTTTACTTTCTTCTCATCATCATTTTCAGATCAAGAGGACATATAGACTTAGACCTTGAGCAGTTCATTACATGCATCCCTTTGTTCTTTCCAATCAGCTTTGCGGATTTCGCAGCAGAAGAGATCCACCAAAAAACTTCGATCTTCTCTCAAGAATACAAATTTATAACGCTACAAGGGGTCTCCTTAACCTGCTAGCTGTTGGGCTTTGTTGGCCCAAAATTGCAACGAGGCCCAAAACTAATTCCTATTGCCCATGAGCCCCACAACCCAAAAACCCCACTAATGTAACCTAACCAAAATCAGCCCCCTTTTTTGTTTCCAGCTTGAGTTTTAGAGAGAGAGAATGGAGGGCAGCCATTTTTGGTGAGGGAAAGAGAAGAGAGAAAGGAGAAAGAAAGAGAGTGGAGAAGAAGACTCTTGCTCAATTAGCTTAGTGCATTTCTACCATTCATACTTCACCTAAATCATAAGCACTTTGTGTGTATCTTTAGTGGGTGTGAGATTTTAGAGCAAATCTTTGTGGTTCTTGGTGGTGCAAACTTAGTGATTGGAGTGGGACGATTGCTGAGCGGAGGCGATCGTATCAACACCCAACAATGGCATCAGAGCCATCGTTGCCTGAAAATTTCCAGCTTCTTACACGCACTCCGGCTGCGTTTAGGTAAGTCGGAATTCCTTTCTTGTAATTTCGCTTGGGTAAATTGGCAATAAACTCTCTCTTGGTACCCGTGTGATTTCGGTTTAATTTTCAGCAATATTGTGAGACCGGTGTGACTCCGGGTTTGTGTTATTTCAGTTATTTGTGATACTGGCGTGATTCCAATTATGTGCCTTAGTTTTTGCGTGTAACTTTTCTGTGTATTTTTTGTTATGTCTTCCTCGAGTAACTAATATGGTATGGTTTCTTTTGATGGAAAATCCAATTTTGATATTTGGAAACAAATGATTAAATGTGTTACTATCCAACAAAAAAATTTTAGAGCTATAAGTGAAAATTACTTAGAAACCGCTGATAAGGGCATAATAGCTGAAATGAATGAAATGTCATGCTCCACAATTTACTTGAACTTATCTGACTCTATGATTAGAAAAGTTGTTATTTTAGACTGTGGCAAAAAAGTTTGGAAAAAACTGGATAAGTTATATACCGATACATCTTTGTCTGACAAGTTGTTCATACTTGAAAAATTCTTTCATTTCAAATTTGATTTGAGCAAAGATATTGATGAGAATCTGGATGTTTTTAACAAGCTTGTGCAAAACATTAAACAAGCGAGTGATAAACATATTGATAATTATACTCCTATTGTTTCATTGAATGTCATACCTGACACGTATAATGATCTTATAGCTTCTATTAAGTATGGTAGAGATGACATTATTCTTGATATTGTTGTGAATGGTTTGAGAAGTAAAGAACTTGATTTAAAGCATGCTAGGAGTAGTAATACTCAATCTAAAGGTTCTGGTGAAGTTATATATGTGAGGGGTAGATCTCAGAATAGATCTTAACACCAAAAGCATGATAGATAAGAACACTAATGGTCAAGGGAAGAAGATGCATAAGTCTAAAAGACGAAATTGTTATAATTGTGGTGGTCTTGACCATTTTGTCAAATATTGTCCTCATCCAAACAAGAATGAGCATGCTAATATAACTAAAGTTAATGTAGCAATTGATAAGACCGGTGATGTCTTTGTGATTAGCGATCATGTGAATTTTGTATCTAGTTCTTTGCTTGAAAATGAGTGGTTACTTGACTCGTGTTGTACCTATCATATATCTCCATTTAGAAATTTGTTTCTATTTGTAAAGAGTTTGAGCATGGCTATGTGTTATTAGCAAATGATAAAAAGTGCAATATGTTAGAAGTTGGTGATATTTGTCTTAGATTTTCATGTGGCTCGGTGCTTTGTTTGAAAGATGTGAGACATATTCCTGATATTTGTCATAATTTGTTATTGAAAAGTTGTTCTTGAGGATGATGGTTTGAAGGGAAAGTGGGGAGAAGGGAAATTATGCTAAAGATGAGGAACATGTCTCACATTTTTCAAACAAAGCACAGAGCTACATGAAAATCTAAGACAAATATCACCAATTCCTAATACATTTAACTTTTAATCATTTGCTAATAACACATAGCCATGCTCAAACTCTTTATAACTAGAGAACAAATTTCTAAAAGGAGATATATGGTAGGTACACCTGAGTCAAGCAACCACTAATTTTCAGGCAAAGAACTAGATACAAAATTCACATGATCAATAATCACAAAGACATCACCCATATGAGCCTTATCAATTGCTATATTAGCATGCTCATTCTTGTTTGGATGAGGACAATCTTTCGCAAAATGACCAGGATCACCACAATTATAACAATTACGTTTTTTAGACTTATGCCTCTTCTTCCCTTGACCATTAGTTTTCTTATTACTGTTATCATGCTTTTGGTGTTGAGATCTATTCTGAGATCTACCCCTCACATACATAACCTCACAAATCTTTAGATTAACCATTACCACTCCTAGCATGCTTTAAATCAAGTTCTTTACTTCTCAAACCATTCACAACAATATCAAGAGTAATGTCATCTCTACCATACTTAATAGCAGATTTAACATCATTATACGTGTCAGGAATGACATTCAATAAAGCTGGGAGTATAATTATCAATATGTTTATCACCCGCTTGTTTAATATTTTGAACAAGCTTATTAAAAACATCCAGATTTTCATCAATATCTTTGCTCAAATCTAATTTGAAACAAAAGAATTTTTCAAGTAAGAACATCTTGCCAGGCAAAGATGCGTCGGTATATAATTTATCCAGTTTTTTCCAAACTTCTTTGGCACACACTAAAGTACTAACTTTTCTAATCATACAGTCAGATAAATTCAAGTAAATTGTGGAGCATGCCATTTCAGCTATTTTGCCTTTATCATCGGTTTCTAAGTAATTTTCACTTATAGCTCTAAAAGCTTTTTGTTGGATTAAAACACATTTAATCATTTGTATCCAAATATCAAAATCTGATTTTCCATCAAAAGGAACCACACCATGTTGATTACTCGAGGAAGACATAACAAATACACAGAAAAATTACACGCAAGAAACTAACTAAGGCACATAACTGGAATCACACCGGTATCACAAATAAACTGAAATTACACAAACCTGGAGTCACAACGGTATCACAATATCGCCAATTTACCCGAGCGGCTTACCCAAACGCAACTGAAGTGCGTGTAGCGGAAGATAGAAATTTTCCGACAGCTACAACTACTTTGATGCCACTGTTGCTACGGTCGCCTCGGCTCAGGGATCGTGCCACTCCAATCACAAAGATTGCACCACAAAGTTTTGTCCTAAAATCCCACACCCACTAAAAATACACACAAAGTGCTTATGATTTAGGTGAAGTATGAATGGTAGGAATGCATTAAGCTAAGAGTCTTCTTCTCCTCTCTCTTTCTTCCTCTTTTCTCTCTTCTCCTTCCCTCACAAAAATGGCTGCCCTCCACTCTCTCTTTCTCTCTAAAGCTCACGCCGGAAACAAAAAGGGGGAAAAAAGGGTTGATTTTGGTTAGTTGCATTTTAGGGCTTAAGAGAAGGAATGGGCTTTGGGCTATTATTGTTGGGCCAAACAAATACCCAAAAACATCCATTCCCCAAATGTCATCCATGATAATAAGGTACCTTCTCCCTGTTAGTTGTCTGTGAAGCATTACAGATAATTCTCCATCACTATAGACATTAGCATCGATTTTAGTTATAGAAGCTAAAATCGTAAGCAATAGTTCGTTCTTGTCATATTCTTGGGAAACACAATACCATGCGCGGACTTGAAAGTGATCAACAATAGAAGGATCTGCGTACACTTTCTTTGCAAATGTTGTCTTACCAACTCCAGCCATGCCAACAATTGAGACAACATCTAACTTCCTCTTCAAGTCGCTAATAAGTCGTTCATTTACTAATTCCACCTCATCCACCAAACCCACCACGGCATCTGTCGTTGGATTCTTTCGTTTGGCAACAATGTCGATATTGTGGATATCATTATCTGGTTTTTTCTCACGTGCCAGGCGCCAGTCATTTGGAAAAGTCTCTGTAGCTAGATTCACCTGTAGGCTAAAGTCAGAAAACCAAAGAGATCTGTACCAGTCAGGAACATTCCCAGCAACATATGAGTAGATAAAATGTTCTGCTTAATTGGTTGCACGTTTGACACGGTTCAAAAGGTCTTTAGATGGAGTGCTTTTATTTGTCCTTAACAACCCGAGATATGATCTCACTAAATCCAAGTCAAAGTCAATATTTTGGAACCCACCAGCCTCATAAGTTTTCAGATGAAACGTAGAATCCTTTAACTCCTTCAAGTAGTCAATTAGAAAATCCAACAGTTGAATTGTTTCTGTTTCCTCGTTAACTTCCTCAAACGAAACAGATAGAGTAGAAGTTTTCCCTATTCTTCCAGATGGTGCGGGCAAGAAGATGCTGATGATGCGTCTTTTAAGGAGACAAGCCTTTTCAAGAAAATCAGATATCCCAAGAGTACCCGTTTCTGTTGCCATGTTCCGACTCATTTCTTGGTTTTCAAGAAAAAAGAAGAGCATATATGCTACATAGGCAACCAAAGTCTTGAATTGTGCTCTGATATTTGAGAGTTCTCTATCTCATCCTCATGCTTTGGCAGGCATTTGATAACCAAAACCACAAGAAATTCCAGCTCCTTGTGAAGATATCCATATTGATTTTTCACTTGCTTCGTTTGATCGATAACCTCATCATCATTACTCAGCTTTCTAAGATTTTCTTGAACTCAACCCACATAGCCTTTCAGAAGTCCATCATTCATAGGCGGAAGATGACCAGATTCTTGTAATTTCAATTCCAGATGTTTAAGAACTGCAATAACCGTTTTTGAGTCTACGCGAATTTTTTACGCCAAATACTCCTTTTGCCGATTTAAATTGCCACGCTTTTTGATGAAGGAGTAATATGCCACGTTTTCAGCAAGAACTTCAACACAAATCAAGAACTCTTTCAGACCTTCTCCACCGATCCAATATCTTTTTGTGAACTGAAGGTAGTTTCGCAAGAATTCCAGTTTCTCAACTGAAGTTTTTGTATTTTTATCTTCCATGTCACATCAGCAATTCTACCATCGATTCGTTGATGTTTATGAAACTTGTCATCAGTGGTGATGACTTGAAACTAAAAATAGTTGTGAATGCCTTTATAAGTAATGAAGCCATCACATTATCTTCCTCAAAACCACTAACCTTAATTTCAAGGAGTTTCCATTGCATGTATCCCACTTCCTCGAGTGATAATTGAGTAGTACAAAACTCATGAAGTTCCAAAAAGTAAGATTCGAGATACGTCAAGACTTCGATCAAATTACTGTTCATCACCTCACCCTTCTCCACGGACCGCTTCAACAAGCACCTGAAAGGTGGAACAAAGAATCCAAGCGCCTCCCTCAACTCAAAAAAATCAGAATCATGATTGTATATTTGGAATCCAATCGTTTGTGAACTCAAGGCAGTTTCTCATAGATTCCAACTTTTTGACAAAAGTTTCTATATTTTTATGCGGGTAAGACCAACTCGAACAGTGTTCGCATTGATTCAGATCAACCACAACCTGATCCACAAACTCTAGCACCGACTCCACGCTGTGTATGAATCCCGTTGATGTTGGAAAAGATTCTCAACTAAAAACATCTGTGAATCTCGTGAAGCCTAGAAAGTGTAACAGTTCTGAAATGTTTCTTTCCTAAGTAACTCTATGAGTCTCTGACGTGATGCTTCACTTGTACAAAGCTCGAAGAGATAGACAAAGGAATCTTCCACATCCATCACGAGTTCGACCAAAACTACTATTTATCACCCATGTATCCTTCTTCACGCAGTACCGCTTCAACATGCACCTGCAAAATGTAATCAAGAACCCAACCGACTTTCTCAATTCTAAAATTTCGCGTTGATAATGTGTGAGTATCTTACTTTCTAAATTATCAAGTTGATAAGTGATGGCCTTGAAAATGCAAGTGAAGTTGTCGTACACGTCTTTGATCACTACGTTCAGATCGATATCTTTGTCATCGAAGACGTGCTTGTGCATTTTCTTACATACTTTGGCAACCTCCATTGAACGACCTTCTATCTCTCTCTCTCTCTCTTTTTTTTTTTTTTTTTTTTTTTTTCTCTGTTTTGAGTATTTGGTGTGAATCAGGTTTGACTTTGAGAAGTTCACTGAGATGCAATAACAGACAGCTGATCATTGATTGATTTCATTTTGATCCGGTTTTTACAATCTGAAATTATTATTCGCTATAGTATTAGCACCCCTTTGCATGACGTTCTTCACATGTATCAACATATAAACTTTTGGTGAGTTTATCGAAAATGCTACAATCTAGAACTTGAAAGTCGCGAATAAAAGACGCTTTCCTTAAAGCGTAATTCGCCCCCACCTCGTGTGCCAAAAAGGGTTACAGCGAATCGCTTCCCAAGATACAATTTAAGCCCAAAAAAAAGTATAACTACTAACTGCGTTTTTGTACTGACGAAGTTAATAAACAGAAAAAGAACAAGAATGCAGAAAATACAGAAATAATTTCTGCAGTAATTATTTTGTATTGTATATGAGATATACGAATTTGATGATGTGTTGCTTCTGATAATCCTGTGGTTTTATAGACAGAGAAGAGTTGTACGAAAAAGTCACAACTTTTCCATTGGCATTCTTTCACAGAAAAGCACAGCTCTTGTGCTCCAAAAAATGTGACTGTTAATATTTACACTTAAGAGTTTTAAAAATATTCCCTCCATTTTTTTCCAGATTAATCTGAGCCTTCGGATTTGAAACTTAAGTAAGATTAAATCCACACCATCCAATTTAATCTGTATTAATTTAATATCCAGATTAAATCCTAGCGTTGTGGGATGCAAGCGTGCAAAGTGCGTCTAACTACCATTTTATTTAATTAACTAAAATTAAATCTACGGTCTAGATCGATGCGCGATTCAAGCGTGCAAAGTGCGTCTAACTAAAGCGTCACGAGCCCACACCCCGCCACGCGCACGGGCGCGGCTCGGCTCGTCGCGCGTGTGTGCTTGTGCACCACCTATGTCTTGCACACTTTATTACCCAAGTAATATAGTGCAAATATATATAAACCCACAAAAAACTTTTACTTTTCTTATGTGGGACACTTAAGCTACTTTAGTAAAGTTGGTCTATAAGAGCTATAAAAGTCCTTATAGGTACCATGAGTTAGAGCCCAACTTAATTTACCAATGTGGAACAAAACTCAAGAAGGCTTTTATTGCTCTTTGCATTCACTCATTTCAACACATAACCAATGTGGGATACCTCTCACAAGATTTATTATTTGGAAACTAAATCTAACATAAACAATCTCTGAATTTAATTCAACGCCTTTGCATGGCGTTCTTCAATGTTAATTTCAAACCTTTGAAGTTATTAAACTTGTAGCAAGAATGAACATATTGTTGAGAGATTTAATCAATGGGTCAAAGTGAGAACAAGACACGATACGAATACAATGACACAAATTTTAAAAATTAATAGATACAAGTCGTATAGGATAAATTTTCGGATTTTGCATTGATATATATTATTAATCATTTAAGATAAAAACGTGAACAAGAAATATTTTTGAGCTGTTGTAAAAGCTAGCATTAAAGGTTTAGTGAGGAGAAAGTTTTACTTGTGAAAACATTCATATAAAGTATGCGGAAACTACAGTCATTATAGATCTAACTACCGAGTTTGGTTTGGCCATAATAATAAGAGTTATGAACTCTTGCGCCATATGTACTGAGATTGTTCGGGAGACATGGTAAAAGCCCGGTGAAGAACTGAAAAGATGATCATATGGGTATGCTGCTCCTTAGTGCATCTCTCGGTGGAACAAGACAACCACCGTCCACTTGCGGTAACGTCTACATACGGTACTTTGAGAAAAACCTCTCGACCTCAATCAAAGAATTTTGTTTAGGTAAGAGAGCCAGAGTAGGTGAAGTATGAGTGGGAAAACCTGTCAAAATTCAATACTGAAACAAGGGAATTAATATATTTTTGTAATAGTCAAAATATTAAGGGTGGTGAGGTTCATTTTTCTTCTAAAACACATTATATAAGTTAGCAAACACTAGTGTTATATAAAAAAAAATTGAGGCGTTGCAGTGTTCCTAGTCTTTCTCCTGTATTTTTGCTTGATCATTAACAAGTTCACTTTTCCTAGCTAGAACATAAAGACCATGAGTTGAACTAATGATCAAGTGGTTAGAAATTAGAATGAAAAGGTGATTTATGGTTTTTTCGTAAAATTTAGAGCTGTTCTAGCCTCTACTAAAACTAAATAAACAATAAACAAATATATTGTCAAACTTCGATGACTAAGCTTAATTTAATTTGAGTTTATTACGATCAGATCATTAGCTGATCAGGAGCTAAGTTTGTAAGAATAGCCTGAGTATAACAATTGAGTCTATAACTCACAATCATTGATAAAAGATTTCTATTAAAAGTTGATGAGCAGGAATAACTTGTACCATTTCGCTGTGTTTAAATAAGAAATTTATCTTAACTTTGCTTTCTTTCTGTTCGAATTTGCTTTCATTACATGATGTTGTAATTTGCTTATGCTGTTATATATTCATTTAAAGAGAATTGTCTTTATTCGAATGAGAAGTTGCTAAATTTTGTAGTTGTGATTTGTGAATATTGTAGATAACTTTTTCGACACTTCAAAATATTTCCCCAAATGATATTAGAAAATTGTTCCATCTATATTCCGTTCTCTTTCTTTTTACGTGTTTCTTTCGAGCATACTTAAAGTTTAAAACGCATTGTCACGCAATTGCCGTTAATATTAATATCGCGAGCCCGCCATTCTTGACTTCGACATTAATTTCAAAATTAAAACATTAAAGTATTCAACTTCCCTTTCAATTATGGATCTATAATAGATGTACTCTTTTAAAGAAATGTGGCAAAATGTCGTCTTGCTATTGCAGTCCCTAGCTTCTGGAGGTAAACTAGTTTTTGCCTAAACTTTGAAAGAAAAAATAATGTCACGTGATCCATACTTCTAAGGCCACGTGGTTGGGGTGGGGTGGGGTGGGGGATGGGGGTTTCCTCTCGAGGGAGTGGCCGTTATCACCTTCTTTGTTATATTAGTCAGAAGAAAATGTTAATTACATATCAATCCTTAAGTATGGATATCCTATAAACACAAAACTACCTCTCATGTTTGAAAAATTACACAAATTGCCCTTATATTATGGTTTAAACATTCATATTTACATTGTTAAACCTAACAGAATAATGTGATGATAGAGAAAACGTTTTTTCGAATATTCAAACATGCATATCTTTGATTGTATTATCATAATTAATTAGTATTGACTATTACACTCTTATTCTTAAAGGATAGTGACTTATAATCATGTATTTAGAAGTTGGTAATTATTACACTGTGCATGAAACACAAATAACTTAGCCAAATATGAAAATTATCATACAAATAGTTACAAAGTGCCAAATATATAAATCTCTCCAATACTCTCTCTATAGACACAAATTAATATGTATACCTTTGTGAAACTAAGATTAAACATTGTAGTCGTTCAACATATCAAAATTATTTTATATAATTTCCATAATTTGTTTAACTTTACAATATAATTCTGTTCACAATATCTTTAACTTTAATTGCACCTAAATGGAGCTTTACCCAGCATCTTATCGCCACTCTTAACATAATATAAATAAGTTAAGGGCTCTTTGCACCCCAATACTTGAAAAATATAATATGACGTTAGACCGATCGTATATAAATAAATACAATCATTATAAAACTGTCGAAATCCCAAAAGAATAAAGTTTTAATGCTAAACGTTACAACATAAGGTAAATCAAAAAATAACTGATCAAAATATTAAATAGTAACGTTGTATAACTACATAAAAGTGAAAATCATACAGAATATCGATGAAGTATGGATCATCCTACACAAACTCTACATATTTTACACAAACACCATTAAAGTTATACATGAATTTTCTTTAAACCTAACAATATTTTTAACTATATATAGTTACAGAGGTAGTTTGTATAATATTTCAAACGTTACGAGTAGATAATATAATATACTCATACTTTAGTAGTAGTTTGTGATATACTCATACTTTAGTAGTAGTTTGTGATATTCATAGAAAAAGACAATAAAAGTATGGAGCCGTCTTTGAACCTCTATCAATCACCCAATAAGATTGTTGTTCTTGTATATATAAAAGAAAAATTATCACCCAATTGAACTCCATTTTTTCAGCACATATTTTTTTTCCCGTTAATTTTCCCTCTCTTCTCTTCTTCGGCACCACAATTATTAAAAAATATCAAAATTCAATCAATTAAATTTTCTTCTGTTCGATATAAATATATCATCAAGCGAAAAATATCCAAAAAATTATTATATTATATACATATATTGTCAAGTTGCGATCTTCCTCTGCAAAGCTATTATTGCACCAATCAACGGATACGCATCTCAAGGAATCATCTCTCGGTATTCCCAATTTTTATCCTTTTTTCTAGCTTCAAAAAATTAGGGTTTCAGCTTATTCCCAATTTCAAAATTTACTTATATAATTGTGAAATTTGGGAGTTTTGAGTTGTGGGTTTTGGTTGACTTGATTGTATGAGCTATATGGAAAGTGGGTTTTTGAAAAGGGGTCTGGATTTTACTAGGAGGAAGAAAAAATGGATACTTTTGTTGGGATTATTTGGGTTTTCGAGTTATGGTGTGTATAGGGTGTACCACATGCCCTCTGTTGCTAGTAAAAGGAAGAGGGCCATGAAGTTGTTTGGGTCAATTGTTTCAATGGCTGAGATGGTGTCTGATTCAGCTGAGACAGTCACTGTGGTGTCTAGGGATTTGAAGGAGTTTTTAAAGTCCGATTCGGACGAGATTCCGAATAGTTTGAGGCAGCTGTCGAAAATCGCTCGGTCAGAGGAGTTTTCGGAGTCTGTCATTCGAGTTTCTCAGTCGATGACTGTTGGGATTTTGAGGGGTTATAAGGTGGAGAATGGTGGTAGTGAGATACAAGAAGTTGAGAGTTCGAGTTTTCCCGATAGGGTGATGGATAAGTTGATGTCGAGTGCTGGGACGGGGTTCGTTTCGGTTGTCGTTGGTAGTTTTGCGCGGAATTTGGTTTTGGGGTTTTATTCTAACGGTGGTTCGGGTGAAGGGTTGAGTGAGAATGGTGATTTAGATGCTTCTTATGTGAAATCAAGTTCCTCAGAGTTGCCTAGATGGTTAGAGGTGGCGACGAATGATAAGTGTAGAGTGGTTGTAGCGGATTGTATTAAGACGTTTGTAAGCACTGCGGTTGCAGTTTATTTGGATAAAACCATGGATGTCAACTTTTACGATGAGATGTTCTCTGGGTTGACTAATCCTAAACATCAAAATAAGGTTACAGATGTCATGGTTTCTCTCTGTAATGGGGCTGTTGAAACTCTTATTAAGACTTCTCACCAAGTTTTGACAGCTTCAAAACAAAGTCCAGGATCTGGTGACTGTTGTTCAATCATCGAGCAGAATGAAGATTCAAGCTTGGAGAAGAAAAAGGATTATGAGGCAGAAGCCTTCCTAGGAAAAGATATGAATGGAACAAATGATATTCAGAACAGTGGATGGGTCAGTAGCGTTTCATCAACATTGGCAGTCCCTAGCAATCGGAAATTTGTGCTTGATGTGACTGGTAGGGTGACTTTTGAGACAGTTAGATCCATCATCCAATTTTTCTTGTTGAAAATATCAGAGGGGTTGAGAAGAAGTATGAATGTGGCACATAATGAGGTTGTGGAGAGAGGATTTCAAGTTGTCAGATATGTTGGTGCCAAGTCCTCTGTAATTCTCACGATGTGTCTTGCATTATTTCTGCATATTTCGGGCAATACTCATGTTCTGTTGCCTGCATAAGGTAATTTCATGATGCTTAAAGGAAGATTGAAAGGCTAATTGTACTTGAGATTGTTGAACTTCAACATTTTCATTCGTGCTTGGGCTTCTGAAAATGAGGGCCATAGGGATCCAAATATTGAAAGATTTGTTGTACATTTGGCGTTAAACTGAAGCAGCATTAGTTGTATGATGATTATAGTTACAAATTGGTAACTGTTTGAGCCATAAACTGAAATATTCTTTGCACGATCCAATGGTTTTCCACGTGTTGTATCATGTATGTGCACTGAGTTCGTGGCGTCCAGGAATAAGCTGCTGGTGGAGCTATCGAAGTGCAAAGTAAACTGCGCCGGTGAATTTACGATCCTGCCATGCTTATGCAGTTAATTTGGAGCGTGAGTAAGAGTCGTTTATGTAACAGTTTTTCTTCCTTTATCAGGATATGGATTACCATTTAACATACTCTATAGAAAAGAATCTTTTAGGTATTGAAGTGTCTTATACTGTATCTGAGATGTGAATCTATCTGTGGGTTTTCAGGATGTAATGACACTCAATTATGATTGCATTTTGGATAAGAAGTACCTTTTACCCGTGGTTATCTAGGAATCATGAATGTCTTTTCCTCTCATTGGTGATTATGTCCGTCTCTTAATGAAATACTCATAACTTTATACTACTGGCTGCAGTCCACTCGTCATATTTTGTCGTAATGTTGCAATTCGTTTGCAGACCAAAATACAACAGCTTGACTATTGCTAAAGTAGTTTGAAGCTACACTTGTTCCTTCCAGTGATGCAGTTATTTTCATACTGATCTAAGCAACTAGAAGCATTAGTTTGCTGCATGTACATGTAGTTTGATGGTTATAACCTTGTATATTTGAAGGTGTCACTATCCTTGGCTTTTCTTTTGGTCATTATATAGTTGCAAGAGCCAAGTTGTACCAATCGTTCAAAGGGCTTATCTATCAACTATATCTGAACTGAACAGCATCAAGATTTAATCTTTGATCCATGTAGAGTAATGTGCGAGTATGGGGGTACCAAAGAGGATTATATCGCTAGATCTAGGACATTTAGGATCTGATCACTGCGTCCATGAAACCTCTATAGTTGGCCGTGCGTGTGATCCAGGGCAGTCATCATGTTGCTTTCATTAGCTTTTTCAGTATCTGCAAGCAAAAGAAACTGCAATAACCCTGTTTGGGTCAGTGTTCGTATGAGATTTCAAGTTTCAACAATAAACACGATTTTATCTCATGTCGATGGCTTTCGACAAAATGCATTCTGTTTTCATTCTTTTGCATGGCTTCTAACAAAAGGCTAATGTTTGTTTCATGTCATCGTGTTACTTTATAAGAATTCACCTCAGTTTTATAGTAGAGGAGAATCTTCATAGCGTTTTGCCATTTTTCTGCTGAATAATTTCTGTGTGATGTTCAGAGCTTGCACGGTGTTTAATTTTGAAGCAAACCATGGGAAAGATTATAACTAATAAGTCTGTTTCTAGTGGCTTTGCCGAAAATCTTTATGTAACGAGTTTATATTAGAATTCAAACTGTTAAGCTAATTTCTCACTGATTTGCTAAAATAAGGGAAAAGAAAAAAACATGAGAAAGAGCGATGGAATTCTTTTCCCCCTTATTATTACTTTGCGTTTGATATCATTTCGATTTTCCGTGAAAGTTAATGCTTCAAGATTTGTTAATAATAATGTGAATATATACTTCAAAAATTCATCTGAACCGCGTCGATTCAAATTAAATATTTTGCCATATTATATCCGAATTTCGTCTTTATTTTCATTAATTAATCAATGATTTGAAAAAAACTATATTATAATATTAGAAGTTAAATACTCAACATATGATAAAATCAAAAATGTAATTTGGCTTGAGTTGCTGAATCAAGAAACTTATTTTACTTTTATCAATACATCTTATTTAATTAAAAAAAGTTATATATCTTTTGAAATAATTAAGACGTGAATCGTAATCTGTGATGGATAATAGAAACATAACAATACAACGACTGAATGAGAACGAGTGGTCGTGAAATTTACATAGCTTATAAATCAATTCTTTTTTTTTTTTTTTTGTGTAATGCATTTTAATTTTTTAACTTGTACATTGCTTAGATGGAATATATTTGATTGATGGGATAATAAACAAGATTGGTTGTTTTGTATATTAAACAAACTATTCCCATCTTTTTCAAAGATGTTTTTTTTTTGTTGATCTTTTTGTCGGAAGATTATAATATTGTAACCAAACAGTTTAAATAGAATTCTCTTTTATTATTTTTCTTCTTTCCACCGTTTTCCTTACAACCATAACTGAACCTAAATGAGATAATTAACCAATAGTACTAATTTGACCATCCAATTAATACTCTAAATCAAACAATTGAACACAGCTTCAATGAATTATGCGCTAGGTGGAGGTAGACCATTGTGCTGCGGAGGGCTCGCTACAACTCCGGAATAATCAGTATGAGCATCGTCCAAAGACTTGTGCACCAAACACTCTTCTTTCTGCATTCCTTCGCAACTTGTTGCCTCTTCAACCTACACAAAATTAGCAATTATAAGCGGAATAAATAAAACAAAAAATAATGTTATTTTTCTACAATAAAAACATTGAGTATTTAATTTATATCATGTGTGATGAAGGTCAGCTTTGCTTTATCATGCCAATAATATGTGCACAGCTATATGACTAGTAATGCTTGCAAAAAAATACTTTTTTTTTTTTTTAATTTTTGCTATGCATAGAGATCAATAATTTTGATGTGAGAAGTTAGATTTTCTTGGATAAATTATGCGGTAGATGTAATAAATTCAGCAAATTAGAATACATGACGGAAGTTTTAAAGATACATGGGTGTTTTTGTTAATAAAAATAACATGTTTTTTTTTTTTTTGGTCAATTATAAATGAAAAGGGTAGTTTTTGCTATTAACTCATATATCGAGACTCACCATGGAGGAAGTTTTTCTAAGAGAAGGATCTGGGCGAAGACTTTGTGTCAAAGAACATAGCAGAGTGAGCATAAGAAAGATGGTCACAGCTTTAGACATTTTTGTTTGGTACATAAAATCTTAAATAAGTAAATGAAAGATGATCCACTAGAGAGGCAGAAGGGTTAATTTTTATAGGGGAAAATGTGAAAGTAATTACATTGGCAAATATTCAAATACTTATTAACACTTAATGTCAATTAGGAATTTTGTGGGTTGAGTGAAAGTCACATGGATTTCTAGTGGCTTTAACAGGTATTTAAGATCTGGAAAGATTATTTTGCAAATCAAGATAAATTAATTGGGTACCCCAGAATAATTAAATCCGTGCAGTATTTTGGTGATTAAACCATAAATTGGAAGATGTAAAAGAAAGATATACAGAATCCTGTTATTATTAATTTTCTTTTCCGGAAAATGACTTAAATATCTGACTCATGATTTTGCTTTAATTTGACTTAATGAGTTTTGAGTTGTTATGCCCTTTTTCATAGACAAGAATCTATTCTTCTTGAATGGACAATTACTTATCTTGGCTAAACAAATTTGACCGATGAATTCCTCACCAATTTTAAATGAAAAGTTGATGAAGAAAAACCCGAATTTAATATATATATATATATATATATATATATATATATATATATATATATATATTTAAAATCTAAGAACTTCTATAAAAAAACTAGCACAATTGACAACTCAACTTGAGTATAAACAAATATAAGTTTTGGATACTATTCAGAAATATATAAAGAAAATATAAATTTGAACTTTTAAATGAGAAAACAGTTCAATATATTATTAGAGACACGGTGTAACAAAAAACAATGAAAATAGCTTACATGTGATGGGTCAATGTTAGAATATATAAACAAAAATATAAATGTCTAATCTCTCTATACAACCTTGAGTTCTCAAATGAGACAAAAAAATCCATTAGCTACTACGTGTATCAATGCATGATCATTTTCATCGGAAACTTTGGTTAACTTTTCTTTAGTAAATATTATCTCAATATAGTTATTAGTATTGTTTTTCACCAGGTGCTGACAGGTTCAAAAGGAAGTCCAGGATCTGGAGACTCTTGTTCAGTCTTTGATCAAAATGAAGCTTCAATGTTGGAGAATTTTATGATCCTGCCATGGTGATGGAAAAAGTTGGTGTTACTTTGGAGCCTGAACATGAGAGTCGCCGCTATAACCAGTTTCTTCCTTTACCAGGATATGGATTGCCCATCTAACGTATTCTAGGTATTGAAGTGTCTTATATATACTCTATCTGAAATGTGAGCATATCTATGGGTTTTCAGGATGTAATGACACTCAATTATAATTGCCTTCTGGGTAAAAATTACCTTTTACCTATGGTTATGTAGGAATCATACATGTCTTTAATCATTTGTGATTGTAAACTTCTGTTATCTTAATCAAATACTCCTCACATTATACTTCTGGCTGCAGTCCATTCATCAAGTTTTGTGATAATGTTGCAAGTCCTTTTTGGACGAAAACACTACAATCTTGCATATTGCTATAGGAGTTTGAAGTTGGTACATTTGTTTTTTTCTGCAACGTAACCCCATTATTTTGATTCTGATCTAAGCAAGTAGAGGCATTAGTTTGCTGCATGTACATGTAGGTTGATGTTTATAACCTTGTACACTTGAAGGCTTCACTATCCTTGGCTCTTCTTTTGGTCATTACATAGTTGTAAGCTGTAACAGTTGTTTGAACGACTAATCAATCAACTATATCTGTTGCATCAAGATTTAGTTTCTTTGATCTACTCAGGGTAATATGTGGGTATTGAAGAGGATTATATCGCTAGTTCTAGAACATTTAGGATTTGATCACTGCGTCCATATAGTTGGTCGTGCGTGTGATATAGGGCAGTCATTATGTTGCTTTCTTTAGCTTTTTCAGCATCTGCAGGCAAAAGAAATTGCAACAACCCTCTTTTGGATCAGTGTTCGTATGATAAACACGATTTTATCTCCATTGAGATTCCATGTCGATGGCTTTCGACAAAATACTTTCATTTTCCAGTCTTTTGCATGGCTTCTACTAAAAGGCTAATGTTTGTTTCATGTCATCGTGTTACTTCAAGAATTCATCTCAGTTTTATAGTAGAGGAGTATCTTCATAGCATTTTGTCATTTTCTGCTGAATAATTTATGTGCCATGTTTAGAGCTTGCACCTGTGTTTAGTTTTGAAGCAAACCAAGTGATATGGAGTATTTTCATCAGACTATGTGTCCACTTGTTAACGCTCCACGTTAGACTGCTTCAATCCATGTTTGATCCTTAACCATCTTTTGAGTTTGGAACCTGCACTCAACAGCACACGTAAACTAAGCCGGCCCTCCCGACGAAGGCACTCCGATGCTTAAGTCAGATAAGCTGGAAGATGAAATTGCGTTTGCAATAAGCAAATTGAACAACTCGAATAAAGTTTTTGAACAAGTCTAACTGAGTTGCAAAACAAGTCTAATTGGCAGCAGAACAAGTCGAAGTAGACTTGAACGAGTCGAACTCGAATCAGAATAAGTCAAAGTAGACTTAACAAGTCGAACTCAAATCAGAACAAGTCGAATTCGACTTGAACAAGTCGAACTGGAAGCTTAGAAATGATTACGTACCTCATAATGACGATTAGGGCATGTATTTACAGACATAAGCTTTCTTAATTAGCTAGAAGTGTAATTATAATATAATTAGGATTTCAAACAAGACGAATTAGAGTTATTTTATAACAACTCGAATTAGACCTTCAAACAACTCGAATTGGGCCCAAACAAGTCGAATTTGGTCAAACTTCAATTTTGCGCAGTCTCACCGTTTTGGCTATATCTCCTTCTCTAGACGTCGGAATCTCAATCTGTTTTTTGATTTGGAAACTAGGTTTTAGAGACTTTCCGGGCATATAAAACTCATAAAATGAGGAGTTGAATTCATAGATCGAAATAACATCTCGTAGTAACAGCTCGAAATCAAGTCTTGTGAACTTGTGGTATTTATAGATATTTGTATGTGCTTAGGCCTATAGGTCGAAATATAATAGACACACGTGGCTTTCCAATGATATATGAATGATGAATCTCCATTGTGTTGATCCATGTAAATTATAGTGAGTCGTGTAAGCTTGCTTATTTGTATCATTTGAACATATTAACAACATAGGAAAGCATGACTTCTTCAGAATGTGCCACGTATCGATACCAAATTATGACACACGAGAAAGATTATAACTAATAAGTCTGTTTCCAGTGGCTTTGCCGAAAATCTTGATGTAACGAATTTATAGAATTCGAACTGTTATGCTAATATCTCACTGATTTACTAAAAAAAGGAAAAAAAAAATTATGAGAAAGAATGATTTGGAACTTCTTTTTCCTTCTTTTTATGTTGCGTTTGATGTCATTTCGATTTCCCGTGAAAGTTAAAGCTTCAACATTTGTATAGAATAATGTGAATATTCTTCAAAAATTCATCTAAACCGCGTCGTGGCGGTTCAAAATAAATATTTTTGCCATATTATATGCATTTTTTTTTGTATTTATTCTCATTAAACAATGATTTAAAAATATTTATTAAATACTAGAAGTTAAATGCTTAACATGTGATAAATCAAAAATGCTATTTTGCTTAAGTTGTTGAATCAAGAAACTTTTATCAATATATATATCTCATATAAATAAAAAGGTTACATATCTTTGAAATAATTAAGACGTAATCTGTGATGATAATAAAACATAAATAATATAGCGATTGAATGAGAACGAGTGGTCGTGAAATTTACGTAGCTTATAAAATAATTTATTTTAGTTTATTTTTGTGTCAGTACAAAATTTAAACTTATAATTCATTAAAAATTAACAATACGTATTTTTTATATTTCTACATTATTTAGATGAATATCTTTGATTGATGGATAATAAACAAGATTGGTTGAGTTTTATATACTAAACAAACTATCCCATCTTTTTCAAAGATTTGTTTTATCGGAAAATTATAATGTAAGCAAACAGAAAATAAAATTCTCTGTGGTTAATTTTCAATCAGCCGTTTTCCTTACAATCAACTGAACATAAATGAAATAATTAACCAATATTAATACTAATTTGACTATCCAATACTCTAAATTAAACAATTGAACGCAGCTTCAATGAATTGTTGCGCTAGGTGGAGTTCGAAAATTGTGCTGCGGTGGGTGCACTCCAACTCCGGCATAATCAATATAAGCATTGTGCTGCGGTGGGTGCACTCTAACTCCGGCATAATCAGTATGAGCATCGTCCAAAGACTTGTGCAACAAACACTCTTCTTTCTGCAGTCCATCGCAACTTGTTGGTTCTTCTTCAACCTACACAAAATTAGAAATTATAAGTGAAATAAATAAAACAAAAATTATGTTATTTTTCTACAATAAAAATATTGAGTATTTAATTTATATCATGTGTGATGAAGGTCAGCGTTGCTTTATAATGCCAATAATATGTGGACGGTTCTATGACTAGTAATGCATGCAAAAAAATAATACTTTTTTTTGGCCATGCATGGAGATCAATAATTTTGATGTGAGATGTTAGATTTTCTTGATAATGCGGTAGATGTAATTAATTCAGCAAAAGAGAATACATGAGGGAAGTTTTAAAAACACGGGTGGTGTTTTAAATAAAAATAACATAAAGGGCTTTTTTTTGTCAATTAATAATGACACGGGTAGTTTTTGCTTGTTAACAAATATATCTAAACTCACCATGGAGGAGGTTTTTCTAAGAGAAGGATCTGGCCGGAGACTTTGTGTTAAAGAACACAGCAGAGTAAACATAACAAAGAGCTTTAGACATTTTTATTTGGTACACAAAATTAATCTTAGATAAGTAAAAGAAAGATGATCCACTAAAAAGGGGCAGAAGGGTTAGTTTTATAGGGGAAGATGTGACAGTAATTAGATTGGCGAATTTTCAAATACCTTATTTAACTTGTTAAGTAAGATCTGGTAGATTTTCAATTAGATTTCTACTGATTTAACTTGTTAAGTAAGATCTGGAAGATTTAATAATGTAAATCAAGAATAATTATTTTGAATAGTATTAGATCCTGAATAATCAAATTCGTGCAGTGTTTTGGTGATTAAACCCTAAATTGGAAGATTTGGAAGAAAATTACAGAATCCTATAAATATTGATTTTCTTTTTTGGAAATTTTTCTTCACACTTGAATATGAATATATAAAGAAAAAAGGCAAGAAAAAGATTTGTCTAGATGAAAAACGTTTGAATTAATGGGAGAGTGAATCAACATAATTAGAATAGAATAGAAAGAAAAGTAATTTTCATTGAAAGAATATGTATGAGTTATATGGAAACTAATGATATAACTTATTTAACTTGTTAAGTAAGATGAAGATTTTTAATTGGATTTCTACTTATTTAACTTGTTAAGTAATATTTGCAATATATTATAACTTTTATACAAGACAAAACTAATGCAATATATTATCAGAGGCGAGGCGCAACAATAACATTTACATCTTACATGTGAGGGATAGTGTTAGAATATATAAACAAAAATATAAATTCTAATCTCTATACTATCTTGAGCATGTTCCACTTGAAATTGAATGAGATTGATAAATAAACAAGGTAATTGCAAACACAATTCCCGTGTTATTTTTAATTGGCAAATAACCCTTTTATATTAGTAAAAACCTCCTTGTTTCATATTTTCAGTTGACTATCTCGATAACAAACCATTTTATGCATTAGAATTTTATATCCAACGTTGTTATTTATATAATTAAACATTATAAGCTTTCCTATAATTTTTTTAGTTTATCTAAAAACATGACAAAAATAATCAATACCATATGCAGAAAGTAATGTTCTTTCACAAAAAAGAAAATGATAAAACGGGTGTGTTTTGATATATATATATATATATATATATATATATATATATATATATATATATATATATATATATATATATATATAATTCAATTTGAACAACATTAGTTCTTTATGCATCAAGTGAATGCAATAAATTTTGTTGGCAGATGCAGTATGTGCAAACTGAAAAAGGGTAATAAAGTTTCTTTTTGTTTCTAAATTTCAAGTCACAGGGGTGTGTTTGCAAATAAAAATAATA
This sequence comes from Misopates orontium, assembly GCA_946800315.1. Classification (NCBI taxonomy): domain Eukaryota; kingdom Viridiplantae; phylum Streptophyta; class Magnoliopsida; order Lamiales; family Plantaginaceae; genus Misopates; species Misopates orontium. The sequence continues at coordinate 42,493,307 of OX326948.1, read as the reverse complement.
CATGGGCTGTTTGCCAATTAGAAATAACACAATGGTAGTGTTTACAATTACCTCATAAATAAACTTATAGAATATAAGACATGAGGTCAAGACGAATTATTTTATAATTGATCTATTAGATTATATTCAGGATACTGCGATAAAATATAATTTGGCATTTATGTCGGCTATACTATTTTCATTTTGATACATTTTGGATTTTTTGAATATTGGATATACTACAGCACATGAGACTCTTTCGTTTTCATTGCCAACCTGAATTTAGATAAATACTATGTATATACTTATACCTTAGATAAGTTCAAAAGTAATATAATATATAAATAGGCTTTTAATTTATCTCGAGCTTATTGTCCAAATTGAATGTATATGTTTTAAACTCCAATAAACAATTGTACTAGGATTTATTATAGCAACACTAAATATGCCTCAGTAAAATGACTTGTGAGCCCAAGAATTAAAATGGCGCTTTAAGCTCATGTGTTATTTAATTCTTTAAAGCTTATAATTTTTAATTAGAATAGGAGGAGACATAGTGATGTTTCCTGTCATAAGATTCACGAAGCTCCTACAATAACAAATATGTTTCATGTGTTGTACACCGAATTTTACGAGTATTCAAGGAGTACTAGTTGAAGTTTTCCTCTACATAATTAATAAGTTAAAATACTCAGAAAAATAATTTCAAACACTCCAAATTTTTAATATTGATTTTAAAACGCCCGTAAACTTAAATACAACTCAATGTATGGCTCAAGCAATTGGTGAGGACACCATACAGTATGAATAATTACATCTCATACGTCTTTTAGCTCTAACGACGTAGACTACAAAATGTGCATAAAACATAGCACATGCAGCTTTCTATCATGGCTCAATTAATTAGCTAGACTTCTTCTGCCATGTGCAATGATGAGTTTCATCTTTGGATTGAAGCTAAGGAGCTTTCCTATACGAATTTAATTTTGGGTTTTTGGCAAAATACGCTAAATTAGCAAATTGTCCTCTTGTGAAGATTAAATAGGCAATATACTCCATGTAATCTTAAAAAGTTACACATTGCTCTCCTATCATATCCATAGTATATTTGTTATAATTAATGACCAAATCAAAATACTCTTGTTGTTTCTAATATTGTATCTTTATAGGTTCAAATTTAATTGTAATCTTTCATTGAAAAAAATATAACTAAAAGTATTAAAAAAAAAAGTACAGGTACATGCATTCCAAAGTTGTACCATAATATTAAATTATAATTTTTAATTTTGTATCTTTCTCATAATTTTATAAAATCAAAAGACATACTTCAAAAGTTTGGATAAAAAATGTCTAATTTCGCGCAAAAGATCATCATACCCACTCTTAAGTTTGGGTTTGTACTGCACGTCTACACCCGGCTGTACAAGAAATAAGTAATCTGCTATTTTTAAAAAGGGATAATTACAGCTACACCCCCTGAGGTTTGGTGTAATTACACATACCTCCCATGTGGTTTGAGAAATTACACATACCTCCCCTGAGGTTTGAAACCTTACACATACCTCCCCTCTACAACTTAAGGGTTGTTTGGGTGTAAGTTATGATAAAATTATGCTTATTATGCTTACACCCCTAAAGTTTGGTATATTTGTAAAAGTAATCCTTGATGTTAGAAAAATTAAAATTAAATACTCCAATAATTTTAGAAACTACTATATGACTAACCAAAAATATAAAAAGTATTTAAATTATTTTCAAAATTTAATCTAGTCTTAATATTTTTATTATTTTGTAAAAATATTTAATTTCTTGTTTTTGTTTGTTTTTTTTATTTCTTAATTTTTGTTTTACTTTTAATAATCTCATAAATTTCATTATAGTTCCATATTAAATACTATAATGCGTGCCCACGGAAATTTCAGTTTATCACAACAAAAAAGAAGCATTTGGTAAAATAATAAATATCTATGCAATCTCCGAAATAAGAAGACAAGAAATAGAAAATTCAATTGTAAAAACTCTCATTTTAAATGAAAATTAACAAATATAACAGAAATAATCAAGATTTTCATAACCAATTTTAAAAAATGAAGAATGATGACGAAATTACCAGCAACAGTGACAATAGAATTATCATCCTTGGATCAGACATGGTCACTGGTTTTAGGTAGCAAGTTTTGTTGAACTTTTTGACAAAATAAACAACCTAAATGCACTATATTTAGTGAAACCAATTTTCGGTGGTGTTTTATCTTCTTCTGTTACTAAAATAGTTGTTAGTTTAAAATTGTAACGAGAACAGATGCACAAAGATGAGTAGTTAGTTAAGTTTTGACTGAGATTTACGGGAATTATTTTAAAGAAAAAAACTAAAAGTGACGTGTTTTGGTTCAAAAATATATTTTGGATTAGATTAACTTATTTTTAAATTTAAATTTAAATACTTTTTATATTTGTAGGTAATAATATAATAGTTTATAAAACCTTTTGGAGTATTTAATTTTAATTTTTCTAACATCAAGGATTACTTTTATAAATATACCAAACTTTAGGGATGTAAGTATAATAAGCATAATTTTATCATAACTTACACCAAACAACCCTTAAATTGAAGAGGGGAGGTATGTGTAAGATTTCAAACCTCAGGGGAGGTATGTGTAATTTCTCAAACCACATGGGAGGTATGTGTAATTACACCAAACCTCAGGGGGTGTAGCTGTAATTATCCCTTTTAAAAATTACTGAGAAGTGATCATTTACCCATTTGACATATAATACATTCGGTAATTTTCCAAAAGCCCCTTTCTTGTCATAAACAAACTAGCTGTTTTTCCTCGAAAGATGTGATTATTTAAACCTTATATAGGCATGAAAAAAGCATAATATCCATGAATGATATGATTATTCAAACAACATCATCATTTCTAATGCTGTAAAGTGGTTTATGAATGACTGAAAGTAACTTTAATCAGTACGGTTGTTGAATAATTGAATAGTCTACTGTCGGATTTAGGGCATGCCATATGATAGATCTCTGCAAATATTGTAGTCTCACAAGCAAACATAGAAATATTGGTCAAAACAATGGGACATCGATTCTCCTAGCATGTCTATTCTCTTTTGAGTTGTCCAAATTGATGATTTCATAGTAATTTATATAGAATCTTACTTGTGCTCAATTGTATTATATCCTTATGTGTATGTTCGTGTGCAATTAGTTCCGTCATTCGAATGTTCTTCATATTAGGCTTCAATTACTTCAAATGGGATAATCCACTAATTTTTTCGTACACAATGATGTAACATGTCATAAAATACCGCAAATACCCAAACATATCAGGTTTATTTGTACGTGTGAAGAATCCCATTTTTCTTATTCTTCATTGGTTTCATTTTGTTGTTAAGTAAGGACAAAGTTTAATTTGAACAGAAAAAATGAGTATTATATCAGTAATCATTTACATGCGGCTTTTGTTTTTACTATTTTCGTACTTTTTGTATGCTGTAAATATAATTTGTGGCAATGTTAGATTTTTAATTCCTTTTCCGGCCCTTCTTAGAACCACAAGCTCGCGCAGATGCGTCGGGTTAGATTACACTTGTTTTGTCACAGGATATACTTATTGTCAATAAAAATAGCTAGAGCATAGCTTTTTCATTATTAATGTCAAAAATCAACAAGGGGTACCATATGCATCCAATAGAAATTAATAAGTGTAAGTTTGAAGTATATTAAGATAAATGTAAAATGTTATAACAGTTTTCCCTCTCCTTGTCGCATAAATAGCGTTATCTATAATTCAATAAATTCTCAAAAAAGCAAAGATAAATTAAGATCTAACTACGAGCTAAGAGTGATGCAAAACAAGAATTTCCAATAACGCGCTCTTACATAATTGGTAATTCACAACAAGTGGTGTTGAATCAAATAATTTTGCACATTCAATCTCAGATACTCGTACCATCTTGATTCAACTTCACAAAAGAGATCATACATGCAAACAATCCAAATAGAAAAAAACAAAAAGCTCCCATAAACTTTAATTTATATATTCATTATTTTTATTAGTAGCTCGATTTTTTACCTTTGCCTATCCTTCTTCGCCTAAGGCTTCCATCACGATCACTTCTAATATTTCCGTCGTTGAAAATCAAAGGCATGTCATTAGCTTCATCTCCAAAATCATCTTCATAAGTTGAAATTCGAATGCATGAACACCGTTCCAACGACGCGAAAAATGCGCCCGTTAAGCCGTTAACGAGCCACATCGCGACACCATCGAGTTTGGCGCACGAGGACGGAGGACGTACATTTTTATGAGCGGCGGAGGTGGTGGCTCTTAGGTTGAAGGTGGTGATTGCCATCAATTAATGTTGATGGGAGAATATGTTGGATGGCTATTTTTTTTAGATGATATGTAATGGCAAGTGAGAGAGTGTGGGGGAATCTAGTGGAGATTTTGTAATTTAATTACTTATGTAATATGGGGTGTGGGGTTTAGGGTGGGGGTGTAAGGGTTGAAATGATTATATAGAATTTGTAATGATGGACCACGCGTGATGCTAGAATGCGAAATTACAATTTGTGCATAAGGTATGAATTAAGATACAAATTAACAAGATCGTAATGTTTAGTACTCTAAGGCTTTGTCTAATTTCGAAGGTATTTCTTGTTATTCAAACAACTAACTCTTGGAAATTTGTAAAAAAACACTACATACATGATACAACCTCTTTCGAGGATTGAATAATTATAGAAGCGTACACCCAATGCAATTTTATTAATATTACCGATTGACTCCTTAATTTTTACTTATTTTTGAGATATCATAGTGTTTTAAACAAGGTTCTGCAATTAATTCAAATTTCAGAACTTTGTTAATATTTAATAATGTAGTCAGATTAGTTCATATTGCTATTAAGAAGGATCATGTCTTGAACACTCATATAATTACGAAAATAGTTCACTGACAAGTGCCAACAAGCTTGTGGGGGAAAAAGGCATTTTTATTATCTTTTCTTTGAAATGAACCTTTTGAAACCACTTAATATTGTTGGCAACAAAACAAAAAGTGGGGTTAAGTTGATTTAAATTCTTCAAAAGTTCCAAGATTAACGGAAAATTTAGGGGTAAGGTAAGGATCACTGTATTGACAACAAAAATTCAGTAATTTTCTTGATTTAAGAAAAGAAAGTAGAGGAAATCAAATCCACATGCTTAAGATGGATACTATTGAATTATTCGGAAACTCTAAATATTTTATGGAAAAAGACGTGAAAATGCCTACTGCTTGGCAAAGTTAAGAACGGGTAGGTAGGTGTGAAAAACTCGAGATGATGAACAGGAAGCAAAACGGTAAGTATATAACAAAGAGAAGGGTACTTTAGAATATTATTTCTAACACTTTTCTCTAGGTAACTGCTAATACTGCTAAACAAATCATGTAATTTCTTTACAACGGATTTTGCGATTCTCTATTTTTTTTCATAAGTTAAAAACCGGAAAGTAAATTTTCAGGACATATATACATATACATTTGGATACTGTTAGCTAACCACTTATTAGTTCATACTTATTGCTTGTAACAAATTAAGCATAAAATAAATCTTTATTTAAGTCTATGGTCTTTAATTCTCATAAACAAATCTAATTAAATCAAACCCCTATTAGTTGGCAATTGGCATTGCTTTATCTAGGAAATATCTCACATCAGCTATTAGTTTGCAAGCAAATATTTTTCCATAGAACTCAAGAGAAGGCAAATCTAATAATTTGAAATATATTTACAGATTTCTGAACTTGTAAGAAAATTCCAACATATTGCAGATACATATGAAAATTTATATTTCAAGGTGCATTATAATTTTTTAGCTGCAAAAGTAGCATAAAACAAGGTGATCATATCACAAAATTTTAGACGTATTCTCAAAACAGAATATTTTATTGCATCGTCGATGTAAGGATCTAAAAATTAATGAAGAAAATGTCAAACAGCTGCATACCTTTGAGAACTTAAAACTAAAGTATTCGAGTGTACAAAAGTCAAAACTGTAAAACATTATTACTCCATTATATGCATGGTTACGTTCCGAAGGATTTTAGCTGCGCAGGCCGATCTATTTAAACGCTTGGATAGCAAATAAATGACTGTAATGGCAAGTTGTGTTTTGAAATTATTGAATCTTGGTAATTTTTCTGCTGAGCCTTTCTACTTATTTTGTGTAATATACTAGTATGTAGTCTTTTAATTTTTTATAACTTTTGCCTGATAAAATAATAAATTGTCTGTTATATATATTTACGTACATAGATTGTGGGAAAATATATAATTTATATGACAATTTAGAACCATAAATTAATAAAGAAATGGAAAAGGAAATGGAGGAGCATGGGCGTTAACACAATGATGAGATCCTAAACTGCAAGTGCGTTTAATCATTCGCTTTCAATCTTATTTAATCCCTATAACGAGAGTCATAACTAGCATAAGACTTGTCAATGGCCTTAATGTGGATCTACCTTTCCAAATCTAGCTTTTTAGCCGAAAGTTAATTAGAAATTCATGTGAATCTTAGATTCTTAACACATGTTAGGAGTTAGGACTAAGTAGTCAAATGTCTAGCTAGGAGCCGAATAAATAAGACTCGAGCTTGGAATAAACAATATGATTATATATATATGTGTGTGCTAAAATTAGCTAAATTTAATTCAAAAATTGAAAATTTCGAGTTCTATGCTTGGGTAATAGTGATACGAGAAGAACTAACATCTTAAACAACATAAGTTTATATTTTAGGAAGGAATACATGTTTATCATGGTTACAAATTACACTTTGGCGACTAATAAATGACATGTCAATTGAATCACAAATAGATGATTTATTACATTGTCGTCGCGTCACGTACATATAAATGTTTAAGCTTCTAGACAGATTAATACTTATATAGCTCAAAATTATAATATTTTTATTGAATTTAATCATACGTAAAAACATTTTGATAAGCGAGTGACTATGAGATTTTTTAACACATAGTATCCTTTGACAGAACTTAGATGTCATACTGAATTATCATTTCAACTAAGCTTATAGAGAAATTATATATATCTTACATCTATAGTTCTTATTACAACATTTATTAGTAATTGGTTCTCAAAAAAAAAAACATTTATTAGTAATTACAGCCAGCGAAGCAAAGCAAAGCTGCATTGTTTTGATCGAGAACATGCATGTCCTTTTGTGGCCCAATTGAGGAGCCCAGGCCCATTAGTGCTCTTCCTCTTGAAGAATGTAAAACAGTGAAACTTAGCAAACATATAAAAACTCAATACATAATCTGCAACTCAATTTGGTTAAATTTACTGTTTTTTTTTTTTTTTCACCTCAACAGATCAACTGCAAAATCAACAATAAATTTCACCTGAGAATTGAAGTCAAATTGTTCGAACTACGGCGAAGAACTCTGCTCAACAGCTCCAAAAGATGTTCGGTGATAAATCACAAACCCCCACTCGGTAACACTCCAATTTTTTATTTTTATTTTGAAATTAGGGTTTTGTTTTGCGAAATTTAAACTAGTATCGCTGAGAATTGATTATGTGCTAGTTCGATTAATACAATTTCCGTTAGTATCGAAGTTTTTGTTTGATTTTTGTCGAATTGTGGTTGTATTGATAGCTTGATCAGATGAATTGTTAGATTCTAAGTGGAGGTATTTAAGTGCTGAAGCTTTTTGGATTATTATGATATGTGAATGCAGGAATGAGTTGTTAAGTATGGTGAAAAAGCATACGAAATTGGTCGGACAAACCATATCCGATGAGGACGATACCGCGGATGTGGAGATGGATTCGCGGTTCTGGCACGACATGTTCGATTTGTATTTCGTTCGCGGTAGAGAAGCGAGGGGCCGTCAGGACGATGATCTCTTATTCTTTGTTAGGAGATCGGGGGTGCAGGCGCAAAAGGCTCGTGACGATGTAGAGCCTTATTTCGTACGCAGGTGGGCACCTAAGGTAAATGCACTATGAATGACTGACTCTTTGAAGTGATTGGTGAAGCAAACTTGTACTTTACTTGATTTTGTGTGAAGTCGTTAGTTTGCTATTAATGCAAAAAACTGGTTTCTTCTGCACAGTTGGATGACTTAGTGGGTGACAGTTCGGTACACATAGATTGGAGGCGGTCGTTTTACTTGAATTTGATTGCTCATACCTCCTTCAGTGTGACTGTTGCTATTTGCAGGTGATCTTTTTTGCTATCCCGAGTCTCAAGGTTTTCCATTTCATATGCTTGCGTTTTTTAATTTTAAAATTAGTCTCTCCATTCATGTGTCTTACACATCCATGGTATTGTATTATTATGCTTCAACTGGATAAGGTTATCTGGCTATATTGGTTGGACTCAGGTTGACCTAGGAGACATAAGTTGTTGATCTTTAGAATCTGGTTAATTGTAGACGAATGTTCATTCTATTAAAGCTTAGTGAGCTTGATTCTTTAATATGGCCAGGATTCAGGCTAGTTATGGTTTATTATGTGCCATTGGGCGTCTCTCATGCTGAAGAGGCAGATATAGAGTAGGTATTCTTCTGTCTGTGTAGATTCTGGTGGAGCATAATAACCATATCCCCATCCAGGATTCGGGATGGTAAATATTTTTTTTCTCAAAGAGGTTCCTTTGCATCCGCTTGTGACTTCCTATATCTGCTAGCGCTGAAAATTTTTAGAGTATTACTTTGCAACAAGCTAACTACATTGACATTACTTGTTCTGGAATAGCCATACACCTTTGGTGCTTTATCAAGTTATTTCCTACATCACCTCACTTTTATCTGTTTCTTCTGTTGCATGGGAATTTGCGGATATCTTTTCTCCCTCCAGTCATCAGGTCCTTCGGCAGTATCAAACTGGAGATGGCAAATCTTTGTCTCCCATCTATAAGGTATCTAATTTAGGGGTCATAAAGATTTATCTTGGTTTCAAATATATTTACTTTAATGTTAAATGGAATGTCATCATGCAGGTATGCAATTATGATCTTATAAGGCTTCTTGTGGAATATCATTGAGAAATAGGAATCAAAGGATTTCCTGCAATTATTTCTAGTATGGAATGAATCAGACATCCACTTTGGTATCTTATTGAACAAAAAGGGTGATATTGTACCTCCATTGATCAAGAAATTTGATTTTCGGGAAATATCAGCATCATCCAATAAATAGGCTTTTTTTTCAAATGAACTATTTGGTTATGAAAAATAGAAACGTATAAGTATCTAATTTATCTAAAAGTTTAAGCTTTTAGATAAAACGCATAATTCAAAAATACCTTTTCCGTAAATAATTCTCTGTAGTCTCCTGTCCACCTCCTCCACCATCTCCGCCGCTTGCGCTGATTAATTTGTCTGTTGCTGGATTAGCTTGTAAAACATGTGGACTATGCTGTTGTTTTTTATTGTAATTATGACTTTGAAACCCTAATACTCAACCTTCTATGGCATAGAAAAAAGTGTATTTCTTTGTTGTATATGTGACTGACCTGGTTCATTTTTGTTGTATAAATGATTTCTGTTGGATTATGATGAGCCATACCAAGTAAATCACGATGTTCGAGCTTTTTGTGCCAAAATATGAAGTATATTCTATGTTGTTATGCAGTATTCTCTGTTTAGTATCATTTCTTGTATGCTCTTAATGCACAATGGCTGAGAAAATGTAGATTGGTTACTTCCCAAATATTTTGATCATCCGTCATACTTTTTCTGTCCTTTCTAAAGAGGCAATAAGATCCATATCTTCATTAATGAGGCCCCAGAGCAATAAATACCTTGCAAATTCTCGGGATTCCGTTGTTTGACCTTTAACCCCAATTGATCGGGTAGGTTATGTTAACCAAAAGAGAATCAAGTTGGTTAGAACGAGCATGGATTCCATTCTTTTGGTTCAAGGAGTAAAATCATCAAGGAATTTACTTTATCTTTTCATGTAATCTTGTATTCTCTGCAACCCATGGACTTCTTCTTCAGTGTTCTGCCTCATATTTTGTAGTTTTTAAGTGGTTATAAAGTATACCTTTTATGCAGTCTAGGCAACATTTATCGTTGTCATCCATCTTGTGTATCCTTTTGTTTACTTAAATGTAAGGCCCATCATCTCATTTTTAGTTGTGTAATTTATTTGAATTCTAAGCATTTTGCAGTTTTAAACAGAATTTATTTCTGTAATTTCAATAAGAAGGCTATTATTATTCTCAAACATGTTTTTTTATATCTCAAACTTTTCTTTCATATTAGAAGATTATGGAAGACTTCAACTCACCGAGATCATGTTTTTTAGGTTGTGAAGACTGTATATGCATCTCCAAGTCGTATTAATTTTCATTTGGATTCAAGAAAGGTTAGTTTTCTGATTTCATGGAAACACCTCTATCTTAGCTTAAGTTTGCTTGTGCTTTCATGCTAATAATCTTCTTTATGCACTCAGGAAGTGGAAACTTCACCCGCTTATCCAGATATATGTTTTGCAGTAGATGACTTTGATTCCACTTTTGATGCAGTGGTAATTTTCATATTTTTTATTCTTGCTGTTAAAAAAATGTGTGGCTAGCTTGTTTTGCTTCTCCATATGATCTTAATTTTTGTGGGACTTCTTGTTTCTCACCCAATAGATTGACTTGTAAAGAGTTTTTGAAGCATTAGTCAGCCCCACAGCACTATATCATTTCATGCCTTTCAGTTTTATTAGCTGTCAATAGGGGCCGAAGTAACCTAATTACAACAAGATATTTACTTTCCAGTTTTAGGTGGAAGTCTATTCCCTCGTAGTCTATAGATTTTGATAATTCATATCCAATCTAATATGGATCTGGCAATGTGAAATATTTTCTTTTATTTTTTTCTTTTATTGGATGACCACATCATTCAAAAGCTTAAGCTACTGAAAGGAGAGACATTTTCACATATAGCCTCTAGCACGCCCCAAAACGTGCAGGAGCTGATCATTTTGTTCTTGAACTTAGTGCATTAATATTGTTTTCAAGCTTATGTGAGTTTTATATGCTTCCTTGATCTTTTCTAATCCCTTTTTGCTGCGTATAAATTAACTGGGTTATTTAGTACGAACGTTGATATAAAGAAAAGTGGTGGTTTAGATTGGCTTTCCATGTATTACTTTCGTCACTGTCAGTTATTTCAGGGAGCCTGCGATATGATTCCATATTTGAACTTGTTTTCTATCATTTACTATATCAAAAACTTCAATATTTCAGGTCTTGACTGATACAGACCACTGCTACTGCGTACTGCTAAATGCTCATCAGGAGGCAGCATCTCCTGGTGAAAAAGCAGACCAAGGGAGTGGTTCAAACATTTCTTCTTCTGAGGCTTCTACACCTGCTGGAAAGATAAAGAACTCTAAGGTAGTGTTAAGAAAATGTCAAAACACATCTTACCTGGCTAAACTAAAGCCTTGCTGATGCATCTTGAAAAGGAATTTGGCTATTGAATTTGGATTAGTTGCACAGTCTTGCAAGCCACTTTCTCTCTTGCATCGGGAAAATGGGGATGTATTTTATATAGACTTAAATTGACTCCAACTTGCAAATGCATGTAAAGTTCATATAAAACTGCGAACATCCTTGTCAGAGCTGCTAGAAGTAACAGAACGATTTACTTCTGACCATTAGTATATTTTTGGCTAGTGGTAATACTTTTCCTGGTTATCTATACTTACATCTGTAGGATTAAAAATAAATCTCTCTCTCTCTCTCTCTCTCTCCCCCTCTCAGGTATACTCTCAAACCCATATTACATGCTAAGTATTCTTTATTTTTTTGCAAGTCTTTTACTTTACTGAAATCAATCTTTAAGTATCTTTTATTTTGGAAGAGTTCCATGAAAAGAAGACAATGTTGTGGCTTTATTACAGAATGCCTTTCATGTATACTTCTGGGAGCTATATTTTATACATTTTGAAATGAAGAATCATCTCTTTTCAACTTCTTCACGTCAATCTCTTGTCTCAACATATTGTTACACATCAATACACACACAGGCATATATATATATATATATATATATATATTATCTGTGTGTGTGTGATCAAAGGCTTAGTGTCATTGATGCTTAGGACTTAGGATCCTCTAACTAATTCAGGCAACTAAAATCTGTCCCCAAAAGTTGAAAACTATGAGATAAGGGCATTGCTAAATCTTTTAAGATGTATGGGTAAAAGAAAAAGAAAAAAAATCATTATTTCCAATTCTGTTATCGAGAATATTGAATCTTATATGCTCATTATTCGAAGTATTTGTGAAACTTGGTTTCATTTGAACTGCTTTACTTTTCATTTTTATTTATTCATCCAAAGAGTTAAGTGAAGTTGCACCTTGTTTCATTCATGACTTAACACATGTGTCAGGGTTCGCCATGCTAGGGAGAAGTGAAACGTATCCTATATTTTTATTTTAATCTCCTTAACCAGAACAGGATGTTCTGTACCATTCTGCTATGCGGTTTTCAGCTGGTCTTTATAAGCATTTTGACAGCTATTGTAGCTTTTTTTCGCAGATCACCCTTTTTTCAGGTTTTGTTAGCTATCAAATGGTTCGAGAAGCATATGATGGTAACTCATCTCTTTCTTTATGCGTTATCTCGTCGAACTTCCATACTTTTGAGCTATTCCTGTTCATTCATTAAGAATTTACGTTGTTTTCTCGATGATGTGAAATACTAGGTGACTGGAAAAGAAGGATAAAATCTTAATTTTAGAATCTTATGGTGCGTCAATCCGGTTCTTCTTTACTGCTGTATCTAAAACATCATTGACATTTTGATGTCAAATGGGGGATGGAAAAGATGAATTACTTTTTTGTATTGCCACTAACCTGGATACTGGCGCTGATGCCAATTTTATATGCAAAGTGGTGAAGAATGATGAATTCCAGGACCTGCACATTCCACTTTTAAGAGAAACTGTTTATCTCATACTCAGAGATATGGTTGAGATCTTTTATATTGCAAAGTTCAAGTCAGAAGGTGTGCAACTGGTTGATAAAAAAAAAAAAATATCTGGTAAAAACTTGTGTTTGAAGTCAAATGGAAAAATAGATTTATGAAAGCAAATAATTAACTGGACACAAGTTCTTACGTAAAAAATCTTGAATGATGCTGCGAGATTTATGTTTAATAATTTTCTGAAGTAGGAGATTCAAGATCGCATGCACAGCCGACTTCTTAAAACTTTTGCATCACAACCAGGAGCCATAGAAAATCCTCTTTGCCACTTAGTTTCTATGGAAATTGTTAACAGTAGTGATAAAATTAAGCTCTGAGATCCTTCTTCATTTAGCTACTTAAGTTTTCCTCTATGACCACAGATAGCAGACACGTGAATTAAGGTAAGCTTGTACCATTAGGGGTCTAATGGTTTTCTAGAATTTAACATTAAGTCTGTCCTCATCTGTGATGACATGACATTAGCTTCGTGATATAGATTCACATTCTAACAATTTTACTTATATTCTATTGAAGTAAAATTCAATCCTAGCCACTATTCTCTTTTGTCATGGGAAGGGAACAGACGTCGGCATAAATCCCATTCTTTTCCTTGGTTAGACAAGCAAAATTGTTTCAAAAGATGACGTTTTCTGTCTCAAATTTATTTAATGAACGGCAATACTACCAGTAATTATGATACTAAGCTGGTATGTTTGACATGATAGACCAAATAGAGTTTCATAGGTTTGCCTAATCTGTGTTTATAGGAATTCATAAACTTGATTTTACTGTACGCCAATTTGCTTAGATAGTAAATTTTTCAATGATACTCTTATTGCTTTAGCGTTGACCATGTAAGAAAGGAAGATATATATTCATGGACTTATGGTAAATACAATATATCCTTTTCTTTATATAAAATAAGATTATTGGTTACACAAGTGGATGGACCTAAATATACCGTTCCTTTGGTATAAGTAGAGGAAGAAGAAGAGAGGGAGGATGGTAAATAGTTTCAATTATTTCTTTACTGAGAACTCTCCAGGTTTCTTTGTATAACTAGACCTTGGGCGCCTAAATAGATTTCTTCTTTAAATTATTAGTTAAAGTTGGATCAAAAGACAACTTTTAAGAAGAATAAAGGGAAAGAAGACATGACTTATTATATTTTATACTCTTTCGCTTTCTATATATTAGGAGGATTTCAAAAATATACATGAGATTGACACACGCCTTTTCGTCCCCTGCTCTCCATTTATAAAGAATACCAATGTATAACGAGGAATCAGTGACTGGCTGATTGCACAGTTGGGCTATTTAGCTTAACTTGTTTGTGCAGCTCCTACTGTGAGATTTTATTTATTAGATATCATTACTTATGTTGTCGAGATGGCAAGAAATTAAGCAATGGTGTGTATCCCTGTTGGCTTGCCAATTCTTGCCTCACATTGTGGTTGCACTGTGAGCTATGATGCACGGATACGGATACGGGGATACGGGTACGGCAGGATACGGGTACGGCGACACGGATTTTTTAAAAATATAGGATACGGGTACGGCGGGGATACGGCTGTTTATTATTTTATCAGTTTATTTATATTACACACTAATACTATAACTTAGCTTGTAATATACAATAAAACAAGTGTAGATCACAAAATTATACTATTATAATCTAAAGCAAATAATAACTTCAACAATAACAGAAAACTAATTACCTATGATGCACGGATACAAACCCTAGCTTTAAATTAAACACTAAAACCCTGAAAATATAACAAGATTCGAAGGAATTGACGATGAAGATGGTGAAAGAACAAGATTATAATGGATTTTAGGCAAAACCCATTTGATTTCCATGTTCAATTTTGGATTTCGTGAGAAAATGTAAAGAACGAATTGTGGATTTCATGAGAGAATGAAAAGAACGAACATATTCTCTTTTATGCTTTCTTTCTTTATTTGCAATTTTATATTTTAACTATGGTTATTTCAAATTTGACCTCATAAAAACTTTAAATCGTACAAAAAAATCCAAAACGTATTGGATACGCCATTCAGACGTGTCCGATACGTATCGGATATTTTTTATTTTATTTTAATTCCCCGATACGCCACGTGGCGTATCGGATACGTATCGGAGGCGTATCGGGGGCGTATCGGAGTGTCCGATACGTGCACGGGTCGATTTTTTGAAGTATCCGTGCATCATAGACTGTGAGACATTGTTTTGTGCAACCTGACTTTGAGAAATCGTCGGAATTATATTGTTTTGACATGAGTTTCGGGAAGGTCAACTGCATGATTATGAATGATGGCCTCTAACCTCACCCTTCACACCTATATGTCAGGAATGTATTCTTGAACTAAATTTCTCCTAGAGAAATGAATCTGTATATTCTGATTCATGGCTGCAGCCTTCTCTTTTAATATTGAAGTTCACAACCTAGATTGCTCTATTTTTATTTATTCGAGCCGCCTCATGCTCAGAGAGATAATTAAGTTCTTCATAATTGTTTTTGGGCGGGGGATGGGGTGGCGTCATGGAATAGGACAAGAGGATCCACCACTTTTGGGTTGTGATGGGGTGCAGTGAGTGGGTATGAACTGATTAATTTACTTTTTCTTCATAAGGTCCCACGTATGTGCAGAAAATTGGAATTTGTGTCTTTTTAGTTCATCCATATGCCAGTCAAAGCATCATTTTTCAGCAGAGTAATTATTTTCATCTTCCAATTTATAGCTGGAAGAACTGGTTTTGGGAGCCTTTTATCTCTTGCTCATTCTTCCGGGACGACTGACAGAATTTACATGAAAGGTCCCGGAGGACGCGGAAAAGTCGAGGTAGCTGTCTCCGGTGTTCTAGGTACATTTAGCTGGTCGTTCTTTTTATTTGCTACTAGATAATTTCATTGTATTCGGAATTTAATCACTTTTTAACAAACTTAAACTTATTTGAAATCTTTGCTCATGTTTTAGATCAAAGCAAGATGGAATCAGATCCTCACTCGCCAATGTCTAAAAAAGCCGGCGGGTTTGGATCTATAGTTCGCACAGCAGCTTCTGTTGCATCAATGGCAGCAAAACACGCATATGCAGCTGCCTCCTCTACTCGACCTTCGGAGGAAGAGATGCTACCCCTCAAATGCTGCTTAATTTCCATATCATTGCCATGGGAGCATATTGCTCATGATCTTTTATTCAAGGTGAAGATTAGTAACTTTTCAAATCTTAAAGAGTTGAACTAGTCTGCACTTGCAAGGTGGTTTTTGCACCAATACATGGGTGAACTACAGTGAGGCATTTGGTTTCACATGATTGATCAAACTATGATGGGACCTTTTTCAGAAATTACAAAAGACACACCCTCTCATGAATGCACGTTGCCGGATGAAAAATGATTCTTAATTCTTAATTAGAGGTTTTAAAACATAAAATAAGTTGAACAGTTTAGTAACCTGTGAACTTGATAAGAATCTTATCGCCAATTTTTTTCTTCTTTCTGGCAAACTGAATTTTTATTCGTTTATCTTCTATTAGTTGCGAGAATATCATCATTGATCCTTTCTTTTTTATTTGTTTTATTAGTATGTGAAGGATATTTATTTTTGTAGTGTTGTTTATTCATGGCTGAGTCTTTTGTAATTTTTGAAGCATGAAAGCACGTTATAATTTGATCAAATGTCAAGTGTTTCATTGTAATTTACTCATCAAACCCTATCTTCCAAGGACGTGAATTAGTCTAACTTATTCTTAATGTTGTGGTTTGCAGGGAAGCCCTCCTGTGAACTTGTAGAAATCGGATCAAAGTTGAATAATTGGAGTTGGGAACAAGGGCGGGCTTATGAATTGGAGTTGGACAATCTAGAGTAAGAACAACAGTTGGAGTTTCCATTGTAAATAATCTGTATCTTCGAATATACTTGTTAGAACTGTTAATAGGAAGCTTTTCTTTCTGTGCTCTTTCAGTCACAACATTCGTTTATTGTATAATAGTTCAATGCACTGTGGCAAATGGCAACTACAAGTGTGTAGAATCTCCCCATTCTCTCTTCTGAGTACTTTTATGTTTCTCTAGTCTGTTTTAAGAGTTGTCTTATTGGAGGTAACTCTATTTTATAGTGGTTTTCGGTTTAATTTTCTAAATTCGTTAAAACCTCCATGTTGGTTTTGGTAATTTCCTGACCAGAGGTGTAATTTAAAGCTCTTCTATGTTCCCTTCAAAAGGTCTTATTGAGAAGAGAGGGGGAGATTATAAATGTACTTTCTTCAAGAAATGTGGGATAGATTTTAACACTCCTTCTTGTGTAAACCTTAATGACCACCAGATTCTATTCTGTAGGTTGGAACAGACAGGGATAGGTCACAAACTCAACATTGTTTTGGATAATCTCTCAATGCTTCTCCTTAAAAGTCCTTATTAAGGGAGAGGGTAATTATTAAAGTTCGGAAGCTTGGATTCATTTCTAAACAATGTGGGGGTATTTCAATTCTTAAGCCACGCGGGATAAATTTGAATAATACCTGAGTCCTGATACTAATGAAGCTTGGTGTATTTTTATTCTCGGCTTCTTTCGATATTATTGAGTGTGAAACTCATAACTTGTGGAACATAATTTAAGAGACGATGTTTGGTAATGTAAATATGACTGCCAAATCTTAAATCAAACTATAGAGTAGGGCTTAGTTTAATTAACCACATACATTTCGTACCGATGAAACTTTAGTAATTCCCTTTATACTCCCAACCTATACTCCACTTTATAAGTTGACATCTAACCTATTATTTTACAACTATACCCAACCTATTGAAAAACGTGTGAATTGCCCTCGGATTTCAAACGTGTGAATTGCCCTCGGAGGTCAAACCTAACGGACAAAAAGACATAAACGTATTCAAATCTGACGGTTGTATAGATCGAGAAGTTTGATGCCTTTTATCCTACTATAAATCATATGGTCTATACGGCCTTGTCAACAGATTAATATTTAATAAGTCTGACTAAATCTAAGATCCAAAACTTCTTTGTCACTTTTTGTTGCAACTCACTTCCAGTGGCGCTTTCAGGTGTTGATTGATTGTAAAAAGATGTCATTTCTTGGTTTTAATTTATTTTTAATCTAAATAGAAATCTATCTTTTTCTTAAAACGAAATGGCACATAATTTTAATTTAAATATAGACTTTCACCTAATAAAATATATTTGAGTGTTACGTTTATCCATTTCATACTCTACAATACTTACTAACTATCTAATTAAATGTGATTTCATCATAAGTAAACTAACATATAATTTCTTATATTAATCGTACATAGAATTGCCGCACGCAAGTCTTAGAAAATTGCAAAATATTTGTAAAGTTTTGTAGTAAAAGTAGCATAGTGCTAGAAACTACACTATAGAATGTGTTCGGTAGATTCAGGTAGCAGTAAATTATTAGGATTATAAGTTATAACACATGAATTAAGTACGTTAATATTCACCGAAGCCTACTTCTGGTGCAAAACAGTCCAAAATCTGCAGAAAGTGTTGGCATTCTAATAAAAGTTCAATCCTAGTTTAATATAAAGAGTAAGCTATATATATAAATATATATATATATATATATATATATATATTTATATATATAGCTTACTTTATATATATATATATATATATATATATATATATATATATATATATATATTCTTTTATATATAAAACAAAGAAATTAAAGAGCATGTTACTCTCCACTGTATATATTTTTATTCGTGCAGAACAAACACGACAAATTTATCAACAACAGAAAAAGGAACTAATTACACGACAAAACGGGACCTAACTGCCATTAATCCAGGTTAACTACCCAGGTATAATATAATAAGAAGTAGCACTAAAATAGATCTGACAGGGAATATTCCCCATAAGCTGTTTGTCGTGCAAATTCTGGTTTTTCCATTTTGATATAAAAGAAGAAACAAAAAAAGAACTAGGGATCTATGCGAATGAGTCTAGAAAACATATTGCTAAATCTAGGAATCTAAATGTGAATCTGAAGCTGAAGTGTGTAATGATGGAATATAGACATGTACTCGTTTTTTGAAAAGTTAGCATCTAATATTTGAAATTTCAATATTTAAATCATGATGTAACATTTAACATACTATCCCTACGAAAATAGATTATCTTCTATCAAAATTAAATGCCTGTGAAGGATCTTAGGCATTATAATGCCCAATAGGAGATTTTAGGATGTGGTAATATGCAATCACTAGTCCTAGGTTGTACCTAGACACATATTACGACAAAATGTAATAGCATGCAAACCACGTGAGGTGGTCCATAAACTACAATAGAAAAACACAATGTGACAAACTCAGAGTTTAGAAGACATAGAACCAATTTCTTCAAGTGGAATTTAAACTTGGAGTTGAGACCAAGTAAGGGAATACCACTTCTTTAATAATTTACTTCTTAAACAAAAAATATTCATGAATCATGATAATAAGAAAGTATAGCCTGATATACAAATTGAGTCACTGTACTTAATTACATTGTTTATAGGCCCAGGCATGTAATAACGCAATCTAAGTTTAGCCATTATTGGGACCTTTAATTTAAGCACCTTAATATTATAAATTACACTGTTAAATGACTTCAATTAACCATATCGACAAGTTGTGGCTAGCTAACAGTTCAAATCAATTGGTGGTCTCAACTCTCAAGTATTTTAGGTAAAGGCAAAAGTACCGATATACACGTGCAATATACTCGAAACTTTGGTTTATTATCCCTAGCCATGTTTACGAATTAATAATGAAATAGAAAACTCTACTTGGGGGACAATGAACTCATATGTCTTACACTATAGTTAGTGGGTTAATTCATTCTACTTTATAGTTATCTTAGTTTGTCGAACGCTTTCGTCGAGCCTCATTTATGATCTAAGCTAGCTCTTGCTGAAGCAGAATTAAGATTTTAAGCTCAGCTTTAGTTATTCTGATATGAGATAAAGTATTTATAAATTTTAATAGGGTATTTGTAATTACAAGTGTAACCATATTTATACTAAGACTACTACGTTGACAGAAATAATATGTAGAAGCAAACATATCGAAAATAATAGCAACATAAAAGGACAGGCGCCTGTCGAGCAGACTATAAAGCCTAAGTTAAACACCTTATGAGCTACGTGTTAAAACCTAAATCTTTTCTGGAGATAGATATAAGTTGCTGAGAAAATCATGAGATCATATAAAACCTAAAAATTTGTGGACCACATTCAATCTCGTTTGTTTTACTGCATCAATAGCTGTCTATATTTATTGATCTTTTTTATTTTTACTTTTATTAATGCATGCGTTTATACCTATAAAAGGCAAAAAGCTTTTATCGTGATATTTTGGATGCTTTTTTGAGATGTTATATGGATATTATGAAAATAATTTGTGCAATTTTTTTGTTTTGTTGAGCTAAATAGAAACTTTGCAATAATTTTAATGATAGAGAAACGTGAATTTACAACAATATTTTTCTCGGTAATGCTCATTGCAAGTCGGTAAAAATAAAATGCTTCAAGCTCCCAACCTATGAGGTGCTTTCAAAATGTATCCGGGAAATTTTTTTGAAAAAGAAAAAGAAAAGAGAAAACACCCTTTAATCTATTGAGAAATGGGCTAACTTTGTCAACGACCAAATTTAGAAGACCAAAAATGCAGACACGTGTTCCAATCAAACGATAAATCAACGACTCATAGAACATTTACACTTCGAAGCATTTTACCCTAAATTATATGAAGTAAATTTTAAGGGGTCTACGTTAGTAAATGTCAAACAGACACAGTATCATTCTTTTATTTTATTTTGAACGGGAGTATCATTAGTTATATTGCAGCAACCTCATTGAATCAGTTGAGTACGTATTGGGGACAAACAAGTTAGAAACCGTGACATAACAGGAACGTACACCACATGACTCCTTTTAAGTTAACTATTCGAGTATCCAACATTTGTAACCCACATGACCCGGCGGAGATTAATAGATTGCCTTTGCAGAATTAATTTGTTAATTAATATCATTATCTGTCTCTCTCTATGTTCTTTCTGTTCTTTTGATTGATTCTTCGTCGTTAAGTTAAAATTTCTCTATGCACATAGCCCCCACCTGAATAAAAGCAGACTGTGACCCTCCACCAACTACTCACCTATACATACACACACACACACACACACACATATATATATATATATATATATATATATATATATATATATATATTGAGAGAGATAGATATAAATATTGTAAGTACATGGACAAAATGTACAGGTATTTAGTATCAACTGACAGAACAGTTGCATGGAATTATACACGTCCTTTGTGGATGCAACCGTTTTTATTTTTCGATGTATTTTCTAATGTACTTAGATTGTTTCACTTACTCTGTTATCCCTTGTTTTAAAACTGTTATTCTGAATTAATTAAATCCCATATGGTTTGTTCAGAAACAAAAAAACATATACATATATATAGATATATGTGTTTGTGGGTGTGTGTTGCAAGAATATTTTCAAAAACAATTCATATTGGATTTGAGACACAGATACTTCTATATTTATATTGGTAGAATATTTTTTATTGAATGATTAGATAAATTGTGTGTTTAGATTTTATTGTGCATTATATATTTATTTTTTAATGCATTAATAGTTAAATATAGATGTATAATAGATTACATTTTTTGTATTAGTGCATAATCCAAATATTTATATTGAAATAACTAGTATCCACCTCTATGTGCCCGGCACACGTACTATACTCGTTATATGGGTTTCCACCAATGTTTGAGAAATTTTCTACTAACTCCTTTTAAATTAATACATTTTACGATAGCTAGAAGTAACCACAATAAGCAGAATGTAACCTAAACTGTGAGTGTAGTTTCTCTTATTATAGCTGTGATATATTGATCAGTCAAATCGGCCGAGCCATTTTATGTTGGCCAAGAAGTTCAACCCAAGATCGAGTAGAACTTTCAGTTTGTGAACTTCTTGCGGGCATTACACATCCATCCACTCATGTATACGGCAATCTAATCGATGTTACTCATATGGATTGGAAGTTCTCTTTTTCATGTCTGTTTTTGACCTATTAAAGATTAAAAACTTTCAAAACTTTTTCAAAGTCTTTGTATTTTAAAAATATTAAGAAAAAAGGAGGTGATGTAGTTTCATTTGTATTGAGCTAATGTTATAATTTTTTTTTTACTTAATAAACACAAGAATGTTTTAACTTATATATATATATATAAAGTGGTGAAATAATATTTTTGTATATATATATACACGTTATATTTCAAGTATTAATCATGGATACTCTTGGCTAAGGTGCATGTCGGCCAGTTAAATCATTTCCTTAATTTCATAAAAAAGTTATTTGACAATTGAAGATATGTAACGAGAGAATGCTTTTTGCAATTTATCAGCAAACAGTTGTGTCTCCTGAAGTCGGTCAGATAATTCCAACAAACTTCTAAAACTAGAAGATGCGTAAAATGATAATATTAGTGCATCTAGGGTGTTCCAAAACTTCACATGCAAATTTTTTAAAAGTAAACCAAAGAAAAAGGGGGAGCAACCTTTTTATTGTCTTCTTTAATGCAATCTTTTACACGAATTTTTAGGGGAGACCCTACGACAAATCAAACATTCTTTAGGATAATACAATTCAAAATGTTTTTATTATTAAGTGGAACCACATCATGTATGATGTATCACCCTCCATAAATACCCCTCTCCCACTCTTTCGTTCTTCCCTTTTGCCCTCTTCTCTTCCCTATACTATATACTTATCCTAAAATCAATTGTTTCAAATTAACCATGATGTCTACTGAAAATATGTCACAATTCCAACTCCCAATTTTTGATCAAGCTTTAACTAGTCCTTCTCAAATCCATCAACTATGTAATTCTCTACTCCAACAAAATCCACCATCATCACTCCACTATTCAACATCCACTAGTTCAGAAACAACTCGCTCCATTTATTCCGTCCAAGAAAGAAAGCAAAGAAGGATGACATCGAATCGAGAATCAGCTAGACGCTGCCGATGGCGAAAGAAGCGACATTTGGAGAACCTTAACAACGAGATAATTCGGTTCAAACTCGAAAACCGACAACTTAAAAACCAAGCATGCATGCTCACTCATGAATGCTACCGGGTCCAAAGCGAGTCTAACCAGCTATTATCAGAATACGTTTTCCTACAACAAAAACTTGCGGGGTTGTGCCAAATCTTATCAATCATGTAGCTATATGTGACAACAAAGAAGTATTAACTAGCTTAATCAAAAGCATTGTGGATTAACCCTATATATATATCTAGATTTGAACTTCCCCTTTAATTTGGTGTTCGTCTCATGTACGCTATGGGCTTCTTTTTTCTTTTTCTTTTTGGTTATATATATCCGAATCGAAATAGTATATGGTTAAAATCTCAGCGGATCGTGGCAGTAAGGCCATCCTGGCACTTACAGTAGCCCGACGTAATATAATCATGCATGCTTATGGGTGGTTTTTAGTATTTTGACAAACCACGTTTTTGCTGCATGAACTTGTAAAAGTAAATTTGACGTTCCTTATTTATGATGGTTTCTGGAGTTTTCATGTTCTCTAGTACTCATGAGTCGTTTTTTAACCGCTAATGACTAGTTTTTTAAGGTTAATTACTCATTATCTTTGTATCTGAATATTAGGGAATTTATGTATCATTATCACCGTGCAATGTTTATCATAATTAGCAATCTCATCATTAGATCCATTCCAGATTTTCTTTTCAAAAGTTCCTGTTTACAAAAAGGACGTGCGAATAAACTGAAATAAAAAATGGTTGACATGCAAAGGAATTTGCCCCAGCTTTTCATTTTAGCCCAACCATTTAACAGTCAATTATTGTATTGCGCATCTCGACTTGCAATGCTCGCATTCAAAGAATAAAAGATAATTTTTTAACTATGTTTTGTTAACAGAAGCTTGATATGATTTTGGTCCAAGTATAAACCCATGAGTCAAGAAACAAGACTTAGGACCCACGACTAGGCCCAGGCCACGCCCACGTGTGTGGTCTCTGGATCCAGGCCAACATAGTGTAGTTTAGGTCCTCATTGTACAAGGACTAATTTTGATTCCCTCTGCAACATAAACTCTTGAGCAAAATATGTGCTATAAGTGGATTATTTACTGGTGTATTTAGACTTTATTTTTATTGAGCATAGTCTTTTATTTTACCTGTAACTTATATTTTTCAAACTGTAGATTATATATAAGTTAGCCCAGTGCAGATCCACCGCCTGCGACCATAAACACACGCGACTCTAATTTGATTATTCTAATGTATAATGGTCTTAGAAGGTAACAACTATATATATATATTTTTTTTTTTTAGAGTGTTACCCATCATAACGAGAAGAAGAACAGATAAACATGACTTAATTTGCATGACTGTAAAACAGACAAAATAAAAAAGGAAGACAAATGTTCCTCTTCAATTACAAAAACGAGAAAACACCTTTTAATTTATTGAAAAATGTGTAAATTCTCTGTTAGGACCGCAAGTTCAACACGATTCGAACTTGATTGAACAGACAGGACTGCCAGGTCCAACTGGATTTATTTCCTTGTTTACAAAATTAGATTTATTTCCTTGTTTGCAAAATTATTTTAAAGGAAAATTCGGTTTTATTTTATTTTGATTTATTGACTGAATATTCGCTCTTGATTATATGGTAATTATCTTGTTAAAGACGAGTGAATATTTGGGTAAGTTTGTAAAGATTTAACTTGATCTTATAGAATCTTATCTTATGGAAAGTTAATCTTTATCAAACTATTTGTTTATATCCTTAAGTAATCTATTCCTTGTGAAGTTCTTTTTTGTCTTTGGTGTGCAAATTCACGAAGATCATGAAGATCTTATCAAACGGAAAAGAAGACTTATCAAAGGAAAAGACGTCTTATCAATGGAAAGATTCGGATATATTTGGAAAGATTCTGTCTCGATTGGATATGGAGACTGGCCGAGATTGTAGAGATCTTTCAAGGAGAGCTATCCTATAAATAGTAGAAATCCTAGGAATCAATGTAGAACACTCGTGTAACAAAATGTACATCATTAGGTGTTCTTTTTTATTTTGATTTCTTAGTTTTCATCTCTTGATTCAATTCAAGAACGTGACGAGCTGACAAGAGTTGAAGGGAGTTCAAAGGGAAAGGATTGCGTCAGTTAGAGGGATCTATACGTACGTGCAGTTCGCTTGGAAGCTTGCTCATAAGAAGATCACTACGGGAGTTTTGGGCTTACGGGTCAAACGGAGTAGATGCGAAAAAGGTTCCGGTGGTATCAACATTTAGAGGGATTCGGTGTTAGAGTAAAACCATTAGGTGTAATAACTTTTGTCCGTTGAAAGAAGTTTGTCTCAGGCGAAAGCCTCGTGGATGTAGGACATAGTTCGAACCACGTTAAAAATCTGTTGTCTTGCTTTACTGTTTTATATAGTTGTCTAGACTAGGTATCACAACTACTGCTAAAACGTAAAGTTTAAGACTTAAAGATCTATCACTCTCTCTTAAGATTAAATATATGAAAATGTAAACATTTGTTTAGATTAAACGGTGAACCAACGACTTAACTAGCTAGGGGCATTTTGCACGAAATTAAATAGGTTTGGAGCTACTTAATTTCTCGTTTCGAAAAATTCTATGTCGCCAGCACACAGTACTAATCTATATACCGAATATATGGTTTCCACCAATGTGCATGTGAGAAATTTTCTACTCTACTTAGACATTGTTGGTACATTTTTACCGTAATAGTAACCATAAGCATGCAGAATGGAATTAACCCTAAACTGTAGTTTCTCTTATTATAATTGCGACATTCATAAGATATATGCATAGATTTCATATAGTCGACCAAGCCATTTTATGTCGTCGGCCAAAAAGTCCAACTCAATAACGTGTAGAACTTTCAGTTTGTGAATTCTTGCGTAACTCATCCACTCATGTATGGGCAAATATGCCAATATAATCAATGTTACTCATGGATTGCAAGTTTCTTTTTAATGTCTGTTTTTGACCTATTAAAGATCAAAAACTTTCAAAACTTTTTCAAACTTTTTTGTATTTTTAAAAATATTAATAAAATAGCAGGTGCTGTGGTTTCATTTGTATCGAGCTACTAAAAATGTAGGTGTAAATCTCTATATACATATACAAACATATATATATATAGTGGTGAAAAAATAAAATACTTATAGAAGTATTTTTCCATACATCCATATATATATATATATATATATATATATATATATATATATATATATATATATATATATATAGTCTAAATTTATATATTTAAAGTATTGTTCATCGATAATCTTGGCTCTGGTGCATGTCGGCTAGTTAAACCCATTGCCTATCATCTATTAATTTTTTACAAAAGTTAAAGTTAAGAAATCATTCTAAAGTTATTTGTCAGTTAAAGATAACGAAAGTTAATGCTTTTTGCAAGTTATAAGCAAGTAATTGTACTCTCCTGAAGTCGGTCAGGTAATTCCAACTAAAACTTCTAAAACTAGAAGATGCATAAAATGATGATATATACTAGTGAGCATCCAGGGAGTTCAAAACTTCACATGCAAGTTTTTCAAAAAAAAAATTAAATAAAAAATAATAATAAAGAAGAGCAACTATGTAATTATCTTCTCTTTGAGGCAACCTTCTTCTCCACGAATTTTTAGGGAGACCTTTCAACAAATCAAACATTCTTTAGAATAATACAATGGGAGAATTGCAGAAAACCCCCAATCTATGGTGTTTTTGCAATGTGCTTCCTAACCTATGAAAGTGTGCGATATGTCTTTCAATCTATTGATTTTATGGGGATTTGCCCACGATTTCAAATCTAACGGACAAAAACTCAGGCACATGTCCAAAGTGAATGATTGACCAACAACTTAGGGGGCGAATCGCACAAAAATCAATAGGTTGGAAGGCATATCTCACGTTTTTATAGGTTACGGGGTTAACTGTAGAAGACACAATAGGTGGAGGAATTTTCCGCAATTTTCACTAATACAATTCATAATGTTTATATTATTATTTTACTATTTGAGTGTTCAAATATTAAGTGGAACCACATCATGTATTAGTATTACCCTCCATAAATACCCCTCTCCCACTCTTTAGCTCACCCTCCTCCTTTAATTTCTCCCTACTATATGCTGCTCTAAAAAAATAATTTGTTACCAACCATGATATCTACTAAAAATACGTTCCAATCCCCGGTTCTTGATCATGCTTTAAGTCCTACTCAAATACATCAACTATGTTCTCTACTCCAACCAAATCCACCATCACTCCACTACTCAACATCTTGTACTAATTCAGAAACAACTCCCTCAATTTATTCGATTGAAGAAAGAAAGCAAAGAAGGATGACAGTGAATCGAGAATCAGCCCAACGCAGCCGTTGGCGAAAGAAGAGACATTTGGAGAACCTTAACACCGAAGTAACTCAGGTTAAACTCGAAAACCGACAACTTAAAAACCAAACACGCATGGTCACTCATGAATGCTACCGGGTCCAAAGCGAGTCGAACCAGCTACTATCAGAATACATTTTCCTACAACAAGAACTCGCCGGTTTACACCAAATGTTATCATCATGTAGCAATATTGTGACAATAGATGAGTATTAAGCTTAATCAAAAGCATTATGGATTAACTCTTTATATATCTAGATTTGGACTTCCTTCAATTTGGTGTCGTTCTCATGCATGCTATGGGCTTTTTTTGTGTTATATATATATATTTGTACCGAAATAGTAAATGGTTGAGTCTCAGCGGATCGTGGCAGTAACGCACTCTGTCGCTTACAATAGCTTGCCACGACATAATCATGCATGCTTATGGATGGTTTTTAGTAATTTGACAAACCGCGCTTTTGTTGCATGAACTTGTAAAAGTAAATTTGAAGTTTCCTAGGGTTTTTGGAGATTTCATGTTCTCTAGAGATTCGTGTTCTAGCAGTTAATCACTGGTTTTTTAAGGTTACTCATTTTTAATATTAGGATATTTGTGTATCATTATCACCGTGCAATGTTTTCCATAATTAGCAATCTCATCATTACATCCATTCCCGATTTTCTTTTCAAAAGTCACTTTTTTGCAAAAAAAAAGGACGTGGGTAGAAGATTTTTATTTAAACTAATATTGCCTTTTTCCGACAAACTTTTAGTCAAATATCGGATGACATGCGCTCTCGTCTATCGAAATGCATCATAAACCTTCTCGGACAATATCTGAATATGGTTAAAATCAAGAGTTGAACTTCCAATTTATGTCGGTTATTGACATTTATCTAATATTACAAAACTCAACAATTATGAAATATAAAAGTGTGTAAAAGTTTCAAGATTTAAAAAATAATAATAATAAAATAAAAAAATCTAGTAAGAACAAAATATTTGAGCGAATTAATTGACATACACAAAGGGGAGACGAAGGGAAAGGGCACAACTTTTTAACAACAATCATTCAACGGTCAAGGCATTGAGAATTTCTACTTGTCATGCTAGGATTTCATGAGATAAAAAGTATTCTTAACATGTTTTGTTATCAAAAACCCATATTAAGTCCAGAAACAAGACCTAGACCCACGACTAGGCCTAGCCCAGGCCACGCCCACGTGGGTGGTCTCTTTGATCCGGTCCAACATAGTGTAGCTAGGTCCTTTTCGTACAAGGACTAATATTAATTCCCTTAATTTGGAGCCCATATTTTAGTATTTTACTATAGAGTTTGGTTCCAAATTAGTTTAGAATTTCATTTGTACGCTAACAGAGATAGGGGAAGTAAGTTTCATTTAACATATGACTTTTTATTCTTTCCTTTTTCTTTCAACATGTTCAAATCTATAATGCACCGACATTTCGAAATATCACACGTGTCGTCGGACATACCACGTGACGTGTCTTAATTAAAATAAAATAAAAATAAAATGGACACCGTGTCGGACAAGTTTGAAGGGCGACACGTTTTGTGATATTTTCATACTCTCAATAATATATGCTAGAGGAATCGATGATGTGGAATGTTGCAGAGAACGCATTTGAGTCCTTAGATAATGTTTGCATGCCAGACATTGCAAATCTCATGACTTGATGATCAAAAAATTACTTACTTGAGTATTGTGTAACACTTGACTATTGTGTAACACTTTGATTGATAATATGACTTTTACCCATATTTATGTTTAATGCTTGGAATTAAGACTTGAATTTTAATGTGTACTTTATTTGGACTTAATATTAGTCGGTTATTTAGTTTTAAATTTAAATATGTTTGGTTTGTTTAATTGAACTTAAGAATGTTATTTGTGCATGTTTT
Source organism: Misopates orontium (assembly GCA_946800315.1). Lineage (NCBI taxonomy): Eukaryota > Viridiplantae > Streptophyta > Magnoliopsida > Lamiales > Plantaginaceae > Misopates > Misopates orontium. Next base: position 42,463,907 of record OX326948.1, on the reverse strand, counting down.
GAAGATGTTATATACTTTTAACATAAAAAATATAGATATATCCTTACTAAGTCGTATCTTGTAATTTGTAAAAATTTGAACCGCCATGTCCGTATCGTATCGTGCCTGTGACCGCATATCCGTATCCGTGCATCATAGCTACAAACTAATACCTCAAAAGTTTGGATTTGGGAGGGCTACGCTCTCCCAAGTTCTTAGAGCCCCACTAGTAGAAGAAATTTTAAAGATTTGTTAAATCTAGTAACAAAACCACAAGTTATGAAAAACTTCATGCGCTTGCCTTAATAAACCAATATAACAACAATACTCGTTATTCAAACAATAAAAATTGAAAATCTACAAATACTAGTTGTAGAAATGAAAGTACTCGAATATTGTATAAAAATATTTATTGATTTGTACATACACATATCTAGTATTGTTTATGTTTAACAATATATATGATTCACCAAAAATAGTATTTTTAACTTGTATTCACTCTTTAATTTTTTTTTATATGACCACGTCTATATTAAATTTTATGTATTACTTATTTTATTAAAAAAAATCATAGTGTTGGTGTGTATTTGATTTTAATTTCTCGAGAATAAAATAGTTTTACATAGTCTTTTATTTTACAAGTGACTTATATTTTTAAAAAGGTAGATTATATGCAGTTACACCAGCGCAAATTAAATTCCTAGCTTCACCATTGCCTTAAACCATTAACTCGTGTAACTCTACTTCGATTTTCTAATGTATATTGGTTTAGAAGGTAACAACTACTGCCTCTCCTTCCTTTCTGAAAGGATTTAGTTTCATATGTTACCCATTCTAACAAAAAGAATGAGGAACATATAAACATGACTTAGCATGCATGTAAAAAATAAAAAACGAAGACAAATTTTAAAATTCCAAAATTTACTAAAATGTAAATTATTTGTAACAGCTTATGGCCAAACCTCAGCTAGCTAGGCTCCATACCTACACTTGCATGTGTCTCTATGTGTTTTCTGTTTGTGTAGTAACTTTCAGGTTCTATTTAGTACAGACTTACAGGCTCATGTGGCTCTATTGCAATTTATTAAATTGTACTGAAGTGATCCCATATATCATATTCACTATGTGTTGATAGAATTAAGGACCACATTTTGTGTTGTTATGTCATGAGGTCCCTTGCCCATAACAATAACATGGCCTTATCCGAACTGCCTAAGCCCTCATTTATGAACTTTTTTTACCTGCTCAGGGAATGTTGTACCAAACATCTATATATGTTGCCCTCCAAACCCTTTGAATTCATAGGTTTTACTCCCTAGCCCTCGTCCACTAGAAACATAATCCCACCCCATCCCTCTCACATATTTCTAATTTCTTGAATATTTGTTTGTATTGCTCCAAAACTTTATTTTATATTTACTAGAGCACCTATTTATATAAATTGGACTACTATAAAGGGAAGTAAAATTCATATATATGGGTCTCTAAATCTAACATGGTATTAGATTATACTCAAGCTAATCACGATTTGCCTACTATGTTCCGATAATCATTCTGACATGCAAGTGATCAGGAAGCATGTCGATACGTACCTCATGTCATTTGGAAATGAACTTCGGCGTTTGTATATTAATTAATGATCTTCCCACTCCCTCTAATAAAGCCTTTTATGATAACATCGGGCGTCCTAGATTCTAGTAGTGCAGGAATCGGTGCATGTTTCAAATAAATAAATTCATAAAAGAAAAAAGAAAAAAAAAAAGAGATTGGTCGAAATAAATGTAGGGGTTTGGTGCATGGTTTTTGAAAATACAAGAGAATTCTAGCAAAAAAGTAAAAAATAACTTAAGAGTGTTTAGTGCAAGTTTTTAATTACGTACACCAAGGGGTTTTTATGCAATTTCCTCATCAAATTAAAAGAAACTGCCATTTTAAGTCGTGAGGATTGAGGAACATTAATATATTACTTCGTGGAGTTCGTACAACATCCATAATATTTTTTCTGCATATGGCAGGGGAAAATTGTGATAAATCACATTTATTGTTACTATTTTCCAAAAGTTAAACATACAGTTTCTTTTTATGCTAAGTTTAGATTTACAAGTACACCCTTAAATAGGGCTTTTCACGAAGCTGATAAATATAAATCTTTGTGATGGGGACTGAAGTTAGAAACATGATAAATTTGGGGTTGGTTATGACTAATTAATACAACAGTATAGCTGTCCCTGGGGAAAAAAATGTGTCAGAGTACATTTATACCGAAACAATAATTTCCAGATTTTTGGTGAAAATTACGATGTAAGAATATGTTTGTAGGATAGGGAATCCAACTATAACGCACGGACAAGGTATGAGGACACCGATGCGATATAGAAATTAATAACGGTCCTAGAATTTTTGAAAAACTATACGATTAATACTTTTTTTATAGTTAAATATGTATAAGTTATAAAACTTAAAGCTAAACTGATATATAATAATTAGAAAGCAAGAAACGGAGTTAGCAATTATAGCAATATATAAGAAATTCTCATAAAAGAAATATTATGTATTGCATCCATGTGATATAAAAAAATACTTGATTATAAACTACTTAAAGGAAGAAAAAAAAATGTCATTCAAATTTGAAGGGAAAAGAATAAGTGTAATTTCTAGATTTAGGCTACAAAATAAAAAAGTAAAGAACGATTGTAATCGAGAAAATATCAACTCCGTATATAAGATAAGTACTTATATGCGACAACTAAAAATTAATTAAGCATCAACGCCGTATCATATAAGTTTTAAAAGAATTGGTACAACATAAAAATCTTATCATGTTAACTAATTGGAAAATAATTAACTCACAGTCCGTAAACATACAGACAATTATGAGCCACACATTATCTTTAATCCACCGAGCACCTATTTTACCGGTTACTGAACTTATAAGTAACATTTTTGTATTACAATTAGAACTCTAAAACCAATGAATATGATTAAGTTTTCCCTTTATTTTTATACTTATTAATTATTATATATTCTATAAATTATTATATATACTGATCAACATGTTGCGATATTACTAGTGAATTCAAATTAAATTTATTGTACTTACCGTCTTATAAATAACATGATGAACATTGTTAATAAAATCGTACATTTTTCAAAAAACAAGAACAAATATGCATATTTATCTCAATAAAAATAAAGATGACATTAGTCATCCTCATAATGTTTTTAGATAATTGCTTTGAGAATATCATAGAAATATTTATAATTAATGCGCTGCAAGTAAACCACAATCAAATTGAAATTTTAACACATCAACATTATCATCAATTTTCAATTAAGTAAATCATAAAAACATGTTTTTGGATGTTTAGTTATTTTTTAGACTTTATATTCTGTGAATACCAGTGAGAAAAAAGAAACAGTAGTAGTTTTACAATTTACTCAATTTTAAACAAATAATATATAAGTCCTTTAATATATAAAAATGCTCATATGTTACCCATAATTTCATTTGATTTGTCTATTGATTTAAAATTTTATACTAACATTAGTCTTCAAATTCAATTAAATTACGTAATTATCATAAAATTATCATAATTTCTAAAATTAGCTTATAAACACCGGCTGTTTGGGTTATTCTTACAGCCTGTCTGTAAGATAAGCACAGCCCTAACTAATTATATCTGACACCTGAGGAAAATATTTTAGTTTTCAATGCAAAGCAAGAAAAATACAATTTCACCATTATGCATCTATGGACTAATTAAAGAGACACTGTGCTCCATGTGTTAACAAGCGAGAAAAATGCCATATGTACGAAGTGTTTTGACGAGACAGGAATATGTTTATAAAAGAACCTTTGTTTTGTTTCAAGGAGAATATAAATTTACATTTTTAAATGAAAGATATAATTCATTAACTTGTACATTACTTTTTGGGGACAATATTCATTTGATACGAAAGTTCTGAAACTTCTATAATTAATTAAAAGAAAACTTATATTATTTTTTTTCTTTCTGTGATGCGTGGACCATACTAAGCTAATGCTTTCACGAGTCTTTAACATTTACAATCACATAGTTCATTTGCATTTTCTAACAAGTAGCTGTACGATAAAACTTAAATCGATCGACGTACACGGTACACTATGCGAGAAAATCTTGTGTCGCATTGTGATCTCTCTTTGAATTACTCATAAATGTAATTGATTATAAATATTCAAATTTGAATGACTTTCACTACCCCCACTCCACCCTATATGCCCCCGCCCATGTTTTCAGTACCGTGGGAAGAAAGTACGAATTTAAATGTATATCACGAGAAAAAAAAAAAAAGAACAACAGCAACTAGCCAAATACAATGAAAATAGTTAGTTAAGACAAAATATAAAATAGTATTTAATACAGATGAGTTGGGTAAAGTCTCTTTGTGATTGTTAGACAAACAGTATCAGTCCTACCAATTATGGTTGTTAGCATTTCCAAGTCAAATGTTTTGGTAGCCCCAACTTTAGTTTCTTGTCTCTTCATGACCAGCTGCTCTTCTAGTCTCGTTTATATATATTCTTAAATTTTATTCTACCAAATCAAAGTAGACAAATTGACCAAAAAAATAACTTATGATAGCAAATTAGTTCTGAATTGAATGCCATACATACACCAACAATTTATTGTTCATGATATTAGCTAATGTCCCCTTGAAGACACCTGGTTAATTTCTTCCCTTTCCTTTTTTACTTTCTTAACTCACCTCAACAATATATAGAGTTGGAGAATTTTGTTTAGCTTATAATGGAGATTATTTCATATAAAAATATCTCTAGTGTTTACTAGTTCTCACCAAATGTTTTGGCCACCAAAACGATATTTACACTAAATTAACAAAAACAATAATATGAGGTAGAATCATTTTTCTTGGTCTCAATATCCTCGTAAAGAGTAGATAAATTATATATATGACTTTTATGTATGTGTCTGTCATACTAAGTTTGTTTAGTGTAGTTAGTTCGATTGTCGTTGCTTGCAAGCTATTGTGTCTATCTCGAGAGTTTATCCAGTGTAAGTAGTGATTGCAGGAACTCACTACGTCAAAAGATATTGGAGATATAAGCATGAAAATGAGGTTTTAGATGTTCGCACATGGAGTTGATTAATTTTGTTCCTACTTTTGAATTCTTAAATTTTGAATCTTTCTCGATTAAATTAAGAATGGAAACCTTAATTAACGGAGAAAATTCCTTAAATACGATACAATATACTACGGAAGGTGACATAATAGATTGGAATTAGTCCATGGGACTGGGGCACGGAAGATTTGCTAGTCCCATATTATGTTGATCTGTGAATATCCCTTCACAAAGTGACAATCAATTTTGGGACCATTTTCAGACAACAAACAGATTGTGTACGTGGGAGAACTGTACACAATATTAAGAGTCAAGTGACAAATTTGGCAAACTGATGTTGCCGCACAACTAATATTTACTATTTTCAATTATTCAACTTTTAGTTTAAGATTAAATATCTTCACTATCTCTTACTTCCATGAAAAAGACTAAGCGTGTACTTCACATTGGGAATATTGGTACATAAAAAAAAAGTATAAAAATTGCTACAAATTAGAAAGGATTCCCATATAGCCATAAAAAATCCTAGCGCTCGTATCATTTCAAGCTTCGTGTCTTGACCATGACCACAAAAATATTCATAGACCGAAATAATATTCTCATCGCTAATAGTTTACCCCATATGAAAAAACAAAAGATGATAAAATTTAATATACATAGAAAAACTGTTTTTTTATTATATAAATTAGAGTACACCTGTTAGAACTTAAGAATTCAAAAGATATATTGGAAACTAACAGAGTGTTTCACATTTCTTGAAGCGTGACATAGTCACTTTTTCTAAAAGTAATATCTTTCGCATATTGCATTTAGAAAATAACGTTGTGATTCAACAAAGTTTAGGAAATTCTTTAAGATTTAAGTAACTAAAAAATGAGTCTCATTCATTATGTTTATAAAACAATTAAAATTACATTAAATGGAATTTATTACAGTAGTCATGCATATAGATTTATATCTCTGTGTTCATCAATAATTATTTAATTAAATACATAAATAAAAATAAGAAAATTGAATTAAAGCAATAGTTTGTGAATCTTTATAGACGTCCTCAAGAAACCATCATAAACTAATCATAAAAATAATAAAACTCAACGATCCATTCCAAGATACATATTCAAAATTCAACTTTCGTGAGATAATTGGGACATCATTGTTCACATCTATTTGACATATTTAGTCATCACAAATACTCATGATCAACCAATTATACCAAACTTAACCTTTGATAAAATGTGCACCTTTCGTTATTAAACCATTAATGATCAAATATTAATATGCTTTTTTTTTGTTGAAACAAATATTAATATCCTTGAGACAAGGTCACAATGAAAGGACAAAACTTTCACATCCATGCTTGATTTCCCATCCCTCAAATTTACGTCTCTAGGCTTTAAAGTCTCCAAGTTCTAATCTTCAGCTGTTGTTCATCTGTCACAACAAAAATACATTTGTCTTTCTTCATCATTACACCATACATCTTCAAACTATATGCCTCATCTCCACTACTAAAAAGGCCCCTATATTTCAAACTTTCACTTACATTTATTCTCTTCACCCCACAACACATAAATTCAAATACTACTAACTCCTCCAACAAAAAAAATCATGGCAAAATTGCTTGGTGATTTTCTCCAAGAACAACAAGAGCCATTTGCATTGGAAAATTACCTTCTCGAGAGAGGCTTTCGAAAATGTACAAAAGCCAATGCAAGATCCAATCTTGGCCTAAAGAAGAGAAGCGCCAACCTCACGAGTTGTTCGAATTTTCTTAACTTTGTGTTAGGCCAAATTGTATCACCAAATTACAATGATAAGAAAATCAAGAATTCTAGAAATAGAGGTCGAGATTACACGTCCCGGAGGTACAAAAAGAGCGTTAAAGGTCACGAAAATGTAGTAGAAGATGAGATTTCTTCAGAAAGCAGCACGGTTAAATTCAATTCTTGCTCACAGAGTGATGCTGAAGATGCACATTGCTGTGAACCAGATGATAATATTGCACGTCGGTCCATTAGAAACCGCGGTTTTCGCTTGGCGAAGGAGGTAAGAGTCCATTGATTAAATGAACTTGGTATTGTTCATTCAGTTTTTATATGTTAAATCTTTTGATTCTAACAGGTGGTTGCAGATGAAAAGTTGAAATTTAGAGCAGAGGCAGACAATAAACAACTTAGTCCTGTTTCAGTGTTAGACGAAACAGAATGGAACCAAGGCTCGCCAATTCATTATGGTAAGTTTTATTATACAAATCAAAAAAAAAAAAAAAAAGTTATCCAAAAGCTACCTAGTCATTTTTAATATACACAATGGTATTTCTTTTCATTTGCAGAAACTAAAGTAATAAATTTTCATTTTTCACAACGTTGGCTAACAATGATGGCAGTAATAAAGTTTTGATTTGGATCTTAATTTTTACAAATTCAGAGAACTTTAGTGAACTGTATTGTTTTATGAATTAGTGCATTTAATCAAGAAAAGTACATAAAATGCCTCAAACTGACATGTTTTAGACAATTCATAATTTATAATTTTATACTTGTTATTCTTATATATCTTCAAATGTGAGAATCTAAATGTTTTGTCACATTTCACTTAATTACTAAACATTTCTTAATTAATTCCTACATATGTAATTATGTCCTTATTCTATTTTATTGAAAGAAAAAAATAACTTTCAACAGAACAAATCAACTTCAAGACTGCTGGAGAATCATCAACCTCAACTTCCTCAAAGCGGCCAACTTACACTTACAATGTCCGAAAATCGCAAGAACTCGTCGGTTTTTCAGATTCTTACTCTCAGTACATTATAAACAAGAGGACTTTGCGGCAAACGAAGCAGCTTCTGATTGACTGCACTAGAGAAGTGATAGAAAACCACAGGAAAAGGAGAGAAAGACTGAAGAACGTATTGGGCGTCGACGAGCTTTGGAAACTTGTTTGTGAGAATGTATGGCTTTGGAGCCAAGATTCAATAGATGAGAACAACATAATTCAACTTTTGCAATATGATTATTTGGCTTCTGAACAAGAATGGAGTGATGGTGCTATGCAGCAGAAAAAGGAGATCTCTATGGAGTTAGGAGATGCTATTTTGGAGAGCATTATTAATGAGATTATTATGAGTTAGTTCACTAAAGGTGTAAAGTTTTTCAACATATTCAAGTGCTGAAAAAAGTTTGTAGAATCATCACATTCCACCAAGTTGCTGGATTAACTCTGTAAAACTTAGTTATTTTTTTTAGGTGAAAAATAATTGGTATATACTATATAGGTATATAGCATTTTACATATATCATAACTTTTTTTTTCGTGATATACGCTTCGATCAGCTACGTACAGAGACTTTTCATAATATTTTTCGTAGCTTTTTAAGAGATTCTAGAAAAATGATAAAAATATTTGCAGCGAATATATACTAAAAAGTAAATGAAGTTCATTTTCCATTATGCTAATTATAATATCTTCACAATTTTCATTAAGATGTTTTGAAATTTTAATCCATGCTAATTTTCTAATAAAAGTTCTATAAAATATCAAGCACAAAGAGAATTTAATTTTGCAAGGTATGTCTATCTAGGAATTCTTGACTCTGGTTTTGAGAATATTTCAAATGTAATTGAATAGTAAAAACTAAAGTAAAAATATCGATATTTTAACTCGACGTGTTTCTGTTTTGGTTCATATATAGCCCACTCCAATATATTAGAATTACAGACTTAAATATTTTTAGTGTTGTTGTTTGCATCACAATTACCCTCAAGCATTTCCTACGATTTTTCTTCAAATAAAAGAGAACAAACATAATTTATAAAATATCTCCACGTGACATTTTTCGTTGGTATAGTCCCAAGAGATGTTTTGGTCTAGAGCGAGTTTAAGCCACGTACTAATTAACAGAGTTGCACGAGAAAAATTGATACAATAAATAAATCATGTGAAGGTTTTGTGGTGGTATTATAACCGCATAGGCTTTTATGTTGATATTCCTAAAATTATTGAAAAGTTTTTTCTATCGAGTCAACATTACTATATTACTATATGGCTTTGAATGTTGGGTAACTAAGCAACATCATGCACATAAGACAAGTGCACTAGAAATGAGTGTGTATCGATCATTTATTGGACATACGATAAAACGAAAAGAAATAAAGTAAGAACAGAAGCTTTTTACAACCAATTAGTCATGACGGCCATCAACCAGAACATGTGAGATCAGTTACGATGATCCGGTCTTGTACAACGAAGACGCTTAAAGCACCGGCATTATGCGTTCAAACATCGATCTACAGCAAACGCATAGAGCACAAGGAGAGCCGAAGAAAACGTTGGTGAAGTAATACAAAATAATATGAAACTTAAAAGCTTAAATGAAGATGTCCTACTCAATTCGACGGAAGAATTCATATAGTCGATCCAATCTCGTTCTCCTTAGCTTCACATTGACTACCACAATTAATTAGTATTCAATGTTTGGTTGTTATTGCATCCCTAACCCAGCTCCCCTTTTTACAAAATCATACCTTGATGAAGTCGTGCATTTACGACCCATATATAACTATCTGAAGTTTTTTGGTTTATGTGAGCTTTTGCTGGAAATTAAGTTGATGATACTGATGTTTCAACTGCCTGCATTAACAAAAATATCGGATTGATACATATACTGGCAATTAACATTTGATTGCCTTAGATTTAAGTTATAATGTCTCTCCAGCCTCATGTGGTTTAAGTTGATATTAATATCTTACCAAAATAAATTTCTCATAAAATTAGATAAGTAAGTTGAAGTATTCACCCTTACTCAACCCATCTCATAATATTGGGTCATTTCAAAGTTTCAATTCTATTGCGTAACAAAATATAATCTTAAGAAAATAAAAACAACTTGACATGCAAAAGAAAATAGACGAGTTGAATATTATACAACTTCGAGTGCATCCAATTGTAGACGAAGGTAGAGCATTAATTGGTCTTATCAACCGCAGTGGTTTGGCCACAATCGTGAAGCTTCTTGCAGATTAAATGAGACAAGAAAGGCAGCTATTATGTTATGTGAGACAAAAAAATAGAGTAACAAACTGCAGATGCAACCAACTTATGCGGGGCGCATAGAAGCTGGGTTATACCTTAGGACCACAATATGCATTGCATCATCTTCGTATAACATATACCAACAGGTGGTGCTTTAATAATTAATATAATTTGACTAAATATCAAAGGTGTGATTGTAAATTCACTCCTTCAAAACCAAAGCAAAAAAGGGTTCACTTCGCTATCAAGCAACTCTAATCTGATCTCAACCTACAAATCTTGTAGCATTAACAATTGAGTCTGGGAAAATTTGTAACATAAAAAATTTCAGGATCAGATCGTTTCGCACAGAGAATGTAGCACATAAAACCAATATATGCAACCCGTGAAACAGTATTCAGTATTGTGCTATAAAATTACCGCGATTGCGAAGTTTCACCATTGACAAGACAAAGAATGAAAGGACGTGAACTATTGGATCTCCCCATCCTCACCAAGTTCACCATCTTCAAGTTCCTCGTTCCCACCATTTCTCCGAGATCCATCTCTTTGATCTCTCTTGTGTTTTTTATGCCTACTTTCACTGTCTGATTCGGGTGAATATCCGTGCTGAAAGGAAATGGGAGAAAGTCATCAGACTATTTCAACTGATTAATCATCGAAAATTTCTACTGAGATTTTTTAACAGTATCTCAATTAAATGTAACTAAATTAGTACCTTTCTTGATTTCTTACGGTCACTGCCATGTCTACGCGATTTCTTCGACTCCTCTTTGTCATCTTTATCAGAACTCACATCATCGTTTGTGCTCTGGTGCCGCTTCCTATGTTTCCTCTCTTTCTCCTTTTCCCGTCTTTTGTCATCTTTGTGCGCATGACTTTCTGCAACATCCATATCGTCACTCTCTATTTCATCCTTCCTAGAATGATCTTTCACCTTCTCTTTCTCTTTTTCTCGTTCTTTCTCTCTTCTCTCTTTATCTTTTCTTTTCTCTTTATCCTCCCGCTCTTTCTCCTTTTTGGCCTGCAAACGAAAATCCATGTTTTAATAACATAGAAATATGAACATTTGTGATATAATGAATAAGCTAAACCTTAACATAGTGAGTAGCAGGGAACAGAACTATATGCAAAAATGTTGGCAAAAAAAAAAAAGAAACAAACAAACAAACAAGTGCATTTTTTCTATCCATGAGAATAACCTCTGCAGATAAGAACACAATAATTGACACTTTGTCTAGTCAAAAAAGTTAATTAAAATGAACTGACATCATATGTTTCAAACAGAAACTGACAAGAAGCTAAGTTAGATCATCAAGCATTAAAGCTTGCATCCGGCAACTGATGTTGAAACAAGTATGATTGCCCGTAACAAGAAGAAGAAAAAAATATACCGTATACATAAAGTAAATTGACATTTCCATAACAATAATACCATTGTAAAATAAGAATTGCGTATCGGACATTCCACCGTGAGCTTGAAAGAACAATAAGAAACAATAATTAAGTGACAGCCGCAGGTGCTTAAATATTTGAAGGGGACATTGAGCGACACAACCATGGTATTGATTATCCAATCTACTTTTAGATGCAAGAACTGGAATGGATAGATGTGGATACATTGTAATATATGATGACGCCCAGCAAAAAGATTATTCATATCCAAATTTTCAATCAAAGTAAACCAGGATATTCCTTTTCCTGCAATAATAAGACAACCTCTCCTTGTATAGTCAATATACGACAACTAACTTATGCATCACGAGTTTCATACCTTTTCCTCCTCTCTCTTGCGTTCCTTTTCCTTAGCTTTCTCTTGCATGCGAGAAACATATTCATCAAATATCTCCACACAGAAGCTTTCGTCTCCCATGGACCTGGGAAACGTGCAAGAACATAATAACCTCTAGCACACTGGATATTCATAAATGTATAAGAGATTCACAAGGAGTCACATTAACCTAAAAAAGTTTACCTGTACTCAAAGCTGTCCTCAACAAGTTGCTTGCAGTCCTCCCAACTCGATGATGCATCAATTTCCTAATAAACATTGGTTCCATTAGTAAAACCGATATCAATAACAAAGGGCCAACCGTAAGACACACCAACCCTATTGGTTTCATGGCAGAAGTCTTCTCACCTTTATTGTGCTCAGTTTATCAGTGAAATCTTTGGCTAAACGTTTACGCTTCTTAGCTTCTTTCTCTTCTCTCTCCTTAGCTCTATCAATTAGATCCTCGTATACAAGCTGCAAATTCATATCAAAAAGGTGTTTATAAATTTTCAGGGCACCGCCTAACCTTTGCTATTTTCATTGACAAGAGCTAGTTGTCGAGCGGCTTGATAACATAAGAGAGATAACTCTAAAATGGAGCTGCATAAAAGGCAACTCTAAAATGAATAAATTCAGAGTTTTTCGCCGGCATAAATTCTTGCTGCTCAACTCACTGACCGGATGATAAGCAAAGGAGACGAGACTTTCAATATCCTTTTTTGGGAGTACTCCAAAGCCCCATATAGTGGACAAAGAAAAAGATGCTGGGAGGGGGGGGGGGGGGGGGCGAGAGTAGAAGTCAACGCAGGAGAGAGAGAGAAAGATATGATTGACTGATTGAGATATTACTTTGTAGCTGAAGTAAGCAGTTCGATATGAAAGCCTACATGATGCAGTTCAACTGTCTATTGCTAAATAAGCATCATTTATTGTAAATCATATATAAAGCAAAAATTCATTATTCAACATGTCGCAATAATAAAAGCACAACAGGAGACCATCCTCTGGGACCTCAACACCCTTCTATCTTCTGTTTGTATGATGTATTTGCATTGGGTCTAAGGTATACACTATCCTGCACATAGATAGGCCACTAAACTATCTTCGTAACACGCTCGCCAGCAGGAGCGTTGCAGTTCAAAACATTGCCACCATACACTATTATTCACGACTGTACTCCCATTATCAACCCACCAAAATCAATAGTGTTTGAAACAATGGCGCCACCCAAAAAGAAACTTTACTCACACTTCTCTTTTACAAGAGATTCAATTATTCAGGAAGTAGATTTCCTACTTTAAGAGCACCTATAATTACAATATCAATTTGTTTTGGGTAGCAATGTTGGTCGGATCCTTAACTTGATCCTATTATGATTCATTTACTTCCTGATTTCTCATCTAATGATCACGAAGATTTCACCTGATAAGTTTCAAAATAAATCATGATAAAAGTAACAACAGGCACTTCAAAATAAATCAGTTTTTCCCGAGTAGGGTTAACCACTCTGAGGCATGATTGGAACAGCAAGCAAAGAAACATGATACCTGTAAAGTAATATCAGATACTGCGAGGGAACCTATGCTCTCCTTAGTAGAGGTCTTAAAATCCTCAAACGTCCATGTTGGTGTCACCGTGATCTAGGAACAGAAGAGACTTACTTACATTCAATAAAATTTGACGGATATAAAGAAAGTCACAACAGCCCTACCTTTTCCTGCTTCAAAGCGTCCTTTATGCGAGTTTTGTCTTCATTATACTACCAACAAAAGAAAGTAAACATCATTAATCAGTAGCATATGTGAATCATTAGCCAATTAGGTCCTATGAAACCACTCACGAAGAAAAATTACAACTATTGTTGACTACTTTTCTTGTAAATATTGTTGCGACGCGAGAACAAAGCTAACTGAATCAAGTGCCAGTCAAGGACTACATGGACACTGAATGATGCACATCTGTAAACAGTGACTAAACATGCATATAAATTTTTGTATAATTTTAACAGTCATACATGAAAAGCAACACACAGACACTACGACACTAAAAAAATTGGTTTTGGGGGACTTAAATTGGGATTATGAAGCAGTCAAATCTAACATGGTACCTGAACAAATCAGTAACAGGCATGATACATATGCAAGTATGTCCATCATACTTGAAACAAGATGCTCTTTGATATCAAATCACAATGCTGAATGAATATTTTCAGGGGCAGATCATAAAATTGAAAAGACCGCCTATAGCGCGAGTATGTAATAATTGTCAAGTGGCAAGATCTTAATTGGCAGTTGGAGCGTTTGATGAATCACTGTTCGATCAAAAGATCGCTACCAAAAAATGAGTCTTACATTGAAAGATAAAGGTTGCAGTTGTAGGCAAAGGGGTATACATGCTTGAGAAAAGGATTCAGTTTCTATACACATGAGACAAATGGGACCGAGGAACTGTAATCGTAGAGAAATTATTTCACATTCCAAAAGAAGACGATAGGAAAAATATTTCTACAAAATTATCACGATCTCCTTTATGTCAAATACCCTAGCACTGCTCTCCCCGTTTAATGTTCGAACAAGTTCCGACAATTTTAGGAAGAAAATATAGTAAAACGGACTAGACATTGTAGTATTGTACTCCTGGATTCAATGGCTTCGGAAAACACTGTAACTTTCAAATAGTCATCAAAACCACAAAAAATAAGTAAGTTAGGAGACTGGAATAGGAAAGTAGTTTTACACTAGAAAGAAGGCACTTGTAGTAGCGAATGGGGTTAACAAGGAAAAGACTTGAAAAAAGGAAATAATACTGCTAGATAACTGATAAGAGTGGAGAAAACCACCCATACTGATGATGATTCCCAGGTCAAATCAGCAAAAATATTAGACACAACCTACTAAATACAACAGATTACCAACGGGAAATACTATACGATATGTAAAATTTCACAAACTCTCTGGTGCAGATTTACACTTCGCATCTCTAGGTCTCAAGGTTCATTGGCAAAGCATAGAAAATGTAAATACCTTTTTCTCCAATTCTTCGACAACATCCTCAAACAAATCTTTAGGAGTGGAACCAGAAGTGTTCGTAGCAACAGCCTCGTAAGCCTCAGAATCCTTGACCTAAAATCCAAAGCATTACTATGATATATAATGAAACAGAATAGCATGAAAAGAGTTACATTAACACAAATATCAATTTGATAGGTGCTTCTTAAGGGAGAGGGTGCATCAATTTCTTTATTATGAACTACCGAAATGAGAGGTACCTTTTGACAATAATCTCGCCAGTGAGTTTTAGCAGTAAGAACACCAGCAGCAATATGTTCTTCCATCATCTTGCGAAATGCATCACGGTTTTTACGTTCAGCTCGCCTCAGTTGTTCCTTAATGAACAAAAATTTAGTTATAACCGAGAGCACAATAAGATTGAAAACCAATAACCAAAGAAGTTGCTTCCTTGAACACCTTTTGTCTCTTTTTCTGCTCATCCTCCTCCTTCTCCAAGTCACGGATATAATCCTGCATCAATAACATACATCAATGTAAAATGGCATCATAGAGGCAAGTAAAAGGCACAGATAATGTGATGTTTGGATTCTTGAGGACCCCGGAAAAGTAAATCACACTATTCAATCATAAATAATAGTTCACCTGAAAAACATCCAAACGGTCAATTTTATCAAGGCGTGTGCATCTTTCATCTTCTTCCAGGAGATCTTGAACCTTCCGCCACTGCGTATCCACCTAAACATTATAGATAAGGAAAAACAATTATCTATACCTCAAAGGCTTGGCAGAGAAAGAAAGAGCGAGAAACGGTTTAGAATCTTTTGAAAAGAGTACATACCTTGATAAAGCTGGAGGCTTCTAGAAACTGTCTAAATTCCATCCTATTCCGTCGATACTCCTCTTGGGCCTTTGCCTTTTCCTGAACCATGCATAAGAGAACAGCTACCTTAGGCTCCAAACGTCGAGACAAAATTGCTGAGGTAACTCAATTACCATGTTAACATTGCCTATAAGAAAGCATTGACAACCTGGAATCTATACATTTCCAGGGATAGAAGTAAAACTTGAGAATATTGCTAATGCATGTCACTAACACAGAGAGTCTTCTATGGATTAAGGGGAAGAAAAATAAGCATACAAGCCCTTACACCATATTTGATGACTCACCAGGTATCCATGCTTGTGGAACCTTAAAGTGTTTCGCATCAAATATATATCAAAAAAACTCATTCCAGTTACACTTATTACATCCGTGTTCTTCAGGTCTTGTAGTTCTCGAACCTCATGAGAATTTTTCATTTGAACAGAAGTCAAGAAGCATACCTCAACTTAATTGTTAGTCTTTTTAATGACCATCGCAAATACTGCCGTTTCCATAATCATGAAACCTGAGCATCAAAATGCTAACTTACTTCATGATCTCCCATCTCTAGTACCCATCAACTATGCCTATATGCACCTAGCCTAGCTCCCTTTGATTTATTATCTTACTTCAGTGAAATCAAAATTTGAGAAATTGTGAATCATTATGAGATGTATAATAAAGAACACATTAAAAATTCACTGTTGTGTACCTTTTTCTGAAGGTCAACCAAATAGCTCCTAAAGAGATCCTCGCGATCTCCTTGCTCAACAGCCTTGAACCGCTCATCATTTTCAAACATTGCTATTGCTTTGCTGGTCAAGGTAAAAGAAGTTTAATAAGATCATTCATGCCTGATATCCAAGTATAATATGATAGAGTAACTGACCTCCATCGCATGGATGACGTGAGTTCTTCAGATTCCTAAAAGGAAATTAGAAACACTTAAATCAGTTTTTTTCTGTAATACATACTGCAAAAGAACAATAAAATTAAAGCAAGCAGCAGTAAAAGAAATAATGTCCACAACCCGTAAACCAGTTTTTCTCTTGAGAACATGGAAAAAGGATTGCTTCAAATTGTCATGCTTTACAAAACGAGAAAAGCTAAAGCACAGCAGTAAATATGCAAGAGACCCCATTGTATAGGCCTCCTACTAGCAATCACTGTTGTGAAATACTTATCTAGAGACCTAATAGGTGTTAGCCCAATTCGAGCAAAAACTGTTTACTACTCCTATACAGCCCCAAGTCCATATAAAGAGGAAACTAACCAGGCACCTCATGTACCAAACTAATAAGGAGCGCAATGCTTACTTCCAACATCTTCATGAACTCCTCCTTTGCTTTTCTCTGCTTGAGACGTCTTTCCTCAGCCTCCAATTTTTTTCTTTGCATCATATACTATAAATAAAAAAATGAAATATCAAACCTGTGAAAATTCTCAAAAAGAGCTTCACAATATAAAATTTTGCAATATGTCTAGATGAAAATCACCTCATTGAATGCTTGCTTCCGTTCACCAAGTGTTTTTAAAGCACCATAACGTTTGTCATTAATTATCACTCTCATGGCCTGATACGACATCATATATCAACATTTAGCAGTTTATGGAAATATTAAGGAAGACCGTATTGATACATTCTTTTTTCTGATAGGAGACTGTATTGAACATTCACTTTACCTGATCCCAAGTCCAATCAGCCGCAACATTGGCATATTCTAATAGTGCTTTAAATGCATTCTTTGCCTCCTGGGTAAAAAGGGTATGAACTCGTCAACAACTCTAGTGTTGTAATGATAATGCTGAAAAGAATTTCAAAGTCAGTACCTGCTTGCTTGCATACACTACAGGTTCGTCATCCACTGTTCTCTCTTCCACTGGTGTTTCATTTATTTTTCCAGCAGCCGCCATTCCTTTCTTGGCCTCCTGAAACAAAAAGCAGCCAGTCTTTTACTTTATATTGTTATAATAACTGTGAGACAAGTCAATAGGAGAAATTGCATATCTTGTGTCCACTTCAGTAAAGAACCATTTTGAGAAGCAATACAGAGGAATGATTAAAATCACCCGAAAACAAAACTTCAAGGAGAGAAAAGAAAGAGACGTTTCAGCTCCGCAGAGTAGGTAGCTTGAATAAAAAGTACTACAAAATTTTCAAGGTGAGAAGTGTGGTCTATGTGTTAAAATCTCCAGCTCAAATGGGACTCCTAAAAACTAGCAATACCTCAATATCCTGAAACGAAGCTCCTCCTAAAGGACTTGCCACAACTTGGGATGATGGGTTCTTGGTGCCGGTCCTGAAACATATTCAAGAACAAACACGTAAAAGGACAATCATACATACAGAAACTGAAACCTAAATCAACTAAAGAACTCATACGCTGGTGTTAAATTAGAGCTTGCTAATGGCACTGGGAAGTCTGAATTTACAGGCACTCCAGAAGGGGAGGAAGCAACTTTTTCTCCCATTGAAGACATCCCAACTGAGCTTGTGAGAGCAGCTTGTGTTGCGGGACCAGCGGCTGGTTCACTAGGAGCATTGGCATCAGAACCAATAGATGCAACAGGGAGAGAACCCGAAGTAACTCCAGCTATTGTTGACATGGTGGAGCCAGACATGTTGTCTGATTCAGGTTTTTCAATAGAAGTCCCATCAACGGTAGCTGGTACATTAGAGGTAGTCTTCATCCCGGACTGTCCATCAGCAGCTTCCTTTTCAGCCTGTTCACGAGCCGCCTGATTCACGTATGCCTTAGTCCAAGTCGGGAGGCAAGTAACCATGCAAGAGCAGTTTTTGGCAACTAACCTTCAAGTCATCGGGTATTGTCCATTTAGATTGCTTTGTTTCCTTGTTGTAATAATACCTGAGAGAGAAGCATCAAGGAGATTTCACATATTTCAATGACCGATTCAAGAAATATATCTCATGGAATTTTGTATTAAATATGAGGGAGCAGGGTCATGCTCACTTTCTACCCTCAGGAGTTGTGAACTCTTTCCAGACAGTAGATGCATCGGCTCTCTGCCAAGTACATACTTCCAATTAGATAAGTCAAAAATATTATTTTTAAAGGAGAGGAGCAGAAGTAGATATCCAGATCAGAGTCTAAATAAAATGAACTCATATAGTAAAAGCTAAAGTAAGATTGCAAGTGATGCATAAATTGAGAAGAAAAAAGAAGGGCAAGAAAAAAGAAAAAAGATATACTCTCATCAGATATTAAAGTCTATGAAATAAAAGTTAGATTAGATAGAAAAAAGTTACATGGCTCAGATATGTAACAAAAACATAAAAACAACTCGGTAGAACAGGAAAAGAGAGAGAACCAGAGTATTTAAGCAGAAACAAACTTCAATCTTATAAAATTACACAGTTACAAATTTTCATTATAATGGAATATACTTATAGTTCATCTCTGACACACTAATCCTTCTGCTGAAACTTTTATCAGTTTTACAATAAGAGCACACATCATAATTTATCTTGCACCTGTGAATATATTCCCCTCATCCGACATCACATGTGAGGGATATGAATACGAAGTACCCGTCATACAGCATAAGATCTGTTCACTAACTATATCTACAGAAGGGTCCTATATTGATAAATCTTATTTTATTTCTTCAGGTACTTTAGAGTTGGGTTACGCACAGTTCTCAAGAAAAACATGTTCTAGAATATCTAAAAACCAGTTTTGCAACAGCAATTTGGTAGTTATCCTTTGATTTTATACGAAGATTCAGAATCAACCCTTTTAAAGTCTATATGTAGCAATAACAATGCTTCAATATTAATAATTACTAACAAGCTTCCATATCCCACAATTGTCCAGTACCTAAAACAGGCGGCAATTTCACAACTTGGCTTCTAATAGTATTCTCTTAGCTTAAGAGCTGTATCAATCCAAAAGCATATTAAAAACATAGAGAACGCCCAACATTCTTCTACATCAAGAGTTTTCCAACACCCGTAGGACTTCAGGCAACCTACATGTCTTGGTCTAAATACCTGTATATCCCACAGCCAATACTTAACCTAACTCTCCATGGAGAATCCGTCCAAAACAATGAAAACGATATTGCAGTTTACAATAATATTGACGTGTAAAAAATTCAAAAAATTGTAATGAAGAACAAAGTAATACAGACCAAGTACTTTCATTGGCATCCCATCAAGTGCAGAGACCCAAAATTTTAGCAAAAAGTTAAGATCAATAGAAACCTTAAACAACTACAAAGCTATCTATAATAGAACCATCAGACCAGCGAAAGGCGGCGAATTTTCACTATCATTGTTTTCCATCTAGATCTCATATACCAATTGAAACAGGTCAAGAGTTCGTACCTGTAGAACTCTTTGAGAACTACAAAGGAATTTATTAGATAGAGACAACAAAATAAATCTACTGAAACCGATAAAAGTAATGATACAAACAAGTTAATAAAACAATATGGTGTTGCAATAGCCAGGGAAGATGCACACCAATAGCCAGAAGAAAAAATGGAAAAACTGTGAGGCATAATGTCATACACAAAACCCTTTGATGGAACACCCAGTAAACAGCTGAACTGAACAAGAATTTTGTAAGAAATCATTGAGCAGGATAAACTCTATGCTGGAAGTCAAAAAGAACCTATTATTAGGTACCAAAAGCATATATCACAGACAACTCTGCATGGCATCCATATACACTGCCCACATACAAACAACTAAGTGACACATATTATTCTGCTGGGCAACACAGCATCTAGTGACTATTATCACAAAAAGTAAGTCCCAAAGTACAAGTGAAATGTGAAAAGCAAATTGTTGCCTGCCTCGAGAAAGTGAAACCGCCTTGAAATTGAGGACAAAGAGCAGTCGTAATATTCCCCTGACTTGCCATGATATCTACAAACCAGTGGAAGCACATGCAAAGAAAACGAGAATACACATAAAAAAAATCTTCAACAATTCAAAGAAGTCAAGAACTTTTAAAACCCGGATAATAAGACCAGAGTTTTGCACAAGTCAAAGGCAAAACATAATAATGATTCACAAAATAAGCAGATGATACTCAAGATTTCTTGAAAAAGGCATCACATCCAAGGAACAACTCTCACCTCTATCGGAGTCATCAACTCAGAAGGCTTCTCCCAACTAGACTGTTTAGTTGTCTTGTTGTAATAATATCTGATTCCCACAAATTTAAATAATGAATCAGAGATCCAGGATAATTTATTAATACATGAACAGAAATTGCGTCAGTAACATCAAGTAAAGCTATACGGCTTCAGTAAGAAAACAACAATATTTAAACCTTGTAATATAAGAGCTTAGCAGCTCCAATGCTCATTTTTCTCATTCAATATCAAAGCATATCAAGCCCCCAACTAGTTTCCGAATTCCATTAACATAATGATCAAACTGACAGGCAATAATCAGAAAATTCCCATAGTCAAAGCAAAGTATATATTTACCTTCTTCCATCAGCGGCTTCAAATTCCTGCCAATCAGATCCAGTTTGTTGAGCAGCAGCAGCAGAACCCTCAACAGCCTGAAACATTAACAAATTATTTAGCAAAACACGATCAATACTCCACTGAAGCATCAGCCAACGGAAATGTGAAAGAGAAATAAACTTTACACCAGAGATCGGTTGAAGTGATTTCAAATCTTGAATTGGCACTAAAATGTCTACTAAAATAATAGAAGACTTACTTCTTGAAAAAATCCTGAGTGAATTTAAATGTTTCTTTTTTTTTTCTTTACAGCATCATGCATTTAAATGTTACTTTTTTTTTCTTTACTTATTTGATTTTGTTATCAAATCAGGCAGGAATTCTACAACTTGTGACGCTATGCTTAAAAGATGGGTGAAGCGTGTATGATTAACTGGGGTCTATTGCTGAAGTTAGGTCCCTCACCTCAATCCCACTGTAATACAGGTCGAGCAGAGATGAGGAGGAAGAAACATAAGAGCAATGAAAGAACGCTCAACTCTTAGGTATTTCTTTTATTGTGAAGTATCAATTCCTATGGAAGCGTGGAAGAGTGAAAGTCACATAAATAAAGAGAATGTAAACCAACAAACAACTGCAAGTGATTCAAAGTCTATCTAGAAAAAATGGGATTTGTGAACTGTAGGCCTTAAGATTTGAAACACTGGGCTTCTCATCGAGTCTTGTCATGATCTCACACTTGATGAAAGAGCTATACAAACAGCACCGCCCTTCTTCACTCACCATGCTGGTCCACTAAAATCATGTCATGTGGCGTGATACAACAAAAAAAGGTCGACTTTCACATGCCCTTGTCTTGAGAGATAACAACAGAAATATAAGGTGGAAAATGAAGATAACCATACTACTTAGAAGTAGCATCCATTAAAAAAAATCAGATGCAAATGTTAAGGTAATTTGTTCAATGTACGATTTGTAGAATTTATTGACTTAGGGAAAAAATAATGACTGAAAAGACGATCTGAGACAACTCGGATGGATGTGTTATAGAAGATTATAACACATCGATTCGAATGAATGGAAAAGAGACTCATGTACTTGATCCAATATAATTCTCTTTTTATTCGGGAATAAAGGCTTTGTAGTTCTTGCTATTGTTGAGACCTTTTTAGGAAATTGCTGGTACTTGCTTAGAAAATATGGGCAGGTTGTGTGCATTTTATTATATATAGGTATATATATGAATTATGAGGTATGTGGGAGGTCGAGTGTTTATTGCTTTTATCTATATTCTCCATCACGCCTCCTCACCTGTTGGCTCTAATATTCTTTGCTAAGCCTAATACCTGACTTTTCTTTCTATAAATGGGTGGTGATAGGGCAACACAGAACCTTTGTTCGACTTGCTTGATACCATGTTCGAAATAGAAGCCCACTTATCCATCCCCCTCGCAGACCTCATTAAGAAGATAGGGGAAGTTTTGTTTACATATAATTGCTCCGAATCTATCTGAGTCATGCGGGAGAATACTCAAACACCCCTCGTGTATGGGTAGGTCGCATACCCATCTTTCATCTAAGGTAGACTCTAATACCATATTGAATTGTCGTCTCATCCAAAAGTTAGAGTACACAGAGAAGTTGGACATTTATTGGTTATACATATAATCTCAAGCAGTGAACTGCAACATTTATTGGTTTTACATATAATCTCAAGCAGTGATTAACTACAACATATCTCAAATTTGAGAATGGTTGAAAACAGTTTTTATCCACTTTAGCACACACCAGGTGACATTAATTAATCATCCCAGTCATGTTTTAGCCCATACAGACTATTTATGGAGATTTAATCACAGAAAACAACATGCAGCAAGAACCGTATATAATTCAACATCGTGTCAACTTAAACAGTTCCAATTAATTTTGTTACTGAATGCAAGAGAACAGTAAAGGCTTTCTTTTCACCACTATAGAACAAAATGTCTTTTAAAATAATAAATTTTCCATTTCTTTATTCATCAAAACTATCTGGAAACTGTTTTAGTAAGACAGTTCACCAATATCGTAAATAATTAAATCGAAAAAAATTGCATCAACATACCAAGAAACTGACAACTTGAACATTTGCTTGGTCGAGATGCGGGAAGCCAGGAACACACGTGATACTTCTTTGATGTTTGCACAATTCAAAGTACTAATACTGAATGAGTGATGCATGAAGCATGATTACAAATGTGATCAAACGAATTAGTCCACACTGATATATTTGAGAATGTGGTGTAACATAGCAAAATGACCATATTCTAAGCAAAAGTTCCACTAAACACCGTAAGGCGTCAAGAGCCAGGACGAGAGAAAGAATAAGGAACTTTAGGCATACATCAACTTCTATTTCAGATGAATAAACAAAGCACCATGAACAGGATGTTGGCTTTAATTAGTAAGAATATGGGCTCTTTAAGGAGTTAAATTTTGAAAGAGTAACAGTACAAGGAAACTTACTGGAGCTGTCGCAGCTGGAGGAAATGCTTGCTGGGGCGGCGTAGCGACAGGCATGCTTTGATTCCCGTGCAACCACGGTTGCCCCCCACCAGGACCAAAAGGTGCAGATATTTGAGGCGAAGGTTGAAATTGTGAAGACGGGTTAACGCCATTCTGCGGTAATCCAAAAGAAGTCGGTGCAAACTGAAAACAAACGGAACATTTATTACAAACTCAAAGATCCTCCCTGGCACAAAATCAAGAATACGTCACGGTTTCTTACAGTATATGACGACGAAAATGCACCTCCGTGGCCCGGGGCAGCATGCTGTGGCGTGCTGGACGGCATAGGCATACTCATTTGAGGATACGAAGCATGCCCCGGTTGGACCGGGGGTCGTGGAAGAAACTGTTGCATTGGTTGAGAATACGGAGGCGGCTGACCTTGCCCTTGCCCTGCTGGATGAAATTGATGATTGCCCGGCGGAATAAACTGCTGCCCCTGTGGTGTCGACACACCCGGACGGAGCTGCACGAAATCGGGTACACCAATAATGCGATTAACTCGAGCTATATTACACCAGTTTCAAACAACACACAAGTACATATCAGAATCAAAATTTTGCGTACTTGCATAGGATAAGGAGGAGCAAAACTCTGAGGGTTCATGGATCCTGATGCAGGAGGCGGCCAATGTTGCTACCACACATTAAAATAGATTACAATATGGAGTATAAAACAACAATCAGCAAAATCATCAGTAAAACCTTGATTATTAGAGTAAAAGATGAAGCAAATTAGTGGGTACAAAAGGAACTGTACCTGTGAACCAGAGGTAGGAGGATTATTCGCCATATCTGAGCTATGTAACTGAAAATATATGCTGGAAACGATAAATAACGTCCAGGGAAAATTGATTGAGAATTGTAAACCCTAAAGGAGTGAATTTACTTCCGTTCCGAGTCGATTGTGTCAATCAGGTGAGGTGATTTGGGGGTGGATTTGGGTCGGGCTGAATAACCGGATATGGGAGGAGTTGTAAATTGTAGCAGCTGGGCTGGTTCGACCCGGAAACCTTACGCCCCAACTTTTGGTTTTTCTTTTTTTTTTTTTGCGAACACGACCTATTTGTCATTTAATTAACATAACAAAATTGTTTTAGTACATCGAATATATGGATTAGAAATCGTGCTATAGGTGTATTGAAATCAAAACATTAAAGGTTGGAGTCAGTCTGAGCAAGTCTCTTGGATGCTGGTTGACTCGGTGAGTCTCATGTAGTACTATTTAAGCGCCAATTTTTGGCCAAGATATCTACAATTTGGTTGGTTTCTCTCTAGTTGAACAAATTGTCCGGCTTGAACGCATAGGTGAAAATATATCTTTAAAGTCTTTGACAACTTTTATGACTATTGATTATCTATAAGAATAGTTTGGTAATTTCTCCCGATTCCCGAAATCTCGGTGTGGCCACTTTGATGAAAAGAAGTTGAAAAAGCACCCAGAAGCCTAGTTTGTTAATGCTAGAAGCTCCTTCGACAAAGACTACAGACCACGTCAAACACCAATGCAGATTGTGACTTGCTCGACTCAATGATAGTTCCAACATGAACTATAATTTTCTCACCAACTCCACTGAAGGTGGTTTCGTCTCCGATAAGAAATGGCAAGGCACCACCAACATCATAATTGACGCTCTCACCTTTGCACCATTAATGCCACTTCAATGACCTCCCATTGAACTAGCTGATGCGAGAAGAAATCAAGAGAAATGGGTTAACAATCTTCATTTCAGCGCTCCATACTTTTAGGAAACTTTAGAAATTCTATTGTGACTAAGAATATAATGAATGATATTGAGTTTGATATGGTTGAAATGTCATATGGGTTTACTTTCCAATGCAACAACTGGAAGGTCATTTCGAGTTCTATGAAAGAAGTTATGTCAATTTTTGAAGTGTGCCGATGCAAAAAATGTACCTGGGAACATGAAGAACTTCAACTACATGTGAGTTTATATCGTCACTTGATTCATTGGAATCGGATCCAACCAATATCAACTCTTCGGTATCCAAAGATAGTTAATGTGGCTAAGAGTTATATTTCCAATAGTAGATATCATTTTACAAGAGTCTAGAAAATTTTAGGCGTCTTTTATTCTGATTTGAACTTGATGTGATGACTCATATTAATAGGTTAAGCTATAGTCATTTGTATTTTTTTTTAAGAGAGAGAGAGAGATAGAGATATATATTATTATAAATTCAGTTTTAAAGCCTAAGACTCTCTGTAATGCCCCTAAAATTTGGAAGAAAATAAAAGTATTTTTAAATTTTTATTTTAGTACTTGAACTTTTTGAAAATATGATTTTGACCCCAAAAGATTTGAAAAGTTACAATTTAGTCCTTCCCCTTTTGAAAAATTTATGATTGACCATCAAATATTTTCTTTAAGACCAAATGAGTCATAAAACTTTCAAATTGGTCCCTTGTAGTTTCAAAATATCCAAGCATTCATTTACAATTGTAAATCTTGACATAATTACATTTACATTTGTAAAAAGGTAATTTTTGTTTTGTCTTTTATGCTAGATATTTCTATTATTTTATTCTTATAAAATCCTATCGGATAATGTCTGGAAAATTCATCATAATTAGGGTGGCCTAGCTTGGATTAAAATAAAAATGGGTAGGGTATGGTAATTAATTCTTTGTCTCCCATTTTCACTTATAAAAGGGAGGCTCTCTTCAACATTTTTCACACACCTCTCTTCTCCGAATCTTCTCTTCTTTCCTTCTGCAAAGTTCTTCCTCTTGATGTTTAGATTTCTAGGAAAATTGTTTCAATCCTTTAAGCCTTCTTTATAGTCCTTAAAAATCCTCAAAATCGAGTTTGGTCAAAACTGCCAGTTTTGGTATAGAAACTTTGGAAGTCCGAAAACCATATCAAAACTTCGATTCTTTCTCTGAAAATTTTACCACATACTGGTTATTGTGTAAGCTAACTTTCATGTTCAGAAACTTTCTTCAACCAAAGTCGTTTGAGGGGTCTAAAAATTAGAAATACGTACCACTGTCCAGAAAATCCAAAAACAGCTCCTATCTTTCATGATTTAATTAAAATACCAAACCTTGTCCTATTGATCTGATTTTGAAACTACATACTCTCCAGGATGTTTAAGATTGAACCCCTCAACCAATTTCAGATTATCATATTGTTTGAAAGTCCGATTGAAGGTGAATCTAAGATTGCTACAGTTTTCTGCCTTATATTTGCATAAACATTTTGATTAACCAATATATGTTGCAAAAGCTACACAAATCATGAAATTGATCATTAATATGGACTCATTACATAATAATAATGATGTTGGATCAGTTGATCATAATTTATAATCATGTTTAATAATTTTTCATGGATTTTTCAACATTTAGAAGACATGTAGTTTGTTTTACGGTTGATCTTTCAATTTCTTTAACTTTAATTGAAGTATTGTGTTTATCTTGTGATCTAATCATCTAATGTAGTTTATTAGCATAACAAGTATTCTGAAAACATTAATTTTAATTAGATCTAAATGTTTACAATTTATTTTAATTGTTATTAGTGATATATGCAATATTATGTAATTTTATACTAATAACTATAAGAAAATTAGCTTTTACCAAAGTTATACATATGATATGATTTTATTCAAGGGCTTACTGAAGTATTTGTTCAATGTTAAGATCATGGTAAAAATTTTGGATTGAGATTATTATTTAATAAGTAATTTACAAGAATTTTGTTAAGAATAATTGTTTTAAAAAGGTTTAAATATGCATTGAAAATATATATGTTTGTTAATATGAAATATGTTATTAATAAATTAGAAATGGAGACTTTAATAATAATTTTGTAAATTGATTTAGTCTTCAACTTGTTACTTTGAAATGGTAAATCCCATTATTTTTATTTTTACGTCATAGTTAATGTTAAAATAGGTAAATGTGGAATTTGTCCCAAATTAACAATAATTAGATATTTAACTAAACTTCTTTAAATATGATAAATATTGGAAATATATGTTTATTGTTGTAAACTTGTGAGCAAACAATTGATTACATCTTTTTGATTTATTTAAGGTTCTACAAATATCGACGTTAATCAAAAATTTCCCATACGGTAAAAGGTGAGGTTTGATTTCTGATTTGTTCAAAACCCTGTTTGGCGTCCGGCCCTGAGAAACTTGGACATAACAATTGTGATTCTTTGTTTCGAATCACGAGCAACATTCTATCACCATTTTAATGCTTTTATATTGATAATCCTTGATTCTTTACATAATCAGTTTTCTTGCCTATTGTTAAATCAAATCTCATTTAATTCATAATCGGGAATTTTCTTCATAATCATAATTAACCTGATATCATGATCACCCAATCAATTCTTGAATTGTGCAACGAGCAACGAACTATGTTCGGCCTATGTAGCTAAAAAACGAGCAACGGATATTGTCCGGATTACTAGCTCATCTGATAATTCTGTTTCACCTATTGGGACGCCTTTGGGAAGTTGGGCCCAAGGATTGAGATGATTTACTGCTGGGCAGCAAAGGGCTGTCGGTTTAAGTAATTCTGATTGATACCCATTTTGTCTAAGCGCCGCTTGCAGCCAGGAGTTGGTTGTAACTCGCGTCTTAGATTGACATGTACTCGAGCATGTCTTCAGTTCTGTTGCGAGGTCGCTCCTCGTAGGGAGGTATGCGGTTGAATTTTGGGAGTTAAGGTTGGATCTGTTATATGTAATTGCACAAGTTCATTTTATAGTTATTCTGAATATTCCAGTATTATCGTTAAACCGATAATTTCAGTTCAATGATGCAGATATAATTATTCTGGTCATCCTTGTTCGTTTAGTTCTGATTTACTGTTTGATTATTGTCATGATCTAAGAATTTCACTAAGTCATTAAAGACTTACTCCTCTTTTGTTCTATATGTCCCTTTCTCAGAGTAAGATTGGTATAGCAGCACGGATGGAACGAATGATCGACAAGTCCGCTTTTTGGCAACTTTGCAAAAATTGTTAAGTGTTTTATTTTATATAAGTCATATTGAAATTGTAAAATGTATTTGTATTCCAAAGACTTCCGCTGTATTTAAAGTAAGATTATTTTATTATAATGCTATGGTTTTTATCCTCGTCAGTGAGACCACTCCCTATGAGCTACAGTTCGGTCTAAGTTGAGTTTGTTAGGTGACCAACACCGGACCAACTCGGATCGGATTGTGACTCGTGGGGCGCGGTCCTCACACTCTCTTAACTTTTATTTATTTTTAATGGATCCATTAATTGACAATTTGTGGTAGTAATTATATTACTTAAATTAAGAAATTGAGGAATCCGCCTTAATATAAAAAAAGGGGGGTCTTGATCTATATACAAGAAGACCATGTAATGTGTCATCAGACACAAGCATCCACACACAATCAATTGACCAAAAGATACTTTCGAAATTATTCCGCATTCAATTTAGATGTTCTTTTTTAAATCCAATACATAATCTGAGATTGCTTTGTTCTTGTGTACTTGCATGCAAATGCTCTCTTACATTTGAGAAATAAGGCATATCTTGACATTCCAATTTACTACTGACCTAACTTTCCTAATGTAAAAATCAACCGGTGTCTAGAACGTTTATGTTCATTAGTGGGATGCTTTACGGGGCAAAAATTGCCCGAACTTAACATATAGATTAGTTTTTAAGACAGTTTTAATGTTTAAAGGTGCAGAAAAATGTGGGCAAAACGTTTCCGTTGATGATTAATGTTAGAAGAGGCTAACTTATCACGTTTTTACCAATAAAAATGTGGGCAAAACGTTAATATTATTGTTGTTCTTATCTTAATGAAATGAAAGGAAAGCGATTCCTTAATATATAGAAAATATTGAAGTTTGTGTAAATAATCAACTCCTAAGTCCTACCCCCAGCAGACTCTAATATTTATCCTAATTTTAAATTTGAGCCGGCTGTTACGCGTAATATTCATTACCATGTGTCACGAATCGACACAAAGGACAAATAGGAATATACATAGCATGGACTGGATCCATCACAATATTTGGAAAATTGGTTCACAAGAATAATATTAGAAAAGTTGAGGAACTTGATAGAAATTATGATCCTTATTAAATGCTGGTTTTCGAGTGAAATTGTAGCGATTGAAAGTTTGAAACGAAAGTATTATTTATTGGGTACAAAAAGTGAGATTGATTTAGATTCTTTAAGGTCTTCTTCTTCTTGTTGTTGTTCTTTTTATTTCTTTCGATAAATTAAGCTTCATTTAACTATAGGACCTACAGCAGTTGACGATGCCCTCCATATATTTATCGAGAAACAGAGAAGTAACTATATATAAAAGAAACTATTTAAGTATTTATATTATGATTATACAATCTTTATTCAGAAATTTGAAAATAGTACGTAACCTATCTATTATTACAAAGCGCTTACTCTATTTCACCTTAGAGGGTTCTTAAACCATGATGATTGTCGAAACTGTTATACAATTTCATAGAGAAAAAATCAATATTAGTCCTTTATTGTGGTAGCTGCTCACTTTTAGTCCTTTATTGTGGCACCTCTTGCTTTTAGTCCTTTATTGTGTCATTTTGTACGATTTTAGTCCTCTTTGCCGGAAAATTGAATTTCAGCGGGAAGTTGCACACTTGACTTGCACATGCAACCTGCACACACGCGAGTGACGCGTGTGTTGGGCGCCCAAGTTAAAAAATAAAAATAAAAACCAAAACAAAAAGAAAGTTTATTAAAAACGCACATTGCCGAGGAAAAACGTTTTTGAGCTGAGAAACATTTCTCACCCAAACAGAGTAATAAAGTTTAGAAAAACAAAAAAGAAAAGGAAAAGAACAGGGGTTTAGAAGAGAAAAACAGAGTGTGCAATTTCTTTCCCATTTCAATTGCTCATTCCCTATTTCCAAACCCTAACACCTAAATCCAAGCGATTTTCCATTCCTTTGTTAGATTTTGGGTATTAATCTATGCACCGGATGTTATGTTTCAAGTGTTGTATTTTTATGTTTTATGAATAGTTTTTGGACGATATCTTTTAATATTCAAATAGATTCTGATGGTATTAAACTATTCTTATTGCAAAATTTATAAACTTTTCAGGTTAATATACATAAGGGAAAAATCTGTTTGCAAAACACCCACGTTTCTTTGTTTCGAATCTTTATTTTTGGTTAGCGTTGTCAATGGGAATACCTGAAAATGTTTTATGTCAGTAACAGTATTATTGAGACATTCAGGGATTAAAATGAGAATTTTATAAAACTTTTGGGGGTGAAATTGAGATTTTTATTAAATTTTAAAGCCAAAGTAGGAATTTAGGGACTAAAGTGAGTATCCATTAATAATTTTGAGGCGAAATCATCATTTACAATAAATCTAGAGACAAAAACAGATGCCGGATTTTTGTTTTTTATTTTTTTTAAAAACATTTGGTGCCAAAAATATTTTTAATTTTTTTTAAAAGATTTGGCGCCAAATACACGTGTCTCTCGCACGTGTGTGGATTGCATGTGCAAGTCACGTGGGCAACTTCCGGCTGAAATTCGATTTTCCGGCAAAAAGGACTGAAATCGTACAGAATGACACAATAAAGGACTAAAAGCAAGATGTGCTACAATAAAGGACTAAAAGTGAACAGCTGCCCAAATAAAGGACCAATATTGATTTTTTCTCCAATTTCATACGTGGTAAATCGCCAAACTAAAATACACACTGGAAATGTTACATTTTATTGTAATAACCAAATATGAAGTATAACAACTTTAAATATTTCAATTTCCATGGCCATAACCAAATTTGAAACCTTGCCTCGAGGGAACAGCACCCTATTTATGTGCTCTTGAAATCTGAATTTGTGATAATCTTACTATTGTATGCTCTGTCACAGTACAAGATGCTTGTTTGCATGAAAAAACATGAGACGTATTCTTCTTGAGCCCGAAACTTTGATCCACCTTAGTGTTTTTCAAAGGCATGCCTTTTCCGTTGCTCTTTGTCACCTCCTTCAAGGCTATTAGAAAAGGGTCGTCTATCTCTTTTAGACCCTTTCTGAAGGCTCTTCTCGACGGTGGAGGAGGGATTTTCGTGTTATGAAAGGAAGCTCTACCGTTGTTTATCGATTGACACGGTGGAGGCGGCAACTTTTTGGGTAGAAAATTGTTGTGTTCTTCTTGTGATGTTGCCTTGATTGCCCCAGGCTTGTTCTCCAAAGAGAAAGGAACTTTTTCTTGTGAGTGAACTTTGCTACTCATCTTGTGCAAATGAGGATGTGGCGAGGATTTTAGATTTAGTTGGGGGAGGGGGTATATATATGTGTAGCATTTTAATATTTTAATTATTGGTGGAATGTGATGCAAATCTAAGTGTTGATTAAATTACAAAACTCTATACATATTAGGATCAGAAAGAGCTAATAGCAAAAGGTCATTTGTGTGATGCACATGAGACCAAAAAAAGTCCTTGAGAGAAAAGAGAGGCATGAGTACCATTGATGATAAAAGATCTCACTGCCATACATAAATAAATAATTAAAGAGGCGTATTCTTACTTTTGAAGCAATTATACTTCATTTAACTCGAAAAAAGAACAAAAATTTATTACTGTCATTTGTTTTAGCCAATATCCTACGAAAATTTATACCCTATAGTATAATTTAAAATACAGAGAGGTGTTAATGTAATTTAACTAAATATTAAGAATTCATATTGCACTAAAAACTTTGACATGAATTTTGTGCTTCTCAACGGCAAATCTTACATTAGCTCACGCAAATAAAACGTGAAGTGGTGGATTTAAGTTCTTAACCAATCAAGAACTATAAACAGGAAATAATTAGAAAAGTATATAGATCATGATGAAGAATGGGCAACAGAATAATAACTAGATCAAAAAAGATTTTTGAGTACGTCATGAAGTATTGGAAAGAGTATGAAAGCATGCAGAGAAAACTTAAATGGAGAGCAACATGACATAACAAGGAATGGTGAAATGAGTCGATGTCCTGGCACTTTCCATTTTCTTTCTAATTATCTTGCTGTATATTTTCGTATAAAATCTTTTGTACTAAAATGGTTCGTTAATCTCTTCAAGTCACCGACGATTTATGCCACATGTAATAATTATAAGGTTAAAATTCGATTATTTATTTTTATTACCATCTATCATTGTGTATATTAAGATACCGCCTCAAATTATGGACAAATATCATAAATCTAACACCGATACGGAAGTCACACAGAGAATTAACACTTAAATTGAACCTGCTATATTTTTCTTTCGCTAGCTGGAGAATGCTCAACAAAATTATTCACCCAAACATTACTAATTAATTACACAGTGTCACGAGCAGCTACAATATCTAAACATATCGATTAGATTGTCAAATATTAATACACCGTATATTTCTTTTCATGAAGACAAATACTGGATAATAATTAAGTTCGTGCACTCTAGGAGATGTAAGCAATTACTTTATATAACTATAGATGAAGATACATGAGTTTATTAAATTTGGCAAAGAGATATATACAAACGTGACAACGTATTTGATATAATATCTAGATGTACACGCTTTGGTAAACTAAACACATTTAATTTTAAATACTAAATTTAAGTTTGGCACAAGGCTATATTTCGTGTTTTAGGAAATTCATATAGGACTTTTATGGCATGTTTAATCTTGTATCAAACACTTAAACTATGTTATGATTTCTAATAGGTATTCTTACTTTCCATACATAATATTATATACTCGCACATATGTACTCATTTTTTTAACATTTCTTTATTATTCTCTTTCACGTTATTTTCCATTGTTGTATTTGACAAATATGCACGGATTTTAGATTTACATTTACAAATGTATATATGTTCATATGTTTTCTAAATATATGTCGTTACCATTATTGTTAAAATACTATGTATGTTCCTTAAAAATCTAATTTACACTTAATTAGAACTAAATTATTTGGAACAAATTAGGTGTCACTAGAGACTTAATTGACAAATTGTTTGTCATTGATAGTTAACATTTCAATCACTATAATTTTATCATTGATGACCATTTCATACGAGCAAGTAGATCATAGAGATATGGATGACATAATCCATCGCCGATAACTATCAGTGAATAGACGGTGATTCTTCTAACGACTTACAATTTTGAGCAACTATTTTTTTTTTAGTGATTATATATTTATATGTTTTCTCTCGTTCAAATTAAATCGAGTTCTTTTAGTGAATTTAGTTTAATAATTGGTTCCCATTCAATTTCTTTGGTGATTAATGTTATTGGAGGCTAATTACTCTTGTTTTAGTACTAGAAGAGATGAAAAAAAACATTAACCGAATTGTTGCAGTCAATAAAATAAAAAGGAAGTGATTGCTTAAATAGTTATGATTGTGTAAATATCAACTCCCAAGTCATACCCTACCCCATTATAAATTAGTTATTGTTTAATTTTAAAAATTGAGCCGGCTACCTCGCGTCAATATTATAAAAGGACTAACATATGGACTGGGTCTGGCACAAGTTTTGGGAAATAGTTTCATAAGAGCAGACAAGCTGAATTTTTTTTTTAAAAAAAAAAAAACATTTTTACGAATCACGGGTGTCAATTTGAACACAAATTGTAGCTGTCAATTATAAGAGCATATTAATCCATCGGGTACAAAAAGATAAGTTGAGCTTAGTCGTCAAACAGTAAAACTATTTAGTCTGTCAGTATAAATTAATCATAAGAATAGTCTCATTTTTTTGACTTTCAATCATATCGCTTCATTTTCATTTTATAAGTAATATATGTCATTTTCCGTAGTTTTAGAATTCAATTCTACTAAAAGGATTAAAGCTCATCAAAAATTTATATATGTGGACGTCAAACCAGTAAGCAATATCTCAGTAAAATAAATCAATTTATCTCCGTAAAAATTGAAGAGGGAAAATTTAGAAAAACGGACTGATATTTTTTAGTAGAGCACATGAAGAAAGGTCGCGGCTAAATGTTCATTTCGAAACGTTATGGTATAGTGTCAAAAATGAGCTAAATTTCAGAGGATTTGATTTTTTTTATCTTTTCTATCTCGTAAAATCAATGACCAAGATATTCAACAAAAAAAAATGACCAAGATAAATATAGAATTTAAATTGTAAACTAATTGAAGATAACTGAGTATATATGTTCGTGAGTTATGAAACTTTGATGGCTAATTTTTTAAGAGCATTGAAATGTGAATGGACTAATGTCGTGATTTTTTCATCAGCCTAATGATTTTACAATTACGACGAAGGTCCCGGCCGTTTAAATATGAGTGTTAGCCAAACAAGAAATCCATGGTCATAAACTAACATTTGCCTCTTAAACTATTAATGTTATTAATGTCCAACAGGTTCCTGATTAGTGTTAACTTGATTGGCCCTCACCAGCAGTTGACAATTTCCTTCATCTATGCAAAAACAGAGAATTAGTAGTGGATGGATTTTTTATTTTTATTTTTTTGTCATTTAACATGTGGATGGAATTATTCAAAACTAACTTATCACGTTTTCGTACTTTGTACTTAACATTGATGATAACAGAAAAATTAATAAATACTAATCATCTTCGCAAGTTGGTTTTTAGATAAGACGACAATATAACATTGAAGATAATAAAAAAATTGATAAATATTAATCATCTCCGCAAGTTGGTTTTTAGATAAGACGACAATTTAATATGGTATCAGAGAAAAAATCATGTATTCAACTACCATCACCACGTACTTATCACAAAATGTTACGTGTTAGACTTGAGCTTTTAAGTGAAAAGTTCAACGATCGAGAATCTACCAAAATATCAATAGAAATGAAATACTATAATTCACTTGGAGTTCTTATACCACGATATGTATGGAAGTTCTAAACAATTACATATATATAGTGAATCATCAAATAATCACTCCAAACCATCTAAGATGTTCAATACCTTTTAATCAAGGATTGATACATTTGGCACCTTGCCCCCAACTCTAATTATCTCCCTCTCGTTCACGTGATCTTGAAATTGGAAGACTTGATAATTTAACTATAGTATCCTCTGTCACATTACAAGATGATTGTTTACATGAAAAAATGGACATATTCTTCTTAAATCCAAACCCTCGATCCACCTTACCACCACTAGAAGACTTACCTTTTCCACTTTTCTTTGTGACCTCTTTTATGGCTATAAGAAAAGGATCATCTGTGGTTTTTAGACCTCTTCTTGAAGAACTTCTCGATGGCGGGGGCGGAAATGCGCACGGCGGAGGAGGGAGTTTCATGTCATGAAAAGAAGGCCTAGTGTTTTTTTCCGGTGGACACGGTGGCGGCGGCAATATTTTTGGTGGTGGAGAGTTGTGGTGGTCTTGTTGTGAT
The DNA here is from genome assembly GCA_946800315.1 of Misopates orontium. NCBI lineage: Eukaryota > Viridiplantae > Streptophyta > Magnoliopsida > Lamiales > Plantaginaceae > Misopates > Misopates orontium. Next base: position 42,427,726 of record OX326948.1, on the reverse strand, counting down.
GTTACTTTGCTTTCACCAGGCTTCTTCTCCCAAGAAAAGGGTACTTTCCCTTGTGAATGAACTTTGCTACTCATCTTGAATAAATTGAGGGTGTGACAAAGTTTCTTGATTTAGTTAGAGGAGAGGTATTTATATATATACACATATATGTGGTTTGGGATGATTATTTTGATTTTTGGTTAAATATGACGACAATCTTGACCGTTGATTAAATTGATTTAATAATTAAAACAACCTTCACACATTAGCACTAGAGAAAAGCAAACTTTAATTGAAACTTATGTCCTATTGTGACAATGATGGTTTATAAAAGAGTGATATATAACAAATAAAGAATTATTCTCTCGACTAAAATAAAAACTCGAGTTAGAGACTTTTCAATAGATTTTCGTTATTTCTTAAGCAATTTTGTTATTAAATTCAATTTTAAAAACAGCTCGTGTTATGATCCGTTTGAACTAAATTCAGTCAAAAATATATTTTGGTAATGTTATTCAATTAAATATCACGTAGCCATCGCAATTCGGTTATTTTTTTTTTGTGTTGAAGCTCGTTCATGTACTTTATGCTTCTCAACGGCAAATCCAACAATAGGCCAAGCTGATAAAACGTGATCAGGTGGCTTTACGAGTTCTTAACAAAAAAGGGTTAAAAATAGAATATAACAAAAAAAAAGTACGAAGATCGTGATGAAGAATGAGCAAGTGAGCAACAGAATAGTAACTGAAAAGAACGATATTTTTGAGGTATACGTCATGAAAATTGGAATGAGTTGAAAAGTATGCAGAGAAGTTAGGGAGAGAACATGACAAAGTAAGCATATATGGTGGGCTGAGTCGAAGTCCTGACACTTTCTTGATTCTACGAATTAAGCTATTTACTAGTTCTAGTCTTCGTTAGTTGTAATCTATCTCTAAAATTTTAAATGAATTAAACAATTATAACTTTAAATTGGACATTTTTCATAAATAAATGGTAAAAGATTTAAGACAAGAAAAGGAAAGACTATTTCTATCATATTCTAAAATAACTAGGAAGTAGGAATCAAACATTAATGAGAAATAGTGAGGCCGCCCTTGTGATGTTTATTTCGGCCGTCTTCTGGCACTTTTATTTTTTTTAAGTATTTTTATCTCATCATTCACGTACTGATATAATTAATCGTCAATTATACTAATTGATGACTCATACTTCCAAAGGTTAGTACCCGTCCACGTGGCCTGACCTCCTTACCCTAATTTTTCCCACGACGCCCTCGTCCTCCCGAGCCCCTCGACACGGCACATGTAAGCAAGTAAGCAACTTACACCATGCGAGTTTGTTTGCCTCAACCCCTCGTTATACGAACGAGAGGGGGTCGTACGTATTCAAAACGTGCAAGTACTTCCCTTCCCAATTAAGCAAGAGGGTCACCGATCTATCGGCCAATCAACACACCCTACTAAGCTAAGCTCATACGTCACTATCCACTACTCAAATGCGTTGTCACACGCACAAACGCCTACCGCCCCCTTCATCCAATGTCGACGTAGGAATACGAGGGGTGATACGGTACGAATAGAACACCGAATACAACAAGGGTCGCATGCAGACACCACATGTCCTATTTTACAAAAGCACTCAAGTGTTGTAGGAACCTAGACTCAACATGTACGCCGACACGTACCCCTCCCCTCGCAAAAGACATATATACCCTCACCTCGTCTTATAAAAGGAGGGGGAAGCTCACCATAAATGCAAGGCAAACAGACAGAAAAGTGAGCACAAGAAAAAACGCGAAACAGAGCCAGGTAGAGGAGATTAGGAGAGAGGAAGGCAGCGCGATAACAACGGACTTTAGGAGCAATCAGCAGGCAGGAGCGAATAGCCGGACAGGAGTCAGTCCAGAGTCCAGCCTTGGCAAGCCCCCTCGAGCGCGAGCCCTCATAGAACGAGCCCATAGGAGAACTGTTGCAATCCCTTCAACAAGCGCTCAACGCTTTCGTCGTCGTTCCCGAGCTTGTCGTCCCAGATCGGGATTGACGTTCGAACAGGCATCGTTGATGCCCGTCGGACCCTCCCGAAAATTCACGTCGTCATCACTAATGAATTTTAATTTTTCTGGAATTAGATTAAAATAAAAGGTAAGAATGAAGATATGTAAAAAATTAAAACAATATCTTTCTTTTGGAGGTAGAGTAGGTTTATGGTAGATCTTGATGCCCTAATTTATTCGTGTGTTAAGATTTATGGCCACGATTATTTTATCTGTTTACTGTTACAATTTCTTCGGAGACGTGGGACAATCAGAACCACAAAATCTATCGACTAGGTCTAAGTATTTTATTCAATAATGAAACTCTCACTCCTAAAGCAATAATGTGTTGCTTCACAAAGTTTGCAATTTTTAGAACCGCCATAATGTCTCAAAAAATGTGTCTACGGAAATATTTTCTGATATTGTGCTAAAGTTTTTCGAGAACCCGAGACCTCTATTGTTGTACTATAAGCTTTTGTTACAAAATTAAATCTCTCGTTGAATTAAATTAATTTCTTCACTTTATGTTTTCTCAATTCTTAAACTACTACATGACCGATCGACAATTTTCAACTTTCAAGAAAGGGAAAACAAAAGTTGTGCCATCACCAACGCCATCTTCAAACAATGACAGGTTACCTTTTTTTTTTCTTCAAATAACGAGGTTTTGCGAGTCGTGAGTTGGTCTTGAATTTTGTGTCATGATTTTTTTTTTTTTTTTTTTTTTTTTTTTTTTTTTTTTTTTTTGGCAAGTTGGATGCATATATTTTAAGCTACTTGAAAAGGAACAACATGCAAGCATATGTATGTATTTTATTCATATATTTTCTTTGAAATTTCATATAGAACTTTTTATTTCCTGAAATCCGTGTATATTAATGCAATATGCTTCTTTTCATTATTTAATATACTAATTTTTCTGCATAATTTCCTTTACTCAATGTATGAGATTCTTTGTAAATTTTTATTATTGTTGAAAGTACATCTATTGAAATGCCAATATATTGCAAATCCTCGAATACTAGGTCCAAGCACAACTCATTATAGTTTCATACTCTTGCATTACTGACGAAATCATGTTCACTATATTAGGAATGATCCTGTTGAATCTCGTGACTCTACTGAATCCAATCATATCTCGGATTCTTAGTTATCTTCCATTTATGTTTTATTCTGTTTCCGTAAATATTTGTCTATAGTTTGTATTTATACTCTCTGTAATTCTTTACATTATACAACAGAAAATACACAAGGAATTTTCCTTTACATGGTATCATCCTTTTCCCCAAAAATCTCACGATTTCCCGATCCTCTGTAACTTTGCAACCATGTCTAGGGCTGATTCCTCCGCTGCACCTCCCTCCCCCTCCACCACGTCAAACTCACCAATCAATCCAACTCCTATTATTCCCATCACCACTAACCATCACTTCACTATTCGCCTAACTACGTCGAATTACCTATCTTGGCGCCTTCAAGTGGTGGCGCAACTCAATAGTCTGAAACTTCTCCACCATTTACAAGGTGACATCCCCGCCTCCTCTGATCCGGAGTATGAACATCGGGTCCAGCAAGACCAGCTTCTGTTCGCCGCGCTCGTCGGCTCTATGTCACCCGAATTGGTTCCCCTTGTCCATTCCGCCAAAAATTCTTCTGAAGCATGGGTTCTCTTGATGTCGGTGTTTGCTCGCCCCGATCGTACTCGCGTTCTTGCTCTCAAAGACGCTCTCAACTCCATCACCATTGGTTATCGCTCCGTCACGGAGTACCTTACCGACATCAAAGCCAAGGTGGATGAATTGGCCATGATTGATCGACCTCTACACTCTGATGACATTACTCTATATGTCTTGAATGGGCTTGGCTCTCAATACCGAGACATCGCTTCATCAATTCGACTCCGTGAAAAACCTATGGCTTTTGACGAACTTCATGGCGCTCTTGTCACTCATGAAGCATATTTACGCCGCTATGAGTCTGAAGCTGCAAACATTGTTGCCACTGCCAACAACGCGATCTCCTCTGGTCATCGCAATTCTGCCAATCATGAACCTTCACACAATCCTTCTCAACGCTTCCGTGGCAATCATCGGGGGCGTGGCGGTCGCAATCATCGAGGACGTGGTCGGGGTAACTTCAATAACCATAACTCCTCATACTCTAATTCTGACCCGATTATTTGTCAATTCTGTGGCAAGACAGGTCATGTTGCGCCATCATGTTATCGTTTTCTCAACAATCAACAGCCCACGGCTCACGTTGCCTGCACTCCTCCAGCCGCCGCCCACCAACAGCCATCCAACTCTTGGCTTGTTGATTCCGGGACCTCTCACAACTTAACCCCGGATCTCAACAACCTTAATTATCATTCGGAGTGCGATGGTACTGATGAAGTTCACCTTGCCGATGGAAATGGTGTAAAAATTATACACACTGGTACTTCTTCCCTTCTTTACCCGCCACATGCTTTTCGTTTAAATAATGTTTTATGCGTACCTTCGGCAAAACAGAATTTACTTTCTGTTCACCAGTTTACTAAGGCAAATCACGTGGCTATGGAATTCTTTGCTGATCATTTTCTTGTGAAGGATCTCACTACGGGGGCCCCTCTGGCGAAGGGGGTTTGCACTGATGGAGTTTATCATATCCGGACGCCTTCTTACTACCTCCAATCCGAAAAGAAATTTGCTTCTTTAGGCGTCAAGACTACACGTTCGGTTTGGCATTCAAGATTTGGGCATCCGGCTGCCAAAACTAGCTCGTTTTTACTCTCGCATTTTAATTTACGTACTTATAATAATTCCTCTGCGAAGGAAAGCTTCTGTGACTCTTGTTTTGTGAGCAAGTCAATTCAATTACCTTTCTCGGATTCATCTTTTGTTGCGGAATATCCACTTCATTATATTTTTGCCGATGTTTGGGGACCTACTGTGCAATCTGTTGATGGTTATCGTTATTACTTGCTTTGTGTTGATTTATTCAGTCGTTATTGTTGGTTGTTTCCAATGGTTACTAAGTCGCAGGTGATGCCTATATTCCAACAATTTAAACCTTTGGTTGAAAACCAATTTCAACGACGCATAATTAATTTCTACAGTGACAATGGCGGAGAATTTGTTGCACTTCGCTCTTATTTTGTTAAAGAAGGCATTAGTTGGCTTCAAACAGCTCCCCACACGCCGCAACAAAATAGAATCTCTGAGCGACGCCATCGTCATACTTTAGATACTGGTCGTGCTTTACTCCATCATTCACATCTTCCCCCAGAATTTGGAGCTATGCTTTACAAACTGCTGTGTACCTCATCAATCGCTTGCCATCCTCCGTTTTAGGCAACGCAACGCCTTTTGCCAAACTCTTCAATCGCCCGGCAAATTACCTTAAACTCCGAGTTTTTGGTTGTTTATGTTATCCATGGCTCAAACCATATACACAAGGCAAATTATCGTATCCCTCTCGGCCTTGTATCTTCATTGGATATTCTTTGTCTCAAAGTGCATACAAATGCCTTGATCCCAGCACTTCTCGAATCTTCGTCTCTCGTCATGTCCGTTTCTGTGAGGATCAGTTTCCTCTAGACGTCCAGCACCCTCGTTTCTCCTCACCGTCGGAACAGTCCTATATTTGTCTCACGCCAATTCTTCAAGTGCAGCAACCTTCTCCGCCTTCTGACGTGCCGCCTCCTTCTCCTCCTCGGCCATCTTCGCCAGATTATTCTGCCGCACAGCCCTCATTACCATCCTCTCTTTCATTAGCCGCTGCTCCACCTATTGTCAATCACCATCCCATGATAACACGTGCCAAGAACAATATATTCAAACCAAAGGCTGTCAATGCTGCCTCAAAACACCCGGTTGCTGCTCCTCTTGAACCAACTTGTGTAAGCACGGCTATGAAGGATCCGAATTGGCGTCTTGCTATGTCACAAGAGTTTAACGCTCTTATTCAACATGGAACATGGGAATTGGTACCACATTCTGCCGCCAAGAACATCATCGAGTGCAAATGGGTTTTTCGCATTAAAAGAAATCCCGATGGCTCTACTGACAAGTACAAGGCACGTCTCGTTGCAAAGGGCTTTCATCAACGCCCGTGTCTTGATTAGGTTGAAACATTCAGCCCCGTTATAAAGCATGTCACCATTCGCACTATTTTATCCATTGCCGTCACTTCTAGTTGGCCCATTCGTCAACTTGATGTTAGCAATGCGTTCCTCCACGGCACTCTTCAAGAAGTAGTTTATATGGTCCAACCTCCGGGCTTCGTTGATCCTAACTTTCCATCGCATGTCTGCCGCCTCCGTAAGTCTCTTTATGGCCTTAAACAGGCTCCCCGTGCCTGGTTTAATGCCCTCCGCACCTCTCTATTCGGCCTTGGCTTCTCACAAGCTCGTTCTGACAGCTCCCTCTTCATTCTTCGGCGTGGTTCGGTCTCTATCTTCCTTCCGGTTTATGTTGACGATATTCTAGTCACTGGTTTGGACAATTCTTTAATTTCGCCCATCATATCTCGTCTTCAGTCAATTTTTGCAATTAAAGATCTTGGTTCGCTGCATTATTTTCTTGCCGTTGAAACTCTCCCGTGCAAAGAGGGTCTTTTCTTATCACAACACAAATACATTCACGACATTCTTGTTCGCCATAAAATGGATGGCGCCAAGTCAGTCTCCACACCAATGGCCACTCCCAATGTCGCACCATCTGCTTCCTCCTCTGATGTTTGTGATCCCCAGACATATCGCCAAACTCTTGGCGAACTTCAGTACTTGGCGTTGACACGTCCCGACATTGCCTTCTCCGTTAACAAACTTGCACAGTTTGTTTCGGACCCTACCGATGCTCACTGGAGTGCGGTAAACGAATTCTACGCTATCTCAAGGGGATTTCAACTCATGGTTTACTTCTCCGTTGTGCCTCTCCTTTCTCTCTTCATGCCTACTCCGATGCTGATCGGGCCGGTAATCCTCACGATCGCACTTCCACATCTGCCTTTGTTATATTCTTTGGTCTTAATCCAATCTCTTGGAGCTCTCGCAAACAACGTGCCGTGGCTCGATCATCCACTGAAGCAGAATATCGGGCGTTAGCTACTACAACTTCTGAAGTGCGTTGGATTCAAAATCTCTTGTCCGAGCTTGGTTTTTCACTTCCCTCTAAACCAACGGTTTTTTGCGATAACATTGGTGCCACTCACCTCTCTTTGCATCCGGTTATGCACTCCCGCATGAAGCATATCGCGATTGATATTCATTTTGTTCGAGACATAGTCACCAAAGGTTTCATTAATGTTTCTCACATCAGCACTCATGACCAACTAGCTGATCTTCTTACGAAAGCCTTGCATCGTACACGGTTTGCTCTTCTTCGTGCCAAACTCGCCTTAGCCGATGGGACGACGAATTTGCGGGGGCGTATTAGGAATGATCCTGCTGAATCTCGTGACTCTACTGAATCCAATCATATCTCGGATTCTTAGTTATCTTCCATTTATGTTTTATTCTGTTTTCGTAAATATTTGTCTATAGTTTGTATTTATACTCTCTGTAATTCTGTACATTATACAACAGAAAATACACAAGGAATTTTCCTTTACACACTATAGTTGGATTGTCATTGTCGTTTTATGTAACTAATCGTGATACATCATTGGGATGAGCTTACTTAATTTTTCTTTTTAATTTATATAATAACTCTAGTCTACAATGGTTACTTCAAACTTGAGGTCCAAATTTTTGTCATTCGTCTCTACTCTCTCATCTATACCTCGTTCATGCATGAGACATATTTTAATAGCAATAAAAATATTTTTGAAGTATGTCAAGAGGAGTTTGGAGGGCACGAAACGATGTTGTTGTGTTGCGAGAACCAATTTCATAAGATTTGTATTGCTAAGTGACTGTCTTTGTATCCAAATCTGGAATGACTAATGACAAGCTATTATGTCGATACTTCTGAATAACACACGCTTGTTTCTTGTAGGAGAACATCTATTGAGACTCATTTTGTAATTAGTGTGCGTTGTCTCAGGATATGCCAACACAGTAGTTGTGCGCATGAGTAACGATTAACTATTTTGTCGATATTTCTGGATAACACACGCTCGTTCCTCTAGGAGAACATCTCTTGAGACTCATTGTGTAATTAGTTTGATAGGACATGCGCTATACCTTTTCTCTCCCTTAGAATTGTTATTGTGGCGAGGGCTTTTCGATTTTTGACTTATGTTATGGTATTCGGTAAACACGTTCTCTCATTTGTTTCACAAAACATCTAGGTCATGAACTTATTGTTGCCAAAAAAAACATCCACTTAGTCGATGGACGTTTACATACCTGAAAAGTGCTTCAGAAAGTCAGCAATTTCTCGAACAACCCTAATATCTCGTAAACATGTCTCTGAAAAATGTTTTAAAGATGAACAAGAGTTTTGTGAGACTTGTATAAACTTTTGGAGGGACCTACACCTCTATTGTTGTGCAATAAGTCATAAATACAAAATCAAATCTCTCTCTATACTTTTAATTAATTAATTCTCTTTTAGACCACTTTGTCCCTAATTTTAACCTATTTCTTAGAATCAAAATGTCATTTTGCCATTTTAATTGAGAAATGATAGGGTGTTAATACTTAATACTCAAAAAGTAGGCTCGAATAGTTTAATTTTCAATTTGAAAGGCCCAAAATAAAGTAAACTGAGCGGCGAAGAAAGGGCTAGCTAGCTAGGGTTGCTATTCACTCTATAAAACAACCCCCAAAACCGCCGCTTCTGTACCGCATTCACTCTAAGCCTGTTGTGCATATGTTGGTCTTTATTTCTTTTTCATCATCTTCAAATTTTTGCAATTTTATTTATTAGATTTTCAGTTTTGAATTGATATGATTTTTCTTCATTTGTGGGTAGCAGTGATTAGAAAGTAATTCCTCGTACTGAATGCTGTTTTAATACAGCTTGATAGACTCATTTTACACCCATAGAATATGAGCTACCCACAGTACTCACTCTTTAAAAATTTTAGTTCTCTTATTTGCTTTATTTATTCATCAATTTTGTTGTTTTTGTTAATTGAAATTGAGCTTAATGAATTTTGAATTTTGCTCTGTCGTTGTGAGATTATTGCTCTTTCTGTTGAATTTGTTTGGTTAGTTTTAATTCTACTGAGATTTTTGAAGGAGATTGGCTTTATAAAAAAATATGGCAAATTGATATTAATGTTTGCTGTGTATTTTGGCCTCTCCTGATATTTAGTTATGGTGGTGTTTAAAGCCCTAATTTTACTGCTACAAATTAAAAAGGGTTACGCACACCTCCAAAGTTTACACACATCTTTCATTGACTATTTGAAAGTTGGTTATTTTCAGCAATACTTTGGTTAATGTTTTGTGGTTGTATAGATTGTTTTAATAGTTTGTTTATGTGCTAATTGTAATTTGATACGTTGAATGTTATGGAAAGTCTTGGTGCAATTGGCTTCTAGATGTATTTTTTTGACGAAGTTGGTTAAAAAATGTGTATGATTGCCTGCCTGTAATCATAATCACTTGTAACTTGTTATTCTGAGTTTTATTTTTGTCGTATTGTTTGCTTAGTGTCAATCTGATTACAAAGTTTACTGGAAGGATCATTTGTCCTCGTTTATTTTTTGATTTTGAAACTGTAGTCTCCATTTGAAGGTTGACTTGGATTGATGTGAACTAGCTTCTACATTTAAGGATGGTATGATAAGTATGATACTAATATAATGAACACTTCAATTCTATAATCACACATCGATTCAATAATTTTCATTGCAACTGGAGGGCCTTGTTCAAGGTTTTTTCACATGAGCCTCCTTTTTGGTTGAGTGATACTTTTGTAAGGCTTACACACCTGAAATTTAGGTTGTTCAAAAGATATGGTAATGGGTCAACTAAAATTGCTGTTCCAGCCCTAATCTAAGCATAACAAATCGTGGACTAGCATGAGGTTTGAGTACAGAAAGCAAAACGATCTTAGAAAACAAAACAGAGACACTCCACCATAACCACGACTAAGGCGTCGATCTTTTGCCTAAGAATGTCCCTCACACGTTCACTAGCCAAGCCATTCAGATCATTAAATCAATCACCCTGTCTCCATTGGAATGTTACCCCTCTAGCAAGAGTATAAGCATTGTTATTAGCCTCTGCCATAACTAATTGAAACAAATTTCATGTAGCCAAGAAGTTGAAACAATGTCCTAATGAAGTTTCCACAATCAGTTGATCAAGATACTGCATTTTGCAAAAGCTTAATCAATTTAAAGCAATCCTAAATCCTCTTCAAGAATACCTTTCTCAGACCATTCTTCAAGATCAATAGCCATGTTGTTCCGCATGCTTAAACACTTTCCGGTGACCTACACCCTCATAAGACGTCTTTGATTCCGAGCTAGCCATCCTGCGCTGCGCCACTGCCACTGCCCCTATTTCTACTTCCTACTGAAATTAGCTTCGTCAAAATTGATTTTACTGAAAGGAGACAGGAGAAGATGAATAAACGTCCATATCATATATTGATTCATTATTTACGACTTTGTTGTTTTTATTACCCCAAGTAGCCCCAAAAAATACATACACGGATAAACCAGAATCCACAATAGACAGACGAAGAAAGATGTTTCGAACCGATTGTTATGTAGTATTTTTTGCTGATCAAGAATCCTGAAAGGAAGCAACGCAAGTGTGAACAGATACATTGATGTTTAACATGCTACAAATCAAACAACATATGTGAATAGGTATGCATTAGATTTATATAACTTAAAAGAGTGAATCAGATAACTAGCTTTGAAATTAAATATGAGTACTTTTCACGGAAAACACTCTCCAAAGGTTTTTCATTATATCAAACATACCTCCTGGAGATAATTTGGTCACAAAAGTATAAGTTAAAATTGTTCAAAGGTATTATGGACTTTATATTTTAAAGATTATTTAGTCTCAATTAGTTCAGTTGACTATTTTAAATATTTACTAATTCTATACGTTTTATAATTTTAGGAATGTCGTTTGTATTATTGAAAGTAAGATTTGTGATATTACACCAAATTAACCTCAAGATGGTGTCAATGATACTATCCCTTATAATATATCTGAAAAATTGACTATATAAAAACAAAAGTGATCATAATTTGAATGTATTCGATATGAGTTGAATATTCATTGGAAAAAAAAAGTACGTGGCCATAGTCAAGATTTAAAATATTATCTTTATTCTAAAATTGCCTAAAAACTTCTAGAATCGGCTCCTATCGGAATCTTAAACTTATTCGAAGAAAAAAATAAAATGATTACCTCGGGTACAAAAATAGAAACTGCATAAAATGAAATGAACTCTACTAAGCCTTTAATCATAAATAGAATCTATAGCTAGTACAAGGACTGATTAACTTAAGCTTTGCTTTAGAACCAATAGGTGTAATTCTTTGCGTAGTTTTATCAATTTTATATGTTAAAATTATAGTATATTTGAAGAGTAGATATCATAAAATTAAAATCACACAAAAGGAAAAAAATATCAGCTGAATATTCATCATACAAAGCCTTAGTCAAGATACTAAAATATCTATTATTCTAAAAATTCTAACAGACCTATTAGAATCAGCTCCCATATGGAATCTTTACTTTTGAAACTTATTCGTAACATAAAACTAAAATTGCACCTCGGTAAAAATATTGAACTCTGCTAAGCTTTAATCTATTACAAGCCTTCAATAAATTCCTACACAAAGTTGTTCATTTAGACAACATCTCTCCATTCACATTTCTCTTCACAATAACATACAGCATGGCTAGTGTTGTTCATTATGGCCCAAACCAAAAGTTGTATTTTATCCTCTACACTATTTTGATTTTACAAACGTCATTATGTTCATGTGTAAACTCTCCTTCATGGAGTTATGCTTATGCATCTCCACCACCACCAGCAGCTCTCGCAACACCAACAATACCGCCACCTTCAGAATCTAACAAAAGTTGCGATAATTCTCCGCCTCCGCCAGCCCCACAGGCGTCGTCCCAGATTAACGGTCCTCCTCCCCCGCTGCCGAACATTGCAATCCCTCCACCACCACCTGCTGGTCCATGGTACTACTACTACCACTGCTGTTCACCGGCAACAACTCTCCAAGAATCTGTCATGTTGATTTCAAGCTTTGTGTTATTGTCACTTCTTTTTTTGGTAGTGTAACAAGTGTTTGGTAGCTAATTTTCTTTATTATGTTTTAACGTCAATTGAGTGTAACAGGTCATGATTTTATTTATTGAGCCTAAGCTATAGTTAGCTTTAGACTTGAAATATATTGGTATAACCAGTTTTTAATGTATTTGAGATTGAAAATAACAGAAACTTGTGTGTTTCTCTCTTCTGCATTAGAATTGGATCACCGGTGTATACTTTTGAGATAGATCAAATCAAGAACATCATAATCCATACATCCTTGGATAATGGAAGAACTCAAATTATAAACAACCCAAATAGATGCAACATTTTCAACAACCCATAATAGATGCAACATTTTCAACAACTAAGAACATACGCTTCCTTCCAGTACCCAACCGAAGAATATGGTGATGGATACAATCGAACAAACCAGCACAAAGGGCTACACAAAATCTACGGTCGCTCCTACGGACCCAAATCTTTCATTAGTCATTACAACACAATTAAACGTTACATGCCATATTCAACTACTAAAGCAGCGAAGTGCAAACAATAAGAATAAGCTACAACAAACATTTGCCTATATGACTAAACAAATTAATAATTTCAAACTGAGTGCAATGTCACAGATAAACATCTTCCAAATGTAATCACAATGCAGGCAAAGACGAATGCATTAGACCTGAACCGATGTATCCATAAGAAAGACTGCTCGCAGCACTGCTATTTGAAAGGGATCCATATGCGCTACTCGGGCTCTCTATAAGGTTAAGTGCCTTAGTCTGTTTGCATTCTCCCCCAGTATGCAAAACCTCTCCAAGTGGTCCTCCTCTCGACGTTTCCCACGCCCAACTAGTTTGTTTTTGGCTTTGTTCGATAATGCTAGTTCCCATGCCTAGTCCCATTTGCGTTGCTTCAAGTTCTCGAGATAATCTTGATGGAGACGCGGTCATAGACGTTAAGTCTGATGTGACTGAATGTTGCGAGGGGTTTTTAGGCCACTCGTCCATGAACTGCCGAAGAGCATGATGCGACTTGTTGTTATTTACTAATCGGGAGTTGACAAGCGACGAGCTACTGTTTAAAGGGTTGAGTAGAGAATCGTAGCAGACTGATCCAAACTCAGGGCCACTATATTCATTGTAAGCATTCGGGTTGTCCTTGAGGCTAACTTTTGAGGATGTAGTGGAAAGAATCGTTGGATTTTGATATCGACCATAAGCATTGTCTTTGCTCGTAAGAATTTGGTTGTTGGCGTTAGCCGTGCTGATTACTGAGGCGTTATGGCCTTCCACAGGCTTTCTTGAACGATGGCGCCCTCTGTTAATATGACGCTCACAGTACTTCTGTTCTGCAACTGCATCTCTAGAGCACCGCCATTTCTTCCCATCTGTTCTTCTGCACCGTCCTGGCTCAGGATCGGTGTTGGCGAATCCCAGGTGGAAACCACCCCATCCCACTATATACATCAAAGAGAAGTAAACAAGTTCAGAAATTTAATACGATATTTCAGAAAATGTCTGAAACTAAACATATATGTACAAGTACAGAATGCTTATTCTACTCCTCTACTCCGTGGATCAAAGTTTAAACATTTCCTCGAAAATTACTAAAAAAACTTCCATTTTCGACTACCTAGAAGCAAAACATAAAAGTATTTGCCAAATTCATTACAATACCTATATTTACAAAACATGACGTAAAGATCTGCAAATAATTATTATAACTTTTATGGAACGAAGTCGAAACTTCTGAAGGCAAAACTCCAAGCAACTATAACTACCAGGATAGAAACATTTACATCATTAAACTCAAATGAAATTATACTTCTGATATTAAACCATAGCATGTAGGCAAATGTCTAGTTAGAACAACATGTTGAGATGATATAAAAAAAAATTTACTCACAAGCATTGGTTCTTAGGCCAGAGAAACCAGCAGACTCCAAAGCTTTTCTGATGGGGTTCAGAAGATAAGAAGGTATAGGCACATTTGCAATAATATATTTATAGATCAAGGCTTGGTGTTCCAACTCCATCCATTGAGATGTTGTAAATGGTCCACTGATCCTTGACACTAGTCCATGCATCTCTGAAGAATTCATCCCTACAGAAACAAGAGCCTACAATTAGCACATGAGAATATTCTGATGAAGTTTCAAACAAAGTATAAGATACAAGTACAAATTGCTTGAGCCATCTCACTTTTCTCTGCTTGAGACAGCTCAAAAGGATGTAAATAATGCCTATGTTTGTTCAAAAATCCACTATTGGTACTTAACTACTTTTTCTTCTTTTTATGTGGGCACTAGCTTCACATTCTTCTTATTAAGAGGCACCCATTTTAGTTCATAATTGGAACAAGTGATCCCACCAATGTAGACAAGGAGTTACTCATATAAACCCCACCAAGAAACAGGACAAAAAGTCAACAAAACATTACAATGAAATAAACTAGCAAGATAATTTAACATATTTATCCTTGATTTGCCTTGTATGGACAAGAAGACTCGAAAGACAACCAACACATTTCATATGCCAACACCCTTCAAGAAAAAAAACATTATCAATCACTTAAGGTAAACATTACAACTATACATTACAGGTCTGCGTCCGTCACACCAAATTTGTCTAGAATGATGGATTGCAGACTACTGCGTCTAGCTCGAGACACAAAAATATAAGTGAGAGCACACGTATGCCAAAGCACAAGAAAGTGAAAAAGACTAACAAGTTAAACCTGTGTTTCTACTAGATGCATTGTGATAATAAGGCAACGCCAAAGTACTCTTTGAGCTTGAAGTGGAGAAGCTAAGCATGTGCTGATGGTCTTCACTAAGACCACCACTTGTAGTAGAACAAGTCTTGGCCATTTTATCATAGTACTCCCTGAAGTCACCTTCATCATTTGTTGTCCTTTTCTGCTTTGAGAATTCAGACCCATGCCATTTGTAGCTATCATTATTTTCTGAGGCAGAGTTTGAACAACGCATAAAATTATCCAAACCAACCATACTGAAATCCATGTAGCAAATGAGAAATGGAGTAAAGGGTCAGTAGTAGTAGTTACATAATGGGACAGAAACTTGAAAAGAACATTATTAATTTTTTCCAACTGTGTTTGCGTGTGTAGGTGCTATGTTTGGTTAAGAAGGGGAAAAAACGACAGTGGCATTAGTTTAGTGAGTTTGATGTTTGTCAAAGGAAGAATAATGAAGAGAGAGAAGCTTGTCTGTCTCAAAGGTTTGTGACAAACTATACGTTATGTTACTACTAGTCTAGCACTGGAATAATAGAGTACACGTACAATATAAATGATGCATGTTAAATATCAGGAACAGGAACGAATAGTAATAAAAATCCTGCAATGTTTTAAAGAATTAATGAAAAGTAAAAAGAGATGATAGATCTTTGACTGCATGCGACTTTGTGTGATAGAGTTTCATCTAACGGATGTTTGGGTACATGGTCAAAATAATTTTGGTGTTTTTACTTGTGGTTTTTCTGATAATGTAGACTAGCTATGTGCAAAATCTTAGGTTGGGCTTGAATGAGGTATGAGTCAAACCTTGTTACATTTGTGGTAAATGTACATGTAGGATTTAAAAAAGTTGAGATGATTAATAGATAAAAGGGCTAATTGCAGCAAATGCCCTAGCCTCTGGGGCATTTGTAATGTAACCCTTAACGAATCGATTTGTGTAATATGCCCTTTAACCTATTGATTTTTGTGCGATTTGCCTTATGAACTATTGAACAACCGTTCATTATTTGTTGGTATCCCTCCAAAACTTGCAATGGTTTTGAAATCATAGATTAAATCCCCTTATGGTTTGCTAATCATCTAAACACTCCATTGTTGTTTCATAAAACTCTCTCTAAGATCCCCTTGTGGTTTCATAAAAAGATGGTTTTGTGCAAAGTTTTATAAAACTAGAAGGTGTGTTTTAGATGATTAACAAACCATAAGGGGAGTTGCCTACAAAATTAAAATAAATAAAAGTCGGAAGTTTTAGAGTGATATCAACCAAAAATGACGCGTATCGTACAAATCGATATGTTAGGAAGTACATTGCAAATGCTCCCATAAGTTGGGAGGTTTGCTGCAATTAATCATAGATTAAAATCTTGATCTTATAACCAAAGTGAATATATATATATATATATATATATATATATATATATATATATATATATATATATATATATATATATATATATATATATATATATATGATTTCAGCATTTTGAAAACAAGCAGGAGATTGGAGTCAAAACAGCTAACACATTTTTTGAAAGATTGTCAACATTTTTTACCAATCAAATGGAAAACAAAATAAAAAAAGAAGAATTAATTGAGAAGCTGTCTTTTGCGTCAAAAAATCGTGTTCAACGGAGAAGAAGTTTCTTTATCGGGTTGGGTTACTTATTGAATTTTATTCAACTTATCTTATGGATATTGTAAGAATTCGTATTTGTGCAAAGACAATACAGAAGTTTTGCAAACCTACCTTTTGGTTGGATCTATATAAAGACTGCTTCATAGATCAAGAAATTAAAGAAATTCATGTAAAGATAGGGAAGGACAATAATATCATTAAGTGTAAAATGCATGAAACTTCCGGGTTAGTCTTAGGTACAGCAGAGGCACAACAGCCCCTGACACAAACATGTGGGCCCCATGCATGTGGGGGTCCGCGTGGGCCCCGTACATATGTGTGAGGGAATGTTGTGCCATCTGCTGTACCTGAGACAAATTCGAAACTTCCTGATCATTACTACGAAGGCCTTAAGAAATTTGCTTATTTGATGTCACAAAGAGTCAAATCCTAATTAGACTCTTGAGATGTACTTCAAGAGAATTTATTCTTTCGAGAGGAATTCGATGGTTAAACACAACTCATCAATCTATTCTCCAAAAGTTGTTATCATATTCAAATAGACGATGGATCGAGGCAAGCTCAATCCACTCGCCATGAAGTATTTTCGTTATTGATTAAGATTCATAAATGTAATTATTTCATATTTTGATGGATTGTGTTTGATAGTGTAAGCATGTGAACATGAGCCGAACCAAGAATTTGGGTCGAAAGGGTAGGGGGTGGGGAGTGAAATTTAGTTGAAGTTTTTTTTTTTTCATTAAGATGTATGGTGTCTACAATTAATTTATTTCAAAAAATATAACAGCATGAAAACATAACTACTTAAAAAGAAAACCAAAGCTCCTACAATAATAAAAAATATAAAAAAAAAATATTGCCTCAAGACGATCGATTTTCAATTTGTGTTGCAATACTATTTTTCTAACCTAACATTTGTCACTGTATATGATAATGTAAAAATTAAGGATACTATAATCAATTTCAAAAGGAATTAGCAAACTGTCTTTGTTTCGTTGCAAACATTCCACTTAATTTTTTAGAAGCCAACTTAGATCTTAGATATCTTACGTACTCTAGAAAAATGTCTGCAAATACTAGCTACTACTCTAAGTCTAGCAAGTATTCAAATGTGCTCGAGAAGAGTATTAAATAGAACTAATTAAAAGCAAAATAAAAGTAGGGTCGGCACGCGTGTTTTGAAGTTTTTCAACTTGATATTTATATTAGCGCGAACTTCAAGAGAAGACAAAATTAACCCACTTGCACATATCACATTCCAAAAGACTACTCATTGACCTAATAATATTATGCGTTACCTATGCTATTTTCTGTTTTTGTGTGCTTCAAAAAGTAGATTTGTTGGGTCACGACGCTTTATCCAAACACGTCTAAAGATGCCTGTTACTATAAACTTGATGTACCTTTGCACTACAGCAAAGGCACAGTTTAGTACTCGATGTAATATATATTTACAATAGCATATAGATTGCGTAATCATAATCTTACTAATTATTATTTTTTTATCAGTTCAGTTAGTTTGAGATATTCTGTCTAGTACTTCTGCCGCAGGTCACAAAATAATTAAATAACTAATAGTTAACTAGAAAATTTACAGATCATGACTCACTGATTATTACATTATTTGGCATGCATGTTTAAGAAACTCTCCCTATAATTAATTCGAAAACTAAGAGGATCTATTCCTAAAACCCACGGATGTTAAAGAAAAAATATAAATTGGCAAAATAACTCTAATACTCTCCATTATATCTATATAAAGGTATTAAGAAAAACAAAATTGTTAAATGCAAGTAAATATATATCTTGAAAATTAGTTCTTTTAATATATGAGTGTGGCATAAAACCTTTAATTTGTGTGTTTGAAGGGTGCCATTCAAAGAGTATTCCAATCCATAGCTCGGTCTCTCACAAAAAAGCAATACAAGATAGTGCAATTTAAAACAATATTTTGTACATAACTATCATCATCAATTAATTAAAAGATACGTACTTTGAATTAAAAAAAAATACGTACTTTGAACAGTAGTAATAATTCCAAAAATGAAACTTATTTAATTCGTCTCTTTTTTCTGTGATAATATATAATATAGGGGTCTTGTCTTAGCCTCTTAGGTACAAGACAAGTTGCAAAAGAACCATTAATTACAAAGTTCGCATGCAGTCTATCACATCACCTTGAAAACCTAACAGCCTAACACTGTGTGGTGAGCATAAAATTGGAACAAGACAATTTAGAATAGTAAAGTTCGTGACAAAAAGTTGTACACTGCCACGTAGGCTGCTGATGTAGACGTGTCAACGGTGGTGGCCCCCTCACCACCACCTTGGTCCTCAGGCAAAACAAAACACCACGAGATAGTACTTGTAGTAGAGTTATGATTTATGAACATATGCATATTAATTATTATCATTATATATATATATATATATATATATATGAAAGCACAGATTGAGTTATTTGCATAAATTTTATAACTTCATGGGGGGGGGGGTGTTAGCTTCCTCTTTGCCGACACCAAAGTTTGGGACCCAACCCAGCCTTTTGTTAACTTCGTTTGCCCGCTTCAAATCTCAACTTTAGATTTCTTCTACCCTACCCTGATATTTCTTGCTTGATGTTTTCTTTGTGGGGGCAATATAAAGATTTTTGCTTAGTTTACTTACATAACACTTCCATTTTACAAAAAAAAATTAGTAACACTCCATTTTCTTGCATATATACTAACAAATATGTTTATGAGCTCAAGCACCAAAGATCATAAACAAATTTTGAAAAATCGAAGTTTTGATTGATATGATGATATATAGACGGCAAAATATTGGTGCTCTTGAAATAGAATCACAACGCTCCAGTCTATATATACATATATATTCACAGAAGTTTCTAATGTATAATTTCCGCATACCACCCAAACCAAAACGCCGCATGATTAGATTATTGGAAGAATATGAGAAAAAAGAACCATACGGTACTTAAAGATACATGGATCATAACTAGCACACAAACATTTGATACTTTGCGGATTCTTAGCTATACAAATTTGAAAAATTCAAATTGAGTGGATATATACGCATAGAATTTTACTTTAATTTGAACATGTATTTTGTTTGGAAAGAATGTTATGTATGTACTAGCAAAGCATCAAACAAACTATTATTTTGCTGAGGAACTATTTTAGATGTCTCAAAATTCCCTTTTCTCGATGTCTTAAAATAAAGTTGGAATTTAAGCCCCTAGTACTTCTGGACTGTTAGGTTGGTTAATTAACTCAATTATATTAGACACAAAAATTTAGAACATTTCAAACCCAATACCGAATTAAAAATGAAAAAACTTTGCACCCTCCACCCCAACCCCCACCCACACTTCATTCAATGATGTTGAGATTCTCAGAATCTTTTTGTAAACTCTAGAAAGTTTGTCATATATATATATATCTCAAAGTCTAACCTGGATTAATTCAGACCCGGAGAATGTGTTCAAGGCAGAACCTTTGGATCAAATTCCAATAGGTTTGTTAGTTAACAATTTACTTAGTTGGGAACTGGGTAATACTCATGACAGCAACAATCTCCCATTTTAGCAATTCATTTTAAAAAATTTAGCGCAAAACCCAAGATTATTACAGTAAGATTGTTGCTCGAGAAGAGTGTTTAATTAAGAAACACTAGTGGCAGCGACAATGCCTTGGAAAATGCATAGTTTTTAGTATACTTCAAGGTGAATGGCTTGGTGACCAAAAAGATGACAAAAACTTAAACTAACCATAATCCGAGATGCTTCCCTCTAATTCTTAATATATCAATGGCCTTTGATTTTATAATTAATTTGAACTAGAGACGCATAATCTGTTTGACATGAATTTTGTACGTTGAGATTATATTGTTCAAACTCAATGATATTAAGTAAGCTAATTCTCACGACTCGTTGTAGTCTTTTATATATTAATTTAATTAGAATGTAAGCTATAGGCTAATATTATTACTATAAGAGAGTATGTACGTATTATTAAATTTAAACCCTCGAAAAGGTTTCGGATAAATTTCGCGGATTCATGTTGTAGACGTGGTCTTCGGCATCGCTTTATTCATAGCTTATATATGTCACATGAGAATGCATATAAATGTAACATGATTAATGAGATAAATGGCTTGTGATATGTTTGCTTATCTATGAAAACTAATAATAACTTTGACGCAGTTATCGAATATTCCCACGCATTAGAGGAGAGCATTATTATACTAATGAATGGCATGTGAGATGATCTTGGGACTGAATCTCGTTCATTGACACGCCTTCTCTTCCCTAAAAAAAATGATACATCTAAGAAATTAATTACATTAGATCGAGGATTGACACGATTTTTGGTTCTGAGTTTTGGTTTACAAGACGAGTGCTCAAAAATTTACTTCATCTTTTTTTTTGGGGGGGGATTTTGCCTTTTCTTCTTTCAGGGGAATGCATATATGCATGCATATTTTGGCGCCTGGTTTAAGAACGTAAAGGATCATAAATAGAATTAGCACGTCCTCAAACATAAGTTTCATTTTTTCACGTTCATAAAATATTTGATGATAAGTGTCAGGATTAGAGAGTAATGTGGTTACTCATAGTCTTCGACTAAGTTGTCATTATTCATTTGTGTAACTAGACCTCTTCTTGGAATGAATTCATCATAATTAAGTATATATTTATATATTTTTGATACAAAACATGTCGAATAACAATCTCAACTACATCTTGTCGGTTTGCAAATACAAATATTTGCTCATATTTTTGAGATTTGAAACGATAAAGTAATGTGGTATTTTCAATTTGAGGGATTTTGTATTTAAAATTTAAACACTCGCGATTCAGTACTAGCCCGAAGTTGTTGCATACATACAATTGTAAGTTCATTTAACATGTTACGTCAAGACTATAGGCTCAACTATTTATGTAATGAGCTTTTATAAATAAAGTGACTCATTAGTACCCTTTCAAAACATTTTGGCATATATCATGTCCCTTTGTGATATGAAACTTAGGTAATTTACCTCATGGAGAAAAATACAAGAAATTTACCCGTGTCTTTTTGGACGTGACGTGACATATATATACCCAATCTATTGGTCTCTAAAGATAACATATAATTGTGACAATATAACTTTATGTTATTAAATGAACACCAATTTGTATTCATGATAAAAAAAAAGTAAAGACAAATGATATTAGGTAATTTACGTGCCTCCAATTCTGTTATTAAGTGGCTCACACTCGTTTTAAATGAGACTAAGCTTGATACTTTTTGTTCTCTATTTCTCTTTGAAAAGTCTAATATATATATATATATGGGATAATTACAGCTACACCCCCTGAGGTTTGGTGTAATTACACATACCTCCCCTGTGGTTTGAGAAATTACACATACCTCCCCTGAGGTTTGAAACCTTACACATACCTCCCCTCTACAACTTAAGGGTTGTTTGGGTGTAAGTTATGATAAAATTATGCTTATTATGCTTACACCCCTAAAGTTTGGTATATTTGTAAAAGTAATCCTTGATGTTAGAAAAATTAAAATTAAATACTCCAAATAATTTTAGAAACTACTATATGACTAACCATCAATATAAAAAGTATTTAAATCATTTTTAAAATTTAATCTAATCTTAATATTTTTATTATTTTGTAAAAATATTTAATTTCTTGTTTTTGTTTGTTTTTTTATTTCTTCATTTTTGTTTTACTTTTAATAATCTCATAAATTTCATTATAGTTCCATATTAAATACTATTACGCGTGCCAACGGAAATTTCAGTTTATCACAACAAAAAAGAAGCATCTGGTAAAATAATAAATATCTATGCAATCTCCGAAAAAAAAGACAAGAAATAGAAAATTCAATTGTAAAAACTCTCATTTTCAATGAAAATTAACAAATATAATAGAAATAATCAAGATTTTCATAACCCATTTTAAAAAATGAAGAATGATGACGAAATTACCAGCAACAGTGACAATAGAATTATCATCCTTGGATCAGACATGGTCACTGGTTTTAGGTAGCAAGTTTTGTTGATCTTTTTGTCAAAATAAACAACCTAAATGCACTATATTTAGTGAAACCAATTTTCGGTGCTTTATCTTCTTCTATTACTAAAATAATTGTTAGTTTAAAATTGTAACGAGAACAAAGGCACAAAGATGAGTAGTTAGTTAAGTTTTGACTGAGATTTACGGGAATTCTTTTAAAGAAAAAAACTAAAAGTTACGTGTTTTGATTCAAAAATATATTTTGGATTAGATTAACTTATTTTTAAATTTAAATTTAAATACTTTTTATATTTGTAGGTAATAATATAATAGTTTATAAACCTTTTGGAGTATTTAATTTTAATTTTTCTAACATCAAGGATTACTTTTATAAATATACCAAACTTTTGGGGTGTAAGTATAATAAGCATAATTTTATCATAACTTACACCCAAACAACCCTTAAATTGAAGAGGGGAGGTATGTGTAAGGTTTCAAACCTCAGGGGAGGTATGTGTAATTTCTCAAACCACATGGGAGGTATGTGTAATTACACCAAACCTCAGGGGGTGTAGCTGTAATTATCCCTATATATATTCCCATTGGGACTATTAATTAACCTAAACCTTTATGTAGTTCGAAAAATCTACACAAAACTTCTATAAGGTCTAAGAGCCATTGAATGAAAACAACATATTATATTAAGCATTTTTAGCTGCAAACAACATATTATATTAAGCATCCAGGTTATTTAGCTGCAATACGAATTCGAAGAAATGAAAACAAAAATGGTGGTTACTGCTGTACTTACTAATCTAAAATTTTCAACGGGCCTCAATGACACAACAACCGTACTAAATCTGATCAACAGAGAATAACACACGGTATCCATTACTAGTACTTATCATTAAAATATCAACAATGTCCTCATTTAATATAAAACCATAGCTAGATCAATGAAAGCCCCGTTTCATAATAAACATGATATAAGAAGACAACCATATCTACCTTCTGAGCTCCGAAAAATATATCCAACACGAAGTGCATGTGTAGATATTAGATAAGTACTCAGAAATACAACCTAAAACAATATAAGAAGACAATCAGAAAAAATCAAGGTCGACGGGTTTTTTAATTCTTTTTTGCAATGGTCGGATTCCCCTTTGTATTGCCTTTAAATCTTGTAGACTGTTGATTACTATGGAGTATTTCTTGTACTCCTATTTGCTCTAATAAAATTACTTTTGCCAATAATAATAATTAAAAAAAAAAAGTCTCCCATACAATACAAAAAACAACTAACTAACAAAGTTGGACAGAAACTATATTTTTCCCAGAACCTCAATCTCACAAAAATTATGTAGCCATAACTTTTTAATCTCACAATTAAGGTGTATTTTCTCTGAAGCGGACCTAAGTGCCGAACATGTACACCTATGTAGTATCACAAAATTAATCATCAGCATCAGTTAATAGATTAAAGTAAATCTTTGATATCTAAAGCAGAAAAACATTAACAAGCACAAAGCTGCAGAAAGAGATTTATATGGTTTCAGTAAACACATATATAGTTGAGTTAACTATATATTTAGTCCATTGGGGTAAATTGATCAGGAACTTCTATTACATCAACAAATGACAAACCATATTTAAATAAATCATGTTGCATGACAATGTAACAAAATACCTCCAAATGTGTGAATCGAGCAATTAAATTAGTATGATGCAAGGATGATGAACATATATATAGTAAATACCATTATTTCATTCTTATTATGAATCATTCCAGATAATAATCCAATATCTGCAAATGGACTAGTTAACGAAAGAACTTCGTAAACATTGAAATACTTACAGATGCTTTTAGTTTCTTGTCATACCACTAATTTCCAGAGAATCAGGACTTGTGAATCTGAACATTGAGCAGTTCATTTCCATTATCCCTTTGTTCTTCCAGAATCTGTTTTGCTGCGTTCGCGACAGAAGTGCTGCACCAAAGAACTTCAATCTTCTCTACCGAATAAAAGTCTCCGACGCTAGAAGGGATCTCCACAAGCTTCTTGCAACTTTGTAAAACCAGTTTCTTAAGACATGGAAAATTATCGGCAGAAACAATCCATTGTTCAATGTTGAGACTTTCTAGTTTCAAGAATTTGAGTTTAGAGAACTCAAAATCTTCCAGATCCCACAATGCACCCTCATAAGTTCCACCGCGTAGCTTTAGAACCTCTAGGTTTGGTAGTTTCCGACCAAAGCTTGAGATTTCACTCCATTGTAGCCTGAATTTCGACAGCGTTAGCTTTTTCAAGGTCGAAGGAAGACCAAATTGTCCTGATATACATCGCATTCTACTGTGGCATAAAATCTTTAGTGATTCAAGTTGATCAAAAGACTCCAGTTGAGGTAACCGATACTCAAAGTTCCCGCTGGAATTCTTCTTCTCAACAGATATAAATCTAAATTTTCGAAGATTGGGTACTCCCTGTATCAACTCCTTCTCTTGTTTACAATCAAGTACAGGCGTCGAAAGTGATTGTAGCTTTTCCAACTTGGAAGAGCTACCACGAGGTAGTGCATTTTTGAAATTAGCACGATAATTTATATGCAGATGCCTTAATTTCTCCAAATCCCAGATCCCCCATGGCACATATATATCACCTCCTAATCCCTTGATAATCAAGATCTCCAAGTTCCTTAGTTGGCGATATATATATAATGGGATATACTGAAAAGCTATGCGGATCGAAATGTACCTCAAGTGAACCATCTTTTCTACATGATATTCGAATGTGTTTGCATCAACAGTGATGCTTTCAGAATCCAAGATCCTCAACAATCTTAAGTCGCGAAACATTGATTTTACTTCGTCCTCTGAGAACGGAAGAGTTTTGCTAGTATTAAAGAACAAAAAAGAACTTAAAGGAGGAGGAACTGTAAGGTTAGGAAGACCATCGCATGTGAGAAAAGGCCTTGGAGAGGATGGAGTATCGTAATACCTTCTACTCAGAAAAATGCTTATTCTTCGTTCATAGGTTACGGGATCACGCAAGTCATCATGCACGTTTATCTGTTGCATGAAGTTTTCTTGTTTAGCTTTTACCAAACACATATCACGCAACAAATCATGGACACGACAGGATTTAACCCTTCCGTTGGACCTCCTTTCAGCAATCATGACAAGGCTTCTATCTATAAGATCCATTAGGTGTAGTTCCGCTTGAACTTCTAAACTGGTTGTGAACTGATCAGTCGTTTGCACAAATCCTTCACCAATCCATAACCATGTTAACTTGTTTGCCGGGATTTCTGTATCCTCTGGGAATGCTCCAAGATAGAGAAATAACGGTTTTAAATGTTCTGGTAAAAGTTCGTAACTGAGTTCTAACGCTGCCATTACTTGTCCATGAGTAGTATCACCAGAAATATACAAACTCAAATTTGCAGCAACTTTCTCCCAGAAATGAAGACTCTTTTCTGACTTGGCGAGAATTCCACCAACCACCACGATTGCAAGCGGTAAACCTCTGCATTTTTCGGCAATTTTCTCCCCAACTTGACGCAAGTGCGAAGGGCATTCTTCCTCTCTGTGATAGACCTTCTGTTTCAATAATTCCCAACTCTTCTCATGAGTTAAAAGACAAAGTTCGAGAGGATCGCTATAATCTTCTAACCTGTTTCGACTAGTCAACATGAGCCGGCTTCCGTTACTATTATCAGGAAAGAAATGTTTTAGGTCCTTCAAAGCGTCTATTGCCCAAATGTCGTCCATGACAATTAGATACCTACTTCCTGTTAGTTGTTTGTGAAGCATTACAGATAAGTAGCTATAACTATTCATGGTATAGGCATCGGCAGTGAGTTTAGTTATGCAAGATAAAATTGTAAGCAACAATTGTTTCTTGTCGTAATCTTGGGAGACACAGCACCATGCCCGGATTTGAAAGTGATCAATAATGGAAGGATCTTCATACACTTTCTTTGCAAAAGTTGTCTTACCAAGTCCACCCATTCCAACGATTGAGATAACATCAAGCTTCCTCCTGAAATCACTAGTAAGTCGTTCCTTTATCAATTCCATCTCATCCTCGAATCCCACCACCACATGGTCCACATCAGTTGTTGGAGCTAATGCTAAAGACTGCAGATGACTGGGTTTCTCGCTGCTGCCGACATCATTAATGTCGATATTGTGATCAATATGAACATCAGCTGATCTTTTTTCACTGATATCTTCAATAGTTGCTTCAATTAGCTTGACCTGTTGCTTAAAATCAGAAAACCAACAAGATCTGCTGCTGCTGTCAGGAATGGCTCTAGCAATACATGAGTTTATAAAATGTTCTGCTTCATATGCCGCACACCTGATACGATACTTCAAAAGCTCTTTTGATCCTTCATCATCATCCGCAGTAGTACTTCCATTGCCCATTGTGATATCCTGAAAAAATGATCTCAATAAAACTAAGTCATCGTAAATAGTTTGGAACCCACCAGCCTCATCCATTCTCAATTGAAATTTAGAATCCTTCAAGTCCCTCAAGCTGTGAATTAGAAAATTCAAGAAACCAAGTTGATGAGTTTGGGGAGAATTTCGCCCTACTCTGCCAAAAGTTATGAGAAAGAAGATGTCGGTGATGCGTCCTTTAAGGAGACGAGTCTTTTCAAGAAACTCAGATATCCCAAGATTACACATTTCTCTTGCCACGTTCCCCGTCTCTTCTTCTTCGCTGAGAAACACGAAGAGCACAGATACTACATTGAGAACCAAAGTCACGAACTCTCTTCGGATATCTGAGAGTTTCTCTATTTCAGACTCATGCTTTGGGGGGCAACTGAGTAACAAATCCACAACGTATTTCAAATCCTGGCGAAGACATTTCATCTGATTCTCCAACTCCGTCGTTAGGCAGATAACTTCCTCGTATATTAGCTTTTCGAGATTTTCCCGCACGAAACCAACATAGCTTTTCAGAAATTCATCAGTCAAAGGAGGAAGATCACCAGTAGAGAACTCTTTTAACTTCAATAACAAAGCTTTGACAACTCCAATATTACTCATATTTGACTCTAAACAGTTTTTGAATTGCAAATAATACTGCTCCCTCCTATAGAAGTTGTCAATTGAACCACCAGATTCCATCTTTCTCCAACTCTTTTCTTTCTTTTTTTTTTTTTTTTTTTGAATCAATAAACTTACAATGATCAGCTTTTGACTTTGAGAAAGTTTCACATAGCTAGGTGATGATATTCAAAACCTCGAGAGTTGATCATTGATTAATCATGCATAGAGTTGAATTGCAAGTGATCATTTTTTAATCATTAAATTACAATTGATTGATGCTTTCTAAGATCCATTTTTTACGCGCGTGTGTCCATTAATTTCAGAGCAGACTATTATACATCTATAATATATATGTTAGCATCACAATGTTCATCAGCTAATAAACAATGCTCCAATTTAATTCAACTCTTTCCCCTATTCGTTCTTCTATGTATGTCACCTAGAAAACTATTGAACTTGTAGCAAAAAAATGTTCTGAATATTGTATTAGTGGTGGTCTAGATCGAACAGGATTAAAGAAAGACTGAGAGACTTTTAGTAAGTTGTTATTGACTCATTATAGATGCATGTTAGAAAAATTATGGTTTATGACAAAATTATGGGGAAAATGCATAAAACACCATGCGGTTTAAAAAATCTGAACAAAGCCCCTTGTGGTTTGTTAATTGTCTAAAACCCCCTTGTAGTTTCATAAACTTTGTACAAAATCTCCTAACTTGCACAAAACCCCCATGTGGTTTCAAAAAGTTTTGCACAAAACCCCCTTGTAGTTTCATAAAAAGGGGATATTGTGACGAGTTTATGAAACCACAAGGGGGTTATAAACAATTTACAAACCACAAAAGAATTTCGTGCAATTTATGAAACCACAAAAGGGTTGTAGGTTGATTCCCCCGTAAATATCCTCCTCCTTTTTTACCTTAATCAATGAAAGATAGGACCATATCTCTTTGGTTGTAAGGTAAAGTCCCCCTAGAATGATTTTGAAACAATTGGGAGGTTTTGGAGGGATAGTGACACAAAATGACCGGCTGCTCAATAGTTTGGGGGAAAATTGGACGCAATTTTTCCTTCTATTTATTATATACATTCACATGCATGATATATGGTATTGATCTAGTTTCGTTACATTAAATTTATGTTTAACAATGGGTATCCATTGAAAAGTTTAAAATCAACACTTGCAATTTCGTTACTAACTTTTGCTTTACCATATGAAATTATTAAACATTCATATCATCAAATATATACTTTTTGCTCGGGCAAGTAGAGATTTATTAATAAAGCACAAAAAGTGCAGAAAATTTACAAGTAATCAAACAACATTACCAGCAACACTAGAAGGTCACACTAAATGAGACACATTATCGGATTCATACACCAATCAATAAATAAAAGGACAAAATATCTATATCTTTTTTGTGTACCTTCATCCATCCCCATGTTCTATGTTTTACAAGATGATGGGCCGGGTGGTTCGCAAGAATTGTATTGATATCGAGCCAGTTGTAAATTGCCATCCAAATTCTATAAGCTGCAGTGTCACATTCAAACATCAAGTGTGCCCACATCTTAGATTCTTGCGAGTAATGCCTCTTTTTTTAACAGATTACACCTAATTAATGGAGTTCTATCTAAAATGAGTTTTCAATCAGAAAATGACTATCTTAAGAGGAGCTAAATGAAACCTATTCTTATGGTTCAGACTGTGATACACTGACCCTGCCGTATAAATTCTCAATATTCAGTTGATTTTTAACTAGGTTAATTGGCTATAGTTCGGACTTGAGGCTATTAGAATCATGGTTTTCTTATTCAAAAAGAAAAAAAAAACCTTCTCCAACTTAACCTCCATTCTAGATCTCCGTCATTGCATGCAAACACTGATATTCCCCTTATCAATAATGTACCTATATATCTTGTGCAATTTTATTCACCTCTGCACTTTCTCCCCATGAGAAGCAAGTCAAAAACTCTAGCACTTTACGAGGAGCTTTTTAAAAAGATAAGAATAGGTGGGAATACCTGTCATGACTAAATTTACAAGAAACGCGCTCCGAGTGAAAGCGAGTTACGTTATTTTTCTAGTTGAGAAGGCAATTCCCTCCATCAATGGTTGCCATACTTAAACTCTCCTTGGTTTAGCTCCAACAGACTTAAAAGGAATTGAATCTCTTTTAGAGTTCAAAATATTTGCCCTCACTCATCCTTTGATCTTAGATGTTGATACTTTATAGTTTGCTCTTGTTATAATTTTCAGTTCTGACATTAGTTCAAAATTCATTAGAATACTCCTTAGAGCCTCGCTCTGCCTCATCAAATATATATTGATATTAAATGAGTTGGTAATAGTTTGATGGGAGCAGGGGAAGATATATTAATATTAGAGACTAGAACTAAAGAGATTATTTTACTTATTGCATTGGTGATACAGTTAACAAACAAATATATAAAAAATTGAATATTTAATTTGATATCCTCATTTTCACGGTTAAAAATGTCCAAATAAAAGATGTTAACAATAAACTTCCCATAATATATATGTACTAGGGCAAAAACACATGTGAAAAAATAAGTGAAAAACACTCATGTATTACTTGTGATAAGCCAAAGAAACTCATGAAAGAGAAATAAAGAAAAAAAAAGTATCTTCCGTTTTAAAGAATAAAGAGGAGGAAAGGTGATCTTCTTTTTAGTGTGGAGCTTTGTGTTTCTTTTTTGAAGTAATTCTGTATTCATGATGAATTACAAATTTCTACAACAAATTTAAAATGAATAAGTTACAAAAATCTTATCTGCTTATGGAAAATTCTCTTATGTTATCCCCCACCCTCAAAAACCAAATGCTTGGTTCCGCCTTTGAATGGGAGCGAAATGCAATTTTTACCAATTCCTGGCGTGTAATTGAGCACCTTGCTTTTGAGTTGTGGGACTTCAATGCCATCTAAAAGAGCTTATGGAAGCTCAGATGACCATTATCACTACCTTGGCAAGGATTAGAGGATTTGGCAATTTACCTCCCTCTGTTATGCTAATTTAACAAATTACCTCTTCGCAAAAAATAAATAGGCAAATTACCCACGGTGATTTCTAGATTTAGCAAATTACCTTCTTATATAGGGAGGCGTAGTTCACTGCTCAAATTTGAGGGTGAGAATGGTTTTCTAGTCTAAAAAAGACAATTATACCCTTTATTTCTCAAAAAATTATGTAATTTTTTGGTTTAATATTTTAATTTGTTAATAAAAATGCAAAAAAATTAAACTAAAATTTTAAAATAAGTTATGATTTGGTAATACGTATGTTTTATAATACTTTTCATACTTTTACTTATATAATCTTTTAAAGAAAGGTTATAATCAAATTTGAAATTACAGAAAAGAAACTATCAGAAATAACAAGGGTATTTTGATCATTAAGTATAAAAAATACACTAAAAAAATCACAGGGAGGTGGTGTGCCAATTTTTAAAATCAAAGGGAAGTAATTTGCCTATTTATTTTTCACAGGGAGGTAATTAGCAAATTTGATATAACATAGGGAGGTAAATTGGCAAAAACCCCAAGGATTATTCGGACTAACATTTCTCTATCTTTTGCAGGTTTCTTCAAATTTGTTTAGTTTCCTTGTATATAAGTAAAGTAGCCTTTGACTCATTAAGTCCAACAATCGGGTGTTTGAGTTGGAAAATACATGTGGCATCGCAATTTTACACACGGAATGACATTTTAGCCGTTCGAATTCTATGTAGGCAAAAAGTTCATTTACAGTCGATTGGGTATATTTTGCAGCAAAACTCGAAATCTACATGACAAAAACACGACCTGAAATATTACAGGGCAAAAGTGTAAAATTGCCAAAGTTAGTGGACAAATATATATATAAGTGATGGTACAAATTTGGCTAGACTTTGATTCTTTACCTCCTCAATACCAACAAAAAGAATAGTAATTCCTCGCATATAAAGCGAAACAAAAGAGAATAAAGAACCAAATCTAATAATTTATGAATAAACTATTGCTAAACGTTCACACATAGAATACTAAAACATATTATTCCAACACACATAAAATTTATTAAAATCGTCACTCATGTAAATAAACATAAAATCATGGCTCATCCGGTCAAACGAGATTCCCAAATCCACTTGGATAAAGATTCCTTGCTTCCTCAAAAACAACCAAAATATTAAACCCAAAAAATAATAAAAAATAATAATAATTCCTCATATATAATAATAATAATAATAATAATAATAATAATAATAAAGAGAGAGAAATAGAATCAATTGTGTACGTATTTGAGATCGAGCAGCTTTTGGGAACAAACAACACAACACAACACAACAAAAATTTATTCCAAACCCTTCCCTCCTCCTTTTTCCCTCCCTCTTATTCCAATTTCCCCCCCAAATTTTCCACCCAATTTAGGGTTTCTAATTTTTTCCCCAATTCAATTTTTTAACCTAATTTGCTCAGAAAAAAATGGCGGACTCCGAACAAAACAAGCTCTTTGTCGGCGGCATTTCGTGGGAGACCACGGACGACGTTCTCAAAGACCATTTTGGTCGATACGGCGACGTTTTGAGGTCCGTAATTGGAAAAGATCGCATCAATGGCACACCTAGAGGCTTCGCTTTTATCACCTTCTCTGATTCTTCGGCCGTCGATCGCGCTCTCAATGATTCTCATCAAATTCTCAATAGAACGGTCTGTTTTGTTGAAACACTCTGTTTTTTTTTTTAGGTGAAATAGTGCTTTTTTTGTTTTATGTGGATTTGTTGACGACGAATTAATTGTTTTTGGGAGAATTGTGTAGCGTTAGATCTGTAATGTTAGTGTTACTGAGCCATTCTGATGTGTTAATTTGGTTTATTTATGGCTAATTTTGGAAGCGCGCTGTTATTTCGTTTTCCGTAGGTAGAAGTGAAAAGGGCGATTCCGAGAAGTGAGCAACAGAGTCAGCAGCAGCAGTACAGGGGATTGGGTAGAAATAACGGTGGTAGGACTAACGGTAGGAGCAACGACCAGTTTAAGACGAAGAAGATTTTCGTAGGGGGTTTGTCGGCTAATTTAACCGAGGAGGAATTCAGAAGTTACTTTGAGAAGTTTGGTAGGATTACGGACGTGGTAGTGATGCATGATAACATGACCCATAGGCCGAGGGGTTTTGGTTTCATTACGTTTGAGTCGGAGGATTCTGTTGAGGAGGTTATGCGGAACAACTTTCATGAGTTGCCTGGAAAGCCCGTGGAGGTAAAAAGAGCTGTGCCTAAAGATGGAAGTAACGGTTATAGCAATGGTTACAATCGGAGGGTAGTGGATGAAAGAGTCCCAGATTCTAGTCCTTATCAACAAGATAGCTATAATTCTTACAATACGATGTTTGGGTATTTTCCCTCTGGGTATGGCAATGTCACCGGGTACCCATATGGAGCTGGAATTTACGGTGGTGGTTATCCTTCTGCAGGATATGGTGGATTTGGTTATGGATTTGCTCCAATGATCCCAAGGAGCCCTTGGAATCCAGCAATGGTGGGCGTAAGAGGAAGTATTATGCCTTATGGTAGTGCTTCTCCTGTCTATCCCACGTACATAAACGGGGGACCCGGTGGTGTAGTTGTTGCTTCCAATGGATATGGTGGGATATTAGGCACTGGCTTTGGTGGAAAGTCAGGTCAATTTCAAAGTGGAGATGCTCAAAACGCAGCCGACTCACAGACTACTGGGAATAACATAGATGCCAATTCTTTTTCGAATGGTAGAGCCACCGGAGCTGCTGCCACCAAACAGAGCCAAAGAGGTAACGGTAAGTCCTATCCAGATTCTAATTCAAATTGACTACTCGGTTACGCTGCTGTGGATATTAACAGATTTATAATTTCTCACACTGACGTGGGTAGGGCTATCTCGCTATCAGTATTTAAATGTCCTTGCATTAGATCTGTTTCTAACTATTTTAATATTTCGGTGTGCTTTTTTATTTTCATTGTCAATAATTTAAGGTTTTCGGATTTGGACTGCTGTAATATAATATTTTTTTACATTTGTTGTAACATGCCGTTTTATTTCACTGACGTATGGTGGTTTTTGTGTTCTCTATATCACGGATTTAGCCATCATGAATCAGTTCAAGTATCATCAGATGGAGAAATGTGGTGTTTGATTGAATATTATGTTGTTAGATTATTCTTGCTTTAGTCTTATCTTATTGGATGGCTCCTGCATGTAGTTTAAATATTTGTTCATTATAATTGGGCTTGCTTAGTCTTATCATTATAATTGGGCTTGCTTAGTTGTTGTTTTTTTGTTTGCCTTTTTGGTTTCATGAACCGTGATCAACCGTTCTTAGAGCCTCGGATTTGAGCCCTAATAGCCTTTTCAACTTTCTTGGTCCACACTAAACCTTTACTCTTTGATAGTCATCAAATCACTATTTTGTGTCCATAATGTGATGTATGTCGAAAAAGCTAAGATTTTGACATGGTTATCTCAATCCTCAAGTGTCTGGGGATGTACCGGTATCAACATAGTTTTTTTGTTTTCTACTTTATTTCCGTCTTATTACTGTTCAGAGTCCTAATCCACGTATATCCTTGCTAATACCATCTTATCTTTTCTGCTAATTTATTTTGAAATGTTTTTTCTTGCCAAGGCCATCTAATCTTTTAGGTATTATATTTTGGATGTTATTCACACCTCTGGGCTTGGGAGCAATATATTTTTGTATTTAAACATTTGTTTTGTACTTTTGCCAGCTTCTGTATTGATATCATGAGCGTGTTTTGTTTATTCCCGCTGACAAAGTCGATTCAAACTTTTCTGAGATCATTTGCTTACTTTATTTGCAACAACATAAACTCTAAGATATTGTGCATTGCACGTGTTGATATTTGTGAGTAGTAACTTTGGGGTGGTTGCATTAATAGTTCAATATTTTTTACAGTTTGCAAATTATAATCCTTTATTTTTACTTATTTAGAACTAATGTCATTGTTTTTGCAATTTTAGTCTTTATTTTCTTACGACATGGACATTAATCGTCATCGTAAGTAATCTATGTCACTATTGTATTGGAAATTGTATCCCTTCATCTAGCAATTCTTGAATTTTTTTTATCCAAATTTTCTATTGACAAGTTATTATTTTCATTTGGGAGCTCTTACGCATGTTGTGTTTTAAGATTGGACAGGAAAAAATAAATCAAAATTTGAAGTTTTGTAGCCTATTACATGTGATCTTAAGGGCTGTGCATGCTATTGTTTTGGTAGTTCGTTCCTAATTAAAAAACGAATAGGCATCCCAGTGAAATCACCTTACTTTGAAATTTTTAACAAAGTTCCAAAGTTCTCAGTAGCTTTGTTGAGAGTAATCTTGTTCTGTTTGTTCTTTTGTTGTAAACACATGTCAATATGTTTTCAAGTGCATTTAGTGTCGAAGTAAGTTATTATCTCCTTCACTAAGCAACAACATTCATCAAGATTTTTGCATATATTTTATTATTTTCGTTATTCGCGGAGTTAAATAAATTATTAGAGTGAGACCATCGGAGTCATTTTGATGTTTCGATTTTCAGTTTGTGCATGGTTGTTTGTGTTTAATTTTGTTTTTACGTCTGAGGTCCGTTACTATAGGACTGAGTTCTCGTGCCTCTACAAAAACTCAATTCATCAAATTGGTTTATTATTTCATTATTTATGATACACGTTCCGACTCGGATTCAATAAATATACTCTAACTTCAATTCAGTATCAAAACCTTTAGGGTCTCAAGACTCAACTAATTTTTGGATCAGAACTTCAAGATAATCGTGGGAGTTCCGAACAAAGTGTTGGATAATTTGGCCGGACTGTTAGACTTAATTAGGCCCATTTGAGTTTACCACTTTTATCACTTCCTGTAGATCATCAAGCAAAACAAAAGAACCTAGTGCATTGGGATTACTTGGGTTTGCAGGGCACCAAATTAGCTTGTCTTCTTCTTCTTCTTCAACTTTTTGCTTTTGCTCTTTTTTTTTTTTTTTTTTTTTTTTGTGTCCAGTGTGATTATATCTTATGATGTAGTGGTACTTCGAAAAATTAATTAAAGAAGTGTCGGACACGTATTCGACACCATCACGTGTCGAACAAGCTGCGTTGCGTGTCACTAAGTAAATAAATAAAAATAATTATGGACATGGTGTTTGAACGTTTCAAACGCGTTTAAGTTACAACTGTTTTGTGGTTAGGACTTAAATATCTTTTAGTTAAAAGGTTACACATAGAAACCTAAAAGAAAAAAAATCACTTTCTATATAATTAAACAACTAACTAAAGTAACATAAAAATAAAGAGAAATTTAAACTTTTTTATCATTTTAGCTTTTGCACTTTAAGCTTTGTGCTCATATCTCTCTCGATCCACAGATTGACAAACAAACTAGAATTCATTAGATAATTTAATTTCTACCAGTTTCAAAATATATTAGTTTGTTTTAATAGTTTATTCTGACTTATAGTGTCATTTTATTTGCTATTATTTCTGGGTTTGAAGATATTTAAGAATCTAATGTTTCTTGTTCCTTTCTAACTAAAATTGA
Organism: Misopates orontium; assembly: GCA_946800315.1. Classification (NCBI taxonomy): domain Eukaryota; kingdom Viridiplantae; phylum Streptophyta; class Magnoliopsida; order Lamiales; family Plantaginaceae; genus Misopates; species Misopates orontium. The sequence goes on along the minus strand of OX326948.1, from coordinate 42,391,475 downwards.
ACATAAAGATATTATTTATGAAGATTTTAATTATATTTTATATATTTTATTATAAAATTATAATTGTATTTGGGTTATGTTGTGTCTTGTAATTTTTTAAATTAGGTATCGTTGTATTTGTTCCACCTGTCTGCATCCGTGCATCATAGAATGTAATGTATTTGGGTCAAAAGACTTCAAAACATTAGAAGCTTCAGTTGAGTTCAAACATTTCAAACTTATATAAATTTTTATTTTTTTATGGCGTGAACATTTAAAACTTATATTCATACACAAATACTGTGCATATCTCATTAGTCATAATAAACAAACCATTTCTATTAAATTATTATTTCACGCCTCCAACAAATAAATTTTTATACTCACTTATTATCTAGATAATTTCAAATGTAAATTCAATTAATATTTGTTTATGGTTAATATTTTTGACATTTCTTAAGGTTTGATCAAACATCACTTACACTTTGTAGATTTCAATAATTTGATAGCTGCATTGAGATTCGCATTAACCTGTCAATGCGTCGAACTAATTTTTGCCCTTGGTGAACATATAATAAGATGGGGTTTCATTGAATTACTATGTCAATTGTGGGGTATCTTTAATATATATTTTATAGTAGAAAAACAGTTAAAAATTATATGTTTACAAATTTTATTTAACTAAAAGATAAATTAGTTTGCAATAACTAAGTCAATTCTGTTTCTATTTGTATTTTTATTTTTTAAAAAACAAATCAAAGTGGAGAAAAAAAACCTAAAAGTTACTTATATCTTCAATATTTAAAGTGCATTCAAATAATTTTTTTCATTAAATGATTTCTACAATAATATTATATAGTTCTAAAATCAATTTTTAAACTATAATCGAATCACATTTTAAATATTCTAAGCTATTTCTTCAAAACATTAAGAACAAGCCTTTTTTTTGTTAAACAAGATCTAATGATCATTTATATTTACAACAGAATATCACTCTGAGTACACGGAATAGCAGAATTAGAAGTACGAGATATAACAATAGAAATATAAAAAATAAAAAAACAGTAATGGTTAAAGCCAATCTGAAGAGATTGTCCACATGTTGTACAATGACGATGGATTAGTGGATATATGATCCTATAATACAAAAATGATGCGCCCATTTTCGTCTGAGTGACGACTACTTGGTTGGTTTTACTTTAGTTGAACGTACTAATGGCGGCTATGAAGTTGGACAAACTACTCGAATATCTTGTATGAGGCCCATGAAATGCCTTGGATGTGCATGTTTCATGTGAAAGCATTTCAATATATGTAAAGAATCTGTTGTAGTAGTCACAATATGTGTAATCTGCATACTATGTGTCAAAGCAGGCTCAGCGCATAATGCTCATAAATCCAGCCTGATTGTTGGCTAAGTTACCCACTAGAACGCCACCATGAAATTTCCGGTAGTATCTCTAATAATGCGTTAGTGCCCGCTAGACATGGGACAAACTTCAAACGGCGAAGTCCAGACCAATCCAAAATATATCCGAACTTATTTTAGTATTTAACTTTGTGTATGAAAAGACATTGGTCGGAGACATTAGGTCTGCTTAAACAGCGTCGAGGCCGCAGTCTATGGCGTAGGATCTTCTTACAAATTTTGTACTGTTTTGGCTTTGATCATTCACTGCGGCATTACCATTAATGGGATCTTTGAATTTTGCAAATCACTCAATAGTCAAATATATCTGTTATTTGATTTTTCTTTGCTGCTGCTGATAAGATATCTGATCGAAATCTGTGGTTAAAACTTAAAAACAGTCTCTGCCACTTCTTTTCTTTTTCTAAATTCATTCTATTGATTGATCACATCATCCCTCTCTAACTCTATCCGCTTCACGTCACAAATATATTAGTAAATTCTTCCTGAAGTCAAAGCTTTGTACGCTTTTGACAATCGACATCAATGTTAATAACTCTAGATTTTATCAAATCTTACAACATTTATCTGTTTGCATGGTTATGAAATATTTGTTAGAGTTGTAGTAATTGCCAATTGGCTAGATTTTATGTTTGTTCTTTAATGTGAATCTATATCGAATCTGAACATTTATTGTTTATTCTTTAATGTCAATCTATTTCAAAATCTGAACATTTATAAGAGACAATCTTAATTAATTTTGTCCACTATTATTGAGATCTTTCACATTGGCTCCGGAATAGTCGGTACTTACTAAATAGACCATAAATCACTTTATTAAGGCCCTTTTGGATAAGTTCAAAACAAAAATATAAGAAACAAAAGGCTAGCGATACTGCCAAAGCAAGAATTGTTGGAGCCAGAGCAAATTTTAGAATTTCTCAAATTTACCCTTTTCATTTAAGGAATATAGAAATTAGATTCTTATATATCTTTACTTTGTATTAGTCCTTAATTATAGCAAAAAGCAACCTTGATTCCCGTTAATTCATTTACACAAATTAGTAACATGAGGAGTACAGAAATTGTTGCTTGATCACTTCAACCTCTACGGAAAATTAATTAACTGAATAATAATTATTTCTTATTACAAGGTTTTTACTTGGATATCAAAAATTGAAACTAAAGACTATTATCCAAGTTAGAATGAAAAAAACAAATGTTATTATATATTTTTATCATCTAGTTTGCTTGCTACAACTTTTATTTCATTTGATTTAATGTCATCAGTTGAATAATTAAAAAATTTAATATACTAAATAGTGTATGAAAATCGATAAAAAGAAAGACAAAAGTTAAATTATGATCAAGTCACATTTCTTCACACACACACACATATATATTTATATAAATATATACATATACATATACATATATATATATATATATATATATTATAATATAATTAATAACTATATGATGTACATACATATTATAATTTAGTTTCAAAAATAATTCTGCTCTATGTTAGTTAAATAATTGGCTGAAATTAAGTTAATGATATAATTATGAGTATTGTAAATATACTGGCAATTTTAACCTTTTTTAAACGGTGCCTGTTAAAATTAGACTTAATTAAATTTTAATTAATAATTTTGTGCCAAGATATGAAATGATCCGTTTCTTTCTTTAAAATACTAAAGATATAAACCGAATTTGGTAATGAAATAACTGGTTTGTTGCTAAAATTTGGGGATACTAATTAAGATGACGTGTTTACTAGATTTAAGGAAGGGGATTTTAGAATTCCTTAGTTAGGAAGGGTATATTAGAGATAATAAAAGATTTGCTCTGGTTCCAACAATTTGTACTCTGGCAATATCGCCACCCGACACAAAATATAAGAATTTAGGAATGGAAAAAAACAATGAATTTAAAGAATTCTGATCGTTAAAACAGTAAAGGACATTTTTTTTTTAATGAACATGGCTTTCATTGATAGCTATTCTTTGCCCAAAAAAGGATCTCAAGTCGAATAGCCCCCATCGCCTCAAAGTAGCAATGAACGAGCTGAAAGTAGTCAAACTACTCCAGATGTCCTGGACGAGGCTAGTAAGATGTGTTGTAGAATATTGTTCATGTCATTACAGTTCAACATGTATAAAGAATATGTAGTAAATGTGTAATCCGCAGGCTGCTGTCTGGCTATTGGTTGAGTATGCCGAGCATGTTACCATTAAATTATCAGTGGTATTCCTGATTATAACCGTTGGATTTGTGTAACCATAGGAAGATCTGTCCACATTAAATTTAGCGAAACGAGGAGGTGGGGTTAAGTGGTGAGTATGGAATGGTGGTGCACAAGAATTTTCCGAGGTGGAGGGGGAATTGGAAGCCATGTGTAGGCCGAAAGAAATCAAAGATAATTCTAGGTCTTGTAGGCGAGCCCCTTGCTTGTCGTCGAGTTGGATCAAACTTTTTTAACTATTAGTTATTCAGAAAATCAAAGATAAGATCGTGTGATCATCATAAGTGAACCAATTATTATTTTTTTGATATTTAACATATGTAAATAATTTTGTATATGCCTAAAGTGTGAATCTGGCATCCAGCGACTTGGGTGCTTGTCAAATTCATATGATATGGGTATCTTTGCAACGTACGTGCCCCTCTGAAATTCAACATAAGATGCCTTGCATAAGAAATCAAGTAGAGTCTATTTCCATTGCCCAAGGATGCATTGCCGAAAAGGGAAAAATCTTTATTAGAAGACAAAATTGATGAAGGTCCATAACAGAAGTAATAGGTTAGCCGCCACCCGACTAAGTTCGACCCGATTTCGAGCTCTTTATTTGTGTATCTGTCTTGACTGTTGACTAAAGGTCAAAATAACAAAATACTAAAATGGTGCCGAAACGTAAATAAAATTTGAAAGAAATAAAATATTGTTTGCCTTGTGGCTTGCGATTGAGCTTTGCTGATAAGAACAAAACAAAAGATCATGATTATAAGATCACCTTAAGATCAACAAAGGTGATCACTTGCCCTCTTATGGGCCATTTTAATTTTGGACCATACCTACTCTACGTCAATCACTTGGCTTATCTTGATGCACATGAATTGATATTGTACTTACAATCAGATTTAGTAAATAATTACTCTTTGCCGTTAACCAAGACTTCTGACCACTAATTATAGAAAATCAGAAGCTTGATGCGATAAATTTGAAAACTCATGACATGCACACGTGTTTGTGCACCTTGGTCCAACTATGTTATATTATTTAAGGGAAATGATTGTGTAGTGCAAATGCCACATGAAGACATGGATTTGCTTTTAAGTCCAATATAGCAACTAGTGAAGAAAATAATAATGGAATTGGAGAGTTTATAATCATTAGGAGCTACATAAAATATGTGACTAAACATAAGTGCATGACTACTAAATTTTTTTATAAAAGAATCTCCTTCATCTCCTTTTTGAATTATGGGAGGGAATGTCTGTTACCTTTGGGGAAAGCTCTAATGAAGAAAAAGAGAATTGTTATGATTGTGTCGAGTAAAAATTGAGATGATTAACTCTTTGATGGTTTGGTCAAAGCAATAGCCTTTTGCATGCATTATTGGGGAACATGAGCTGGTTTTTGTACTTGAAAGTAACTAATGTAAAAGGGAAAGAAAAATAAAAGTAGATCCAAAAATCATGCACAAGAATTTAATCATTAGAGATCCACCATCTTTAATAACATTCCATCCATCTTTCAAAATCTTCATCCCAATATGAGCAAAAAGGGTTTTTGAGTTTGGAAAAGTTTCCAAACAATTAGTCATGGAAAAGATAAATGGATCCCACCCTTGTCCCTCCATTGATGTGCCAATGTCATAAACCAAAATTACCCTTACAACAGAATAGCTAGCTAACAATAATAATCCTAAGGGAGATTATGCATCATCCCATGCAGCAAAAACTGGCAAGTGAGTCATAGTGAGTGGAAACCAAGGATTCACTTGACTTGAGGGGTTGATGAACTTGTTTTCAACATGACTAGGCTTTGAGAAAAGCGCGGAGGCAGTATTCTTATCCGGGCTTGCTTCCCTTGAGCTGCTCAAGCTCGTGACCAACGACGATGGGTTGGAATAGTGGGGTGCGAGGGAAGTTGAGGATTCGTCGACCAATGTTTGAGTTGAACCAATGCCGATCAAATCATGCAGAGCTACCGAGAAAGACGAGTTTTGGTAGTTTGCGTCGTTCATTGTTTTTATGCCAACTGATTCATCGTTTCTCTGGGGTGTGGATTTGTATCCAATGGCGACTGCCTCTGCAATAGGCTCAGGCTCTTTGTTTCGCCTCGCTATGTCCCCTGTTGGTAGAGTATTGCTTGCCATGATCTTCTCGACATCGTAGCGGGATATGTCGAAATTCGTGACAGCGTTCGCACCCCTGAACTTGATTGCAGCGATGTCGTATGCTTCAGCTGCTTCTTCCTGCGTGCCTGAATTGTAACAGAAGGAATTAATTTCTTTCCAACTATTGTTTAACAGTACTAGTCAAGAACTATTGGACAATGGATACTATTTAAGAGTACATTAAAAGATGTAAGATGGAGTTGTCTAAGTGAGAATCGAAATGGTGCAGAAGTAATAATTCCTATATACCCTTTACACATGCAGACAAAGTGAAATCTAGTATGTGAAACAAAGTTATCTTAAATGGTGAAACAGCAGAAACTGAGAAAAGAACTTTGAATTTAAATAGGAATGGTGACAACTTACTGAAAGTTCCAAGGTAGAGGTCCTTGTTCCCGGCAACTCGGCCAATCCTCGCCTGCCATCTTCCATGCTGATGATGCCTGCTGTGATAAAAGATCACAAGTAAATACCATGGTCTATAACATTATGAATAGCATGTGGAGTATAAACTTGTTACAAGTTGAAGAACATTGAGGAGTTATAAATTGACCTCGTAACGCCTCTGTACATCGACGCCCCTCTAGAAAATCCACTACTCTTCCTGAAATCGAAATAAAAATCAGTTCATAACTTGAAGAATGACTATAATCTGTCCATGAAAATAATAATAAACGCATCAAACTTGAATGAACCAGTGAACTCACCTCCTCAAGTGAGCGACGCACTCCTGTCGGCTCATGTTCTTCATCTCCTCAAGTTCTTGCTGGTAGTTCTCAGACTGCAAAAGAAACAAAATAAAAATATATGACAATAAATTACTAACAAAACACAACAGAAAAATGTAGGAAAAAGCTGCATACCGGGAAGTTTATATGAGTAGAGGGACCCCAATACTTCAGTGCAGCAAGATCATATGCTCTGGCAGCTTTCTCTTCCATATCATAACCTCCTGAAATATTTAGTGGTAAAAATCATGGTTAACTTTTCACATTTATTTCTACATAAACAAAGGTGAGTGAGTAGGTTCTTGAAATTAATGGTGAAAATGTATATTCTTGTTTTAACTTAAAAGTTATGAATACATTCTCGTTACAATTTAATAGTTCACAAATGGTGTGTGTGTGTGTGTATAGACTTTAATAACTTAAAAGTTCATAAATAGATTCTTACCAAGATAAACTGAAGTTTGTTTGAAAGCACATCCGGACCAAAAGTAGGAACATGACAACAAAATCCATACCAAGAATTAGACAAGGAATATTTCATAAATGGCACACAAAATCACAAAAAACAAAAGGAAAAATAGAGTAGAGGTTTTCTTGTATATATGGACTAACCTTGTCTTCCTTTTCTAGTTTGACCTTCCTTCTTGCAACTATTGTCCCAAAGATGAGCTTCATACCTGCCTGTCCAACGATGTCTGTGGAGAACACACAACAACAGTAACAAATATTTAAATCAAAACAATGAGAAAACATAGACACAAACAAGACAAAAGCACTTTGACTTACTGCAATAAACCAAAACCAAATCTTGAAAAAATAGTAGTAGGGGGGGACACAATGAACAATATTTTGAACATTAGTACACAACTCCTCAAAAAGACTAGATCTTTGAACAGTGGAAAGACATAATAACAATGGGAAAATTTTGTGATCATGTAAAACTATGACAAAAAAAATAATGATGATATAGTTTCATATACACCAACCTTGTGACACCTCTGTACTGAGATGTTCTCTGCCCAAATGTATCAATAGATTTCCTATGAACAGTTTGCTTCTGTGCAATCTTCTCAGACCCTCTCTTCTTTGTCTCCATGGCCACACACTCATTGGTGTCAGTAGGTGAAATCTGCCTTGAAGCAACTACAACACAGCTAGACTGAGAAACAGGACTACTCATGGACAAGCTCAAAGACTGCAAATCTCCACACCCCATTTTGCCTCCATTTTCAACCATGCATGTGGTTGTACTATTATGATGAACCTGCTGGTGGTGCTGTTGCTGTTGTTGTTCAAGTGCATGGTTCTGCTCAATCCATGTTTTCAGACAAGGGATTTCATTCTCAGACATATGTGGAACATTCGGAGTGCTGTGCTGGTCCATGTTTGTGGTGTGGTACATACTATTGTAGTTAAGTGCAGAGTAATAGTGGTTTTGCTGCTGCTGCTGCTGCTGGTTGAAGTATGCACTACTCTCTAAGCTCAAGAACATTGCAGCATCTCTTTGTTGAGATGAATACTGATGTGTGCCCATTGTTGCACCACTCAAAAAGTCTTCAAGTTTGGGAGAAGAACTATGCACCATACCTATAAAAAAAGAAAAACAAGAAAATAAAGATAGTCAATATAGAAAGTTGTAAAAAATAAAATATTGGTAAGTACTTAATGAAGAGAAAAAAAAAAAAAAAACCAACCTTCTGAATGTGATCCAGAGAGAGCTTCCATTATGCAGAGGGACCCATCTGACTTAAGAGGCATAACTGACAAATGAGAGTTAAAGTCACCATTTTCATAGCAATTGTTGAGGTGTGAAGATGAAAGATAGAAGCTTTCTGAAGTAGGAGTAGGATGAGCTTCTATGTGATGATTGGACTCCATTTTCATGTGGGGTGTGAGTGAAAATCCAAGCCAGTTGTTGTTGTTAACATTGCCACTACCATTGTTGTTGTTGTTGTTGTTGTCATTTGAGGACTTCATATTTGTTACAAACAAAGACACAAAAAGATGTGATTTTTTCTTTTAGTGTTGTTGTTCAAGGCAACAAATCAATGATTGGGATGAAATTATAGTAATCATTTCATGTTTTTTTTTTTGAACACTCTCCCTCAAGAAACTCTCAAATATCTTCTTTTTGTAGTTTTGCTGCAGATGAGAAGCTCCTCTTGAATATATAGTGGTTGTTTAAACTAAACAAAAAGAATGAATAAGAAGCACAATATGATGCTGGGAAATGGGTAGCATTCGTTCCTGCATTCTATGGGGATCTGTGTACACATTTATATATATGTCTTTCAAATGAGAGGTATCTAACTCTAACCAAGAATATAAGACTTTATCTTTTTCTCATTTTTTTTTTTTTTTTTTTGAGGAGTTTACAAACTACCTTATCCTCTTTAAAAAACCCTACCTTAAACCCAGAATGTGATTATCGCACAATAGAAACTTCAGTGGTGTTGTTATCTTCTTTTGGCTAAACAAGACAAGCATGATTCATTATATAATGAAGATAATTCCTTGTTTTTATCATAGGCTTCTTAATTAATCCCAACATCTTCAATAAATAATGCTAATATTCCTGAGTACTCTTAGCTTTCCTTTCAGCCGCGAGAATATTAATCAAATTAAGTGGGTGATTTGGGAAATCTTTGTTAGTGCAATAGATATTTCACATCAGAATTAATTATGTTCATGCTTTAGCTTAGTTTGGAATAATTTGCAGTAAAAATATTGCATGTAATACTAAGTTGGGGTAGACACTATGATGCCTTTGGAAGGCAGCTAATGAGGTCGATTGATTGGTTGATATGTAAGGATTGCTTTTGATTGGTCACCTGAACTCGAAAATTATTAAGCCAAACTAGTGTACATCTTAGTGTAAACGATCGGATATTTAGATCAGTGTTTTTAAAATCGAACCGGAGCTTTGAACCGGAAAGGCACCGGTTCACTAGTTTTACCGGTTAAACCGTGTCAACCGGTTGTTGAATCGGTCAAAACCAGTGAACGGACAAGGAACTGGGTCACGGTCCGACCGACTGGTCCGGTCCAATTTTAAAAACACTGATTTAGATGTAATGATCGAGTATTTAGATGTAATGAGATATAAAATTCATGCTAGGTGATTTGGGACGGTAAAATAGGCATCACGTTGTCATGAAGCGTCACTAGAGGTTGGTAGCACTTTCGATTCAACAATTTAACCTGGATCCAACCCGAATGATCACCAAAAGCTCGATCGGCTACAATAACGATTGAGGTTGTCTGTCTACTCACTGTGTAAGAGACTTCGTTCAGGTCCATGTGACCCACTAAGAGATTCTCTCATGTACGAATGTTATTGGTTTTCTTTTCATAATTCTCATACTCGACCTTTTTTTTGTCATGAACGTTATATATTTATTTCATACCTTTCTTTATGTTCAATAATTAATAATGGACTACTTATAAAAAGAAGTTTGTTTAGTTGGATTCTTTCTAAAAATATTAAAAACTTCCAGGACAATATCGAAGATTATCCCGACAAGATTTCATCACTTCACCTATTTTTGTGAAAGTTGAATTAAATAAAGAATAGTACACCATGTAATTTAAAAAAGGGTGTAAATGTAATTGATTATAACTCATGTGATGAAAACCTATTGCTGTATGCACGTATCTAATTCTAGTATTCTTGTGATCAAATCTAGTGAGTCGATCTAAACAAAAGAGCCAGTGGGATGAAAGGAAGGTCAGAGGTAAATATATATTGATATTAATTTTTACAAAGCCAAAAAAAGGGTGTGCTTTAAAATTGAATCAGAAAAAAGGAAAAGTGTTGCTTTGAATTTAAAGTGAGAAAGGGAAATTGGATAGATTTGACGGGCATGCAATGGCAGGAGAGCTGTAATAGATCATATATCCAGTCACTTCATGCAGGACAGCTTTTCTGTTTCCATTCCCAGGCCACTGCCAACTCCAACTCACCAATTAATTTAATTCCATTTTCAACTATATATAATTATATATGTATATATATTGCCACTGGGTTTTACTGTTGCCCCTCCGGTCCAATGAATGTCTCTCTGTGAAAATCATAAATAATTACGACAAATTAAATCTCATAGTACTCGTTTTTCTCTCCCCCCTTTTTCAACTAATTTCGGATTTAATATATTTATAAAATTAATAGAGGATAAACTGTCATGTCCAAAACGTTATTTGAGAAACTTATATTAAGAATCACTTTAGACTATGGATATTTCAGACAGCACATACCATTTACTCTTTTTTCTTTTGACAATTAACAGAACATTGTTACTAGGATATAGGACCTTTGTTATTTTATTCAATTGTCCTCTCATCTAAATATTAGTTTGTAAAAGCATATAGTTCTGCGTATTTTTCTTACATGTTTTTTCATGTGCAGGTTGTAACCTTTTCTTAAGTTTAACACGTGATATTAAGAAAAATGGTAGTGAGTTTCGAACACGATCTTTCCTAAGTTTTAAGCATATTAAATGGCTCTATTTATATTCTAAAGACGCCAATCTAATTGGTACGTAGTAATCTAGATGATCATGAGGGAGCTTATTAGAACTAAGGATAACTAATGATTCTCATTGTTTATTCATAATTTCTAAGATATTAGAGAACTTTTAAATTCTTTTGTTGTTTAGATATTTACTCAGAAAATAGGTGATGTAGTCATTCAAAAATATTTTTATTTCTTTTTTCAAAGTTATAAGTGAAAGTAATTTTGTACCGTGAAGATGTTGAAAATGTTAAATCGACAACCACCAATTTTGGTCGTCATGCCTTCTTTTCTTTGATTAAAACACGTGGGACTCACACTGACAGAAATATGTATGATTAACAGCTATATATGATTCGTTAGTATATATAAACAAAAAAGCATTATGCATGTAAAACCTAAAAACTGTGCTTTAGTTTTGAAGAATGTCTCTCTTTTTCCTAAAGGAGGAATCCTGTATTAGTCAACACCTGCTTGTAGACAAAAAGCGGGAGTGGGTCCACATGTGCTCCATATATTCCTGGAATGATGATCAAAGGGACCCTAAAATCAAAATGCTTTTTCTTATAATCCTTTTTAATTTGACATTCAACTTAAAATTTCTGATGTTAATTTTTTTGATTGAATCCCTGATGTTTATTATCAGTCGGCAAACTAATAGATCATATCCGCTTGTACAAATTAGAACTATTAGAAGATTTTTTAGTTGTGGTGTCACTATGGTTATAATAACTTCAGTCCATGGTTTGTTTACATTCCCATGATGAAAATAAAAATGAAGAAAAAGAAGAGATATTGAACCAAGTTGTATTATGCTTGTACCATTGAACTCAACAAATATATCAAGTACACTCATTTTAACATAACATAAATCTGCACCTCTAGAACTTTTTATCGATGAAGAGTAAAATTTTGGTTCACTATATATAGTAGCATAACGATCCCAACATCTATATTTTTAGTAGTCGCCGAACTTCATGAAAGGTCATTGTGATTCTATAACCATAGGGAATAGTTCTGTAATCACACTGAAGCTCATAGGAATTTAGTTGTAGTTAACCTTAGCTTGTCTATTTAAATGAATGATCCAAGTGTTATTGAGACTCTCAAAACATCAAAAAAATCCTAAAACCAACCCTATAATTTGTTGTAAAGTATAAGAGTTGAATTCATCAGATTTATCGTGTACTAACAAAAGACTTGTGTAGCCTTAGAGTTATTTTGTTAGGCCTGCATTTTGGTTTATAGCGAGGGATTGTAATCAAAAGCTTGTTGATCTATTTTCATTATAAAGAAAAATGCCATCATTTTCAAATGAAAAAGAGGAGTTTTATTGTCAAGTTGTTTTATGTATCAAGAAAACAGTTACATAACAACGCTTATTGAAATATCTCTCATTAATGAATGTATGTTATCTTATAAATCTTTTCATACAGAAAGATGATCAAAGATGTTAAACATAATCTTGGAAACCTGTCTTATGATTAGCTTCCATTCATAAGTTGTCTTATTGATATTAGCAATTAGACAAGTGAGGAGTAAACAAAAGAAAATACTCAACACACCACTCATCAACCAATGGAATCCGCTAAAGTGTTACAAGCTAATTCGACCCCCTATGAAATCCAACATAAGCAATATGAATTACAAGAAGAAGTCGTTGTTCTAAACAAGTCAAGAGACTTATAAAATATTTAATAAACTCAATTTTGATTCCTTTGAACCAAATGACAAGTGTTACGCTATTTATGGGAGCCTTGGCACTATTTCTTAGTCGTAATAATAGATACTTCCAATTTTCTACACTCTCCAGAACATAACTTTTGGCCATATATATGTAGTATATTTTTTGACATATAAAGGTTAAAATAGGGTCTCTTATCCAAATCGGACCATTGGAGATATGAATCCATGTACTTAATTGAACCGCATTACCTGATCCCCGTTGCCCTGTACTAAAACTGCTCGTTTACGTTGATGCATAATAATATTGCTATGTTTCAAAAAAAAAAAAAAAAGCTCCTCATATTTCCAGTTTTGTGTGCAATTTTCTAATTGAAAACTTCTGAAAAGTAGCCGTGACTTCCTCTTGAAAACTCCAAATAACATAAGTTTCGAAGCATTGAAAACTAGATTCTTGGATACTACTTCATTAACATTTTAGTCTTTGATAGTCTCAAAATGAGTTGTAAAGTTGAATGAAAATCTTTGCTTATTGGATTTGGGCCTTTTGATCTCCATGATTCTTTTGTGTATCTTCACTTATCAACTGAAAAGATCAAGCAATGAGAATGAGCTAAGATCAGCTAAAACGAATAGTTTGATATTGGATATGGACTCTTGGATTAGATCTTTGATTGAACTATGTTAAAATTCTGAGCGTTTTACTTTTTTTTTTTCCAGCTTTACGTACATTTATTAACGTATTATATTTGAGCAAAAACTGAACAACTCATTTAAAACGAATATGTCATATTGATCAAATTAATAGTAATTTTTGAAATTGTAAAGCCATATAAGTTGGTTCTACCAGACTAGTTGATCGCAATTTTCACGTTATATCTTTCACCCAAATTGTACTCTCATCAAGAATCAAGAGTCTTATCACTCATTCACTATTTTCTCTTGGGTAAATTGTATGTTTAGTTTGTAGATGGCACAAAAATGATGAATTTGTTTGGTGAAATCATGAAAAATTAGGGGGCCGTAAAATATTCGTGCGGGTTCAGTTTTTGCATGCATGAAAGATTATTTTGGTGACAGATTTTCAAATGAAAATGATTTCATTTGAATCTTGAAAGAGTACTATACCCTAGTGGAAGAGTTTGAGGGAGGGAAAAAGAAAAAGAGTAGTACTACACTTTTTGATTATGTGGTAATGATGAGTGAATCCACCATCACTAACACAAAAATACAGCTTTTTTCTCTGTCAAACCAAATTATGGGAATGACCCAGGGTAAAAGGATCTGATCAAACTAACTTTTGATCTCACTTTCATTTTACACAATTAACTAAGTTATCCAACAAAATTTACAATTTTTTTTTAATTTATTTAATTTTTATTAGCAGTATAGGGCAATGTCGCTATTATGATGCAAGAAGGAACGTCTTAACTACATACAACATAGAGTATCGTGTTTGAACATATATCGTGACATAAATTGTTCTAAATGAAATTATAAGTTACACTAAGTCAATCGGTCAAAACTACACTAGTCGAAATGTTCCAAAAGTTTGCGCAAGATTTTTCTTTAACGCCAGATTATGATATTTATTTAGAAGCTCAATCTGAATAATTCCTCAAAGTTGTTGGCGTGCGAAAAAGAAAAAGAAGGCATGCCGAAGCCTTGTCATTTTTGTAATATTCTGTCAGATATTTATTTTGCTTTTGCTTATGGGAGCTGGGAGGTTTGAAAAGCTTTGTCACCTCTATCCGACATTGACCAAATTCTTGACATTTCCCGTGTTTTTTTGTGATAAACTATAGGTTATGAAAATCATGGAAGCTAGAGGTATAAAGTTATCTGTAAGAGTTAAATTTCATTTCTTTTAAATTCATATAGGTGAAATAGGATGATACTTAAATTTCTAAAATAACTCTCTTGCAAGAACCGATCGATATTAGTAAAATTATATAATTGAAACAATAAGTCGATATATCTCGAAGGACCAAAAAAGTGAATTAGACTTCTTTAAAAATTGTTAAAATAAGTAACAATATTCTTTGAGCTTTTTTTTTCTCTCAGTTATTCCTTTAATCATTTTGCTATCTCTCTCTGCGCATTAGGTTCTTGTCACATTCGACATAAAGTTAATGTACGTTATTTTATTTTTAGTTTAAAAGCTTTGTTACGTTACTTCACGTGTTTTATAATATATATTTTAGAAGAACGAGTAAATATTGTTTGTCGCATCCTAATATGCCCCTAATTTTTTATTTCAATTTTCATTTTCATTTTCATTTTCATTTTCCACTTCGTGGGTACCTACATCTAGAGAAAAAGACAACCATGCATAAGATGACACCTGCATGCAGTGCAGTTTAAGATGCTGCAACCCGTTAGCCTGCTGTCCGTACTCTCCATTCCAGTTCAGTATTTACTGTCCGAAACACGCACAACACGCACTAACACCAGACACAAACACACACTCACTCGTAGAGCATATACATATAGAGGAAATAAATGAATGAAAGGTACTTACTATATTTAAAAACTGGAGAGTTCACGTGAGAAGTGGTAGGGAGGGGTAGAGGAACACAAAATCCAAAAGAAAATCTAATGAGATCGCAGAAAATAGCCCAATAAGGAAGAATTGGGATGTGGATGTATGCATGAAAATCATCTATTAGAAAAAAGAAAGAAAAAACAAAAGTGAATGGTCAGTGATGCATTGCTGCTTTAACGACAACAGCTGTTAAAGTATAAAACCCTTCACAACCCTTCAACACCTATCGTTTTCTGATTCATACCACTCTATTTTTCTTTTTTTAAATCTTATTTTAAAAAAAAAAAAAAAGTTGACTTTTACTTATAACTAGAAACATAAGATTTTGATAAAAAAAAAAAAAAAAAAAAAAAAAAAAAAAAACTAGAAACAAAAGGTACTAAAGAATTTCAATAGTTCTGTTGATTGTAAAAGGGGCTTATGCCGTTTTATCTTCTATAACTTTTTTTTCTTTTGACAAATTACACTATGTTATGTTAAATAAGACACATTACTCTTGTGATAAGAAAAAAGGATAATATCACTCACACCCCCTAAGATTTGACGTAATATCAGAAACCTCTTCTGAGGTTTCAGTAATATTAGTGACACCCCTGAGGTTTCCATCAACATAACAAATAAGTCCAGTATTACCTTTTTGTCCATGTTCACCCAACTTGTTAAGAATAAAATATAATTTTTTGTATTCTAATTATAACCATTATATATATATATATATATATATATATATATATATATATATATATATATATATATACACACATAATGGTTAAGAATGTTTGGATTTCTAAATATTACATTTTAAAAATTATAAATATATTTAAACAAAATTCAAAAGAACTTGATTTTTTTGAATATCCTTTGAAAAACAATAATATGCTAATATTCAAATTATATGTATATATATATATATATATATATATATATATATATCCAAAAGTAAAATAAATTTTTTGAATATTAAGTAATTTTTAGTTTCCTTTTAATTCTTTAGTTTTTATTTGCTTGTTTTAAAGTTTTTTTAATTTTATATTTATTTAAAAATAAATATTAATTTATCAATATATTTATTCAAAAGAACTGTTTTGTCTTCTTTCCCCTTTTTTAATTTTTAATGTGAATACCAAATAGATGTTTTGTGTCTTAACAAGTGGACCAAGGGTAAAAAGGAAATAATGGACTTATCTGATATGTTGGTGCAAACCTCACGTGGTGTTACTGATATTACTGAAACCTCATGGGAGGTTTCTAATATGATCTCAAACCTCATGGGGTGTGAATGATATTATCCCTAAAAAGGGCAAATCACCTTGGCTGATTTAACAAGGTTGCACCTTGCGTATAAGAGCGTATTTTGCAACGTATAAAAATACATAAGGAGGTACTAACTATGCCTATTTAACATAACACATGAGAGTATTTGTCAAATTTTTTTTTCTTAATAAAAAGTAATATGCCTATTTTTTTTAGCATAAGAGTAGTGTATCATGTTTAACACAATATATAGTGCAATTCGCCTTATTTCATATAAAACAGAGAATGTGCCAAAGACCCATTGTAAAAGTGACAAAGGAGAGTCAAGAATGGTGAGAATGAGATCACGTATACTACAGCTCAGTTTGTGTGGATAAATGAGAAAATAATAATAACCATAATAATAAAATCACATAATTGGCTAAAGAAAGCCTTAACTTGTGAGTAGTACTTACAAACACAGTGGCTAGAAGAAGAATACAAGCCCTATCCCTCTCCCTTGTCAACCACCAATGATAAGTCACAATCTAACCCCTAATGTATAGTCACAATCACCTTAGATTCTCCCTATGTTTATTTCTTAGAGTAGATAAATTTGACTGCTTCTAGTTAACACAACTAGGGTAACAACCTAAGAAGCAGAATAGATATACCATAAAAAAACACGGAATCTACAACAACACTAAGTATCAACAAATCACTAAAAAAGCACCATTTTTTGCTCAAAGGTTTCTTCTTAAATCCCTTTACTCTGATAACTATAAAATCCAAAAAATGTGGGGTGGGGCAGATATATTTAATAAATGTATGTCCAACTCAACTCTGCATAAATATTTAAAGTTGAGAATTTGAAGAGAGCAACTTTAACTTTAATGTGTAGGGGTGATGCATGCAATGCAATGGGCCTGAAAAAATGTGAATTAATTTGTACGTTTATATATCAACTTTTTCGTCCAGTTTTTCTCTGAGGCTATAAGCCTATATATGGATAAAAGACTGTGAGATTTCTTTTCCTGCAGTGGTGTTTGAAAATTTTAAGAGCTAGCATTTCATGGTTACACGGAAAAAGCGTTGATGGTGAATGCTACACCTGGTAAACAGAACCAAATAGTACTTTGCCTTATTTAAAGCTTTTTTACTATTTTTGTGGCGTATTAATTGCTCATGGACCCGGGGTTTAAATGGTTATCCGATGACAAAAAAAAAAATACTCATTTGTTTTCTTATGTTAATAAAATTAATCTTCCATTTTTTTTCGTGAAATAATAGAATAAGTTATCTTATCCCTGATGAAGTATCGCCAGAGAGCAATAATTTTCGAAGGAAAACATATATTTGGATGTTGTATATGTTATCCTAGTCACATGAACATGCGTATTGTACGATATATATCTGAATAGACAAAGTGGACAAATACTCTTGAATTTGGTGATATATGACTTCACAAAAATGCTGTTAGAATTTGGTGATATATGTGACTTGAAAGTTGAAAGTTGAAACCCAAGGGATCTTTTAACTAAAAACCAATAGAGGAATTTGTTCGGCAGGTTGACTCATGTCCTAAAAATTCTAAACATTTACATTGCCTCACTTGGAGATTGATGATTTGTCGTTTAGAAAATCACAAGAGACTCTTAGGATTGATGGTTAATGTAAGTGAAAGAGTTTATTAATTATTGTTAAAGAATACATCTATAGAATTAGCATATAAGCTCCTCCATTGTACTCAATTAAATGTTTCTTATTAATTATATCATATTCTTTTCTCTATAATCTTTGTAGTGCAGTAGCTTTACAATTCCAACTTCAAGTAATTTACATATCAATATTCTAACGAATTGTGGTATCTGGAGTCGAGTCCTTTGTTTTGGTTCTTGATATCTATTTTTCCCTAATCTCGTCAAATGTTACTAAATCAAGTTCGTACGATGTTCTCCAACACTCCTTCGAAGTAGTGCATTTTGATTACTAGAGACGTCAAATGAAAATGTTATTTCTTTTCTCCAGATGTGTAGGGTGTTGTAGAAGATTCATTTCAAAAACCTCCAAAAGAAAATAATGGAAAAAGTTAAGAAATGTGTCCGCTCTAACATTTATTCCATGGGGTTCGATCAAAACTATTTATACTAATACATGGAGTCAAGCAAGCTTGAGATAGTTTGAAAGAGGAGATCCGTGGCAACAACAAGGTGATGTTTCTAAAGCTTCAATATATTTGTAGGGAGTTTGACAATCTTGCGAAGAAAACGACACAAGTTCATAAAGGAAATAGAATGGCGACGCCATGGCTGACTATGGCGCTCAACGCAGAGGGGAGCGGTGGTGGCCTTCTTGCCCCTCCTTTATTTTGGACTTAGTTAATGATGATTACTATAATAGAGTGAATCTTAGAGTTTGCTAATTTTTTGGGGTCTTGACGATTTTTTTATAACTTTTTATTTTTATTAGTATCTTAGTACCGAAGCATGTCTAACGTCTAAAGGGTGCTAGCTTAATTGGGATGCCTGCATTGACATTTTCTCGGACTCTATCTTTAATGAAAAAAAGAAAGAATTTAACTCGAGCTTCTGAATTTTAAATCAAATTAGAAGTCCATGAGACTCTATTAAAGCGAAAAATGGTGTCCAAAAGATTTTGAGAAGCCTTCCCGCCAAATTTGACTATGTTGTTGTTGTTACAGAAGAATCTAAGGATTTATCATTGTAATATTTTCAATAATTTGTTGAGTTCACTTCACCAGGATGAAAAAAGAATGAGCATGTCATCAAATCAACAACTTGAACAAGCCTCTTAATCTAAGTGAGTTTTCAAGTAATGCAAATTCTAGATCTCAACAACGAAAATGAGAATCGTCTTGAGAAAGGAAAAAGTAACCCAACCAAGAAATAATAATAGAAACTCGAATCATGAGGCTCAAAATTTAAGTCATTCTCGTAGAATTTGCAAGAAGACAAATCACAAAGCAAAATTTTGGAGTACTCCCTATAGTCTTATTCTTGCAATAAAAAATTTCTTTCATTAATCAAAATTCAAACCTAAAGATTATTGGGAGAAATTCAAGAGATGAAAAAAATCCAAACCACTCTTAGTGGGAATATATTTTTCAAACAAAAGTGGAGAGATTTTTTTTTTTTTTTGCATGACAATACAAACAACAAGCTCAAATTGTGAATTTTGATAGTGATTGCATCAACCACATGCTCGGAATAGAAGAAATGTTGTTATTTTGACAAAAAAAAGTTCAACACTGAAGCAAAATTTGGAGATGGAAAGCTACAAATGTCTAAAGGAAATAGAGAAATTTATG
Organism: Misopates orontium; assembly: GCA_946800315.1. Taxonomy (NCBI): domain Eukaryota; kingdom Viridiplantae; phylum Streptophyta; class Magnoliopsida; order Lamiales; family Plantaginaceae; genus Misopates; species Misopates orontium. The sequence goes on along the minus strand of OX326948.1, from coordinate 42,371,655 downwards.
TGTAAACTGGAGAACGTAATAAAAAGATTTGTACATATGTTCTTTATATGCATAACCTAACGAGCAGTTTTCGTACTGCTGGGCAACTAATTCGAAAATGGTACTCAATATATTTTGATAATGTAAAATGTTGAATATATGATTGAAAAGCAACAATTCAAATGAGTTAAAACAAGGTAATCCCCATGGTTATCTTTAGAATGACAAGATTGCCTATAAAAGTGAATCAGTCAATCAATTAATATTAACTTTGATACTTGAGACACTTCAATTTAAATAAAAATGAAACTCCACAAGAAAAGAATATATGATAGGGCTTCTGTTATTAGAAGAAAAAAAAAGTTTGTGAAGGATACATATAAGGCAAAAGGTGTCGACTACCTTCCCCAAAAACATCTTAAAGATCTATAGTACGTGTTAATAAAGGTTATTCGTACTAATGTCTGGGGTCCTTTTGAAATTCATTCTCTTGGCGATAAAATACACTTCATTTTATTTGCTGATGACTACATCGAATGTGTGGATTTATTTTTTAACTTGGAAGTCTTGGTTTTTTCTATAGTTCTAAAATTCAAGACACTAGGTTGGAACACAAAATGGTCACGAAGTTAAAACACTTCGAATAGATTGTCGAGATAAGTTGTGGACTTGTGGTATTCAAAGAACGTTCACTATTCAAAAAGTCAACAACGTGTTTGAGAAAGATAATTGCACAATAACACTGGGCCAGCTGAGTTAAGAGGAGGGAGGGTGCATATACCCCCCTCCCCCTCCCCCCAAACCCAGGGGTGGCCCTACGTGTGGGTTGGAGGCTGTAGCCCGGGGTAATTTTCTTCGAGCCATTGATAATAGTTTATAACATGGCATAGCATAGTTGACAATTGAACTGGGATAACAATTAAAATCTCTTGCTTAGTATGTGTTTATTATAATTGATAATAGTTTATAACATGGCATAGCATAGTTGACAATTGAACTGGGATAACAATTAAAATCTCTTGCTTAGTATGTGTTTATTATATATTTACACATATAATTTATCTATCTATGTATGTCCTGCTTCTTTATCAACTACGTTTATATATGCAATCCAAGGCTCAGCGTCTCTAATTTCTCTTCACTACCCCACACCCTCCCCCTCTTTATGAAGTTCTTTTATCAAATCCGAATATTGTTTCTTACTTTACTTTATCTCTTTTCAGTTTAATCTATTCATAATTATTTAATAGTTTTTTTGTGTAATAATATAATGTGGACTCTAGCTAATTCTTGAATCTAGTAGCAATTAATACAAAATAATTACGAAAAACATTGAAAATTTTATGCAGTTCAGTTCTCTGAACTAATTTTTGTATAATCTATCTTATCTGTATTTCCAATATTATTATTTGTTGGGCTCACTCAGAGAATTTATCCAAAGTTGAAAAAAAAAAACAACATTAAATATTCATATGTATATTAAGTTTCTGTGATAAATTAGTTTAAACATATGATATTATTTCTGTTTCAATGTGAAGTTAATAATAAAGACATCTATGAGAAGATGCTATTCATAAACTCAAGGTGTATTTACTTTCGGCTAAGCCGTGGAATTAGTCTGATAAACTTATATTTGTGGTATATGAATAACTCTGCTTATGATGAATATTCTAACTAGCTAGCGACTCTCAGTTTATTTGGGGAAAAATGCATCCACTTTTATATGCTATGACATAATTGTTTTTAATTATTATCGTACTTGACGTTTTGAATAATTAGTTTTAATTCAAGTTCTTCAGTGTTAATTAGCCCAGGGTAAGTTTAAATCCTAGGTCCGCCCCTGCCCAGACCCACCCTACTAATTATATACCATATATATATATGATAGTTAACAATTAATTTTGCAATTTTACGCTCTTTAGCTCCAGTTGTTTGTACACTGTATTAGAATATTTGTTTTTAGAATAGTGCAGTAGTCATAAAAACTCAACCAATAATTCTCTTCGATCGTGGATCTATTCTATTTTAGAGGTTTTATTTTTATGCGGAGTTTTCCACTTTACCATGAACTTCTAACTATACCTAGCTACGACTATTGCTTCACATTTTTGTCATTCATCATCAATAAGTAATTGAAATATCCATTCTCATTGTTAAACGACGTCTGAGTATAAAAATATATTGACATGGAGCAGTTCAAGAGGCATTCACAATTACATTGAACTGAGCCAAATCTGTTACATAGAAGACAATATTAATATCGAGCTTTTCTTCCCATATGCATTAGCATTATACTGGTCTCTATCAATATGGTCTTCGAGTAGCAAAAAATTCAAATTGGACATCTTATGTGCCTTGAAAAAAAAATAGACAAGTTTATTACCTAACAGATTATCGACAACTACTAAACCATAAAATATCAAGCTCGTGAAAATGACGATACTACAAAAATGGTTCACATGTCAATAACGTATGTTCCCTTCAAGGAAACTTGTTTCCTAACGTGAAACTCTGGACTTATTATCAATTATCGCAAGTACTGGTCCCTCCCATCCTCTGCCGTTGAGCAAAAATTTTCAATTCGTGTTGTTTTTCTAAATTTGGCGACATTAATTTCCTGCACATAAAGCCAAAGAGTGTCAAAATAAGTTAAAAACGTCTTTCGTACATGTTACATGTTTTCTTAATTTCTAAAAGATTACAAAAAAAAATCTAGTTTTGTTACGGTTGTTAGATTCTCGAACTAGTATTAATTAAAGAAGTTGATTCAGAGGAAATGATTAAAAAAAAAAAGAAGGAAAGACTAGACAAAAGATTATAGGAATTAGGAAGTAGTAGTCAGAGTGCCATTGAAAAAGGTACCCATGTGTTAATCTTAATTGGCAAATAACCCCGTGTTATTTTAATTAAACGAAAATCCCCTGTGAAATTTAAAAAATTAGCAAAGAAACCTCTACTATACTTATTTAATTTGCATGTACAGAACCTGATAATCGAATTATATTTTTATTGTACTTATTTGATGCAATAAGAACTAATAATATTCAAGTGGAATTATAAATATACTTTTTTTCATTTTTTTTAAATATCATTACTTTCTAGAAAAAAATTGGTATTGTTTATTTCAAATTTGTTTTTATATAATTCTAAAGATCTGGAAAAACTGTAAGAAAATTTATAATATTTGTTTGAATAATTATAGGTTTAATATAAAGTTTTAGTGAATAACGATTCTTAATTATCGATGCAGTAAATTAAAAACATGATGACATGTGGTTTTTTGTAAATTTTTAAATTTCGCAATGGAGTTTTTTCTGATTAAGATAACACGAGGGGTTATTTGCCAATGTGGAATAAGATATGGGTACTTTTTGCTATTAACCCTTATTCATACGGTCACATAAATAAATTTTGGATATTTTTCACGATTAAAAACCCCATGTGTTACATGACGTAGGAATATTATTCCAACGAAAATAAATAGACAAATTATCCTCAAGTGTTATGTTAAAATAAGCACATTAAATCCGCAAAAAATAAATACGTAAGTTACCACATGTCTTGATGTTAAATAAGTAATTACATCCCTCTATGTTTTTATAAGTTGCAAATAACCCCTCTAAAATGCAAGTGTTAGGGTTGGTGTATAGATAACGTTCTCATATCACATAGTTGTAATTTGTTAGAGATTATTAAGCAAGTCTATCTAAAAATTGTTTAAGTAAAAAGTACAACAACTATTTCATTAGATTATGTCCATTATATTAGAATTGGTGTGCCACCTAAAAGCTCAAGCTTGTGAATAGAATTACTATTTACTAATTATGTATTTCTCAACATTTCTCTTTATGTACGCGCTGTAATATTTTTGTTACGTCTAACATGTGATAACTTTTGACATCATATTGAATTGTTAAAGTTGTGATATCATATTGAATTGTTATCTTACATAAAAGTTCAAAACAAAGACGATTGATATTTATTAATTATTATGTTATTCTCCACCACATTATTATTGTAGGTGCAACGAAAACGAAAGAAGATAAATGGGCAAGTATAATAACAATACCCATGCCATTCAGTGGTCTATTACAGAAATATTTCATATTATGTGAATAATTATTCATCATTCTTTAAAATTAGAAAATGTATTACATCAAAACCCCTATAAAGTTCTTTAAAATAACAGAGATACCCCTCAATATTAAAGAAACGATTCAAATAGCCTTTTAGTTTCAGTGTTTTTAAATTTTTTTTAAATGTTTCTATTACTATTCAAATCATAAAGAAAATCTTATTAATTAGACAAACTTGTTTTAGACTTTAGTACCCAACGCCGAATGTAAAAGACAATCGTACAGTACTAGCGAATGGGCCAACTCCAGCAGCTGATGCTTATCAGTTATGTCCTCCTGGCTCAGTACTGCAACTTGCATACAAACACTGACCTGTCCAAAATTATATTCAAATCTATCTGCAAAATCTTTCTCTGTATCCTGTCTCAATTACAAAGTACTCTTTCATTAAGTAATTCAAATATTACTTATAACTATTTACTGTTATTTTGTAACTGTAGTTACTGATACAATAAGAAGCTGCTCAGAAAATGAACATAAGATATATGGATAATTGCATAGGCACCTCCTCGTTGATTTACTAGTTACAAAATCTCCCAAAAATTAAGGACATACTTGCAATGTTTTCACTTTTTAGAATACATGCTTATAATAATTTTAATAATTCAAAACATGACGGATATTTTTTTACCAGCCTATCATGGAACCAAGTCAGGTCTGTGTTGGGTATAAAAATAAATAGTAAAGAAATATGGATTTGAATCTGAACTCGAAGCCAAAATGTATTCATTGGGTCCGAGTGGTCCAATGCAGAACACTCTTGCAACTTATACAAAAGCCCAACATGATCTGGGTTGTGGTGGGCTAGTTGAGATACTTTATCGTTCGTGATGAGCTGGGCTCATTCTTCGGCCTGATTCAAGTGGACGCGATCCAAATACATGTTATTGAAGTCTCTTTGTTAAATAATATAATATGCCTGGATCCCCATACACAAGTAACACAACACACTTTAAAGAGTACCCTCAACCTCTGGAAAAATTGTTTCATGAGTAATTGCATAATGACTTGATGCAACCAAGGACTATGATTGTAGAAATTGCGGGCATTATCTCCCAAGTCCCAACACACTATCGAAACCTTGAGTTTGCTGAATTAACGTTCACACCACCTTATCGTATAATCGTTGCATGTAATAATTTCCCGTATCTAACACATCACTGGAACATCCAATAAATCTTGTTCACAAGCAATTTGTGAGTAATTATTTTATTTAACATTTTTTACTTGAAAACCAACAGTATCGTAAAATCCCATTTCTTTGTTTCCCCGAGTATGTCTAAAATATAGATTAAGTGTGTCAAGTCTTTATTTAATTGGGTCGCGTGGACTTAAATAATTATGTACCCATTTACTTCATTGACATGTCAGATCTAGTTTAGACTGAAACGTAACCTACCAGTTCTTAATTCAAAGTCCATTTTAACTTACAAATGTTCCAGAACTAGTTTAATCTGAATCGGGGTGTGAAAACACTAGTATAATTTTATATCAGCTGAAAAATAAATTAGCAAAACTAATGCTTTATTAGTTCCACTATCTGTATCTTAAATGACTTTCGGACGCACAAATTTAGGTATCTCTCAGAAGTAGTCGCATGCAAATGTTATTTACGTTATCATATATGCATCAACATAAATATGTCCAAATTTAATTATTCCGTTCCAGTTAGATCCTTAACAAATCGAGTGATGCCAAAATTAATTCCAGCTTCATTTATTATTTTCTATGTCTTTAAATTCTTGAAGTATATATTATAAAGATTCATTTATAATTAATTCCTTTCGACATCCTTAGTCTATATTGGTAGTTGTGTATTGATTTTGTGGTTTGTCCGCATGAACTTTTGCAACATACATCTGAAGAAACTTCTTTATGGGGAAACGTGGAATGGTTTTAGTAATGAGATGAGTTAGTTATCATAGTTTGAGCAGGTTCTTTAAGAGCTACGATTTTATGTTTGAACTTTGAAGCATTCAATTTATGATTACTGTCTGCGCATGCTTCGTGAGTATATTAGGATAGACAAATATACATGGGATTAATCATAAATGGATATGGGTGGTAAAAGAAAATGATTTGAAGTTAGCTATTTATAACTCATTAATTTTTTTTTAAGATAAGTTAATGGGTTTGTTTATTCATTAAGCTGTTTACAACTCTTCTTTTAACATTTGTATTAAGTTGATATAGCAAGTGTAGCTAAAAATTTAACTTTTTAATACAAGATTATAAATATCTTACAATTAACTATTCGCGCGAATAGAGATAAATAAATTTTAATACATCTTATTACAAATTAAAAATTTTAAAAGTAATTTATTTTGCAAATTAATCAACTTATATTTACTTAACATAATTAATATATATTATTCTAAATAGAAGAGTGATAGAAGCGTGTTGTTTGCTGAAGTATTCATCTTAACATCAATATAATTAAGAGTGAAATAGTGTAAATTGTAGAAACTAGAAACAACTCATGTGTTGTTTAAATTGATAATTTTTTTTTCTGATTGTCTTTATCCTACTCTCATTATTTACACAGCATTTATCTCTCCTAATTCTCCACGTGACATGCACAATCAGAAGTTTAGAGTGGATGGATCAAAAGAGATACCCATATCTGGATATATGATTAGTAATAATTTATTTTCCAATGAGATAATGAAATATAACATATGTTTAAATTCAATATATATGTACACGAGCATACCAAAAAATATATAATCATTCTTAAAGAACTTATAGAAGGTCGTAATATATATATTTTTAAACACGCATCAAAATGAAGTTAACGTCAACGATACTATTATGCGGTTAATGGAGAAAACGTGAATGGGTTTTATATATTTAGATCGTTGTAATTCACCAAGAATAATGACTGGTATGAAAATTGCAATATTTAAAAGATATAGCTGCAAATTATGAGTTAAAATACATATAAGTAGTTTTTATGATCTATCATAATAATTACATCAAATTTCACTCAACTGTATAAGTCTAATATTACCCGTACAATTTACGTATATTTATATATCAAGAAGAAAACCGAAAATCAATATTTTGAAAAGGAAGTGTTGATAATGTACGTCTTGAGAGACAATAACATAAGCTTTTAACTCACATCATAATGAGACTTCTTTCAAGTCGAGGATTAGATTAAGAGGGACATATATCATAGCATATATAGTCCTTTTTTACGATCCCATAATTTATAAAGATATCAAATGAAACCCATCATGTCAAATAACATAGGATAGGATAGGACCACATCTAATTGAAAAGAAAAAAGAAAAGAAACCTATGTAAAGCGTACGCATTCCTTACGCGTGATGGTATGGGGAATTATATTAATTTGCGCGAGTTTAATTAAGTACAAGACCGCTATATATTAACGTGTTAAATTAACTTTTCAAAGTACATAATATTGATGTTTGACACATGCAAAAGGTCATTTTATTTAAGAAAAACTTTATGATTATGTGGAAGTAACTGTAATGTCTGATCGATGGATGCAATAATTTGGGTGATTCGACATGAAAAAATCAACTATAAGAAAAATTATATCCTTTGGCCTAGGAAATATATATGTTGAAAAATTGTACAATTTAATTTCTTGAAATTTGTGATAATTTCAATTGTAGATGATCCATGAGGTTAAATAATTTATTTTTAATCTTCTTAATTACATTTTTCTCTTTGAGTATAATTATATTTTGTTGCTTGGAATTAATAATTGATTTATAAAGCTAATTTTGTAACTGACACTCAAGTTAATCAGAGACCTTGAAGATATTACAAATAGATATGCAATCAAAAAAATTATGGTGTAAACCCGTGCGTGCATTGTGCGCGTAATTGAGGATAAATTTTCGCCAAGATCTGAGGCTAACAAGTTATAATTGACTGGAATTTTTTTGGTCTGACCAACTATATACTATGCATGAATGAGTGTATTAGACACTGAACTGTACATACATACCTACAGCTGGAAATGGTACGAGGACAATGAGGTAAGATTATAATGTGAATGAGATTCGATATTCTTTGTGTTGTGAGGACCAAAGACCCAAAGTAAAAGAAAAAGATTGTACTGACAATTTTACTAATTATATCAAACAAGTAGACCCCAAGCAGTGCAGGGAAAATATTGCCTACAGCGGCACCAATAATTCCACTCCAACCATACACCATCTAAACCTTGCTCACGTGGCATCTTCATGCACTTTAAAATTCTCTCCAAGTTAATTGTAAGTTGCACACTATAATTACGTAGCCCTAATTACTGATTATATGATTAGGATATGTTACGTGTGTATAAATTAATTTTTTGCAGAAATGCCAAAAAATTCTTGAATTATTTAGAAATTATAATGATAAAGGTATTTGAACCGTCTTCAAATACTAGAATTTAGTTTATGCCACGAAGAATATCATGTAGAATTTTAATTGAATCAATGTTGTTCTTCCATACCCCCAACAAGACAATACACATATATATATACATACATATGTATACATACATATGTATACATATACATATATATATATATATATATATATATATATATATATATATATATATATATATATATATATATTAGATCTGACTTGGTAGGACATGCAAATTCATGTTATACCAAAACATAATTATCTTGAATCGGGAGTTAAATAAATTTTGTAAGATTTCAACTAATTACATAGATACCCTCGGGTTTCCATGAACGTGATAAGTAGGTTCAATCATTAAAGTGATAAAGAGACTTTATTAATTTCAAACATTGATCACTTACAACAACAATTAAATTCGTACTATCAATTGCGAAAGGTGATTATAGCATTAACCAATGAAAGTATATATACAATATTTGAATCCTAGAAAACTAAATCTCTATCAATGTAAAGATCAATAAGGAATGAATTACAAGAGACTGACGATGGAGATATTAGAACGCAACAGTTTAAAGCGAGAACGTGCTAGAGGCTTAGCATGAACGCCCACAATTTTACTTTATAGTATTGACGTAGGAAACAATGAAAGAACCTTTGTGAATAAGATCACGAACCAAATGAGAGTGTTGAAAGGGGTGCAAAGAAAGGCACATCTTGTCACATAACATATGGAGGAATGCCGAGAGGAAAATTAATTTAACGAAAGAGGTGTTGCAACACGTGCACTTCCGCATGAACCGTGGCCAAGGCATGGTACTTCAATTCTATGGAGGACCGAGAGTCGCACTTCAGACCAATCCAATCACCTTCACTCAGATCCTTCATATATTGTGTGAATTGCGAGTTGATATCATATAAGACTAATTGAAGGGGATGATATCTTTAGCCACTACAAAGGTATATCTACAATATTTGAACCCTTAAAAAACTAAAACTTTATCACTATACATGATAGATAAATAAGGAAAGAATTACAAAAAATTATACATATATATATATATATATGTATATATTCTATTTTGGACTTGGTCTATACGATATCGTGTCAAACTAAACACGTGAATTCTCTTTCTTCATTTGTTTTGTTTAAGTAGAACGTCTTCATTTAATTTTATGAGCATCATGTTTTTCTTCAGTCGTCCCCATGCTCTATATTTTTGCTTCCAGTTCACCGTTTCAACAAGTCGTGTCAGTACATCTGATATAATTGTGAATTTAAGAATTGTACACATACGGCATAAAAACACACATAAATACTTGTAAAAATTAAATTACAAAATATCAAAACATTTATTGAAAAATAGTTACTTAATATTTTTTATTTATTAAATATTTTAGTTTTATTCACAATAAAAGTATTTAATCGAAAACTAAATCCCAAATATTTAGTTAAAAAGTTATTTCATTTTTCTTTCAAAATAACTATTTTGTTATTTTCTCTAGTTTTGTTCTAATAACTTTTCATAGAATTGAAGTTATTGTAAGAATTTATTCAAGAATACTATTTTTTTTCTTTTATAATCTTGTTTGGTGAGTTTCTTATTTTTATTCAGCAAAATTTATATTAAAAAAAATAAACTCTGAATATTTATTCATAAACACACTTTCTCTTTTGTTTTTAATTTTGTGCTTTACATATTTATTTGGAAAAATATTATTTGGGAATTATTATATTATTTTCAAACTATAAAATTTTAAAATAGAAATAAAAAAATATTTCACTTAACTACTATATGTTAACTTACTATTTTTATAAGAACAATACAAACTGAATAAAATAAAGAATCTGAAAAAAAAAAAAAAAACGGGTTTCCTAAAGAATGTCTGGCAAAATTATATTTCGGGGGTGTAAATTGCAAAAAGACAGTATTTTAATGTGGTGGAATTTCAATTACCAAATTCGTGATATCGGGACCAAATGCCACGACAGATTCAAAAAATTGGGACTACATTTTATTTTTAGTATTATTAGGAGATTAAATTTGATAACAAGTTTTAAGAACTGTGACCCACTTTTGATTTTAGTATTTTTATAGAACTAAATGCGGTAATGGAAGCAATCATGTAGGACCAAAGTGAAACAATTATTCAAATATTAAACATTATTGTTTCTTCGACCAAATCTAACATAGATTGATGTGATTATCCCGTATATTAATGTATTCCACATCAAGATATGGTGAACCCTCATGTAGAGAATGGTGGACCTCAAGTACATAATGGAGCTAGGTTCTCTAAAAAGAAATAATGTTAGGTTAGTTTTGAGAAAAAAAAATGAGTGTGTAACAGCAAAGAGAGTTCTGTAAGAATAGTTGGCAAATGTGTCAGAGTAAAAAAAAAAGAAAGCAACTTAAAAAAAACACAAATGTCAAGCAATCTTGGTGTTCAAGAGAAGAACCTCTCCAACCCCTCCATCATGAATGAGGTTAGAATAAAAAAAGTAAAAGTTGTATTAGCCTAATATTAAAATGTTTGCTCACATACATATAGTAAAGAAAGTAAAATCGTTTTTTGCACAATCACCCCTGTATTATATAAAATATGCATATTAACCCCTACGGAAAAACAAATAAGCAAATTACCCCAATTGTTATGTTAAAATAGACGCATCACTCCCTGAAAAAAATAAATAGGCAATTACCCACTTGTGTTATGTTATATAGACACATTATCGTCCTATGTACTTTTATTCGTTGCCAACTGTTAAGGGGTGGTCTACAACTTATTGAAACGACAGTTAAGTGTAATTTGCCTTTCATAGAGGAGTAATGTGCCTATCTAACATAACATGTTAATTAATATGTCTATTTTACATAACACGGGGTTAAAACGACATTAGCTCAAAGTGAAAATACAAATGTCATCACAAGATAAAGTATAAAAAAAAAAAAAAACACAAAGAGTAAAGTGGTGTAGGCAAAAAGATTAGGTTGTGTAATGATAATTTAACCTGCAAGAGCAGTTGGGCAGTAGTTAGTCTGTCTTTTGAAATCATACTTGTCACCTGCGGACTTGAGCAGGTAAAAAGTGGTACACCATTTCTTTATACTAATCTCTCTCATCTCTTTCTCTCTCTACTTATTATATGCTGTTATACATACACATACATACATACATACACACATACTTACAATACAATACACATTCTCTTAAGTGGGAAAAGTTTGATGCTTTCTTTCTGTTTTTTTACAAGTACCCAGTTGGTAAAATTTGCTTCTCTTGTTGTTGATGTTGTAGAATTTAAGCAAGCATATGATACTGTTGTTTAAGACTGCCCATTATAGCTGCTGCTAATATTCCCTATGTTTTGTAGTTCAAGTTCTTGTTTACAACTCTAATAATAGAATTTGGTGCTTTTTGCTCCAATTTCTTTTGTCTACCCATATTGAGAATATAAACAAAATAGTCTTGCTTTCTTTTGAAAATTCTTTGTGGGGTTGTTGAATTTTGGTCAAAGCTTCAAGTGCAGCACTTGGGCATTACCAAGATTGAGTCTTTTTTGTGTTTGATGATTGGGATTTAGAAAATATATAAGTTTAAAGCATTCTTTGGATCAGTTCATTGTTTAGACTATAGCTACAATATTGGATTGATGTATGTACATACATTAGTGTGATAGTTGTTTGTATTTGTACAAGTAAAAAAAGAAAAGGGAGAAAAGGGAATCTGCTTTCTTTTCATGATTCTGTTGTGAGCTGTTGTTGTTACTTAGCCATTTGCCTTTCACTTCACCATATTGTCTACTTTAACATCTGAAAGGTTCATACTTTCTTGTCTTGAGGGACTTAAACTTTTTTCCAAATTAGAGTGTAGGGCTGTTGAAAGAGGAATTTAAGTAGCTGATGCTGTAGATTTTATGCCTGGTACATTGGATTTTTTTTTTTCACCTTTTTCTTTGTGTCTATAGGATTCTGCTATGAGGGTTATTTTTTTCTTTCTTTAACTTTCCTATCAGTACTGTAAAGCTGCTAAATTTATTTGGTTGCTTGTGAGCCCTGCAAGATATATATTGTACCACCACCTATATTGGTCAAAACCCAACTTTTACCTTTAGTTAAATAGTTCCTTTCTTCTGTAGAATTGGCAGTGTGTTCCAAATTGTGGGTGTTCCTTTAGTTTTTTGTGTTCTTGATTATGGAAAAGAGGGATAGATTGTTCCACCAGACAAATGGTGGTGATATTCTGAATTGCCCTTCTACAGACAAGGTTGAAGGAGTGGTAATGTGTTCAGAATCTATGTTCAAGTCTCACAATGGAGTGGATTCTTTTTATGGTTCTGGTTGGGATCCAATTGTTTCATTGAACCAGAGTGGGAATCTTGGAAATTCTTCTATGGTTCATATGAATGAGTTTACTACTAATCCACATTACTCATCTGTGTTGGAAAATCAGACAATGGGAAGCTCATCCCACTTGGTTCATTTTCCATCTGATTCGGGACTCGTTGATACGATGTCGAAAATCCCGAGTTTCGGAAGTGGGAGCTTCTCAGGAATGGTCAGTTCATTTGGTCACATTACTAATGAGATTGGAGTTCAGAGGGAAGGAATAAATGTCACACATCCTCAACAAAATTCAGATGAGGAGGTGTTGGGAGCTTCACCTATGGGGAAGAGGAAAAGAAAAGTGTCTCTGAGAAATTCACCTAAGGTAAACTCATTATAATTTTATATGGTGCTGTCTTTTTTATTCTTTCACAAAGTCTTATTAGTGTCATTTACTTTTATGTCATTACAGAATACTGAAGAAGAACAGAAGCAGGACACATGTGAGGACTTGTCTGATGTTCCTAAAGAAGATGATGAGAAGAAACAAAATATTGGTGCAAACTCTAGCAGTAAGCAAACAGTTAAACAAGGTAACGAAAGTACCCTTAGTGGAGAACCTTCAAAAGAGAACTACATTCATGTTAGAGCCAAAAGGGGCCAGGCGACTAACAGTCACAGCCTCGCGGAAAGGGTAATTTCTGAGTTTGAAACAAGATTTATGTGCAGTGCTCTGGTTGAGTTTATGAAATTATGCTAATGTACATCTGTTTGGTGTTCAGGTGAGAAGAGAGAGGATTAGTGAGAGGATGAGATTGCTACAAGAGCTGGTTCCTGGCTGCAACAAGGTAACTGATAAAGCCGGCGGCTCTAATCTTTTTTATCAGACAAAACACATAATTTTCCTTTTGTGCTCTGGCTTTAATATGCTTTTGCTTGGAAAATTTGGAGGTTAAAGAAGTTATTTTTACTTATAAATCAATGTTAAAACTAATTCCATTCTGGATTTATTATTATATCGAAGCCTTAATTTTCTAAAGGTCGCTTGCAATGCTTTCCAAGGCCTGTTAGATAACTATCGTACTAAATTACTATGGAAACAAGTCCCCTGATTAATATATTTGTGACAATTAACTGCATGTCCAGGTAACCTTAAGTTTGTGCAGTTCAAGTTTTAATGCATACTGATATTTTTCGCATTGTCTTTCAAGATAACTGGGAAAGCAGTGATGCTAGATGAGATTATCAACTATGTGCAATCTCTGCAACAGCAGGTTGAGGTATGCAATTATTACCAACTTGCCAAGCCTTTGCTAATTAATCATTATGGCTGCAAGATAACTATTCGATGATCCACACTATAGGTAAATTTAGATAAGGATTTAGCTCTTTATTGTGAAACTCTGCCAGCATTGTATTTAAGACTAGATTCAGCTTGCCACTTGGTCATATGCCCACCCCATCTCTGCATTATGTTTAGCTTAGTATTTGTACTGAATAGGCTCATAAGCATAGCCATTGCTGGAGATTTTCTTGGAATCAGTAAATTCTGTTTAAGTTGTTACAAGTCTTTAGCCATTAATTCTCCTTGGTTCGTTAGGCTAAGTTGAGAATAACATTTCCTTATCTTCAGTATTTCTGGAACCTCTCTCTTACAGAAAATGATTGCATGTTTGTACGTAATATAATAATATGGATTTACAATTTATATATACTGAACGATGTATTCTTTTTGTTGTGTTTTGACGATCTAATGAAAATAAGTACACTTGGTTCCTTGCAGTTTTTGTCTATGAAGCTTGCAACCGTAAATCCAGACATGAACTTGGACATTGAGCGCATTTTGTCTAAAGATGTGAGGAAGACTAAACTTACCATGCATGAAATGCTTATAGGCTTGAACTAACAACTAACATTTTCTTTCCCTTTGTATTCTTCAGATTCTTCATTCACAAGGAAGTGGTGGAACTGCATTTGGAAACAGTTTGGGTGTAAGTTCAGCCCATCCTTTACCGGGATATTCCCAAGGGACCTTCAACACATGCACGACTGCACCATTTCATTCCTTACCTCAGGTAAAGTAAAGGTCCCTTCGTTTATTTTCGGTATAACTTCTCTAGTTGAGGCATTAAATATAACGACATGATTTCCTTCAGAATTTATGGAACAACATTGATCTCCAAAATGTTCTCCAAATGGGATTTGGTTCTAGTCCCAATGTTCAGAATTTGGGGCAAAATGGTAAATTGATTGAGCTACTCACATTTTACTATTTGTACATTTTCCTTAATTATCCAGTTCTTGCAATAACTATGCCTTCTGATTATATGTTTTCCAGGGTTGTCGCAGATGGAGTAATATTTACGACGAAATGGAAGTAAATCATTCCCTTACCCAAACATCCAAGAATTATGGAGTTGAGATTTTTTCTAAAGTAAAAAATGCTGAAGGTGGTTATATTCTCCTTTATCTAGTTTTGTATAGGTTCTTTGTGCCTAACCCTTTCTTCATCGAATTTTAACAGAAGAAAGCGATTATCTTATTTTCACATAAACCATGTATATTTAGAGTGAAAATGCCATGTTTGATGATGATCTGATTTTTTAGTAGATGTGGTCTGGTGTTAGAATTGTTTTGCTTGACCAGTTTATTGGAGAAACAAGTGTGGAAAAAATTGTTTGTAGATTGCATTTGGTTCAAATGTATGAGATCCATTCAAGGTCTAATTGCATTATTGGCCCCAAGTTTTGGTGTTAATACACAATTATGTTTAAGTTCTCATAGTTACAGCAATAACCATGAGGTAAATTGATATTCTAGGAATGGCACGCATACTAGTGGAAATTTTACCATTTTTATTCTCAGGTGTACAACATCATCACGTAAGAGTTGCATAAATTAATATTTTTAATTTGTGGAGACAGATATGTTAGCAACTTTTCTAATGAAAGTCTGATTTTGCTCCAACATAAATTTTGGACCACATGAATACTTAAGCAGTTAGCAAGAAGTTCAGTGACTTACTTGATCATGGTTTCTTCAACTTTGAGTTTTTGAAGCGAATTAACTTGTAACGCAACTCATTGCCAACGAAAAATGGACCACTCTTTCTATCTTGTAGATGTGTCGATGTTGACATCAAAATGTTTATATTCATACAATTTAAACTCTTGGAACTAAGACGTGAAGAAATAGAGTAAAGATCCATATTTTTTGTTCATGGAGGATTCCAATTTGCTTACACATTATTACATGTGTGGGATTCTAATTCGTCATTATTGACAAACGTATAATGTCTCCGACTCCCTTTAGCCTAAGGATGTTCATGTCTCATACACATTACATCAACTTATTTCTATGTTTTCCATCAAAAAAAACTTATTTCTATGTTGCTAGGTGCACTTTTCAAGAGAATGAAGTAGATGCCTCGACGATATTGTTAATTTATACGACTATGGTCTCTATCTCTTGTCCTACTCTTCCCTTGTCTTCTGCTCTCCAGTCTTATATGTGATTGAGGATTTATTCTGTCTTTTATATTTGTCAATCACCGTCGTGTGGTTGGCTAGCGGAAGGTGTGGCTACTTGATGGTTTCCACGACCCATTGTCGAAGACAAAGTTGCACCGCGGTGTAAACTAATCCAGTAGTGGATCGCTTGGAGAGCACACACCAACAAGACCGTAACTAATCATATCGACGCGCAATCTAATGCTATTGCATGCGGTCACATGACCAAATTTGGTCGTGTGGCCAATAGCAATATGTAGGTTTGCCCCAAATATAGGAAGCCCGTTAGTGGAGAAGGAAAACAAAAAGAGTTAATTTCTTCCCAAATTCTTTATTTTATTTAATATAAATTGAACAAAAAAAAATCTTTTTAGCATATTATTTAAATGTAATATTATAATAACCTTTTTCACTTTAATAACAAACAACACAGATTTGATGACAAGGAAAATAGTAAACATCAAACATCCCAACCTTTGTCTCTTTTGGAGTTGCTCCTACACATTTCAAACTGAGCCATATATATGTTTTTGGACCTTTGCTAATAATTGTAGGATTAATTTTGCGACAAAATATTTTGTTCTATTGCAATATATACGTAAAAATCGTCTCAATCAAACCTTATGTTAACCCTAATCTTAATTAGTTACCTCATTTTGCCTCGTACCTTTTTTATTGTGTCCCAGTTTCATTATGAACCTCCAAATTAAAAATAGAAATTGGGACACGTATAACCGAAACTGAAGAAAATTGACTCCTGAATTGAAATTAAGGTAATCAAGACGAAAAATCATTTTTAAGCTTAATATTCAATGAAAATGGTTTTTCATCCCAAATAGAGGAAAATTGCACGGCTCCCGAAATCCATCTTACCATCACTCAAACAAACATCAACTTCCAATCCACCTATAATAATGTATCCTTAGTACACCAGAAGTACAGCTCAAAGCGTTTGTGTGTGTATATATATATATATATATATATATATATATATATATATTCAGTTGCAATATTCACTGTTACTGTTTCTTATTTATCTCTTGGGTTTCAAGTTCAGATACCAGATTAAATCAAAACTAGCAGTATGTAGGAGCTGAAGCCATAATCCATACTTCAAAACAAATCCCAAGCAACATTCATCAAAATTCGAATGTGAAAGGCAAAAGACATGATATCATCCATGAGTGTGTAAACGTAGGGGTCAGAAACTTGTAACACTCTATGACATGCAAGTAAAACCATTATTACTTATGATTATCTCTTCGTACAGAATCAGTTGCAAGTTTCTTTTTGCCGATACAACATATAATTACAGTATGAATTCACACTTCAGCAAGAGATGTGAAGATACATATGTACTTCTCAACAATATATAACCAAAAGTTTCAGATTTACCCGGTAATATAGTTGCACTAAGTTCTCCCTGAGGAGAACAAATCGAAGATTGTATAGTGAGACGACAAACTAACTATTTCTAGGAAACTCTGCCACAGGAAACGTTACTGCTGCCGGTTGCTCTTTCTTTCGGACTTGATGGCTTCATAAGACACCATGACTTCCTTAAATTTCGCTTCAGCAAACTCTGCACGCACAGCCAATGTTATTTATAATCAGATGAAAAGATAAGGCCAGTCACAATATATGTACAATGTCTTGATTCACCACCTTTGTTGCCCTGATTCTGATCTGGGTGAAATTCCATTGCTTTTGCTCTGAAGGCCGTCTGAGGATTAACAAGGAAAAGCTGATTAGTTAAAACAGCATTTGCAAATATTACCTAGTAAGGGAACAATTCAACTAAGTCAGCGATGATATGTCATAAAGAGGATATATTCATCATAGACTGATAACAATAATTATCATGCAGTTCTGCATCATAGCCTAGCAACAAATGATGATCGGAGTATCAATTACTGAGTTATTCTTCCGCCTGGATAAAACAGTAATTAGTAATCCTTGGATAATGTGCTAGAATCATTAACAATAGAAAGTCGTTGTTCACTATTTAATGATGAGAATGAATAGAATCATCCAGCCTGTCAATTTGGTATCCAATACCCAGAAGTAACTAGAAAATGAACGCCTTTAGAACACTTAAACCATGGTTCAGGCACTAAAGACAATATAATCTATGGTACTGTTGGTTCCCTAAGCTGATTTCATTCCAGGGAAAATTGGCACATTAGTGAAAAAAGAGTTGCCAATCTCATCAAACTTATACACAACTCTCCTGTGCTCTTGCTCCTCTCTGCACTCCGGTTACCTAGTACATTGCATGACATGACTGCTAATTTTCTATGGTTACCAAACTTGCCTATAAACTACTCTAAGGTGTTTGACAGCAAATGTGAAATCTTGGACGGGAGAGTTCCATACAGAGGTTATGCGATCATGGACTGAAAGGAGGACTAGTAATAAGGATCTCCGAAACCCGGTTACCGCAAAAAGCTGTCACATATCATTCGCATCTGGAGAAGTCTTTTACTCTCTGGTGGGGAAATCCAGATTAATAACTCATCGTGAAATGTGGTGGGGAATCCAGATTAGTATATCCAAAATTATTAGGCAATCCAGTAACTGCATTACTCTCACTGTATACATCCCTTTTTTGGGCAATCAAAGTGTAGTATATACAAAATTATGTGTTACATGGTTTTCTCACAGCCTATACCAGACATTGCTCCAAAAACAACGCCTGTTACTGACCAGTGACCACTGTAGCCCATCTAAAATCTGTACAAAAGTACTAGCTGTTGAAACATAGAACCTAAATGGCTAAACCTACTACATACAACTCCAAAATGATAGGAAGCCCAATTCAGACAGCAAGATTTTATGCCTGATTAATGACAAGAAAAAGAAAAGGATAATCGTGATTGTTTACCAAGGTAAAGCCAGAATCAAGTAGGAGCCGCATATCAATTATATTTCTAAAGCCATAACTATCACAGTAAGTTGACTTCAGTTTCAAACAAAAACATACATGCACCACCACTTCAGTTGAAAAGAATAACGTGCTATTGTTTCTATTAACAACTAAAAGAACATAATAATATAAAATCTTCCTAAAGCGAGATATCTATTGATTATGATCACCCTAAGCTACCAAAAAATGTCATGCAGCAAAAAGTGAGCAGCAATGACAATGAAGATTTTATGTACATCTTAATTCCATGTCGTCATAGAGCACAATTATTTATAGGTGAGAATTTACAAATCATTGAGGGAAAACATATTATCCTTCAAAACAAAGTCATTCTTCTATCAGAATACCAAGACAACCACAGAAAATAGTTTGAAACCAATGATAACGCTAAATCATGTTGAAATTCATTCTCCCCAGTGGAAGTAGATAATCTTGCATTCTTTGACAAACTATTTTCAATGGAATAGATAATCATTCGTAACTCCATAATATAATAAAAACATTAGCAAGTACCTTTATTTCATTGTCTGAATACGGCTTCGTTCTCGACCTGTAGAAAAGAAAATGTGGGCAAAAGGGTCAATGTTAACATGCAGGTCAATCTTAAACAGTTACAAGTATTAAAATCAAAGCTGCTATAAGACGTGATATGATCTCAAGAAACATTTTAATGTTTTACTTTACTCATAACGTAAAAACTTATCAATTTCTATTTTGCATATACTACAGGTTCAACAATATTAATACAATATACATGGAGAAAGTGCAAAACTCTAACAAAGGGGAAAGTGGAAGAGGAATAAAATGTTTTAGGTGGAAAATAACATCTACCTCATGGATATATGTTCCTGGTCTAATGCTTAATATCTTTGGCCACCCTTTGGAAAGTGAACAAAGGAGAATGTAAATTCAACGAAAACCATTTTAGCTGTAGTCACCGTGCATAAAATAACTAAAAATTAGAAGCATCTTGAAAGAAACCAATGACTACTGACAGAATAAAGCAAGAAAACTCTCAATCAAACAATAATGCCTTTTAATAAAGCAGGAAATCTCTCAATCAAGCAGTAATGCAGGAAATCTAAGTCTTGATAACATTAACGCCCCTGGTATGTGCCACGTTACAAACGAGCTGCTCAAGACCCACCTGTTGCCCTATTGTTTAAATAGATCAAAGCCACTTATTAGCCGTATCCTATTCTAAACCTAGTTGGCAATCAACAATTCCACACTACCATAAAACCATTACTCAATTTTTTGCTTTAGGAAAGATAAGGTGTAATTATCAGGAAGAGTTTTACCTGTCAAGGCCAAGGACTGAGTAGTGATGTGATAATGGAGCGGGTCTGGGATTTGCACGAGGAGTATCCCTGAAATTACTGTCCTGGTCTCTGAAAGAATTGTCTGCTTTCCAGTACCAATCATTCCTCTGAAAATTCTGATGATATTTACCTGGACCATTTTCTTGCCAGCTCTCATAACTCCTTTTGAATTTGTTTCTCTCTCTGTTGAATACACTTTGCATTCTACGAATCCGCTCCTAGAAAAATACAAAAACAATCAATATAATAACATACCCCTATTACACTATACGAGATCCTAGGATAAACTTCAAACCGGGGAAAACAATGCTAGTGAAAGATTAAAATGAGAAATTTCTACATCAAAGAAAACAATAACTAGATTTGGTGCTTCAGTTGAAATGTCGATGGAAAAGAGCCAGCTTCATTTCTCAGCAGGGTTTAATGACATGTAGCAAATTACAGAGACCTCATTTGCTAATTTTGGGACTAGTTACCTGTTCCCTCTGCCAAAGGCAAATCAGTCAGCTCTTTCTTAAGGGGCAAGACGACTTAACTTACTCAAGGGGAGATCTTGGTAATTTGCAAACTTTCAAATAAAGTATACGTGATTAAACCTAAAAGTTACAAAATTGAGAAAAAAACCGTATATCACTGTTAACACGAATATTACCATCCCTCCCACACAGCACCTACCATTTTGCATTGTCACTGCAACATCTCCTTTTTTACCGGTTAAGGCACCTCTTTTTCCCAATCTTATCTTCAAGCCTCAAGTCTAGATCAACATATCAATGAAGAAATTTGATTAATAGGAATTAAGTTGCAGGACACACATTATCCCATCCTCAACATCTCCCATCCTCGGTACATTTGACAGCTAAAAAACCTAGAGAGACCACCACTGTCCCCCACCCCACATACAGTCCAAACCATGAAACATAAGACGCCCAAGATTCTCATTTTCTTAATTGCTCAAACTCTTGCCTGTAGGATAAGAACGTCCAGGGAAAGTGAACTCCACGGAAAAGCACAACAAGCAGGATGGTTTTATATAGTGCAAACCAGTTACGGATTATATAGCAAAAGGAAAAGAGAGACGAGTACACTCAATGTAATATAATTATAATTCCCTTGCTACCAATCGGTGTTAAATGACACGCAGCTTTGACGTCATCTTTCCTGGAAATTTTTAAGGGGCCTTTTCACACATGGGCAATCACTTATTTGAAAAGTAGCTTCTTACATAGTTTAGATGAGATATTTGTCTCCTCCTTCATATTCTACAAATAGACAACCCTGTCAAATTTGTGTACAAAACAAGAAGCCAAAAGATGGGAGAATCATGAAACTGAATAAATACTGGAGCCCAAATTCTCTCACTGCAACAAACTCCATCTAACACACATCTTTAATTTTCAAAAGACAAACGAATAGTTGCACATAAACTGATGTTCAATGAATGCAATAGAATTGTACACAACAATTTTCAAATTAGCAAAAACCTGGTATTTATATTTCTAACAATTTTTGTTCAGTTTAACCAACAAAAATAATTAAATTACATAATAGAGAGAATAAAAGCGGCAGAAATGAATCTCACCACTCTCTCCATTTCTTCTTCATATTCTTCTTGCATACGGCGGTTATATCTTTTCCATGCTTCCTCTTGGAAACTAGTTCGAAAAGAACGGCCATCTCTTCGTGCCGATTGAGATCTGCTCAACTTTTCGCGGGACAGTAATACCTCAAGGTCAGAATATGTTGATTAAAAACAATTTACAAGCTAGTAATAATCAAGTAAATATGTTACTGCACACACCATCATATTACTCAAAATAATTGCAAAAACAAGAACTGAATAAATAACTGAGAAAGCCAACGGTTACCTGAGTGCAGACCCAATCAACTGTCCTTCGTAGTTGGGATACCTACCATAAAAATACCAAAAATTAAAAAGCATTCCACACAACTAGACAACATGTTGATCACATACATGATGAAGACAAAAGTTCATAGCGCATAGACCTCCCACCAACAAAGAAAGGGGGTAATTTAGGTATTAGATTATACACATAGAAAAATTCCGACTTTTTCTTTTCTCACAAGTTTCCAGGCATTGCAATCATCTCGTTGTCATTCCTTCTGAACTATTATGATAAAAGTCACCATATCTTCTGTTGGTTGCACTGCATTTTTTATTGTAATTTGCTAGTTCTGGGACGTATGCGATTATTTGGTCACACATCCTATTCTTGGGTTTGGATGACAATTTTCGGTTTCTGCTAAACTTCGTCATGTCCAGACCTTTCTTCAGACAGACTTGGGTAAAGCTTTAACCCTTTCTACCCTTTCACATCCTATCTCCTATCTTCACCATGCTACTTAGCTACAGAATCAGTCTCGCTGACCAAACTTATTGCATTGAGTGAAACCTGCCTTTAGAGTACTGTGTTGGAAGAGCATAGATGATAAACACATAACTCTGATTACTGAACACAAAAGCTGGAGATAAATGATCTGAATTATTGACCAAGAATAACAGGACGAGAAGGATGTGCAACAACTAAGAAACGAACAATAATAGCAACAATGACACTCAGGATAAACGGACAAGACAACAGAAGCACAGTAAGTGCGAAGAAATATCTAAAGAACAGTTATTACAAAGCTAGAAGTAGCACGGACAAGCAAACTCCAGGAATGTCGCATAAAGATAACTTTATAAGCTATGAGCCATCTCAGAGAAGAAAGCAAGATAGAGTGGTCCAAGATTTATCGCAGACAACTAACTTTTTTGAGTATATTGTCCTAAATACACCATAAGACTTATCCCAGAACTTCATCAAAATGGAGAGTTACTCTTTAGTCAAACATCCCGCAGATCACATCCACTTTCTTAACTTTCTAGCCTACAATATCATCGCAATCCACTAACCTGATAGAGACCACATTTTATACAAGTCCAATCATTTCCCACCGATGCTTCTATTTCCAGATATATTTTTCTCTATCTACTATGCAACACGCAGTTCATATACTTAGCAGTTTATATCAGCCTCCTACAACTTATCACCCAGACAAGTTCCTCTCATTAAAACATGTACTCAATTGATAATAAATTTTCCAATAGATTCACTCTAGCTAGATCATATAACAATTTGTAAATTCCTGAACTTCATGAGTGAAAAGAGAGACTGGAATCGAGCAGATGTAGGAGCAGCAATGCAGCTCTCCAGAGGATCCGGGTTTCCTAGTATCTTTTGAGCTGCAAATGTGACAGTTGATTACGAATTGAAAGTATGCCGTCTCACCCAAATAATCTTTCATGCGGGTAGTTTTCTTTACAACCATTTGGCTTTTATTTTTTTAAACATCTTTCTCCACTTTAGCTATTAACCATCTAAAACGTAGTATGTTTTTGTATTATAACTTTGTCCCGAAGATGCGTCTTAAATACAGAAAGAGGTGAGGATGAATCAACAGAGATATGCGGCTATGGTGCCAGATGTGGGGCAATGAAGCTCTTGAGATATCCAGGAGCAAAATCACGAGGAATCAGACATATGATGGGTGGGAGTAAGAACTTTCAATTTAAAGAACTGGAGCACCAACTTTAGAAAAAGGAAATACCAATCACAACGAGTTGAGATTCAGATGAATTTATAAAACTTACACGAAATTGTTCATTTTACATTCTCAACTTGAGAATGTGCGCCCTTTCTAACTAAATGATTCCTTAACCAATAGGGCATCCAGGAATCGGTTGCTCATGCATTTGAAGTTAACCTATTATAGTTACTGACTATTTAACATTTCCTAGAATATTTCATAAGTAGTTCATGAACAAGAAATACATCTACCATAAATAAATGCAAGTATATACAGAACAGTATCCCCAAAAAAAGAAAAAAAGAAAAGCAAAACTATTTTTTGTCATTCTACTTCTGTATAAACTGTCAATGCATCTGTACAATACTCGTGATATACCAATATCAGTATCCCCTAAGGATCTTACTTGTAATTTTGCCAAAGGCCGCCTTATCGGGGTGTTTATCAAGTGAGAGAAGGTGCACCAAGCACCACCTGTATTTTCCTTAGCTAATTCAATCTATTAATTATCTCCTCTCTTCCTTTATAACCTACGCATAACGGCATAAGAAATAGTTTTAGGAAATCCTCTGGCACTCACATTCCAAGTCACCCAAAAGGTCGTAGTATCAGTGTACTACCATACAGATCTCCCTGCCATTGAGCTTATTTCATGTGAAACACCCATCCACCTACATAGATTAAGCCGAGAACAACCATTGTCAACCAAATCTACCGTAAAACCCACTAGCCAAATTCAGACACTGCCTGCATTCTCCAAACCAATTTCCTTAAATCAATAACACGTACACTTCCTCATGTAAACACACTTTGGACCAATCTTCAGAAATCAAAAACTCGTAATACCTGGAACAAATTCTTTTTGTTTTTGCAGCTAAGCAGTATCGGACCAGAATATTCAATTTCAATTAGCTCTCCCTTAATTGAATATCTTTAAGAATAACGCAGGTCACACTAAAACCACAAGCGATAAGATCACAATTACCACATCAACAAAAGATCCATGCTCACCATATTGCAACACTACGAGCCAATTGAATCATATCGGCGTTTCAATTGCTAGCTAACAAAGTAACTTCTACTCCCATAAGATACGATCACAGGCGTATAAGCAACGCGAAACGTGCTCTGCGGGAATAAAAACAACGCAATAACTAAAACCCTAAACTTACATAACACACATTCCACAACTCTATAGTACTCCAAATGGCTCTTACCAAAAGCTAACAGAGAGACGTCAATATTACGAAATAACCCTACACATACACACTGTAACTACGACGTATTACATAAACCAAAATTCCACAAAACTCAAAATATATACCGCAAAAGTGGTGGCAGTAGCACCAATTAATCCGAAAATTAGGATTCCCCATAGCCTCATATCCTCCTCTTCCTTGGGACCTCTGTTCGAATGCGGCGGCCATTGATTCTTCTTATTCTTATCCTCCTGATTATTATTATTATTATCAGACTCCTCTTTGCTCATTATTTGTAATTGAGAGTAATTGATATCAATTGAGATACAACAACGATCGGTTGATGATACTAGCTCCGATTGATTGAGAATACGCAGTATTGAGACCGTGCATAGCTTTTTTCCCCAAATTTTTCAGTTTGTATTTCAATTTAGGTCGTACGGATTTGGAGACACTGTGCGGAGATAGACTAATAGAGAAAGGCGGTGGTGCGAAGAAGAAGAAGCAGAGCATCTGTAAATTAAATCGCATTAAAAAAGTTATTTATGTAATATTGAATATATATTATTATTACTTTCATATTTACAATTACTTAGTTCAACTTATTATATTACAAGAATAGCAAGTTAATTGGGGAATAGAAAACATTAATTGATCACGTGAATAATTTCGTGAACCATAAAAGGAATTCTGGAATGAACTATCATATAACATTTTTCCCCATAGAAAAGATGAAATTATATAATTAATAACTTTTAATATATAAATAATATATATGTTGGAAAAGTTATTCGCAGAATAAAGCAAAAGGTATTGCAAATGTGTGCTCCTACTTGTGATTTATATATTATATTATAGATTCTCAGTTATATGTAGTGAGAATTGTCATAGGCTTCGTTAAGATAAATGTCAAGGTTTTGAGCAATATATTTCAAAATTTGTTATAATAATAATGACAGCAACAACAACAATAATAATAATAATGATAATAACAAATCCATATTTTTCTGTGTACGATATCTATACTTGACAATGCTTTTAGATATTGCAAATTATAGTTCACAGAGTTGAAAATAAATGTTGAAGAGAAAATCAGCGCGATAACAAAAAAAAAAATTGGCATTGCAAAATATGCATGTATTTTACTTCTCTTGATTCTTTTGTTAAAATGATTCTCAAATTGAAAGTATTTGAGAATACAATACAAAATAATAAAAGAGAAGTAAATTGCAGAGAGTATTGTGAGAATCATATACGGCGTGTCATATTTTGTTATTGTTACACAAGCACCTTAGCAACGATATGTGTTAATTCTAATTAAACAAGATTGGTAAAGTGGAACTTAAGACCTTCATTCAACCTGATCAACCTCAATTCGACCAACCAAAGCAAGCTCAATTCTACTTAAAAGGCACAATTCAATCAGAACAATTCAATCTCATTAAACCCTGAAGAAAATCTCATATATTAAGTCGATAAACTAAGGCATATCACTCTAAACACAATGGAACCAAACATGAACGGGTACGTCAATTTCAGTATTAATCAATCCAATTGGAGCTTGAACATTAAAATTCGACCTAGATCACATGTTTGACATTTCGATCTAGTGCTCTGGGATTCAAATTTGACATCAAGTTACTGAATTCGACCTCAAACAACTTACAAGCTACTAAACTGATTTTGACCCCACGGTTTGGCATGAGGGTTCAACCCCAAATTATTCTCGAGTTTTGACACTTAAGCATTGAGAGGGTCTAAGCAGGTCAGAGCCAACCTAGTTCACGTGTAGTATCTCAGTCTAGGTTTCTCGAGCCCAAATCTGGTTCAAGACGATCTCAAGCTTGAATTGGTTTGACGTAGTTAGTAATCTTGCCAAGTTCTTTGAGGAAGATACCCCCGCTTCAATAACGTGACAATGTATATTCTGAGATAATTTTATCTTTGAAATACTTACTTGTGTCTAGAAAATTCACTTAAAAGACACAAATCAATGTCTTAAAAATGTACATTGCGAAGATTTAGATTTTTTATGATACAGTTATTTGAGTCCCAAGAGTTTTTTGGAAGACACATATAAGTGCCCTAAAAGATATAAATGAAAATTTATGTTATTTCTAATGAAACACCTATTTTTGTCTCTCGAAATTTATTAGGGAGCACATTAGCTTTTATAAAAATGTCCCTTAATGTCTTGTGACAATTTTATTGAACAAGGTTGTTAAAGTGTTCCAAAAATTTTAAACTTTTTAGACACCGGGACTATTTTTTGTGTCCCGGTCGACTCCCAATAGACCTTCCTTATTGTAGTGGACTATGAAAAAAGAAAAGAACCATTTTGTGATAACTGAATCCAGCATGAATTTAAATGGATACACATCGAATTCATCATTAGTCATTACATTAATTAATTCGACTTTCTATGAGACAAAAAAAGTAAAATAAATTTATTATGTAGCAAAGTTGATCTACTTGCGATGTATCCCAAATGAACAAATTATGGAGCATGCAATGTGAAAATGTAGACATCTCCACACGTAGAACCCAATTCAACGTGAATTATGCCTGGCACACAACATCACTGTCTCCCTCAATCTTTTTAACCCAAAGTGCTTTGGGATTGTTCATAGAAAAAAGGGGGCTTAGGGATTTTCGTTTTATAAAAAGTTAATACAACATATCGTCCATTTTCTAACATACTAATTGGATCAAATCATTAACATGGGTATTCTCTCATTATTAATTTGATAATCTTTTACTGTTTTATTTTAGATCTATTGAAGAACATAATCGTCTTTTGATTAATTTTGCTGTATTCTTCTTATATAGTCATTAGCAGCGAGAAAGCATCTCTAATTATTTTTTTTAAGTAAACCTATTTCTCTAATATATTAGGCCAAATATCAAATATGTACGTATGCATAATTATTCTAAATTTAATGATATAATAGTTCATGTGACAATGAAAACATATTAAATGCAATACTTGCATAACTACATAAGCAACTCTTGTACCATATGAGATCTAATGACTAAACCACTATATTTTTCTTAATATATAGAGCGTTCATGAAGATTGATTGCTGATTTGATATCGAGATCCGTATTAATTAAATATGTATCTTCCTACTAAAGAATCGTTTTATATCAATAATTATATAAGTACAAAAACAGTAGGGAAAGATTAAAACTTACATACATAAGTACAAGTACAACCACTAGCCAAATATTGAGAGCAACTATGGATGCAGCTACTAGTGCTTATGTGATCATCTGCAAAGACATCATAAAACCATCATCTTCAACTCCTCCTCACCTTAAATCACTCAAACTATCGTTGCTCGACCAATTAGCACCACCTGTTTACATTCCCCTCATTTTCTTCTATTTACCAAACAACAAAACAGGCCTAACTCTCACCAACCATGCTCAAATATCTCAAATGCTAAACCAATCTTTATCAGACACTCTAACTCTATTCTATCCGTTAGCGGGGAAACTCGACCACGATAAATTCACGGTCGATTGCAACGATTATGGTGTCGAGTTCACTGAAGCTCGAGTACACGCAGTTCTGTCAAATGTTATAAAGAATCCCAGCATGGAACAACTAAAGAGTTTCCTTCCTGTGATTGGTGAGGTTCCTGATTTCCTTTTGGCAGTGCATGCCAGTTTTTTTGAGTGCGGCGGGATCGCCATAGGCGTGTGTGTGTCGCACCAAATCGCAGATGGGGCTTCCGCAATGGCCTTACTCAACGCATGGGGGTCGATATGCCGAGGGGATCAACCCAAATCCCCTGTTTTCGGGCTCTTGGCACGTCATTTTCCGACAAATGAATTGATTGATCCGAGTGCTACACTGTCGGCCTTACTAGAAACGAAAGAAAAGCTCGCGGCAAAAAGGTTTTTGTTTGATAAAGAAAAATTGGCAGCACTAAAGCGAGCAGCCGCGTGCTCGCCAAATGATGTGAAGGATCCTACTAGAGTGGAACTCGTATCTGCTTTTATTTGGAAGCATTTAGCGGGTACTGAGCGAAACGATACGCTTGTTGCAACGCATGCTATTAACTTGAGGCCAAGAGCCAGTAAAAATACTCTATGTGATGACAATCTTGCTTTTGAAAATGTTTTTGGTAACTGTTACTTCTTATCTTCTGCGTTTTATGGTGGTGCTTTTGACCGGTACGAGGGGAAGAGTGTTCCAGAACTCGACCAACTTGTAAGCAAACTAAGGCAGGCGATAAGAAGAATCGACGATGAGTACATAAGAAAAACACAAAGTGAGAGTAGTACTTATTTGGGTGACTTGAGTAAGTGCTTGGATCTTCAATTGCAGGGAGGAACAAAGTATTGTGCATTTTCGAGTTGGTGTAGATTTTCTATGTACGAGGTGGATTACGGGTGGGGAACGCCGGAATGGCTGGCACTACGGCATTTCCCGTTATGAATTGCGCGATTTTGATGGATACTAAATGTGGAGAGGGAATTGAAGCATGGATCACCACATTGCATGACAACATAGAAACGCTTGAAAAGCTGTTTCAAATAATAATCCTTCCAAATGAAGTAATGGATGTCAAAGCAAGTTAATAGAAAACCACAAAATTGATCACCAAGAGAATATAGACAACCAGGCTTCAAAGATCGCGTAGTTATATGTCTGAGCAAAAAGCAAAGAGGACTAAGTTCAATATGTACCTGTACAAAAGATTAAATATATCTAAATAAATAAAGGTTTGGTTTTGAGGTACTAAATCTGCATTTCGTACTATTATGTTTTGCAGAAAGAAAATACTAATGGAGAGTATACTTTAATGTGATTTGAAATATATCTGGGAGTGAAGTACATATGTTTTGAGTGCCATATTTTGGTATGCGATACAAACACTTTGTAGCGATATATGTATCAGTTCAAGCTCTAAAAAAGAGCATCAAGGACAACTTTGGACCTCCATTCGGCCCAAGTTGAACTCGACACGAAGTAGTGACTCGACCTTAGTCTAAATTAGACCAACCAAAGGTCCAATTCAACTGAAACAATTCGATCTCATCAAACTATAATTCGAAGATCTTTAAAAGGAAATCTCAAATATTAAGGCAATAAACTCGAACACAATTAATTACCACAAAATTCAACACAAGAAAGTAGTCAAATTTGGTATTAATTGTCCAATTCGAACTTGAGCATCATAATTCGACTTAAAAAAGCACCTCGAAAATAAACTTTAAACTTAAGTCATCAAAATAGAATTATTATTTTTCAGTTGAAAAAGTGTTGAAAAGTAAAAAAGTTAGAAAAAGAAATCGTACGATTGCAAAAAAGTTAGAAAAAGAAATCGTACGATTGCAAAAAAGGTGCCAAAGCATCAGCAATGCAGCCTTTAAGAATATCCTAAGTAGAACACCAACGAGAATCTTCCACGTGTAACGTTGGCAAAACATTATTAAAATCAGAACCGAACAGAGAGTAACAGAGAGTAGTAGCAAATTGAGACACGACACATTACAGAAAATGAGTCCCGACATATTCGGATTATTAAATACAAATACATATAATACTTCTCCAAGTACCAAATTATTCCCTTTTTTCAATTCTCAGATTCATAATAAAAACTGTTGCTTTTCTATTGATATTAATAAACGAAATCAGCACAATCTTCGACGTTCATTTCCACTTCTTTGCTCCTCATCTCTCTCAGGTACAATAATCCCTTCATCTATTTCTTTATCATGTTTCTAATTTGTTCTTGCATTTTATCATTATATCTGTTTGTTAGATTTAATTGCTTTTGTGGGTTTTTGTTTTCTTCTTCATTAGTTTTATTTAATTTGGTGTGTTTGTTAGAACTGTTAATAAGATCTGTGGTTCAGATTGGTGAAACTGACCTGGTGTGTTTTTATTTGATGCTAAACTTGCAATATTGTTTGTTCTGTTTTTGGATTTGCCTTTTTCTTTGTGTGTGTTAATTTTTGGTATAGAGAATGTTAGTACTTTTTTTCAGTTTTTTTTTTTGTTTTTTTTTTTTCGTTAATGCGCCATTTTGAGTAAGAAATGTGTTATTCTTATGCCAATGTCTCCATACGCGTACCATCCTTTTTGCGATTTGTCGGGCATTCTAGAGAAATTGTGGATCAAAAGATACAATTAAGTATCGATGAAGAGAAAACTAAGAGGTCCAAGAACGAAAAGATTGGTTTTTACGCAGAAGGGATTATCTTCGAGCTGAGTTTCATTGAGTATGGAACTTAATTTACTCATTGGATTGATTTATTTAAACAAGTTTAACTACATGGTTTCTTTATTGTTATCACCCTCTTATTAGTAGTTTAGATGAGATTTTCTGGCTTGACATTGCTGTCCAAGTGGTCCCTAATCAACTCTAAGTTGAATATTTCATTATATCCAAGTGATATTGAAAAAAATTTGTAGCCACCATCACTCCTAGCCCAATCACTATTACTTCTATGTTAGAGGTCAAACAGGTGGTATTGCCATGTCATCCAGGTCTCTATAGTTTCTGCCGAGTTCCATATTTTCGCAACGCATTAATTTCACCCAAATTGTTGCATATAGAGAGCTTATCTCCCATTTTAAGTTTCTTGACCAAAGTCACCAATTTTCTTTCAATTCAATTAAGTTTATTTCTTAGTTGACTATGAATTCTCAAGCACCTTACTACCTTTCCTTATGCATCTTTCTGCTTCAATGACTGATGAATTTCTTGTTGAAATACTATTAATGTTGCATTTCATATGACGCGCTTATGCACGTAACACTTTAACAGTTACTTGCTGGTAGATTTTGGTATGTCAGCCGGCTGTCACTTATCTCATTTACGTTCTTCCACACATCCCTGAATCAGAAATGCAGCACTCACGGAGCCTTTTGCTTTTCCAAGAAATTTTGTTCGTGAATGATTTCTTGTTGTCTAGTTGATATCTTAAGGTTTGTAATTATTGCAGATATGGACACTGCACCTGCACAAGGCGTGTACCCCTCGCACCGTTGCAAAACTATTCATTTGGTATGTGGTCCAGCTTTTTGCTGAATGTATAATTTTAAGATAGTTTTTGGACTGAGACGGCAAGATATCTGACAGAGATGCACTTCTTGTAGGTGAGACATGCTCAGGGCTTCCACAATGTGGCTGGAGAAAAGGACCATAGTGCATATATGTCACCAGAGCTTTTTGATGCACAACTAACAACTCTTGGTTGGGAGCAGGTGACAATTAAGATACAAATACGACGTACTTCTGTCTTTAGACGCATTTAAAGTTGGACAAATTCTCAGATGGATGATAGATGGATTGGCTAGTTCTGATTAGAATGAAAATTTTAACCAACTTTTGTCAAATACACGCATTTAGACTTAGAAGCTCTTGTGGCTG
This sequence comes from Misopates orontium, assembly GCA_946800315.1. Lineage (NCBI taxonomy): Eukaryota > Viridiplantae > Streptophyta > Magnoliopsida > Lamiales > Plantaginaceae > Misopates > Misopates orontium. Next base: position 42,338,885 of record OX326948.1, on the reverse strand, counting down.
AACCTTCATGTGCCTATACGTGCAGGATATCTTTGGGCAACTGTGTAATTTTTGTATAGCTTAAGTCAAGAAAATAAATGGTTTGTTTGTGATTTAACAGGTCGATAATCTGCGGAAGCATGTTCATTCGACTGGTCTTTCGAAGAAGATTGAGTTAGTCGTTGTTTCTCCTTTATTAAGGTAAGTATTGTATGCTTCTAGTCTCGTCAAATCAAATCTTTTTTTTTTTTTTTTCCTGTACTTGTAATCTCATATCTGTTATTGAAACATCATTATTGTTAGATAGTATTTATCTTAGAAAGAAGGAAAAAGGTTGTAGGAAACCAAACCAACCCTAGGAAAAAAAATGAAATGCAAAATCGAATCTATGATGAGGTTGGAATTGTTTAGAAAGTAACTTCAGCATATGTTTCTTCGCCTTCGATTATCTTAAAAGCTGTTTTTATATCGTTGACATTGATGAAGAGACCTGCAGCGTAATGCATGCACGGCTGCGATTACATTTGGTATCCAGTTGGTCGTGTTGGTGATTGGTTTTACACGCATTTGGGGGGTGGGGGGTTCGAATTGGTTTAGGATAAATAGTCATATATATCTGGTGATTGAATAAGAAATTTGGCAATCAAACCTTTTGATTTCTTTTCTGTGACCATCTAATAAGTTATGGTGCAGGACTATGCAAACAGCTGTTGGAGTGTTTGGTGGAGAAGGTTATCAGGATGGAATTGATGTACCTCCATTGATGGTGGCGAACACTGGAGAGAGTAGCCGTCCAGCAATTTCAAGTCTAAATTCCCCTCCATTTGTAGCAGTGGAGCTTTGTCGAGAACATTTGGTATGATATTTTCCATACATCTTACTGGGCAATGCATAGGAGCCTAATGAGTTCTTTTACCTATTTTCTGTATATTCTTTGGACCCGCCTAGTTATGTAACAAAATCTGTTATTTCTTAAAATTCTTTCATATATTCTCCGAATTGGACGCTTGAGTTGGCATATACAAGTGGTGATCTTGATGAAATTTGTCCTAATTCTCAAAACTCATGGGTTGTTTTTGCTCTTAACCAAAAAGCTAACCACAAAGTGAAATCATCTGAAAAAGTGAAGACATATAAAGATAAAGATCGAGAGGGGCCCGAAAGCCCCCAAACCAAGAAGATAGTTCTTGCCTAAATCTGATCCACTAGAACTTGATCATACCTCTTGTAAACCATCCAAAAATGTGATACAATATGGCAGACTGTGGACACAAGTTCAGACCTTGGTTAGGTAAGAATATTTAAACATATTTATGGTATTCTCCGTACTAAATCCAATCATAGCCTAAAGTACTAGTGCACTGAAAGAATATAAGGTTTTATCATGATAATAGTTGCATTTTGGATTTTATTTTTTAACTTGTTCGCAAGTATTTAGTAGAGAGGAGATTGTCACCTGTTTTCCTGTACACTGGAGCAAAAGCACATTAAGCTGTTTTCTTATAACCGCGAGCGTAGATGCTGATCTCTGCTTGTTTCTTAAATGATGCAGGGAGTTCATTGGTGTGATAAGAGAAGAAGCATAACTGAGTACAAGCCACTTTTTCCTGCAATTGATTTTTCAATGGCAAGCCGTTCTCACATTTTCCATTCTTTCCTTTAGAACTTTCGATAATAGTATAGATATTAATATGACCTATTTGAAGCATAACAAGATTGTACTCTTTGTTTATGTGCTCGTTTTCATCCAGATAGAAAATGATGATGACAATCTGTGGACTGTTGATGTCAGAGAGGCAAATGAAGATCTCGCTGCCAGGGGGCTCAAGTTTTTTAATTGGTGAACCTTTTCTTCTCAATGGAATTGTCGGTGTTCATTTTATTGTTTGTGTTGAAATAAATACAAGATTGAACATACTTCGACTGTTCTCTGACTTTTATGCAATGCAGGTTGTCGACGAGGAAAGAGAAGGAGATAGCAGTGGTTACTCATAGTGGATTTCTAATTCACACTCTCGGCAAATTTGGAGCTGATTGCCATCCATCCGTAAAGAATGAAATATGCAAACCGTAAGTTCTAGATTTGTTATAGGCTCTACCTTTCACAAGTCTATGATATATTTCTTTTATGTGGAAACAATGCATGAAAAGCTGTGGAGGCATTGTTCTTTTCTTTTTCTTTTTCCAACGACACTATCATAAATATGAAGTATGTCGCAATATGGATAGATGACATGATGGTTGCAAATGTTTGCAGGTTCCACAATTGTGAGCTCCGATCAGTCGTTATTGTTGATAGAAGGTACACCAAATTTGATAAATTTTAAAAAAATGATTCATCTCCCATTGTTTCACGTTGCCGTTTTTACTTTCTATTTTGCAGTATGATTGCTTCAAGTTCCTCGACAACCGATTATCCTGGTAAAATTCCCTCTGGAAGTGAGGCCCCCAGTGAGGCCGGTGACGAGAAGAAACACTGATGGTTTCTCTATACGATTGTTTTAAATTGGTGGTGTAACTGAATTATCAGTTTCGTAGTCAGAATTTTGTTGTTAACTGGTTTAGCAGTTCTCCAGTTAACTATAATGTCTAGGCTAGAAACAGGAGTTCAGAACTAGAGAGATTTATGATATATTGTTTGGTCAGACAATTTTAGATCACAGCAAATTTGTAGTAGAAACTCATCACGTCGTGGACCACTTGTTTTAAGTCGCGGTGATGCATACAATGTAACGCGCGGTCCATGGTTTGTTATTTCGATATATAACAGTAATCTAGCTTCTATGTTCATTTTCTTTCTTGCAGTTTTGATTTCCATTGTGCAGTTTCTATTTTACAGTGGCGTTTTTTGTACTTCAACTAATGTAAACTATGATTTATACCAGGAGAGGTTTGATCTTGCCTATTACTGTTACATTGAATAATGTAAACTATTATTTGACATATTAAAAGTACGAGGAGATCATATAGAATCTTCTCAAATCGTAATCACAAGTATGAGCATATTCAGCTGCCATTGACTTATGACTTATGAGTCATTCTCCCATCATAAAAAACAGTTCAACGAATCCTTATGGAGATGAGGAAAAATGTAGTAGATAGTACTATTGATAATATAAAATTCGTACTTTAATGATCACTTTTCACACTTGGTTAGGTTGCTCCAATTTATTGGTCGCATTCATGTTCAACAAGAATGGGATCTTTTCCTTTTATAACTAATGACAATCAGAGATTAATATTAACTTGAAAAGGATAATTTATTCATTATCTAACTTGACATGTAGTGAATAATTGAGAATCGTTTTATATGCAAATGTAGTGACTAGTGACATTTTAATGTACAACTTAAGAGAAATTGTTCCTTATTTAGGAATGTAAAAGTGTGGTGTTTTAGATTTATAATCGGAGTTACTCCGAATAAAGAATTTGAGCAAGATCTAAAAAATAGTTTCGGTTGAGTTGGTGGATTGTCGAATTATATTCCATCGATCCGCTTATTGTTATTTGATTTCTGATACAATTGTGATGATATAAATTCACAGAAGTATAACCAAAATTAGTAATAATGATTCAAGGATTTTGTAACTTCCCTATAAAACTAAAGGGAATTAGCTATAAAGCCTACCTTGTTATATAACTGTGAATGTTGAACAATTAAAGCAAACTCATGCATATAGGAAAAGACGTAGCTGAAATGCACATATTACGTTGGATGCACGGTGACACAAGAAATGAAAAGGTAAGAAATAAAAACATACGCAACAAATTAGGCGTGGCACCAATTAACGAGAAGATGCGAGAAAATTGCTTATGATAGTCCGATCATGAATTGAGACCATAAAAGCACCATACGATGATGCATTGAGACTCACGATCTAGGGCAAACTGACACAACACAAGGACTATCGAAGCCGATGGAAGTCATACAGACGACGTGGAGCTTAGAAGACTAGATGAAATAAGTTTACTCGATCGACACGGGTGGAGAAGGAGAATTCAATTTCACCCGGACATGATTTTCGTATAAGTTATATGGTCTTCATCCTAATCAATTCGAATTACACGCCTTGTCTTAATAATAGTTATAAATATAAAAAGGCATTATGCATTTTACTGAAATTTAGAATTATAGTTGTCACTTGTCAGCTTAATTAATTAGGCTTGAATATTAGGTAACTCAAGTTCTCATCGAAAAAAAAAAAAAAAAAAAAAAGGTCAATGCTTTCAAAATTGTCCCGTCAGAACTTAGAACAGCTGTTAATTAATGATGATGATACTAATAACTAATAACAACATCGTTAATAATTTCATCTTCACCAAAAAGAAGATTTCAGCAGTAGTGTTGGACCATTTTTCTAGTTGTCAAAGGCGACTACTTTCGAATTTTTTAAATTTTTCTTCGACCAACTTTACCAAAATCAAAATTCTGCCAAAACCCACTTTCAAAATCCCATCTTTTTCAGTTCTAGACTTTGTCTCATAACCCTAATTAGATACTACTTTGTGGAGAAATGATGGAAAATTTGAGAAGTGATTGAAGAAGAAGAAAAAGGGATAGTTTTGAATTTGAGAATTGAAAATGGTGGTGAGAAAAGTGGGCAAGTATGAGGTGGGGAGGACAATAGGTGAAGGCACATTTGCAAAAGTGAAGTTTGCTCAGAACACAGAGAGTGGTGAGAGTGTTGCTATGAAAGTTCTTGATCGATCAACTATCATCAAACACAAGATGGTTGAACAGGTTTGCTCTTTGGTCAATTCTCTGAATTTTTTTTTGTCTGTTTAGTGTAAAGATCGAGAATTCGGAGGGAGTTTGGTGTTTGATACGTGTTTATGTGTTGGTTGATGTTTCTTAGAATGGGTTTGATTGTTTGTGATTATTCGGTGAATTATTCGATATCGTGGTGTTAGTGCAACACAACAATAAAATGTCGTAGTATCATAAACTATGTTCTTATTAGTATTGCAAACAATGAATTTGTCGTGCGGTATGCAACCGCGGCGTATTGCTGTGCTTGGTATGACGTGCCTTAAAGATTGGTAGTTAAAAGCTGTTGTTGTAAATTTTATCTTTGCAGATAAAGATGGAGATCTCTATTATGAAGCGCGTAAGGCATCCACATGTTGTTCGTTTACACGAGGCAAGGACTTAATATCAAGAGTATAAGTTTTTAATTGATTATCCGTAGGAAGCATAATAAGAAAATAGAGCTTCTATGTTCTTTAAATGCTTGTGAAGGTGTGATATTTAACTCTGTTTTTGCACTATTAGGTTATAGCAAGCCGCACAAAGATCTACATCATCTTGGAATTTATTACGGGTGGCGAGTTGTTCGACAAAATAGTGAGTCCAATTAGCTAAGAATCTTCCATTTTGAGAAAGATTGCTTCTAGGCAATCAAAAGATTGGTGATTTTGGCATATGCTAATCTAAATGTTTCTTGCAGGTTCACCATGGGAGACTCAGTGAATCTGAGTCTCGAAGATACTTTCAGCAACTCATTGATGGTGTTGATTTTTGCCACAGCAGGGGGGTCTATCATAGAGACCTCAAGGTATTTCTTGGTCTCTAACAAAAAATAAAAGAAAAATAATAAATCATTCATTTGTTTGCTCGGTCTGAATGTTTGCTCTAATGCACTTTCCTGCAGCCTGAAAATCTCTTACTTGATTCCCAAGGAAATCTGAAGATCTCAGATTTCGGGCTTAGTGCATTCCCTGCAGAAGTAAGATCTTGGTTTATTTTCTTTATGTTTGAAGTTTGATAGCTAATGACATTGTTTGTGTACAGGGGGTCAGCCTTCTGCGGACAACCTGTGGTACTCCTAATTATGTTGCGCCAGAGGTAACTTACAAAGAGCTATCTGTTTGAAATTTAAAATGTAACTTATTAAGGAGACTTTTGTTTTATTGTTTTTTGTCGTTGTTTTTGGGTTTCATTTTGTTGTTTGAGTTGTAGGTTCTCAGTCATAAGGGCTACAATGGTGCTTTGGCGGATATTTGGTCATGCGGTGTCATCCTCTACGTTCTGATGGCTGGCTATCTTCCATTTGATGAGATTGATCTGACAACCTTGTATGGAAAGGTAATCACCCATAGCTTCTTTTAATTCAATTATTAGTATATCATACCCAGACCTAATTACAGATAAACAAAGTTGTATGGAAAAATTATATATACATAATTGTGATGTTCTTAGTTATTTGCTTCTGCAGATTGAGAGTGCACAGTTTTCATGCCCTTCGTGGTTCCCAGTTGGAGCGAAATCCTTAATCAATCGAATATTGGACCCAAATCCTGAAACAGTTGAGTATAAACCGTCATTTTGTCTCCATGTAGTATTACTAGTTTCAGACAAGAAAATTTGGTGTTAGGAGTATTTTCTTGCCTGCCTTTCACCATTTGAACTCATTGTTTTGTTAGGTTACTAGCTGTCCATATTCACATGATAATCACACAAGCCATTCATCTCCTGGTAGTTGTAGCTTCATTTCATTTATGTTCTGTCAATCTAATTTAACATGCTGCTGATAATATACTTGGTACAATAAAGGAACTTCAGTTGATCAATACTATGCTGGAGCTTGCCTTAATTTCAGTTGAATGTAGAATACCGGAGCTTCTTGTGGTTACTGTATAAGTGCTTATTGGCATTTGAACCTTTTCTAACCATGAAATGTGCTTGGTTCTTTTCAGATTTGAAGAATGTACACTTCTGTTTGTGCTAAACTCTCCTTTCCTTGTTCTTTTTGTAGCGTATTCGGATTGAAGAGATCAGAAATGACGAGTGGTTTAAAAAGAATTATGTTCCTGTTAGGCCTGCTGAAGCAGAAGACATTGATTTGGATGATATAAATGCCGCATTTGATGATTCTGAGGTCAGCGAAAGTACAAAACTTTGCTCAAACCTTGGGTTTAAGTGAGAAACAGAAACAAACATATCCTTAGCTTGGTTTTAAAGAAAAACAAAACGAAAACGCTGTTGCACGCTTCTTTTATACCCCTTTCCTAATTGGTTAGCAAAAAATTAAAATTTCTAAAAAGGAAAAAAAATGTTAGATTGGTTTCAGATACTTCCCTTTTTTTCTTTTATAATTTCCTCAGTTAAATCCTACATTAAAATGAATTTTAGCGCCAATGTCGTTGTAATGTTTTAAGATCTACTGGCGTGATATATCTGTTTCAAAGTCTATTTTCATGTTAGCAAGTTGTTTACGTGTTATGGTTGCTTTTCTTTATATTGGATTTGAAATATTGGAAAAGATCCTTAAATGCACACTGATGGGGTATGCTCGGGTGAACAAGGTAGGTTAACGCTTCTAAGATGTAGAGGTCATATCATCATGCCGACGCCTTCTTGAGCTTAGGGATGGAACTTGAGTAAGACGTGCGTACTAAGCTTGGATAGATTTTGGATTTGCAGAATAAGAAAACTTGATGATAAGCTCTGGCTGATAATATCTAGTATTGAACAGAGGTACGAGCTGTAAAGCATATGTGAACGTGAGGACTCTGCATATTTTATAGGTAAGGAAGGAGGGGCATGAATTTTACCAACTCTCAATCCTTCTTGTCATACTTCGGTTGGAGACAAACAATGAGCTCTCTGCATCACCTTATTCACTGTGAGTAAAACCAAGGTTTAGCAAATTTTATCTGTTGGGGAGCAGATTGTAAATTGGATCCAATGGACTCTAATGAGGTCTGGTCCAACATGGTTCCACATAGATCCGCTATGAATCTAGTGTAGATCCAACCAACTGGTAAAATTTTTGGTCTAGTTATAGAATCCTTCAAGGCCTGGATAATTACATAGATATCCCTTCGAGGCTTAAAATGTTGCTCGTACGACAAGTCATGTGGTGGTTTGGCTGCATGTCACCATATCACGGCAACCAGACGACAAGGAACATGCGTCCATGCTGCCTGAGATGGATGAAATATGGACGGATACTTTATTGTTTTGGTGGATCTGAGGGGAGTGGGCGAGTGCTTACCGGGAAAGAACATGTTTTCGTGTTGCCTGTGCCTTTTTGTTTGTGTTTTGGTGGGTGATTCCGTCAAAAATAGAAGATTGACATTATCAATTTAGAATGTCCATAAATGGAGTTGGATTCAATCTGAATCCAATACCCTTGTTGGATCTACTTCATTAATCTGTTTTAGATCCTATCTACATGGATCAGTTCTGAATCTGATACAATGTGGTCCAACTCTCCCCCATACATTTTAAGTATTTTGTCTTCTTGGATCAGGACCCCTTTGTTTAGATGATAATTACTAGTTCCAGGTCGAGGGCCTTCGGAAGAGCTTGTAGCTCCAAGTTTCACTTGGCTTACCCTTTTATTCTTATTGCTGGTTCTCCTAAAATTTTATTAAACCATCATTAGCCATTAATTAGCTTAAAAAGGCCAGATAGTTTGCCCATTAGAAACAATAGTAATTTTAGGTACAAATGTTAACATTTTGAATGTCAATTATCCTGGGGAAACTGGAAAACAATTGCACCTAAAACAGTATTGTTGAACTTTGGTCAAGTTGCTATTATTTGATCTCCAGAGAAGTGTTACCAAGAATTAGATATTCTTGTATACTGTAGGTGTAAGAAGAACATGTCTCTGATAACTTTGCTTTAATTAGATTTTTCTATAATGATATATAAATTATTATTGGAGAGCTTTGCGTCAACTCTCTCTTAAGCTGCTGTACTATGTTATGTTTCTAGGAGGAACTGCCAAATGAGCAATGCGGGAATGAGGATATGGGGCCTCTGGTTCTAAATGCATTTGATTTGATAATTCTTTCTCAAGGATTAAATCTTTCAGCTATGTTCAATCGCAAGCAGGTACATGCTCGTCAACTTCACTCTTGTCAAAGCTGTATGTTTCTAGAATTTGCTTATCCTAGCAATGTCTCTCAGATTTGCAAATGAGATTAAATGAGCTTTTTCAATCTCTTTTTTCATTTGGTCATGGTTATCTTGTCCTTTGGAGCACTCCATTGTGCAGATGTTTGAAAGTACAGTAATTACTTAATATATCTTTTTTTAATAACCAGGATACACAGCAGCACCAGACACGGTTTGTCTCAACTAAACCAGCTAAAGTTGTCTTATCGAGTATGGAAGTTGTTGCACAATCAATGGGTTTCAAGACACATATTCGTAACTATAAGGTAATACTGCTTGGTGTTATACTATATCTGCAATTCGTTTGTTTACAAAAGATTTCGTAATGTTGATTCATATTGTATCTATCAAAATATGTTGATCATTTGTTGACTGATTAAATGGGATGAATCTCTGGTTCCTGGATTTATTTGAATTTCTGGATTTATAGATGAGAGTTGAAGGTCTATCTGCAAATAAGACTTCACATTTCTCTGTAATTATGGAGGTAAATTTACTATTTTTACTTTCCCACTCATTCTTCTACCTATAATCTCTTAGTAACCTGAAAATTTCCTCCCGACACCCGAAATGAGCAGATTTTCCAAATTACACCTACATTTATCATGGTTGACATTCAGAATGCAGCTGCCGATGCTGAGGAACATCTCAAGGTATTTCTCTATCTATTCCTAATTTAAAAAATTAGTTGCTCTTTATTAGTCTACCGAAAAGGATGAGAAAAAATTAGTTATTTTATGTTTGGGAGAATTATGGTGACATCTCATAACGTTTTGGTCACTTCACAGCAACCACTCCTCACGTCACAGCAAATGCCCCCCAGACAAATGTTGGCTAAATTTGATGATAATGATTGAATTTCAATTGGTATCGATTATGTGGTTCTCAGACAAACTTTTGATGAAATAGATGATGGATAAAGTACTTCTTTCACCTCAATATAAGTTTCTTTTCATGTTTTGCAGCATTATAGTGATCATAGAAGTCATGATAAATGTTTCGTATCGGTATTGCTTTAGTTAAGCGGGCATGTGTTGCAGTTTTTGAATGTATTGTAACTTGACCAAACATGAAGGAGCATCATCATAGTTTATTGTGTGTATATGAGATAGCAAGACTCATTTTTATTTCTTGTAGTTCTACAAGAACTTCTGCAACAATCTTGATGATATAATCTGGAGACCGCCTGATGAGATGGGCAAATCAAAGATTACCAAGGCAAAGAGTAGACGACGATGATCTCCAAGTGCGCCTATTCCCAGATTCCCTTTCATTTTGTTTAGGACATCATGTCGTATTGAGTCCTTGAGATTGAGTGACAAACCATTTTCGATTCACTTAACCTGCTGGTTTTTATCACTAAGTCTACTACTGACCTGATGAGTTAGCAGTTGAGATGAGCTTCGCGGAGGTTTCCCACTTTGTATTTCTATACGAATATTTGTTGTTTGTAGCTGACCAGTTGGTTCATGAAAACCGACTATTCCACGAGTATCAGGTAAAGTTGAACTAAATAGTTGAAAGAAAAATGGCGTAACTTTGTTTTTTGAATTCTTGTATAAATTTATTTATACATGTTATGGTATTCCTAGATTTATATTATATCTGATTATTTTTTGGGTTGGGGGAGTGTTGAAGTTCATTTTAATTTCAGAATAAATAGGCTAAAGTCAGGTCGCGGCTCTTTTGGTTGCTTTGAGATAAACAGTTCAAAATTAATCTATCAGAGATTGTCAGCAGCAAGGATGATAAAATGGATAGCTAGTGATGAGAATAAGAGAAATCAGATATAAGAGAGCAGTTAATTTTGGCACTAATATTATAAAGCTTAATAAAACAATTGACGCCAAATAATCGAAATTCCTAAACAAAATACTCAAGTTTAAGATTTTTTATTTAAAGAGCGGATTTAGAATCCAAAAACTATTGCCAAATATTAACTTAAGCATAAGACAATCAAAAATTCGTTTCATACGGTTCGGGTTTAAACCCATTCACAAACTCGGATAGCTTAGACCTTCCAAACTCACATAAGGAATAGAAAAATTTGAAAGAAAACCAATAATTGGATTGTGAACAAAGTTATAAGTAGCAATAAATATACGATAGTACAAATGCATTTATGAGTACTGGTTTGTTTTCATCTCGACGTGACAAAACAAATCAGGAGCTCGAATGTATTTTCAACGGAATCAAGACCATGATCCAAGTTTGGCAGAGTTTCCATTTGAAATATGTTACACCAATATTTAACCTATAGCCAAAAATGTGGAGACAGATAAATGGATAAATAGCAATAACTATTATCTGCTTGCTTAATTTACATGTCGCTTTGAGCAATGCACATCTTCTACAACTAGAAAACCGGTCCCTATCGTGCCCGATCCAGATAAAATTTCAACTTTCATCTGAGAAGTTAGGAACATGTTAAATCAGTGCCAAGAAACTTTTCGCAGGACCTCTTTGCTTTGCAGTATCAAAGTTTGAAAATGGAAAATTTATGGAAGTGTGAGTGATGCTTATTGAAGTAGCAGATATATAAATTCATATTGAATATATAAAGTACTTAACAAGATATTAGCATCAACTGTATAGTAAAATATAGTGTCAAATATAGAATATCAACTTGACAATAGATATATAACTGCATCACTAGAGAGTCTAACACTCTTTCTGCGTGGGGAAGCATAAACTCAACGTTGACTGAATCTATCATGTATATGAAAGTCACACTAACAATGGACAGGTTCTGTACTTCGTCGGACCATATCAAGGAATATGCATACATAATGTATATTCTGAGTAGGCCATAATTGTGTGCTGCACCACACCAATTAATCAAATAGATTAAACTAACATGTAGGTTGCTCATATAACTTTTGGAGGAAGTGGTTTCTTCCTAGCCTCTTGACTATGCATTATGTATGAAAAATCGCTTTTTGGTGACAACAGCTAGCTTTCAAGGGAACTACTGTCCATGCATGTATGAAAGTGTGCATTTCCGAGTAAAAGTTGTAGCTTTCTCATGGGCCAGACGCAGCAGAGCGACGGGAAGTGGATTCCCTGGAGGCAGGTGGACAGGAGACGACTCTCAAGGCGGGTTAAATAGTTTCAACTAAGCAATAAAGTGTTGAAAATATACAGTCCTGCGTCCAACTAAGCACATAAATAGCAAATGCAGTATTACTAACAATATACTACCAATACAACTATTGTTATGCGCCTTCATTCAACCTGCGGGTCAGAAGCTGTCTAAAAAAGGAATTTTTCCATGCAAACTTTCTCAAAGGCTAGAAAGGATATAGGATTGAATCAATGCAGTATTTCAAACAATATACTATCAATACAACTATTGTTAAATGAAATTTGATCAGTGTACTCATAATTATCCTAGTTCACATGCAACAACAATGTCTGGAACAAGAGAAAACAACGTTCTGCGCATAGAATTCTTCTTATGATCTTCAACATGCATAGTTCTGATCCATTTTTAGAAATTTCTTTCAGCCATGAATCAGTTACAGTTACATATATAAGGGAACTTTAATAAGAACCAGAAACAGCTTCTGTACTGCTTGTTGTAGAAGACAGTGCTCAAGAGGAAATCCCTCAATTAAAGTATAGCGACGGTTATTAATCGTTTCAAAGATCTAAACAGACTAAACATAATATCAATAAGATAAGCCAAAATTTCTTTTCCTTTCTTATATATATTTCTTTCTTCATACAGTAACAACAACCTAATAAAGTTACAGCGCTGCAATGATTCTTAAACACTTTATAATGTAAAAAAATAAAAAATTGATTCAGTAAAGAGAATGTCATATCCTTCTGAGAGCATTAAAAGAAGAGAGGCATTCTCCAAGAACTTCAAATGCAGTAACACAATCAGCTACTATGTCACCTGCCGGAGCATCTGCTGAAGTTGGAGAACTTGCTGCTGCTGATCTGGTGGCAGGGAGTTTAGCTGCTCTGGTGTCAGATTGAGCACTTGCTGAAGCAAAGCAGAATCGACATCGGATGGTAGTTGCATCTGCAATCAGTTAACAACATTATTGCTTTGTAACGAGAAAATGTTGATTTATTGACTATAAAATAGATTACAGCACTAAGTTTTGTGAAGAAATGCCAGCTGGGATTTCGAAGGAACTATTACAAAAACAAACAATTGCGTCAATGTTTTCCGCCCTATAGGTTCTTCTAGCAACACATGCGTCAATGTTTTCCGCCCTATAGGTTCTTCTAGCAACACATGGCGCTCTCTATTTTCCAAGAATAACAATATGTCTTTTGATGGGATAACAGGCGTCATTAACAATTCACACTAATAAGGTCTTTTACCAGACTAAAATAATTGGGAAATAAAACAACAACTATCAAATTATATCAACATGGATTAAGCTAGCTGAGTCAACATTATCATGTTTTACCTAGTGTACAATATAACGAATGAAATAGAAAGGTGATGGTATTAGAAATGAAAAAGCAGTTCAACTTTACGATAATTCAGATTCTGACATGGTTTGAATGATTTAGCTATTTGAAGAAGAGAGAAAATATATGCCGGAAACATCGCATAAACTATGAGAACAATGAATCATAATTCTCAAAAGGGTGATAAAAAAAAAGGTGCTCCAATGAAAACTCAGTTACCTGAGTAACTTGCCTCCCAGAGTTCAATGTTTCTTCTGCTATGGAAGTTCGTCTTTCTGAAGTTAGGGAGGGAGCAGAGAGTGGTGTAGCCAAGTTGGCCACCACAGAAGGATTAGCCCTTGGATCTTTCAATTTCCCCATTTTTGATGCTCTGCACATTTGGTCTATGCTATCATTTACCATCCTCCGTGTGCTAGCATTATGAGCCAACGGCTGACCATTATATGCTGAACTAGAAGGTAGACTTTGACCTGCGCGTTGTGACAAAGAAGGTTGCGGTTGATGGTTGACCGATGAGGAATTTGGTACGTGAATTTGTGGTCTAGCTGAAAAACTACCCAATGGCAGTGGGTGGGCAGAGGGAAGGGATGGAACTCCAGGCTGTGCAAGTGGTTGGCCTTGATGCATGGCATGGTTTTGCACTAGTTGTGGGTGTTGAACTTGAGATTGTAGAGGAAAATGTGGGCCAGTAGCACATGGATGTGATACACCAGGAGAAACTTGACTTTCTTGTGCATTGGGCAACAAATTCAATTTGTTCTGTGGAAGTGGGGGCAGTCCAGGAACAGTTTGACCACCTTGCAACATATGCTGTACTGGTTGAGCAGAAGCCTGCCGAATATTTGGCATCTGCAACTGCATCATTCAAAGAATCAAATTCACTATCTAAGAGTCTTAAGGCTTGCACAATGATCACAAAGATGAAGGGAAAGCTTTGGATGAACAAAACAAACCATTTGTGGTGATACAATTCCTAGCATTATCTGGGCCTGTGTACAAAATCAAGCAAAAAGTTGTAAATATACCTTGACTGCTTAAGCTAAAGTGGCCAAAAAGGATAGAAAAAAATACAGCGAATTATCACGTGCCAATAGGAACCTGAAAAAGAGCTTTAGGCAAGTTTGGAAAGGCAAGTAATAGATTCCGAGCTTGTTCTTTGTTTTGTATAGCCATGGCCTACGAAAAATTGTGTAGTTGCATTATATCAGAGATCAGAAGATAGAGAGAGAATTTCATCATACTATTGTCATTAAACTTTTCTTTTTGACATTCCTGGATGTGAAAATAGGCTGCATTTTGGGCGACATTTACTTGCAAATAACTTTTGGTTTTATCAGGTGATTTCCAATGTTTCTACATTTGAGTTTTTTTCAACAAAGATATCATTACATACCAATTTCAGTAATTGAAGCAGCAAAGGAGGTTAACCTCTAATTTAAGTTGAATACTGTAAAGAGGCTAGCTAACCTTAACTTCAGACATAACCTCAGTCAGCTGGCTCCTTGACACTTTGGCCAAATGATGAGTCAAAGGATCAGTAGCCAGCAGGGACTGGCTCTGTAATCCAACTTGATTTGATGTGCTACCAGTCTGAGCAGCTCCAAGAGCTCCTACCATAACAGTTGCAGCAGCCATAGCAACTGAGTCACCAACTGGCTGATGAAGACCAGGATCTCGAAGTCCTGCAGGACCACCAAGTTGTTTTTGAGGATCTGCATTGGATACACAAAAAGATACTGAATTATGTATGGACAGAAAAGTTTAAGCCAAAAACTTCAAGATACATGTCACTTCCTAATTCTCTCAGAAAAACATGCAAAATGACAAATTAATTTCTTTAACGCACCAACACTTGAGATAGTTCCTGGACCACCTCGTCCCTGCAAGGAAATACCATTGCAAAGAAGTTTAAGATGGAACACAATCTAACATGCTTTGCCTAAATGATTTGGCTGGTTATCAATATCAACACAATTCAAAAACATTGAGTTATAAGCATCCAATAACAGATTTATGCCGACACAATCAGATTATGTACTAGAGTTTGCAAATGATTTACCTGTTCACGATTCCGGTCAGCATTCTTGTCATTCTCAGCAAAGTCAACCCTTAGCTGCCGACCATTTATCTCGTAGCCCTGAAGATTACGACGAGCACTTAGAGCTGTCTCTTCATCTTTGTACTCACAAAATCCATAACCTTTTGGTTTCCCAGTTTCTCTATCAATAACTAGTCTGAAGTACAGACGACATACAATTTTAATAAATGGTAAGAATGCCAATTATATAGTAGCACATGCCCCGAAAAAAGTTATCAATCTTAAAAATGTTTAAAACGGCTGCTTTAGGTTGGTTCTAAAACATTAGAAACATCTTTTTTCATTAAGTGGAAGTTCCAAAAAACTGTCTGAAAATCATCTCTCAAGTAATTTTGAGTCTTTGACACAGCTCGACCGAACATTTTTAACATAAGTTGACATGCGTCACAGCACCAAATAGAAAGTCACAAGTTCCTTGCTCCAATTGCATAGGCAGAAGAGGAGCATAATGAGTTCTCACACATTAGCTTCATCCTAGCGACGAGGCCAATATAACCTAATTAAGAAGTCTTTACATATGTGGGACACCTGCAACCACATTGGTGCGCAAACCTAAGTAGCTGACTCATTTTTCTTCATTGTCTTCTAGAAAACATTCAAAAGATTACAATATAAGAAAAATCCATTTCTTCGAGTTAGCACTACATTTTCCAGCTGGAGATGACCTCAAATTATTATTCTCAAGGTGAGGACTTTCTTGAAATTGTTAATTATGACTATGCAAGACGAGCATTAAGAACATAGAAAGTAGGGAAAAGAGGGGCAGGAAGCTCGTAAGAAGGAAAGAGGAGAGTGGCAAATCAAGCCTCAACAAATAGAACTGTCACCTGAAGGAAACAACAGGACCAACTTCCTCACATAGTTGAATAAGCTGCTCTTCAGTAGCATCATAGGGGATATTCCCAACTGCATACAGATATCAATAATAATTATCAGTGTTTCACCCCCAAAAGAATAAACAGCACAAAGGGAGAGAAAAATGAATTCCCCAATCTCAAGAACCAAGAAGCAGAACATGCAAAGTTATAATACACATCAAGAACAAATCAGGTCAATTAAAAAAGACAAATGGATAAACAAGTGGTCAACGATGCTGAGATTGAGAAGAGGCGGCCATCAAACTATTTCTTTCTCAACGGCTACCAATCAGCTCCATCTTTTTCCTTCATTTACACTGGAACAAGCATATGTAACAATCAAAAACTGAAGAAAGAAATATGAACTGATCTTTTCCTTGTAACGTATATATTTACAGATCCAAATCCGGACAGAGTATGGTCTTTATGTTTTGGATGGGTTTGTTAGCTGCTACCATACTCCAATTCAATGGAAGATCGGAACCGAATTTACGGTGCCAGATTTCTACGTTATTAATTTTACAAAGTTCCTCATCTTCGTAGATTGCCAAACTCAAGCCATAAATCTATCTGTGCTCACAAAAGGTTCATATCTGGCCCAAAAGTTGGTTCTTTGCTCTTGTCTAGATACTGAAGTTAATTTTTCATGTGAAGGGACAATAATAGGGAGATTAAAGGGTTTAATTCAGTTTTTTCAGAATCAGACCGGACGCAGAACTGGCAACCTTACTGGTTACAAGTTTAAATGATCTAACCATACTGACTGGAGGTTTCAATTGGTTGAGTTGATCAAATCAAGTGAATAGTGTTCAGGTGCAACTTCATTTGTGCTAGGAGTTGGGGGACTCGTAACAATAAAAAATACATTTAACAGCCGAACTAGGGCTTAAGGAGGATTGCACATTAGAAGGGAGGGGTCTTATTTGCCCAAAGTAGTGACTCGTCCAGCTCAAAGCATCCAATTATCTACCCATACAGACCCTTGCTTGTGTGACCCTTTCGCACAATGAGCCTCACGAGTCCACTCACGACAGGATCCTACGACCCACTTTTATTCAGCATGAGGGTAAACCCCTTGCCCCCGATGACCTCATTCAAAGTCAATCCTACACTATTTCCCACCAAAATCTAGTCTCTCATTCATCATAGCACCTTAGCACCTGCAACTTCTAGACTAGTTAAACTCTTCCCCCTTTCTAAAAAGTAATGTCAACTACAATTTCACATTTTCATGTCATTAGATGGTGGCAACACTTAGTAGAGATTCAACACTCAGGCTTAATGGCTTCTTCTCTTCACTTGATCAGACATAGACACATGTCCATATCTGATCCGACAATATAGAGCCCCACGCATGCATCCAAGAGGGGATATCTCACTTCACTTTACTAAATTCCCCAGACTAGATTCGAGGAGTTAAGACTTATGGTCAAGGTAGAGTGTTCTTGATGGTTCGACCAGCATATGGTAAGGGTGTCCAACAAAATTCCACCCAAACTGATTCTAACGGATTGCCTATTTTTCAAACATCGTGAGTAAGTTTAACTTTAAAATTGTGCAGTTTCGGATTGAAACGCTGCGGGCGGATTGGTGAGTACGCACTTTTGAATTTTCAAAAATCACAAGTACTGTGTTGAATATGAGATCCAAATAATAATACAAGGAATCTGTAGCACATGATACTTGAACACTAAATTTCTCATGCAGTACATGGTCAATAAAAACTTAAAAGACCAAGACTTAGTAGCATGCACAACAACAACACAACACTTTCTTATTATGCTTAACTTTGAAAGTTTCATATTTACAGAATACTAAAATGTGCTCGCCATACTGTTCTAAATCATGATTATTTTCTTTAATTTAATTAAACTTATAATCCCTTCAAATTTGTTACTCATACACATATGAAAAAAGAACACATTTTACACAACTAAATCATATGGTTCCAATAATAATGCAATAACCTTACAAACTTCTATCCAAAAATGCAATCTTTGCCACAATCCCAAATCCATCAGCTCAAAAATTCAACTCAGAAACATGTCAACTTGTTGTTCTTGTCTTAAACAATCTTAAATAAAAGCGAGCAACTGAGTTAAAAGTAAAAACTTACAAGTGAAGCAGAGACAATGGAGTCGAGGCCGGAGGGTGAAATGGATGCGGGTTCGGGTCGGATTTGGAGGTGGAAACGGTTTGAGCGTTCAAAGAGACAAAATGGTTCTGCTTCCAAAAAAAAGAAAAAAAAACATTTCTTGTTTTCATTTTTGGGAAAATTATACAAACAACCCCGATGTATGGGCTAACTACAGGGACACCCCTCGTATCTGAGATTATTTTGTGCAACCGTTGCACAATAAGGTGGCACAACAAGTCGGTTATTAGAGTAAATGCACGGTTGGGGTGAAATTATGGGGTGGTTGTTGCCTACATTTTAGGAAATTATTATTATTATTATCTTAACCTTTGGTTGCACCACGTCAGCAATGCAACTATTGCATAAAAATAATTTTTTCTGTATCTTGACACAAACACCTCCTCTACTATGTACCTCATTACACGACCACGCTATGTAGTGTGTATCTTTAGTTACAAAAACAAATTTACGACGTTAAATCCTAATGAAAAAAACAAATAGCGTGACAAATAATTTACTAAAACTTTTTAAACCCCCATTAGTTTTTATTTTTCGAACAAAGTAAATGATATATGTTTTCTATTTTTTTAGCAATTTGGATTTGTTTTTTGTTTATTACACTGAATAAATGAGGAGCACACATGTATATTCGAAAAAAATTAACAAAATTTGAACGAAAGATAACTGTGATGTATTAGTGTAGTTTTCTAAGGATAAGGCGGTGTTTCTGTAATTATCCCATACCTCAAAGGGTGTTATGTCATTCTCCTGTTAATTTATGAAGGACCAAATGTGAAATAATATATATAGTTTCAATACAATATAACATGTTCAACATGAAACAATAAAGCACGAAGTAACATGTATAACTTCAAGAATCCAACCATGAAGTAACATGTCTAACGTTGAAACTTTAAACGATCAAAATGTATATTATATACTTAAAACTGGATAGTTACTTATACATTATAAAATACTAAGAAAATAAGAAAATCACAGTATATTGTTTCCTTCATTATTTACTCATGCACTCAGTAAATAAAAATGTATACACATATTTACTTGAATTAAACTCAAGTTAAAATGTATGTAACGTGTGTGTGTGTATGTGTGTATATATATATATATATATATATATATATATATATGTGTGTGTGTGTGTGTGTGTAGAGAGAGCTATGTTAATATCACTGTTTCAAAAAATCGTCATAGAGCCCGTCAAAGGGCTTTTTTCGATCCCAAAACGCATTGAGGAAGTCATTTGAGGCTTAATTTTCATGGGCCTTACGCTCCGTGATTTAAGACTTAAGCCTGAATATAGAAACTATCCCTTTTGCGCTTACTCCCTAAGAAAGACGACAAACAAAGTTAATTTTATTCACATATTTATAATTTTTCATCTTTATTTTGCCTTAGCATTATATATTTGACATGAAATAACGCGTATATTAGAAGGTACTTGATATGCTTGCAAAATTATATTCTAAATTTGAAATTCGTCTTCTTTTTTAAATTAGTTTGATGGTCATTCTTTTGTGGATTTCTCTCTTTATCGGGGGGGGGGGGGGGGGCATCCCATCCCCCCAGCTCCAGCCACCCACCCTACGTATATGTATATATTATAACAATTATATAATCTATTATATTATATTATATTATATATCATATACAGTTTATAGATATTAGTAAATCTAATCTAAGATACTCTAACATAAAAATCTTGATTTATACCCTTAATTTTGTTTTGTATATTTTGATTCACTCAATTCCCTAATTTTCATAAGTTTTGGCCAATAACTTGTTGTACAAACTTTTAAGTTTATCTTAATCTCTCACACTCTTTTCATACAATAAATAAGATAAAGGATGGTTATTTAATATAACTTTTGAGCTTATATTTATCTTGTAGAGTATACTTTTGATTTTTTTCTTAAACATCTTTACAACGAAATGTATATTTTTTTAAAAGATTTGGTTATATTTGATATTCTTTAAAGCGTGCAACACATTAATAAATATAATATTAAACATATAACGAAAACTATCTTTATGAGTACGCAATATCTCAATTTTAGGACATTATATATATATATATATATATATATATATATATATATATATATATATATATATATATATATATATATATATATATATATATATATATATGCGTAGTTTTATTTAATAAATTTCAGCTAAAATTGTGTCACTTTAGAGTTACTTATATAAATTGTTTTTGTATTCGGTATTTGTTTCTTAAGGTATTCGTATTTTTATAATAATTTATAATTTTGAAAACAAATAATAATAAAAATATTCGTATTTACAAAAAATTCTCAACTTGATTTCGTCCCCTAACCAAAATTTCTGGCCGCCCCAGGGTGTTTTATGGGATGATATGACACGATTAATAAAAGTAGTGAATACAATTCTAACTTGGCAAAGCATACTTTCGATTCCACTACCCAACAATATAGCAATATTAAATCTGAGATGTTAATGAGAACTGGTGTTTCATCTTGACGTGACATGACAAATCAGGAGTCGCATGAATTTCTAACTGGATCAGAACGATTATTCAAATTTGGCAGACTTTCCATTTGAAATATGTTACACCGATATTTAACCTATAGCCAAAAATGTGGAGACATGATATGGATCAGTAGCAATAACTACTATCAACAACAAAAAAACCTGTCACTGTCATGACTAAATTACAATCCAGATAAATATTCAACTTTCATCTGAAAAGTTAGGAACATGTAAATCAATGCGCAGTAACTGTTCACATAACTTCTGGGGCAGTTATTTTCAACGTTTGAAAATGGGAACAATTATGGAATTCTAGTGCTGCAACGTGTATACAAGTAGATAAATTCACCTCAAACTACCAAAGAAATAAGCATCAGCATATATAGTAAATTCTGAAGTATTAAAATATAGCATATGATCAGTTTTAGAAAAATAGATAGCTAGCTACAGCAGTGGATCGCAGGACACTTGTAGTAGTCTTAATTAAGTCGCATGATGCCTCCCATGTGCAGGTTGTGACGTCTAAATTATGATCTCAAAAATAGCTATGGGTTTGTGTTCCATTCCATTGTGCTAGTTATACACTCTTTGGAGAAGTGTAAAACATTAGAATCTCAATATTTGATCACTATATATATGAAAACATAACACCTCATTTGAGTTCTATATACAGGTGTAAAGAATATTAATAGTGAAAGTTAATGATTAAATAACACAATAAAGACATAATAAAATTCCCACGGTCATTTCATAAAATCGAAATATGTAGAGGATATACTGAAACAATAATGTTGAAATGATGAACTGAATGGGAATATTTTAAACTTATTTCTAACATATTTATTATCTAGCTAATTAATTTATCAAAACTTATATTTGGAAAAGAGCAAG